>CM060397.1:99297596-100756346 GCA_030545235.1 Helianthus tuberosus
ACCAAAGACTGGTTCTCCAAGAACAGCTTTTTCAGCAGAAAGCTCAAACTCAATGAATCAAGAAACTCCTAGCAGTGGCTATCATGGTGGATCATCATCAATGGGTCAAAGTCAATCTACACCGAAGAATTTATTTCAATGCAACATCGCTGTGGATCTGAAGAATGGTCAGAATTTTAGCGAAGAATCTGCAAAACAACAGATGGTGTTCTTAGCTTCTGTGTTAGAATCGTACGAAAGTCTTGTTGCAGGAAAGATAGGTAACACCAACCTAACAAAGGAAGGCTATGATCAGATAGATCCTGAGGAGATGGAATTGATCGATATAAGGTGGTGTATGGCTAGTGCAGTGAGAAGAGCGCAGCGTTTCATGGAGATTACTGGAAGACAGTCTATTGGTGGACCTTCTACCAAGTTAGGCTTTGACAAGTCAAAAGTGACGTGTTTTAAATGTAAACAGAAAGGTCACTTTAAGCGTGAGTGCAGAAATGCTTACACTGACGATACTGCAAATCCTTTTCGAGAGGATTATTACAAAAGGGCAATTTATCATCAGAATAAATCAGAACCTCCGAGGATGAAGCAGATAGAGGAGGTACCCAAAGAGAAATCCAGGGCACTTGCAGTTTTTCATGACGATGAAGGTTACGATTGGAGTGATGTTTTTCCAGAGGAAGACGCAGTTGGTTATGCTTTCACAGCAGCAAAGATTGTTCCGTTTAAAGATAAAAGATCTGAAGAAGTAAAGTATGTGAACAGGAAGGAAACAGCTCATTTCATGAAAAGCAAAATCTATCGTATATACAAAGAAGCTAAACAGGCGAAAAAATGGGATCCTGATAGAGAATGTTATCTTGATCAAAATGGAAACTTAGCTGTGGATCCAGATACTGTTGATATTGAAGTTCTCACTAAACAACTTGCTGATGAAGAAGAAGCCAGACAGAGAGAATGGTGGGGAGGAGGAGAATCTGATGAGAAAGAGAAAGAGACAGCAAAAGAACCGCAGCCAAAGAAAGTGGATGATGGAATTATTGATACATTACAGGATTTCACCGCTGAAAACCTGACAAAGATGGTTGACAAAGTTCTAGCGGCAAAAGAACTAGAGGTAGTTTCTGGTTCTGGAACTGAGTCCAAAAACAAGGTCAGTTCAAATGATACACATGAGTCATGTAAGAATGTTAAATCTGAGAACAACTGCAAAAATTGCATGAAAGAGTGCAAAGTTTGTAGTACAAATGCTTACCTAAGTGGTAAGAAAGTTGAAGATCTGACTAGTAGAGTCAGAAGTGTTGAAGATCAGATATTAAACTGTGATAAGTTGTTAAAAGCTTCGAACGACAAATTAAAAGAATTAACTAAGAAAATCGAAAATGATAAAAATGACATAGAAAGAATTAGGAAAGAAAATGAAAAATTGATTCTTGAAAATCGTCAAATTTCAGAAAATTTTGAGAAGCTAAAACGAACGGTTAAAGATTCTGATGAAAGAAATGGTAAGACCGACAAAGAAAATCTTCAGCTGACTGGTGTTCTTAGAGTGAAAGAGGAGTTAATCAATAAACAGTTGGATGAAATTGCTAAGTTGAAGCTTCAATTCCAAGAAGCTAAAATTGAAAATGAACGTATCCAGTTGAAATTAACCAGTTACAACTCCGCAAGCTTTGTTTTACAACACATTGTTCCTAAACCCATTGGGAAAAACAAAGCAGGCGGAGATGTTTACTCGGATGGAGCTGGGGTTGGGTTTCATAAGGTTCCACCACCAGTTTTAAACAATTATTCAAAGAAAAAGTCCGGGTTGGTTAATGATGAAGATGAAACGAATGAAATAAAACTTCCAGAGTCAATTGATGTTACATTTTCTTCATCTGATGATAGTGTTCAAACTGATATTGTGAAAGGCATGGTTGAAAGTGTGTTTTGAAGTCTGATAGTGATTCAGTTGAAGATGAAGAGTGTTTTCTGAACAATTACATTCCGAAACCAAAATCCAAAAACAACTTAAATGAAGAACCTACTCTTGTCATGTACAAGATGTCGGGATCGGATAAGTTGTATTCGGATTCTGAATTTCCTCTGGAGAATGTTAATGTTGCTAAATTGACAAATGTGTTTAAATTGATTGAAATTGATTTGTCTGAAGTAAAAGATTTGAATCAGACGAAGAGGCAAATGAATTTTGAAAAAGATAAAGCTTACTACAAGAAACTTGTTGCTCCAACACGTTTTTATAACAACAATCGAAACAGATGGTCGGGTGGTTATCAGGGTGGTAAGAATTATCAAATGAAAAATGTTCTAACAGAAGGTTTGTTGAGAAAAAGGTGTTTGTGAACAGTTCAAGTTCACTTTCTGATGAAGAATCTGAGATTTTTTTCAAAATCAAACAAAGAGTTCTTTGAGAAGAAGGCCTCACAGCCTCAGTCTGAAGGCACAAGTCGGGTAGTTGACACCCGAACATGCTTCAAATGCAATCAAGTTGGACATATTGCACGAAAGTGTACCAACTTGAAGTCTAAGACTGAAGTTGTGATGAATTCAAGAAAGAAAGATGATGTGAAGGGAAAAGATCCATTGGTTATTGAGAAAAAGGTTTTGAAAAATGACAACACCAAGATCAAAACTGAACTTGTTAAGAATATGGTAACTAAAAATGACAAGTTTTACAAACGGGTTGCATCACCTCAACAAACATGGAAGCCAAAAGTGGTTGAAAAGAAATCAAGTGTTCCAAAACCAAAGGTTTCTGAGACTGAAAAACAATCATCTTCTACTACACCGGTAAAGATGAATGTTTTCTTTGGATTACCATGAGAAAATTGAACCACAAGAGGCTACTACTTCTGAAAAGAAGAATGTACCAAAGAAAGACCAATCATCTGGTCAACCTTCTCAAAATGATTTCTTTTTATACAAAAAGGTTGAGATTAGGTCTGAGGGGAGTTTAAAGATAAATGACAAGAATTTGCCGCCACTTTACACTGCAAAAACCCACATTAATGTCAAGTTACCTGAGTCCAAAGAGGCTTGGGTGACATCATCGTCTAACTAAAGTGTTTGTGATATGTGCAGGAGCTTCCAAGATCTGTTTCACGATGGATTATGGATAGTGGAGCTTCTCGGCACATGACAGGAAAGAAAATCCTGTTGTACGATGTTAGAGATTTCAATGGAGGTTATGTAGGTTTCGCAGGCAATCAAGGAGGTCGAATAGTTGGAGAAGGAACATTATCCAATGGCATTGTCACGTTTGAAAGAGTTAACTACATTGCCGAGCTTGAAAACAATCTTCTAAGCATATCTCAGATTTGTGATCGAATGTATACAACGCACTTTACCGACAAAGAGTGTTTGATCTTGAAACCAGGATTTGTTATCCCTGAAGAATGGATTATCATGAGGGCACCCAGAGTCAATGATCTGTATGTGTTGGACATGAGTGTAGCAACTACAACCACTGGTCAGGCTCATTGTTTTATGTCTAGAGCAACAGAGAAAGAATCACAGTTGTGGCACCGAAAAATAGGTCATATTCACTTGAGAAAAATGAATTACTTGGTGCATAATGATTTAGTAACTGGTGTACATTTGAAAGGTTTTCATCTTGAGGGGGAGTGCATTAGCTGCATCAAAGGAAAGTAAAAGAAGAAATCTCACCCCAGGAAGAAAGAAAACTCAATTTCTAGACCTTTAGAGAGACTTCACATGGATCTGTTTGGTCCAGTAAACGTCAAAAGCATAACTGGGGATCTCTATTATCTAGTAGTTACAGATGATTACTCGAGGTTTTCATGGTTTCATTTTTGCAATCAAAAGATCAAACATTTGGAAGTTTAATCACGTTGATCAAAAAGCTTGAAAACTTGTACCAAACTCGTGTTCGAAGAATAAGAAGTGATAACGGTACAAAGTTCAAAAGTAGCAAAATGGAAGTGTTTTGTGATGAAAGAGGTATATTGCATGAATTTAGTGCTCCTTACACTCCGCAGCAGAATGGAGTAGCTGAAAGAAAGAACAGGACGCTAATTGAAACGGCCAGGACGATGCTTGCTGATTCAAAGTTACCAGTAAATTTTTGGGCAGAAGCAGTATCTGCCGCATGCTATACACTCAATCGGGTTCTCACTGTCAAGAAATTCAATAAGACGTGTTTCGAGCTGATCAATAACCGCAAGCCGAACCTGAAGTATTTAGAACCGTTTGGGTCACCCTGCACAGTTCTAGAGCCTTTTGGTAAATTTGGTCCAAAGAGCATTGAAGCAATATTTCAATCTAACCCGAGAGCTTCGCACATGGTGATTGTCAAAAGGATATTACGCTACCTTAAAGGAACTCCATCGTTGGGGTTGTGGTATCCAAAAGATGGTGAATTCATGCTCGAAGGATATTCCGATTCAGATTTCGGATGCTGCAAAGTTAACGCTAATTCAACAACAGTGGGGTGCCAGTTTTTTGGATCAAGATTGGTCACCTGGCAATGTAAGAAGCAGACCTCTGTGGCTTTATCCACATGTGAAGCGGAATATGTATCTGCTAGCAGCTGCTGTTCTCAGATCTTGTGGATCCAGCAACAGATGCGCGACTACGGTTTGCAATTTCTAAACACCCCTATCTTTGTTGATAATGAGGCAGCGATTAATATTACGAAAAATCCTGTTCATCACGCTAAAACGAAACACATTGAAATTCGTCATCACTTCATCCGAGATTGTTTCGAGAAGAAGTTGATACGAATTGAGAAAATCCACACTGACGAGCAAAAAGCTGATTTACATACCAAAGCATTTGACAAAACTCGTTTTCATTCTTTGATAAAACTAAACGGTATGAAGCTTTTATCGGTGTTGGAGGAGATTCTTGGCGTTGATGAAAGAGACATTGTAGATGATGTTGTGAAGCAATCCGCAATGGTTTGTCGATTTTTTACTTGTTTTGGTATTTAGGGGAGTAGGGTAATATTTTCAGAAAATACAAAAACAGTAAAAAAATTTCAAAAATCCAAAAAATGAGATATTTTCAAAATCCAAAAACAATAGAAAACCAGAAAAAGAGCTTGTGTAAAAAGGGAAAATGATAGTACATTGGCTTGACAGTTACAGTATGCTAAAGAATTGTAAAGTTTAAATGCATTAAAACAGTCTCGCTGATGATGTGCCGATAGGTTTTTACACATTTAGTAGGTTTGTTCGGGATATAAACCTAAAATCCTTACTTGCTTATTTCATGGGGAACACTACTTGGATATATAGGTAACCCCTGAAATCTTGTTTGAAAGATCCCTCTTTCTGAGATACTAGGTCTTTATACTCAGTGATATCTGGGGTATTATCCCGGGACTTCTGATTTTGCGGAAGCAATGGCCTAGTCCCCGAATAATACTTTCTGCATTGCTTGAAACATAACGCCGCCCTCAGCACAAAAATGATGAAACATTAAAAATGCTAATCATTGCTGTTGTAAAAAAGATCCTCTAAAGAGGACCCACTCAAAGTCGAAGCCGTCATCTCTCTGCTGAACGGAAGTTCTGACCTGAGCTCTCACGGTTCTTCGCAATTTAACCCCTTACAGATATCATCTGTGGTATACTCACCTGTAAGACTGAATACTGGGATTTGGATACGGGAGTATATTCAAGAGGTGGGACACATGAATGAGTTTAAGTTCTTAAAACACTAAATTCGTATCCTGGACAGATTGAAATTTGTGTGAGAATTTAAGTGGATCAGTATATCGACAATCTAAGTGAATTGTTTAATTCTGAATATGAAATTAAAGCTTAACGGTACTTGTGACTTGTTAGAAAGCTGATATGATTCCCTAACACGTTTACCAAAAATTTGTTTGTAAATAGTTTACTTCCCCTAGCCTATTAAATACTCTTTTGGAGTAATCATTTAGGGTATAAAGACATGAACCGCCAATGTGAATTAAGATATTTGTCCTTTACATATATTAAACTTGTACCTGGGGAGATGTATCCCTCATGCATTTTGCAAATAATGACTAACAAGTTGCCCTGATATGTGTAAAGACATCGGTGAATATCTTATGACGCATCAGTATTTATCTAACTATGCATGCTTGTTGTTGTATGAATTGATTTATACATTTGGCGGATTGTTTGATGTCACTTATGTGGTACATGCCTGTGTATGTATACTACTACTGTCTCGTGTGACGATATCAAACAAATGTCTAACCCTGATGTGTTATGTTCCAACAGGACATGGCACCTAGGAGAATTGTGAACAATCAAGATTCTAATCAATCTCCTCCTCCTCCACGGCTAAGAACTACTGAAGAGCTGAACGCCCTACTGGAAGAAAGGATCTCCGCAGCTATCGCTCAGTATGAGGCGAACCGCACCGAACAAAGTGGAGGACCTAACAATGCCAGGCGTAATGGGAATGGAGATTCATCTGGAGGAAACGCAGCTCAGGGCTGCACTTTCAACCAGTTTCTCGACTGCAAACCACTGAACTACGATGGCACTGGAGGTGCAGTGGTGTTTGTACGCTGGACAGAAAAGACGGATGCCACTATCCGTATGAGCAAGTGTACCACGGATCAGCAAGTCACTTTTGCTACTGGGTTGTTTGTTGATGAAGCTTTGACTAGGTGGAATTTGCAAGTCCAGACTCTGGGTGATGATGCTGCGTATGGCATGACGTGGGATGCGCTAAAGGAACGTATGAGAGAAAAGTATTGCTCTCGTGCTGAACTCCAAAGGTTGGAGACTGAGTTCTGGCACTTGACCATGGAAGGTGCTGACATTACTGGTTATACCCGAAGGTTCCACGATCTGTCGAGAGTGATCTCCTACATGGTGACTCCCGAATTTAAGCGTGTTGAACGCTACATTTGGGGATTGGCCTCAGAATTTCGCAGCATGGTAACTTCGGCCAAACCTCAAACAATCACTGAGGCTGTAACTCTGGCTGTCAGCCTTACTGAAGATGATGTTCATATGAAAAAGTTATCGCTGAACCCTACTGAGAAGACTGAGACGCATGCTGAGTCGTTTGGTGACAAGAAAAGGAAGCATGCGAACCTGAATCAAGCGACACGTAACAACAAGGGTTCCAACAACAAGAAACGAGATTCCAACCCACCTCAGGAGGCGAAAACTCTTGCAAACATGAATGACGCACCTGCCAAAAGGTACTTGGGCACTCTGCCCACCTGCAACCAGTGCAAGCGTCATCATGAAGGAGTTTTTCGCATTCCAAAATGCGACAAGTGTGGAAAACTGGGTCACCATACTGAGGATTGTTGGGGAAAAGGAAGGAACGGGAATGGAAACCGCAACGATGCCGGTAATAGAAACAATGGTGGAAATGGAAATGGCAATGGCAACCGGAATAGTAATGGAGCTGGGCAGAACCAAGGATGCTTTGGTTGTGGAAGCAAGGATCATTTCATAAAAGATTGCCCAAGGGGAAACAATGCTCAGGCTCGAGCATTTGTGATTGGAGTAAAGAACGCACGCGAGGACCCTAATGTGGTCACCGGTACGTTTCTCGTTAACAATCACTTTGCATCCATACTATTTGACACTGGTGCCGATTTTAGCTTCATGTCTGTGGAATTTAAACGTATGCTTGGAATAGAATCAAGTAGATTAAGTATTCCTTATTCCATAGAACTAGCCAATGGTAAACTTGTTGAATCGAGCAAAGTCGTTAGAGGTTGCACATTAGAACTTGGTGAGCAAAGATTTAGCATCGACCTCTTACCTATTCAATTGGGTAGCTTCGATGTAGTGGTCGGAATGGACTGGCTGTCCAAGAACAAAGTTGAAGTTGTTTGTCACGAGAAAATCATTCGAATCCCTCTGACGAATGGTGAAACTCTCATCGTACATGGAGAAAAACAAGACACACCTCTGCGAATCATCAGCTGTATGAAGGCACAGAAGTGCTTAAGGAAAGGATGTGTTGCCTTCCTGGCGCACATTGTAGATAAGAAGGCTGAGGAGCCGAAACTCGAAGACATTCCTGTGGTGAAGGAATTCCCTGATGTTTTTCCCGAAGATCTACCAGGACTACTGTTGGTGCATCTAGTGTCTGTTAACTTCGTCTTAATCGAGTCTTATGTCTAGATAGGATAAACGAGCACAGAACAGGTTTGGTATTAGGGTTTTATATGTAAAAGTGGGTGATTCCGCTTGAAAGTGTCAATGTCCAGTTCAAGCGAAATCAACACATGTAATTTCGCTTGAAACGACCTGTGACATGTTCAAGAGAAATCTCCACTCTATATATAGGTGTGTGCTATGTTCATTTGGAGCGGAATTAGAGAACATTGTTTGAGAGACGAGGTGCTGCCGAATTGTAATAAGATCTGTAAAAGCTCAGGAAATCAGTAATAGATAAAGATTAGAAAGTAACAAGCTGTTTTATGTCATTTACATTGATTCCGCCTTTGTATTTGATGATGAACTACTCAGATTGACTCGTTAGGGTCACACGGACGTTCCAACAAGTGGTATCAGAGCTCAGGACGAGGAGTTCATACCAATTCAGCTTGATTTCATCGGATTCTCACACTTACTCATTCTTTTCTGATTTGAACGAAATTTAACGGTTGAAATGGCTTAAAACTCACACATATCAAGCGAAACATAGTTTTAACTAATCCTTGAAAGATCTGGACCTTAATTCGATCTAAATTTGATAAAAACTTGTAATTCCGCTTGAACAACTATTCGTAAATGCTGACATCATCTTGATTTCGCTTGAACTTGCTTGTGTGATTTCAAACGAAATCAGCTTCTTTGGCCAATTTCACTTGAAACTGTATTGGATTTCAAGTGAAATCAGATTCCACTTGAATGTTAAAGCGAAATAAGTGATTTCGCTTCAAACTTGTTTCCGCTTGAGTCTTATTTGGCTTGAAAGGTTATCTCGCTTGAAAAGTCATAATTTCGTTTGAAGCTATTTTGCTTCAACTGATTCCGCTTGAAATTGTTTGCTTTCAAAATTTCAAAAATTTTTCTAAGTGTTTGTTGACTGTTTCAGGTACTTGAAAGATGGATGATTTCATGAATCCTTTCTGTGATGTGTTTGCTTTTACCGGTGGTTCGGGAGATGGCACATCAAATAACACGAACGAAATTACACCAACACCGAATGCAAAGAAAATTCTTTCTGATGCTATGAGTGTAGATAGTGCGTATGGAACATATAACAAGCCGCCCAAGCTGATGGCGATTGAAGATTACAACAGGTGGGCTACAAGATTTTAGGAATGGCTTAAGGCGTTTGCTTATCAGAGTTGGAGAAGTTTGAAAAATGGCTATGATTTGGGGAGAGATGATTATGAGAACTTGGAAGAAAATCAAATTGAAAGATATGTTTCTGAACAAAAGTGTATTGCTTTGCTTCACCAATCTGTTCGAGATGATATTATCGCACTGATCGAATACAAAGATTCAAGAGATCTCTGGGAAAAATTAAAAATAAAATGTATTGGTAGTGCTGAAATAGTTAAGAACAAAAAGAAACTGTTACGAAAAGAGTTTGATTTGTTTGGTTGTTTAAAGAACGAGTCAGTTTCCAAGATGATTGAGAGATTCGGGCATCTGAAATTGGAGCTGGCAAGACACAAAATTGTATATACTCAAGAAGAGTTGGTTGACAAATTGTTCGACTCGCTGCCGAATGAACAAGATTGGCAGTACTGTGCATTAATGCTGAAGAATACAATCAAGTCTGAAGAGTTGACAGTGGATCTGCTTATCGAAAGACTGGAGAGTCACGAGTTGGAGATCAAGAAATCTAGCAAAGTCAACAACTCATCTTATCAGCAGAATGTGGAGTTGTATTACAGAGGAAATCTACCAAAGACTGGTTCTCCAAGAACAGCTTTTTCAGCAGAAAGCTCAAACTCAATGAATCAAGAAACTCCTAGCAGTGGCTATCATGGTGGATCATCATCAATGGGTCAAAGTCAATCTACACCGAAGAATTTATTTCAATGCAACATCGTTGTGGATCTGAAGAATGGTCAGAATTTTAGCGAAGAATCTGCAAAACAACAGATGGTGTTCTTAGCTTCTGTGTTAGAATCGTACGAAAGTCTTGTTGCAGGAAAGATAGGTAACACCAACCTAACAAATGAAGGCTATGATCAGATAGATCCTGAGGAGATGGAATTGATCGATATAAGGTGGTGTATGGCTAGTGCAGTGAGAAGAGCGCAGCGTTTCATGGAGATTACTGGAAGACAGTCTATTGGTGGACCTTCTACCAAGTTAGGCTTTGACAAGTCAAAAGTGACGTGTTTTAAATGTAAACAGAAAGGTCACTTTAAGCGTGAGTGCAGAAATGCTTACACTGACGATACTGCAAATCCTTTTCGAGAGGATTATTACAAAAGGGCAATTTATCATCAGAATAAATCAGAACCTCCGAGGATGAAGCAGATAGAGGAGGTACCCAAAGAGAAATCCAGGGCACTTGCAGTTTTTCATGACGATGAAGGTTACGATTGGAGTGATGTTTTTCCAGAGGAAGACGCAGTTGGTTATGCTTTCACAGCAGCAAAGATTGTTCCGTTTAAAGATAAAAGATCTGAAGAAGTAAAGTATGTGAACAGGAAGGAAACAGCTCATTTCATGAAAAGCAAAATCTATCGTATATACAAAGAAGCTAAACAGGCGAAAAGATGGGATCCTGATAGAGAATGTTATCTTGATCAAAATGGAAACTTAGCTGTGGATCCAGATACTGTTGATATTGAAGTTCTCACTAAACAACTTGCTGATGAAGAAGAAGCCAGACAGAGAGAATGGTGGGGAGGAGGAGAATCTGATGAGAAAGAGAAAGAGACAGCAAAAGAACCGCAGCCAAAGAAAGTGGATGATGGAATTATTGATACATTACAGGATTTCACCGCTGAAAACCTGACAAAGATGGTTGACAAAGTTCTAGCGGCAAAAGAACTAGAGGTAGTTTCTGGTTCTGGAACTGAGTCCAAAAACAAGGTCAGTTCAAATGATACACATGAGTCATGTAAGAATGTTAAATCTGAGAACAACTGCAAAAATTGCATGAAAGAGTGCAAAGTTTGTAGTACAAATGCTTACCTAAGTGGTAAGAAAGTTGAAGATCTGACTAGTAGAGTCAGAAGTGTTGAAGATCAGATATTAAACTGTGATAAGTTGTTAAAAGCTTCGAACGACAAATTAAAAGAATTAACTAAGAAAATCGAAAATGATAAAAATGACATAGAAAGAATTAGGAAAGAAAATGAAAAATTGATTCTTGAAAATCGTCAAATTTCAGAAAATTTTGAGAAGCTAAAACGAACGGTTAAAGATTCTGATGAAAGAAATGGTAAGACCGACAAAGAAAATCTTCAGCTGACTGGTGTTCTTAGAGTGAAAGAGGAGTTAATCAATAAACAGTTGGATGAAATTGCTAAGTTGAAGCTTCAATTCCAAGAAGCTAAAATTGAAAATGAACGTATCCAGTTGAAATTAACCAGTTACAACTCCGCAAGCTTTGTTTTACAACACATTGTTCCTAAACCCATTGGGAAAAACAAAGCAGGCGGAGATGTTTACTCGGATGGAGCTGGGGTTGGGTTTCATAAGGTTCCACCACCAGTTTTAAACAATTATTCAAAGAAAAAGTCCGGGTTGGTTAATGATGAAGATGAAACGAATGAAATAAAACTTCCAGAGTCAATTGATGTTACATTTTCTTCATCTGATGATAGTGTTCAAACTGATATTGTGAAAGGCATGGTTGAAAGTGTTTTGAAGTCTGATAGTGATTCAGTTGAAGATGAAGAGTGTTTTCTGAACAATTACATTCCGAAACCAAAATCCAAAAACAACTTAAATGAAGAACCTACTCTTGTCATGTACAAGATGTCGGGATCGGATAAGTTGTATTCGGATTCTGAATTTCCTCTGGAGAATGTTAATGTTGCTAAATTGACAAATGTGTTTAAATTGATTGAAATTGATTTGTCTGAAGTAAAAGATTTGAATCAGACGAAGAGGCAAATGAATTTTGAAAAAGATAAAGCTTACTACAAGAAACTTGTTGCTCCAACACGTTTTTATAACAACAATCGAAACAGATGGTCGGGTGGTTATCAGGGTGGTAAGAATTATCAAATGAAAAATGTTCTAAACAGAAGGTTTGTTGAGAAAAAGGTGTTTGTGAACAGTTCAAGTTCACTTTCTGATGAAGAATCTGAGATTTTTTTCAAAATCAAACAAAGAGTTCTTTGAGAAGAAGGCCTCACAGCCTCAGTCTGAAGGCACAAGTCGGGTAGTTGACACCCGAACATGCTTCAAATGCAATCAAGTTGGACATATTGCACGAAAGTGTACCAACTTGAAGTCTAAGACTGAAGTTGTGATGAATTCAAGAAAGAAAGATGATGTGAAGGGAAAAGATCCATTGGTTATTGAGAAAAAGGTTTTGAAAAATGACAACACCAAGATCAAAACTGAACTTGTTAAGAATATGGTAACTAAAAATGACAAGTTTTACAAACGGGTTGCATCACCTCAACAAACATGGAAGCCAAAAGTGGTTGAAAAGAAATCAAGTGTTCCAAAACCAAAGGTTTCTGAGACTGAAAAACAATCATCTTCTACTACACCGGTAAAGATGAATGTTTCTTTGGATTACCATGAGAAAATTGAACCACAAGAGGCTACTACTTCTGAAAAGAAGAATGTACCAAAGAAAGACCAATCATCTGGTCAACCTTCTCAAAATGATTTCTTTTTATACAAAAAGGTTGAGATTAGGTCTGAGGGGAGTTTAAAGATAAATGACAAGAATTTGCCGCCACTTTACACTGCAAAAACCCACATTAATGTCAAGTTACCTGAGTCCAAAGAGGCTTGGGTGACATCATCGTCTAACTAAAGTGTTTGTGATATGTGCAGGAGCTTCCAAGATCTGTTTCACGATGGATTATGGATAGTGGAGCTTCTCGGCACATGACAGGAAAGAAAATCCTGTTGTACGATGTTAGAGATTTCAATGGAGGTTATGTAGGTTTCGCAGGCAATCAAGGAGGTCGAATAGTTGGAGAAGGAACATTATCCAATGGCATTGTCACGTTTGAAAGAGTTAACTACATTGCCGAGCTTGAAAACAATCTTCTAAGCATATCTCAGATTTGTGATCGAATGTATACAACGCACTTTACCGACAAAGAGTGTTTGATCTTGAAACCAGGATTTGTTATCCCTGAAGAATGGATTATCATGAGGGCACCCAGAGTCAATGATCTGTATGTGTTGGACATGAGTGTAGCAACTACAACCACTGGTCAGGCTCATTGTTTTATGTCTAGAGCAACAGAGAAAGAATCACAGTTGTGGCACCGAAAAATAGGTCATATTCACTTGAGAAAAATGAATTACTTGGTGCATAATGATTTAGTAACTGGTGTACATTTGAAAGGTTTTCATCTTGAGGGGGAGTGCATTAGCTGCATCAAAGGAAAGTAAAAGAAGAAATCTCACCCCAGGAAGAAAGAAAACTCAATTTCTAGACCTTTAGAGAGACTTCACATGGATCTGTTTGGTCCAGTAAACGTCAAAAGCATAACTGGGGATCTCTATTATCTAGTAGTTACAGATGATTACTCGAGGTTTTCATGGGTTTCATTTTTGCAATCAAAAGATCAAACATTTGGAAGTTTAATCACGTTGATCAAAAAGCTTGAAAACTTGTACCAAACTCGTGTTCGAAGAATAAGAAGTGATAACGGTACAAAGTTCAAAAGTAGCAAAATGGAAGTGTTTTGTGATGAAAGAGGTATATTGCATGAATTTAGTGCTCCTTACACTCCGCAGCAGAATGGAGTAGCTGAAAGAAAGAACAGGACGCTAATTGAAACGGCCAGGACGATGCTTGCTGATTCAAAGTTACCAGTAAATTTTTGGGCAGAAGCAGTATCTGCCGCATGCTATACACTCAATCGGGTTCTCACTGTCAAGAAATTCAATAAGACGTGTTTCGAGCTGATCAATAACCGCAAGCCGAACCTGAAGTATTTAGAACCGTTTGGGTCACCCTGCACAGTTCTAGAGCCTTTTGGTAAATTTGGTCCAAAGAGCATTGAAGCAATATTTCAATCTAACCCGAGAGCTTCGCACATGGTGATTGTCAAAAGGATATTACGCTACCTTAAAGGAACTCCATCGTTGGGGTTGTGGTATCCAAAAGATGGTGAATTCATGCTCGAAGGATATTCCGATTCAGATTTCGGATGCTGCAAAGTTAACGCTAATTCAACAACAGTGGGGTGCCAGTTTTTTGGATCAAGATTGGTCACCTGGCAATGTAAGAAGCAGACCTCTGTGGCTTTATCCACATGTGAAGCGGAATATGTATCTGCTAGCAGCTGCTGTTCTCAGATCTTGTGGATCCAGCAACAGATGCGCGACTACGGTTTGCAATTTCTAAACACCCCTATCTTTGTTGATAATGAGGCAGCGATTAATATTACGAAAAATCCTGTTCATCACGCTAAAACGAAACACATTGAAATTCGTCATCACTTCATCCGAGATTGTTTCGAGAAGAAGTTGATACGAATTGAGAAAATCCACACTGACGAGCAAAAAGCTGATTTACATACCAAAGCATTTGACAAAACTCGTTTTCATTCTTTGATAAAACTAAACGGTATGAAGCTTTTATCGGTGTTGGAGGAGATTCTTGGCGTTGATGAAAGAGACATTGTAGATGATGTTGTGAAGCAATCCGCAATGGTTTGTCGATTTTTTACTTGTTTTGGTATTTAGGGGGAGTAGGGTAATATTTTCAGAAAATACAAAAACAGTAAAAAAATTTCAAAAATCCAAAAAATGAGATATTTTCAAAATCCAAAAACAATAGAAAACCAGAAAAAGAGCTTGTGTAAAAAGGGAAAATGATAGTACATTGGCTTGACAGTTACAGTATGCTAAAGAATTGTAAAGTTTAAATGCATTAAAACAGTCTCGCTGATGATGTGCCGATAGGTTTTTACACATTTAGTAGGTTTGTTCGGGATATAAACCTAAAATCCTTACTTGCTTATTTCATGGGGAACACTACTTGGATATATAGGTAACCCCTGAAATCTTGTTTGAAAGATCCCTCTTTCTGAGATACTAGGTCTTTATACTCAGTGATATCTGGGGTATTATCCCGGGACTTCTGATTTTGCGGAAGCAATGGCCTAGTCCCCGAATAATACTTTCTGCATTGCTTGAAACATAACGCCGCCCTCAGCACAAAAATGATGAAACATTAAAAATGCTAATCATTGCTGTTGTAAAAAAGATCCTCTAAAGAGGACCCACTCAAAGTCGAAGCCGTCATCTCTCTGCTGAACGGAAGTTCTGACCTGAGCTCTCACGGTTCTTCGCAATTTAACCCCTTACAGATATCATCTGTGGTATACTCACCTGTAAGACTGAATACTGGGATTTGGATACGGGAGTATATTCAAGAGGTGGGACACATGAATGAGTTTAAGTTCTTAAAACACTAAATTCGTATCCTGGACAGATTGAAATTTGTGTGAGAATTTAAGTGGATCAGTATATCGACAATCTAAGTGAATTGTTTAATTCTGAATATGAAATTAAAGCTTAACGGTACTTGTGACTTGTTAGAAAGCTGATATGATTCCCTAACACGTTTACCAAAAATTTGTTTGTAAATAGTTTACTTCCCCTAGCCTATTAAATACTCTTTTGGAGTAATCATTTAGGGTATAAAGACATGAACCGCCAATGTGAATTAAGATATTTGTCCTTTACATATATTAAACTTGTACCTGGGGAGATGTATCCCTCATGCATTTTGCAAATAATGACTAACAAGTTGCCCTGATATGTGTAAAGACATCGGTGAATATCTTATGACGCATCAGTATTTATCTAACTATGCATGCTTGTTGTTGTATGAATTGATTTATACATTTGGCGGATTGTTTGATGTCACTTATGTGGTACATGCCTGTGTATGTATACTACTACTGTCTCGTGTGACGATATCAAACAAATGTCTAACCCTGATGTGTTATGTTCCAACAGGACATGGCACCTAGGAGAATTGTGAACAATCAAGATTCTAATCAATCTCCTCCTCCTCCACGGCTAAGAACTACTGAAGAGCTGAACGCCCTACTGGAAGAAAGGATCTCCGCAGCTATCGCTCAGTATGAGGCGAACCGCACCGAACAAAGTGGAGGACCTAACAATGCCAGGCGTAATGGGAATGGAGATTCATCTGGAGGAAACGCAGCTCAGGGCTGCACTTTCAACCAGTTTCTCGACTGCAAACCACTGAACTACGATGGCACTGGAGGTGCAGTGGTGTTTGTACGCTGGACAGAAAAGACGGATGCCACTATCCGTATGAGCAAGTGTACCACGGATCAGCAAGTCACTTTTGCTACTGGGTTGTTTGTTGATGAAGCTTTGACTAGGTGGAATTTGCAAGTCCAGACTCTGGGTGATGATGCTGCGTATGGCATGACGTGGGATGCGCTAAAGGAACGTATGAGAGAAAAGTATTGCTCTCGTGCTGAACTCCAAAGGTTGGAGACTGAGTTCTGGCACTTGACCATGGAAGGTGCTGACATTACTGGTTATACCCGAAGGTTCCACGATCTGTCGAGAGTGATCTCCTACATGGTGACTCCCGAATTTAAGCGTGTTGAACGCTACATTTGGGGATTGGCCTCAGAATTTCGCAGCATGGTAACTTCGGCCAAACCTCAAACAATCACTGAGGCTGTAACTCTGGCTGTCAGCCTTACTGAAGATGATGTTCATATGAAAAAGTTATCGCTGAACCCTACTGAGAAGACTGAGACGCATGCTGAGTCGTTTGGTGACAAGAAAAGGAAGCATGCGAACCTGAATCAAGCGACACGTAACAACAAGGGTTCCAACAACAAGAAACGAGATTCCAACCCACCTCAGGAGGCGAAAACTCTTGCAAACATGAATGACGCACCTGCCAAAAGGTACTTGGGCACTCTGCCCACCTGCAACCAGTGCAAGCGTCATCATGAAGGAGTTTTTCGCATTCCAAAATGCGACAAGTGTGGAAAACTGGGTCACCATACTGAGGATTGTTGGGGAAAAGGAAGGAACGGGAATGGAAACCGCAACGATGCCGGTAATAGAAACAATGGTGGAAATGGAAATGGCAATGGCAACCGGAATAGTAATGGAGCTGGGCAGAACCAAGGATGCTTTGGTTGTGGAAGCAAGGATCATTTCATAAAAGATTGCCCAAGGGGAAACAATGCTCAGGCTCGAGCATTTGTGATTGGAGTAAAGAACGCACGCGAGGACCCTAATGTGGTCACCGGTACGTTTCTCGTTAACAATCACTTTGCATCCATACTATTTGACACTGGTGCCGATTTTAGCTTCATGTCTGTGGAATTTAAACGTATGCTTGGAATAGAATCAAGTAGATTAAGTATTCCTTATTCCATAGAACTAGCCAATGGTAAACTTGTTGAATCGAGCAAAGTCGTTAGAGGTTGCACATTAGAACTTGGTGAGCAAAGATTTAGCATCGACCTCTTACCTATTCAATTGGGTAGCTTCGATGTAGTGGTCGGAATGGACTGGCTGTCCAAGAACAAAGTTGAAGTTGTTTGTCACGAGAAAATCATTCGAATCCCTCTGACGAATGGTGAAACTCTCATCGTACATGGAGAAAAACAAGACACACCTCTGCGAATCATCAGCTGTATGAAGGCACAGAAGTGCTTAAGGAAAGGATGTGTTGCCTTCCTGGCGCACATTGTAGATAAGAAGGCTGAGGAGCCGAAACTCGAAGACATTCCTGTGGTGAAGGAATTCCCTGATGTTTTTCCCGAAGATCTACCAGGACTACTGTTGGTGCATCTAGTGTCTGTTAACTTCGTCTTAATCGAGTCTTATGTCTAGATAGGATAAACGAGCACAGAACAGGTTTGGTATTAGGGTTTTATATGTAAAAGTGGGTGATTCCGCTTGAAAGTGTCAATGTCCAGTTCAAGCGAAATCAACACATGTAATTTCGCTTGAAACGACCTGTGACATGTTCAAGAGAAATCTCCACTCTATATATAGGTGTGTGCTATGTTCATTTGGAGCGGAATTAGAGAACATTGTTTGAGAGACGAGGTGCTGCCGAATTGTAATAAGATCTGTAAAAGCTCAGGAAATCAGTAATAGATAAAGATTAGAAAGTAACAAGCTGTTTTATGTCATTTACATTGATTCCGCCTTTGTATTTGATGATGAACTACTCAGATTGACTCGTTAGGGTCACACGGACGTTCCAACAAGTGGTATCAGAGCTCAGGACGAGGAGTTCATACCAATTCAGCTTGATTTCATCGGATTCTCACACTTACTCATTCTTTTCTGATTTGAACGAAATTTAACGGTTGAAATGGCTTAAAACTCACACATATCAAGCGAAACATAGTTTTAACTAATCCTTGAAAGATCTGGACCTTAATTCGATCTAAATTTGATAAAAACTTGTAATTCCGCTTGAACAACTATTCGTAAATGCTGACATCATCTTGATTTCGCTTGAACTTGCTTGTGTGATTTCAAACGAAATCAGCTTCTTTGGCCAATTTCACTTGAAACTGTATTGGATTTCAAGTGAAATCAGATTCCACTTGAATGTTAAAGCGAAATAAGTGATTTCGCTTCAAACTTGTTTCCGCTTGAGTCTTATTTGGCTTGAAAGGTTATCTCGCTTGAAAAGTCATAATTTCGTTTGAAGCTATTTTGCTTCAACTGATTCCGCTTGAAATTGTTTGCTTTCAAAATTTCAAAAATTTTTCTAAGTGTTTGTTGACTGTTTCAGGTACTTGAAAGATGGATGATTTCATGAATCCTTTCTGTGATGTGTTTGCTTTTACCGGTGGTTCGGGAGATGGCACATCAAATAACACGAACGAAATTACACCAACACCGAATGCAAAGAAAATTCTTTCTGATGCTATGAGTGTAGATAGTGCGTATGGAACATATAACAAGCCGCCCAAGCTGATGGCGATTGAAGATTACAACAGGTGGGCTACAAGATTTTAGGAATGGCTTAAGGCGTTTGCTTATCAGAGTTGGAGAAGTTTGAAAAATGGCTATGATTTGGGGAGAGATGATTATGAGAACTTGGAAGAAAATCAAATTGAAAGATATGTTTCTGAACAAAAGTGTATTGCTTTGCTTCACCAATCTGTTCGAGATGATATTATCGCACTGATCGAATACAAAGATTCAAGAGATCTCTGGGAAAAATTAAAAATAAAATGTATTGGTAGTGCTGAAATAGTTAAGAACAAAAAGAAACTGTTACGAAAAGAGTTTGATTTGTTTGGTTGTTTAAAGAACGAGTCAGTTTCCAAGATGATTGAGAGATTCGGGCATCTGAAATTGGAGCTGGCAAGACACAAAATTGTATATACTCAAGAAGAGTTGGTTGACAAATTGTTCGACTCGCTGCCGAATGAACAAGATTGGCAGTACTGTGCATTAATGCTGAAGAATACAATCAAGTCTGAAGAGTTGACAGTGGATCTGCTTATCGAAAGACTGGAGAGTCACGAGTTGGAGATCAAGAAATCTAGCAAAGTCAACAACTCATCTTATCAGCAGAATGTGGAGTTGTATTACAGAGGAAATCTACCAAAGACTGGTTCTCCAAGAACAGCTTTTTCAGCAGAAAGCTCAAACTCAATGAATCAAGAAACTCCTAGCAGTGGCTATCATGGTGGATCATCATCAATGGGTCAAAGTCAATCTACACCGAAGAATTTATTTCAATGCAACATCGTTGTGGATCTGAAGAATGGTCAGAATTTTAGCGAAGAATCTGCAAAACAACAGATGGTGTTCTTAGCTTCTGTGTTAGAATCGTACGAAAGTCTTGTTGCAGGAAAGATAGGTAACACCAACCTAACAAATGAAGGCTATGATCAGATAGATCCTGAGGAGATGGAATTGATCGATATAAGGTGGTGTATGGCTAGTGCAGTGAGAAGAGCGCAGCGTTTCATGGAGATTACTGGAAGACAGTCTATTGGTGGACCTTCTACCAAGTTAGGCTTTGACAAGTCAAAAGTGACGTGTTTTAAATGTAAACAGAAAGGTCACTTTAAGCGTGAGTGCAGAAATGCTTACACTGACGATACTGCAAATCCTTTTCGAGAGGATTATTACAAAAGGGCAATTTATCATCAGAATAAATCAGAACCTCCGAGGATGAAGCAGATAGAGGAGGTACCCAAAGAGAAATCCAGGGCACTTGCAGTTTTTCATGACGATGAAGGTTACGATTGGAGTGATGTTTTTCCAGAGGAAGACGCAGTTGGTTATGCTTTCACAGCAGCAAAGATTGTTCCGTTTAAAGATAAAAGATCTGAAGAAGTAAAGTATGTGAACAGGAAGGAAACAGCTCATTTCATGAAAAGCAAAATCTATCGTATATACAAAGAAGCTAAACAGGCGAAAAGATGGGATCCTGATAGAGAATGTTATCTTGATCAAAATGGAAACTTAGCTGTGGATCCAGATACTGTTGATATTGAAGTTCTCACTAAACAACTTGCTGATGAAGAAGAAGCCAGACAGAGAGAATGGTGGGGAGGAGGAGAATCTGATGAGAAAGAGAAAGAGACAGCAAAAGAACCGCAGCCAAAGAAAGTGGATGATGGAATTATTGATACATTACAGGATTTCACCGCTGAAAACCTGACAAAGATGGTTGACAAAGTTCTAGCGGCAAAAGAACTAGAGGTAGTTTCTGGTTCTGGAACTGAGTCCAAAAACAAGGTCAGTTCAAATGATACACATGAGTCATGTAAGAATGTTAAATCTGAGAACAACTGCAAAAATTGCATGAAAGAGTGCAAAGTTTGTAGTACAAATGCTTACCTAAGTGGTAAGAAAGTTGAAGATCTGACTAGTAGAGTCAGAAGTGTTGAAGATCAGATATTAAACTGTGATAAGTTGTTAAAAGCTTCGAACGACAAATTAAAAGAATTAACTAAGAAAATCGAAAATGATAAAAATGACATAGAAAGAATTAGGAAAGAAAATGAAAAATTGATTCTTGAAAATCGTCAAATTTCAGAAAATTTTGAGAAGCTAAAACGAACGGTTAAAGATTCTGATGAAAGAAATGGTAAGACCGACAAAGAAAATCTTCAGCTGACTGGTGTTCTTAGAGTGAAAGAGGAGTTAATCAATAAACAGTTGGATGAAATTGCTAAGTTGAAACTTCAATTCCAAGAAGCTAAAATTGAAAATGAACGTATCCAGTTGAAATTAACCAGTTACAACTCCGCAAGCTTTGTTTTACAACACATTGTTCCTAAACCCATTGGGAAAAACAAAGCAGGCGGAGATGTTTACTCGGATGGAGCTGGGGTTGGGTTTCATAAGGTTCCACCACCAGTTTTAAACAATTATTCAAAGAAAAAGTCCGGGTTGGTTAATGATGAAGATGAAACGAATGAAATAAAACTTCCAGAGTCAATTGATGTTACATTTTCTTCATCTGATGATAGTGTTCAAACTGATATTGTGAAAGGCATGGTTGAAAGTGTTTTGAAGTCTGATAGTGATTCAGTTGAAGATGAAGAGTGTTTTCTGAACAATTACATTCCGAAACCAAAATCCAAAAACAACTTAAATGAAGAACCTACTCTTGTCATGTACAAGATGTCGGGATCGGATAAGTTGTATTCGGATTCTGAATTTCCTCTGGAGAATGTTAATGTTGCTAAATTGACAAATGTGTTTAAATTGATTGAAATTGATTTGTCTGAAGTAAAAGATTTGAATCAGACGAAGAGGCAAATGAATTTTGAAAAAGATAAAGCTTACTACAAGAAACCTGTTGTTCCAACACGTTTTTATAACAACAATCGAAACAGATGGTCGGGTGGTTATCAGGGTGGAAAGAATTATCAAATGAAAAATGTTCTAAACAGAAGGTTTGTTGAGAAAAAGGTGTTTGTGAACAGTTCAAGTTCACTTTCTGATGAAGAATCTGAGATTTTTTTCAAAATCAAACAAAGAGTTCTTTGAGAAGAAGGCCTCACAGCCTCAGTCTGAAGGCACAAGTCGGGTAGTTGACATCCGAACATGCTTCAAATGCAATCAAGTTGGACATATTGCACGAAAGTGTACCAACTTGAAGTCTAAGACTGAAGTTGTGATGAATTCAAGAAAGAAAGATGATGTGAAGGGAAAAGATCCATTGGTTATTGAGAAAAAGGTTTTGAAAAATGACAACAACAAGATCAAAACTGAACTTGTTAAGAATATGGTAACTAAAAATGACAAGTTTTACAAACGGGTTGCATCACCTCAACAAACATGGAAGCCAAAAGTGGTTGAAAAGAAATCAAGTGTTCCAAAACCAAAGGTTTCTGAGACTGAAAAACAATCATCTTCTACTACACCGGTAAAGATGAATGTTTCTTTGGATTACCATGAGAAAATTGAACCACAAGAGGCTACTACTTCTGAAAAGAAGAATGTACCAAAGAAAGACCAATCATCTGGTCAACCTTCTCAAAATGATTTCTTTTTATACAAAAAGGTTGAGATTAGGTCTGAGGGGAGTTTAAAGATAAATGACAAGAATTTTCCGCCACTTTACACTGCAAAAACCCACATTAATGTCAAGTTACCTGAGTCCAAAGAGGCTTGGGTGACATCATCGTCTAACTAAAGTGTTTGTGATATGTGCAGGAGCTTCCAAGATCTGTTTCACGATGGATTATGGATAGTGGAGCTTCTCGGCACATGACAGGAAAGAAAATCCTGTTGTACGATGTTAGAGATTTCAATGGAGGTTATGTAGGTTTCGCAGGCAATCAAGGAGGTCGAATAGTTGGAGAAGGAACATTATCCAATGGCATTGTCACGTTTGAAAGAGTTAACTACATTGCCGAGCTTGAAAACAATCTTCTAAGCATATCTCAGATTTGTGATCGAATGTATACAACGCACTTTACCGACAAAGAGTGTTTGATCTTGAAACCAGGATTTGTTATCCCTGAAGAATGGATTATCATGAGGGCACCCAGAGTCAATGATATGTATGTGTTGGACATGAGTGTAGCAACTACAACCACTGGTCAGGCTCATTGTTTTATGTCTAGAGCAACAGAGAAAGAATCACAGTTGTGGCACCGAAAAATAGGTCATATTCACTTGAGAAAAATGAATTACTTGGTGCATAATGATTTAGTAACTGGTGTACATTTGAAAGGTTTTCATCTTGAGGGGGAGTGCATTAGCTGCATCAAAGGAAAGTAAAAGAAGAAATCTCACCCCAGGAAGAAAGAAAACTCAATTTCTAGACCTTTAGAGAGACTTCACATGGATCTGTTTGGTCCAGTAAACGTCAAAAGCATAACTGGGGATCTCTATTATCTAGTAGTTACAGATGATTACTCGAGGTTTTCATGGGTTTCATTTTTGCAATCAAAAGATCAAACATTTGGAAGTTTAATCACGTTGATCAAAAAGCTTGAAAACTTGTACCAAACTCGTGTTCGAAGAATAAGAAGTGATAACGGTACAGAGTTCAAAAGTAGCAAAATGGAAGTGTTTTGTGATGAAAGAGGTATATTGCATGAATTTAGTGCTCCTTACACTCCGCAGCAGAATGGAGTAGCTGAAAGAAAGAACAGGACGCTAATTGAAACGGCCAGGACGATGCTTGCTGATTCAAAGTTACCAGTAATTTTTTGGGCAGAAGCAGTATCTGTCGCATGCTATACACTCAATCGGGTTCTCACTGTCAAGAAATTCAATAAGACGTGTTTCGAGCTGATCAATAACCGCAAGCCGAACCTGAAGTATTTAGAACCGTTTGGGTCACCCTGCACAGTTCTAGAGCCTTTTGGTAAATTTGGTCCAAAGAGCATTGAAGGAATATTTGTGGGATACTCAAGTCCTCAGAAACGAGTCTTTGTACCAAGCTTAAAGCGGATCATTGAAGCACACAATGTTGAGTGTCAAGGTTACACAATGCCACCGCAGAATCCAAGCGATTCATGGCGTTTTCACTATGACAAATTATGGGATTCATTTGATATGGAAGAAGAAGAAGAAGAACAAGATTTCTTCGACGAGTTGGATATTCTGAGAGAGTATGAGTCTTCGCAAGAAAGGTTTCCAGCGGAATATTCAAGTCGACCACGACAAACTTCAAATGACGATGAAGCAGGTCCAAGCAATGCTGGAGAATATGATGATATCCAACAAAATGAAGTTGCTCATGATAATCAGACAGCACAGAATGATAATCAAGAATCTGAGAACAGACCAGTATTTGATCGTGGTGATTCAGATTCTGAGGGGGAGCAAATTCAGATTTCAAGTCAAACAAACCCAGTCAGTGAACAAGGTGTAAATCAAAATATTACAAATCTGGAGGGCGAGGTAGATGTTTCAGGCGAAGTGATGCCAAGAACTCTTTCATACCATCCAGAGGAGCTGATCATTGGAGAATTGCAATCAGGCGTTTGCACTAGACGTCAAATTGACCAAGGCCTTACTTGTTTTAATTCTACAGTTGCTCCTTTACAAACTGAGTTTTCACTAAGTTGTTTTATTTCACAGATCGAACCGCGAACATACAAAGACGCGCTAACTGAAGATTCTTGGGTCAATTATATGCAAGAAGAGTTGAGTCAGTTTGAGAAGTTGTTGTTCGTAACAAAGCTCGACTCGTAGTCCAGGGCTTTAGTCAGCAGGAGGGTATAGATTTTACTGAAGTATATGCTCCGGTTGCTCGACTTAAAGCAATCAGAATCTTCCTAGCATTTGCATCTTGGAAAAATTTCAAAGTTTATCAGCTAGATGTTAAATCGGCGTTTCTCTATGGGAAGGTAAAAGAGGAGGTATATGTCGGACAGCCACCGGGATTCACCGATCCAATCCACAAAGACAAGGTCTACTTGCTAGACAAAGCACTGTATGGTTTACACCAGGCCCCGAGAGCTTGGTACGAGACATTGTCTCAACACCTGCTAGCCAACAGCTTTATTCGTGGAAAAGTGGATGCTACTCTCTTCACCAAAGAGGTTGATGGACATCTTCTGATAGTTCAGATATATGTGGACGATATCATATTCGGGTCAACAAATGAGAATCTGTGCAAAGATTTTGAAAAAGTTATGAAGCAAAAATTTAAAATGTCATCGATGGGTGAGATGAAAATTCTTTTTGGGACTACAGGTTGATCAACTGCCTAAGGGAATTTTCATACATCAAACGAAGTATGTTCATGATATCTTAGAGAAATTTGGGATGTCAGGTTCTACTCCAGCTTCCACCCCATTAGCGACGAACCATGGGATAAACCCTGATCTCACCGGAGAGAAGGTAGATGAAACATTGTATCGTTCCATGATTGGATCGCTGATGTATTTGACAGCTTCAAGACCCGATATTATGCATCCAACCTGCCTCGCAGCAATATTTCAATCTAACCCGAGAGCTTCGCACATGGTGATTGTCAAAAGGATATTACGCTACCTTAAAGGAACTCCATCGTTGGGGTTGTGGTATCTAAAAGATGGTGAATTCATGCTCGAAGGATATTCCGATTCAGATTTCAGATGCTGCAAAGTTAACGCTAAATCAAAAACAGCGGGGTGCCAGTTTTTTGGATCAAGATTGGTCACCTGGCAATGTAAGAAGCAGACCTCTGTGGCTTTATCCACATGTGAAGCGGAATATGTATCTGCTAGCAGCTGCTGTTCTCAGATCTTGTGGATCCAGCAACAGATGCGCGACTACGGTTTGCAATTTCTAAACACCCCTATCTTTGTTGATAATGAGGCAGCGATTAATATTACGAAAAATCCTGTTCATCACGCTAAAACGAAACACATTGAAATTCGTCATCACTTCATCCGAGATTGTTTCGAGAAGAAGTTGATACGAATTGAGAAAATCCACACTGACGAGCAAAAAGCTGATTTACATACCAAAGCATTTGACAAAACTCGTTTTCATTATTTGCTAAAACTAAACGGTATGAAGCTTTTATCGGTGTTGGAGGAGATTCTTGGCGTTGATGAAAGAGACATTGTAGATGATGTTGTGAAGCAATCCGCAATGGTTTGTCGATTTTTTACTTGTTTTGGTATTTAGGGGGAGTAGGGTAATATTTTCAGAAAATACAAAAACAGTAAAAAAATTTCAAAAATCCAAAAAATGAGATATTTTCAAAATCCAAAAACAATAGAAAACCAGAAAAAGAGCTTGTGTAAAAAGGGAAAATGATAGTACATTGGCTTGACAGTTACAGTATGCTAAAGAATTGTAAAGTTTAAATGCATTAAACAGTCTCGCTGATGATGTGCCGATAGGTTTTTACACATTTAGTAGGTTTGTTCGGGATATAAACCTAAAATCCTTACTTGCTTATTTCATGGGGAACACTACTTGGATATATAGGTAACCCTTGAAATCTTGTTTGAAAGATCCCTCTTTCTGAGATACTAGGTCTTTATACTCAGTGATATCTGGGGTATTATCCCGGGACTTCTGATTTTGCGGAAGCAATGGCCTAGTCCCCGAATAATACTTTATGCATTGCTTGAAACATAGCGCCGCCCTCAGCACAAAAATGATGAAACATTAAAAATGCTAATCATTGCTGTTGTAAAAAAGATCCTCTAAAGAGGACCCACTCAAAGTCGAAGCCGTCATCTCTCTGCTGAACAGAAGTTCTGACCTGAGCTCTCACAGTTCTTCGCAATTTAACCCCTTACAGATATCATCTGTGGTATACTCACCTGTAAGACTGAATACTGGGATTTGGATACGGGAGTATATTCAAGAGGTGGGACACATGAATGAGTTTAAGTTCTTAAAACACTAAATTCGTATCCTGGACAGATTGAAATTTGTGTGAGAATTTAAGTGGATCAGTATATCGACAATCTAAGTGAATTGTTTAATTCTGAATATGAAATTAAAGCTTAACGGTACTTGTGACTTGTTAGAAAGCTGATATGATTCCCTAACACGTTTACCAAAAATTTGTTTGTAAATAGTTTACTTTTACTGCATTTTAGTTCTGTATTTCATTTCTAGTTTAGAAATTTTATTAAAAAATCCAAAAAGATTTTACACTTCTTCTTTATTTTCCGACAAACCAAAGTGGAAAGCTGATCTTCATATTCAAATTGAAGCAGATGCAGGAAGTTTCTGGACTGGATGATAAGTTTGGAGCTAATCATGTTAAACTTGAGAAATTGAAAAGCCAAAACAAGTTCATTAATTTGAAACTTGTAAATTTCATAAAATTGTTTGAAAAAGTTGAACAAATGTCAGTGTGAATTGTCTCAGATCAACTAAGGTCATTAAGTTGGACTTGGTTGATAAATTGAGTAATCAGGGTCATTAACTTGGACCTGGATACTTAAGTGGATTTATATACACTGATAAGACCATCAAATGAGGTGAATGGTAAGTTTGGAGTGAAACTGTTCTTGTCATATACCTTATATTTAGGTAGAGTTTGTGCAGGAAACAGGAGTCAAGTTCCCCATGATTTTGAAAATGTCAAAGTTTAAACCAGAATTCAAGTCCCAGCTAATCGAGAGGGGGAGTCATCGAAAGGGGGAGTCTAGATTCTGGATTAACATTCTAAGGGGAGATTGAAGATTAAAATTTGAAGATAACGATTGAAGGAAGCTTTTACAATGTCAAGACAATTTGGAAAGAGACAAAGACTAAAGACTCGATGCCGAAGACTTCGTCAACATCCAAGGGGGAGTCTGTTGGTGCATCTAGTGTCTGTTAACTTCGTCTTAATCGAGTCTTATGTCTAGATAGGATAAACGAGCACACAACAGATTTGGTATTAGGGTTTTATATGTAAAAGTGGGTGATTCCGCTTGAAAGTGTCAATGTCCAGTTCAAGCGAAATCAACACATGTAATTTCGCTTGAAACGACCTGTGACATGTTCAAGCGAAATCTCCACTCT
This sequence comes from Helianthus tuberosus, assembly GCA_030545235.1. Classification (NCBI taxonomy): domain Eukaryota; kingdom Viridiplantae; phylum Streptophyta; class Magnoliopsida; order Asterales; family Asteraceae; genus Helianthus; species Helianthus tuberosus. The sequence continues at coordinate 99,325,630 of CM060397.1, forward strand.
ATATATAGGTGTGTGCTATGTTCATTTGGAGCGGAATTAGAGAACATTGTTTGAGAGCCGAGGTGCTGTCGAATTGTAATCAGATCTGTAAAAGCTCAGGAAATCAGTAATAGATAAAGATTAGAAAGTAACAAGCTGTTTTATGTATTGATTCCGCCTTTGTATTGTCACACCCCTATTTTCCACGTGTCACCGGTGGGCCCGGTGGGGAGTATAGTGACGTAGTTGATATCATCATATTCAAACAACACAATATTTAAATGCACAGCGGAAGCAAAAGATAAATATATTACAAACCGATATAAAGTAATATCAAGTATTACAAACGGAAAGTAAAGGATCCACAGGCGGATCGAAAAATAAAATGAAACATTTGTTCAACAGACTTTAAGGCATCCAAGCTTGCGAGACTTATTGTGGACGCTAGAAGACAGCCAGCCTAGTACGAGTAGTACCTGCACTTAACCTTTTGGAAAATACGTCAGTTTACACTGGTAAATACAATTTAACTGACTCATTTTAAAAAGGTTGAAAATTGATTTGAATGCACGTGGCACAAAACATTTTATAACTTGGGATAATTATGTAATATAAACTTGTAAACGAATAACATGTTCCTTATGCGTTCAGTAGCCCGGACGTACCGGGCTAAAGATCAATAGACACACCACATCAACTATTTATGCACTGACGAGTGTACGCCTACACTCCGCGCTTAGGTCGTGGCCATTTCGTAAAATGATGCCAAGGATATCCGGGACATGGTCATTAACCCCCCAAAGGCTTTTAAGTAAACAAAACTGTTTAAATGGGCCGATCAAATTATTCAATTAACCACCAAACGATGGAAGATTTGATGCCCGACCAAGCGGTATTTTATATACCGTAACCCAAGCCCGTATAGGGAAAATAAGTTAAAAGTATTTACCTGAGCTAAATATAAATTCAATCCCAGCCGTATACCACCAAGCAAGTACAGATAGCTTTTACTGGGCTCCTAAATCTGGAACGAAGGTTTTTAATAACCTATTAGAATCCTAACGGGTCTTTAATTAAGCTTAGACTTAGACCGGTTAGTTTTAAAAAAAGAAGACACGGTTCAAACGCATGATAAAGCGAAGACCGGTTTAGAATGTGGTTTTGACCCGACAGGCTTGTATGCTTGTTTAATATGGGTAACTTAAACACATTCTGAATTTTGAGACAAAAACGATATGGTTTGACCCGTTTCGGCTAATATATGCAAACTAGTTACATACGCCGATCTGAACGCGAAAAGTGCGTAATGAGTAACCAAATGAGTCATATACAAGTTTCCTAAGTTAATATGCCTTTAATATGTTGTGATATCAGTGGGATATCTTCCATTATGCCCAAAACGAGTTTAATCTCAAAATAAGCCCTGTAGGGGTATTTTGGTCATTTTAAATATTATAAAAGTGTTTATTTATAAATCTGAGTTACAGGACTGATTTGTCTAGTAAATATACTTAGTTTACTAAGTTATATCAGTAGGGTATGACCTATATGTGAAATTTATCATTTAGAACCAAATTATGCACCTTAGGGGTATTTTGGTAATTTCACTTAGGCTTAAAAGGTCAAAACTGGAAACCTGAGTTTAAAAACTTTTACTTACTGTTAACATATAAAAATATACTAAAAATATCAGTAGGTATCAACCTTATATGTTTAATATGGTTTTAGTATATATTATGCGTTAAAAATGCTTAAAAAGGCGATTTGGAGCCATTTCCGGGTTTTCAAAGGGAAGCTGATATTTTTATAATTCTAGAAGCCTCAAAATATTTTATTTATCAAATAAAATCAGTAGAAAAAGGTTTGGGGTCAAAAGGATTTGTAAAACTCATTTTATGGCTTAAAAGGGCAAAATCGGCATTATCCGAATTAAACTTAGAGACCTATGTTATGCTCAGCCAAAAATTAAATAAAAATCTTCAAAAATCCCAAAATATTATATTACATCAGTGGGTAAAAAGTTTGATATCAAAAAGTGGGTTTAAATGGGCTATATGCTAATTACGCCGTTTAATTAACATAAGGCTTTCAATTTACGCTAATGAGCATAACTCTTAATCTAGACCTCCAACTGATGTCAAATTTTAGGTGCAAGTTTATAAATCAGTAACTAAGGTTTCTACTCTTTTACATTTTCAAAAATCACGTTTTATAGTCAAAAGGGCATAACGATCAACGTTTAGGCATATAACGGAAACGCATGAACTAGGATTTCTATGGAACCAAGTTGTATAACCTCGGAGGGTTATACTAACCTATAATATGGTCCTAATGGAATCCTAAGGCATATCTAAACTAAACCAAATCGGGTCAGAACTGAAAGTCAAAGCAAAAGTCAACTTTTGCGACTTTCGGTTCGGAACCGAGCCTAAACTTAGAATTGTCGGGTTGAATCATGCTTAGGCATGTTCAACTAATATTTACCAAGTTATTAGAGTGACAAAACTGATTTTATGACATTTATGTTAATCGTTATGAATTTTATTTAAAACTAACCCGTTTGACTTTTATTTGACCCGACAATTAAACTAAGTAAACGTGGTAATTAGTAGGCGCCCTTTTAAGGGTTAATCACCTACCTAATTACAGTCACGTAGCCATGTTCGTTGCGAACCATGGCTTAGCCGTTTAAAAGTCAAAGCGTTTATCGAAACGCTTGACTTTTCGGCTTTAACCGCTAAACGATTAAAACTAAGCACGAAGGATACTTACAAAGGGTTCAAAAGACTGAAGGAGGTTCCTAATATGATCAGGATCCCCTTGAATTTAAAGAGCCAAAGCAGAAATGGATGGAGGTGTGAAGGAAACAAGTGAACTCACCTCCTATATATAGTTTTCGGGACCTCACGAGATCGCGACAAGTGTCGGGGAGTTATGATCAGATGGCAACAAGTGTTAAGTGGTTTTTCAATACAAAGGGCAGCCCCTAGATTCAAGTTTGTGAGTATTGGAAACCAGCCAGAACATAACCAGCTTTGAACAGGCTGTTACCAGCTGTTTTCTGCATCAGATCCACTCACGCGGCCCGCGTAGGGAACCCAGGAAACTCACGCGGCCCGCCTGCATGTCCCCACCAGCGAAAACAGTTCCAGAATGTGCAACATCAGTCCCTGTGAGTACATATCTGCCTATAACAGCCCTTTATAAACCCGTACATCTTATAAAAAGACATATTTAGTCCTTCTGACCTCGGAATCAGATGGTTACAGGTCTAAAACAACTTTTGAGGGCTGCTAAGATCAGAAACAGCTTGCTGAATTACAGTTTCAGTCCCTGTATGTGTTAAATGTCGTTTCTGACACGTTTAAAGTCCGTTAAGCCATCTTCAAGGCTCCACAATGATGCCTTAACATAGGGGACATGAAATATGCTCAAAAACATGTCGGATGTTGGTTCGTTTGGCCGTACGGTCACGTTGTGCGTCTAATTACGACGAAACACGAACAGACGCTAAAAACGATCCAAATTACGCGACGAATGGAATTTTATTAAGGCGATCACTAAAATAAAATATTTTAGTGCTTACATAAATTTTTGGGTGTCCGGGGATATTCAGAATGTGAGATATGCGCGAAAGTGCAAACTTGTGCCCTTTTTGACACTTTTAGTCCCTGAATGACATAAAAGTTTATTTTTGCGCACCAAACACCTCTAAACCTATATCTAAGCTATATGAGGGATAAATAGGGTATGTTTAACTTATGTACATATTCCGGAAGGTCCGTTACCATGCGATTCGACCCACTTTTGCAGTTTGACGCAATTAGTCCTTTAATTGCGCATTGTAGCGCGAAATGCTGAATAATGACATCCAAGCCTTCCATGGCCCATAATGGGCATTCCCAAGCATATACTTAAATGTTACTACACCCTCGTTTGCTTAGATGGTCACCGAAAGGCGTAGATTCAAAAGTTGACGCTTTAGGTCCCTCTATTGCGCAAACTTGCGCATCTCATCATTTATTAGCATTGAAACCTCATCTAATCCATATTAGGCATTCTTGGAAGTATTATTGAACATCACAATGCTTCGGTTCGCTAAAAGGCCATTTAGAGGTATAATTCAACATATTGGCACTTTTAGTCCCTCTAACTTGCAAGGTTGCGCGTAACTTTACTTATAGGCATAAAAACCTTAGACGACCATTATTTGGCATTCCCGAGAGTATAATTAAATATTATGAAGCTCTCGGTTTGTTAAAAGGTCACTCAGAGGTAAGAATTAACATGTTGACGCTTTTAACCCTTCATTGCGCAACTTTCAATTAATTACGCAAATGGCTACACTTATTCATCAAGTGGCACATTTGTGAATATAAACATCATAAGAAACTTATTTTCAGGTATGTTATCACTTCCAGTCCTTTCATAATCAAAGTTTTTGATTTTTCGAAAAATTAGACTCTCAATTTCAGTGTTTGACTTCATTAGGGTTTATTACATGTGTTAATACATCATTGGATGTGATTTTATGAGGTGTTACATGTATTTGATGATGAACTACTCAGATTGACTCGTTAGGGTCACACGGACGTTCCAACAACTACCTCCGCAACGACAAGTCGAATTCCATATAGACTTGGTTCCAGGAGCCGCTCCTGTAGCCAAGGCACCCTATCGGCTTGCACCATCCGAGATGCAGGAATTATCTACACAACTCCAGGAGTTGTTGGATAAAGGATTCATAAGGCCAAGCTTCTCGCCTTGGGGAGCTCCAGTATTGTTCGTAAAGAAGAAGGATGGAACACTGGGGATGTGTATCGATTACAGAGAACTGAACAAGCTCACAATCAAGAATCGGTACCCACTACCGAGGATTAACGACTTATTTGATCAATTACAAGGCGCAAGCTACTATTCCAAGATCGATCTTCGATCTGGATACCATCAGTTAAGAATCCAAGAGGAAAGCGTACCAAAGACTGCCTTCAGAACACGCTATGGGCATTACGAGTTTCTTGTGATGCCATTCGGACTGACGAACGCACTAGCGGTCTTCATGGATCTGATGAACCGCGTTTGCAAACCATATCTCGATAAATTCGTGATTGTATTTATCGATGATATCCTGATATACTCACGAACGAAAGAAGAGCACGAGCAACATCTCAGAACCATTTTGGAACTACTGAAGAAAGAGAAACTTTATGCAAAGTTTTCAAAGTGCGAATTTTGGATTCGCGAAGTACAGTTCCTTGGTCACGTTGTGAATGAGAAGGGCATTCATGTAGACCCAGCCAAGATAGAAGCCATAAAGAATTGGGAAGCTCCCAAAACCCCGACTGAAGTTCGACAATTTTTGGGCTTAGCGGGCTATTACCGACGGTTTATTGAGAATTTCTCCAAAATAGCTCAACCGCTGACGACCCTTACGCAGAAAGAAAAGAAGTACGACTGGGGTGATAAGCAGGAAGGAGCCTTTCAACTGCTCAAAAATAAGCTATGCGATGCACCGATACTATCCTTACCCAAAGGCATTGAAGACTTCGTGGTATACTGCGACGCTTCGCGTCAAGGTTTGGGTTGTGTGGTCATGCAACGCCAAAAAGTCATTGCTTACGCTTCAAGACAGTTGAAAATACATGAAAGGAATTATACCATGCACGACTTGGAACTGGGCGCGGTGGTATTCGCCTTGAAGATCTGGCGACATTATTGATATGGTACTCGATGTACAATCTTCACAGATCACAAAAGCCTACAACACATATTTGATCAGAAGGAATTAAATATGCGTCAACGACGTTGGGTTGAGTTGCTAAACGATTATGACTGTGAGATTAAGTACCATCCTGGAAAGGCAAACGTTGTAGCAGATGCGTTAAGCTGAAAAGAAAGGGTTAAGACCCTAAGGGTTCGAGCGTTGGAAATGACTATTCAAACGAACCTCACTGCGCACATTCATGACGCACAACAAGAAGCCCTTAAGATGGAGAATCGTAGAGCTGAATACCTTCGAGGTATGCTGAAGAATTTGGTGCCAAACAAGGAGGGAACCTTGTACTTTAAAGGGCGCATTTGGGTTCCGCTCTATGGCGGTATTCGAGAAGTCATCCTTAATGAAGCTCATAAGTCGAGATACTCGATCCATCCAGGATCGGACAAAATGTATCAAGACTTGAAAGATTACTATTGGTGGCCGAGACTTAAAAGCGATGTTGCTATCTATGTTGGAAAGTACCTAACCTGTGCTAAGATTAAGGTTGAATATCAGAAACCATCTGGGCTACTGCAACAACCAGAGATACCCATGTGGAAGTGGGAGCAAATCTCGATGGACTTCATAACGAAATTACCCAGGACCCCGAGAGGGCACGATATGATATGGGTGATAGTTGATCGATTGACGAAATCTGCTCATTTCCTACCGATCCGAGAAAAAGACAGCACTGGAAAGCTTGCTGAGTTATACTTGAAAGAAATCGTGGCACGTCATGGAGTGCCTATCTCAATTATTTCAGACAGAGATGGACGTTTTGTCTCAAGGATCTGGCAATCCTTCCAGGAAGCCTTTGGATCTCAATTAGATCTGAGCACGGCCTTCCATCCACAAACAGACGGTCAGAGCGAACGGACCATACAAACATTAGAAGATATGCTTCGCGCATGTGTTATGGACTTAGGCGGCAGCTGGGATACTCACCTACCTTTAGTTGAGTTTTCCTACAATAACAGTTATCATACGAGCATAAAAGCCGCACCGTTCGAAGCTCTGTATGGCCGCAAGTGCCGATCGCCATTATGTTGGGCAGACGCTGGAGACAAACGCATGGTTGGTCCTGAACTTGTACAAGAGACAACCGACAAGATTATGCAGATCCGAGAGCGCATTAAGGTGGCTCGAGATCGACAAAAGAGCTACGCTGATCGAAGACGAAAACCATTAGAGTTCGAGGTGGGAGACAAAGTTTTGTTGAAGGTCTCACCTTGGAAGGGCGTAGTAAGATTCGGAAATCGTGGGAAGCTGAATCCCCGATATATCGGACCATTCAAGATCTTGGAAAGAATTGGTACTGTGGCTTACAAGTTGGAATTACCGGAAGAACTTAATGGAGTACATGATACGTTTCATGTATCCAATCTCAAGAAGAGTCCAACACAAGAAACAGTGATCATCCCTGCGGATGAAGTGCATATTGACGACACAATCCGATTTACAGAACAACCCGTTGAGGTTACTGACTGGAAAGTCAACAAGACCCGAAGGAGTAGTGTCAAGCTTGTCAAAGTACGTAGGAACTCTAAGCACGGACCCGAGTACACGTGGGAACGTGAAGAACAGTTTAAAGAAAACTACCCCCACCTGTTCAAGAAAACTCCTGCGAGAGATAGATCAGCCTGAATTTCGGGACGAAATTCTTTTAACGGGGGGAGACTGTGACAACTGGCACAAAACCGGTATTTTCCGTACATTTTAATTAATACTTAATGACTGCAATTATGTGCTTAAATGTCAACATTGTTTGATTACATGATATACTTGTGAATTCATGCACGTTTTATACTACAAGAAATTGCTTTATTGCATTAATAATAACGTTGCGTCAGAAATACTAGTAAACTCACCGGTAAGACACATTGTGTCAACAATTCTACAGAAAGCAGTCAGACAATAAAATTGGAGCCTAGGTGTAGGTCCAACGTCAAGAATGCATTAAAACCCAAGAGTATATACAAGGGTTAACATATTGACTTTCCGGAAGCTAGAATATGCACTAAAAAGCACCCGAAACGCACTTTAAATGCAGAATTCTGCACAAATCAGCTATAATCAGCTTTTTAACACATAAATATTATGCAGAATTCATGTTTATTTATCCAGAATACCCTCCTAAGTGTTGGGAATTAAAAGGGTCACAAAAGGATACTTAAAGGACACTAAACGGTGCAATTTAGCACTTTAACGAACCGATATTTAACCGAACAACCGGACATTACCCGGAACATCAAAATATTACTAGAAGCATTGTTTTAATATTTCTGAGCTAGTTATGGTCCCCGAACACCATAACACCCCTTATAACATAATAACACAACAAGTCCCTAAAAATTACACATGAAAGTTAACTTGTTTATAAATTAGAAATGGGAAGTTACACTTTGCCCCCCCCCCCCTTTCATAGTGGACGGTCACTATGGGGTGGCCCCACCAAATATTTGCCAAGATATATTTAGATCTTGCTTGATCTCAAGAGATATGATACAATCTTACAAGATATTATTTGATTGCACAAGATATGAAATGGTTATAAAGATCTTGAACTCTCATTCATCACATCACCACAACCCACCTCCTCCTCTCTCCTCCCACCTACGGTCATGAGCCACCCCCACACCACCACCATCTTCATCTCAAGTTCATCCATTCCAAGTTCTTCATAAGGTGCAAGAAGGTGTTTAAAAAGGTTTAGAGCTTGTAGATCTTGAAGAACCTTCTCCATTTGCTTTTACCCAACCCATTTGTCATCTTCATCTTCAACTGTTCTTCCCTAGCCCTTGTGCTAGTAGTAAGCTCCTTGTAACTTGTTACTTCAAATATTGTTGAATAAAAATGATGAACAATGATAAACTTGAAGAACACAAAAGAACATGATCATGATACTTTAACATAAGCTTAAAAATATAAGAATACATGTTGAATATGTTGATTTGCTTTTTGTTGATTGATGATTTGTGTTAGTAATGTTAGACATCATAAGAAACCTACTAGATTGTGATTAAACACATGATCTAGTAAGTTAAAGTGGTGATCTTGTGAAAGACCAAGATCTTCATGCTTTATGTCTTCATGAACTTGAATAATGAAATGGGTTTTCTTATGTAAAGATGGTTTAAACAAAATACAAATCTTGTAAATAGATGATTACAAAAAGAATTTTCTCAAGAAACCAAGATTATTTACAAGACTTACAAAGTCATGGTTTCTAAGTAAACTAATAATATTTTTAGTGTTTAAACAAGAATAGAAACATGTTTGTGACAAGAAAAATACAAGAGAAGTATTTTTAGAAAAATCATCTTACAAGTTGTAAATGACTAGATCTTTTAATAAAGTAATTTACAAATGAATAACCATGTTTTTAAGGGTAACTAAACCTACTAAATAACATGGTAAGTTACTACAAGTTTTTACAAAGCTTCAAGTTCATGATATAGTGTAATATACTTGATTGTGACACTCGGTAAGTGTTGAATAAGTTGTTGATTGTCGTGATGATTTTAAAAGAAAATAAACACATGTTTTGAAAACATGGAAAACCTCCATTTTTAGGGGAAACTCTGTCAAAATTTCTATAAATTTTGACACTTAGAAAATATAAGTTTTGGTGAAACTTATTCCTTAAAAATATTTACCATGGTTTCCCTAATTTTTATGTAAACTTCAAGTTAAGAAATGATGATTTCTTCAAGATGAAAATTGATATTAAGTATGTATATTTTTGAGGAAAAATTTATATATTTATTGATCACCAAATTGTGTGCTAAGTGTATGTTGTATGTATTATACGTGATAGTGTACTAGGACTTGAAAATACACTAAATACTCCTAAGGAGTGAAAGTACAAAAATAAACATACAATATGCTTAGACAAATACAAGAGAATATATTTATGAAAATATATTTCTTAATAGATTAAATAACTTGAACAAGTTATGAACATGAAATGAAGTTTTGGACAAAATACATAATTCGGGTGAAAAATACAAGATACTTATATTTATTTGTGAGAAAATAATATAAGTAAGATACATAGTTAAAAATATAAATTATTTTTAACACACAAAGAACAAATACATAAAAGATGGTGACTTGTACTTGTGCGATACAAGTCTAGTGACTAACGTAAGTAAAACACGTAAAGGTCACGACGCTATATAAGCAAAACCCGGTGAAGTTTACGGCGCAAGAAACGCAAAGTTGTGAGTTCATGCTCCCCCTTTTCTTTTAACTGTTTTCAGTTTTATAACTTTGGGCGTGAAATACATGTTACAAATGTTACAATGTTTACAAATGATATGATGAATACAAAAACAAGAAGCACTCTTGGTGATAACTAGTACCAAGTATGATACAAGAAATGAGGAATGATACGAGAAACCGTGTCACAAATAGGTACCATAAGCACCATTAATCGTGTGCATACTAAGACCGCAGAACAAAAGGTTAGATCTAATGGGTTTTCGGGCAGCCACACTCTTGGTGAAAACTAGTACCGAGTAGTGCTTTTGTGTCTCCGTCGTGAATCGACAACTAGAAAAATGCCTATGGTTTGGATTGCTTCTTATGTCGTGTCACATGTTAATGGCCTTACAACCCATTAACAACTTGATACATACAGAAATACTTGATTTATACAAGATACATACCATGTTTTTCATACAAAGTATACAAACGTTCAATACAAGAACTGCATGAATTCACACCAACATTATGTTGACGTTTTTCCACAAACTCACATGTATTCCAGGTAAGTAAAGTGGATGTGCGCGCGGTCATACTCTTGCTCTTGGATGTTGTTTATGTTGATCTTTGAATAAAGTTGTAATCTTTTCAGACAAAATGTTGTCTTGTGATGTAAACACTTAAATTATGTTTTCAGTTATGTAATGTCAATGGTATTTGAAGTTATTTTTACAAGCATGTAGTATGTTTACCATTCGTATGCAATGAGAACCTTTCATGATCACACCTCGTGCTTCCGCCTAAGAAAGGGGTGTGACAGCACGGGCTACGGCTCAACCTCGTATTCGTATTCGTAGTGTAATTTTTTTCGGTTTTATACATAGCGGTATACGATGATACCCCTAAGAGAAAATTATGAAACTTGATATTATTCACTAAGCCCAAAACATATTTAGTAACAAAGCCCAAATAATTAGTTTATGATAATTAAGCCCAAATTGTAATAACTAATAAAGCTCATATAATAGAATAAGTGATATTACATGTCTTATGGTTGAAATGGGAATACATAGGTCTTGTCCTTTGCTTTATCGGGTAATGAAGCTAGCTTTGGTTTTACCGGTCGCAACCGCAACCGTTGAAAGATGTTTTTCGAAATTGAAGATTATCAAGACGGATTTACGCAATTGAATGGGCCTGGAATTTTTTAACAATGTCATGTTTGTGCGGTTGAAAAGGATCTTTTTCATAAAATAAAAGACGACGATGTGATGGAACGATTTCAAGCAATGAAAAAAAGAAGAGACCAAATCTATTAGATATTTGTTTACTTTATTTATTTATTGTCTTTTTTAATATTGCATGATTGCACGGTAAAAAAATTAGGATACCCCTGATTTAATGGGCTAATTCCGCCACTGCCTCCTAGTTCACAATATTACTTACATTACACATGTAAGTTGCAAATTCAAGATGTTAAGAACTTGACACTACAATCCATCCATATCAACATGCATTTACTATATCTCACATAAAATCAAGGTCTGTAAGCAGTTTAAGGTGAGATATCACCAAATTTTCGAGATAGAGGTGAACCCCCAACATATTGCATAGACCAAAATCACTTACAAGATCAAATAAAAGGGTTGAACTTGGTTCCCAACTTGATCTTGACCTCCAATTTGCGACTTCTATCCTTCACCCCATTCAATTTGGGTTTCAATTTGAAGAATTTGAAGGTTGAAGTAAAAACCCTTTATGGGTGGGTGTTGTCTGCGATCTCCCCATGTGGAAGATCCAGACCATTTTGTTTTCGGTAAATTACACTTTTCGTCCTTTATGTTTGTGGCGGATTGCAATGCATGCCCTTTAACTTCAATAATTACAGTCACAGTCCTTTATTTGGAAAACTCGTTACACATTTCGTCCTTTAACACTAACCAGGTTAAAATTATCAATTAAGTCTATTCACTTAGGGGTATTCTGGTCATTTCACGCTTTTATTTAATATGTTTTTAATAATAAAACCAATAATAATAATAATAATAATAATAATAATAACATATATATGCATCATCTTCCCCAATCTCCCAATTCCCCAACCCTAGAACCCTAACCACAATCACATGCCAGATATATAGATACACAATTACAAAATTCGTCTAGTCGGTCAGATCCAGATCTGGTTCCTTGACTGAAATCACTATCACAAATATATGCTGCTCACCAACACCATCTACACCATCACCGGCGGTGCACATGATGCAAACGTCAACTCTGCCGTTTCCGGGTCGGGTCAATAACAATCCAACTCAACATCATATTATTCTCAAGCTCCGATAACATCACGTGATCATCTCCGGTACCGGAAAACTTCACTCCGGACAACACCACCTCTTTCGGCTCAAGTAGATCAACCCGAAACGGCGACGTTTGGAACCAGTCACTCGGTACGGTCTTCGTTAACTCAACTTTAGAAAATATAAGTTCTCCGGCGTGAGATTATTTCATTTGTGGGGCGGAAATCCAGCAATCGCTGGCCGAATCTGAACCGTTTCAGGGTGAAACTGGATCTAAATCCACTGGCCGGTCTGAATCCAGCAAGGTGAAACTGGATCTGAATCGCTTCAAGGCCGCAACCTCGCAAGTGGATTTGAAGCCGGATCTGAGTCGTTTGTGCCAGAGTATTGACGGAACCGAAAAATGGGTTGGGGATTGTTCACCGGAGTTGATGACGGATGAAGATAGGCATGATTTTTTTTCTTCAACTTCAAAATGAAATATATGAGGAACTCCAATTGATGATGACAAGTTTGAGTATTGAAGAACCAGAAAGTGTTGAGAGAGGAGAAAGAGATGAGAGAGTATATATTATTTTTTTTAGTTTTTTCATTTGTTTATAAAGATATTTATCAAATAAATAAGTACATTTACAAAACTACCCTTTTGTGATTAAAATTAACTGAAAAATTTAACCTGGTTAGTTCTAAAGGACGTAGAGCGTTATGGTTTTTACAAATAAAGGACTGTAACTGTAATTATTGAAGTTAAAGGTCATCCATTGCAACTCGCTACAAACATAAAGGACGAAAAGTGTAATTTCAGTCCCTCAATTCTCATCCCCTTTCACTTTTTAACCAAACTAGCAAATAAATTAGTTTGGCCTTTAAACTAACTTGGCTAATTATCAAGTGAATTTGTTAATTCAACTTACTTAGTTCGGGGATGTTATAACCCGGCTTGAAATAAGTCCCGATAGCCCAGGCCTTTTATAAATTTTATTTTATGAAAATGTTTATTCATCTTTTATTTAATCATTAGGTTCCTTTATTTAAATCCTAATGTTTATCAGTTTAACTTTTACCACTAATGGTATTTTACCCGCCCATCCCTTGTTAATGTGGTTTAATTACCAAATCCGTTTTGGGGGTGTTACAAAATAATAATAAAAAAAGTTATATCTTTAAAAAAACTAACGGATAAACTCGATACACGATGAATAGAATGATTGCGGAGATGATTTTTGAAAAGAAGATACCTTACTTTATATATAGTTTACATATAGATTTATAAAATGATATTTATTTTTTACACTACGTTGCATTTGATATACACCTATTTAAAACTGATATTTATTTTTTACACTCCACTGCATTTGATGATTTTAACGTTTGGAATACGACATCAGGTATGGTTTTGAGATCTACTTTCCTAAATTTCACAAAACGAATTTCTAAAATATTATTACCTTTTTCTCCGAATACATTATAAAAACTCATGCATAATATGTAAGTTGTTTCAAATGAAAATAAGTACTATTTCAAATGAAAATAAGTACTAAAAGAAATAAAGAAAAATGCCGTACAAATAACAAGATGAACCGAGTCACAATTTAATGATTTAATTGTATTGTATAGATTTTTCCATATCTGATGTTTTTTTCATTTTACAGTTAAATGTCATTTTAGTCCTTGTGGTTATTTTGTGAGTTTAATCCAAAGATTTCAATTTTAGTTTAGTCCAAAGATTTCAATTTTAGCCTGTGGGTCCAAAAAGGTTTCACTATTGTCATTATAGTCCACTGGTTAACTTCATCCATTTTTTATATTAACGAAAAGGGTAATTCGGTCATTTTATATGTAATTTTGTTAACTAGAAGGGCAATTCGGCCATATAAAATGACCATATTGCCCTTCTCGTTGACAGAAAAAATTGATGAAGTTAACCCAGTGGACTAAAATGACAATGGTGAAACATTTTTGGACCCACAGGCTAAAAATAAAACATTTGGACTAAACTGGAAAATAACCCAAACCACAGGAACTAAAATGACATTTAACTCTTCATTTTATATAACCTACATTCATCAACAAACGATAGTGCCTAGTTTATAGTTTTTGTTTATTATACTAGTATTGGACCCGTGCTTGGTGACGGAGTCGTCGAAGGATCTTGGCGAAGATATATTTGCTACATGATATATTAATGGGTTATTGTAGACAATGCATGCTTTAACATAGACGAGGGTAATAATAAGCATAAACCATGCACATTTTAACATAAACATCGGTACAATAAGCAATCAACACGGTTACATTAACATGTTTAGAATTAAAGTTAGCTTTAACTATTAATAAGGTAAATAAAAAAATAATTAAATTTGTTACCTGATATATTGAAAGGTTAATATAGACCATGCACACTTTAATCTATACGATAGCCATGATTACGTAAACATGTGTAGAGTTAACAGTTAGTTTTAATTATAATAAGTTAAATAAATAATAAGTAAAGTTTGAAAGAATTAAACTTATAAAAGAGATAAAAGAACACATATTTAAAAAAAATAACTTTATTAAACTTCAAATACCGTATGATAGCTCTATTAATGTTCAGGGGTCAAAACAAAAATCGTTTAGAGAAAGATAATTATTATTAAGCTTCCATAATTCTTTTAGTATTGAAGTATAAACGGACGTAAATATTATATAAAAAATTATTAGAGTTTAGAGGTCGTGTAATAACTCTATTAAAGACATTATTTAAATAATAAAAAAATAAAATAAGAAAACTCAAGTTAAATAACTATAAAATTAGTAAATAAATAATAAGCTGATTATATTATATTATCATTCAATAATGAAAAAAAGTACATAATTAATTGTAAGAACTTAAATATGAAAAGAAAATATTGAAATGAAATAATAAAGTAATATTTCATAACTACCAGGTAATTTTAATATGAATGAAACATAAAAAAAATAAAAAAATAAAAGATATATGAATTGAACACTTATCCAATTCTATCATTTAGGGTTTTAGTTAGGGGTGGAAACGAGCTGAGCCGAGCCCGAGACCAGGCTCTAAAGCTCGAGCTAGGCTCGAATGTAATTTTTCAAGCTTGAGCTCATCTCGGGCTCGACTCGTTTAGTATTTATTAATTAATTTATATTAATTATAACTAGGATTGCGACCCGCCGCAATGTGGCGGGGTATCTTTAGTTATAACTAAGTCGATCTAGGACCCGCACGTTATGTTAAACTTGTCAAACGGGGAAAAAATAGACGATGTAAAAAAAGTTCACCCACACACGCACGTTGCGTCGTGTTAACTCGCAAAATTAGAACGAAACGTAAAAACGTTAAACCAAAGACGCACGTTGCGATGTGTTAAGTCACAAAATTTAGAACCAAGCATAAAGCGAAAAATTTGCGGAAAATGAAAACTATAAAGGACCAAGTTGAAAGTAAAAAAAGTTATGAGGATAGATTGCAAAAGATAAAAAGTTTTGGGTTAGAAGTAATAAAACAGATAGTTTTGGGTTAAAAGTAATTTATGAAATACTTTTGGGTGAAAAGTAAAAAAAATCTATTTTTTTTTGGAAAACCCCCAAAGCCAACGTTACGACAACCATATGCATAACTATTTTTTCTTTGAAAAACCCCAAAGCACACCCTGCGTTGCGACGGGCGTAAAACGATGTCAAATAGTACTAATGTCACACAACCGTCATCGACCACGAAAACTGAATCGACCTAGGGTATGCGTGTTGCGACGAACCTGTCAAACATGGGAAAATAGAGGTAAAAACATTGAACCACACATGCACGTTGCATCGTATTAACTCGAAAAAATTTAGAACTATACGTAAAACGAAAATTTACGAAAAATGAAAAGTGTAAGTGACAAAACTTGCGAAGTTAAATTGCAAATAATGAAAAGTTTTGAGTTAAAGTTAGAAAACAAATTATGTATGGTTAAAATTGAAAAAGGTAAAAACTTTTGGGTTTTTGAAAAACTCCCAAAGCTTAATGTACAATTAATGATGCACAAAAAAACTTACAAACTTATATATGGAATAATAATAGATAAAGAATTAACTTGGAGATAAATGAATTTTTTTATAATAATTAATTAATGAATAAAACGCTTTTGAGTTTGGTACATTCAAATTATTGAATTAATATAGTATTAACATATTAAAAAAATAAAATGGTCGTTTAAAAGTATAAATTAAAACTAAATAAATCAAAAGAATTATGTTTTCAATATAAGATATTTATAAGACAAGTCAAAGAATAAAAATATTGCCTCTTATCTAATTTGTGTTTAAAATTATTATCTGTTACTCGTATTATTTTATTATTATTTAATATAAGAGATAAATAGGAAAATAAAGTAAGAAAGCATCAGGAGGTGACACATGTCGAAAAAAGATTTTTATTTATTAGTATAGAAAGATTATTATTATACATATAATTAAGTTATTTTTTTATATTTATATAAATGGTAATTACTATTATATAAATATATGTTTAATATATTAATAAAAAATATATAAACAAAAAGCTCGTTTAGGCTCGTGCCGGCTCGAGCTCGATAAGCGAAGCCCGGGCTCGGGCTCGTTTACTAAACGAGCTTGTTTTGTAGGCTCAGGCTCGGGCTCGAGTAGCTCGCGAGTAGCTTGGCTCGTTTGCACCCCTAGTTTTAGTCACTACACCACATTGTCTAATAAAAAAAATATTACTGTTTAACAATTGAAATTGAATTGTTAGACTGAAGGGAGTGAGGCATCTTTTGAGGGGGCGACTTGCGTCATGTGTCGCCACGTCATCATAGAGGTAGTTGGGTAAAAAAATGAGGGTGGTGTTCATGGCAACTCAAGATGCCCAAGAAAGAGTTATGATAAGAAAGAGTTATGATTGGTTGTTATTAAAGTGAGGTTTTTTGATTGGTGGATGAGAAAGGAAAAGAAATGGGGGTGGCATTCTGTGGGAGACGCCAAGGAGGGGGATGCCCTTGAGAACGCCGATGGGGGCGGTGTTTGGGGCTTCTTGGGTAGGGGTGGACGCCCCCACTCCCTTTAGTCTTATTTATAAAATATGGTGGGCTTATCCGCTCACTTCCCAATTGTACCAATCGCCCTACCTACTTGAATTCATTGCTATTTAGTCAACGTTCGTGAACCTTTGTTTATTACGTTAGATTTTTTTTTAGAGTTAATTATTGTTTTCGTCTTTGTGGTTTGTCAAAAAATCACTATTTTAGTGCATTAGTTTAAAAATTGCGATTTCAGTCCCTGTGATTTAACTTTCGTAAGAATTTCAGTCCATGTGGTTTCACTTTCGTAACCATTTCAGTCCATTATTCTGTTAAGTACAGGGACTGAAATGGTTACGAGGTGAACTGAAATGGTTACGAAAGTGAAACCACAGGGACTGAAATCGCAAATTTTAAACTAATTCACTGAAATAATAATTTTTGACAAACCACATGGACGAAAACAGTAATTAACTCTTTTCTTATATAGATGGCTTCTAATCATATAAGAGATGTGACATCTTTCTTCTTTTATTATATAAACTAGCCTAAGACCCCGCGACTTTCGCGGGTGGCTAAACACCAACTAAACACATAAAATAATTTAAACGTAGAACCGTTAAACTTTGATTGTTAAACCTAATATTTTGAGACACGTGAGCACGTCCCAAAAGTACATCGACATAATGTTCGTTACACATTAAGTTTTTGTAAACAAAACATATATAGTAATAATTGTTCCAAAACAGTTACCACACATACGACATGCTTGGTAACGATATTAATTGTTTACTTCTGACGCCATCTGTCAATGGATACATCACCTAGGGATTCGGATTAAGAATTCGCAACGTGTTTTGATCCCTATAATATCGCAGCAAGAACTGAGCTCCATTTTCCAACCCAGCCTAGAGCATGAAGTTCTGCCATCCTCTGAAAGCATACCGAGGTCTCCCACGTGTCGTTTCTTTCCGGATCTCTAGTGTCATTGAAAACCCGTCTTCAGTTTGAACTACCATCTCATCAAGGACAGACAAATCTACATTTGCTGCAAATGCCTTTGGGAACCGCTGCATTACAATCCGATAAAATAAACAAATTAAAAAACTAATAAAAACATACAAACTTAAAAGCGTTACATAATATTAAAATAAAGCATTTAAAGTATGAAAAACTTACAAAACGAAAAGATAGACACCATGTTAGTTCGTATTGGTTGGCTTGATGAACAACGGCCGGAATCTGTGGAACGTCAACAAAGTCTGGTTCCAAGACAGGATCCGCTTCAATGACTGGCACATCATGTTCAACGTCTACAATGTCATCTTCCATGTCTTGATTTTCCCCGTCTAATAACAAATCTTCACTAACATCTATTTGTTCTGTGTCTTCCTCTTCTTTAACACCAACACTATTGGAAACCTCGGGAACAACAGACTGAATTCCATTAGGACGGAAAAGCAGAATGTTGAAAATATGTCTCGCAACCAACTCAAAAACGATTACATCACCTGATATGAGATGAAGTTCTTTGGTGATTTGTGAGAAATCTTGAATGAAGTAGTTCGATCCCTAGAGCCTATTCACTTTGACATTCCACATGTATGTACCTCCAAAACGAATTGTAAAGTTATCGTCCAAAGTGTCAGTTTTGAAATACTTGTTCATAAACTCTTTCGGCAACCACTAAATAAAGAATAAATGCAATCGTCAATAAAAAGGTCAGTTGGTTCTTCATCCTAAGTAGTAAAGTATAAATTACCAAGTTAGCGTTCTCGGGAAATAACATCTCTACAAAAAAAACTTGTATTTAACACCAGAAAGACAATCAGCCTTAAAATGAGTGAACTTTAGCATCTGAGCATCAACAACATGGAAAACAATAACATCTTTATCCTCCAGACCAACATCACGAACCATAGCAGACCAACCATTCGAGAAACAATACCCAGTGGCAGTAGATTTCACCAAAACAGTCCACTCATTGCCCTCTTCATTTGTAATAACTACAGGACCAATCGGATAGCCCTTCAAGTTGTCAAACTTATTATACCATAAAGGGAGAGACTGTAAATTACAAACAGGGATTACATTAGTTGATGCTCAGACGCTCGACAGATTACAAATAGCACTTCATTAAAAAACCATTACCTGTTCGGTTTTTGAGGAGTCCGCAATAACAATATAAAATCCTCGGTCTAAAAGAAAACCTTGCACCTCATTCTTAATGGATTCCACCACTGGTACGGCAAGGTCCGGACTAAGCGACTGAAGACCATTAGGACGGAACAGTTTAATCCTAAAAACATAATCATCAACCAACTCGAAAACAATAACATCGCCAGTTATTAAACATAGATCATTGGAAACTTGAGTAAAATCAACAAAGAAATGGTTCATATCCCAGAGTCTTCTCATAGTAACAGTCCACGTGTGGTTTTTGTCAAAAACAATAAGAAAATTGTCAAACAGATTATCACCGTTGAAATGGTCTTGCATGAACTCTCTGGGTAACCACTGCAGTTGATTAAAAAACCATTGAATAAGTACAAAATGTAAATCTTTACTGAACATAACAAAAACTGTTTAAAGCATACCAGATTCCGGTTCTCGGGGTGTAATATAACAATGTGGAACTTTGAACCTTGAACCTTGAACCGTGTTTGGATAACTCTTAAAATGAGTTATTCTAAACGTCAATGCATCCATAAGTTCAAATACAACATAGTCTCCATTGTCTACTTCAAGCACATGTATAAGAGTTGACCAACCGTTTGAAAGACAATAACCGTCCGTAGACTCCTTGATTGTAACATTAAATATTGCTTTATCATCAGTGATTAACAAAACAGTTCCAATGGGATATCCATCTAAGTCATTCAGCTTGTTATACCAAGTTGGTAAAGGCTGCAAACATCATTTAAGTCATTAAATAATAAAAACACAAAAAAAAATGCTAATTACACATTTCTTAACGGTTAGGTTGTCACTTAACAATATAATAATATATAAGACGTTATAAACAAACGTATTACCTGTTCTTCTAATTTCCTGTCCTCGATGTAAACAAAAAAACCACGATCCATATCTGTCAAGAAATTTATAAACAACATTAATATAAATAGAATAAGGTTATAAATCCATGACAAACGAAAATAAAAAGGAAAAAAAATCATATAAAGGTAGGATCTTGAACACTATTCCAAAAAATGCAAATTTATTAAAACGTCAAGTAATCGTAAAGTATATTAAAAGTTCTTTTAATCTAATACACATAACCTTAACTGATATCATACAATGTTTAAAACGTCAAGTAATCGTAAAGTATACTTTTAACAGATCCAGTGACAATTGTTAAAACACTTAAGTGGTTGCAAAAACAGGTAATAAAATACAATCAATACAACCAAATGCAGAGTATACAAAGATATTATCCTAATTGAAAAAAAAACCATCATCAACTAAAGTCTTAGAACACCAAGTATAGAAAAACAGAAAGATACATCTTATGGTTCATTTATTGTTCAAGAACTCAAAAATTAAGTCTTTTAATATAAAAAACAGTTTCAAAAATCCCCCGGAAAATAACATTATCATAATCATACAACAATTTAAACAAACATAACATTAAAGATGAGCATATCAACAGAAAGTAATGGCGAAGATATCGGTTTTAATAATCGACAGGAAAAAACATAATCATAGCAATCGGTTTAAAAATTTGAGTAAAACAACAACAATAAATGTATACAAACTTAGAATAAACATTATCACCTAAAAAATAAAGTATCAATGAGGTTAGGGTTCATACAGTTAATCGGAAACGAGTTAAAATCATTTACTAAATGAACAATCATAGGTTTGAAAAATAGAAATCGATGCATGAATAAACTTACCTGAACCAAAATCGCCGAAGAAACGTGTGACGATGATGAAGATGATGGTAGAAAGATCTCCGATTGAGAGAGGGATGATGAATGACGGTATCAAAATAGAAAAATGTCTTCATATTAAATATTTTGGAAACACCGATCTTTGTAAATTTGGAATGACTGATGTGATTAGCTATAGATTGGAGAGATGCAATGATAATTTGGAGGAAAAAAGAGGAAAGAGGGGAATTGTAAGCGTGATTTTTTTTAAATTGATTTCAAAAGAATAAAGGGATGTGAGGATGAAGATGAAGTTATGAAAGAGGAAACGGGAAGTAAGGTTTTCGCGATATAAAAAAAAACTGTTACACCTATTGGAAATAATAGGGGTTGTTTTGGTCAAAAATCACACAATGATAATGCAACCAAATCTGATTTTGTGAGGTATGATGCTTGGTTAATTGTATGAACGACAAGTATATGAAATCAACGATGAACACCGAGATTTATACGAGGAAAAAGCCCTTGATCTTTAGAAGATCTCCGGCATAAAAAACCTCGGGTGATGGAAACTACCGATCACCAAATATATTGGCAAAACAATAATAATCCTTGTACAACTTCGGAAGAAAACAAGCTCAATACAATGAATTGCTAGTATAAGTGTGTGTTTTTGCTAAGTGTTTGCAGAGAATTCGAGTGTTGTGTGTTTTTTCTGTGGTGTGTTCGACTTATGCCTCAAATGAGCTCGTTTTCCCCTTAAAAGATAAGAAATATCCAGCAACAAACTTTCCTAAAAAGGTGAAGGTCACCCATGTTCTCCAAAACGGTTATTTCTTCATTAAGCACGTGCCTATGAAGCATATTCCACAAGATTCCAGCAAAGACTAAGCCCATGTCGTCCATTACCTGCATATAAACATTAAAAATGTGACAATTGTTAGAAATCATAAGTTCTGATAAGGATCCTGGATTCTCAGACTCTGGATCCTCAGACTCCCTGCATCATCCATTAAGGATCCGTGATCCATGCCCAGTCTCAGGATAGATGATCCTTAGCATAAAATTCATGCCCTAACAATTGCCCCCAATATGGCAGTTGTGATAAGGATTCACAGCTGTCATATTTCCGTTAGAAGCAGACTAGCCGTTGCTGCTGGTAACTAGTCATTACACTGCCTGTCGTCACTGATAAGACCTGCTATAATCATCATTGCAAAATATAGAGTTAGAGATAACTCCTCAAATGCCTTTACAGACAAGAAGATCCTTCTGTTTGTGGAGAATGAATCCTTCTACACAGTTCGCTATTAACCTTCCTGCACTTTAATTTCTGCATAGACACTTTAACTGTTAGATAGCCTTATCCTGCCTGGGTACGGTTTTGCTGGTGAAATCCAGGCCAGATGATTTGATACATAATGAATGGGTAATAACATTAAACTTTTTTAGCTACAACTGTTGTTGTTTCTTTCCTCTTTATTTTTCATGTGTGCTTTCTATTTTCAAAGATATCATCGCCAAACAACTGGAAAGTTATTGGAAATCTGATGATAATGTTAAACTTTTAACAGAAAACTTGAAGTGTTCATACAAATGTGGATCAATGATTCTTAACCAAAAAGGATAAGAGACAACTTGCTGCTTAGAAAAAGTTAGAATATAACATACCAGAGAATCCAAGTTAGGATTCTATATCCTTGTAAATTAATACTGAATAAACAAACTGTGAAAAGTAAAGTTTCAAGGATCTGGGATCCTTATTGTCAGAACTTGTATAACTTTAGAGCTCCAAGATCCTGTAAGAAAAACAAACTTGGGACCAAGCCAAATAATTGGGAATGAACCCATAATAACTGGGGACAAGCCCAAATAAACAGGGGACAAGCCCAATAAACTGGGGACAAGCCCAAATAAACTGGGGACAAGCCCAACAAACTGGGGACAAGCCCAAATAAACTGGGGACAAGCCCAAATAAACGGGTGTAAACTGGAGTATGGCCCAAACTGGCGACTATCCAAACGTGAGCGACATGAAAATGCCGAAACCTTAGCTAATGTGAAAACGTTAGAAACCTTAGGAACTGATGTTTGGTACGTCTACCATTATACGTAGGATCCCGGATACAGCCAATACAATGAAATTGTCAGCCCCTAAAGCGAGTACTGGTCCCATTGCCATGAACTGTACCAGGATCATCGTGCGCTGCTGGCGATACTGGGGACAGGCCCAAAAACTGGGGACATGCCCAAAAACTGGGGACAAGCCCAAATAACTGGGGATAAGCCCATAAACTTTAGAAAGTTGGCCAACCACTTTGATCTTCTGTAAAATGATAACAACTCTGCAAAAGCTTAAACTTTATGAAAATAGATGTTAAATGTTTAACATCTTTGACTTAAGATAAGTAATAAGTATAAAATGAATGAAAATAAAAGTAATGTGTTACCAAATGTAGAATCTTATATCCTTTGAGGATCTCAGACTCTTAATCAGAATACTAGTATCGCTGAGGATCCCTGATCCTTCTTACTTAAAGTATTTCTTGAGATGAACAGCATTCCAAGCTCTTGGTAAGAGGTCACCATCCATTGTTAACAAACAATATGCCCCCTTTCCAGATTCAGCTTCAATTAGATAGGGGCCTTCCCATTTTGGTGCTAGCTTGCTATCAGCAGGATTCGTGGTATTTTGGAATGATTTCCTTAATACCAAGTCACCAACTTGAAACTTTCTGACCCTGACATTTTTGTTGTAAGCTCCAGCTACTCTTTGTTGATAACTGGTCATCTGTCACAAAAAGTTAGTGGTTCTATTCCCAATAAATTGGGATCCATTATCACAAATAATTTCAGAACCATTCCAAATCAAGTAATAATGATTCGCTTAATGAAGGATATAACTTCCTTTTCTCTGACTTGAGCAAAAGCTTCTACTTCTATCCATTTAGAGAAGTAGTTTGTCATGGCTAGCATAAACACTTTTCCTCATGGTGCTTTGGGAAGTTTGCCAACTATATCCATTCCCCATGAATGGCCAAGAAGAGGATATAGGATGCAGGGGCTCCGCTAGTTGATGAAGGATATTGCTATGTCTTTGACAAGGATCACATTTCTTCGCATAATCAACAGCATCCTTCTTCATAGTAGGCCAATAGTATCATGTCCTAAGGATCCTTGAGAACAGTGCTCTGGCCCCAGTGTGGTTTCCACAATCTCCTTCATGAAAATCCTTTAGGACTTCTTGAATTTCACGACCCTCAACGCACCTTAGATATGGACCTGCAATAGATCGTTTATATAACATGTTATTTAATATTGTAAATTGAGATACCTTGACTTTGAAAGCTCTAGGATTTTCTCCTATAGGGATCTCTCCATGTTGTATATATCTCATGATTGGAAGGATCCATGATCCTGAATGAGATTGTGCATCATCACTAGGTATGTTTGCAGAATCATCTCCTATCTCCATAGCTACATGATCCTCAATAGCAGGAGCCAAGATATGGATAATAGGAATTTTAATATCCTCTGGAATCTTCAAGGATGATCCTAGGTTGGCCAATGCATCAGCTTCTGCATTTTCTTCCCTGGGTACCTGTGTCAAACTAAAAGAAACAAAAGAGAGTGCCAATTCCTTGACTATCTCTAGGTATTTGATTAGCTTTTCACCTTTAACAGCATAGGATCCATTAAAGTGATTAGTGATTAACAATGAATCTACATGTACCTCAAGATACCTGATCCTCATATGCTTGGCAATTTGCAAACCAGCTATCAAAGCCTCATATTCAGCCTCATTATTAGTAGTTTGAAACTAACAAGCTATGGAGTGGGGTATTATGTCCCCCTATGGCGATTTTAGTAGTATTCCAAGTCCTGTTCCTTTGACATTAAAGGCTCCATCAGTGAAGAGTATCCAAGGATCCTTGATTTTCTCAAGTTGTTGAACTTCTAATTCAGCTTCCCTTTGTAGATCACTACTGAAATCAGCCACAAAGTCAGCTTAAACTTGGGACTTGATGGTAGTCCTGGGTTCATACTTAATGTCATATGCACTAAGCTTGACCATTCACTTTGCCATTCTACCTGACATTTCAAGTTTACTGAGAACATTCTTAATAGGAAAGTTAGTTTTCACAATAATAGTGTGAGTTTCGAAATAATGTCTATGTTTAGCGGAAGCCATAATTAAATCAAGAATTAATTTTTCTAAATGAGAATACCTGGCCTCAGCATCAAATAGAATTTTACTTACATAGTATACCGGATGTTGAGAGCCTTCATGATCCTTAACTAGGATCGCACTTACTGCTTTAGCTGAAACAGCTAAGTATAAGGATAATGATTCTCCATTTTCTAGTTTCATCAGGGCTGGTGCTGAGGATAGATAATCCTTAAGAGCCTTGAGTGCAACTTCATGCTTATCGGTCCACTCAAACTTCTTATTCTTCCTCAATATGTGTTACCTGCCTTGAGCAATTTGTCTACCTGTTCTTGGATAATAACATTTCTTTTGGGTGCGAATTTCCTCCTTTTTTGATGTATTGGCTTGAAAGACTTATCAATACCAAGTTTATGAGTAATAACATCCTTAGATATACCTGTCATATCTTCATGTTTCTAAGAGAAGGTAGACTTTCTTCTTTTCAAGAAGGATATTAAATCCTGCTCAATACTGTCTAGGATCTTGGATCCTATAAAAATTTTGGATTCAGGATCCTCTGGGTTCAACAGAATATCCTTGACGTCTTGCTCTTTAGAGGCTGGCTTCATTGAAGAAGTGTAACAGTTCTTTGCCTCCTGCTGATCATTTTCTATCTTCACCATATCCCATAGAGTTGGGAGCTTGACACATTGATGATATGTTGAGGGGGACTGCCTTCATGTCGTGTATCCATGGCTCCCTCTATATAAATAGGAAGTTTGATGTCCCCCAATGTAATCTTTGTCTCTCCACTGAATCCCACAAGGACAGATGATCTTGGGACAGTATCAGATTCAAGGATTTTCATTCTTTTGAGGACATCCAACTGGATTATGTTCACTGAGCTTCTCCCATCAATGAGAATCCTGCGAACAAAATGGTTAGATAGAAATAATGTAATAACTAAACCGTGAAGACGAGGATCCTGTATGTCCACACGGTCATCCCCATCAAAGGATATGACTTTTTCCTGGGTAAGAATGGAAGTTCGAACAGGTTTATCCCCATTCTCCATCTTTGTTTCTTTTGCATGTCTTTTAGCTGCTGAGAACCTCCGGAGATGAAATGGATGATTTGAGCATCAGCTGGTGGAGGAGGAGCTTTTTCAGGAACTTTCTCAGAATCCTGGATCCTTGACTTTTTCCTTCCAAGCAATTCCTTCAAGTATCCTTTGCTCAAAAGATAACCTATCTCCTTCCTTAATGCTATGCACTCATCTGTGAGATGACCAGAATCCTCATGGTAAGCACACCATTTCGATTTGTCTTTGGTAGTAAGCGGTTTTTCATCCTTCCTTGGCCACCTAGCCTTGTCGCCTAAATTTTGCATAACAAGTATTAGTTCATTATTATCAGCAGAAAAACAATATTCAGAAATAGGAGGATAATCCTCATCATCTTCCTCTTATTCCACAGCATGCACATTCTGGTTGTCATGCTTAGAGTATTGCTTGGATCAGTTATTCTTGAAATAGGATCCTTGTTTGTCTTTCTTTGAGGATCCTGACAATCTCTCATGGATCCTTTTGTCATCCTCTAAACGGATGAACCTAAGGGCCCTGTTCCTTACCTCATCTAAGTTCATGCAAGGTGTCATAACAAGATCGTCATAGAACTGAGAATCCTTAAGTAAACCCATTTTAAAAGCCTCTACAGCTGTAGCAATATCTAAGTTAGGGATTTCTAAGGATTCTCTACTGAATTTAGTAACGTAATCCCTAAGTGATTCATCACAACCTTGGGTGATCCTATATAAGTCACTAGTTAATCGTTCAAACCTCCTACTACATGAGAATTGGCTATTAAACAAATTAACTAGATTAGCAAATGAAGTAATAGAGTAAGGGGGAAGACTTAGCAGCCATTTAAGAGCTGATCCTGTCAGTGTGGATCTGAAACCCTTATATAAACATGTTCTTCTGGGATGGGGTTGATCTCCATCCTTTCTCTATATTGAGCTACATGTTCTACTGGATCCTTAGAACCATCATATAACTTCATAGTTGGTATTTGGAACCTTTTGGGTATCTCAGCATCAGAAATAGGTGGTGCAAAACGAGATATCCTGTGGCTTCCATCTGCAATTTCAGGAATGGGCTTCACCACTCATGGAACGCTGGATATCATATCCTTCAGCTTCTGTAATTCTTTAGCCATAGCTTGATTGATACCTGTATCCTGCACAAAGCCATGGTTAGTGTTATAAGAATTATTCAAAGTGTTACCTCCCGGGGGATTCAAGTTTGGAATCCCAGATGTGAATCCATATTGATGAGATTCTGGTATGACTGAAGGACCAGAAGAAGCAATGGTCTGCATTGGAATGAAGTCTCCTTGATGAACATCTGTACTTGAGGGTTGCATACTCCTTAAGAATCCTTGATCCTGAAAGATGTTGGATCCTTGATGTGCTGTGAATGGGGGTCTTGGAGGATAATCCATAGATCCGTAAACCTGTGATGAGGATCCTTGAACCTGGAAGGAGGATCCTTGAACCTGAGAGGATCCTTGAACCTGAGAGGATCCTTGAACCTGGAAGGAGGATCCTTGAATCTAAGAGGATCCTTGAACCTGAGAGGATCCTTGAACCTGGAAGGAGGATCCTTGAACATGAGAGGATCCTTGAACCTGAGAGGATCCTTGAACTTGGAAGGAGGATCCTTGAACCTGAGAGGATCCTTGAACCTGAGAGGATCCTTGAACCTGAGAGGATCCTTGAATCGGCTGCGTCCCCGTGTATCCTCCTAAACTGGTGAAGAATCCCTGATGCTGAAATGAGGATCCTGAAGGCTAGAAAGAGGATCCTTGAGCCTGAGACATTGCCGATGATCTAGAACGCATTGCTGTTGATCCACCCTGGTATTGGACACCTGGAGCTGCAGAATGTTGGGAAGTTATGACCGGAGTGTCGAAATTCAGCGACCTCGGCATCAAAGGGAAGTGATCCTCTGCTGATTTTATCAATTTCACGAAGGATCCTGCCATTAGTTTCATCCTGTTGTTGCATGTATCCTCTCATCTGCAAAATCAAAGCATAAAGATCACTGTTAGTAAGTGTAGAGGAAGAAACAACAGTTGGTTTTGTGAAAACGGGGGTTTTCTTCTTCGGAGCATTCTCAGCATTCTTCTGGAATGCAGGGATAAGATGATGCAACGGTGGAATGCCCTGTGATGAGGTAACCGCCGACATGGAACTTGAAGAAGTTTTTCCCTGAAAAGCCATGTGGTTGAAGGTGATGAACTGAAATGACCGAAATGAACAAAATTTCTCAGAAATGAAGCACCAATTGCCCCACGGTGGGCGCCAAACTGTTTTGGTCAAAAATCACACAAGGATAATGCAACCAAATCTGATTTTGTGAGGTATGATGCTTGGTTAATTGTATGAACGACAAGTATATGAAATCAACGATGAACACCGAGATTTATACGAGGAAAAAGCCCTTGATCTTTAGAAGATCTCCGGCATAAAAAACCTCGGGTGATGGAAACTACCGATTACCAAATATATTGGCAAAACAATAATGATCCTTGTACAACTTCGGAAGAAAACAAGCTCAATACAATGAATTGCTAGTATAAGTGTGTGTTTTTGCTAAGTGTTTGCAGAGAATTCGAGTGTTGTGTGTTTTTTCTGTGGTGTGTTCGACTTATGCCTCAAATGAGCTCGTTTTCCCCTTAAAAGATAAGAAATATCCAGCAACAAACTTTCCTAAAAAGGTGGAGGTCACCCATGTTCTCCAAAACGGTTATTTCTTCATTAAGCACGTGCCTATGAAGCATATTCCACGAGATTCCAGCAAAGACTAAGCCCATGTCGTCCATTACCTGCATATAAACATTAAAAACGTGACAATTGTTAGAAATAATAAGTTCTGATAAGGATCCTGGATCCTCAGACTCTGGATCCTCAGACTCCCTGCATCATCCATTAAGGATCCGTGATCCATGCCCAGTCTCAGGATAGATGATCCTTAGCATAAAATGCATGCCCTAACAGGGGTAATAAGAAAACAAATGGCAAAACATGTTATTCTTTTCAAATTTTTTATTATAAAAGTTAACACTCAGTAAATAATCCTGTTTAAAATATACAGTCTAAGTATTAATGAAAAATCATAAGTCATTAAAGACTTCTTTATACACAACGTTAGTTGTTTTATTTGTAGGCTTCCCATCTTTGTCCAGTATTAGCAGTTTAACACCGTCTCTTGTTTTAACTCTAGATAACGCGACATACAACTGACCATGCGTGAAAACCGGTTGTCTCAGGTACAGACCAACTCTAGAAAGTGATTGGCCTTGGCTTTTGTTGATAGTCATGGCAAAACAAACAACCAACGGAAATTGCCTTCTTTGAAATGAAAACGGAATCTTCTTGTCTGAATGTACTAAACTAATTCTCGGAATATAGGTTCGAGTACCAATATTAGCTCCAGATATTATTTCAGCCTCTATTACACGGTTATACAACTTTGTAACGTTCAACCTTGCCCCATTGCACAAACCATTTTTTGGTCAATGTTACGTAACAACATGACTGGCACACCAACTTTTAGCACTAACCTGTGATTTGGTAAGCCTGAAACTTTAAGACCATTGAGAACATCCGGTGTGTATAATCTTTCTTGTATTGAACTAACATTTTCACTTGCACAATGACGATCGGAGCTTAGATACTCTCTTTCTTCACCGGGAAACAACGCTAACAACCTATCATTAATCTCGTTAACAACCTCATTCTTAGGCGCAAGTATAGCCCTATCACTAAAATAATTAGGACTACCGAAGTTCTCGAGAATCGAAGGTTAAACAAATTTGATCAGGCTCGAAATGGGATCGGAAGTATCATTAATTATAAGATTAGATGGCACTTCAATTGTCGCTTCTCCATCATTAGGACCACCAACATTTCCCTCTCCTATATCCAAAAGCCACTTAGCAAAACTATTTATTTCCTCAATCTCAGATGGAGATCTTCCAACGGTTAACCTCATATTCCTTGACAACGTTAGCAACTTACATTTACTCCACAAATACGACGAACTTAATGATGCGTTCACTGTCTCTTGTCTTCCACCATTTCGAACAACGGGAAGGACTTGTCTAAAATCTCCACCAAAAACAATAACCTTACCACCAAATGAGATTTCAGAATTTCTTGAGGTGTTGAAATTGAAAATGTCATTCATTGTTCGGTCCAATGCTTCAAACGCATGTTTATGGACCATAGGTGCTTCATCCCATATAATAAGTTTGGTCTGATGCAACAATTTAGCAGCATCACTATCTGCTTTTATATGACATACTGAATCCTCATTAAGATTCAAAGGAATACAAAATCTGGAGTGTACAGTCCTGCCGCCTGTCAATAACAGCGATGCAATTCCACTCGAAGCAACATTTAATACAATTTCTCTTTTTGATCGAAGTGCCGCAGACAACGTCTTCCATAAAAAGGTTTTCCCGGTGCCACCATATCCGTAAACAAAAAACATCCCTCCAGTGTTACCATCAACAGATTTCATTAACTCTTCAAACACCGACCTTTGTTCATCAGTTAACATATTCAACAGATTAAGATATTCCTCTGCGAGACTTAATACGTCATAAGTACGCTCCTCGTTAATCAGACGATTGTCGAGATCAGATAACGAAGAAGAATCTGGAAAAGGCATTGTTGAGAAGTTCCGTAGCGATGAGCTATTCATACCTAAAAACTTTTCAATTTCTAACAAAGCGTAATTTTTAAGTTCGTCGTCTGGAATTGATCAACCTGTTACATGTTTAAATACATATACAATGAGTATGAAATTTTATTTAAACGATGTATGAAAAAATGGAAAAAGCAAAATGGCTATTCTAAAGTTTTATAATATAATATTTTATTGACATATTCATCATGGATAGGTGAGTGATATAAATATGTACCTTCAACACGATGTATTTTACTGTATCTGTAGATGAAATCATCTGTCATGTATTTCCATGTGCTTTCCCATACGATCTCCGGTCTTGACATAGTGTTGGACAATAGCATCATGCCAAATAAATTTCGGACATAAGAAGCTATTGCTGTTTCGTTTGCTTCTTTAATTGCTTCGATGTACTCTTTGTCGTCATCTAAAAGACCAAGTGCAAAACACGCATCTCTAAATGTATCATGTACATGACCATTAACAGTTTTGATATCATCATATGACTTAGGTCCTTTGACTTTATTAAGCAGGATTCTTAAAAAATAAGCTTCCCCAAGTGAGGGAGCAACATTATGAATTCTGCCAATTAAGTTACCTTTCTTCCGAGGTTGCCAACAACGGTTTTCAACCTTCCATACATACCAAGTTGGAAACTGAACATAAGTTAGTGTACGGGCCAAATGGTCATCCGGGTCTTTGTTACGTTCCATCCAAAACAGAAACATAGAACACTTGACAGATGGTCTGTTAAGAACATAATTGATGTCTTCGTCTCGTCTGGTCCAAAGACAACCGGTTGTAGCTCTGGAAGATGGAATGGAAGCCTGATAACAGAAGGATATCTGTAATTTACATCGTAACTAAATATCCTCCATGATGCCTCACATGCTGAGATATACCTACAGTCATAATACTCTTTAATCTCATCTTTTTTAGGTTGTTAATTCTGATTATCGCAATGCAAAACAACAACTGTTGCTCTATCAGGCCCTTTGTTGATATACTTAAACAAATACTTAATTGACCCAGCTTGGTTGCACCACTCAACGTTTATATGTTCCTGATACTTTTTCAATAACTTTTTGTTGTATGGTACAACACTTCTATTATCTAACTCGATCCGGTTATTGACAACTGTTGCTCCATCATCTCTCCTTCTGTATAATGGGAAACCATTGGCGTCAATTGTGGTAGTATCTTGAAATCTTTTAGGAAAACCTTTTGAACACTGTTTATCAACCATATATGGACAGTTCATATTAGCATTACCACACGGTCCATGAATCATAAAATCCTTCACAAGCGTATACAACTCTGGGTCATCATCTCTGTTTGGAATTTCGGCACATATGAACGGATCAACTTGGTCAACAGTGGGAAGTTTAGCTTCAGGTTCCATGAATAAGCACAAATGCGCATGAGGCAAGCCACGTTTTTGAAACTCGATTGTATAAATAACTGCATAAAAATTATTTAAAAACAATAAATGAAAATGTAACAAATATATTAAAAAACAAATAAACCAGGCTACATACTTGCTGCTGCTTTTCCCAACATATGACGTTCCTTTAAATCTTTACAAATCGCATCCAGCTTCACTTTAAATAACCTTGATAGGATATCAGGCCTATCTTATGGATTAAGAGTGGTGTCTTTAAGAAACCGTTTTACCTCTGGCCACTTGGGATTGCATGTAATGGTTATAAAAAAATCAGGATAACCGAACCATTTACATAAAGCCATAGCATCTAAATAGTTTTGCATCATATATCTAGCTCCACCGGTAAACGAAGAAGGCAATATAAGAGGTGTACCAACATTAGATATATCTTGATGACCATTATTTCTCAATTTCCAGAGACTTTCATAAGTATCAGATCTTAGATTTTTTTTGTTGAAAACGTATATAGTTAAGTCTCTCGCTCTCAATCATCGTATAAGCATCAACCAAAAATTGTTGGAAAAGTCTCCTTGAATTTAGAATCAGCGAAAAATGGTTTACTCTATCTTGAATACGAAACGAAAAGAACTCTCTCATAGTACAAATTGGACGCTTCTTGTTGGTTACATCTATCACACCTCTATGAGGGATGTCAACTCTGTAACCATCATCTCCATATGGGAACATAATTGGGTATTGTAGAGCAAGGTAAGAAGGATGTAATTCACTTATTCGTTTAAGAGTCCCTGATTTAGTTTCAACAACAATATCTCTGTTCTCAATAGCGTTTTCAACATCTCCAACAATTAGAGCAGCAACCTCGCCACATGCTGGTAAGTTATACATTCGACCATCCTTGTCCCTTTTTCCAATTAGACGTACCTTAAGACTAAGCTGAGGATCGTCATGAAAACAATCTCTAACCATCCTGTAAACTTTAACCAATACATTATCGGAGTCTAACACAGACTTTATATGTTGGATCAACTGACGATCAAGAGAAGCAGAAGAGGATGCAGGTGACTCCTTAGATCGACTGTTTGGACACATTGTTTATCAACAAATTATTAATAAATAATTTAGAAACAATTTAAACAAATTATACTGTACGATACTTACCTAAATATCGATTCTCTGTTTGAAACCTTGTTTTCTGTATCGTATATGTACAGCTGGCAAAACTTTGGTTTATTGGCATTCTCTGGCAACAGACTTCCAATACTATGATAGTTTTCACCGCTAATCCTGTAGCAAAATGGGCCATTACCTCTATTAACAGTCGGATCCACCTTACCACCCATTGAGGTGAATGCGAACATAGAATTATAACGGCGAATGTTTTTCAAAAAATGCTTGCTTTCGTTATCCAAAGATGTAAAGAGTTTCTGGTAATTTGGTTGTGCATCCTTATAATCGGGTAGCTCTACTTTGGCATAACCACAACATAAAAAATAACTTGTTTTCCCATTCTCGGTTCTGCCTCTCCCCGTTTCTACATCCCATAACTTTGCCATGCATACTTGACACGTAATACACTGGTCACTATGATCTAAGTAATTTGTAGATTAAAATGGAAATAAAATAAATGAAATTAATCCATGTATTTAAAAATAAGACAATGTTATACAAAATAATGTCGAAAATATACTACTTAAGCGACTACCTGATGAAACACCTTTATAAGGATCTTGATCTAACACTGCCTCTGTAGTCAAATCAACCATTGGAATAGGAGATGTAATTTGTGGTCTGCCTAATAACTTAGATTTTCCAGGAGATAGCTTTGGAGACGTTTTGGGTAAAATAGGAGTTGTAGTCGCTGATGTTATGTTTGGAGAAATAGAAAAGCAACGGATACTTGTTGAAGGTGTTTGGTTGTTTGAAGCAGAAGTGACATCACCTAAATAATACAACACAAATAACATAATTCATATGTTTTTTAGTTGTCGCTATTGATGAAAAATATGACTTTCAAAAGTGGGGTATAGTATTACTTGTAAGTATTAACAAAAGGATAGAATTACCATTTTGTGTGTTGCAGTGAAAGGATCTTGTATTAGAAGAGGATTGTAAAGTGTTCATAGCCATGGATTTGCCTCGTAATGTCACACCCCCAAAATCCACAAGCGGGGTATCACCGCAGGAGGCATGACTGACCAGGATCTAGCCACCAATCACATTGAATTCATAAGTATATTTAAATAAAACTTTCATTCATTAACATTAAGTGTCACAACATTACAAATAGTTCACAGTATACAGCGGAAGAAAAAATTTATTCGTTAAGTGTTTATAAACCATATGTAAAAACCATTAGTCTTGTATTGCGATTCCATGTATCTCGACCCATGACCACTCCAGCCTCCCAGACAGCAAATTCCAACAATATGCACCTAAAGACCTGCAAGGCATGTAACAACGAATCAACAACAAAGTTGAGCGAGTTCACAGTTGGTTGTTCGTTTTAAAGTTGTTCCAAAATCATAAGTTTGTTTCGAAAACCAGTTGTTTATCAGTTCCCTGTTTCCCAAACCATATCCATAATAAGTGGGGGCTTCCCCATGTGAACCACTAGACTGTTACCATATCGACAACTGATGAACAATAGTTGTGCCCTACGTCAATGTCTATCATCATTGACTAAGTGCCCAGATCCATTAGTACACGCCCGTCCGATCTACACGGTGTGAGGCTTGTCAACCCTAATAGCGCTATCAACTAATGACCCGCTCGCCATTGGCCCGGCGATTAAGTCGATTTAAAAATGAGGGACTTCATGATAGAGTTTTGTCTAGTAAGTTTAAGGTTATTGTCCTACCCAAGGAGGACGAACGTACGTATTCTACCCAAGGAGAATACGCAGGATTAAGATTGGCATCCTACCCATGGAGGATGGCGGTACATATCCTACCCAAGGAGGATATGTAGGTTCCGTTTAATTCTTTAACCCATTCCCAACCACCGGGAATTCCATGCCTTAGAAAGTGTGTGAACTCACCTTAGAGTGCTCGGTAGGATTAATTACTCGTTTAACCAAACAATCAACCAAGTCCTATGATAATTGCACATATAACAATCAATATGCATACATGCTCGGTACGTGTCATTCCATATTTATTCATCAATAAGTGCACACAACACACAAGTAGTGACATTCATCAACCCGTACACCAACTTATTCAGTTAAGCACAAAGTATAAGAATTCATTAATCAAGGTAATATATCCTATGTATAAATATATCATATTATGTGACCCGACACTAAACAACTTGATGCATAACCAACTAAACTGCGCGGCCCAATAGCTTTAGACTTGGCCCAACAGTTAGCACCAACCACTGAACAAGATAACGCAAACATTTTGCCCAGCCCGCAAGTACACATTTAAACAGGATGACCCTACGTGCACTAAAAGAGAGTGCAGTCCAATATCCATTAAGTCAGTCCAACAAGTCTAACAATTCTTTTAACAACCTTCGGCTGAGCAAACATGTTCACAATTTGTTAAAGTATTCGGCCCCACTTACATCATATGGATTTATTAGTTTGTTTATAACAGCCCATTTAGTTATGCATACATATATATTATATGCCCAATAACACCCATTCATATTAGTTCAGCAAATAACCCAAAGTATATTAATTCAAGGTAACAAACAATCACATAATTATAACCAACCTAATCTGCACACTATGAAGTCTCCTCTATTGTTCATTTGTAATGTTAATACACATAGTTCATTGGTTCCATTTATCAAAACCGACATCATGATTGGCAACATATGACTCATCCCTAATTCATAATAGTCCAATTAATCAAAAGTCGTGGCCCACAATTCAATGTATAACAGAACTTTCACTTTGATCTAAAAAGAGATACATGTATGTTATCATGTGAAGACCATTAACATCACAACCATTTAAATATATGTGTGGCTCGTTTAACTCCAATCAAAGCCTACGGCCATAGTCATGTGTGTAACCCAAATGATTAGTGACAGGTCTGATCAACATGTGCACCCATAATCCATCCTTATCATTAACAGTAGCTTAAGATCATGCAACTAATAATCCTAAACAAATAGCATAATACCCTCTAACTACCCAACATATAATAATCGGTTCATCATCTCATCAAACACATCAGACACTTTTCATGCACATGAATCCTAACCCATTTATTAATCCTACTCTATAGTGACGAGCAACACCCTAATCATCTCAAACAATCAGTTAAATGCCATCGAATCTCATAAACATCAAAATTAGTGTTTAACATTAAGCATACTACTAGATTTCAACAATTCATCAATTATTATGCACATCAGCCGTACTTCGGCGTAAACAAGAATAGCTAAACGATATCAGATTCAGATTCATTATCTCTTCAATTAATCACACAAGCATCAGGCATAATAATCGCCATAACAGTTTCGTAATATCCATGATCTTATCACACATGTATCATACAAGTACAAACAACCATACCACTACCTAGATCAGATCAATACGGAACAGCATGGATACAAGTTTACTAACCAAAGAGCTCGACAGATTGGGATGATGTCTCGATTGGGGGGGGGGGTTCTCTTCTGCCGTACATAAGATATGGGGAAGAATAGGGTTGGTTTGTTATGTTGTGATGATTAGAAGAATAAGGGTTTACGTATACTTAATTAAAAACCCAACACCTAATAAATGGGCCGACACCACTACCTTATCTTGTTAATCATAACTGGGCCAGATTTATTCAAAACACATATGAGATAGGTTGGGCTCGGTTTGTGTTAATTCAGGCCGAAGTGAAATGTTAACAATGTGTTAGCTCACTAATGTGGCCCAATGACTTGCGGCCCAAAGTGCTAACAATCTTAGTTCTTAAGATTAGCTATTCGACCCATAGAAACATTTTAATGATTTCTTGTAGTTAAACAGTTACACACAAGTAGGCATATCCAATCACGTTATACATTACGCAATTACATTACAGTTACAAGGGTGTTCACTAATTTTTATCATCGTAACGAATATGAACGAGAAGTAACAAGAAACAGGATCACGTGACTAAGAGGCACAGACCTTGAAAGTTCGGGTTGTCACATCATCCCCAACTT
This sequence comes from Helianthus tuberosus, assembly GCA_030545235.1. NCBI lineage: Eukaryota > Viridiplantae > Streptophyta > Magnoliopsida > Asterales > Asteraceae > Helianthus > Helianthus tuberosus. The sequence continues at coordinate 99,363,230 of CM060397.1, forward strand.
GAAAGAAATTTCGTCCTGAAATTTGACAAGTAAGTACAGTGAGGTGAGGTGAGGTGATGGATCAAGATTGTTGCAGATTTTCCCCAAGTGCCACATCATCCCCAACTTGAAATGGAATTTAGCCCCGAAATTTAGCACGTAGTTACTGAGGAAGCTAGTTAGGTTGCATGGTTTCCTGGTTTTCCTGGGGTGTCACATCATTCCCCCGTTGGTTTGGAATTTCATCCCGAAATTCCGCAGTAGCTTCAGCCTTAGTAGTGGTTTCATTGTTCTCGAACAATGGGGATATGTGTGTCTCATTTGGTTTTCTCGTTCCCAGGAAACCTCTGGGCCATGACAGGAGTTCCAACAAACTCGAACAATAGGTATCCTGGTGCGTTTGAGAATCTTGACCTCCCGGTCCAAGATTTCCACTGGTTCTTCGACAAATCGCAACTGATCGTCGATGGTGAGTTCCTTGAAAGGAACTATGTGAGTTTCATCTGACAGACACTTCTTCAGATTCGACACATGGAACACGTTGTGAACTCCATTGAGTTCTTCGGGTAGATTCAATTTGTAGGCCACCTTGCCAATTCTCTCCGTGATTTCAAAAGATCCAACATATAGCGGGTTGAGTTTGCCTCGTTTACTAAAATGAACTACACCCTTCCAAGGTGAGACTTTAAGCAGTACTCGATCCCTAACCTGGAACTCGAGTGGTTTCCTGTGCTTATCAGCGTAGCTTTTCTGACGGTCACGAGCTGCCGCCATTCGTTGTCGTATCTGAACAATCTTCCCTGTTGTGTCTACGACGAGTTCTAGGCCAGTGATTTAGCAGTTTCCAACTTCTGCCCAATAAAGAGGTGATCGGCTCTTCCACCCGTACAATGCCTCAAACGGAGTAGCCTGGATACTGGTGTAGTAACTGTTGTTATACGAAAACTCCACTAATGGTAGATGCCGCTCCCAGTAGTTACTAAAGTCGATTACACATGCTCGAAGCATATCTTCAAGAGTTTGGGTGGTGCGTTCAGTCTGCCCATTCGTCTGTCGATGATATGCTGTGCTCATGCCTAGATGTGAGCCAAAGGATTTGTGCACCGCTTGCCACAAATCAGATGCAAATCGTGGGTCACGATTAGAGGTAATGGAGGTTGGCACCTCGTGCCTAGCAACCGCTTCTTTCAGGTAGATGACTGCAAGTGTAGAAAACTTATCCATTTCTTTGATGGCTAGAAAGTGTGCTGGTTACGTGAGAAAATCAACGGTTATTCAGGCGATAATGTTTCTGTTTCGAGTTATAAGTAGTCTGGCGACCAAATCCATGGCAGTCTGTTCTCATTTCCATATGGGTATTGCTGGTTGCTGATACTTCACCTTGACTTTCCCACAAGTCAATTCATCATTCACATACTTAACTAGGTGGGCCTTCATGCCCGACCACCAGTACAAGGTTTATAAATCCTAATGTCTCTCATCATAACCCAGACGATTAGAATATCGAGGCCGGTGCTTACTCAACATAAATTTCCTACAGTCACTGTATAATGAGATCCACACTCGTTCCATGAGGTAACGAGTATCGTCCAACCTGTCAAAGGTTGCTTCTCCATGCCCTGCATGGGTTCAACTTGAAAATCCTCTTCCTTTAGCCCTCCAGTTTGAACAGAGCGAGTCTGATCAGGTATGTTAGAGTCGATAGCGAGCTGAAGAGCTCGTGTATGTTTAGGTTTCACAGTCGTACTCATTCAGTAGTTCCATCCAGCGATGTCATTGCATGCTTTAGCTCTTTCGAACATCGATTCACGGGAGGCCCTTGTGATCGGTCTAGGTAACGCATTCGGTACCGTCCAAGTAATGCCTCCAAGTAAATCCAAAGACCACGGTTTCCACCGCCGGTTATGTCGTGCAGTTCCTCTTGTAACTCTATTACGTAAGTCATCACTCTCTCGTGTTGCGTCGGTGTGTAACTGGGACTCTGATTCGGAACATCATGGTATACCACTAAATCACCCGCACCCTTGGGTGAACACGATGCTCAGTGCATTGCAGAGTTGGAATTCGAAAGCCGGAGAGACGTCCTCCTGTTTTGTCTTCTACAAACACAGCACCCTGTTGTGCTAAAGAGATTACAGCGGTGCTATTTTCGAAAATCCATTGAATCTAGATGTTACATTTGGCAAGACTTCATACGGAATGGCTCCTCCCTCTGGGGCTCTAAATAAGATACAGATGCCGTCCGTGGCATTCCTTTCTCTTGGTCATGATTCAGAACATCGTCAACAAATACGGTCGATTTATGTGATCCCTGAAGCTGCTGGTGTGTTGATCAACTCAATGATCATGGTGTACAAGTTGTAATGGCTGCATTGCATTCGACATGCTGTTCTAAGAGCATTCTCCTCTTGGAGTTCCATCTGATGATAGTTCGTTCACTAGCCAATCCTCGAATGGAAGCTTGTTCCTCGCAACTGGTTAATAGGGTGTTACTACATGGTCGAAGCGAACGGTCCTTGACTGTCATCTTGTTGAGTTCTCGATAATCAGTACACATATCCGACGATACAACCTATCTTCCTGGATATAACTGGGGCTCCCCAAAGCAAAAAACTAGGTCCGACAAAGCTCCTATCCAACAGTCCCTGTTGTTGATTTGACAACTCTCGCAACCCTCCTGGTGCAAGATGGTAAGAGATGCGAAGAATCAGGGCTGCCTCTGGCGTGAGATCAAACTGAGAGTCTGTCTAATAGTTGTGGAAGTAAACCTGATAGTTCCTCCCGTAGCATGCTGAGTGGAATCACGAACAATTGGTGGATCCTCGATCCTCTTTTCCTTAGCCTTGACATCAGTAACGAGTGCTATCATAGCGGGATAATCCTTCTGTGGACATTTCTGAATTGATGCTAACCTCTACACCACTCTGGCGCGTTAGAACAGATAACAACCCTCCACTAGGAGAGGGATACGTAGAATCTTCTCTTCACCGGGTACATCTATCAAGAACAACAGAAGAAAGGTCGATGTCGAACACTTATACCACAAGATCGAGTTTGCATCCCAACGATCATATGAGGTTTCCATTGTCTTGCCATCAGCCGATTCCACAACAGGTTCGGTTTCAAGAAGCATCAGGGTCAAGCAGAACAGTGGCGAAGTGATTAGTCACCAAGAACACGTAGGCCACCTTGTTGTTAAAATCCCGGCGTCGCCCACACCAATCCCTAATGTCCCTCCATGAGCATCATTTCCCGTGTTGTTGTACTCATTGCGAGGATTTTCAGTACGGCCGTCGTTCCCTTGGTTGTTGTCGTTGGATTTAATATCGACCACTCCATGCCGTAGGCACCTTCACTTTCCATACTGTTGGTTATCATTACAAATACCTTGATGTTGCCATGACTGTTGCCTCTAATGCTGTTGTTTGAAACGGAGCTCTACGATCTTTTACCGACAGGGTCCACCTCTTCACATTCCATGGTACGTGCTAAGGCACTACTCACTATGCGGGGAGTTTCACATTCCATTCTACAGTCAGTTGTCATTGCTTATGTCTTGATTGGTTCGTAAAGGTTAACTCCCATCAGTCGCTGACTAGGGTTGGAGATTCGATTGCAGTCACTTTGCTGGTGTTCGTTGCCGGTGATCAGGGTTGTCCAATTACTGAGGTCGGTAAAATACTACGCTAACCCTTTGGTCCATCAATCTAGCAATTCGATTGAGTAATATGCGGTATGCTGCGAGAGTGTTGCAGAAGTGATCACACTTCGGAGTCTAAGACGTCAATACATAGAGTTCCATCAAACGAAGAGAAGTGAGAAAGGTATAAACCAACTCAAGGACGTTCATGCAAGCACCTAACATTCTACACAGTTCACTAGGCGTTCAGATGGGTGTTCAGGTAATACTCGATAGCATCGAGATTCAAAAGGATCCAGAGATGAATGAAAAGTTCACGTTCGAGTAGGGGACAATCACTGCTATGACCCCTATAGGTTTGTTATGTTTCACATCAATCTAATAACGGAACGGAACCCCTTTTCCACTTGTTAAGGCTCACTGGGACTCGCATGCACCCCACATTATTATTATGTGTGCACCCACAATAATATTGTGATTTGCATGCTCATCTCAGCTCCTCTTAACTCATATCAAATGGTTCCTCAAACTCGAGTAGCAAACAAAGAGTATCACGAAGCGTAAGTCATGAGGGTTTTGGGAAATACCACCCTATCAGTCACATAACACATGCAAGTATACATGGATTCATACTGTTGTGCTAAACATGCAATCACATGCAATATCATATATAGGTGTTCACTAGTTATGCAGTACAATGAGTATACGAGAGACGAACCTTGCAATCTGGAGCTGAGTGTCATGGTCGTATTCACGTCTTCAGAACTGTTCGGTTATAGTCTGGTTTTACAAAAACGTTTTTCCCCTTTTTAAATAAAACCAAGTTCACTATAACCAATGGCTCTGATACCAATCTGTCACACCCCCAAAATACACAAGCGGAGTATCACCGTAGGAGGCATGACTGACCAGGATCTAGCCACCAATCACATTGAACTCATAAGTATATTTAAATAAAACTTTCATTCATTAACATTAAGTGTCACAACGTTACAAATAGTTCACAGTATACAGCGGAAGCAAAAATTTATTCGTTAAGTGTTTATAAACCATATCTAAAAACCATTAGTCTTGTATTGCAATTCCATGTATCTCGACCCATGACTACTCCAGCCTCCCAGACAACAAGTTCCAACAATATGCACCTAAAGACCTGCAAGGCATGTAACAACGAATCAACAACAAAGTTGAGCGAGTTCACAGTTGGTTGTTCGTTTTAAAGTTGTTCCAAAATCATAAGTTTGTTTCGAAAACCAGTTGTTTATCAGTTCCCTGTTTCCCAAACCATATCCATAATCAGTGGGGGCTTCCCCATGTGAACCACTAGACCGTTACCATATCGACAACTGACGAACAATAGTTGTGCCCTACGTCAATGCCTATCATCATTGACTAAGTGCCCAGATCCATTAGTACATGCCCGTCCGACCGGCACGGTGTGAGGCTTGTCACCCCTAATAGCGCTATCAACTAATGACCCGCTCACCATTGGCCCGACGATTAAGTCGATATAAAAATGAGGGACTTCATGATAGAGTTTTGTCTAGTAAGTTTAAGGTTGTTGTCCTACCCAAGGAGGACAAACGTACATATTCTACCCAAGGAGAATACGCAGGATTAAGATTGGCATCCTACCCATGGAGGATGGCGGTACATATCCTACCCAAGGAGGATATGTAGGTTCCGTTTTAATTCTTTAACCCATTCCCAACCACCGGGAATCACATGCCTTAGAAAGTGTGTGAACTCACCTTAGAGTGCTCGGTAGGATTAATTACTCGTTTAACCAAACAATCAACCAAGTCCTATGATAATTGCACATATAACAGTCAATATGCATACATGCTCAGTACGTGTCATTCCACATTTATTCATCAATAAGTGCACACAACACACAAGTAGTGACATTCATCAACCCGTATACCAACTTATTCAGTTAAGCACAAAGTATAAGAATTCATTAATCATGGCAATATATCCTATGTATAAATATATCATATTATGTGACCCGACACTAAACAACTCGATGCATAACCAACTAAACTGCGCGGCCCAATAGCTTTAGACTTGGCCCAACAGTTAGCACCAACCAATGAACAAGATAACCTAAACATTCTGCCCAGCCCGCAAGTACACATTTAAACAGGATGACCCTACGTGCACTAAAAGAGAGTGCAGTCCAATATCCATTAAGTCAGTCCAACAAGTCTAACAATTCTTTTAACAACCTTCGACTGAGCAAACATGTTCACAATTTGTTAAAGTATTCGGCCCTACTTACATCATATGGATTTATTAGTTTGTTTATAACAGCCCATTTAGTTATGCATACATATATATTATCGGCCTAATAACACCCATTCATATCAATTCAGTAAATAACCCAAAGTATATTAATTCAAGGTAACAAACAATCACATAATTATAACCAACCTAATCTGCACACTATGAAGTCTCCTCAACAATTCATCAATTATTATGCACATCAGCCGTACTTCGGCGTAAACAAGAATAGCCAAACGATATCAGATTCAGATTCATTATCTCTTCAATTAATCACACAAGCATCAGGCATAATAATCGCCATAACAGTTTTGTAATATCCATGATCTTATCACACATGTATCATACTAGTACAAACAAGCATACCACTACCTAGATCAGATCAATACGGAATAGCATGAATACAAGTTTACTAACCGAAGAGCTCGACAGATTGGGATGATGTCTCGATGGGGGGGGGGGGGGGTTCTCTTCTACCGCACACAAGATATGGGGAAGAATAGGGTTGGTTTGTTATGTTGTGATGATTAGAAGAATAAGGGTTTATGTATACTTAATTAAAAACCCAACACCTAATAAATGGGCCGACACCACTACCTTATCTTGTTAATCATAACTGGGCCAGATTTATTCAAAACACATATGAGATAGGTTGGGCTCAGTTTGTGTTAATTCATGCCGAAGTGAAATGTTAACAATGTGTTAGCTCACTAATGTGGCCCAAAGACTTGCGGCCCAAAGTGCTAACAATGTTAGTTCTTAAGATTAGCTATTCGACCCATAGAAACATTTTAACGATTTCTTGTAGTTAAACAGTTACACACAAGTAGGCATATCCAATCACGTTATACATTACGCAATTACATTCCAGTTACAAGGGTGTTCACTAATTTTTATCATCATAACGAATATGAACGAGAAATAACAAGAAACAGGATCACGTGACTAAGAGGCACGGACCTTGAAAGTTCGGGTTGTCACACGTAAGATAGCAGATTTTTTACTATTTAAATAAAGTCTTCTTAATCTACGTCTCTCTTTAGTGTAACTTTCATAACTTTGCGTGAAAACAACTGATAAAAGAAACACGGTATATAAATATTTTTAGACATATATATGTATCAACATATTTAAGTATGCAAGTTTAAAAAGTATGCAAAGTTTAAAATAAATAAATAAATAAATAAACCTGGCGAAATAGTAGACGCATATTGTGAAACAGTCGGAGTGTGCAACAAAATGGAAGACAAATTAGAAGTCGACGATTCTTTTATTTTAGAAACCGGTAAAGCGTGTGATACATTAGATCTTTTACTATCCGAATACGATTTCCGTAGCTTAAGCCTCTCACTGCACTCGTCTTGTGTAACTGCTGGAGTTAAAACTGTATTAACATGAAAAACCAAAGAAACGATATAATAGCATTAGTTGTCTAAAAAAATTAGTAAAACTTAAATACATTAGTACAAAGAAAAGTTAGTTAATATTGTAAGATTATATAAATATGTTATGATATTTGATCTATGTAATTTAGGTTTAAAAAATAATAAGTTAATTGTAAACTTTGATACTAAAAGATCAATATCAATCAATAACAATATATAAAATAAAAAAATAAACCAAGAGGGACAAATCGGTGGCTAAGACTCAATCATATTGCATGGCATCTTGTCTTCAAAGCACTATTGTGATAGTGAAAGGTGTATCAAATAGTCAACATACACTAATTACTTGTCCATTATACTTCATCACCTTTATATCTATCCTTCAATCAGATGATAACTTCATTTAGTGGATTTCAATAAGGGTTTCAAGATTGCTCTCATCTACATTCCTAATTTGTCCATCATACGGTTCATAAGTCTACGAAAATCAGGTAAAATAATTCCTTTTTTTCAATTTTGATGTTCATCTGCCATGTATTACTTGGATTTCTTAAATGAAAATGAAAAATATATGATGTTCATTCAGTTGACAGATTTACCTTCATTCAGTTAGGTAACATACATGATGTTCTTAGTGTATTTACTGCATACATGTCTTCGGGCATGAGAAAAACAGATTTAGGTAGTGATTTGAATATACTGACATGCTCGAAGACGTTAAGTATACGATGCACACCAGGTGTTCGAACAAATGACTGTATGAAAAATGTTCTACTTAACGAAAGTATCATTATGTTAAAGTAGAACAACAAATAATAATGAGGTGTTTTATACGATTAGGTTGTAAAGTTAAGTTGTTTTCGTTTATCCATTTATTGGGTAAGATGAAATGCAACAACAAAGATTGTTAGGCTTACTTTTTTGTTTTTAAACTGTGTGTAGTAAATGAATTTAGTATGCTTGTCTAAAAGGAATTAATTTCTGTTATGAATGTCAACAGAAATGGGTTTGTGTAATTTAGATTGATTAAAAAGGCTTACAAATATAGGATATGTTTATGTAATAAAAGAAAGTTACTCAACTAACATCAACAGGAATTACCCTATTAAACATATGTATGTATGTTTGTCATTCCTTTAAACTACAACAAAAAGATTGCATTATATGTTATGAGTTGATGTTTTATTTAAAATGGGTCAACGTTTTAAATGTTTCTTAGAATGGCTGGAGCTGAAAACGACGTTGTCGTCATATCGGATTCTGAAGACTCTTCGGCTGAATCAGAGGAGTTTGATGATGATGAAACTGGTCCGCCGATATTTATTGTGCCATACACCAAACGCTTTGTAAGTTCCGACAAAATTATATGTTAATCGGCGTCTAATATGTTTACATAATTTGGTTAAGTTTTGTATTTTTTAAAATATTTGACATCATTAATGGAAATTATTATTATGTTTTGTAACTTATAGCGCATACCAGTTGGAGTAGCACGGATTACAGGAATTGACGAAACCTTGAAAGTTAAGATTGCCAACAGGCAGAATGTGGAGACAAAACATGATGTTAGGGCGGAGCCAAATAAAAACAGTATCAAGTACGTTGTCAAAGGCTGGGCGAAATGGCTTAAAGATAACAACATAAAAGAAGGTGATCATTGCAAGTTCCAGTACTTTCCAGATATTGGTGTTTTGTTCCTTACGAATGTTTTCCGCTAGTGGTGATGTTTGAAACTTTAAAACAGGGTTGAAGCATAACATATGGTTGTTTTGGCTAATGAAGAAAGCTAGCGTAACTTATGTAGTGTTAAAAGTTGTTTTGTAGTAGCTTAACATGTTTGATAGTTACGATCTTTATGTAGTTTGGACGGCTACTATGTAACAGTGTTTATAAATATCTACATGTTCTAGTTTTAGTTTATATGTTATATTTAATACATAGTTTAGGACTTCAAATCAATTGACAACTACAAAATGAATATACATTTTTAACGGAAATTTAAATATTCAGAACATAAGTTAGTAAATGAGAGTAGTTCAATACCATTGGTAATGTCTGAAAAAAGACTTCTTGAGATGCCAGCCGCAACATCTAAATAAAAGTCACATAACATAAATATCGCATATCTAGATTGTTATTGTAGATATACAAATTAGACTAACATCACAAGAATCCAAAAAGTGTTACCTGTTGAGTTGTTTATATTAAATGCATTATTGGACGTACATGAAGATCCACGCTTGGATTTTCTTGAAGTGGCTATCATTGTAATAAAGAAAAATGAATTACATTATAATTATAATTATAATCATATATAAACAAATAAACAATGTGAAAGATAAATAAAAACTCACAACCTGAAGTGTTTTCCCAGTTTGATTGATTTCCCAAAGAATTGGAATCATGCTTTGACCGTTTATACATTGCAGAATACGTTTTTGGAATAACAAAGTAATCGATTGTTCAAACTGGCTTACAATACCCTAGTAGTGAAAGGGATGTATTGGTTGAACTAAAAACTACAAATGAGATGAAGAGATTTATATGTTGTAAATTCTGTTTTTAAGGAAACATTAGTAATGTAAACATTTAAGTATATTCATTATGATATTAATGATTAATTTCTTAATATTGGAAAGTCAAAATTTTAAATAAAATTTTTTAATTTAAATTTAAAAAACCGAAAAAAGTTTCTATATATAAATGACTTTCCAACATTCCAACTTTAATATAAATATTATGCTTAATTTCAACATTGAAAAGATCTTATATTTTAGTATTTACCAAATTTAAAATTCGTTTATATGGCATCTTTTTTTTATTTTTTTTGAATAATAGAAACGGATTAACAGTTGAAATCAAACTTTAATATTCTAAGAATGTTATTAGGATAGTAGATTTAATAAAGTTGGAATAAGTAATACTAATATAAATATAACATTATTTGTTGATTTAACAAAGGATAATTAACGAATATCTCTTTAGTGATATAAAGATAACAAACTACAATAAATATAAACGTACGTATATATAAAAAAAAGTTTTTTCTATACTGTCATCTATTATTGATATATATATATATATATATATATATATATATATATCACAGACCACAATAAAGTGATTAGTAATATCATCTTGAATTGATATAACAATGTAAAACCACAATAAACATAAAACATAATACATAGTCGGTAAAAAAGTAAGATCATGTCATAGCATAGAAAAAAAACCCAACATAAATTAAATAGAAATCGACGTACATACAAATATAAAACATCTAATTAATAATGTCATCTCTTATTAATATAACGATAACAAAAATAAACCACCAAACATAGTGGGTAAAAAACCAACATCAAGTAATCCCATAAAAAGTTCTGAATATGATTAAACACAAAAAAACATAGAAAAGTTTTGTAAAACACTGAGATGACTATTAGATTCGGCACACTACTTTTCAAGCTTTGGCTTCAAAAGGCCCACATTCACATTCGAATCTTCATCTTTATCACCATCACTCTTACGCGGTTTAGTTGACGACTGCGAAGAACATGAATCCACATCATAGACGGCATCCAAATTACGCTTAAGTTCATTCTCAACCATCTCCACAGAACAGTTCATCTCAGGTCCAAAGGGTGTGCTAAACAGGCTTTTGTTCACTTTAGACACCAGAGTGTCTTCATCACTAGTACGGGATACAGAATCCTGTAAATAAAAACTAAAAAGTAAAAAAAAATTGATAAAATAAGGTGAATGACAAAATATTGAACCAATGGTGAATTCCATAATTTGTAAGACATACCTTAACATCAAAGTTAACAGTTGCATTTGAATCAGACGGAACAGCATCTAAAGGTTCATCATCAGCAGGCTATATTTATCTCATATATTTCAATAAACATTGTAATGTGCTATAAGTTTTTATAACAAAAAAGTACAACTAACGTATAGAAGGTATGTCAAACGTGGAAGTCATCAAAATGCCTATCAAGATCAGTGATGATTGAAGGATTTTCAGTCAACTTCGACACCGAATAGCCATTTGATTTGTTTTTTATGTTAAACGAACCTATGGTTATCTTAAACTCAAACCGCCGATTTAACATTGCCTTCAGCTCCTTGGGAAAGTTACCATCGCTGGCTAACTGTTCGATAAACATTAACAGTGTCATATTGCATAACTTCGAGAGATAATTTATAAACATACCAGTTTAAAATATAAACATTAAAATGTATAAAGGAAGTAACGAAATGTTATTCCCACGATATAACTTACCTCAATGTTTTTATCCAAAAGCTGGTTTATGTTAACCTTTAACAGTTTAACAACTTCAAGTTCAAACAATGTCAAAGTGACAATCCCAGTACAATCCTGAACACGTATTAGAACTTTTATCCTGTCAAAATTTTAAATAAGATTTTGTTAACAATCATGTAATATGTTTAGGACAATAAATGAATCAAGTAAATTAACCTGGGAATAGACACAACGGTCCTTTTATTGCAACAATCAGTCGGACATTCCAAGACAGTTACTTCATCATATCCTTCACTTCCATCTTGCTTTTCCTTGCAAATAGTGTTGGTAAGAACCTTTTTGTTGCAACTCTTACATGCATTGTGTAGGTCCCGTAATCTGAGGATCGATAACGAACCAAATCACTTGTTTATAACAAGCACGGTTACGTGTGCGGAATCCACGTAACTATGCCAAATCAAACATGTAAAACAATAACGACACGGTATAATCAATGATACACACTCGATTGATTAAACGGGATGAGAACCGATTACAAACTGATACAAACACAGTTTAACAGAATTTTGACAGAGTTTCTTTATGTGTAAGCTCTCATCTACTTTCAACTGTGAAAGCAGATGTGTTTATATAGTCTCTGGGCCCAGCAGTCGACGAAACACAAGGTGTCTCGGCGAAACAGAATATGGGCCAAACTTTTGGGCTTGAAGCAGCCCAATACACGACGAATCAAAGTGTGATTCGTCATGACCTTCAGCGAAACAGAAATAATGGACATTGGTCTGTTTCGTCATGATGTGTTCGACGAAACAGACCTGTTTCGTCGAGACCTGCATCTGTTGTGTTGTATGCTGCAAACAGACAGCAATAACAGCAACATTTAAACATTCTAATAATGACCACATTACCCTAGTATGCAACATGCATTATTTCTAGAACATTACATATCAAACGGAACAAACTTGTCGGACCCAAGTGGATAGGAGGATATCCGACTTGGTCTTCATTCCGTTAAAGGCTCGAACCGAACGTGCCGCGTCCACACAAAAGTGTATCAACAAACTCCCCCTTGGACGCTGCTGTGATGGTTCGACTTCCATGTCTTTCATGTCGGAGGATCTTCAAAGTCTTCACGCGTCGTAAGAAGAAAGTGTATCAACAAACTCCCTTTTCATTTAGGTAGTGTGTTAACAAACTCCCCCTTAAAATAAGCTCTCCTTTGAGTTATGCTCGTGAATCTTTCGATCGTTAATTCTTCAGATCCTTGTGGTGTTGATGAGTGATCAACTGCAACCCAATCATCTTGATCTTCTGATTGCATCAACGTCGTGTCTTCACTTTACGGCTTGTCATCTGACACGTTCTCTTCGCCTTTAGCTGATTCTGATGTCGCATCTGCACATACAAGAAAGCTAAACACGTAATGAGAACAACCGTTTGGTATTTAGACAAATTTAAACAGATGACACATATGAAATCAAATCTCAATCAAACACCAAGACATGGAAATTTTCACACTGAAAAGATTTTGTTTTAATTGAAAACATTTCCAAATTTTTATGGAGTTTCCAAATGCAAGGACGTGTTATGAAGTAGGTTTCAAGCTTCCGGCAGAAAACACCAAGCAACAACTTCGGCTTAATCAAAAACGAACTTTACACAAATATACTAAAAACAAATTTAAAGCACGGTAAACTAACCGAAAATGCGGAAAACTGTGATAAACACTAAACAACTGTACAAGTGCAATCTTTTTGTGAATTTCAAGGACAAGGAATCATACCAGCTTACGGTCTTAGTCAACATGATTTTGATTTCTGTTTAAAGCTCTGGATAAGTATACTACCTCGATTATCGGTATTGTGGTCCACATAAGCTCAAACTGATCAGACGTAATCATAATTAAGAGATACGATTAACGGTAAGGATTATACTTACAAGTCGATGTAAATCCACTCACGACACATTCCCATATCAAGGTATGCACGAGAATTCATCTTACCGGTGAGTATACCATTTATCATCTGTTTGACCGTATAAAAGAATGTGAGAAACTCACTTAGTTTGATTGAAAACAAGCCCTATGTGATATAATCACTTATTGATGAGGAACTTGATTTTCATATGCATGAGGGCACAGGAGCAAGTCCGTGAACAGGTCAGTACTTTCGTACAGCAGAGAGACGAACTTGACTCCCGCAAAGAATCTGTGATAAATTATCACTTATTTTGTTTGGACATGTGATTGTTGATCACTTATTGAGGTCAGATGCAATATGTACACGTATGTATAGTATCATGGAAGATCTTAGACTTCGTCTCCGTTATTTTTATGGTTTGATACAACCATGATACCCAGATGATAAGCAGCATAAAGACCGAATATTTCAGATCTCGGCAATCTCTCAAACGAGATTTCGGTACTAAGACCATATGCCAATGAATGGTTCCCACCTGACTTGAAGTCTGTTAGGTTTGTATCATCCTGCACATTTTAGTCTGATTGTGAGCCTACCGATACATCGTTAGTAGAGATACTTATCATTTTTCTTTTTGTTTTTCATTTTGAGCACATTGACCGACCACACCAGTGAACATCATCATTTTCTTTTATCCAAGAAACTCATTTTTGGTTTTTCTATTTTTTTTTTTTAAATTTTGATTTTTTCAAACGAAAATACAGAAAGTAAAGACATCTTTTTGGATTTTGAACTTTTGCAATGTTTTTGTATTTTCTTGAAATATCTCCCCCTAAAATTCGCAAAGTTTACGAAAACTAAAATCTTTTTGAATTTTCCAAGTTTATAAAGAAAATATTTACAAAATCGATCAGCCAAAGAAGTTTACTCGGGTATCACCTTAATGCCGTTGACCAAAAGTAGATAATCAAAACGTGATTTATCAAAAGCTTTTGTAAACAGGTCGGCACGTTGGTGATCAGTGGGGACATGAACGACATCGATTAATCTCTTGTCAAAACAATCACGTATAAAGTGATATTTAATGTCGATGTGTTTAGTCTTGGAATGTTGCACAGGATTTCTAGTAATCTGTAAGGCAGCATTATTATCAACAAAAATATGGGTAGATAGGAATTCTAAACCGTAGTCGCGCATTTGTTGTTGTATCCAAAGAACTTGGGAGCAACAACTCGAGGCAGCAATGTATTCTGCTTCACATGTTGATGTAGCAACACATGTTTGCTTCTTGCACTGCCACGTGACCAGGCGATTTCCTAGGAACTGACATCCTGCTGTTGTCGATTTGCCATCGATTTTGCAACCACCAAAATCAGAATCACTGTATGCAATTAATTCAAAACTATCATCCCTAGGGTACCAAAGACCAAGGTCTGGGCATCCCTTCAAATAGCGTAAAATCCTTTTGACAGCTGACAGATGAGAGGCCTTCGGGTTTGCTTGATATCTTGCTAGCAAGCATGTTGGGTACATGATATCAGGCCTCGAAGCGGTGAGATACATGAGAGAACCGATCATGGCACGATAGTACGAGGAGTTGATGCTTTCACCCTTCAAATCCGGAGTAATCCCGTGATTCTGCGGAAGTGGGGTACCAATGGGCGTTGCATCTGACATTTGGAATCGGCTCAAAATGTCACCAACATATTTAGTCTGATGGATGAATATCCCAGACTCTGTTTGTTGAACTTGTAGGCCCAAGAAGAAAGTCATCTCCCCCATTGCGCTCATTTCGAATTTTTCTTGCATAACTCGTTCGAATTGCCTGCACAAAGAGTCATTAGTAGACCCAAATATTATATCATCAACGTATACCTGCACCAGCAGAAGATCTCCATCTTGTTCCTTGATAAAAAGTGTGCAATCAATAAGACCTCTTTGAAATCCATTCTCCAGAAGATAGTTGGATAAGGTTGCGTACCAAGCCCTAGGTGCTTGATGTAAACCATAAAGAGCTTTGTTGAGCAACCAAACCCGATCGGGGTGAATAGGATCTTCAAAACCTGGAGGTTGTTCGACATGTACCTCTTCTTGAACAATACCATGAAGAAAAGCACTTTTAACGTCCATCTGGTAAACTTTGAATCCTTTGAAAGAAGCATAAGCTAAGAAGATCCGAATAGCTTCCAGACGTGCAACAGGTGCATAAACTTCATTGTAGTCAATGCCTTCTATCTGGCGAAAACCCTGAACAACTAGTCTCGCCTTGTTGCGAATAACAACTCCACGGTCGTCTTTCTTGCATTTATAAACCCATCGTGTTCCAATTTTCTTGTAATTCTCCGGTTTTTCTACAAGCTTCCAAACGCCAAGCTTTTGAAATTGTTGCAGTTCGTCCTGCATGGCTTCAACCCAAGAATTATCTTTTAAAGCTTCCTTCCAAGACTTTGGTTCGTCTTGTGAAACATAACAAGCGAAGGACCAATCATTTTGGAGACCAGATTCTCTAATGGCTGAATATAAACCAGCATTCTGGTTATTTCTCAGCTGACTTCGCGTCTGCACACCGCTTTGAACATCTCCTATAATGTTCTGCTGTGGATGGGTATTGTGAATCCTCAATTCAGGTTTTTCAGGAACACTAGCATTAATACCCAAATTGTTAAGATTAAGATCAGCAACCAACTCCGCACCAGGAATATGAGTGGAAGTGGATGCGTTTCCTTCAGCAGTATCATCATTCTGCACTTGAGGTGTTTCTAAAGAAGTGCCATGAACAGGAACAACCGGGGCAGAAGTGCCTTCAGTCGCATCAAGATGTTCATCATCTTCCGATGATTCACTAGCATCTTCAAATACCTCATTTTGAACAGTATTGTTAACTGAATTAGAACCTTATGGGTTAACAATAATTGGTCTTACCAAAGACGAGCCAGCAGCGTTGTCACTATCAAATAACATTTGAACAGCTGCAGATTCTTCATCAAAGGTAGGCAGATTAAAGGAGTCGAATATCCCATCGTAATCAAACATC
Source organism: Helianthus tuberosus (assembly GCA_030545235.1). Classification (NCBI taxonomy): domain Eukaryota; kingdom Viridiplantae; phylum Streptophyta; class Magnoliopsida; order Asterales; family Asteraceae; genus Helianthus; species Helianthus tuberosus. The sequence continues at coordinate 99,379,734 of CM060397.1, forward strand.
CAAGGATCACCCGGAGATTTAACAGGATTTGTGTACCTTTGAACCCTTACTTCATTCCAAAGCTCAATCTTTTTGGTGGTCAGATTCCATACACGAAAATTTGGAGTTGCATATCCAAGGAAGAAACCTTCGATAGCTTTTGCGCCAAACTTTCCATCTGGGTCAATCATGGTACATGGACCACCAAAGGGTTCAAGGAAAGAAAGATCCGGTTTCCTTTTCTGTAGAAGTTCGAAACAAGTTTTGCCATGCCTCTTAACTGTAAGAACTCTATTCAAAGTGTAGCATGCAGTCGACACAGCTTCTGCCCAGAATTGAACAGGAAGCTCCGACTCTACTAACATAGTTCTTGCAGTCTCAATAATCGTGCGATTCTTCCTCTCAGCGACACCGTTTTGTTGTGGAGTATAACGAGAACTGTATTCATGAAGAATGCCTTTAGAAGTACAGAACTCATCCATCACACGGTTCTTGAATTCAGTTCCATTGTCGCTTCGGATCCTCTTCACTTTCAAAGTGTATAAATTCTCCAACATTGTGAGAAGATCCTTGAGAATTCCAGGAGTGTCACTCTTGTGTGCCATGAAAGCTACCCAAGAAAATCTAGAATAATCATCAGTAACAACAAGACAGTAAGCATCTCCGAATGTTGTCTTGTGCTTCATAGGTCCAAAAAGGTCCATATGAAGACGTTCGAGAGGCATGCTAACAGAATTGATTTTCTTCAGTGGGTGAGATTTCTTTGTTTGTTTCCCTTTCTGGCACGAAACACATATATCTTGTAAATGAAAACTTCTCACAGGCACACCATTCACAAGATTGTTTTTCACCAAATGGTTCATTTTCCTCAAGTGAATGTGCCCCATTCTTCTGTGCCAAGAAATAGACTCCTTCTCTGTGGCTTTTGAGACAAAACATTGTACTTGCGCAGATGTCGTAATGGCTTGGCTCATGTCAAGAATATAAAGATCATTAATTCTTGGAGCCGATAAGAGAATCCATTCATCAGGAATCTTGAATCCAGGTTTAAGCACATAACAACCGGCATCATCAAAATGCATGGTGAACTTTTTATCGCAGATTTGCGACACACTGAGAAGATTATGATCAAGTTGACGAACATAATTAATCTTTTCGAAGCATACCACACCATTTGAGATCATTCCTTCTCCGGTGATATATCCGCCTTTGTCTCCTGCGAATGCGACATAGCCTCCTCTAATATTTCTCACATCGTACAGAAGCCGTAAGTCGCCCGTCATGTGCCTGGATGCCCCACTATCAACAATCCAATGACTACTGATAGTTCCTCCTGAAACATCCTGCACGCATCATCCAATGATTAGTTAAGGATGGGGACCCAAGCCACAGTGGTCTTGGGTCGTCCCTGAGAATCACGAATAGTGATCTCGATCTGGTGATGATTCTCCAACATCACAGCTCCCCCTGAACTTTCACCTTTCTTAGGTTTCCAAGTTTGTTTTTTTTTTACCAGATTCAGTTTTGAAAATAGATTTTGAAACTTCTGGTTTTAAAGATGAACTTGGTTCCCTTGGAATAGATTTGACCTCAGATTTTAAGACCTTTTCTATTTTCTTCACATTTTGATGTCGTTGTTTCGTTTCCTGTTCTTTAACAGTTCTTTTATCATGTTTTGGCGAAACGAAACGACATTGAGGGTGAATCTTTTCAGGTGGTGCTTTCTCAACAAATTTCTCTTTTGGAGTGTTTGAACAATCTTTGATGATGTGCCCAAACTCTCCACATTTAAAACACGTTCTCCTCTCAACAAACTTAGGAGAAACGAATCGACGCTCATATGTCAAACCTGTAGAACCTGAGGTACTTGCCTTTTCATCACACCCGTTTGAATGTTGAGTGTAATTATTTTGACTGTTACGCTTTAAAATCTTGACTTGTTGTACAAAATCAGTGTTTGATTTGTTAGCAAAAATCTCAATTTTATCAGTACCCTCAGATGCCACAAATCTGACATCATTGTTTTTCTTTTGATAACGAGCTCCATTTGTTTCAAATTTTGATTTAGAAACATTTGGCCTTTGAGCTCGTTCAAATGGTTGTTTACCCTTAAGAGCAAAAGGTCGTTGCTTTGTTTGGGATTTTCGATTTCCAAATTGCTTTTTGATTTCAGCCTTAGGAATTGGATCACATTGAGTTACAGTAACTCCCGGAATCGACTTTCCCAAAAACTTACTTGTGTTATTTTCAAAAACGTTATCAATCGATGATGGATTGACATTTTTAATTGGAAAATCATTATCTGAGTAGATTTTAGAATCACCAACCAAAGTATACAACACATTGTTACTCTTAACAGTAGACACAGGTTTCTTGTCGTTTTTGACAGGATTAATCACTTGTTTGGCCACTTGTTGCACATTATGAATAGGAGGATCACAAAGAATATGATTCTCAATTGGAATTTCTATTCCCTTTTTCTTGTCAAGTGATTCATCCTGGTCATTAGCATCTGTTTCATCATCAGATGAATCATAATCCTCAACAATTGGAGGACTTTGACTCACTGTTGTTGAAGTTTTTGTTTCAACAGATGAGGTTCCCGAGGAATTGTCCGGTTTGAACCCTAATCCAGTAGTAAATTCCTCATAATTAAGAGGCACACTGGGTTCAAAGCGAGGCATATCCTCTTCATCAGGTGGTGGAGCATAATTGTGTCTCAAAGGGGGCGGACATTTCTTATACCCAACACCACTCTTGTTTTTCTTCAATTGTTGAACGTCAATGATGTGATCGAGCACAAATCGGGAGTTAGAATAACTCTCCAACTTTTGCTTGATTGCATCATGCTCGCACTTGGCAATGGCTAATTCCTTTTTGGTTTCCTCAACGATGTTATTGTACTTGTTAATACTAATTTGTTTATGATAAACAACTTTGGTAGTTTCAGAAACACTTTTCTTTAAATTTTCAATTAAAGATTTAAAGTCCTTTTCATTTCTTGTTAAAGCCATGTTTGCCTCTTTGCACTTTGACATATCAACAACCAAATGTTGATTGTGACTATGAATTGTGTCACATTCAAGTTTCACTCTTTCACATTCCTGTTTCATATAAGCACAGTCATTACAAATTCTAGGAGTTTCAGATGTTACCTGACTCGACGAGGCTGAAACATTTGCCATAAAGGCAGTTTGAAAAGAAAAAGATCCATCTTCAGAGAAGAACTTCTCCATTTCTTTAGATGCTTTCCCAGCCTTCTTGATAAGAACAGATTTCTGAGACTTCAACTCCTCTGCTTCACTCAACAAATCATCAATAGAACTCGCTTCTTCTTTCACATCACCCGAAATAGAACTTTCTTCATCAGAACTCCCGGTATAACCCGAACTGTCGTCACTTTCAGAAAATTCTTCCCTACGAACGTGCTTGATGTGATTGATGATCTTTGCGTAGCACGCGGTTCCTCCTCCTTCATTATCACCTTCCCCCAATTGTAAAGACCAATTACACCCTTCATCTGTTTGAACAACCAATGCACGAGTGTTGTTTGATGGCCCAGACTGGTTCTGGTTGGAGGTGTTGTTCACAGCTACTATCCCTCTTCCACGATTGTCTTGATTGCCTTGATTGGCATTTGAAGTACCTGTCTGATTTCTGAAAGGGTTCTGATTGCCTTGCTTGGGTGGTCGAGTGCATTCACGTTTAAAGTGACCCTTCTCGCCACAATTGAAGCATGTAACGGTTTCTTTATCAAACCCGTACTTCGTATCCTGCTTACTTTCCAAGGAACTTCTTCCCGTTCGAGCCATGAAGTCCTTTGCCCTTCTAACTGCACTCGCAAACGCCCACTTTATATCCATCAACTCCATTTCATCACGGTCGATTTGTTGATAATCTTCGTTGGTCATACTGATATTCCCAATTTGACCTGCAACCAAACCGCAGTAAGCACTGACCATCGTATTAATGAGTTCCGAATGCTCCTTTGCAACTTCAATGCTAACTTTTGAGAGGTTCGAAGTATCAACTTTGATAGTATTCGTGTCTTGGGGTGGAGGATTGTTAGTATAATGTACTTGTTGTGGTGGCGGTTGTGCTTTAGATTTGGATAACGATTGTGAAAGATAAGCACCTAAATCAAACTCTGGTTGAGTAGTAGTAACTTGAGGTTGAGGTTGAGATTTAGATTTTGATAGCGATTGTGAAAGGTAAGCACCTAAATCAAACTCTGGTTGAGTAGGTTGAGGGAACGTTGGAAACGGAGATGAGTTTGTGTTGGAAACAAACGCCGTTTGAAGCTTAGGTTGCTGAACAGAACTAGAACTTGCAGAAGGAGCAAAACCAGGCAAATACATTTCTGTATTTTGAGTAGCTCCAATCCTTTTAGCTTTCCGATTTTCCTCTTCACTCTTGTGCTCCAACTTCTGAACGAATCCATAGATAGTGACAGTTTCCCCATCCAGAGCACCCGTATGTTTTAGAAGTTCAATGAATGGACTCCACATAGGAGGTAAAGCATCAGCTAAACGTGCAATCATTTCCACATGAGATGTAGCAACCTTATAAGAACTCATTTCACTGATCAAATGATAGAAACGAGAAGTAATATCATTTAGGGTTTCATTTTCCAAAGATTGAAATGATTCAAATTCTTTCTTCAAAAGATCATGGCGTATTTTTCTAGAAGCTGCATTTCCTTCTCCTCTTGTTTCCAATGCATCCCATAAAGCTTTTGTGCTCTTACTATATGAAAATTGATGATAGAGGTCTTTATGAAGAGCTTGTGTAAGAAAAGCAAACGCCTTCTTCTCTAATTCATAGGCTTTCTTGTCTTGTTCAAGCATATTAGAAATACCAGCGGCAGTTGATGCTGCTGCTTCTAATTCCGGGCTACATTCAGTAGTGAAACACGTCCAAAGTTCAACGTTTTGCCCTTGAATGTATGTATGAAAACGACCCTTCCATGATGGATAGTCGTTCATGTGATTTAGCTTTGGCGGGCGATTGTTGCTACCCGTCTCACTTTCACTGAGCAATAGATTTTGAATGTTTTGGTTTTGATTAGAAACCATTGCCCATTGATTTGCATTTACTGCTTGTTGTTTTTGAGGCAACTGATTCATTAACTCTGATTTTTAGCTGGTTGTGATTCCGAACTCCAATCCCACGGACCTTTGTTACTCATATTTGGTATATGTATGATAGTACCTGCACACACACTTGAAAACACAAGGTTAGAATGGTTTTGCAACACCTCTGTGTAAAACAGATCTGTTCTCGACGAAACAGATTTCACGAAATAGGTTTGTTTCGTTTAAATGAATGATGACGAAACAGACTTGTTTCGTTTGAAGATATTTTGACGAAATAGACTTGTTTCGCCGAAGATATTTTTGACGAAACACTTGTGATTCGTCGACTACTTGTTTCGTCAAAACTGAGTGTCAGAAAGCTGGTTTAGATATTTAAAATATCTTACTGACTCAAGGTGATAGTTTTTCAACACAACATGCTTTTTCAAAAACTAATGATCACAATTGTTACACTAAAGTCAAGTTAATGTTTTATATTGTAAAAACTCTTTGATTTCAACAATTTAAAGATCAAATCCACAAGTATTATAAGAACTCTTTGAAGATATGAAGAACACACTCAAGAACAAAGAATTTTCTGGTCACCGATAATTTTTGAAACAAGAAAATGCACAAGACTTTCACTCAAAACCCGGTTTAAAGCATGAACAAACAAACTGACAAGGTTTTTGATAAAACTCTTAGCAAATAACAATCAAACAACAGATTTTATGAATATTTTTCCAGAAATATAATTTTTCAAGAACAAATTTTCAGAAAAACACACACAAAAACTTGATAAAAACCGAACAATGTTTAATTTTAAACAAGGATTAGAGCCAAACGCTCTGATACCAATTGTAGGTCCCGTAATCTGAGGATCGATAACGAACCAAATCACTTGTTTATAACAAGCACGGTTACGTGTGCGGAATCCACGTAACTATGCCAAATCAAACATGTAAAACAATAACGACACGGTATAATCAATGATACACACTCGATTGATTAAACGGGATGAGAACCGATTACAAACTGATACAAACACAGTTTAACAGAATTTTGACAGAGTTTCTTTATGTGTAAGCTCTCATCTACTTTCAACTGTGAAAGCAGATGTGTTTATATAGTCTCTGGGCCCAGCAGTCGATGAAACACAAGGTGTCTCGGCGAAACAGAATATGGGCCAAACTTTTGGGCTTGAAGCAGCCCAATACACGACGAATCAAAGTGTGATTCGTCATGACCTTCAGCGAAACAGAAATAATGGACATTGGTCTGTTTCGTCATGATGTGTTCGACGAAACAGACCTGTTTCGTCGAGACCTGCATCTGTTGTGTTGTATGCTGCAAACAGACAACAATAACAGCAACATTTAAACATTCTAATAATGACCACATTACCCTAGTATGCAACATGCATTATTTCTAGAACATTACATATCAAACGGAACAAACTTGTCGGACCCAAGTGGATAGGAGGATATCCGACTTGGTCTTCATTCCGTTAAAGGCTCGAACCGAACGTGCCGCGTCCACACAAAAGTGTATCAACACATTGTAAAACCATGAGTCTTCTGAAGCAAAGCTCTTAATTGTTCCGAGGATAATAACAAACTTTTGCTGTATACATAGTAGATAATTTAGAACATTCTGAAAGGAAAAAATAATACGTATAAAAAATAAAACAATAAATAATTGTAACAATACTTCGGAGATTTCGCTTAATGCTCCAATTGTACTAAAGGAAACATCAGATATATATTCCTCAGTCATTGACTTGATAGAAGAAGAACTCAATTCAGAATAACCGGAAGACGTTGAAGCAGTAAGCTGAGCAAGGAAATTGTACAGGAAAAATAATATATGTTACAAAAGTAATACGTATTCAAAAGATATTATAAAAAAAGGTAATAAGATTACAAACCTTTTCTTGAAATCCAAAATCTCTTTTACTTCAGAGTTTATGAAGACTCGAGTTACATTATACAAGTTGGAGACAAACAAATTACCTGTTTAATTATAGCAACATGTAATTAAAATGACAACTTGAATAAATTAAATATGTAGTTGAATGAAAAGTGAGAGTGTCGGTATAGAATATACCTCCCCAAAATCTGTACTTCCCAAACTGAACAACGACCACAACAATCTTTTCATCCTTATGGTTCTTCTCAAATTCTAAAATCTGATTAGCATAACAACCCCATAACGTCACGTAAATCTGATGATGTCTACAAAATAAAATTTAAATACGTAAGTTGGTAGTTGTAAAATATATAAAATGAGAGAAATATATAAGTAAATGTAGGTATATATAAGAATGTACTGCAAATCTTCCAAAATAAAGGTAGTCTTCTTCTCGTCTTTGCCGTTATTATATTCACTTTTATCCTCTGACGGAAGACACTTAACCACAAAACCAATAACATCTAAAAAATACAAAATAATGAAATTAAAATTACATAAAATATATAAAATAAAAATAATAAAATTGAAGAAAACATTTTTAAATAAAGTACCAATTGGGCTTTTGAAAGACTTGCCATCATCATCAGGGTCATCCACAACAGAATCAAATGGAGAAAAATCAAATCCCCATTCAGCACCAACAGGCTCGTTGCATTCTTCGACATTAGTGTTGTCATTTAGATTGATCTTCAACAAACTATGAACATATTTAACTTTCTGACGATTTTCACCCATCGAAGGGTTACGAATAGTTAAACATTGATTTTCTTTCAGCAAATGCTCATAAGCAGTAGTGTTTTTTTGTAAAACAAATGCCTGCATTTTGGTGCCCTAAAAAACAATGTTTTATAATTAATTATAAACTGTAACACATTAATTTGAAATTAAAAAAAAAAACGTATGCATTGGCCTAAAAAAACCTCCTGGTCCATGAATATCATGTCGTAGCAATAAATCTTCCTAGGATTGTTGAAGGTAGGTCTTGTCCATAGCCGGACTATGCGGATTCTGATAGTGTAATCATCAACATTAAGATCAACATTATTAAGAAGTGTGATAGCAGCCTGTTCCATCTCTGCAATTCATAAAAAGAATTAAGATAAGTTACTTGAGGATGATATACAACAATCTATGAAGAAAAGTACATGAAAAACATCATATGTTAACTCAAGAATAAAATAACTATATGAATTACAATGAAATCCATAAAAATCATACCACAAGATATGTATATCGAAATATACAAAGTCAGTAGATGTGATGTGTATGAAACATAACAAATTTAGTTATCTTTAATGTTTTTTGCCTTTTTATTTAAAAAAAAAGAGTAAACTTTTGTTTTACTCCTTGTGATTTGGTCGTTTTAAAGGTTTTGCCACAATCCTTTAAAAATAGCCATTTTACTCCCTGATCTTTTGGTTTTGTCGCCAGTTTGCTCCACGACCTAAAATCCATCCATATTGTATGTTAACTGAAAGGGTATTTTGGTAATTTCAAGTATAAAATAAGGGTACTTTGGTAATTATATTATATAAAATATATTATATTATATTATATAAATTTGTAACATTTGCTGGCATAAGGAGTTGTAACTTCAGCTTATTTGGTGTTATGTGCTTTGTAATCTTGTACAAAGCCTGTTGTACAAATTGTTTATGCAACTTTTTGCCATTTGCTGCCACATTTCATTGTCACTTAGAAGGCACCTCCCTTTTTCTTCTTTTTGTTTTCATTTTACCCACACAACTCAAAACCCTAGAGAGAGATAAAGACAGAGTTAGAGAGAGAGAGAGGGGGGGGGGGGAGATAGTTAGAAGTTTGATGATGAAGGTGGCCTTTGCCTTCGGCCGACCATTCTGCTCTGGCGAACGACCGAGATGCCACCCCAGTAGTGTGATTCTGTGGTCCTTTACGCGACTAGGGTTCCGACGGCTACACTCATAAATATTACCCATCTTCCCTTCACTACCGTTCGATCGCCATTGCATTTATTGTGTTAAATCCCCAAATTTTGTTTCAGTGATGCTTCTTCCCTAATATTTGGGGTTTCAGAGACCATGCTTCCTTAATGACATGATAATTACTACTCATGTGTTTACTTATTACTGAAAGTAGTTTGAAAACTGTGTTTGTTTGTAGGTTTCTTAATGTTAACTTTTGATATTTATGTGTTTATGATGTTGTGATATTGTTTCTGTGTGTGTTTGTATGGAAGATATTGTTGTTGAAATTTGTGTTGTGTTGTGATGTTATGTTTAGTGAAGTTGTTGTGGATGATTGTATTGTTTATTGAAAATGAGGTTTTGTTAGGTGATGGAAGGCATGATGATGATACATCCAGCTGGTATCTTGCTTATGATTACTAGCTTCATGCTTGGTTTTGAAGTTTTAAAAGCTGCAAGTGGTTAAGATTTTAGTACCCACTTAAGAGATGAAGTAGGAAGTTTTATTTAAGTTGATTGTATGCATATGTTGAAAAGTATGTCACTCTATTTGATTTAAGATGAATGTACACACATGCACTCTAGGATTTAAACTCCCAACATGTACAAAATTATAACAATGGAATGTACACAGCTGGGATCTTGCTTAAGTTGGAGTGTTTTTGGGATGTAGGTTTAGTAGGTGGAGAAAACAGGAAGGCGTATCGGTTTAAGCTTGGGACTCAGGAGCTACATGAGATTAGGTGTTTGCAAAAGACGGTTGATCTGCTCATTCCTGCTGCTCTGTTCATTTGAACTGTGAGATCTCTTTGTCTTGCTGGTTGTTTTGACTTTTTTGTATGACTGTTTTTCACATTGAATGGTGTTATGATGTTTATTGATCATGGGTTTAATCTAATTTTTGGTTAGTAGAAGGAGTTGCATTTGATTTGAAAATTAGCGTTTAAGTTGTTGTCTTAGGGGAACCATGGAGTACAACAATATCTCATGATGCCCAAAGTTAAATACCTGGGAAGTATTTTAAAAGCTTATGGGCCTTCCGTTTGCAGTTTTTATCTTCAATATTTGACACCTATAACGGTCTAAACTTCATGAATTAGTAATATAAAAATTGAAACAAAACACTATGCCTTGATGTATCCCCAAATTGACAAATGACAAGCATATAAAATAACTATTGGTATCTTGAATCTGGGTTAAAAAAATTTATAGTTGAGATTTTCTCACTTTTTATACTTCACACTGAATGAAAAAATATTCTAGGACAAAGCCTTTAAGAAAATTACTAATTGCTACAAATAGAAGTAAGATCATCACAGATTGGGTGGGTTGGCTAATGGGTTGTTGTCATGTGAAAAAGGTTGCATATACATAAAACATGGCATATAAAAAGGTTTCAAAAATAACAAAGGGAGACAACGAAGAACCAATTCAAGTACAAGCGATAAGAAAGTGGGTATCTTTCAAAAAAATAATTTAATATCTAAAATAAATGGACTTTTATTTTTTGTGACATGGAGATGCAATAGAAGTACTTTTTTTTCTTTCCTTTCAGTCGTGTTATTTGAAACTGATGCCAAGACACTCAACTTTTTGCAATGAACATCTATGAAAAAGTGATGGTTTAGATTTTCCACTGAATTTTAGAAGTTTCTTTGATTTTTGACATTTGAAACTTAAATTACACAAGGTATGAGAGATAGTCACATAACAAGAGTGGGAGATTTGAGGTGGTGGAAATCACAGATCCAAATATAAAAGGATCCGAAAGGTCAGTTTTTTTTTTATTATTTTGACGAAAGATGGTATTCTATTTGATTATTTAACAAAGAGTCATGGGTGACGAGTGTCTGACAATATAAAGTATAACTTTAAAAAGTTGTTTTTCTGAGTTATTAAGATCTACTTTCTGAGTTATTAAGATCCAATGCTGGTAGTTTTCTTTTTAGTAAATCGAGTTCGTACCTTTTGTTAGTGATGTGCTGGTTAAATTGAGTTGAATTTCCTACTGCTAGGCTTTTGCATGATGTGAATGAGTTTTTGCTATTTTTGGTTAAATGCGCTTGATACTAATCTCAATTCTCACAATCCAAAGGTCATGCTATGAAAGCGTGATTAGGTGTAATTGCTTAAATATTGCTATTGTTATTAACGTAATGGTGACACGTGGACAAGTAAAAAAGACGCACGGGTAAAAGAAGAAAAGAAAAACCACCCCAAGGGGTGTAAAGGGGGTTGTTATGTGATTGGTCCTGTGGAAAACAACATAAGAACCAACACTGTGTTTTGCTGGTAAGTGCTTTTGTTGGTAGTTCATCATAATCCTTTGAGGCCCACACTTTCTGTCATTCTTGCATTGCATTTTAGTATTTGAAAACCTCTCATAAATCTATTTTTAAATATTAAGTTATATCTTATATCGTTTTCAAATATGTCTTGAATCTTTTGGTGGGACTTAATCTTTTTTTGATGTTAATAAGTGTCTGGTACATGGGTTTTGCATAAAGCATGGATGGTAAAGCAGAGCATGCAGAAAACATGGTTGATAAAGAGGTGTTGGAAGATGATCAAGCAATTGCTGGGAAAAGATAGATTTGAAAGAAGAAATCAAACAACTTAACTGAGAACTCACGTTACAAAAGGATACATCCAAGCGATTACTAATGGAAATCGTTGATTCATTACATCATGGATCGATAAACAAAAGGGATTCATAAGTTGTATAAATAATACATACGAAGAAAACGCCTCGCTCGCACTCAGTAAAATTTACAAGCCCCGCGGGGCAACGCCTGCGGGTCTAAATTCTAGTTTATATTTAAATGTAAAGTATTAATATATATACCACACAAATAAAAAATACAGTATTTACTCTATCCGTAAGATCTCCTTCTCTCTCTTCTACACCACCACCCACCACCTGACACCACCCTTACGCCACCTGTCACACCACAACCGATGGCGGAATCATCGGGGTGCGGCACTAGGCGAATCAGATTGCTCAAGAGAATCCATAACAACTAATAGCGACAATATTTCTTACATTTGTTATCCCATACTAACAAACAATACAATCACATAAGTTATCACAGATTTTCTGTTCTCTCGAACAATACAAATCCGACAACCAAGATTTTAGGTGAGTTTCTAGACTTCCTAGCTTGATTTGATGTAGACTGCGATCTAAACCTACAACATACGTTAAAATAACGTCAATACAAAAGTATTAACGAGTATACAAGTTTTGATAGTAGCGAAAATAGATAAAAAGTGTTGCGAATTACCACATACATAAACGAGATACACCAAACATACATACAAGACAGATACTACCAGCTAAGTCACTCGAGTTGCGATTGCGATTGCTATTCATCCTAACTAGACCCTGTCGGGTGCTATAGTACTATACTAGTTAAGGCGGGACCTCGCGAGTAAAAGTCCTAGCACGTATGTATCTAACATCACGTGTAAATATGTAATTCAATAATTCGCAAGTGATAAATAGTTTAAGCATTTGATTAGATTGATTTGATAAGACGTATGTTACACCCAAAACGCGATAAAAAGGGTTCGAGTATACTCCAATGATGGAAAAGGATTGAAGGGAGCGCTAAAGTTATTAGCCTGAACAGTTAACGATAGCGTAAGCGAAGAGCGGTGCGTAAAACGGTGAAAATTGACCAAGTGTCGAATGGTAATCCGATCGGATTCACTCGATCGGATGTCAATCCGTTCGGATGGTCATCCGATCGGATGGCCATCCGATCGGATGGCCATTCGATTGGATTGACACTCGTTTGGTAGGGATGTGTTTGTGTATGATGGCTTTGAAGTTTTCGTTGTAGCATTATGAAAATAGAGAAGTATCTCTACCCTTCAGGTCGATCGATCGAACGGCAGTTCGATAGGATAGCGATCCGATTGGCAAGACACTTAGTGAGAACAAGTTCACAGCAGGGTGGTTACTCGATCGGATGGCAATCCGATCGGATAGCAATCCGTTGGAAGCCTTTGTTCTTTGAAAAAATTGAAAATGTTGAAGTTTGGAAGCTCAAGTGCAATCCAATCGGATTGCGGTTCGATCGGATGGCAATCCGATAGAACTGCTTGAACGTTGAATCATGTTGAAACTTATTAAATGTTAAATCCTCAAGTGCAATCCGATCGGATTGCAGTTCGATCAGATGGCAATCCGATCGGACGACAATACGTCCCACGAATCCAATTGTTTTGAACTTGATTATTTTGAATGTTTGCGGTTTGTTCGAGACAGTTTGACAACGTGCTAATCAACAGAAACCCCGTCTTGACCCAAGTGATCCGATCGAATAGGAATCACCCTAGTCCGATCAGTTAACTGTTCGAGACGGTTGTTCATGCTTAACCCGAAATCAGCTGTCCCTTGGATAGAATTCAGATCTTGGACCAACACATCACTAAGATAGAGTAAAAGGTTGGAACGAGCTCCGATTCTATCGGTTTTGGAGTGCATTGAGTGTAAAAGAGTTGAAAGAAAGTTAGAAAACCATCTTTCAATCCGTTTAACCATGAATAGGTGTGGATCTATGCTAAAACATTGTTTAATCTTGTGGAAATCCTTCAGATCTAAGTTGTTCTTGGTGGAATGAGGCCAAATCTTGAAGTTCATAAGAACTCCATGATGACATCATCCTAGAACACCTCAAACCCATTGATTTCACGATTAAAAGTTAAGATTCAAAGGTGAAAATGATGTGTGTGTAGATCATAGAAGTACAAGATTTGAGGTAGAAACTTACAAGAATCGTGAGGAATCGAGCGAAATAGGGCCTGGAGCGTGCTGGTCGAACGGGAGCTGTCACATCACTGTTCAAGTGATGTGACAAGTGTTATTTATAGTTGAAGAGGAGGGGAGGTGATGGAGAGCCATGGATCGGATGGAAATCCAATCGGATGGCAATCCGATCGGATGGTCATCCAATCGGATGGCCATCCGATCGAATGGTCATTCGATCGGTGGTCTCCAGCGAATTGCGTTTTGACGTTTCGTTTTGTTCATTAAGTGTTGCGATAGTTTGGTTACACATTTTTATACACACATTCATATATTTGTTATAATTAGTCACAAAGGGTCGTATAAATATTCATATTTCCAAATTTGCATTGTGATAATCGAGTTCTGTTTCGAATATGCGTTGCGTTGCGACGCATCACAGCTATCGAGGAGGGTAGAACAGGTCCTCACTCAACGTCATCATGAGTGTTAGTGTGTGCGATGCGATGTGTTATAACGATAAAATATGCGAGATATGTGAAAATACTGCGATATAGCGATATAAGCGATATAGTTACATTATGATCTGAATCTCTGGTGCTAGGCATAACGAGTATGGCGAGTAGTAACAACGCACGAACGTGCGGGTTGTTACATTCTCCCCTGCTTTAGGAAATTTCCTCCCGAAATTAATCCACAAGATGGGTTGCGAAGATTGGTGCGAGAGCGACGAGTAAGGCAATTCGTATAACCAAAGACAATAACACACAAGAAGGCGATTACAAAACGTTCTGAATTCTTGAAAAGTTGATTAATTTGGAAGGTCTAGAGAAAATTTATTTATGAAAAATCTTCCCACAGTGCGGCGTTAAACTGTGTCGATGTTCACCCCAGCGCCATGAGAGAAGTTTTATTAGGTTACTAAATATTTTGAAATTTCCTCTTCACACGGCGTTAACTTGAGTCGATTGTTACAAAGGTTTAGATTAACTTGAGTCCAGCGTTATAAGAAAATCTCGTTTTGTACAAAGGTTTAGATTAAATTTAGAAAAAGTTTTTGTAAGAAAAGGCTTTGTTTACACAAAGGTTTTATTAATGTCAAAAAGTTTAAATTTTGAAGTCGGTCCCGCATGGCACCTTCCCACGAAAGTTCGACAGTATGGCTAAAACACTTATATATAGGAAGTACCAGCGGCGTATCCACCATGTTTTAGCCATATGGCTTCCATCCCGTGAGACAGTGTCATGTGTGTCGACATAGAACTGATAGATTTCAATAACTCAGTCCAAGCGAGAAATGGTTGGACCAAGTTTAAGAGAAAGGTTGAGCAGACTGGGCGATGAAGTCGTTTTCGAACTCAGTTTAGCGACACAAGCGAGTGCGATAAGCGATAAGCGGTACGCGATAACTAATAACACAAACACAACATAGTAAGCGAAGACGGCGGCGATAAGCGAAAAGCAATAAGCGATAAGCGACGAGCGATCGTGACACCCGTCGAGCGACAAGCGACGATCGATGCGTTGCAAGCGATGAGAACATGCGATTTGATTAGATTAAACAACACCACAAATTTTAAGTAACATTAAGCCCCACATGGCCTTTTTCCACGAAAGTTGTAGGATCGGGATTCGATTAACCGAGTCGTTCAAAAGAATTCTTGATCAATACGAAAGGCGGAATCAGACGTATTGATGTTATATCAGCTAGATTTGCATGTAGAATCACTTTAAATGTCGATTGTATTGATTTGACAAAGTTACACGAGCTGGAGACACTTCGGCGGAGCTTCACTACCGGAATCCAAAAGTTCTCCCAAAAGTTTCAAAAGTTCCAAAAGTTTTTCAATGAAGACCCAAGACCACATATATATAGGAGATGCCAGACCCCACAAACCAGTCCTCATGAGCTGGCCTAGGTCGCATGACCTGGCCAGACCCCATGAACTTGTCACCTCGTGCGAGGTGGCCTAACCACTTCTTGAGAGGTGGCTGGTTCAGGTCTGTTTCCCGTTTCTCTCATACAACGTGTCCTGGTCTATCTATTCTAGTTACATGACTCGATACAAGATGAAGTCAACAGACATATGCACTAACAAACTCCCCCTTGGATGATGACGAGTCTTTAGTGTATTGAGTCTTCCGTCTTGATCAGTCTTCTCGCTCTCACTAAAGTATATTTCTCTGTAAGCATCCTTCAATCTTTATCTTTCAATCTCTCTTGATCAGATCTCTAGATTCTTTAAACTCATTAGCATTAGCAGCTTCTATCTCGAATGCTATTCCAAGATCTGAATCTGGCTCTAACGTCTTCAGACTCCCCCTTTCGATAAGCTGGGATCGCAGTCTGGAATTCCCTATCTGCAAGCTTTGGATCGGAAACCTGGCACTAATTTGTATACGCTTATGCAGAAAGTCCTTAGGAGTCGAAACCTAGCTCTTTCAAAGCTTTTTACTTGCACACACTCTACCCAAAACATAAGGTTTTTCATTTTAAAAACATTCATAGTCTAATCATCTATACACCATTTGCAAGATAGACAATTTTGACATAGATAAACTCTGATTATTCACTTGTAAAAAAAATTTGGTTTCAAATTAGTGAACCATTTAATCATTTCAAATTCATTTGTCATTTCAAATAAAGTCTCCCAACCCTTGTTGTTCATCATGTTCAGCACTTGGAATTTTGAAAATCAGCTTTCCAACATCAGTTGTCGAAAATAAGATGAAATAAAATCTTTTTGAATTTTCAAAATTTTATGCTAAAACATACTGAAAATCTTTTTGAATTTTGGGAAATAAACTATATACAGACATCTTTTTGTGAGTTTGTGTAAGAGGATCATATCAGTTTATGACAAATCACTAGTACCATTGAGCTTTAAACACTTTAAGATCTAAACAATTCACTTAGATTGTCAGTATACTGATCCACTTAAATTTTCACACAAAGTTCAATTGATTCGAGATACGAGATTAGTGTTTTAATGGACTTAACTTATTCGCGTGTCCCACCTCAGAATATACTCCCGTATCCAAACTCCTATATTCAGTCTTACAGGTGAATGTACACTAATGATATCTGTAAACGGGGTAATGCGAGGCCATGAGAGCTCAGGTTAGAACTTCCGTTCAGACAAAGAGATGATGGCTCGACTTTAGGTGTGTCCCGTTTGGGGATCTTTTTTTCAACAACACATGATTAGCATTTTTCAACGTTTCATTATTTTTATGCTGAGGGTGGGCTTTATAGTTAAAGCAGTGCAGAGTATTATACGAGGACTAGGCTGTTGCTCCCGCAAAATCAGAAGTCCCGGTATAATACCCCAGATATCATCACGCACAAAGACCTAGTATGTCAGAAATAGAAAGCCCTTCAAACAAGATTTCAGGGGTTACCTATATATCCTAGAGATGTTCCCCACGAGATAATCAAGTATTGATATTTAGGTTTATATCTCGAAAACAATTTACTAAGCGTGTAAAAACCTACTGGCATATCATCAATGAAAACGTTTATCACATTTTAACTTTCCAATTCTTTAGCGTACTGTGATTGTCTACTGATGTACTATCATTTCCTCTTTTTCACAACAAAACTCATTTTTGATTTTTCGATGTTTTTGGATTTTTTATTTTATCATGTTTTTGGATTTTTCAAATTTTCAAAATTTCTGAATTTTTTACTCCCCCTAAAATCAAAAATATGTTTCAATTTATGATTTTCCAGGAAATTTTGAAAGTAAAAGTAATAAAATGTACAAATAAAATGACAAACTGATGTGAATTGCTTCAATTCTCCATCCACTTGGCTTAAACAATCAAAACTCCCCCTGACAACAAACTATTTTCCCATAAAGATTTCAAAACACTTAAGTTTGTTTTAATCAAAATGTTTTTTCCGGAAAATTAGTTTGTTTGTCATTTCACAAACATGGGGTTTCATCACATTATTTTCAAATTACCACTTGTAAGTTCACTTTTTCCTTTTCTTTAACCACTTGTATGAAAGTTAACTCAAGTTCAACTTAATGACCTTGATTAACCACTTGTAGGTTCTTATCAACAATACTACTTGTAAGTCAAAATATCACAGTTGTGAATTTCCCAAGAAAGATGCCGATTCCTACTCCCCAATTACCAACCTGGGAGTTCCGACAAGTCAGGATTTCAAACAAAGAATGCTGACACCCAAGCCTGACCAGCTTTGGGTGTAACCGGTTCAATTTCACTTGGTCTTTGAACATTCCTTTTTGATTCATAGAATTCTTTTACCCCTTTGGCCCTACCATCGACCATTTTTCCAAAAATATGTTTCCCTTTGCCATTAAACGCTTTTTCGACATCAAATTCTTTCTTTTCAGAATAGAATTGATTTGAAATCTCTACTTTTCCAAATTTTGATTTTAAATTTGCAGCCCGCAATGGTGGAAAGTTGACATCATCCATTGGCGGTACTGACTTTTCTCTTTTTAGTTCAACTGGTGGCTCCTCTGACTTTGACGAATCAGATTCATCGCCAGAAAGTGGCTCCTTTACTTCCGAAGAAACAAATTTATCGCCAGATTTAACCTCTGATTTCTTAGCAACCCACGTTTGGTTGTTAAGATTCACTCTTCTTTTGTAAAACCTTTTAGAACACTCACCAACTTCATATGTTGAATTTTTAAACATTTTAAATTTTTCAGTTGGTGGTTCAGTTTTATCAACAACTTTTTCTTTGAGTTTAGAAGACACTCCCTGTTGTGTGTTGGTTGCCTTTGGACAGTTCCAGGCGATGTGACCAACTTCTTTGCATAGATAACAGGTTCTTGTCTCCTTTTTCTGATTAGCTTCATTCTTCTCATGTTTCTGTTTTTCTGCAAGAAACGCTTTGTTCGATTGCTTCCAGAATGAGCTCTTTTTCTCTTCTTCAGAACTTGCCCCTGAAACAAATACAGTTTTTGATTTAAAATCTTTAATATTTTGATTATTTTCAACATCAAAACCCAACCCCTTCTTTTTGAAATTGCTTTTATGATTCGGTTTCTTTTGATGACCTGGACCGAAACCTTTCTTCTTGTTTAAACGTTGTTGAACTCTAGAAGTGTATTGAGGTTTTGAAAATCCCATTTTATCTTTTATTTCTGAAAACTTTATTTTTATCAATTTAAAAATGTTTTAATATTTTCAATTTTCACATTTTTAATTGGAAATTCCTCATCAGAATATAATTTGTCTGAATCATTCAAAGTATATGCCACTTTGATTGGTTCATCATTCAAACTATTTTCTGTTTTCGGAATCTCTTTATTATGACTACTCTTGATCGATGATTTCGAACCGTCCACTGATGAACTTGAACTCTCAGATTCAGACTTTACTCATGATCAGTGTCAGACGATGTGAATGTGACGTCAATGTTGTCTGGTAACTCATCAGTTGTTTCAGACTTTAACTTTATATTGACTGCCTTTTTCACTTGTTCCGAATTTGGTTTTCTAGGAGAATAACCTTCCCAGATCGGAGGCGGACACTTGTTATAATTTGCACTTTGTTTCTTACCACTATCCGTATCTTCCGACTTCTTAACTTGAAAGGCTTCAAAACCTGCTACTGTCGGATAGATTCTATCAATCAAATAATCAGAACTTGAGTAAATCATTAGCAATCGTTTGATTCTTTCATTCTCAATCTTTTCAGTCTCTAATTCTTGCTTCAACTTTGCACACTCATCAATATAGTGATTGATAGCCTTCTGCTTAGACATCATCACTGCATTCATCATTGTCAAAGCATCTTCCCTTTCTAAGTTTGTCTTTTCCAACTGATTAACCATTCTGTTCAACACATCATACGATTCTTTTACGTACTTAACATCGAACAACAATTTTTCTTTCATCTTGTCTAGCTCACTAAACTTCTTATCTTTCTCTTTATCCGAAAATTCAGAAATAATCTTTATAACTCCCATATCAGAACGAGGTCGAACGTACTTAGTTTCAATACAAACCCAAGACATTAGATGATTTGCTTGAACCTAATTCTCCAACCGTTCTTGCCAACTGTAATATTCTTCAATGCTCATCAACTTTGGGGGTTTCTGTAACGTTCCCATTTCATTCTCCATGTTTACGTTCTGAGCAACTGAACTTGCAGTAGCTGAGGTAGTACTGAACGCGTTATAGAATTCGTTTTCCATGTTTCGGTATCGAAAGTTCACAATAACAGATTGTTCAAACAATCTGAGTTTTCAAACGATCTGGTAATTCACACGATCTGAAGTTCAAACGGTCTGGTAATTCACACGATCTGAAATTCAAACGACCTGGTCGACCTGGAATTCAACCCGTGCGAGCTGGGTATAACTTCAAACGACCTGATTCAAAGCCAAACGACCTGGAATTCAACCCATGCGAGCTGGGGACGCTTTCAAACGAGCTGAAACTTTTCTCACAACTTGAATTCAGGTCGTGCGACCTGGAGACCAATTTCAAACGACCTGGAATTCTTTCCAAATGACCTGATATCTTTTCACACGATCTGGGTGTTTCTCAAACGGTTTGGGCAGATTTCAAATGTTCTGTCTCAAAAATCAAACGGTTTGGAAAGAAATTCACCTCATTTGAAAATTCTAAGTTCAATGGTTCATGATTTCGTCAAAATTTTACCAGTTTTTAGGTAGATTTACTGTCCAATTTGTTCACAGATTGTTTAAACCAATGTTTCATGTATCATATCACAAAATCAGATCATTTAAACCATAAAAACTCAGTAAATTTGATGAAAAAGTGTAGAAAAGTGGGTAGAAATGAGTAGAAAGCAGTTTTATCCATGAAAACAAGCTTTAAATGGTAAGAACTCTTCCTCCTGAGCTCTGATACCACTTGTAGGATCGGGATTCGATCAACCGAGTCGTTCAGAAGAATTCTTGATCAAAACGAAAGGCGGAATCAGACGTATTGATGTTATATCAGCTAGATTTGCACGTAGAATCACTTTAAATGTCGATTGTATTGATTTGACAAAGTTACACGAGCTGGCGACACTTCGGCAGAGCTTCACTACCGGAATCCAAAAGTTCTCCCAAAAGTTTCAAAAGTTCCAAAAGTTTTTCAATGAAGACGCAAGACCACATATATATAGGAGATGCCAGACCCCACGAACCAGTCCTCATGAGCTGGCCCAGGTCGCACGACCTGGCCAGACCCCATGAACTTGTCACCTCATGCGAGGTGGCCTAACCACTTCTTGAGAGGTGGCTGGTTCAGGTCTGTTTCCCGTTTCTCTCGTACAACGTGTCCTGGTCTATCTATTCTAGTTACATGACTCGATACAAGATAAAGTCAACAGACATATGCACTAACAAAAGTCCGCTGATATGGCTAAAACACTTATATATAGGAAGTACCAGCGGCGTATCTACCATATTTTAACCCTTTCATTTTCGTCTCGTGAAGCGAGGTTATGTGTGCTAACATAATGCGGTTAACGGTAAGCGATGATAGCGATAGCGACACACGATGAGCGATAGAGCAATACATAAAGCGATAGAGCGATACACACGATAAGCGATAGTGCGATACACATAATTAGCGATTGAGATTGCGAGATAGATTCCAGCGATAATGCGATTGCGAGCGTGTTGACTTACGAAAAGTCTAGCGATGACAGGCTTTGAGTTGCGATTGAGATTGTTACGCCTTGCGATGTAGTGTAGTGTGTCGAAAATAGATTTAATAGTATGCTTGGTCTAATAACGTTCAACGTACATGGCACTTTCTTCACAGAACATTGGTTGGCATGGCTAAGCATTTATATATAGGAAGTACCAGCGGCGTATCCACCATGCTTCAACCACACGCCTCTGTCCCATGAATAGGAGTCACACTGTGTTGACATGGTCAAGACGCTTATATATAGAAAGTACCAGCAGCGTATCCACCACGCTTGACCATGCTTTTAACGTTACAGCATCATTGAAACTCATTACGATCCCCGTGCACTGACTTCAGTAGCCCCGTGTGCACCCTTGATTAATTTGATCTTTGCACGTTTATCGTACCTTATTCCAAGAATGCCTAGTAGGGGCAAACATATAGTATAGTACATAGTGCTAGCATACCGTTCGTGCACAAGTGTGAGAGAATGGGAGATAATTAAAGTCCACGTCGCGTCGTGTCGAGAAATAGAACAAGTTCAACATATAAAAGAAATTAACGGAGAAAATCGTATCATTACAACAATATTGAAAACATAATTAATGTTGTTGTGGAGGACTTCACCAGAGACTACGATTGTTGCTGAAATCCCTCAAGGTTGCGGCCCCGTGCGGCAGTGCTGGGTAAGATGACCATACCAGTTGCAATTTGCGCAATAGCGACAGTTAGCTTCTGGTGGGTGATGATACATACACGTGAGACACAGGGGATGAGTTCTGTTGTAGGCGCGCTTCGAGTGAACTGGAACTGGTTGAAGAGGTTCTGGCTGCGATAGTCCAGTTGTTGAAGAGTTCGGGCTTGAGGTCTTTCGTTTGCGGCTGGGCTTCTTGGGGCGGTGCATTATCATCAGAGGATTCGTCTGAGGACTCACTTGAAGAATCGTCAGAAGGTTTTTCAGAAGAATCGTCGGAGGAATCGATGACGATTGCTTGATGAGCTTGTTTGACAGGCTTCTTGGAGAAGAATCCGTCCAAGACTCGTTTGTCATTGATCTCTGCGGCCAAGCGGTAGGTTTCTTTGATGGTAGCAGGTCTTGCAGCTTCAACAAAATCGCCCACACACTCAGGCAAGCCGCAAATATACTTCGAGATGGCCTTTTCTGAAGTGTCAACTTGACTTGGGCAAATAATGCTCAGCTGTTTGAACCTTGTAGTGTTGCCAGCATTGTCACCTTCGTTTTGCTCGATTTTCCAAAATTCGTCCTCTAGCTTCTGGACTTCGTGGGGAGGGCAGTACTCTTTCTTCATGAGCTCTTTCAGCTCATCCCAAGAGAGAGCATAAGCTGTGGAGATCCCACGTTTGTTACGTTCGGCTGTCCACCAGTCGAGTGCTCGCGATTGAAATACTCCGGTAGCGCAAGTAATACGGTAGCTATTGGGACACCCACTCTGACGAAGGGTAACTTCGATAGAATCGAACCACTGGAGTAGCTGGGACACACCTCCTTCACCTATGAACTCCATCGGGCCACAGGCTTTGAAGTGTTTGTAGAGGAAAGCAGATTGCGGTGCTTCCATCTTAGAGTCTTTCGAGGTTCGAGAGTTACCGAGAGAGTGCACTTGAGCGAAAATTTGAGGAATGACCTTGGCCACAAGCGAGGCAATCCTCTTCTCGGCGCTTCGTTTGGCTCTTATCCTAGCTGTTTGTCTTGAGGTTGAGTCGTTTGAAGACATCTATACAGAGAGAGATTTGGAGTGAGATTCGATCATAATGATTTTTGAGTTTTGCGATGCGATTGAGCGCATTCAAAACTTGTTGCGAGTAATATATTAGATGTCACATAGGAGCCACACAGGAGACACGAGATTCCTAAGTTCTCACACAACTGATTCATTTTGTACATATAAATAGTTGTAGCTTATACTTACACACATACATGTCGGTGTAGAATACGCGAGGGCGCATCGAGGTGAGGGAGCGAGAGCGAGAAATTAGGCGTTAGTTTCGTTGCGATCGTTTGGTTTTCGTTTTAGATTGCGACGGCTGTGCGAGTTGTGCGTTTGTAAAACAGGGAGCGAAAATCGATGAATCGATAAAGCATAAAGTTTTAAATTGTAACCATATGAGCGTAAATAAGTTCGGTAAAGCGTAAAGTCGGCAAGTCATATGCTAGAAAAATAGATAGAGTGCCTCGGGTGCTTAGGCGTCGACTACCCAAGGTAACCCAACTATACCCAACAAGTTCGTGCACACACGTTGCACTAGAAGACTTATGCTTCCACTGGGATGCAGCTCATGGCATTCGTCTTCCTAGTCAACGCGTGGCTCGAGTTATCATTATAGTCGAGTCCTTGGTAAGAGCTTTTGAAAACCATTTTATAGAGAGTGGAACGCTTTATTAAGATACGGGTTTCACCCCTGACTTAATAACTTCGCTCCAAGCTGTGGTTTTGCTCTTCGAATAAATTCGGGAGTTCCACTAGATTTTGAAATGGAGAGTTTTGTTGAAATATGGATGTCACTCCTAGCTCGACGAAAAGTTCTCGTGCTAGAAAAATGCGCTGAGTGAGCGATCTTATCGAGAGTTCTTGGTTCTCACGCCTGATCTCGACTGGACCACTCGGTTGTGTTATGAGAATATTTTCGTAAATGTGTGTATTGTGTTAGCCTTAGGAAAGGCTAAGTAATATTCCAGCCTTAGGAAAGGCTCCTCGTGTGAAGTTGTAGTATGCGGTGTTCACGCGAAGTCGTAGTTCTTAGTGGATTCGAATGGGAGTATCAAGTAGGCCCGTACAATACAACTGGTTCGTACGAGTCGGCCCGTTGGTACTTAGACAATAGACTAGGTCGTTTCTAAGACATCGACCCGGACTAGGTCTGATGTCTTACCTAATTCCCTATAGTTAAGGCTCTGATACCAATCTGTCACACCCCAACCGATGGTGGAATCATCGGGGCGCGGCACTAGGTGAATCAGATTGCTCAAGAGAATCCATAACAACTAATAGCGATAATATTTATTACATTTGTTATCCCATACTAACAAACAATACAATCACATAAGTTATCACAGATTTTCTGTTCTCTCGAACAATACAAATCCGACAACCTAGATTTTAGGTGAGTTTCTAGACTTCCAAGCTTGATTTGATGTAGACTGAGATCTAAACCTGCAAGATACGTTAAAACAACGTCAATACAAAAGTACCAACGAGTATACAAGTTTTGATAGTAGCGAAAATAGATAAAAAGTGTTGGGAATTACCACATACATAAACGAGATACACCAAACATACATACAGGACAGATACTACCAGCTAAGTCATTCGAGCTGCGATTGCGATTGCTATTCATCCTAACTAGACCCCGTCGGGTGCTATAGTACTATACTAGTTAGGCGGGACCTCGCGAGTAAAAGTCCTAGCACGTATGTATCTAGCATCACGTGTAAATATGTAATTCAGTCATTCGCAAGTGATAAATAGTTTAAGCATTTGATTAGATTGATTTGATAAGATGTTTGTTACACCTAAAACGCGATAAAAAGGGTTCGAGTATACTCACAGCGATGGAAAAGGATTGAAGGGAGTGCTAGAGTTATTAGCCTGAACAGTTAACGATAACATAAGCGAAGAGCGGTGCGTAAAATGGTGAAAAGTGACCAAGTGTCGAATGGTAATCCGATCGGATGGTCACTCGATCGGATGTCAATCCGTTCGGATGGTCATCCGATCGGATGGCCATTCGATTGGATTGACACTCATTTGGTAGGGATGTGTTTGTGTATGATGGCTTTGAAGTTTTCGTTGTAGCATTATGAAAATAGAGAGGTATCTCTACCCTTCAGGTCGATCAATCAAACGACAGTTCGATAGGATAGCGATCCAATTGGCAAGACACTTAGTGAGAACAAGTTCACAGCAGGGTGGTTACTCGATCGAATGGCAATCCGATCGGATAGCAATCCGTTGGAAGCCTTTGTTCTTTGAAAAATTGAAAATGTTGAAGTTTGGAAGCTCAAGTGCAATCCAATCGGATTGCGGCTCAATCGGATGGCAATCCGATAGAACTGCTTGAACGTTGAATCACGTTGAAACTTGTTAAGTGTTAAATCCTCAAGTGCCATACTGATCGGATTGCAGTTCGATCGGATGGCAATCCGATCGGACGGTAATCCGTCCCACGAATCCAATCGTTTTGAACTTGATTATTTTTAATGTTTGCGGTTTGTTCGGGACGGTTTGACAACGTGCTAATCAACAGAAACCCCGTCTTGACCCAAGTGATCCGATCAAACAGGAATCACCCTAGTCTGATCAGTAAACTGTTCGAGACGGTTGTTCATACTTAACCCGAAATCGGTTGTCCCTTGGATAGAATTCAGATCTTGGACCAACACATCACTAAGATAGAGTAGAAGGTCGAAACGAACTCTGATTCTATCGGTTTTGGAGTGCATCGAGTGTAAAAGAGTTGAAAGAAAGTTAGAAAACCATCTTTCAATCCTTTTAACCATGAATAGGTGTGGATCATTGCTAAAACATTGTTTAATCTTGTGGAAATCCTTCAAATGTAAGTTGTTCTTGGTGGAATGAGGCCAAATCTTGAAGTTCATAAGAACTCCATGATGACATCATCCTAGAACACCTCAAACCCGTTGATTTCACGGTTAAAAGTTAAGATTCAAAGGTGAAAATGATGAAGAAGTGTGTGTAGATCATAGAAGTATAAGATTTGAGGTAGAAACTTACAAGAATCGTGAGGAATCTAGCAAAATAGGGCCTGAAGCGTGCTGGTCGAACGGGAGCTGTCACATCACTATTCAAGTGATGTGACAAGTGTTATTTCTTGGTGAAGAGGAGGGGAGGTGATGGAGAGCCATGGATTGGATGGCAATCCGATCGGATGGCAATCCGATCGAATGGCAATCCGATCGGATGGAAATCCGATCGGATGGCCATCCGATCGAATGGTCATTCGATCGGTGGTCTCCAGCGAATTACGTTTTGATGTTTCGTTTTGTTCGTTAAGCGTTGCGATAGTTTGGTTACACATTTTCATACACACATTCATATATTTGTTATAATTAGTCACAAAGGGTCGTATAAATATTCAGATTTCCAAATTTGCGTTGCGATAATCGAGTTCCGTTTCGAATATGCGTTGCGTTGCGGCGCATCACGGCTATCAAGGAGGGTAGAATAGGTCCTCACTCAACGTCATCAGGAGCGTTAGTGTGTGCGATGCGACGTGTTATAACGATAAAATATGCGAGATATGCGAAAATACTGCGATATAGCGATATAAGCGATATAGTTACATTATGATCTGAATCTCTGGTGCTAGGCGTAACGAGTATGGCGAGTAGTAACAACGCACAAACGTGTGGGTTTTTACACCACCACCATTCACCACCTCCTCACCCGACATCACCATCACCATTCCCCCTAGCCTCTATTGCTTCAATTTATAGCCTCACCCACCCCCTCTCTCACTTTCTTTCTCTCTCATCCCAACTACCACCACCTGCCACATCGACAACACATGTCGTCTTTCTCTCTTTCCCTCTCTCTCTCTCTCTCACTCACAAGAGCACAACCATCTCAACCCGATCCGGCCACCGTATGGGTGTGTAGGGCTTAGATTTAGGGCTCCGATTACTGATTGTTAGGGTTTGCAATTGAACTCATATGCATGTGTAAAGTTTAGGTATAAATAGGTTGTTTGTTTGGGGGTTATGGTCTGAAGGTTGGGCTATGGTCTGGAAATGCAGGAATTGAATCGGGTCGGGTTGGGTCAGGTAAGAAACATCAACAGAAAATCTAGGAGGTTCAATCAAAATAATAGGAGCAACAAAATAAGTAGTTTCAGAACTATTCACCTTGAACTAGCCGGGTAATGATGACGGTGTTCGCCGCCGATGGAGACGGTGGTTGTTGGGTGGTGGCTGTGTTACTATTATTGTTAGTCAAGACTGCCATTATTGTTAACTCTTGATGGAGAAATAGTTCCGGAAAAAATATGGGCATTGTAAAAAATAATATTTTACGGTGGGGAGAGGGGCAGTGAGAGAGAGGCAGTGAGCAAGAGAGTCGCCGGTGGTGGTTGATTGGTGATGGTGGTGGTGGTGGTGGGTGGTTGGTGTCGACAGGTGGTGGTCGGTGATGTTGTTGATGGTGAGGTTGTTGGTGGTGAGGGGGTGGTAATGGCGGCGGCGACGGTGGTGGGAGCTGGTGGGTGGTGGTGGTGGTGGTGATGGGGTGGTAATGGTGGGGGCTGGTGGTGGCGGTGTCTAGTGGTGTTATAGAAGATAGAGAGAGAGAGAGAAGGAGATATAGAGAGAGAAATTGGGTGATGAAGTGAGGAAGAAAAGATCTGATTGATATTGTTATACATTTTATATTTTTCATTTTTATATCAACAAAAAGACAAAACAAATGGATTTTAAAAATCAATTTAAATACATATTTATAGAATTACATAATACCCTTATCTTTAACAAACATTTTAGACAGAGTTAGGGGCGGGGAGTGAAATGAAGATAAGTTAAATAGATGAAGGAGTAAAATGGCTATTTAAGGAGTGAGGCAAAACCGTTAAAATGACTAAACCACATGGAGCAAAACGGAAGTTTACTCTAAAAAATAACATATGGTACAATAAGGGTTAGGATGGTATTTTCTCCTTTGGTAGGGATGTCAATGGAACCCGAATCCTATGCGTAAATCCAAAACCCGATATATTTGGGACGAGTTTGGGGTAATTTAGTCGGATTTGTGACGGGTTTGGGATTACTTTTTATTTTTTGCGGGTTTGAATTGGTTTTTGTATTTGGCGATACACTTGTTAACCCAGACTCGAGTACCCGATAAAGTGTACCCATTTATCCGATTTATATATATACACACATCATGTGTGTTTTTATAATTATTTAAATGTTGATGACAATTTATAATTGTGTTAAATGATATAAAACTTTGAGGATAATAAGTTTAGTTCATTAAATTGAGAAAATGTAAATTTTCTTTATGTTTTGCTTTTTCATCGAATACTAGTAGTAAAATCCGTGTGCAAACACGGGTGGTTTATAAAAAACCATGCATAATACATTTTAATAGAAAATATAGATAAGTATATAGATATTGTACCAAAAGTTGTTATCTATTATAGATAATAGACAACTATAAACATAGATCATTAGTTAATATATCAGTTACATAGGACTATTTCCATTCTCCTATCCAAAAAAGGAGTACCCACCCATTGACAATGTAAATTGTTTATAGACATAACTACATATAAAACATGTCTACGAAGCTAAATTAGTACCACCGAGCAACCAAATGTACAACCACAAACAACCATCACATCAAACATTGTTTATAAACCTCCAATCAACACAACACTCATGAAGAGGGCTTAATCTTTGTCACGAAATGCATAATTTTTGTTAGCTTTAGCAACTGAGCATACTTGTGAAATTCAAACAAAAGTTCACCACCAAAAACAATATTTTGGTTCTTCAGATAACCAGACCATCCAACAATACCGTAGCTGAATCAAGTAGTGGTCTTTTGAGATCTTGTAAATAGTTCCCGGACTTCACCTTTTAGATTTTGGATCTTAACAGCCTTAAGATTATCGGTATCCAGATCCAATGCAGATGATACATCTGATGGCAGATGCTAAAAAACAGAAAATTTAATAATGAATTTTATAAAATATTGATTTATAACTGAAATTGTTGAAATAACGAAACAAAGTAAGAACTGCAAAAACTTACAAGCCTGTGTTCAGCTTGTGTGGTGAAGGGTAAAACTGCCTCTGAAGTGGATAATGCTAAATGAACCTTTTGAACTTTACACAGTCTATCAACAGCTTGTTTATCCTCTACAATGGTCTTGTCACGAAGATTGCGCATCTTTTCAACCTAAGTAAATTAATTAGTCTATAACAACTCTGAATTCTTTAAATTTTGTAACTTTCTTTATCAACACAAACTATCTTCTCAACTCAGATTTGAAGTTTAAGACTCATACAGAAGAATATCAACATATCGAGACTATAATAAAATGGGCAGTATAAAACTAATAAACGCTTACATTAGATACAACACTTGGAGAGGCAGGAATGTCATCAACAGAAAAATCTTTAGAGTGAAGTTGAGGATCATTAACATCAGCAGCTATTTTCACAGAATGATCTTGAGGCTACAAAATTTTTTTTAAAAAACCTTGTTATACTTATTGTACAATAAAATATATCAGTATATGTTTATATACAATAGATAAGAAAATTAGGAAAATTTAAACTTACAACACTTTTAACCTTTGACTCATCAACCAGAGCCGCTACCTTTGCATCGAATATGCCATCATCAACAGACTATATTTATAAGAATGATCATATATAGGAAACCATATTTTAAATCATAATAATAAGTACACATTACATGTCTATATATAGATTAAAAATATCTTCAAAACCCATAAACTGCGTAGAATTACCAACCGTAGGTCCAGTCTCAGCATCATCTAAAGCAACTTCACCAGAATCCAGATCTTGTTTGTGTTTAGTCTACAATATGGAATTTCAATAGTTATTAGCATACTATAATAAAACTTACTTATCAACATCATGTTATCAAATAGATGTATATTAACATCGAATTTTTATACCGCAGCCAATAAATCAAACCCATCATCTCCATAAACCGAATCATCCAAAACAACAACATTAGCTTTCTTGAAAGAAATTTTAGTTCCAGTTTCGGGATGGAAAACAGAAAGCTCAAACGTTTTAGATGCAACCATGGTGAAAACCAACCAAGATTTAACTGCTATCGGAACTTCTTCAATCACTTTTAACCATCCATTAGTAAAACCGCATCCATCGGTCCATCCTTTCATCATCACATTCCAAAACCTTTCACCAACATAGATAGTTGCCATCCCATACTCGTAATTTTTACCATAAAATTCTTTCCAGAATTTGTCAGCAATTAGCTATAGAAGAAGTAAAAAAAATAGTGCAGACTTACAAAATTGATATGAACTAATGATCAATAGAGGTTACAATGGGTTAGTCAACAGAAGTTAAAAGGATGGTTAGTCAACAGGGGTTCCAGTATTTACACACAACCTAACCATTGTTGTCTATCAACTGTTACATACCTCTGTTTGTGAAAACCCGAGAATTCAAGATCCTTTACTGCGCTTCACTTGTTTCGCAATCTTGTTTTGAAATCTTGTTTTAACAATTTGTTTTATATTATGGCATGTGTAATTTTTGTGATTGATTAGAATATTTTGATGATTAGTTGAATGTTTAATGTTCACTGTCTTATGAATGATAAAAGTCTTATGAATGATAAAAACCCTAGGGGACGAAGAATGGGGTATTCGTCACCTCACCTCTCGACGAAGAACGGATCCTTCGTCACAACGCTCTTCGTCGAAGAATGGGTCCTTCGCCAAGAGATGTTTCGTCAAGTGTGTATTTCGTCGAACAGGTCCTTTGACGAAGAATGGTTAGTGGCCCAGTTCTTTATGCAGGCCCAACCCACTCCCTTTAGAACGTACGTGTATATATATCACATAACTGACACGCTACAAACCCTAGACCCCTCTAAATCTAACGACGGCAACAAACCCTCTACAAAGCATCATCTTCTCGGTTTAATTTTCCCTAAGCACGTGTCCGGTACCATTCTAGCGTGTGACTACATCCTCTCCTGGTTAGTCGATTTGTACTAGCATTATCTCTTGATTGATTATTGTTATGTGTCGAATCAGTTATGAATTGCTATGTTGTTGAGAAACTGAAATTGCTCATGTTATTAGTCGATGAACTAGTGTTAGTATACTGATGGTTTTGATGAGTAGGACTTGATGAGTAGCGTGACACACTGAATACGATTAGTGCAATTGCATTGGTTACTTGGCTGAAATATTGATATTAGTAACTGTTGAAATATTGTTTGCGGTTACCATGAACACGAACAGTAACTAACTTGATTTTAAGGTTTGATCTGTTTTGGGGAGCATGGCTGTCTGTTAGGGTTAGTGACGAAAAACTCTTGACGAACAATCAATGTCGACGAAGGTCTCATTCTTCATCGACTTGCCTGTTGACAACCCTTAGATCTTTCGTCACCCTTGAACCCGACGAAAGATGATTCTTCATCATGACTGGACTTCGATGAAGGTTGATCCTTCGTCGTGTGGGACTTTGTCATCTGGGCAATGATTTGAACAGGGAATGGGTTATGTTGTGTATGTTATTTGACAGTTGTGCTTGTTGCATGATATTAAGGCCATCTAGAAATGAGGAACTTGTATAGACTAATATGAGTTATCTAATGTAAATTGTCTGATGTGACTAACCGAATCAACTACTGAATGCTTTTGCGTGATATGCACATGGGGTGTGGTTTGGTGTGAACTTGAGCAATAGCTATATGTTATACAGTGACCTGTTGATGAATGCAATATGTGTGGAATAAGTAACTCGATTATTATAAAACTGATGTTACTTGTGAATGAGAACTTGTATTATGAATGCGTATGAAATCTAAACATCTTCTATGTATTACTTGTGATTCGCTGAATACGTGATTTGGATATGTGTTTATGAAACTGATCATCTGTGGTAACCACGGTAGGGTTTGGTTGACCAACTTGGAACGGGTAAAGTAACTTAACAAACCGATCAAATCTAAGGTGAGTTCACTACTCTTTTTCCAAGCATGCGTCCCTGGGAGGGACATCTTGTAACGTTCCGGGGAGGAATGTCGGGTAATTTGGTTTGACTGGAATGTTAAACCTGGGATGTTGGTTAATACACTCATATCTATCAATTAAGTCCCTTCTACCGATTTGTTTCCGGGGAGGCAACGGGGTATTAGTTAATAGCGCTATTTAGGTTTGGCACCCTCACACCGTACAGGGGAGGACGGGCGTGAACTAATGACCCCAGTCTTGACCATTGCTTTGATATAGGCATTGGGGAATAGGGCAAATAATCTGGAGCCATCGGCGGTAATCGAGTTATTAACGACATCAAATCTTTGAAATGTTTAAACTTATATCTGGTAACTAAAACGTGTTAACAAACTTTGAACTCACCAGCGTCGTCTGACACACTTGTCTGCATGCTTGCAGGACGTTAGATTCATGGATTGGAACTTGCTATCTAGGAGTGCTGGAGTGGTCATGGGTCGTAGCTCTTGGATACAAGTTTGATGATTATTGCACACTTGTTTTGAAACACTTGTATGCTTCCGCTGAACGTATTTATTTTAGATTGTGTTTGGATTTACTTTATGAAATAAATGGAAACTTTTATTTAATACTATGTTATGGTTCAATGTGATTGGTGGCTAGATCCTGGTACGTCACACGCCTCACGGGGGTTTGCGCTTGTGGTATTTTTGGGGGTGTAACAGTTTGGTATCAGAGCCACTGGTTATAGTGAACTAGGTTTTTAAAACGTTTTTATAAAACCAGAATATAACCGAACAGCTTCAAAAATCGACCATGACACTCAGCTCCAGATTGCAAGGTCCGTCTCTTTCACCTCTTGCATACATTACTTGACTAGTACACATTTGTTTATGATGTAGCGTACTAACACACACTCGTAACTATAGCCTGATTGCATGCATTGCTTGCTTACATTATGATGCGTTGATAGTATGTCATCGTCTATGGATTTCTGTGATCTTATTATTCTGACAACCTCCGTTTGACATCTGAGTTTGAAGAACCATTTGACACGAGTTAGGAGGAACTGAGATGAGCATGCAAATCACAATATTATTGAGGGTGCACACATAATAATAATGTGGGGTGCATGTGAGTCCCCATAAGGCTTAACGAGTGAAAAAAAGGGTTCTGTTCCGTTATTCGATCAGTGAGAGACATAACAAACCTATAGGGGTCATAGCAATGATTGTCTCATACTCGAACGTGATCTTTTCACTCCTCTCTGAATCCTTACGAATCTCGATGCTATCGAGTATCACCTAGACACTCATCTGAATGTCTAGCGAACCATGTAAAATGCTAGGTGCTTATACGAACGTCCCTGAGTTGGATGTCGCAGCGTTGAATAAATGGTCGATACCTTTCTCACTTCTCTTCGTTTGCTGGAACTCAATGTATTGACGTCTTAGATCCCGAAGTGCGATCGCTTCTGCAACACTCTCGTAACATACCATGTATTACTCAATTAACTTGCTAGATTGATGGACAAGAGGATGAGTGTAGTACTTTACCGGTCCCAGTATTTGGACAACCCTGATTACCCGCAACGAACACCGGCAAATTGACTTCAATTGAATCCTTAACCCTAGTCAGCGACTTATGGGAATTAACTCTTACGAATCAATAGGGGCATAGCGATGACAATTGACTATGGTGTGGAATGTGTGACTGCCAGCACAAAGAGTAGCGCCTTAGGACGTGACTTTGAATGTGAAAGATGGACCCTGATGGTGAAAGATTGTGGGGCTACGTTTCAAGCAACGACATTAGAGGCAATAGTCACAGTGACATCAAGGTACTCGTAACCATAGCCTACAGTATGGAAATGAAGGTGCCTACAACATGGATTGGTCGTTGTTAAATTAAGACGACAACAACCAAGGGAACGACGGCATTACTGGAAATTCTTGTAACGGAAATAGCAACACCGGAAATGAAATTCATGGAAGGGCATTTAGGATTGGTGTGGGTGACGCCAGGATTATAGCAATATGGTGGCCTGCACGTTCTTGGTAACTAATCGTTTCGTCCCTGTTCTGCTTAACCCTGAAGCTTTTGGAAACCAAACCTTTTGTGGAACCGACTGATGGCAAGTCAATGGAAACCTCCTATGTTCGTTGGGATGCAAACCCGACCTTGTGGGACAAGTGTTCGACATCTACCCTTGATAGTTTTGTTGTAGTAGTTAGTGTGGATTGGTTATCCAGATAACGCGTGGATATACCTTCTGAGGAGAAAATTTTGAGTATCCCTCTCTCTAGGGGCGAATCATCGTCTGTCCTAAAGCATCAGTGTGGTGTAAAGGTTAGTACCATTTCAGCAATGAAAGCCAGGAGCGTCTACGGAGGGACTACCCCGTTATGTTGGCAACCGTTACTAATGTTGGGCTAAGGAAAGAGGATCGAGGATCCACCAATTGTTCGTGATTCCTCTCAGCGAGCTACTTGAGGAACTTTCAGGTTTACTTCCATAACAGATTAGGTAGAGTCTCAGATTGATCTCACGACCAGAGGCAGCCTTGATTACTCGTACTCCTTATCGTTTGGTGCCTGGAAAGTTGCAAGAACTGTCCAATCAACTTCAGGAAACTACATGATGGGAGTTTTATAGATCTAGCTCCTCGTTTTGGGGAAACGCGCTCTATTACGGAAACGAAGGACGAGTCCTTTCGTACGTGTACACACTACAACAAGGTGGCTATCATAGACAGTCACCCCCTGTCTCGCATCGACGACCTGCTTGACTCATTGCAACAATCAAGATTCTATCCGGAAACTGACTTAGGATTGGACTGTCATCTGATGGAAGACCATGGAGAGGATGATTCCTAACACGGCGTTACAGATCCAGTATGGCCACTACGATTTTCTGTTTAAGCTATTTAAGATATCCCAACACACCAGCAGCCTCAGGGATCACATGAGTAGTATG
Source organism: Helianthus tuberosus (assembly GCA_030545235.1). NCBI lineage: Eukaryota > Viridiplantae > Streptophyta > Magnoliopsida > Asterales > Asteraceae > Helianthus > Helianthus tuberosus. Next base: position 99,414,795 of record CM060397.1, read on the forward strand.
CGTCAACCTCGTTTCACAAGATTCGTCAACCGCATTTATCTGTGATGTTTAGAATCACTACCGGGGGAAAGGAACACCATGATTGGAACCTGTATTTTGTCCTAGAGCTCCTAGGGGAGGAGCAACTCCATGCGAAGTCTACCTAAGTGTGACTTCAGGATTTGAGAGATGCATTTTCTTGGTCACATAGTTAACGAAGTGGGGATACATGCAGATCTCACTAAAGATCCATTTCATTAGATATTGAACAGCACCAAATAGTCCATCGGGGATATAGTAATTTCTTGGTCCAGCTAGATACTACCGTAAATTCATCACAGGATTTTCGAGGATTTCGCAGCTTTAACTTCTTTAGCACAGCAGGGTGCTGTGTATTCGTGGGAGACAAACAGGAGAACGTCTTTTTAGCTTTTGAAACCCAACACTACAATGCCCTGAGCATCCTCTTTACCCGAAGGTACGGGTGATTTAGTGGTATACAATGATGGTTCGAATAAGAGTCCCAGTACACGCCGATGCAACACGAGATGGTGATGGCTTGCATAGTGGAGTTACAAGAAGAATGGCATGAGTCACAACCTGCGGTGGAAGCCGTGGTCTTTTGGATTTAAGTTGGAGGCATTACTTGGACGGTACCAAATGCACTACTCAGACCGATCACAAGGGCCTCCCGTGTACCTCGTTTCGAAAGAGCTAAAACAGGTAATGGCATCGCTGGATGGAATTTTTGAATGATTGCGACTGTGAAACCTGAACGTGAACGAACTCTGCAGCTCACTATCGACTCTAACCTACCTGATTGGAATCGCTCTGTTCAAACTGAAGAACTGAAGGAAAAGATTTTCAAGATTAACCTATGCGGGGCATGGGGAAGCAACCTTTGGCAGGTCGGACGAAATTCGCTACTTCATGGAGCGAATGTGGATCTCACTATACAGCGATCCTAGGGAACTTGGGAAGAGCAAAGCACACCAGCCTTGTTATTCTAATCGTCTGGATTTTAATGAGAGGTATTAGGATCTATAAATCTTGTACTAGTGATCGGGCATGAAGGCCTACCTAGCAATGTATGTGAATGATGTTGTCTTGTGCGAAAGTCAAGGTGGAATATCAGGAACCTTCTAGTTGTGTCAGCAACCAGAAACACCCATATGGAAATGAGAACAGACTGTCATGGAGTTTGTCACTAGTCGACTTTCAACCCGAAGCAGAGACGATGTCACCTGGGTGATCGTTGAAGGTCTCATGTAATCAGTATACTTTCTTGCAATCAAGGAAGATTGACAAGTCTTCGCATCCTCTGAGTAACTACCTGTGAAGGGCGGGTTTTAGGCACTAGGTGCCAACACCTGTTACCTCTGATTTTGATCTATACCTGATTCAGGACAAGCAAGGCACAACACCCTTGGCTCACGTCTAGACATGAGCATTGCCTATCACCGTTGGACAAACGGTCAGAGTAAACGAACCATCCTGACACTCGAAGACATGTTGCGAGTATGTGTATGATTGACTTTAGTAGAGATTGGAAGGACACTTACCTTTGGATGAGTCCTACTGCAGCATATACCATTCTAGTATTCAGATAGCTGTGTTAAAGGCATTGCTTGGACGGTAATGCCAATCTCCTTGTTGGACTAAGGTGGGTGGAAACCTAATCACAGGTCTAGGACTTGTACTCGAAACTCTTGGGAAGATTGCTTAGATCAGAACTCGTTTGGTGGCTGATGCGTGGTTGAAAACCGGTGTTCGTTTATGTCTAAGTTGATGTTTTTACTTAACTGTTTATCCCAAATAGCCTACTTGTAAAAGGATTTGTGTTTTGCAGGTCTTGTGAAGTTTAAGGAGCTAATTGAGAGCTAAACGAGCCACCGGGATGCGAAACGGGTCAACCGGACTTGAGAAATGAAGGAAACAGAAAGTTGGAATTCCAGGAGCCGTCGCCGACGACCATATGGTCCGTCGCCGACGGTGTGTGCAATTATCCGTCGCCCAAATTGTCCGTAAGCAGCAAATTAACACGTCGGCTCTATATCAACATGCATGGACCGTCGCCGACGGGGCATCAGGCCGTCGGCGACGGCCCTCCAATATTGCTGCGCGTCCAATGTTGGTTTGGGTCAAAATAACGAATGGATGGGGGTTGTTGGACATCAATTCGGGGAGTTACACTTTTTGGTGGAGTTCAAACTTGTTCTTGGAGCCATTACCATCTATCTATCACCTACCAATCATCTCATTCCATCTCTACAACCTAAATCATCATCATCCAACACACGATCAATCATCAAACCCTAGTTCACCAATCCATCATCCTTCTCATCATCACCATTCCATAAACCCTAATTCTCCATCATTCCTTCATCCTACAAGCTTCAAGATGACTCCATCCGCATTCCAAACATCCGGTGATCAAGTTGCATCAACCATGAGCGGCTAATCATCTCGGTTTCACCCCGGTGTAGGTAGTTGTTAAGTTTAGGGTTTCAATTTGTTCTTGTTTCATCTTAGTGACAATTTGCATTTGGTTTTTGAAACTTTTGACAATAGTATTACATTTGTTACGAATTCGTGAATTGTCGAACGATGTTAAAAGTTATGACTTTGCGAAACGGTGATATGTAATTGTACGTTGTCGTTGTTAGGATTTACTTGTGTTGATTACAAAGTGTCTTTTTGTCCATTCTTCGGGGCGTTGATAGCTAGTAGCACCTAAGTCACGGTACACTAAATCCGTTAATCGAATGCATTTGAGTTGAAACTAAAACTTGTAGAAATCCTAGGTTAACAATTACCGAAACCGGGTGTGATTCCTTTTTATTATTATTGTTCTAGTATCCAAATTTCTTGCAAGCGTTAATTAGTAGTTGTTAATTAATTAATCCAATTCCAGTAGTTCAAATTCACATCTTTCTACTAAACAAAAATACAAAAATATCTGGCAAGCTTCATAATTGTGACAATTGTTTTTAATTCATTCGAATCCATACACAAACCACATACTCTTCGTGGTTCGACCCCTTGCTACCACTAGCTATTTGTTAAGGGTAATTAGGGCATATAAATATTATCTTTGACCGGAGCGCGACACTCCGATCAAATTTTGGCGCCGTTGCCGGGGAGTGCGTGCGCTTTGTGTTTGGATATTGTTTGAAATTGTGTGATTTTCTGTTTAATTTGTTTAGCTTTCTTTTTGTACTTGTCTGTTTCCTTGTTACGCGGGGTGTGTTACTTGTGCAGATTACAGGTAGTGCATGCATACGCGGAACTCCGGGAGGACTTCACCTTTAGTCTACGAACCGGAAATCGAACGAGTTGCAAGGAGAAACCTAGCAAGCCGGTTAGAAGCAACACTTGCTTCTAATCAAACCAACCAAACACCACAACATACACCATCCATTGAAACTAGTTCAATGGCAAACCAAAACTCCAATCACCCAAATCTCAACCAAAACCAATTCCAATCCCGAGGAACCTTTTATCCCGCTCAAAATGTTCAACCCATGCCTCAAGAGCAACCGGGTGGTAACAACAACAATGGACCACCTACACCACCTTTCCAAAACCAAAACCCCAACAACAATCAAAGAACACCTCAACAACAAAATCTTCATAGACACAACTCCCTACCCATTAACCTAGATGACCGGAATGTCAATTCCGACCGTCGGGGAAATCGTGATCGCGGCAATCCCGCAAATGAAGACCCATTCTTCAACATCGACGACTTGAGGAATGCAATCCCCGATGATGAGCCTTATAGTGTTCCCGGTTATCAATCGCCGGAACATGTGAGTGTTCATACGGAAAATTCGGATGACGGGGGATATTATGATGATAGGGCTAACGATGACGAAGATTGGGGCTATGTGAATAGGGGAAACGTCTACAACGCAAGAAGATATGATGAGGAATTTGGCTATCAAAATGCCAATTACGTTGGGAACGATGAATACGGTTACGGAGGTGGAAGAAATGATGGTTATGGGAACAACCGTCAACCACGAAACAATGACCAACGGAACCGGAATGATGGGTTTTATAATAACAACAACAATGCAAACCCTAACCGGATTCCTCGTTTCGTGGGAGGTGGTAACCCAAGGGATAATAGAAGAGAGGATAGACGAGATGATCGAAGAGGTGAAAGACGGGACAATAGAAGACCGGTCGATCAAGAAGTTAACGGTCCTCATCGTCATCAACGACCTCCACGGGGAGTGAATGATCGTTTTAGGCCGGTTGTCACCGAGAACGACTCCCCAATCGTTTGTGAGAGGAGGATGTTTGATTGCAAACCACACTACATCAACATACTTCCTCATTTTAATGGAAGGTCTAACGATGAACCGTATACACATTTGACGGAATTTTCTTCGGTTTGCAGCACTATCGGAGGTCACAACTTTGCTTTAGATGAGGTCAAACTTCGACTATTCCAATTTTCACTGAAGGATAAGGCAAAGCAATGGTTCCTCACACTTCCCGCAAATAGTATTCGCACTTGGGGAGAAATGCAACAAGCGTTCCTTGATGAATACTACTCAATGGCGAAGACCGATGACGCTCGTGATGAAATTAGGTCTTTTCGCCAATTATCGGGCGAACCGTTACATGAGGCCTTTACAAGGTTTAGAGAAATGATGCGAAGATGCCCTCATCATCAAATTGAGAAGTGGGAGTTAGTTAAATGTTTTGTACGGGGTCTAGATGACAATACATGGAACCGACTTGAATCCACAAGCAATGGGACCCTCCTAAGCAACCATGAAGACGATGATTGGGAGTTTTTGGAACGAATGAGCAAGCGTTCGAAAGAGAAAGAATCGGCCGACCGAGCCAAGAAGCATCCCGTTTCCCGGTCACTTCCCGATCTTGATTCTAAAGATCGGATTTCTACTTTAGAGCGGGAAATGGCTCGAATGAAGAAGAAAGAAGTGAACGCGGTTCAATTTGAAGTGTGTGACGAGTGTGGTGATATTGGGCATAGAGCGGAACAATGTCCAACGGGGTCGGGTGATTACACCGAGGAAGTCAATCAAGTGTATGGGGACCGAAAGCAATATGACATGAACTCCAACACTTACCATCCGGGCTTGAGAAATCATCCTAATTTCCGGTATGGTAATGCTTCAAACCAAATGAACCCGAATTTTCAATCGGGTAACCAAGGAGGTCAAGGTGGGTCTTCGTACAACAATCGTCAAGGTGGTAACCAAGGGGGTTACCAAAGGAATTACAATCAAGGGGGTAACCAAGGGTATCAAAACCGTGAAGGTAATTATCAAAGAGGTTACAACCAAGGCGGAAATGGGAATAATGCTTCAAACTTTCAAGGTGATGACTCGATCAATTCGAAATTTGATGCTATTATGAATGCTATCAATCATTCAAATCAAGAGATGAAGAGAGAGTTTGAGGTACGAGATAAATCCCATAAGGTGCTAGAGAAGCAAGTGGGGCAACTTACTCAAGAAATGGCTCAAATTCGCGGAAGTGGAGGAGGACTTCCAAGCGACACCACGGTGAACCCTAAACATCATGGGTCGAACTCGAAAAACACACGTGAGGTACCAATAAATAAAATTTCTTTACGTAGTGGTCGAGTCATAGATAATGGTGTTGAGCCACCACCACCCGAGTTTGTTGAAGGGGTGGTGGAGGATGCTAGTGAAGATGAGACTGAGAATGGTCAAACGGGTCAAAAGAAAAATAACTTGAAAAAGAACAATGATACCCCCGTTGTGACCATCCCTGTCCCCAAGGCTAAGGAAAAGGGTGTGGAGGCTAATACCGCCCCTTATCCCGAAGCATTGAAGGGACCCGTGAAAAAAGTTGTAAACAAAAGAGGTCCACAACAAGAAGAGTTGCTGGAAATTTTTAAACAAGTAAAAATCAATTTACCTCTTTTGGATGCAATTAAACAAGTACCGTCGTATGCTAAGTACTTGAAAGATTTGTGTACCCAAAAACGTACTCACAAATTTCCAAAAAAATTAGATTTAACCGAAAATGTGAGTTCGATTCTTTCGGGTGCACTTCCACCTAAGCTCCAAGATCCGGGTGCGCCTATCATTTCAATTCAAGTAGGCGATTTTAAAATCAACCGGGCACTCCTAGATCTTGGTGCTAGCGTGAGCATTCTACCGGGTAGTTTGTATGACCAATACGAGTTTGGTCCACTTCAGTCGTCTAACACTACCGTGGTGTTAGCCGATTTGACACCTAAACTACCCCGTGGAATTGTTTCGGATGTGATAGTGAAAATCGAGGATTTTTACTATCTGGTGGACTTTTTAGTGCTTGATTATGTGGCCAAGGACCCAACCAAGCAACCTACGGTGATTTTGGGTCGACCGTTCTTAGCAACCGCAAATTCTCAAATTGATTGCAAAACGGGAACGGTTGATATGACATTTGGAAACCGAAGGTTGAGGTTGCATGTTTTTTCCGGACTTATGAACCCTCCAGTTGATGATGAATGCTATATGGCGGACGTCGTTGACACGTGTATACCTCTTTGCGACACAGTCGTAGATGGGGAAAACACAATGGAGGATTGTTATATGTTTGACAGGTCACAGGTGGAGATGGATAAGAGCATAGACGAGGAAGTGAGAAGTTTGGAGGTGCTTGCGGTTAGAGAGGGAAAACCGACATGGACGCACCAAGTTGAGAGTTTACCGGAGAGCATCGACACTAAGTTGAAGCCGTCATTAGTAGAGCCTCCGGAGGTTGAATTGAAGGTGTTGCCTAAGCATCTCAAGTATGCTTATGTTGGTGAAGGCAACACGCTCCCGGTTATCATTGCATCAAATTTAACTGTGGAGCAAGAGGATAAATTGATGGATGTTTTGGTCACTAATCGGGCGGCGATTGGATGGACCATTGCTGATTTGAAGGGTATTAGCCCCTCGGTGGTGATGCACAAAATCATCACGGAAGAGAATGTGACTCCCGTTCGAGATGCACAACGGAGATTAAATCCGAACATGCGGGAGGTGGTGAAGAAGGAAGTACTAAAATGGCTAGATGCGGGTATCATTTACCCGATCTCGGATAGCCAATGGGTGAGCCCAACACAGACGGTTCCCAAGAAATCGGGTATACAAGTCGTCAAAAATGACGCAGGTGAAGAGGTAGCCACTCGGCCGGTAACCGGGTGGCGAATTTGTATTGACTATAGGAAGTTGAATACCGCAACTTCCAAAGATCATTTCCCTTTACCGTTCATTGATCAAATAGTTGAGAAATTGTCGGGACAAAAATTTTATTGTTTCTTAGATGGCTATTCAGGTTATAATCAAATCGCCATCCATCCGGAAGACCAAGCAAAGACCACGTTTACTTGTCCTTACGGCACTTTCGCATTTAGGCGAATGCCGTTTGGATTATGTAACGCCCCCGCCACCTTCCAAAGGTGTATGATGAGTATCTTTTTAGATATGGTGGGGAAGTCTTTGGAAATCTTCATGGATGATTTTTCAATTTTTGGGTCATCTTTTGAGGCTTGTTTGGATCAACTAGATAAAGTATTAAGAAGGTGTGTCGAAACTAGTTTGGTCTTAAGTTGGGAAAAGAGCCATTTTATGGTTCAAGAGGGGATAGTGTTGGGACACGTGGTGTCAAGTCGTGGGATAGAGGTCGATCGTGCAAAGGTACAAGTCATATCTACTTTACCGTATCCCACGACCGTTAAAGGTGTTAGGTCATTTCTAGGTCATGCGGGTTTTTACCGGCGGTTTATTAAGGGTTTTAGTGACATAACCAAGCCTTTATGTAACTTGTTGTTAAAAGATCAACCGTTTGATTTTAATGAAAATTGCCAAAATGCTTTTAACAATTTGAAAGAAAAGTTGGTTGAGGCTCCAATTCTGCAATCGCCAAATTGGTCTTTTCCTTTTGAAATTATGTGCGATGCGAGTGATTATGCGGTGGGAGCCGTGTTGGGACAACGGGTTGATAAGAAACCCGTTGCCATATACTACGCGAGTAAGACTCTTTCGGATGCACAATTAAATTACACTACTACCGAAAAAGAGCTACTTGCGGTGGTATATGCATTGGATAAATTTCGGGCATATATATGGGGTAGTAAAGTGATTATTTATTCTGATCACACTGCAGTTAGGTACCTCATGGAGAAGAAAGATGCAAAACCGAGGTTAATCCGATGGGTGTTGTTGCTCCAAGAATTCGATTTGGAGATACGGGACAAAAAGGGTACCGAAAATGTTGTGGCGGACCATTTGTCTCGGTTGATGGTTGATGAGGATCCTAAATCGTTAGAGATCAATGAGTCTTTCCCAGATGAGCACATAATGAAATTAGATAAATTGCCATGGTATGCTAACATTGTCAATTATCTTGTTACAGGTGACTTACCGGCACATTGGGATAGACGGAAAAGGCAACACTTCATGTCCCAAATCAAGTACTATCGGTTGGAAGAACCGCATTTGTGGAAGGAGTGTGCGGATCAAGTTATAAGAAGATGCATTGATGATGAAGAGATTCCAAGCGTGTTGCAGCATCTACACTCATTTGCATGTGGTGGTCACTTTAGTGGTCACAAAACGGGTCATAAAGTGTTAAATAGTGGTCTTTTTTGGCCTACTATCTTCAAAGATGCAAATGAGTTTGCCAAAAATTGCATAGAGTGTCAAAAATTGGGGGGTATTTCAAAAAGGGATGAGATGCCCATGCAACCAATCCTTGTAGTTGACATTTTTGACGTATGGGGAATTGATTTCATGGGCCCTTTCCCCAATTCCTATGGCAATTTGTATATCTTGGTGGCCGTTGACTATGTGTCAAAGTGGGTCGAAGCAATAGCCACCAAGACGAACGACCACTCCGTAGTGTGTAATTTTGTTCAAACCGATATTTTCTCAAGGTTTGGGATTCCTCGGGTCATCATAAGTGATGGAGGATCTCATTTTAAAAATTTTCGGTTTGGGAAACTTCTTAAACGGTTTGGTGTTGACCATAGGATTGCTACCCCCTATCACCCGCAAACAAGCGGGCAAGTTGAGGTGTCAAATAGGCAAATCAAAGAGATTTTGCAAAAGACTGTGCGGGCGGACCGTAAGGATTGGTCAATTAAATTGAACGATGCTTTATGGGCCTACCGTACGGCACATAAGACACCTATTGGCACTACACCTTACCGGTTGGTTTATGGTAAAAATTGTCATTTACCGGTGGAACTTGTACATAAATCGTTATGGGCTATTAAAGAAGTTAATGTTCAATATGACGATGCAGGTAAGGAAAGGAAACTCAAGCTATGTGAGTTGGAGGAGCTAAGGGAAATGGCATATGAATGCGCGTCCAACTACAAGGATGGAATGAAGAAAGCGCATGATGCCAAGTTGAGAAAGAAAGAGTTCGAGGTTGGCCAAAAGGTGTGGCTTTACAATTCGAAGCTAAAGTTCTTTCCCGGAAAGCTCCGGAGCAAATGGATGGGACCTTATGTGATCACCCGGGTCGGACAATTGGGTGATGTTACCATCGAGGACCCAAAGGATGGGGTACGACAAACGGTAAATGGTCATCGGCTAAAACCGTTTCTTGATGGTAACGAGAAGGTAGACGAAAACAAGGAATTGGTGAGCTTTGTGGCAAGCACACCGATTTACGAGGTCGACTAATAAGGACCGGTAACATATTGTGTAAAGTTTTGTACAATTATTTATTTGGTTGTGTGATTTGTTTGTTAATCGTTTTTGTCCATACTAATCTCTCCTTGATTGTGTGAAGTCCGGACATTCCGAACGGGTCATGAAGACACAAGGTATGTTTTTAGGCTTTGTTATGTGCATTGAGGACAATACACGACTTTTTGGGGGGTGGTAGGGCCGTTGACGGTTATTGCGTTTTCAAAATTTAACTTATAAAAAAAAATCACAAAAAGATTTTTAATAATTTTTAGGATTTTTGTATGTACATAGCTCCTTTATTAAAAGTTCATAATTTTCTCCTATTTTACGAAAAAAAAAAAAATATGAAAATATGAATTTGGGGAACCGTCGCCGACGGTTAACCTCATCGTCGCCTACGGCTTGTCTAAATCGTCCGTCGCCCACTTTTCACCGTAGACAGCGTGTTAGGCCGTCGCCACTTCCACCATATTCAAGAACCGTCGCCGACGGGGAATCAGGCCGTCGGCGACGGCTCTCCTAAATGCAGCCGACGAGGATTTGTTGCTTGTAACCGGACTCGAACCCAACACCTTTAAACACTTCCAAACTCTTATGTATCGGGTTTGAGGTTACTCAAATCGTTTTTTGGGACCCTTATCTGACCAAGACACATTCTAAACCATCCATTATCACATTCATCACACCTACTTCTCCTTCCATCTTCATCTTCTTCACCAAACACCTCAAGAACCCTAGATCTTCTCTTCTGCATAACTTTCTCAATTCTCAGCCAAATCCTTTGATTCTTGAGCCTAAATTGTGTAGTTTTTCAAGAGGAACAAAACCCCCATAATAGTTTCCATCAAATCTTGCTCGTTTGCACGATTTCTGGACGTGAGTTTTAGGGTTTTGAAGAGTGTTCATCCAAGTCTCTTGTTTTGCACTTGTTCTTAGTTCTTCTTGTTTATCTACACTCAAGGTATGAAATTTCAGTAAATTTATGCATGATTATTATATACATTGTTGATTTCTTCCGAAATTTTAAGCATATTGTTTAAGAGTAGGTTGTTTATCATAATGTAGGATGTTTTAGCATAAACTTAAGAATGTTTGCTTGATTTGGGTGGGATTTGAGCATGCTTTAGTCTTGGTGATGTGATTACACTAGATTTGTGCATGATTGAACATAGTTGTGATGTTGAATATTGTTGAAAACATGAAATTTTGCGAAATTTTTTGGAAATAAACATGTTTAATCAATATAGATGCTAAGATGTGCGACTTTGGAAGTTTAAAAAGGTGATTTTACATTTAAAATTTGATTGAAGTTCAACATTGCACACCATGTTCAAAGTTTGAGATTGTTGAAGGTTTGGAGTGTACTAATTGTTGTTGTCTTTGTCTTGTGATTGTAGCCATGTTCCGAGGAAGTAAGAAAGCAAAGACCTCCGGTCAAGGTTCATCTTCGGGAGCCGGCTCGGGTTCCGGGGTATATCAAAGGCAATGGGAACAACTAAGTAATGTAGTAGAGGGTGATGGGCAACTTATTCGACAGGATTGGGATTGGGAAGAAGAAAAAAATAGTAGATCGGCTTTGGCATGGAAGGACGAGAAAACAAAGGCTCTCTCTCGTTACAACAATAAGAGGTTAGAAGCCAAAATGTGGAAGATGAAAATGGTTACGGGTGTTTCAAAATCCGTGCCCGAAAGGACATTTTGTGAACGTTCGGTAGATGTTGAAGAGTTTAGGAAGATTGGTATAGTGCAAAGGTTTGAGAAACTTGGCTGGGAACGGGTGATTGATTGGTGTGATGATATCACTACTCGGGTATATTTGGGGGCAGTTTGTGAGTGGTTATCCACCCTTCGTTTTGAACATTCTGATAGACCGGCTCATAGGTGGAAGTTGATTGGTAACATTGGAAAAAATCAAATGGTCATGTCTTTCGAACATATGAATGCTATAGCGAGGTTTGACTCACTCGGGGTCGACGCGTATGACTATTATGGGTATGGTCAGTTTTTGGACAACAAGAAAAACGATGCTGACCCAGTGAGGCTTTTAGAGGACACTTTACTAAGTTCTGGGGGTGCCGGTGATGCAAGGGCCGATTTGTCTTTGATGGGAAAGATACTTCAAGGTATCTCGTTAGAAAACGTTATGGTACGGTTCGGAGACCGTGGAAAGGTGAAGGCACCCGACTGTCGGGTTTTGCATGCATTGTTATAGGGGACGCCCAAGCTCTCGTGGCGTCAAATTATTATGATCAACACATGGGATACACGGGAATCATTTAAACGAAAGATGATTCCTTATGCAAGGTGGATTAGCGCCATGATTCTCCAACAGAATGCATTACCTCAAGACTCACTGTGGGTGTCTAAGCCTATTGATCAATTCAACTTCGCCTCTATAAGGCGACATTGGAAAATAACTGTGAAAGCTTTTGGGCATTTGCACACGGTTGAAGATGAGCAAGGGGATAGTTATCGGTTTAATGACAAAGGGGGTGATGAAGAAGAGGGCGACGAGGAGATGCCCGATGTTGAGGAGGAAATTGACCCTTCCGGTCCGCGGGGACCGAGGCAAAGGTATAGGAGGAAGCATAGGGAAATCTCTGCCAATGTGGCAGATTTTGTGAATCAAAGGCAAATACCGTCGTATCGGTTGTGGAACCGTGGAGATCAAGCGATCTACGACAATGTGTCGGCAGGTATTGGTGAAGCAAGAGAGTACCATGCTAGTAGGAACCAATGGGAAGAGGCGCAAGGGGCGTATTCGCAGCAACAATGGGGTTTTCAAGCATCTTTCCGCGAGAGGGTGGAAAAGCAGTTGGAGGAACAACAGCTGCAACATGCGTTACAACCATCACAAATGGAACGCATGATACAGTTGCAAGAGGAAGAAAGGGCCCATAGACAGGCATGGGAAGAAGAGGCGGCTAGGAACCAAACTGCACAAAGAGAGTTGGACCAACGCCGATGGGGAGCGTTGGCTTTCTCTAACCAAATGGCGATTAATAACTTCAAGGTGCTCCATGATCAAGAACGCCATCAAAGAGATTATCAAGCCGGTCTCCCATTTGTTGAACATTCAGGCTGGACCAATTACTCCAACCTTCCTCATCCGCAAGGGCCATCCGATCCAACCCCTCATTGGCCCGAAGCCGTTGGCTCGAGTTTTGTTCCGATGCCGTACCAACCGCCACCCCAAGGATCCCAACAAGAGTCAAGCCCGCTAGATAACTATAGAGAGATGTTCGAGTCCCTCACTGGTTATCAATACCAGCCCAACCCGCCAGTGGATCCAAACGAGCGATATCAGCGGTAGAGGCATGGTATGTCTTTTGTTGTTGTTGTATATTTTTTTTTATTTTCGTTATTTCCATTTTGTTATTTAAATTCTCGCCTAGTTAAATGAACGTTGTGGGTGTGTTCCATATATAACCCTCGCGAGACCTACTCGTCCTCCCAAGCTATTGGGGGGTTTAAAAGGGCTTGTTGCATAAGCTAAATGCAACCGTGATTCCTACGAAAGTGAGTTAGGTGTGTTGTTGTTGTAAATTATTTTCCACATAATCAAAATGAAATAACGTACAGCTTGGTAATATTTTCATAAAAGTGGTAGAACTAGGTAACTAACAAATTTTAATGGTTGTGAGAAGCATGCTTCTACACAAGGGTTAAGATTTGTAGGTACTTTTGGTTCGTGGGACAACCGTTTTCATGAAGAGGAGAGGAGCATACGAAGAATGAGCTCACAAACCAGGTGCATACGTTTCTTTTTATGTTTGATCTTTAGTTTAGCAAATAAGTGGAGTGTATTTTGTATATTATTTTTTCCGGGGTGAAATTTTGGGGGTTAGTCGTGTCACATCCCTTGTGCGTTTTAAAACTCTAGTTCCTACACATTGAGGACAATATGTACCTCAAGTGTGGGGATGGGGGAGTAGTAAAAATTTTAGATTTTGACCCGTTCATTTAAATACTACACATTGAGGACAATGTTCACCTCAAGTGTGGGGATGGGGGAAAATTTCAAAAATTTTTCAAAAATGTCTTGTTTCAAAAGCGGTCTTAAAGCACAAGTAACTAAGTCAACGAGGGATGTCACAACCCATTTGGTCTTTTGTCATGGTCAAGTTCAAATTAATAGCATGACGGGTATTTAACGGGTGATTATTTGGGAATAATCCGCCTAAGAAACTAGTCTTTTATGCATGTCACATACCATACCCTTTTAGATATGTGAGGTTTTGAGCCACTTTTATATCATAGATTACATACCTATGTTTCTTTGTTTGAGTGGACCATTAGTCATATATTGTAGAACTTGCAACTTTTGATACATTTGAGACTATAGACCGAATACAAGCACGAGAATGATTAAGGCATTAGGTAAACCTTTTCTCTTAAAACCATTTATCTATCCTTACCCGAACAAACTCCCTAGTTGCCCATTTTGAGCCTAAACCTTTCGTTTGACCACCCTATAGCCCATAACCGTTAAACCTTTTCTTTTAAACCCGTGTGATGGAAATTCGATTATAGGAATCGTTTTTGTATAGTTGTTCTTGTTTATTTGCAAAAAAAAAAAAAAAAAAAAAAAAAAAAAAAAAAAAACAGAAAATATCATGAAAAAGAAGTGAAAATCGTTGAAGAAAAACACAAAAAGAAGTGTTAGTAGTTGTTGAATAAAAGGCGAATGTTGTTGCCTCATATTTGGTGTTTTTAGTTAGTTTTGTTAGACTAGTCATTTGTAATAAAAAATCAAATTTTCATCACCTTAGCCACTTTAAAATATCCTAATTCCTACCCTTCGCCTAGCCCCATTACAACCCTTCAAAGACCTTTTGACTTGTGCTTAGTATTCGTGATCAATGGTGGAGAATGATTGAGTTGCAAGCTTATGCGGGTATGTGTTCTAATCGGTTTTGAGTGAATAGTCTTTGAAGTGCTAATACATTATAAATATTAGCCAATTTATAAGCCGAGTGGAGAGAACATTGTGAGGGATGTGCATGAATTATTGGTTTCACGGGCGGGTTAATCTTGGGTAACCATTTGTGTACTTTAAATCACATTACCGTTAAATATATTGAAAATTGTAAAGAGTTTGAACTTTAGTATGACATTGGACCTTAACCTTCGTCTCGGGAACGGGGAGTGTATTTGTTGTTCGACCCACGTGAAAGTGAAAAACAGATTTGCTTGAGGGCAAGCAAAAGACAAGTGTGGGGATGTGATGCGTGGTTGAAAACCGGTGTTCGTTTATGTCTAAGTTGATGTTTTTACTTAACTGTTTATCCCAAATAGCCTACTTGTAAAAGGATTTGTGTTTTGCAGGTCTTGTGAAGTTTAAGGAGCTAATTGAGAGCTAAACGAGCCACCGGGATGCGAAACGGGTCAACCGGACTTGAGAAATGAAGGAAACAGAAAGTTGGAATTCCAGGAGCCGTCGCCGACGACCATATGGTCCGTCGCCGACGGTGTGTGCAATTATCCGTCGCCCAAATTGTCCGTAAGCAGAAAATTAACACGTCGGCTCTATATCAACATGCATGGACCGTCGCCGACGGGGCATCAGGCCGTCGGCGACGGCCCTCCAATATTGCTGCGCGTCCAATGTTGGTTTGGGTCAAAATAACGAATGGATGGGGGTTGTTGGACATCAATTCGGGGAGTTACACTTTTTGGTGGAGTTCAAACTTGTTCTTGGAGCCATTACCATCTATCTATCACCTACCAATCATCTCATTCCATCTCTACAACCTAAATCATCATCATCCAACACACGATCAATCATCAAACCCTAGTTCACCAATCCATCATCCTTCTCATCATCACCATTCCATAAACCCTAATTCTCCATCATTCCTTCATCCTACAAGCTTCAAGATGACTCCATCCGCATTCCAAACATCCGGTGATCAAGTTGCATCAACCATGAGCGGCTAATCATCTCGGTTTCACCCCGGTGTAGGTAGTTGTTAATTTTAGGGTTTCAATTTGTTCTTGTTTCATCTTAGTGACAATTTGCATTTGGTTTTTGAAACTTTTGACAATAGTATTACATTTGTTACGAATTCGTGAATTGTCGAACGATGTTAAAAGTTATGACTTTGCGAAACGGTGATATGTAATTGTACGTTGTCGTTGTTAGGATTTACTTGTGTTGATTACAAAGTGTCTTTTTGTCCGTTCTTCGGGGCGTTGATAGCTAGTAGCACCTAAGTCACGGTACACTAAATCCGTTAATCGAATGCATTTGAGTTGAAACTAAAACTTGTAGAAATCCTAGGTTAACAATTACCGAAACCGGGTGTGATTCCTTTTTATTATTATTGTTCTAGTATCCAAATTTCTTGCAAGCGTTAATTAGTAGTTGTTAATTAATTAATCCAATTCCAGTAGTTCAAATTCACATCTTTCTACTAAACAAAAATACAAAAATATCTGGCAAGCTTCATAATTGTGACAATTGTTTTTAATTCATTCGAATCCATACACAAACCACATACTCTTCGTGGTTCGACCCCTTGCTACCACTAGCTATTTGTTAAGGGTAATTAGGGCATATAAATATTATCTTTGACCGGAGCGCGACACTCCGATCAGTGGCAACGCGTGACCGCCAGGAAAGCTGATAAGCTTAGGAAACACTCGGAGCTCGCTGTAGGCAATAGTATCATGTTAGAAGTCTCACCCTGGGAGGGTGTGGTACGCTTTGAGAAGTGTGGCAAGCTTAATTTACGTTACGTTGGGCCATTCAAAATTTTGGAACGGATCGGTCAACTGGCCTATAAGCTTGAGTTACCTGCTGAATTGGATAACGTTCAGAATAACATTTATGTCTCGAATCTAAGACGGTGTTTGATGAAACATCTATGATACCTTTATTAGACGAGTGGCAGTTGTCGAGGAGCCTATCGAAGACATGAACGAGGAAGTCAAGGTTCGTTAACATAGTCGAATTCTAATCGTGAGAATCCGTTGGAACTCACGACGTGGACCGGAGTTCACGTGGGAACACAATGATTGGAGTAAACTCTGGTATCCTCAATTGTTCAGGCGGTTGAATCAACTTTTGCCGTCATTGGCGAATTTCGGGACGAAATTCCCTTTCAAGTTGGGGATGATGTGGCATCCGAGGAAAATCCACAGTCATCCTAGTCTGTCACTTCACTTTCTTGAGACGGCTTATCAAATTTCGGGACAAAATTTCTTTCAAGTTGGGGATGATGTGACAACCCGAGAATTCAAGACTTTCTTGAGACTGCTTATCAAATTTCAGGACGAAATTTCTTTCAAGTTGGGGATGATGTGACAACCCGAGAATTCAAGATCCTTTTCTACGCTTCACTTGTTTCGCAATCTTGTTTTGACAATTTGTTTTATATTATGGCATGTGTACTTTGTGTGATTGATTAGAATATTTTGATGATTAGTTGAATGTTTAATGTTCACTGTCTTATGAATGATAAAAACCCTAGGCGACGAAGAACGGATCCTTCGTCACAACGCTCTTCGGCGAAGAATGGGTCCTTCGCCAAGAGATGTTTCGTCAAGTGTGTATTTCGTCGAACAGGTTCATCGATGAAGAATGGTTAGCGGCCCAGTTCTTTATGCAGGCCCAACCCACTCCCTTTAGAACGTACGTGTATATATATCACATAACTGACACGCTACAAACCCTAGACCCCTCTAAACCTAACGACGGTAACAAACCCTCTACGAAGCATCATCTTCTCAGTTTAATTTTCCCTAAGCACGTGTCCGGTACCATTCTAGCGTGTGACTACATCCTCTCCTGGTTAGTCGATTTGTACTAGCATTATCTCTTGATTGATTATTGTTATGTGTCGAATCAGTTATGAATTGTTATGTTGTTGAGAAACTGAAATTGCTCAAGTTATTAGTCGATGAACTAGTGTTAGTATACTGATGGTTTTGATGAGTAGGACTTGATGAGTAGCGTGACACACTGAATACGATTAGTGCAATTGCATTGGTTACTTGGCTGAAATATTGATATTAGTAACTGTTTAAATATTGTTTGGGGTTACCATGAACACGAACAGTAACTGACTTGATTTTAAGGTTTGATCTGTTTTGGGGAGCATGGCTGTTTGTTAGGGTTAGTGACGAAAAACTCTTGACGAACAATCAATGTCGAAGAAGGTCTCATTCTTCGTCGACTTGCCTGTTGACAACCCTTAGATCTTTCGTCACCCTTGAAACCGACGAAAGATGATTCTTCGTCATGACTGGACTCCGACGAAGGTTGATCCTTCGTCGTCTAGGCAATGATTTGAACAGGGAATGGGTTATGTTGTGTATGTTATTTGACAGTTGTGCTTGTTGCATGATATTAAGGCCATCTAGAAATGAGGAACTTATATTGACTAATATGAGTTGTCTAATGTAAATTGTCTGATGTGACTAACCGAATCAACTGCTAAATGCTTTTGCGTGATATGCACATGGGGTGTGGTTTGGTGTGAACTTGAGCAATAGCTATACGTTATATAGTGACATGTTGATGAATGCAATCTATGTGGAATAAGTAACTCGATTATTATGAAACTGATGTTACTTGGGAACGAGAACTTGTATTATGAATGCGTATGAAATCTAAACATCTTCTATGTATTAATTGTGATTCGCTGAATACGATATTTTGGATATGTGTTTACGAAACTGATCATCTGTGGTAACCACGGTAGGGTTTGGTTGACCAACTTGGAACGGGTAAAGTAACTTAACAAACCGAGCAAATCTAAGGTGAGTTCACTGCTTTTTTTCCAAGCATGCGTCCCGGGGAGGGACATCTGGTAACGTTCCGGGGAGGAATGTCGGGTAATTGGGTTTGACTGGAATGTTAAACCTGGGATGTTGGTTAATACACTCATATCTATCAATTAAGTCCCTTCTACCGATTTGTTGCCGGGGAGGCAACGGGGTATTTGTTAATATCGCTATTTAGGTTTGGCACCCTCACACTGTACCGGGGAGGACGGGCATGAACTAATGACCCCAGTCTTGACCATTGCTTTGATAGAGGAATTGGGGAATAGGGCAAATAATCCGGAGCCATCGGCGGTAATCGAGTTATTAACGACATCAAATCTCTGAAATGTTTAAAATTATATCTGGTAACTAAAACGTGTTAAAAAAACTTTGAACTCACCAGTGTCGTCTGACACACTTGTCTGCATGCTTGCAGGACGTTAGATTCATGGATTGGAACTTGCTATTTGGGAGTGCTGGAGTGGTCATGGGTCGTAGCTCTTGGATACAAGTTTAATGATTATTGCACACTTGTTTTGAAACACTTGTATGCTTCCGCTGAACGTATTTGTTTTAGATTGTGTTTGAATTTACTTTATGAAATAAATGGAAACTTTTATTTAATAATATGTTATGGTTCAATGTGATTGGTGGCTAGATCCTGGTACGTCACACGGCTCGCGGGGGTTTCTGCTTGTGGTATTTTTGTGGGTGTGACACTGTTGCTTTCCAACAGAGGTTTCCTAACAACTGTCATCCATTATCCCTAACAAAGGTTGCAACGTGGACAGATGTTAACTATCAGATGTTAGTCAACCGATGTTAAAAGAGTTAGTCAACAGAAGTTAAAAATGTTAGTCAACAGACGTTAAAAGAATAAAGAAATAGACGTTAAAATGGCAAAGAGATGTTAGCAAATTGTTGAGCTAGATGTTAGCAAGTTTTGCTTTTTCATCGAATATTTTAAATACAAGGCTAATATATCTTGCAGACTGAAGAGTCACATAAAATATTCCGCCAAATTTCCAATATGATTTTATTAGGCAACAACACTTTAATAACTCTCTTCACGTTTCTCATTTCAGGAGTATGGCATCTAAACCCGACGGGTTTAGGGTTGGGTATCCAACGTGAAAGTATTTTAATTTAGCGGGTTTACCCGAAACCCACGAAAATATCCGATACATGACAAAAAGCCGACGAGTTTTGAGATGGGCAATCGGGTTTAAGGTTGGGATTCCCTAAACTCATCTCAAACCTGACCCATTGTCATCCCTATCCCATGGTCTGATGCTTTGCTTTTCCATAGACCTACCAGTTACCATCATTCCCATCACTTTATCCTCTTTCTCATCTATATAAGACTATGGGGTGTGGAGCGGATTGAGTTGGAGACATTGCTCGACACGTGGCGCTGGTGGGATCCACAAGCTAAAACTAAAAAATTAGGGGTGTGGTGGAGCGTCCCTTAGCTAGGCGTAGCCATGTGTAAATATTTTTTTTATTGAAACTAGCCGTTTGGCAACGGCTACCCCCAACGGCTATATTGAACCAGCCAACCAAAGTCCGGCATGTCACCCCCCCCCCCGGGGCAGGCACAATCCCCACACCAAGCAGGCAACGCCATGCCCAACGCTTGACCGGTGTGGTGCAGCCAGCATTAAAGCTAATCCGCCGCCCCAACCCACGCCCCACACCCCATAGTCTAAACACAAACAACCAACACTGACATATTATTTACAGGAATGTCAGTGTTGGTTGTTACATACATATAAATGTTAATATAGAAGATAATATAAAATGAAATGTAATTTTAATCTAAAATTACATTAACAAACAAAAGTACCAAAAACTATTGTAAACAAAAAGAAATTTAAAACCATCTTTTTCATTCTCTTGATCGTATCATCCTCATATTGAACACAAAAAGAACTAATATCTTCACCTCGAATGTTTCAGCGACAACTGAAATGCCGCATAATCTAAGAGCGTTTTGAAGACCATATTCCTTTTGTTTCCTACAAACCGAAATCATTTACATCAGCGTAACTATCATTTATAGCGGCGTTAAAACCCCATATAAAAAAATCTAAAAAATCACAAGCCAAATTTACATTCTTTTGCAGCTCAATCTATTTTGTGGTCAAACTTGTTAAGAAAATACATTAATAGAAAACTATAAGGCTAAAGGGTGTGTGAGTCATGGTTGGGACGTGATTCGTCACGTATGAAAGGAACATGAATAGAAGGCTACACCAACCTCTTGCATGATCCATCATGGTCTGCATGGATTAAACCATGACAACCGTGGTCCTCCTTTCCATTTTTTAAGAAATCATTTCTTTTTTCGTTAGACAAAGATAAATGAAAATAAATAAAGGGATAATGGTTTGAGCAGAGCCGTCTCCGAGAACTCTCAAAAAAATTTAGATCTCGGGCGACAAAAACAATTTGGGCCCAAAATTGTGGTTGGGGAAATGAATTAAAAAAAAACCATTAGTGGTGAACTCAAGACTTGAACTTGAGGCATTTACATTATCTTGAGATGGTTTTTCCATTCCAGCACCAACACTTTTTTGGATAATAAGTAGATGCATGTCTTAAATATATAATTAAGTTTATATATAAAAGCTCATAGAAACCTTTCGGACCCTTTAAAAATTTGGGCCTCGAGCGATGGCACGAGTTGGCCGGCCCAAAAGCCAGCCCAGGGTTTGAGTCATGACCACATCCATAGGGTATTGGTTTTGGATGGTGGATTAGAGGTGAGTGCCATGACACTGACGTGAAGGGTCATAGTGGTCATGACTCATGAGAGTAATGACCATACCATATAGCCTAAGAAAATACATTAATCGAAAACTATAATTTTTTTTCTGTAACTATTTCAAACTTATAAAGAAAATACATCAACAGAAAATTGTGTTTTTTTTATAATTTGTAACAAAGTCATCTTCTTGACTAAAACACATAAGGTTTGACTTTTGTGGTCAAACAAAATTTTCAACATTAAAATTGGCAACGATTTGTTAAATTCTTTTCTTTGAAACTATATAAAAAAACTTAGTTTGTAACGAAATCATCTTCTTGATCTAGATTCTAGACCGGGTGAGGTTTGACCTTTTAGGTTAAATAGAACACTTTTCAACTTAAAAACTGACGAGGATTCATTTAACTTCTTTCCACTAAAACCATATCCAACTTATTAAATAACTACAAAACGGAAACCCATGTGATTTTTTAAATCTGTAACAAATGCATCTTCTTGATCTAAACATACAAGATTTGACATATGACAACAAACAGAGTTATCAACTTTGAATTTGGCGAGGACTCCTAAAATTCTTCTTATTGCAGCTATATCAGCCACATTTAACCTCAACCACTCGAACCACCTTCAACTCAGCAAACCACCGTACCAAATTGTGTCACCCTACATTGACCCAGAACCCAAACACCCACATCCACCCGAACATCGGCCTAGATTGTTAGAGAGAGAGAGGGGATGTGAGGTGTTCAAAACAACATCGTTTCAAGGGAAAATACATCGTTTCAAAGGAAAATACAACATTTAAAACATAACAATTTAAACAACAAAAGCATGAATTTAAACTAAGTGTATTTCTAGTCCATCCTCCTAGATATCTTTTCAACACATCAACATCAAGCTCCTGCAATATATATTAAAGTAACATGTCAACACAAAAGCATTGGTGAGCATACAAGTTTAGTGTACTAGCAAATGTATAAAAGAATTTAATGAGATCCATATGACAAAAACGTATACTAAGGCATAACATATCATGAACTGGCATGCATGACATACGTGTCAACCCAAAGATTCCACTAGCGTAATCTTGTCGTCGCAACGACAAAACCGTTTGTATGATTACTTAACATAGACCCAACAAGGGCGGTGTGCTACTCCTATAGTTCTATACATGTTAAGGTAGGCTTTGTACGAAGTTAATGACAAAGTATAGTGCAAAAATGGCTTATAGCATGCATGTATTCCTAAAGTATAAACGTGTAAAGCATGTATATCGGATTCGCTTGTATAAATAATGTATTTACATAACTATGATTGTGGGAGTTTTTATTGTAACGCCGTGCTTTTTCGTAACTTTCCTTATTTAGAAAGCTTGTCTTGTATTTCTATTTTTTGAAGCTTGTTCTTCTGGTAATCGTAATCCATTGTATCCATTGTTTTATTCCAAATTAGACCTCACTTATTCGTTACACTTATACGTTTTGATTCATTATACATTTGATGTCTTATTCGTGATTCATTATTGTTGACTGTTTGGATTATTTTTGACTGTTTGGATTATTGGACCCAGCAAAACCTTAAAAAAATCAGTCTGACCCTCTAAACAGGGGTTTGTGTTGTGTTGTGTTAAAATCATCGAAAATGAGTTGAGTTAAAATTTTGAATAAATACAAATTAGTATGCGAAAGTCCAAACAGTTTAGAAGTCAAATAAAACCAGACCAGTCTTCGAGTAGTTCATTGGTCGGATTGTTTTCCACCCACCCTTTCCAACTCGCTGGACCCAGCAAAACCTGAAAAAAACCAGTCTGACCCTTTAACCAATATTTATTCCAGTTCAACCACCCGATCCATATACAAGTGATAAGTGAGTCGGTTTTGGATAACTCAAACTAAAAATAAAAAATAGATGTGATAAACACTATTTCTTTGAACATTGTATTTTAAGTTCCTATTAAATATAAAAAAAAATCTTTTGGAATGATATTTATATATATGTTGATTGATTTATATTTGTCTTCTATACATAAAAAATAAACTAGATAAACAGACTATAAAATAGTTCGATATCTAACAATTATTTTTTTTATGATGACTGTAATTTTTATTCGTCTTCTAACCAAAATCAGTTCAGGGCTATGGGCGGTGGTTATCCATTTCCAGTTGAACCACAAGGACCTTCAAACCATGGACGATCATCCTGATGTGCTTAAAATACAACTTATAAATTATATCAAATACGGCGTAAAAGCAACCTTTTTTAGTACTAATGTTGGAAAAAACTTGTGTTTTTGTTCCTTTTTAATTTACAGGGTCAAAATAGCTTAAATGTGCAAAATGAGCAAAATGACAGCAAAAACAAACATAAATACAAAGAAGAAGGAATTGACGCATTCGCCAAGCCCCAATTCACATCAAAACCACAAAATAGCAAGAACAGAAGACTTGACACGGGGTCGTGTCCACCAGACACGGGTCATGTCCGAAGGTGGATGCTGTGCAGAAGAAAAGACAACAGCAAAGGACAAAACTGGCAGCCAACACGGGGCCGTGTTGAGCCAATACGGGCCGTGGTCAACTCAAAGATTTTTAGAATCCGCAATAGTACAGCAAGTGCTTTGGCCACGGGCCGTGCCATTGACACACGGGGTCGTGTTAGTACAAGATCTGACAAGTAGTTAATGAGGAAGAGAGAGAGAGAGAAATGACCATGGGGACGCGCCAGGCGGGCACGGGCCATGGTGGAGCTTCTGATTTAAGCAATAAATAGAAGTGCTTGGTTCCTCTCCAAACCATCCCTTGGCAAACCACTTCTCTCTCACTCACCACAACTACAACACCATCATCCACCACCATCTGTTAGAGTGTGTGTGTTGTCCCGGGATCCCAGATTGATAGTAAGAGTCTTTGTCAAACAAAGGCCATGATTAGCTAAACTCTTACATCACTTGGTGAAGACATATCTTTTATGTATTTTCTTTTATGATTTCCAACATATGGCAACTTTTTAATTGGGTATGTATTAATGATTTTAATAACTAGTTTTTTATATTGAAGGCAAATTTATCTAATCATTCTTCATATGTCGTCGATTCACATATTCGTGTCTTTACGGTCTATATAAAACGCGTTAATTGTCTGGATAGGGGTTAGAAGGGTGGTTGGGTAAATTTTATGTCGCGTTCAGTGTATAGATCCTGCGAGAACATAGTTCAAGCCACCACAGGAAAGGTGCAAAAAGCTTGAACCCCTTATCTATAAACTACTATTAAAACTTTAAACCAACCCCGCGAGGACTGTATCCCTGCTGACTCAGACCAACGGGTAGAGGGTGACCGCTGCCTGGATGGGGGCCCACCAGTTTTTGCATTAATAACTTACTTAATTATCTTTCAATAATCCGACCTAGTGGGATTGTATCCTTACTGGCTCAAACCATTAGGTTGAGGGTAACGCCGCCTTCACAAAAGGGGCCTACTACTATAACTAAGATAATCTCTTAAAATGCCTAAAGTACGGAAATCATCAAAAGGGTACATGAAATATAACTTGGATCCATGTGATTCTTTCTTGTCTATCTGTTTTTAATTTAATTTTATTTTCTTTTTTACCTTTTTAGTAGTTTAAAAATCTTTTCTTAAAGTTTGGTTCGATTAGACGTTGACGATTAGCCGGTATTAAAAGCTCTTGTGTCCTTGGATGACGTCGGTATCTTGCCATCACTATACTACGTCTGCGATGGGTGCACTTGCCCTAACGTGTGTGTATTGTGATAATAGAATATCGTGTTTTATAAATTTAAAACTTGAATTGGCGAGTAAAAAAGAGCTAAAATATACTAAAAAATATATACACACCCGCACACGTCAAGTTTTTGGCGCCGTTGCCGGGGACACAAGAATTTTATGAAAGCTTAAAATTGACGGCCTAATCCTTTTTATTTTTCCTTTTTAGGTTTTTCTTCTTTTTCTTTCAATTTCTCACACCCCGACCGCGTAAAACAATTTCTCACTCCAACAAGAATTTTATGGAATCCTTGATAAAGGCGCGATATTCATCAAGAATTCCATTCGAAGGAGAATCAATGGTGTCACACCTCGACCGCGTAAAACAACAAACTGCGGCGGAAATGTCGGGGAGTCTTGTCACAGAATTATTATTTCATAACACATGGTATTTAAGTTGTGTATTATTAGATGAGATGTTTACATTGTCTTAGATTAAACGAAAACAGAGCATAAATTAAACTTTTCTTCCTTGATTTTAGTCACTAAGGCCCAAGTCCGCCCTAAGTGTAACATGATCAACCTCAAACATTAGCTCCTGGAACACATGTGAAAATAGGTACGTCAGCATAAAAATGCCTGTGAGATACATAGGTTTTGTTGATGAGGGTTCATGACTTGAAAGTTAAAAGAAGTGTTTAACGAAAAAGTAGTCATGAACCTTATAAAATGTTTTCTTGTATAAAATCATGTGAAAATCAATATGAAAATCAGATGATTTAAAAGAAATGATGCATGGTTAAATGAATAATCAATTGAAAATGATTTGTATAAAATATGTCATTTCTTGTAATAAAACATCAAGTCTTGTATAAAAGATGTCTTGTTTTGTATAAAAATGTCATGTCTTGTCTTTGTCGAAGTGGTTTAGATAACACCACGATATGTAATATAATATTTGCACTTATATATAGGAAGTACCAACGGCGTATCCACCATGCTTTTATCATATTACACACGTCTCGTTATCTAAATCACTTACCAATAACCACCAAAAAATGTCTTGTTTAAACCAATGTCAAATGTCATGCATAACAATGTCTAATGTCAAGTATAAACCATGTCTTGTATAACAAATGTAGAGAAATAATCAATGTCTTGTATGGTAGGTAAAAAGTCTTTACTTAAACCACATGTAATAATGTCATGCATAACCAAATGTCTCGTGTAACCAAATATCGTGTACAAAACAATGTCTTTGAATAAACAAAAGTTTAAATCAAAAGTTATGTTTTGAAAACCATTACTTTTATTCTTATAAACATTTATCAGGTTTGTTACCGAATACACTCAAGCCTTGTCGACTGTCGGATAAACCCTTATCAAGTCAAAGGTTTATCAAAATATAATCGGATTCTGTCATTCCCTAAAGTCACTTTCAAACAAACCTAGGAAGCGGGAATGGGATTGTCAATCCTATAGTACCATTACATACTACCGGTCGGCGTGATCAATGTTAATGATTGTATCTTGACTCGTTAAACATACCAAATGTCATAATCAATGTAAGCATGTGATGTAAAAATGTCTTTAAAAGCATGTACTAGGTATGCTAAGTCAACATACAAAGTATAATGTCCATGAAATCAATGTGCTAAATATGCTAAGTCAACATATGTAGCAAAAATATCCTTGAAATCAATGTGCTAGGCATGCTAAGTCAACATACGAAGCAAAAATGCAATTTAAATCAATGTGCTAAATATGCTAAGTCAACATATGCAACAAAAGTATCCTTGAAATCAATGTGCTAGGCATACTAAGTCAACATACAAAGCAAAACATAATTGAAATCATGTACTATATGTGTACTAGATGAACATTGCATGTATATGTCATGAAAGCATGAAAGTAACAATAGGCACAAGTGTTTCACCCCAAAAGATTTGCAAAACGTAAAAGAGGGGACTATGTGCTCACTTGAGATTGCTTAAGTCTTGTAGTAAAGATCAAACAATGCTTGGAGGAACAAGGAATCAAGTGGTTCCTAATATCGAATAACTATGTTAATAAATTGGTACCTAAATCAGAGGATCATATAGAATGAGATTTCACAAACCAAATGAGTATTGGAACTCATATGAATGATTTAATA
Source organism: Helianthus tuberosus (assembly GCA_030545235.1). NCBI lineage: Eukaryota > Viridiplantae > Streptophyta > Magnoliopsida > Asterales > Asteraceae > Helianthus > Helianthus tuberosus. The sequence continues at coordinate 99,441,878 of CM060397.1, forward strand.
AACCTAAAATTTTGATTTGAAAATAATCCTAAGTGCTTTTGACCTGTTACGAATCGTTAAGGTAGTTTACGCTACTTTAACGTGTCGTTTGCGTAAATATAAAGTCAGATGGTTATACATGTCACATGATAAGTCTTATATGCCCAAACATGTTTGAAAATGTTATTACATCAGTTTAGATGTGAAAAATTTGATTACATATGCTTAAAATGATTTTATGCACAAAAAGGGCATTTTGGTCATTTTTAAAGGTCATATAAACAACTGATCAAATAACTAACCAAACAAAGTGACCATAAGGTATAACCTCGGAAGGTTATTCCCTATACAACTATAGTCACAAAATATGTTTGGTCGGATCCTAAAATTGACCAAACGGGTCGGATTCGAAAGTCTAAGCGGTGGTCAAGACCGCTTGACTTACGACCCTAAACAAGCACTAAACTAAAAGTGACGAGTTAGACATGTTAAAACATGTTTAACTAAGTTAGAAAACTGATTTGATATCAAAACGAAGTGTTTTGATACCCGAAAATAGTTCCGTCGTAAAATGCACATAAACGTGTATTTTAACCGAAACTTTGACTCGTCACTTCAACTAGTAAACGTGGTAATCAGTAGGTATAACCGTTAGGGATTATAACCATCGTGATTACGATCACCGTTGCAAAGTTCAATTGAACTTTGATTTGACCAATTAATGGTCTAAACTGAAAGTCAAACCGTAGTCAAACTGTTTGACTTTTAGCTTGAAATAGCTAAAAATAAATAAACAAAATTAGGAAGAACATTTACTTATGTTCTAGGATAAAAGATAACTCAGTTAGGAAGCCTCCAACAAAGTGGTAACACTCCTATAGAGCATATGAAGAAGAAAGAAAAGAATTGAGCAAGTTGTGAATGAATGAAGTTGGGTATTTATACTAATTCATGAAGCATGGGATCTTGACAAGTGGTTTGTGTGATGCCCAAGGATTAATCTCATCCCTACATGTGTTTGGACCAGGTTGCAAGCATTGGAGAACACTTAAATTGCCCACAAGATTGCAAAACAATGGAAGGAAAACAAATAGTAATGAGCTGGAAGCTAACAAGAACATTCTGCCAACTGCATTGCCTCGTGCCCCACGATCTAGGGAGCTCTCCCTCTTGCACCCCGCGAGCCAGAATAAGGCAGGTTTCACAAATTGGCAAAACAGGTCCCTGCAGCATGTAAAGCTTGTTTTCGAATCATTTAACCCTCGTTAACCCAATTTTAAGGCTTTACAAGGATGTTAAAGCATAAGGGACTTGAAATATGCTTGGAAATATCGTGGATGTCGGTTCGTTCGGCTGTACGGTCGTGTTTTACGCTTAATTACGACAAACGCTCAAACGGACGCGAAACGATCCAAATTGCGTAACGATGGATGTTTTTGCATTCTTATCACTAAAATACAATATTTTAATGATTACAAATTTTTTTTGAATGTGCGTATATGGTCTGAATGCAGAATATACGAGAATTGGCATACTTTCGCAGTTTGACGCATTTAGTCCCTGTGCATGAAATAACATATTTTTGCCATACCGAACCCCTCAAAACTTATTTCTAAGCCATGTAAAGGGTATTTAGGGTATGTTTAGCTTATGTCACTGTTCCGGAGTGTATGTTGCGTTAAACTGATTACGTTTACGTAACAATTTGCGTATAACTTTCAAGAAATTATTTAAGAGTTTGAAATCGAACAAGAATTAAAACGTGCAAATGTCAAACATAAATAAACAAATCTTGGGATCAAAACACAATGTTTCATTGATAATTGAATTGTTCGGAGTTGTACAATGTTTAAAATACACAAATGTCACATATGACGGAAAAATCAGGTACATAGAACAACACCTTGGTCAACCAACCCTCTACCATAGACGACCGCGAAAACGAGAGCGATAGTCGTCCCTGTTTTGATTCTGCAATGACGGTCCCCCTTACCGAGTGTGAATTTCACACCAACAACATGGACGAGAGCGAATCGACTCATACCTTCTTTAACAAGAGCCCGGAAAAGGTAAATAAGGGATGGTCCCGTTTTCCCATTTTTAAAGAAGTCTTCTACCTTTCCGATAACCTCTTGCGTTTTCGTACCCCTCGCCTAAGTCTGCGGTATATCCGAAAATATGTTTTTGTTCCAACCAGTAAGGAACCACTCGATGTCGGATGATTCCTTAAAAACCGAGAAAATCTTCATAAAAACTATGAACACGGGGCCGTGCCCAGCATTCTTCTAAAAACATGGGGCGTGCCGAACTAACAGGGGGCCGTTCCCCTAGTATTTTTTCGGCACGGGGCCGTGTCAGCAATGACGTAGTCCGTGTTATACTAACGGACACCATTCTCTAACACATGCAGCCGACACGGGGCCGTGCTACCCAGGCACGGGGTCGTGCTCGCGTGTTGTCACTGTCTATAAAGTCAACCTTTGAGGAGAATGTTTGGAACTTTTCCAAAAGGGCAAGATCCTGGAGATTCTTCACACATACCCCAAAAGGTATGTTCTTAAAAGGGTCTCATTTGACCTTCTTGTCCTTTCCTCTTTTGGTCCTTTCCCCTTCTTCATTCTTCCATGAAATCCATTGATGCTTGAAGCTTCAAGTTTAAAATGCATCAATAGGAGGGCCATTCTCTTGATTCTTAGCTCAAAGTTTTGCAAATTCACTTTAGTAAAACATTATTTTAAGTTACTTAAGTTCAGAAAGTTAAAATCGATCAAATCCAACTTAAAATAAAATTTTTAGAGCTAAGAATCTGGAGCAGTTGAAGCAGCGCGGGGCCGTGTCACTCTAGCACGGGGCCATGCTAAACATTCTGATATCCCATATCTTTTTAACGGTTGGTCATTTTCTCTCAAGATGTCAAGCCAGCAAAGTGGAACGTCATCAACAAGCTTTAGGAACTAGAGAAGAGGGAGAAAGCTCTCCCTCTAGTCTAGTAAGATATGTGAATGCCTTGAGAGAGAGTCTCGATGAGATGACCTTAGTAGAGGAAGATCTAATAGACCGTGTGAACTATCTTACCATGGGGCTAGAAGATTGTTTCAGAGAAATTAACCTTTTACACCAACGGTTGAATATCTTGGTCTGGCCTCCGATTGAGCCAATCTTCCCGCAAGAAGATTGGAACCTCGCTAATGAGGTCATACAACCTACGGGATGGGAAGACGATATTCCAGAACCTCCCCCTATGAATACCTTTGAGGTCCCGATAAATCCCGCTCCCCCTTAAGAGGAGGTAGAAGAGGAACCCTTTATCTTCCTTCCAAGGGAGATCAAAGAGATGCTCAATGACCTCTAGATTGAGTAATTCCCACAAAAGCTCTAGTCCTCCAACATCTAACTTTTGTAGATCTAGGAACGTAGCTTTAGGGTTGTTTAAAAATGATCTCGGTGAGGCATTCTCAAGATCCTATCTATCTATCTTAGTTTTATGTAGGTTTATAATTTTTATTTTCTTGTAATTGTTTTTATTTTTAATCAAATGGATGATTGGATTGTCACACCCCAACCGATGGCGGAATCATCGGGGCATGGCACTGAGCGAAACAGATTGTCCAGAAGTTTCCATAACAACTATCATTACCATTCAATTTAAGTTAACATGTCCCATACCATGTCTCAAATAGCATACAAATTATTACAGATAAACATCAAGACAAGTATTCTGTTCCGACAACTCAGATTCAAATTTAAATAGTTCATTTATTTGTTTCTAGGACCCCTTTTCCTAGCTTGGATTTCATCACAGCGCAGAGAGCATCCTAGACCTTTCCTAGCCTCAAGTTCACAGCGTGCTAAGCATGTAAACTTCCTAAGCACCTGTCACATACGTTAAAATAAAGTCAATACATATAATGTAAAGGTGAGCATAAAAGTTTGATAATAGCATATAAAGTTCGAATTCGTTTACGCATAACCAGCACGTACACATAGTGAAATGAAGCACGTTAGTTATCGACATAGATCCATCGATACCAATGACTGCGGGTTGACTGCCCGAGGCAGTTCGCAATACACGATTACCACCGTAATCCATGCAAGTAAAAGATCCTTAACAACCCCCGTGTGAACGGGTGCTGAGTCCAAACTATAGTACTATCGTTGCTAAGGCAGGTAGACAGCATTCCATGTGTAAACATAACAAACAAGCGTTCATAAGCCACGTATAACATGCATTAACAGTTAGCGTTCAAATAGTTCGAGTAATGTGATAGTTGTAGTTTGAATAGTCGTAACGTATGTAACACCCAAAAGTGCTAAAAGCAAAAAGGGATCGAGTATACTCACAGCGATTAATGGATTGAAGGGAGCGCTTTAGCGAGTACGGTTAGCCTGAATAGATTCGATAGCGTAGCGATAAGTGGCGCGTAAAACAATACAGAATGAGAGTGAGTAGGATAGCTGGTCGTCCGGATGGTTATCCGTGCGAACAGCAATCCGTGCGAGTGGTTAATCCGTTCGGTTGGTCATCCGTGCGGACAGTTTGTCCGTGCGGATGACTATTCGAGTGGATTGTTTCTTCCTATGGGTGAGATGTGTTTGTGTATGATGGCTTGTCCTTTGAAGTTTTCGTTGTAGCATTTTGAAAACATTTAAGTTTTCTTACCCTTCAAGTCGGTCGCGCGGATGACGATCCGTGCGGATGGTAGTCCGTGCGGACACGACAATCCGTCCGAACATGTTGGAAATTGTTTAAGGTCTTAGTATCTCATGATCCGAAGAGTAATCCATTCAGAGGGTCGTCCGTGCGGATTATTCATTCGTCGATACCCAAACCTTGTTTGATTAAGAGTCCCAAGTGTGGTCCGTCCGGATGGCAACTCGTCCGGATAGTCCGTCCGTGCGGACATCACTCCGTCCGGATAGACTGTCCGCGCGGATATCACTCCGTCCGGATAGCCTGTCCGTGCGGACATCAGTCCTTCCGGATAGCCTCTCGTTCTGGTTGTTCCATTCGTCTAACCTTGGTCGCTTTGTCGTTCTATCGAGATGTCCTGATTACGTGTCAACCAGTCGGAATTGTATCTTTACCCGCATGACTAAGCCGGCCAGGAATCACCCTAGCTTGACCGGTCGGCGGTTCAGGACGGTCATTCTGGTCTAACCCGAAATCAGGTGTCTCGTGGGTAGAATCCGAATTTAGGACTAGTGCATCACTAATATTGAGTAGAAGACTAGAACTGATCCGATTCTTATCGTTTTTGAGTGTAAAAGAAGGAGAAAACTTGTGTTTATTTCTTTCAACTCTTTTATTCTTTTGAAAAGTTCAGATTTATGCGGAGTTGTTGTGAAATCTTATGGAAACCGTTCAGATCCGAGTTATTCTTGGTGCAATGAGGTCAACTTGAAGTTCATGGGAACTTCATGATGACGTCATCCTAGAATACCTCAAATCTTGATGATTTCACGGTTAAAAGTTAATAGTCGAAAGATAGAAAGGTGTAGAAGTGCGTATAGATCAAGAAAGTACAAGATTTAGGGTGAAAACTTACCGGAATCGAGAGAAATCGAAGAAAAGGTGAAGAACACGAGCTGGTCGGACGTCACTTGCCAAAAGTGGAAAGTTTGGAGAGTGACCCGTGTATTTATAGGATGCCAAAAGAGGAAAGCGTTACTCGTCCGGATTGCACATCACCCGGATGGTCATCCGTGTGGATGGCTTGTCCGTGCGGATGGACCGTCCATGCGGATGGACCGTCCGTGCGGATGGCCTATTCGTGCGGATGGCCTGTCCGTGCGGACTGGCGCCTGGGTGGTGTGTTTGGTGCGACGAGCTTTGGCGTTTCGGTTCCGACTGCGAGCGATTTGATAGGGTTTCCTAGTCACTTACTTTTAGTCCCAACTACTTCGTATCTAGCGTAATCTCTTCTCCACTATCTATCATGATCATGATTCGAGTTCGAGTTCGATTGTATTCGAGTTAGATTTCGAGTTTCGGTTGAGTTCGCTTGATTACCACAACACAACACAACATAAACATGCACAGTTAACACGTAAGGCACACACACACAAGTATAAACAATAAGTAAAACCACGTAGTTCGAGTAGCGAATTGATGTCGATTCGATTAACATAGCTTGATTATCAGTTGATTAACTTTATCGCATTGTTACTTCCTACGGATCACAGTCGTGGGTCGCTTAAATAACGATTAGCACAATTCGATTATAGCAATGAACAACACTTACTCCACATAATACAAATAAAATAAAGAAATTTCTACAAGTCAAGTCGCGTGAAATCGGTCGTTGACTCAGACCTTGACTTTGACTTTGACTTGTGAAAACACGGGGTGTTACATGGATGATGGTTATTTAAATAAACGTGTTAAAGAAAATGGAAACACCTGATGGATGATGAAAAATGGAACCCATGCACGTAAATCAGAGGCCTCCCGACTCCTAAACTGCAAAATAGTGGCTGCAGCACGGGGTCGTGCTCACCCAGCACGCCCCCGTGCCTAACTTACTATTGTCAAAAATTTTCAGTCCAGAAGGTGGCACGGGCCGTGCCCACCCAGCACGCCCCCATGGCCACCCCACTGTAAGTCTTCTGATTTCAATTTGTTACTGGCACTTTGGACACGGGGTCGTGTCCCCATAGCACACCCTCGTGCTGCAAGTGCCAGTAACCAAAAATATTTGCTATTTTCACACTTTTTACGCATTTTACCATAATAAATCCTATTTGGGACGCATTAAGGGCAATGTGTAATTTAAGTGTGGGGGAGAAGATAATAAAAACCTTGAATCGTTTGTCCTAAATCAAGCCTTACACAAAACTCACCTTGGAACCGCTAATCACCCCAAACTTTTTTCAAAAAAAAATATTTATTTTCTTTACTTATCTTAGTTTAGTTGGGTAAAATAAGTTCTAAAAATTATGTTTTTTATGAATTTACAACTGATAGCGTTGTGATAAAAAGAGCCAATTTAGAAAATTACGAAAATGGGCATGACAAATCTTTGTAAAATTTGATTATATATACATTTTGACACTACAACCCTTTTTCCACAAAAGTGAGTTTTGAGCCATTACCGAGCATACAAATATACATATATACTAATTGCTCAATTTTCTTTTCTTGTGTGAATAGCCCGTTTGGTTCTCACGAATCTAGAACTTGACAATGCGATGCGTTCCAAGTCCTTACCGACAAAAATCCAAGTAAGTAAATGATGGAGGCATTAGGACCAACCCATTTTTTTAAAAACTTATATTTTTCTTTGTTTTATCCAAAATCATCCCCCTAGTTAAACCCTTTGAACCTTAAAAACGTTTTCATTTCCAAACCCACAAAAACAAACCTTTTCATTTTTCATCTTTCATTTTTGTAAACCTATCGGTTACGAAATTACGATTATGGCTCAGTTTCAACTTTGGCAACAAAAAAAAGTCATCAGAAAAATATGCCAAAGTATTTTTTGCTAAGCCACAAAGCAATAGAAAAACCGATATTTTACGCTTTTCACCTTTTTCAATAAAACATACGAAACCCGAACCACCACCTATCCTACAAAAGCCCTCTTAATATTTATAAGGATTTAACGTCAAAAGGAGGAGGTTTGATTGATTGTCAAGCCTATGGTAGGAGTAAGTTCCAAAAACGGGCACGAGGTTTTCACTTAATACATCATCGACCGAGTCTTGAGTGACCACTTATGAGGAACTTTAAATTTGTATATAACTAAATGGAATTTATAAAGGCCTGTTTTGCCCAAAGTAAATCATTTTTCTTAAATTGTGTTTTAAATAAATCATGACGAATAAGATTGTAAATAAAATAAAAACAAAATAAATTTAGAACTTGGAATCCCGACACTCTAATGACGAGACAAAAACCTTCTCTTCTACCTATTCCGTTTGGGTGTGTAAGCCACGTAATAGAGTTTTGCTTGTGGATAAGCAAAGATTCAAGTGTAGGGGTATTTGATGTGCTTAAAATACAACATATAAATTATATCAAATACGACGCAAAAGCAACCTTTTTTCTAATGTTGGAAAAAGCTTTTGTTTCTATTCGTTTTTAATTTACAGGGTCAAAAGAGCTTAAATGTGCAAACGGAGCAAAAAGACAGCAAAAACCAACATAAATACAAAGAAGAAGGAATTGACGCAACTCGCCAAGCCCCAATTCACATCCAAACCACAAAATAGCAAAAACAGAAGACTTGACACGGGGCCATGTCCACCAGACATGGGCCGTGTCCGAAGGCGGATGCTGTGCAGAAGAAAAGACAACAACAAAGGACAAAACTGGCAGCCAACACGGGGCCGTGTTGAGCCAACATGGGGCAGGGTCAACTCAAAGATTTTCAGAATCTGTGATACTACAACAAGTACTTTGGCCACGGGCCGTGCCAGTGACATACGGGGCCGTGTTAGTACAAGAACTGACAAGCAGTTAATAAGGAAGAGATAGAGAGAAATGACTACAGGGCCATGCCAGGCGGGCACGGGTCATGGTGGAGCTTCTGATTTCAGCTATAAATAGAAGTGCTTGGTTCCACTCCAAACCATCCCTTGGCAAACCACTTATCTCTCACTTGCCACCACTCCGCCACCACTACAACACCATCATCCACCACCATCATACATTTTCCATCTTTTAGAGTGTGTGTAGTCTCGGGATCCAAGATTGATAGTAAGAGTATTTGTCAAACAACGGCCATGCTTGGTTAAACTTTTACATCACTTGGTGAAGACATATCTTTTATGTATTTACTTTTATGATTTCCAACCATTGGCAACTTTTTAAGTGTGTATGTGTTAATGACTTTAATAACTAGTTTTTTTTATATTGAAGGTAAATTTATCTAATCATTCTTCATATGTCGTTGATTCACATATTCGTGTCTTTACGGTCTATATAAAGCGCGTTAATTTCCTGGAAGGGGATTAAAAGGGTGGTTGGGTAAATTTTATGTCTCGTTCAGTGTATAGATTCTGTGAGAACCTGGTTCAAGCCCAGTAACACCTCACGAGTCAGAGCGGGCATTACCCACCACAGGAAAGGTGCCAAAATCTTGAATCCCTTATCTATAAACTACTACTAAAACTTTAAACCAACCCCGCGAGAACTGTATCCCTGTTGACTCAGACCAACGGGTTGAGGGTGACCTGTGACATCTGTGTCTCTACAACCATCATACAAATGCAAATCCAATGAAATCTTGTGTTTCATTCCAGGAATTTGTACAATTACATGTGACTTTTGCACATATCAATCCTAGTTCAATTTCAAGCTTTAAATCGCTTTCTGGAAAGTTATACGCGAACTGATGCGTAAACTTAATTAGTTTAACGCAAAAAACACTCCGGAACAGTGACATATGCTTAACATACCTTAAATAACCTTTACATAACTTAGAAATAAGTTTTAAAGGGTTTGGTATGGCAAAAAACAAGTTTATTCGATCGTAGGAACTATTTGCTTCAAACTGCGAAAGTCTGCCGATTCGTATAGTAACGTACACTCCGTAACATGATCATAAGTTAAACATACCATAAATATCCTTTACATAGCTTAGAAATAGGCTTTGAGGGGTTCGGTATGAGAAAATAAACTTATTTGATCAAACAGGGACTAAAAGCATCAAAAAGTGTATAAGTTTACATTTACGCGCATATCGGACGTTCTGAACATATCCAGACATCCAAAAATATTTTGTAATCATTAAAATATTTTATTTTAGTGATTGGAATGCTAAAATACCATTCATCGTGTAATTTGGATCATTTTCGCGTCCGTTCGAGTTTTCGTCGTAATTAACCGAATAACGTGACCGTACGACCAAACGAACCAACATCCGAGATGTTTTCAAGCATATTTCATGTTCCCTATTCTTTAACTTCATTATAGAGCCTTGAAATGGGGTTAACGGGGCTGAAATGCATCAAAATCAAAGTTTTAAGCTTGCAGGGAGAAAAACTGACATTCTGTGAAAGATGCTTGGCGGGCCGTGAAAGATCAGGTGTGAGTCTATGTGGGGCATGACAGAACCATCAGAAAGAAACTTTGAATCTGATCCAGTAGCCTATTTCTACTGATTTTAACCATGGTTTTGGGATACCATTAGCTTGTTTTTGTGCTCCCATTGTATTCTAATCTATGGGTAACATGTGTATAGCCAAGATCATGCCTTGATTCTTGCAAAAACACATGTAAAGATCTTGTGAATTCAATCTTCCTATAAATACCCACCAAGTTCATTCTTGTTCCTTGCTCAAATTGAACTAATCTGCTCTAAGTTGAAGCTAAGGCTTCATACCTGAGTAATTTAGTTCAATTTTTCCTAGCTTGGACCCTTTGTAAGCTTCTTTCATGCTTGTTTATGCTTTTCAAGCATGAAAGTCAAACAGTGTTTACCTTTCTGCTTTGATCATGAATTGGTCAAGTCAAAGTTCAATCGAACTTTGCAACGTGAGCATAATCACGATGGTTATAGTCTCTTGTGACTATACCTAATGATTACCACATTGATTAGTCGAAGTGACGAGCCAAAGTTTCGGTCAAAATGCCGATTATGCGCATTTTGCAACGAAACTATTTTCGGGTATCAAAACACTTTGTTGTGATATCAAACATGTTTTCTAACTTAGTTAAACATGTTTAACTCGTCACTTTTAGTCTAGTGCTTGTATAGGGTCGTAAGTCAAGCGGTCTTGACAACCGCTTAGACTTTCGAACCCGACCCGTTTGGTCGATCGTTAGGATCCGACCAAGCATATTTGTGACCATAGTTGTATAGGGAATAACCTTTCGAGGTTATACCTTATGATCACTTAGTTTAATTAGTTATATGATAGGTAGTTTATATGCCTTAGGAAAATGACCAAAATGCCCTTTTCATGCTTAATTTGAATTTAAGCATATGTAACTTAAATTTTGTCACTTAAACTGATTATGCAACATATTTAAACATGTTAGGGCATATAATACTTGTCATAGGACTAGTTAGGCATCTCGAACGCGCTTTCGCGTGAACGACGCGTTAAAGTAGCGTAAGCTACCTTAACGGGCCGTAACGGGTCGTAAGCACTTAGAATAGGTTCTGATTTAGAATATAGGCCTTGTTAAACCATATCACATGAGTTCCAATACTCATTTGGTTTAGGAGACCTCGTTCTACCCGATCTCCCGATTTAGGTACCGATTATTTAACATAGTGATTCCATTCTAGGTGCCACTTGATTCCTTGATTTTCGAGCTTTGTTAGGACACTTAATCGAGGATACTTACAATCTCAAGTGAGTACATAGTCCCCTCTTTTACGTTTTTGAATGTTTTGGGATGATACATATGTGCCGATACGCTATTTTCATGATTTCGACTATATGATTACACATGCATAGTACTAACTTTTGACGAATTGAACTATTATCCATGGCTTAAACACTGATTTTCAAAGTTGTTAGAACTATTTGTTCATTTATACTATTATTTATACATTCATTAACAATGATCAAGCTGATTGGTAGTACGATATAGCGCTATAGGACTAGACACCCCATTCCTGTTGTATGGAATGTCAGAAACCAAAATTTAACCAAATAGAATTTGCCTTTGTGGTATTTCTATAGTCTCTAAAGTGTAGTTTGATGCACTAAGGTTTGAACGTAATACCAAATCGCGATATATGGTATATTTCGATATACTACCAACGTGATACTGTTTTGCTAAAGAATAATTTGATATGCTATTGTTTACTAAAGTACAGTATAATATACTACCAAACCACGATTTAGGTATGTTCCGACATACTACCAACATGATATTATTTACTAAAGTATAGTTTGATATACTACCGACTTTGCTATTTCATAAACTAAAGTATAAGATTGATATACTACCAAAGCATAGTTGATATGCTACTTCCAAAACCAAAGTATGATTTGATATACTACAAATGCTCATATTCTTAAACCAAAGTATACTTATGATATACTACGAAGTCTATTATTTCAGAAACCAAAGTATATTTTGTTATACTATCTGTTTAACTATTTTATAACTAAAGTATATTTAGATGTACTACTTATCCACTTATCTCAAAGCCAAAGTATATTTTTTGTATATACTATAAACCTTTTACCAAAACAACGCATTTAGAAACAAAACCTTTACAAGGATTCATGGCTATTTTTGAAAACGTAAAAACCTTTTCTTGTGTTATCCAAATCCATGAATCAAATTCACAAATCCTATGTTACTCACAGGCATTTTTATGCTGACGTACCTATTTTCACATATGTTTCAAGTGCTGCTACGTGATGATTGTTGATGCATGCTATACATAGGATGGACTCGTGCCTTAGCGACTTTAAAACTTGAGAGACAATTATTTGTATTTATCTAATTTGTAATAAAACAATGAGTTCATTAATGAAATAAAACCAATCTTTACCCACCATGTGTTGTGAAATAATGATTCTGTTACGACACTCCCCGACGTTTCCACCGCGGTTTGTTGTTTTACGCGGTCGGGGTGTGACAGAAAAGTTGGTATCAGAGCTCATGGTTATAGGGAATTAGGTTATTAGTAAAGCTTTGACCTAGACTATAACCTTCCTAGGACCCCAACACAACTTATCTTGTGTTTAGTCTTAAAACAATATCGTCGCCTATCTTTAGGTGGCAACCAAAACAAGAACACCAGTTACAATTCCGTTTTTGAAAACCAATCATCTCTACTTAGATGATTTATTATCAGGTTTTGAACCTTCAAAGTTTTCAAAATCTCGTCAAAGTTTGGGTCTAAATAATGTGAACACGTGCAATCTGGAAGGGTGGATGCCTGTACCTCGAGTTTTCTGTCTAATGCTAGAGTGTTCGTACAAATCCACATAATCGGACCAGTCACTTTTACCTGGGAACTCTTGGGGTGAGTGTCCACTTATAGGCTAAAGAATGTCTTCGCGATACATTAGTATGACCCATTTACTTTGATTAGTCACAGTGTCATTTGTTTGTTTTAGGTAACGAACAAATGATCACAATCTTCATGTTTTGTCGATATTCTTTTAAGCATTCAATTTTTACTATCCGATATCATCTCACTCGTTTCTTTTAATGTTTCTTTGCTCTTTAGAATGCCTCCTCGATGTGACCCAACATAGGATGCCGCCATGGCAGCCTTAATCACTCAACAAATTGCTGCTGTACTCCTAAACCTGATAACCTAGATAAACCAAGCAAACAACAACAATAACAACAATGCTCCGTGCAACTATAAGCAGTTCAACTCAGCTAAGCCACTCACATTTACTGGGTCTGAAGGGGCCATTGGGCACCTACAGTGGTTTGAGAGTCTCGAAAACATGTTTCGTCATGTACAATGCGCAAACGAGTGAAAGGTTGAGTTTGCATCGAGCGTATTCCAGAAAAGAGCATTTACATGGTGGAATGATGTAATGAGGGATAGGGGTGCCGATGTGGCAATGGCACAAACTTGGGAAGAGCTTCGAGCTCTAATGATGAAGGAGTTATATCCTCGTCATGAACTAAGGGCTTTGGAAAGGGAATTCGACGATCTTAAGCAAGACAACGGTGAACATCGAGCCTACACTAATCGTTATGAGGAACTGAGTCTGTTATGTCCTACCATGGTTACGCCTTTGGATAAGGCGATTGAAAAATACATTGATGGTCTCCCTGACCCAGTTCAAGACATTGTTACTGGTAGCAACCCTACTACCGTTAGACAGGCCATTGAACTGTCTGCTACCCTGACTGAATCTCAGATCAGGAAGGGTAAGCTTTTCCGAAAGGGCGACCAGAAACCATCTGATGAGTCTGCACAAGAAAAACCAAAGGATAAACAGACTGAGTCCTCCAAGAAGACAAAGAAGCGTAAGGATCACAAAACTTCGCAGTAGTTGCTCAGAATAATCAGGTTGCACCAAACCAGCTAGAACAACCTCGTACTAGGAAAAACTACGTTGGTACTGCACCTTTGTGCAACAAATGCAACCGTCATCATTTGGAACAAACACCGTGTCACAAATGTACCCATTGTGGACGATTGGTACATTTGGTCAATACATGCCGTTATGCTATCCAAAACCAAGTTGCTGCAAATCCTGCTGCTGCTCAAGCACCATTTCCACCTGGATCATGCTATAACTGTGGTGATCTTACTCACTACCGGAACAATTGCCCAAGGCTTGTTAATGCACATCCAACGCGTGGGCGAGTGTTTAAAATAAATTAGGCAAACGCAAATGACAATGCAGCAGTGAACTGTTAGGGATTGATTTTCACAGCTTATGGATCACGGATCCTCAAATGCAGCCAGGATCATGGATCCTCAGTTCAGTTTGAATTAAGGATCCTCAGAAGACGTTGCAAGACTAAGGATCCAGGATCCTCATTATTATCCTAACACTAACAATTTTTTCCATCATTTTTGAACTAGTTTTGCAGGTGTATTCTAATAGGACTTGGTCCAACCGAGATTCTAGGGGAATATGCTTGGTGATTCCACACGTGCATGAGCTCTTCGACCGTTATGGTGATCGTGGGGGACTTGCATGATTTGTGGATAGTTAGTTAGGCTAGATATTTCTATTTTTAATGGGGATACAAGCTTGATAGATTTATTATTAGCAACACACAACCGCACTACATTTGAGCTCTCAAGAACTCTCTGCGATTACACACCTTTGCACACTAGTGATACTTGTACCAAGCTTGTTATCATCCCGATTTGTAAACCTTGTTTATTTAATATAGTTAGTGATCGGTAGTTTCCATCACCTGAGGTTTTTTATGCCAGAGATCATTCATTGATCAAGGGCTTTTTCCTCGTATAAATCCTTGTGTTTATCATTCATTTCATTCGTTCATTGTTTATACATTTGTCCTATTAACCAAGCATCATACCTCACGAAATCAGATTTGGTTACATTATCCTTGTGTGATTTTTTGACCAAAATAGTTTGGCGCCCACCATGGAGCAATCGGTGCTTCATTCTTGAAAAAATTTGTTCATTTCATTCATTTCTATCCATTACCTTCAACTACATGGCTTCTCATGCGAAGAATACTTCAAGCTCCATGCAAGCGATCACCTTTTCACAGGGCATTCCACCTTTGCCTCCTGCTCCTTCTGGATCCCAGAAGAATGCTGAGAATGCTGCGAAGAAGCCAACCGCCATTTTCACAAAAGCAACTACTGTTGTTTCTTCTAGTCCTAATAACAATGATCTTTATTCTTTGATTTTGCAGATGAAGGATTACATGCAGCAGCATGACAAAACTAATGACAGGATCCTTCGTGAGATTGATGAGATCAAGAAATTGAAGAGCTCAGCAAAGGATCACTCTCCATTAATGCCTAGATCACTGAAGTTCGATACTCCAGTCATAACTACCCAGCATTCCATAGCATCAGGCGTCCAATACCAGGGTGGATCATCGAGTATGCGCTATGGATCATCGGCAATGACATAGGCTCAAGGATCCTACTTTCAGCCTTCAGGATCCTCTCTTTAGCCTCAAGGATCCTCCTTCCAGCGTCAAGGATCCTTTTCTAGTTTAGGAGGATACATGGGGACACAGACAGTTCAAGGATCCTACTCTCAGTATCCAGGATCCTCATCTCAGGTTCAAGGATCCTCGTCTCAGGTTCAAGGATCCTCATCTCAGGCTCACAGATCCATGGATTATCCTCCAAGACCCCCAGCTTCGGTGTATCAAGGACCCAACATCTTTCAGGATCAAGGATCCTTAAGGAGTGTACAACCCAGAAGTTCAGAGATTCACTTGGGAGACTTCATACCTATGCAAACTATTGCTTCATCTGGTCCCTCAATCATGCCAGAATCGCATCAATATGGATTCACTTCAGGAATCCCAACGTTGAATCCATCGGGAGGTAACACTTTGAATACTTCTTATAATGCTAACCATGGATTTGTGCAGGATACAGGAATCAACCAAGCTATGGCTAGGGAATTGCAAAAACTCAAGGATATGATATCCAGCGTTCCAGGAGTGGTTAAGCCCATTCCTGAAATTCCAGATGGGAGTCACATGATATCTCATTTTGCACCACCTATTTGTGATGCAGAGATACCAAAGAGGTTTCAAACACCAAACATGAAGCTGTATGATGGCTCAACTAATCCAGAAGAGCATGTAGCTCAATATAGGGAGAGAATGGAGATCAATCCCATTCCTGAATGGTTGAAAGAAGCATGTCTATGCAAGGGTTTCGGATCCACACTGACAGGATCAGCTCTTAAATGGCTGCTAAGTCTTCCCCCTTACTCTATCACTTCATTTGCTAACCTAGTTAACTTGTTTAATAGACAATTCTCATGTAGTAGGAGATTTGAACGATTAACTAGTGATCTATATAGGGTAACACAAGGTCACAATGAATCACTTAGAGATTATATAACCAAATTCAGTAGAGAATCCTTAGAGATTCCTAATTTGGATATTGCTACAGCTGTAGAAGCTTTCAAAATGGGTTTACTTAAGGATTCACAATTCTATCATGATCTTTTTTATGACCCCTTATAGGAATCTTGATGAAGTAAGAACCAGGGCCCTTAGATTCATCCGCTTAGAGGATGATAAAAGGATCCAGGAAAGACTGTTAGGATCCTCAAAGCAGGAGAAGCAAGGATCCTATTTCAGGAACAACAAATCCAAGTCATACAACAAGTCTGATAATCAAAACGTGCATGCAGGGGAGCAAGAAAAGGATGATGAAGATTATCCACCCATTTCTGAATATTGCTTTGCTGTTGATAATAATGAACTAATCCTTGCAATGCAGAACTTAGGTGAGAAAGCAAGATGGCCCAGAAAGAGTGATAAGCCAGCTGCTACAAAAGATAAATCCAAATGGTGTGCCTATCATGAAGATTTCGGTCATCTCACTGATGAATGCATAGCACTCAGGAAAGAGATTGGTTACCAGTTAAGCAAAGGACATTTGAAAAAGCTATTTGGAAGAAAAAAATCAAGGATCCAGGATCCTGAAAAGATTCCAGAAAGAGCTCCTGCTCCTCCAGCTGATGCACAAATTATCAACTTCATTTCTGGTGGATCAGACATATGTGGCACTTCCTTTTCAGCAGCCAAGAGGCATGCTAAAGAGACAAAGATGGAGAATGGGGATAAGCCGATTCGAACCTCAATCCTTACCCAGTATAAAGTCATATCCTTTGATGAGGACGACCGCGTAGATATTCAGGATCCTCATCATGATGGTCTTGTTATTACATTGTTTATTTCTAACCATTTTGTTCGCAGGATTCTCATAGATGGAGGAAGTTCAGTGAACATCATTCAACTTGATGTTCTCAAGAAGATGAATATCCCTGAATCAGAAATCATCCCAAGATCATAGGTTCTTGTAGGATTCAGTGGAGAAACCAAGAACACATTGGGGGACATTAAACTTCCCATTTATATAGAGGGAGTTAATTCTTTTCAAAAAATTTATGTCATAGATTGCTTATCTTGTTGCAATGTTATTCTTGGCAGGCCATGGATACATGACATGAAAGCAGTTCCATCTACATATCATCAGTGTGTGAAACTCCCTACTCCATGGGGTGTGGTGAAGATAGAAAGTGACCAACAAGAAGCCAAAATTTTTTATACTTTGTCAATGAAGCCAGCCTCAAGACCTAGGGAGCAATAGCAATTAAAGTATCCTCCAAGAGATGTCCAGGAGGTGAGAGAACAAGATGTGAAATATATCCTGATGGATCCTCAGGATCCTGAATCCAAAGTTTTCATAGGATCCGGGATCCTCGACAATGTTGAACAGGATCTAGTATCCTTCCTCAAGAGGAGAAGAGCTACCTTTTCCTGGAAGCATGAGGATATGACAGGTATTTCTAAAGATATTATTACTCATAAACTTGGAATTGATAGGTCATTCAAACCCAAACATCAAAAGAGGAGAAAGTTTGCACCTGAAAGGAATGCCATTATCCAGGAGGAGGTAGATAAACTGCTCAGAGCAGGTATGATTAGAGAGGTTAAGTATCCAAGGTGGTTAGCCAATGTGGTTGTTGTTCAAAAGAAAAATGGAAAGTGGAGGGTATGTGTCGATTTCACTGATTTAAACAAGGCATGTCCCAAGGATCCTTTCCCGTTACCCCACATTGACTCCACGGTGGATGCTACAGCAGGTCATGAATTGTTAACTTTTATGGATGCTTCATCTGTATTTCAACAAATTCAGATGGAACCATCTGATCAAGCGGATACAACCTTTATGACCCCTACTGGTATCTATTGTTATATTGCTATGCCATTTGGACTAAGAAATGCAGGTGCTACCTACCAAAGGCTAGTCAATATGATGTTTAAAGAACAAATTGGACACACAATGGAAGTCTATATAGATGATATGGTGGTTAAGTCCAAGAGAGCTGAGGATCACCTTAGAGATTTGGAAGAAGCATTTGATATCCTTTATAAATTCAATATGAAATTGAATCCTTCCAAGTGCCACTTTGGTGTAAAATCTGGCAAGTTCCTAGGTTTTATGGTGACAAAAAAAGGGATAGAGGCAAGTCTAGAGCAAATCAAGGCGATTGTGAATATTAAGTCTCCTGCCAATGCTAAGGATGTGCAAAGATTGACAGGAAGGATCGCAGTCTTGAACAAGTTCATCTCAAAGTCATCAGAGAAATGCAAGGAATACTATGACATTCTGAGAAAGAACAAGAAATTTGAGTGGACTGAAAAACATGAGAATGCTCTCAAGGCCCTTAAGGATTACCTATCCTCAGCTCCAACCTTAATGAAACCAGATGAAGGGGATATACTATCCTTATATTTGGCAGTTTCTTCTAAGGCAGTAAGTGCAGTCCTTGTTAAGGATCATGAAGGTACTCAACATCTTGTATATTATGTAAGTAAAAGTTTGCTTGATGCTGAATCCAAGTGTTCTCATTTAGAAAAACTTATCCTTGCTTTAATCATGGCATCTACTAAATTATGCCATTATTTTGAAACTCATGCTATTATTGTTAAGACTAACTTTCCAATTAAGAATGTTCTCAGGAAACCTGAAATGTCAGGAAGGATGGCAAAGTGGGCAGTCAAACTTAGTGCTTATGATATCATATATGAACCAAGAATTGCCATCAAATCTCAAGCCTTAGTTGACTTTATGGCTGATTTCAGTAGTGATCTACAAAGGGAAACTCAATTGGAAGTTCAACAACTGGAAGAAACCAAGGATCCTTGGATACTCTTCACAGATGGGGCTTCAAATATCAAAGTAACTGGACTAGGAATACTACTAAAATCGCCATAGGGGGGCATAATACCCCACTCAATTGCTTGTGAGTTTCAAACTACTAAGAATGAGGCTGAGTATGAAGCCTTAATAGCTAGTTTGCAAATTTCCAATGTTGGTGCAGTTGTCTGTTGACTTCATCTTCGTTCGAGTCTCAGATTGTGAATGATAGATTAGGGCACATTATACGAGGAAAATAGGAGAGTTTTCATATATTTGAGCTAATTTCGTTTGAAGTTGACAGGTGACACTTTCAAACGAAATTAAGAAGTTTAATTTCGTTTGAAGAGTACCATGTCACTTTCAAACGAAATCACTTCTCCTATAAATACCTTGAGTGCTAGTTCATTTGTAACCTTCTTGATTCCGACGCCGAGGTGCTGTCGAAGTGTCTACGTGCTGTAAATTGCTTCTAGATCAATAAACAAGACAATTAATAGTGAATACAAGCTAAACAAAGACAGAATCAATGAATTCCGCCTCTGATTCTGTCTGAGCACTCTTCTGATCGACTTGTTAGGTCGTTTCACGATCCTACATGTGGTATCAGAGCTCAGGAGGAAGAGTTATTACCGTTTAGCTCGTTTTCGCTGGAAAATTCTGATTTCTACACCTTCTTTTCAAAATTAATCAAGTTTTCACGGTCAAAATGTTCTGATTTTCACACATGATGTGCGCAATAGTGTTTTAACAAACCCTAGAAAGTTTCAGAACTAAAATCGACCTTTTGCTTGATCAATTGGACAAATTTTGGATAGAAATGATGATGTTATGCTGATTTCGTTTAAACTTGATGGCTGATTTCGTTTGAGAGAGTGCATATTTGACTGATTTCGTTTGAAAAACAAGAGTAATTTCGTTTGAGGGCTCTATTTCGTTTGAAAAGTCTCAAACGAAATAGCAGATTTTGTTTCAGCAGGACAATTTCGTTTGAACTTGTGGTTCTTCAAACGAAATTAGGTAGATTAATTGAACAAGGTATTCCGTTTGAGTGTGATTGTTTTGTTTGATAGGTGATTCCGTTTGAAATCTCACCATAATTCGATTTGAAAATAATATAACAGTTGTCGGCCCAATGAAAATTGCGTCGTGAATTGATGTTGTTGCTATTTGAATTGAGATTAGCTTTAATGATGTCGGTCCACTTAAAATTCAGTGAATATTGATCTGCACGTGAACTGATTCAATCTACTCAGCCCATTTATTAACAAAAATCATCGGCCCAATCAAAGAGTTTTTGAAAGATAATTTTTCGGCCATTATTAAATAAAAAAGAAGGGCTTAATTGATTGCATGTGTACAGTTCATAGGTACAATTAGAGTGAAATCGAATATCTCGGCCCAAGGTTTGGATAAAGATTGAAGTTGGGCGGCCCAATAGAGTTAAGCATCCAATAAGTTTGTCGGCCACGAATTATTTGAGTTGTGATAGTAGTTGTCGGTGATTTGATTCAAAGTTCTCGGCCCAATCAGATTTAAGTGTAACAGATTGTTTTGAAAATATGGCATAAATGTTTGATGAGAAAGAAAATGATTATATTGAAAGTTTAAATAGTTGGTATATGAGACATTTGGTTAGTGTTTATAGAAATGTAAATGTGGATATTTGGGTCAAAAGTTTTGAACATTTTATGTGTCAAAAGGATGAAACGTTGGATGAGTTGGAAATACGGTTTAAAATTTTAATAGACAATTTGAGGAAAAAGGATATTAGAATATCAAATGATGAACAGATATCAAAATTGGCAAATGCATTACCTGCTAAATGGGATGAATTCTTGATTGAGCTAAAAAGGAAAGATTTTTTTCAAGAACTTTATCCAAAATAGTTTTTCAATGAGGTTAATGCGGAGTTTCGTAAGGAATATAAGAAAAAGAAGGAATTGATGAATGAAATGGTAAAGAATCTACAAAAAATGGAATTGGATGTAATTGCTGAAATAGATAAAAGAATTCGTGTGTGTCATGCAACAAAGAGTATTTTGAAATATGATATTAAAAGGAAATATTATATCGATGAAAGTATGAATCCTTTTGATTTCGTTAAACTCTTTTGTGCAGGAACATACAAGATGGAAACAAAGGAAATCACAAGGAAAGAAGAATCTGGTTCTGAATCAGTGTGCTCTAAATATGATAAACTTGAGGCTGACAATGGCAAACTCTTGAAGAATGCGGAAAGTTTGACATTGGAAATCAAGAAGTTGAAAGAAGAGAAGCAATCTGATGTTAAACAGATTCTTATGTTGCAAGAAAATTGTGAGAAGCTGAAATCTGAAAATATCAAACTGTTGAGTGAGGTGGACAGTTTGACATTAGAAGACAAAATTTTGAAAGAAAAAGAAAAAGTTTTTGAAGATGAAAAATTAAAAATTGAAAAAGATTTTCAAAGTCAAATGAAGGTTTTAGAAGATGAAAAATTTGTTATTTTTAAAAATAATGTTGAAAAACAGATTGAAATAAATTCTCATCTTCAGAAAATCATTAGGCTTGAAAATGAAGCTGAAAATGCTCGGAATAAAATCAAAGAACTTGAGAATAAATTGAAAGGTTTTGTGAATTCTACATCTCATGTCTGTCAAAACCGATCAATTCAGTTCCAATAAGTGACAATGTCACAAACTTTGACAAAGTCAAAGTTGAAGATTGTGATGAGAAAACTGATGATGGTAATGAAAAAAGAAAAATATTTTTGAAATTAAATGAAATGTTTCAAGAAACTGTTCTACATTCTACTGAAAAAGGTGAATGCTCAACGCAAAAACCTGTAAAGAAGAATGTGGAACAAAAACAAAAAGATAAACAACCGAAAAATCTTCAAAAAGAAAATAAAAGCTCATCAGTTCAATCATCCAATCGTGATAAAAAATCACAAAAATTGGAAAATCAAAACTAAAAAACAGTTGGTAATAAGTGGTGCAGGTTTGACCACAGTGCTTCAAAGCCAAATCCAGCTTTCAGGAAGAGTGATGATTACCACAAAGCCAAACAGTGCTATGATCTGAATGTTTGGACTGAAGGTGGTAATTGGTATGATAACAGAGTGTGTTACACTTGTGGTGTTCGAGGACACATTGCTGTTAACTGCCAAAATCAGTGGTTTGAGACGAGGAGATGCTATAATTGCAAAATCAAAGGTCACATTGCCAGAGATTGCTCAATGAGATCAAATGAAAGATCGAGGGCCGAATCTCAGAAAAAGGCAAAGAAACCAGTCAAAGTCGAAGAAAAGCCCAAAGAACATAAAGTTCTAGAAAAGAAAGTAAAGCTTTCACAAGGGCAGAAAGACAGACTGAGGAAAAAGAGGAAGAAAGCGAGAGAATATCTCGAAAGGATTTTGTCCTCGGATACAACTGGTAAAACAGATAAAAGTTCTGATAAATCATCTTGCTCACCAATGAATGACAAATTAAGCAAAATGAATTCATCAGATACAAATCTGAGGACAGAGGAGAGAGTAAAGAAAGAGAATGTTGGTGGTGATGAATTTGTTTCTTTGGAAACAAAGGAGCCACGTGTTGGCAATGAATCTGATTCATCAAAGTCAGACAAGCCAAGTTCAGGCAATGAATCTGGTGTGGTAAATCTAGAAGAGCCGTGTGTTGAGGTAAAAGTTGAGAATTCTGGTCTAACAATGGATGATGCAAATTTTCCACCATTGTTGAACAAGAATTCAAAATCACCCAAGGACCGTCAGGCTTGGGTGAATCTGTTTAAATGAAAAACCTGACTTGCCGGAGCTTCCAAGTTGGTAAGTGTGGAGCAGGAATCGGCACATTTCTTGAGAAATTCACTTCAGTGATATTTCGATTTACAAGTGGTAAATCAGGGACATTAAGTTGTACTTGATTTTCTACAAGTGGTGTTGGGGTTTAAAACAGAAAAATGATAAATCTACATGTGGTTAAAAGAAACAAAGTGATGTGATGACCCCGAACCTACAAGTGGTTGGTAAACAAACTAATTTTTCCGGAAAAACCATTTTGATTAAAATAAACTTAAGTGTTTTGAAATCATAATGGGAAAATAGTTTGTTGTAAGGGAAAGTTCTGATTGTCCAAGCCAAGTGAATGGAGAATTGAAGTGATTCTCATCATGTTGTCATATTTCTTGTACAGCTTGTTTTCAAATTTTCTCAGAAAATCAAAATTGAGACATATTTTGATTTTAGGGGGAGTAAAATTTTTTCATAAAATTAGAAAATTTGAAAATGTCAAAAACATTGAAAAATGCAAAAAATGAGTTTTGTTGTCAAAAAGAGGAAATGATAGTAGATCAGTTGGACTGTCACAGCATGCTAAAGAAATGGAGAGATAAAATGTGATAAACGGTCTCACTAAAGATGTGACGATAGGCTCAGCTAGACTAGTAGATTTGCGATAACGATACAAACCTAAAATGAAAAAGCCTAGTTCTAGTGGGAAACATGGTCAAAAGCATAGTACTTAGTTTTGTCCTTCTTGATTGTGTGCCTACTCAGTAATCGCTGATTGTCGAAAGACATAAAACTGGTTAAGTTTGTGAACTTTCACAACTTTGCTGAAAAGTCGCTGTGATTGTGCATTTTATTTTGCGAAGATTTAAACTTGTTTTATTTCTTTATTTTGTTTAAGAATTGGACATCCTCTGCGTATACGTGAGTATCGACCTGGATGTTATTGCCTAAACGTTCTGCTTTATTTTCTTTGGTGTTTCGTTTAAGCTTTGGACCTCCTCTGCGTATACGTGAGTATCGAACTGGTGGTTAAAGCCTAAACAATTTCAACTTGTTTTATTTTTCTTATTTTGTTTAAACATTGGACTTTCTTTGCGTATCGAAAGATCGACCTGATTGTTAATGTTTAAACATTATGCTTTGTTTTCGCACAAATCACAGTTGATAAAAGTTTAAAGGCATTACTTGAGTCAGTGTATTGTATGATGAGGGGATATGCTGAGATCGTGGGGTCCATAAGAATTTAGTGCTATCTTAATATACTTTAACGTATCGGTAAGCATGTCGAAAGTTTTTAGATTGAGTTTAAATGGACAACAATATCGTCAATCAATGTGAATCGTTTAGAACTGAAAATGTTTAAAGCTTAACGGTGCTTGTGGTTAGTCACATAAACTGATATGATCCTCTTTCACAAACTCACAAAAATATTGTATGTAAATATTTCTTTACTGCATTTCATTTCATTACATTAAAAATCCAAAAAGATTTTCGGAGTGTTTTAGCATAAACTTTTGAAAAATACAAAAAGATTTTCAACAACTGATGTTGGAGAACTGATATTCAAAATTTCAAGTGTTGAACATGATGAACAGGATTGGGAGTGTGTGCTTAAATGAAGAAATTTGTTTTGTTGAAAGAAAGTTTGATTAGTTAATTGAGATCATTAATCTGAACTTGAAGTAACTTTTACTAGTAAGTTTTTCTTATTGATTTAAGTAAAAATTTATGTGTTTGTGAGAAGATTGTGTAGGAGATGAGCTTAAACAGAGTTAAAGCCAGGATGCAATCTCAAGGTGATAGCTAATTCCAGACGGCGATCCCATCATGATGAAAGGGGGAGTCTGACGAGGTTAGAGCCAAAGAAAAGATCCTAGTATATTCTAAGAAAGAAAGGAGACCGATCAAGATTGAAGAGTCGTCATGATGAAGACTCTCACTGAAGATTCCGTCAACATTCAAGGGGGAGTCTGTTGGTGCAGTTGTCTGTCGACTTCATCTTCGTTCGAGTCTCAGATTGGGAATGATAGATTAGGGCACGTTATACGAGGAAAATAGGAGAGTTTTCATATATTTGAGCTAATTTCGTTTGAAGTTGACAGGTGACACTTTCAAACGAAATTAAGAAGTTTAATTTCGTTTGAAGAGTACCATGTCACTTTCAAACGAAATCACTTCTCCTATAAATACCTTGAGTGCTAGTTCATTTGTAACCTTCTTGATTTCGACGCTGAGGTGCTGTCGAAGTGTCTACGTGCAGTAAATTGCTTCTAGATCAGTAAACAAGACAGTTAATAGTGAATACAAGCTAAACAAAGACAGAATCAATGAATTCCGCCTCTGATTCTGTCTGAGCACTCTTTTGATCGACTCGTTAGGTCGTTTCACGATCCTACATCCAAGCACATGAGGATCAGGTATCTTGAGGTACATGTAGATTCAATGTTAATTACTAACCACTTTAATGGTTCTTATGCTATTAAAGGCGAAAGGCAAATCAAATACCTAGAGATAGTCAAGAAATTGGCAGACTCTTTTGCTTCTTTTAGTTTGACATAGGTACCCAGGGAAGAAAATGCAGAAGCTGATGCTTTAGCCAACCTTGGATCATCATTGAAGATTGCAGAGGATATTAAAATTCCCATCATCCACATCTTGGCTCCTGCTATTGAGGATCACACAGCTATGGAGATAGTAGAGGATTCTGCAATCATACCAAGTGATGATACACAGTCAAATTCAGGATCCTGGATCCTTCCAATCATGAGATATATACAACATGGAGAGATTCCTACAGGAGAAAATCCCAGAGCTTTCAAAGTCAAGGTATATCAATTTACAATATTAAATAACATGTTATATAAACGATCTCTTGCAGGTCCATATCTAAGGTGCAACGAGTTTCAAAATAATGGCGTAATTTACAATATTAAGACTAATTTTCATGAAGGAGATTGTGGAAACCACACTGGGGGTAGAGCACTGTTCTCAAGGATCCTTAGAATATGATACTATTGGCCTACTATGAAGAAGGATGCTGTGGATTATGCAAAGAAGTGTAATGCTTGTCAAAGACATAGCAATATCCTTCATCAACCAGTGGAGCTCCTGCATCCTATATCCTCTTCTTGGCCATTCATGAGATGGGGAATGGATATAGTTGGCAAACTTCCCAAAGCACCAGGAGGGAAAGCGTTCATGCTTGCTATGACTGATTCCTTTTCCAAATTGATAGAAGCTGAAGCCTTTTCTCAAGTTAGAGAAAAGGAAGTGACATCCTTTATTAAATGAAACATCATTACTAGATTTGGCATACCTTCTGAAATTGTTTGGGATAATGGATCCCAATTTATTGGGAATAGAACCACTAACTTTTGTGACAGCTGGGGGATTAAGATGATAACATCAACACCAGTCCACCCACAAGCTAATGGTCAAGCAGAATCATCCACCAAGATCATCATCAACAATTTGAAGAAGAAGCTTGGATCCAAAAAGGGAAAATGGGCAGAAGAGCTACCTTATGTGTTATGGGCTGATAGAACAACTCCCAAGAATGCTACTAGTCAGACTCCATTTTCTTTAGTGTTTGGAGCTGAATCTGTGATCCCTATAGAGATGGTAGTTCCTACTGCAAGAACAAGCATCCGTGATCCTGAAGGAAATGCTGAAAACTTGGTTCAAGATTTGGACACCATAGAAGAACTCAGGGATTTGGCTAGCATAATATTGGCTAGTTATCAACAAAGGATGGCTGGAGCCTATAACAAGAATGTTAGGATCAAAAAGTTTCAGGTTGGTGACATGGTGTTGAGGAAAGCATTCCAAAATACCACAAATCCTGCTGAGGGCAAGTTAGCACCAAAGTGGGAAGGCCCCTATCTTATTGAAGCTGAGGCAGGAAAGGGGGCATACCGTTTATCAACAATGGAAGGTGATTTGTTACCAAGAGCTTGGAATGCTGTCCATTTGAAGAGATACTTCATGTAAGAAGGATCCAGGATCCTTGGCCATCTTCATATCTGATACACACTAAGGATCCTTAGAGGGTATAAGATACTCATTCTGGTAATGATTTAATTTTAATTTATCTAATCCTTTAATTTATTTGATTATAAGGAGAAGGATCCAGGATCCTTTATCCTTCTTCACTAAATGCTAAGTTTTGCAGAAGTTGGTGCATCATTGACAAAGGATCAAATATCCACTGAAATCTCCTAAGTATTGGGTTTATCCCCAGTTTTTGGGCTTGTCTCCAGTTTAAGGTATCTACCACCTTCTACGAATCAGGTTCTTACACCTTCGCCAGTTGCGCACGATTATCCTAGTGCAATTAAAGGCAATGGGACCAGTACCCGCTTTAGGGACTGACAATTTCATTATACTGGCTGTATTTAGGATCCTAAGTATAATGGTAGACGTACCATACATCCGTTCTTAAGGTTTCTAACATTTTCACGTTAGCTAAGGTTTTGACATTTTCATGTCACTAAGTTTGGATAGTCGCCAGTATGGGCTATACTCCAGTATATACAAGATCCTTTGGGCTTGTCCCCAGTTTTTGGGCTTGTCCCTAGATTGTTGGGCTTGTCCCCAGATTGTTGGGCTTGTCCCCAGATTGTTGGGATTGTCCCCATATACTAACATCTTCTTTACAATTGGCTCAGTCCCAAGTTATATCCTATTTCAGGTTTCTAGAGCTGAACAGTTAAGGATCCAGGATCCTAACTTTCTACAAGGTTTTATCTTTTGTTTGTCACAGTTGTAAGGATTAAGGATATAGGATCCTAACTTGGATTCTCTGGTATGATCCTTATTTACTTTAACATTATTCTTTATTTGTTATTCATACCCTTATTTTTTACAACAGGACATATGATCCTAAAAGTGTCTCACTTTCCAAACTCTTTCATTAAAGGATATTTGATCCTTGATCATATCCTAAACTTTTTGACATAAACTGATTTTTATACTTTCACTAATAACTTGTAAGTTCAAAAAATTGTACAATAACAATTGAAAATTAAATATATGCAAAATAAACAACACAAAGATAGTCAAAAGGTTAAAGTTTTATTTATTTATCATAGTTAACCCTTTTAAAGGTTGTCAAAATTGCCTACCCAAACATCTACCAGCAATACGTGGCCCGTCTGCTTGGGTAGGCAAAGGGTGCCTATGTTCGTAAGGTTCATTGAGTGTAGGAAATCAAAAGGCGAGGGGTATCAAAGGCTTCATCCTCCACAAACAGAAGGACCTATCCACCTTTGCTAGCCCCTATTGTCCCAAGGATCCATGATCTTTAACCCTAAAAACTATTGTTTAGTTACAGACCATTGTTCGAAACATCATCATCAAAAAACTACCAAATCATAAAAAATGGGATCCGGCCACGTGTAGAAATTTCCATCATCGCCCATTTGTGCAGCCTAGACGTTCGCTGCATCCTCCACCTCTTCTTCACCACCTTTGCCACTCCCACCAGCTGCCTCTGCCTCAGGATCCTTTGCTCCGCTGCCACCACCTTCAAGAGCTAGCACTTCCTCAGGTTCATCCTCGTCCCCAAGCTCCACAAGCCTTTGCTTCCAAGCCTCCACTTCCTAGCCGGACCGGTCAAAGGCAGCATCCTCAGCCTCTTTAGCCATCTGCAGCTTGATTTTCAGCATGGCGATTACAGCGGACAGTTTGGCTCCATCCATGATCTCAACCTTCTCTTTTGGGTCGTTATCTGAGTGAGAACCAGCTCCTTTGCAGCATATTGATGTCCCTTTCTAGAGAAGATATCTTTTTGTCCTTGGCAAGGAAAATCTGCTGGAAGTCCAGATTTTTTTGCTCGGCCTCTGCCAGATGTTGATCAAGGAGGATCTGAACCTCAGCAAATTTCTGCACAAAGAAAGTTAAAAATCAGGATCCTGTGACCTCAGAAAGAAAAGCTCAGATTTCAGGATACAGGATCCTTACCTCAGAGACGTATTCATGGAGCTGATGTTTAATGACAGGGAGGCCTTCAGTGGGTTCAGTAGTTTTCCTCTTCTTGGCACCTTTTCCCCTGGTGCTTGTTTTGGTCAAAAATCACACAAGGATAATGTAACCAAATCCGATTTTGTGAGGTGTGATGCTTGAATATGTGAACAAAAGTATGAACAAAGAATGAATGAAATGAATGTTGAACACAAGGATTTATACGAGGAAAAAGCCCTTGATCAATGAATGATCTCCGGAATAAAAAACCTCGGGTGATGGAAACTACCGATCACCAACTATATTGCACAAACAATGTTTACAAATCGGGATGATAACAAGCTTGGTACAAGGTTAACTATAGTGCAAAATGCATGTAATCGCCGAGGGTTGTTGAGAGCTCGAGTGTAGTGTGTGTTGCTAATAATTCTTATGTCTAAACAAGCTTGTATCCCCTTTTAAAAATAGAAACTAGCTAAGCTAACTAACTATCCACAAAAGGTGCTATCTTCCCACGATCTCCACAACGGTCACGAAGGCCATGCACGTGCAGAATAAAGGAGTATATTCCCCTAGAATCTTTGTTAGACCAAGTCCCATTCGAATACTCCTGCAAAACAAATTCAAATACAATGGAAATAATTGTTAATGTTAGGATAATAATGAGGATCCGGGATCCTTAATCCTGCAACGTCTTCTGAGGATCCTTAATTCAAACTAAACTGAGAATCCGTGATCCTGGCTGCACTTGAGGATCCATGATCCATACATTGTGAAAATCCACCCCTAACAATTGCCCCCAAAATATGAGGAATTAAATGTAACTGAATGATTCATATTTTCTAGTTGATCTGGAACAACTTGGTTAGCGAAAAATTTGCCGTTGCCATTGGACTAGCCGTTGCGAATATGACGTCAGCGACAAGACTTCCCTGCACAATCATAATTATATATACAGGGTTAGAGATAAGGATCAATTTGCATTTAAATTCGAGCGTTTCTCTCCTTTAAATCTTCATTCGGAGACTCCAAAAGGTATCTCTCTAATCCTTCTCTCTAAGATTTCTTCTTCTTCCAATTTTCTGTTTCTTCAAAATCTTGTAGCCAAGATGAAGCTTCGATCCTCTCCTTCCACGGATCCTAAGAAGGACAGCCCTTTGAAAAGCCAGGGTGTCACCAAAAATCCTTCGCTGGAACTCTGTCGTTTCACCGATCATGAAATTGATCGGATACGCCATTGCTTCTCAGCAGGATCCGTCTTCAGATCATTTGACTCTTCAACGAAGAGTGACTGTGTTTCTAATGCTTGGATCACCTTTCCGGCAACCCCTTTTCTGATAGGGTTTTCTTATCCTTTCCCTGTTTTAACCCAATCTTTCTTTACACTCACTGGCATGTGCTATATACAAGCCATGCCAATGATGTGGAGAGTTCTTCACACTCTTGAAAACATCATTGAGCAGGAAGAGATTGAAATAGGGGTGTCTGAGTTGAGTCGGTTATACAACCTTGTTAGCCATGGTTCTCACCGTTTCTTATTCAAACATAAACCCGGTCAGCCTCATCCAATCCTCAAAACAACCAAAAATGACTCCAACTGGAGAAACCTATTTTTCTTTGTAAGGAGAGACTCCATCTCGGATAGGAAAGATCTCCCCAAAAAGTGGATCACCCAGGGTAGGATATGGGATCCTTATATTAGGACCAAAGTAGTATTCTTTTTCTTTTAAGGATAACTGATCATTCTTTCTGTTTCTGCAGCTATCTCGCTTTCTCATATTCAAGAAACACCTGCAACACAAGAAAGGATTTCCGCTTTCTAGAAGCTTGATCCTGTTGTAAGGACATTTCAAGCTAAAACAAAGGATTCACAAGAAGTCTCCTTCGGTTCCTACACGATGTCAAGTAAGTATCCATATTTATGTGTAAATAAATGTTTAAATGAATGTAAAGTATGAATACTTATCTGTGTTTTGTATTTGTAGGCGCTGGAAAATCCTCAAAATCAGCTTCTAGATTCAGCGTCAGTGATCTTGATGCATTTGCTTCCTCAAATTCCATCAAGAAGGAACTAGCTGCCAGTCCCAGCATCCCAAACCCTAAAGTCATGAGCACACGGGGCAAGGGTGCCAAGAAAAGAAAGACCTCTGAGCCCACTGAAGGCCTCCCTCTCATCTAACACCAGTTCGAGGAGTATGTCTCTGAGGTAAGGATCCTGGATCCTTAAGTCTGATCTTTACTTTCTGAGGATAACGGATCCTGACTGTATGCTTCTTTTATGCAGAAATTCGCCGAGATCTAAATGCTCCTTGACCAGCATGTGGCCGAGACCGAGCAGCAAAAGTTTGACTTCCAGCAGATGTTCCTAGCCAAAGACAAGAAGATCGCTTCCCTCGAGAAGGACATCAACCTGCTGCAAAAGGAGCTGGTCCTAATCCAGATCACATCCCAGAAGGAGAAGGCAGAGGTTATGGATGGGGCTAAGTTGTCTGCCACCATTGCCATGATGAAGATCAAACTACAAATGGCTAAGGAGGCTGAGGATCCTGCTTTCGATAGGTCTGCCTGGGACCAGGAGGCTTGGAGGCAAAGGCTGGCGGAGCTGGATGATGACGAGGAAGCTAAGGAGGTCTTGGCAATTGAGGCTGGTAGCAGTTGGGTGAAGGATCCAGTGGAAGAGGCAGCTGGTGGTGATGATGCAGGGAAGGTTTAAGCTGCAACAATGGGCGATGATGGATTTATCTAGACACGGTCGGAGCCCATTTTTTATGGTTTAATGGTTTTTGTTTAATGGTGTTTTCATGGTGAACAATTATGGTTTGTAACTAAACAGTAGTATTTAGGTTTAAGGATCATGGATCCTTGGGACAATAGGGGGTAGCAAAGGTGGATGGGTCCTTCTGTTTGGGGAGGATGAAGCCTTTGATGCCCTTCATCTTTTAATTTCCTGGATAACTCAGAACTTTTTAGTCTGGACACCCTTTACCTACCCCAGCGGACGGGCCACGTATTGCTGGTAGATGCTCGGGGTAGGTAATTTTGACAACCTTTAAAGGGTTTAATTATGATAAATAAATAAAGCTTTAACCTTTTGACTATCTTGTGTTGTTCACTTTGTCTCTATTTACCTTTCAATTGTTATTGTACAATTTTTTTGGATTTACAAGTCATTAATGAAGGTGTAAAAATTAGTTTATATCAAAAGGTTAGGAAATGATCAAGGATCAAATATCCTTTAGTCAAAAAGTTTAAAAAAGCAAGTTAATTTTAGGATCATATATCATGTTGTCAAAGAATAAGGGTAACATCGATAAACCAAGAATAAATATAATGTAAATAAGGATCATACCAGAGAATCCAAGTTAGGATCCTATATCCTTAATGAATACTATTGGAACAATCATAAGACAAACCCTTGTGGAAAGCTAGGATCCAGGATCCTTAACTGTTTAACTTTAGAATCCTAAAATAAGAAATAACTTGGGACTAAGCCAACCTGTAAAAGAAAGAATTAGTTTCTGGGGACAAGCCCAAAAAAAACTGGGGACTAGCCCAAAAACTGGGGACTAGCCCAAAGGATCTTATGTAAACTGGAGTATGGCCGTTACTGGCGACTATCCAAACTTAGTGACATGAAGATGCCAAAACCTTAGCTAACGTGAAAACGTTAGAAACCTTAGGAATGGATGTATGGTACGTCTACCATTATACTTAGAATCCTAAATACAGCCAGTACAATGAAATTGTTAGCCCCTAAAGCGGGTATTGGTCCCATTGCCTTTAACTGCACCAGGATAATCGTGCGCTACTGGCGAAGGTGTAAGAGCCTGATTCGTAGAAGGTAGTGGATACCTTGAACTGGGGACAAGCCCAAAAACTGGGGATAAACCCATAAAACTGTGGACAAGCCCATAAAACTTAGGAGACTTATGTGGATACTTGATCCTTTGTCAAAGATGCACCCACTTCCGCAAAACTCATAACTTCGTGAAAAAAGATAAAGGATCCCAGATCCTTCTCCTTGTAATAAAATAAATTAAAGGATTAGATAAATTAGAATCAAATCATTACCGGAATGAGGATCATATATCCTCTAAGGATCCTTTATGTATACCAGATATGAGGATGACTAAAGATCCTGGATCCTTCTTACATGAAGTATCTCTTTAGATGGACAGCATTCCAAGCTCTTGGTAATAGATCACCTTCCATTGTTAATAAGCGGTATGCCCCCTTTCCTGCCTCAACTTCAATAAGATAGGGGCCTTCCCACTTTGGAGCTAACTTGCCATCAGCAGGATTTGTGGTATTTTGGAATGCTTTTCTCAACACCATGTCACCAACTTGAAACTTTCTGATCCTGACATTCTTGTTTTAAGCTCCAGCCATCCTTTGTTGATAACTAGCCAATCTTATCCTTGCCAAATCCCTGAGTTCTTCTATGGTATCCAAGTCTTGAACCAAGTTTTCAGCATTTCCTTCAGGATCACGGATTCTTGTTCTTGCAGTAGGGACTACCATCTCTGTAGGGATCACTAATTCAGCTCCAAACACCAAAGAAAATGGAGTTTGGCCAGTAGCATTCTTGGGAGTTGTTCTATAAGCCCATAGAACATATGGTAGGTCTTCTGCCCATTTTCCCTTTTTGGATCTAAGCTTCTTCTTCAAGTTGTTAATGATGATCTTATTGGATGATTCTGCTTGACCATTAGCTTGCGGATGGACTAGTGTTGATGTTATCATTTTAATCCCCCAACTGTCACAAAAGTTAGTAGTTCTACTCCCAATGAATTGGGATCCATTATCACAAACAATTTCAGAAGGGATACCAAATCTGGTAATAATGTTTCTTTTAATAAAGGATATTACTTCCTTTTCTCTGACTTGAGCAAATGCCTCAGCTTCTATCCATTTAGAAAAGTAATTAGTCATGGCAAGCAAAAACACTTTTCCTCCTGGTGCTTTTGGAAGTTTACCAACTATATCCATTCCCCATCTCATGAGTGGCCAAGAAGAGGATATAGGATGCAGGAGCTCTGCTGGTTGATGAAGGATATTGCTATGTCTTTGACAGGCATCACATTTCTTGGCATAATCCACAGCATCCTTCTTCATAGTGGGCCAATAGTATCCTGTCCTAAGGTTCCTTGAAAACAGTGCTCTGCCCCAAGTGTGGTTTCCATAATCTCCTTCATGAAAAACCTTAAGAACTTCTTGGATTTCAGGATCCTCGATGCACCTTAGATATGGACCTGCAAGAGATCGTTTATATAACATGTTATTTAGTATTGTAAATTGAGATACCTTGACTTTGAAAGCTCTAGGATTTTCTCCGATAGGGGTCTCTCCATGTTGTATATATCTTAGGATTGGAAGGATCCAGGATCCTGACTGTGATTGTGCATCATCACTAGGTATGATTACAGAATCCTCCACTATTTCCAAAGCTGTATGATCTTCAATAGCGAGAGCCAAGATGTGGATGATAGGAATTTTGATATCCTCTGGAATCTTCAATGATGATCCAAGGTTGGCTAAAGCATCAGCTTCTGCATTCTCTTCCCTGGGTACCTGTGTCAAACTAAAAGAAGCAAAAGAGTCTGCCAATTTCTTGACTATCTCTAGATATTTGATTAGTCTTTCACCTTTAACAGCATAAGAACCATTAAAGTGGTTAGTGATCAATAAAGAATCTACATGTACCTCAAGATACCTGATCCTCATATGCTTGGCAATTTGCAAACCAGCTATTATGGCTTCATACTCAGCCTCATTGTTAGTAGTTTGAAACTCACAAGCAATTGAGTGGGGTATTATGTCCCCCTGTGGCGATTTTAGTAGTATGCCTAGTCCAGTTCCTTTGACATTAGAGGCTCCATCTGTGAAGAGTATCCAAGGATCCTTAGTCTCTTCAAGCTGTTGAACTTCCAATTCAGCTTCCCTTTGTAGCTCACTACTGAAATCAGCCACAAAGTCAGCCAAGGCCTGAGATTTAATGGCAGTTCTTGGTTCATATCTGATATCATAAGCACTGAGTTTGACTGCCCACTTTTCCATCCTTCCTGACATTTCAGGTTTCCTGAGAACATTCTTAATTGGAAAGTTAGTTTTAACAATAATAGCATGTGTTTCAAAATAATGGCGAAGTTTAGTAGATGCCATGATTAAAGCAAGGATAAGTTTTTCTAAATGAGAATACCTGGATTCAGCATCAAGCAAACTTTTACTTACATAATATACAGGATGTTGTGTACCTTCATGATCCTTAACAAGGACTGCAATTACTGCCTTAGAAGAGACTGCCAAATATAAGGATAATATATCCCATTTTTCTGGATTCATTAATGCTGGGGATGAGGATAGGTAATCCTTAAGGGCCTTGAGAGCATTTTCATGCTTTACAGACCACTCAAATTTCTTATTCTTTCTCAGAATGTCATAGAATTTCTTGCATTTCTCTGATGACTTTAAGATGAACCTGTTTAAGGCTGCGATCCTTCCTGTCAATCTTTGCACATCCTTAGCATTGGCAGGAGACTTGATGTTCAAAATCGCCTTGATTTGCTCTGTACTTGCCTCTATGCCTCTTTTTGTTACCATGTACCCTAGAAACTTGCAAACTTTCACACCAAAGTGGCACTTGGAAGGATTCAATTTCATATTGAATTTATCAAGGATATCAAATGCTTCCTCCAAATCTCTAAGGTGATCCTCGGCTCTCTTGGACTTAACCACCATGTCATCTATATAGACCTCCATTATGTGTCCTATTTATTCTTTAAACATCATATTAACTAGCCTTTGGTAGGTAGCACCTGCATTTCTTAGTCCAAAGGGCATAGCAATATAACAATAGATACCAGTAGGGGTTATAAAGGTAGTATCCTCTTGATCAGATGGTTCCATCTGAATTTTTTAGAATCCAGATG
This sequence comes from Helianthus tuberosus, assembly GCA_030545235.1. NCBI lineage: Eukaryota > Viridiplantae > Streptophyta > Magnoliopsida > Asterales > Asteraceae > Helianthus > Helianthus tuberosus. Next base: position 99,477,793 of record CM060397.1, read on the forward strand.
AAGCATCCATGAAAGTCAACAACTCATGACCCGCGGTAACATCCACCATGGAGTCAATGTGGGGTAATGGGAAAGGATCCTTGGGACACGCCTTGTTTAAATCAGTGAAATCGACACATACCCTCCACTTTCCATTTTTCTTTTGAACAACAACCACATTGGCTAACCATCTTGGATACTTAACCTCCCTAATCATACCTACTCTAAGTAGTTTATCTACCTCCTCCTGGATGATGGCATTCCTCTCAGGTGCAAACTTTCTCCTTTTTTGGTGTATGGGTTTGAATGACCTGTCAATGCCAAGTTTATGAGTGATAATATCTTTGGAAATACTTGTCATGTCTTCATGCTTCCAGGCAAAGGTAGTTTTTCTTCTCTTTAGGAAGGATACTAGATCCTGTTCAATATTGTTGAGGATCCAGGATCCTATAAAAACTTTGGATTCAGGATCCTTAGGATCCATCAGGATATCCTTGATATCTTGTTCTCTTGCCTCCAGGACATCTCTTGGAGGATACTTTAATTGCTATTGCTCCCTGGGTCTTGAGGCTGGCTTCATTGATGAAGTGTAACAATTTTTAGCTTCCTGTTGGTCACTTTCTATCTTCACCACACCCCATGGAGTAGGGAGTTTGACACATTGGTGATATGTAGATGGGACTGCTTTCATGTCATGTATCCATGGCCTGCCAAGGATAACATTGCAACACTATAAGAAATCTATAACACAAAATTTTTGAAAAGAATTAACTCCCTCTATGTAAATGGGAAGTTTAATGTCCCCCAAAGTGTTCTTGGTTTTTCCATTGAATCCCACAAGAACTGATGATCTTGGAATAATTTCTAATTCAGGGATGTTCATCTGCTTGAGGACAACAAGTTGAATGATGTTCACTGAGCTTCCTCCATCTATGAGAATCCTGCGAACAATATGATTAGATATAAACAGTGTAATAACAAGACCATCATGATGAGGATCCTGAATATCCACGCGATCATCCTCATCAAAGGATATAACTTTCTCCTGTGTAAGGATCGAGGTTCGAATGGGTCTGTCCCCATTATCCATCTTTGTTTCTTTGGCATGCCTCTTGGCTCCTGAAAAGAAAGTGCCGCATATGTCTGATCCTCCAGATATGAAGTTGATAATCTGTGCATCAGCAGGAGGAGCTAGAGCTCTTTCCGGGATCTTTTCAGGATCCTAGATCCTTGATTTTTTCCTTCTAAACAGCTCCTTCAAATGCCCTTTGCTTAACAAATAACCAATCTCTTTCCTGAGTGCTATGCATTCGTCAGTGAGATGGCCGAAATCTTCATGATATGCACACCATTTGGATTTGTCTTTTGTTGCGGCCGGTTTATCACTCTTTCTGGGCCATCTTGCTTTTTCACCTAGATTCTGCATTGCAAGGATTGGTTCATTATTATCAACAGAAAAGAAATATTCAGAAATGGGAGGATAATCCTCATCATCCTCTTCTTGCTCCACTGCATGCACGTTCTGGTTATCAGACTTGTTGTATGATTTGGACTTGTTGTTTATGAAGTAGGATCCTTGCTTTTCCTGCTTTGAGGATCCTACCAGTCTTTCTTGGATCCTTTTATCATCCTCTAGGCGAATGAATCTAAGGGCCCTGGTTCTTACTTCATCAAGATTCCTGCAAGGGGTCATGACAAGATCATCATAGAACTGTGAATCCTTAAGTAAACCCATTTTGAATGCTTCTACAGCCGTAGCTATATCCAAGTTAGGAATTTCTAATGATTCCCTACTGAATTTGGTTATATAATCCCTAAGTGATTCATTTTGACCTTGTGCAACCCTATATAGATCACTAGTTAATCGTTCAAATCTCCTACTACATGAGAATTGGCTATTAATCAAATTAACTAAGTTAGCAAATGAAGTAATAGAGTAAGGGGGAAGACTTAGCAGCCATTTAAGAGCTGATCCTGTCAGTGTGGATCCAAAGCCCTTGCATAGACATGTTTCTTTTAACCTTTCAGGAAAGGTTTGATTTCCATTCTCTCCCTGTATTGAGCTACATGCTCCTCAGGATCAGTTGAGCCATCATATGACTTCATGTTTGGTTTTTGAAACCTCTTTGGTATCTCAGCATCACAAATAGGTGGTGCAAATCAAGATATCCTGTGACTCCCATCTGGAATTTCTGGAATGGGTTTGACCACTCCTGGAACACTGGATATCATATCCTTGAGGTTTTGTATCTCTCTAGCCATAGTTTGGTTGATTCCTGTATCCTGCACAAAGCCATGGTTAGTATTATAAGTAGTATTTAAGGTGTTACCTGCTGATGGATTCAAGGGTGGAATCCCTGATGTGAATCCATATTGATGTGATTCTGGCATGATCGAGGGACCAGATAAAGCAATAGTCTGCATAGGGATGAAGTCTCCCAGGTAAATTTCTGAACTTCTAGGTTGTGCACTCCTTAAGGATCCTTGATCCTGAAAGATGTTGAACCCTTGATACACCGAGACTGGGGGTCTTGGAGGATAATCCATGGACCCGTAAACCTGAGATGAGGATCCCTGAACCTGAGAGGAGGATCCTTGAACCTGAGAGGATCCCTGAACCTGAGAAGAGGATCCCTGAACTTGGGAGGAGGATCCTTGACCCTGGAATGAGGATCCTTGAACCGTCTGCGCTCCCATATATCCTCCAGAACTGAAAAAGGATCCTTGATGCTTGGAGGAGGATCCTTAAGGCTGAAGAGAGGATCCTGAAGGCTGAAAATAGGATCCTTGAGCCTGAGTCATTGCCAACGATCCATAGCGTATACTCGATAATCCACCCTGGTATTGAGTGCCTGATGCTGTGGAGTGTTGGGCTATTATGGCTGAAGAATCAAAATTCAGTGATCTGGGCATCAATGGAGAGTGATCCTCCGCCGATCTCTTCAATTTCTTGATTTCATTAATCTCTCGAAGGATCCTGTCATTAGTTCTATCCTGCTGCTGCACGTGATCCTTCATCTGCAAAACGGGGGTTTGTTTCTTCGGAGCATTCTCAGCATTCTTCTGGGATCCAGAAGGTGCAGGAGGCAAAGGTGGAATGCCTTGTGAAGAGGTGATCGCCGGCATAGAGCTTGAAGTGTTTTTCTCTTGAGAAGCCATGTAGTTGGAGGTAATGAAGAGAAATGAACGAAATGAAAATAATTTCTCAGAAGTGAAGCACCAATTGGCCCACGGTGGGCGCCAAACTGTTTTGGTCAAAAATCACACACGGATAATGTAACCAAATCCGATTTTGTGAGGTGTGATGCTTGAATATGTGAACAAATGTATGAACAAAGAATGAATGAAATGAATGTTGAACACAAGGATTTATACGAGGAAAAAGCCCTTGATCAATGAATGATCTCCGGCATAAAAAACCTCGGGTGATGGAAACTACCGATCACCAACTATATTGCACAAACAATGTTTACAAATCGGGATGGTAACAAGCTTGGTACAAGGTTAACTATAGTGCAAAATGTATGTAATCGCCAAGAGTTGTTGAGAGCTCGAGTGTAGTGTGTGTTGCTAATAATTCTTATGTCTAAACAAGCTTGTATCCCCTTTTAAAAATAGAAACTAGCTAAGCTAACTAACTATCCGCAAAAGGTGCTATCTTCCCACGATCTCCACAACGGCCACGAAGGCCATGCACGTGCAGAATAAAGGAGCATATTCCCCTAGAATCTCGGTCAGACCAAGTCCCATTCGAATACTCCTGCAAAACAAATTCAAATACAATGGAAACAATGGTTAATGTTGGGATAATAATGAGGATCCGGGATTCTTAATCCTGCAACATCTTCTGAGGATCCTTAATTCAAATTGAGCTGAGGATCTGTGATCCTGGCTGCGCTTGAGGATCCATGATCCATACATTATGAAAATCCATCCCTAACAGTGCTCATGCCTTTAGGCTCAGGTTTGCTTAAGCTTATGGCAAGCTCTTTCTTTTGAGACTTTGGGGATGCGATATGATAGAAGATCGGCAACGCTGAACCTGGAGACAGACTTAGAAGACTTGCCAGCACCTACAAGTACAAAACCCAGATAAGTATTCATATCCTTATTTTATTAAATATTTTTATACATGAAAATGGATACTTACTTGACATAGTGTGGGAGGCGGATGAAATTTCCTCTGGATCCTGTGCTTTTGGGGGGAATGTCCTGATTGCATGGTCAAGCTTCCAGAAAGCTTTTATCCTTTCTTCTGTGGTAGGTGACGATTGAATGTGAGAAAGGGTGATATCTGCATAAACAAACCAGAAAAGAAGGATCAGTTATCCTAATGAAAGAAGAATCCTTACCGATATCCTGGCCTAAGGATCCTATATCCTACCATTGGTGTTCCACTTTTTGGGAAGTAGGTTCCCATCTGGAATAGAATCCCTCCTCACGAAGAAGAATTGATTCCTCCAGTTAGTATCATTTTTGGTGGCTTTCAAGATCAGGAGAGGCTGCTCAGGTTTGGATTTGAAAAGATAACGGTAGGAACCATGGCTAACAAGATTGTACAAATGGCTCAATTCAGACATCCCTATGTCAATACCCTCTTGCTCAACTATGTGCTCAAGTGTATATAGGATCCTCCACACCATTGGCATGGCTTGTATGTAGCATAAGCCAGTAAGTGTGAAGAATCCCTGTGTGAGAACAGGGAAAGGGTAAGTGAATCCGATCAGAAAAGGGGTTGCAGGGAAGGTGATCCATGTATCGGATATGCAATCACTTTTGGTTGAAGAATCGAAGGGTCTGAAGATAGTTCCGTCAGGGAAGCAAGAGCGTAACCAATCGATATCAGGATCGGTGAACCGGCATAGCTCTGTTGAAGGGTTTTTGGTTAAACCCTGACTCTTTAATGGGCTTTTGTGTTCAGGATTTTTGGCGGGTGAGGAACGAAGATTCATCTTTGCCATTGATTTTGAAGAACAGAGGATCGGAGATAAAAAATTAAAGAGAAAGGAGAAAGAGAATACATGCTAAAGATCTTCGAATATGGATTTAAAGTAGAGGGTCTCGAGTATAAATGCAGGATTTAATCCTTATCTTTAACCCTATTTATAATGATTGTTGTTGCAGGTGGTGACTGTCACTGACATCAGCCTGTAACGGCTATATCTCTTACTAACGGCTAGTCCGGAAATCATTCAAACATGACTATCCAATTAGATATTAACTAGGGGCAATTGTTAGGGATTGATTTTCACAGCTTATGGATCACGGATCCTCAAATGCAGCCTGGATCACGGATCCTTAGTTCAGTTTGAAGTAAGGATCCTCAGAAGACGTTACAAGACTAAGGATCCAGGATCCTCATTATTATCCTAACACTAACATTTGTTTCCATCATTTTTGAACTAGTTTTGCAGGTGTATTCGAATAGGACTTGGTCCAACCGAGATTCTAGGGGAATATGCTTGGTGATTCCACACGTGCATGAGCTCTTCAACCGTTATGGTGATCGTGGGGGACTTGCATGATTTGCGGATAGTTAGTTAGGCTAGATATTTCTATTTTTAATGGGGATACAAGCTTGATAGATTTATTATTAGCAACACACAACCGCACTACACTTGAGCTCTTAAGAACTCTCTGCGATTACACACCTTTGCACACTAGTGATCCTTGTACCAAGCTTGTTATCATCCCGATTTGTAAACCTTGTTTATTTAATATAGTTGGTGATCGATAGTTTCCATCACCCGAGGTTTTTTATGCCGGAGATCATTCATTGACCAAGGGCTTTTTCCTCGTATAAATACTTGTATTCATCATTCATTTAATTCGTTCATTGTTTATACATTTGTCCTATTAACCAAGCATCATACCTCACAAAATCAGATTTGGTTACATTATCCTTGTGTGATTTTTTGACCAAAACATGAACAATTAGACTTTTGTATTTTCCTTGTTGTTATCTTTGACGCTTGAAACAATTCAGTTGATATATAAATAAATTTGCTGTTTCAATTTTTTTTTACAAAACTGATACGATTGTGTATATGTGTGACATACCCCTACGATGCCGACACCAAGGAACCGTGTTCCTTGCAAAACAAACTACTCGTGTGGTTCTTTCATATTTGTGATCACTCGTGATCTCCCCGAAAATCCTAAGTACTCGTTTCTTTTAAGAAACAAAGTACAAGGTACAAGTTACAAAAGTCTTAAACAGATACTTGAAATACCATTTCTGATCCTTGATTTGATATCTAAAGGTACTTTCATGAATCCTTAATTGGATTCCTTGTGTGCTCTAATACGAATGTTACGATACGACAAAGACAAAGCCAAATCCTTATAAGATCTTCCTATCTTCATAGTTAGATTCTTGGGGATGTTATGAGTACCAACTAAAGTCCTTGATTGGATTTCTGGTGTACTTTAAATGCATTAATTCAAGTTAATGAACAAGCTAATAACTAAGTTAACGAATATGCGATTATGCGATTATGTGCTTATATGTTTATGTGTAATTCTAAAGCTTGTCATCTAAGTCCTGGTAGAATCTTCCGTATTTTCGTATGTTAGATTCTCAGAAGGATACTCAAAGTACTATTTTAATTTCCTTAAGGGGCTTTTCTATGCAAATAGTAAGAACCTTGGATTCCAAAGTGCTATTTCAAAACGATTATTTGATTCAAAGTTAAAAAGACCCTTTGGTAGTCTATTTAAAGGGATCGTACGTCGGTCTAGTTAAAGAGATCATGTGTTGATCTAGTTAAAAGATCGATCGTTGATCTAGTTAAAGAGACTCTTTGGTGATCTAGTCAAGTCATTATATGTTTGTTCGATTGATTTTTCCCCTACACATTTTGAAATGAACTGTGCGGACTGTGCAAGGAAGTATGTAATTATGGATGCATACATAATTATAGAATTCAGTGCACAGAAACCACAACAAGTTTTATCATGTGTTAAGACCTATAGTGATAAGAATAACGAAACAGGAACAATGTAAAAAGGGCATGGTGGATACGCCGCTGGTACTTCCTATATATAAGTGTTCCTTATTACATTGCGATCGTAGTGTTATTTAAATTACTAGAAGTCCTGAACCTTGACCAATGTTATTTTATCTTACACTCTCCAACTCCAATTTCGAACACACACAAGTTTCCTATAATAGTCTTCATAGGAAACATTCTTCCATCCATTGTTCGAAATTCCGAAGTTCATACTATCTTTCTGCAACAAGGACATCACTTTAACAATTAACAAAATTCGCTAAAAATCCAAACTTGGCCTAGAGTTTTACTTAGGGAATGGAGGATTCATTCAAAAGCGAAACACTCATATTTGTTTTCACAGTTTTCCTCTAAAATTAAATTTCGGGATGAAATTTCCTAAAGTAGGGGAGACTGTGACGTCTGTGTCTCTATGACCATCATACAAATGCAAATCCCATGAAATCTTGTGTTTCATTCCAGGAATTTGTACAATTACATGTGACTTTTGCACATATCAATCCTAGTTCAATTTCAAGCTTTAAATCGCTTTCTGGAAAGTTATACACGAACTGATGCGTAAACGTAATCAGTTTAACATGAAAAACACTCCAGAACAGTGACATATGCTTAACATACCTAAAATAACCTTTACATAACTTAGAAATAAGTTTTATAGGGTTTGGTATGGCAAAAAAACAAGTTTATTCGATCGCAGGGACTATTTGCGTTAAACTGCGAAAGTCTGCCGATTCGTATAGTAACGTACACTCCAGAACATGATCATAAGTTAAACATACCATAAATATCCTTTACATAGCTTAGAAATAGGTTTTGAGGGGTTTGGTATGTGAAAATAAACTTATTTGATCAAACAGGGACCAAAAGCGTCAAAAAGTGCATATTGCATTTACGCGCATATCTTACGTTATGAACATATCCGGACATCCAAAAATTTTTGTAATCTTAAAATATTTTATTTTAGTGATTGGAATGCTAAAATACCATTCGTCGCGTAATTTGAATCGTTTTCGCGTCCGTTCAAGTTTCCGTCGTAATTAACCAAATAACGTGACCGTACGACCAAACAAACCGACATCCGAGATGTTTTCAAGCATATTTCATGTTCCCTATGCTTTAACTTCATTATAGAGCCTTGAAATGGGGTTAACGGGGCTGAAATGCATCAAAATCAGAGTTTTAAGCCTGTAGGGACTAAAACTGACATTCTGTGAAAGATGCTTGGCGGGCCGCGAAAGATCAGGTGTGAGTCTACGCGGGGCGCGACAGACCCATCAGACGGAAACTTTGAATCTGGTCCAGCAGCCTGTTTCTACTGATTTTAACCATCGTTTTGGGATACCATTAGCTTGTTTTTGTGCTCCCATTGTATTCTAATCTATGGGTAACATGTGTATAGCAAAGATCATGCCTTGATTCTTGCAAAAACACATGTAAAGATCTTTGTGAATTCAAGCTTCCTATAAATACCCAACAAGTTCATTCCTGTTCCTTGCTCAAATTGAACTAATCTAAGTTGAAGCTAAGGCTTCATACCTGAGTAATTTAGTTCAATTCTTCCTAGCTTGGACCCTTTGTAAGCTTCTTTCATGCTTGTTTATGCTTTTTAAGCATGAAAGTCAAACAGTGTTTGACTTTCTGCTTTGACCATGAATTGGTCAAGTCAAAGTTCAATCGAACTTTGCAACGTGAGCATAATCACGATGGTTATAGTCCCTTGTGACTATACCTACTGATTACCACGTTGATTAATCGAAGTGACGAGTCAAAGTTTCGGTCAAAATGCCGATTATGCGCATTTTGCGATAAAACTATTTTCAGGTATCAAAACACTTTGTTTTGATATCAAACCTGTTTTCTAACTTAGTTAAACATGTTATAACATGTTTAACTCGTCACTTTTAGTCTAGTGCTTGTATAGGGTGTAGGACCGGTTTGACTCCGAAACGATTACGTAATCGAACGTGTGACGTGCGGAATCCGTACACGAACGTGACCGAACACACGAGACGTAATATAAACGTGATTCTATTAACGAATCTGAAAATGTACAGCACCTGAATCACGAATTACAAACTTTCTCTCTCTAGCTTTCTCTCTCTAGCCTCTAGCTCTCCAAGATGTGAAAATGGCAAAAGTCCTAAACTAGAAGCCCTAGAGATCTATTTATAGGCCAAGGCATTTAATGAGGAATCTCATTAATTACAGTTATGCCACCTTGCCTTTTTGACTAACTAATTCTAAAATAACAATGTAACTCTCGTTTTCTTCAGTTTTCCACTACGGACTAGATTGACGGAGGCGATAGACAGATAATGCACTAACAGACTCCCCCTTGGATATTGCTGTAGTCAATCTGTAGTCAATTCGTAGCGTCTTTTCTTTCTCTCTCTCTTTGAATCTTCTTGAACAGAATCCCGGTGGATCTGTCTTCAGCTTCAGCTTCTTCTCCTTTCGGTAAACTCTTTTCTTCATCAGGCTCCCCCTTTCGTCAAGCTTCCGTGCTTTGGGATCGACACCTTGCTTTCCGATTACAAGCTCCCCCTTGCTTTGAACTCGTCTTCAGACTCCCCCTTAGACTCAGTTTTCGGGATCGTAGTCTGGTATAACATCTGCAACACTCAGACATTTATAAGTAACAATGTTTTGAGATTATCAATCAAATTCTCTAATTCACTCCCCCTATCAACAAACTTCATAGATTTAGCAATGTTAAAGAATCCAATTCCCTCACAGTTTATCATCCAAGTTCAAGTTAATGACCTTGGAGATATCACAAACTATTTGTTAAATTTTTTTTATTTTAAAACTTCAAGTTTCAAATTAATGAAAACACAATCAGCTTACTTAGATTTTGAAACTCAGCACTCAGACATCGGTTGTCGAAAATAAAGCAGAATCAAAAATCTTTTTGTATTTTTCTGAAAATATAAAGCAGTAAAGAAATATGTACAAACATATTTACAGACAATATTTTTGTTTGAGTATGCGTCAGAGGATCATATCAGTTTTTGACAAGTCACAAGTACCGTTGAGCTTAGTTACACAGTAAGAATTAAACAATTCACTTAGATTGTCGATATATTTGTCCACTTAAATTTTCATACAAACTTCAACTGATTCAGGATACGAATTAGATATTTTAGAGACTTAAACCTATTCATGTGTCCCACCTCTTGAATATACTCCCGTATCCAGAATCCCAATAATCAGTCTTACAGGTGAGTATACTACAATGATATCTGTATATAAATTAGGTATGCGAGGGCCGAGGGATCTCAGGTCGATACTTCCGTATACGCAGAGAGATATCAGCTTCGACTTTACGGAATGTCCCCTTTAGAGGATCTTTTTGCTTACAACAGCAGCGACTATCAATTTTATTGTTTCATCGGCATGCTGAGGGTTTAATGCTATGTTTCAAGCATTGCAGCAAGCATTATCCAAGGACTAGGTCAGAACTACCGTTCAGCAGAAGTCCCGGAATAATACCCCAGACATCATTGAGTATAAAGACCTAGTATATCAGATTATGAGACCTTTCAAACGAGATTTCAGGGGTTACCTATATATCCAAGTAGTGTTCCCCACAAAATAAACAAGTTTGAATTTAGGTTTATATCCCGAAAAAGTTTACTAAATGTGCAAAAACCTACCGACACATCCACGGTGAGATCGTTTAACACATTTAAACTTTCCATTTCTTTAGCGTACTGTAACTGTCTACTGATGTACTAGCATTTCCTCTTTTAACACAAAAACTCAATTTTTGAATTTTATCATGTTTTTGTCATTTTCAAATTTTCAAATGTTTTTGTATTTTCTGACAATATTACTCCCCCTAAAATGCAAAATCATAAAAAGAAAATTTAACAACCAACACTGATAACTTTGTCTCTCCATCTATTTTCTGCTTCAAGTGCTCTGATTTGCAGAAAATATAACGTACCCCCATGATTTACAACCCATTGATCTTAACAGTTTGAAAACCGTTTTTCAATCCGATGAAAGTAATCATGTTTGTTCAGCCGTGAGGGTTTCGGCATATTCAATCAACACATATTTTTGTATTTTTGAATATTTGACAAAAATTAAAAACAAACATATTTTTGGTTTTTCAAATTTTTCAATTTTTAGGGTTTTTGAAATATTGTTTATTTAATTACAGAAAAACATATAAACTTCCTGTTTCAACCAACACAGGATCCAGCAGCCTCCTCTCGATGTGCCAGGCTGCTCCAATCTCCAATTTCACAATCTTTGAATTCCATGAGCACCTGCACAAACAAACTACTCAATTACTTGAACAATTTAGCCCAGGTCTGTTGAACCTTAGGCATTTCAACACAATAATTTTCATTCAATGCTGGAAATTCTGTATCATTTTTCACAAAAACTTTCTCAATTTTAACTTCAATTTTCTCATCGTTTACAAATTCAACATGTTTCTTAACACTCCATGTTTAACCTTTTGGTGTTCCTCGTTTGTAAAAATGTGAATCTTTTTGAACACTTTGATTTTGAACAACAATTTTTGGTTTCCAAAACTCTTGGGGTTTTGTCATATCAACAGTTGTTTTCCAACTTTGAGTTGTTCTGACTCTGGGTGTGTGAGAATTCCAGGTCTGTCTCGAATCAAACCTGTTTGAGTTTGATTTCCAGTTTTGATTCGAAGCAAACTTGTTTGTGTTATACCTCCAAGTTTGTTTTGAGTCAAATCTGGTTGACCTTTGTCTCACAGTCTCAAATTTTTGTTTCTCAGCATCAATCTTCTTTTTGTCAACATCCACAGGTTTTAGATTAGGACACTTGCGTGCAAGATGTCCTTTTTGATCACATTTGAAACATGTTCTCATGGACACATCTTTGACCTGTGGTTGTTGCTTTTTATTTTTAGCAAAGAACTCGTCATTAGACTGTCTCATTTTGAGTTCTTTTTCTTCTACTAAACTGCCTCCTTGAACAAAAGTCATTTTTTTCTGAAAATTTTGCGTCTCATTTTTGTTTCGATTTTGTTTCTTCTTATAACCCAAACCAGCCTTCATGTTCTTCTTTTTGAAACCAGGTTTGTTATACGAACCTTTACGACTCTTACCAACAAACTTTGAAATTTCAGACTTCTCAATCTCAACCATTTTGAAAACTTTATCAACCTTTTCTGAAATCACATTCTGAATCGGGAATACAACATCTAAGAACAATTTGTCTGATCCAATCATGGTATAAACCAATCCCTTTGAATCATCATTCAAATTTTTCTCGGATTTTGTGTTTTTCAGATATCCATCATGAAGATTTCCTTCATCTTCATCCTGTGATTCAGATTTACCTGTATCAACCGACTCTTCTTTCAACACACTTTCAATGACTTTACCTACCACCTCTGAATCATGAGAATCATCAGATTTGGAATAGGTTATGTCAATGTTGTCTGGCAATTGGTCTACCATGTTGAAAGCTTTTTCGACCTTTTCCTCATCATAAAATGCAAATTTTCCCGGTGGTGGAACTTGATGAAACTCTGAGCCAATGCCTTTCTTGTTCTGCTCAGACTCACCATCACCCGGTTTTATATTGAAAATTCGTTCAAGCACATATGACGACACGTGATAACTCTTTAACTTGTTGTTATCCTGCTCTAAATCAGCAATCTGTCGCTTCAACTTAGCAACATCCTCAATATAGGAATTAACAACATCTTGTTTTATAGAATACATTCGTTTAAGTTCTTTGGTTGTTTCAGACATATAATTCATTCTTGATTGAGCATATTTCATTTCATCTTTTACTTTTTCATATGACTCTTTTGTAATGTGATATGATAATTTCATTGAATCATATTCCTTTTTCATTTCTTGACAAGCAATTCCTTTTTGTTCACATTCATTTGTCATTTTCAAAACATTTTCTTTCAAAACTTCATTTTCTTTCTCTAATTTGTTACATTTTTCTGAAAGTTTCTCATCATTTTCTTTAAAAATCTTTTCTTTTTCTAACATCTCTTTGCATTTTTCTTTGAAAATGTTTTCTATTTTTGTGAATTCAAGATCTCTTGTTCTGAATTGCTCATCTTTTTCAGTACAAGCTCTGCACTGTTCCATGCATTTCTTGCACTTATCAATCTGTTTTAAGTTTTCAGAATCAGAATTTACCTCAGTGATTGGCACTTCGGTGTTTTCAGCAACCTCTGTCTGCTCAGCAACATTCGGCTTTTCTTCAACACCGACTTCATCACCAACATTATCAGCTTCCTCATTCTCATTCTTTTCTACTTTTTCTTCTTTCTTCACCTCTTCTTCAATCTGCTGTTCTTCAGTAACAGCTTTCTCAACCACTTCATTCACAACTTCAGCTTTAACAGTTTCTGTTTTAACTTCTTCAGCATCTTTCTTCAGATTGTTCACCATTTCTTCAACATTCTTCTTCATTCTCTCTTCGTCCCTTTTTCTTAGACATGATAACATGGCATATCTGATATCCTTTTCATATCTCTTAGCGCATGTGTCATCTTTCAATACTCTTCTATAGTATTCAGCTCTTAACGGGACTGCAAGAAGAACATCATCGAAGATTATGTCTTTCTTGGGAACAACCAGTTCTCCTTCTCTGTTATAGTAGCATTCTCTCTTTTTATCCCATCTTTTGCTACCGACAGCCATCTCATACTCGTCCTGCATATCATCCATTCTGTTGTAGACCACATTTCTTTCTCTGTAAGTCTTCTCACTCAAGATTTCTTCTCGAGTTTTCTCTTTGATCTCAACATTTTCTTCATGGATTTCAGAAGTGTCTTTATCTTTGTTTTCATCTTGAATCTCAGTAACAAGAGCATAATGTTTATTTAAATCTTCCTGTTTGGCTTCAGCTTTGAACCGTTCATCAACAATGTCATCTATTGGAAGAACCTCACTCCAATCATATCCTTCATCCTCGTAAATTACAGCATAAGCTCTTGATTTTTCTTTCGGTTTATCTTCAATCAACTTTGGCTCTTCTCTGCTTCTATGGTAGATCGCCTTTCGATAATAGTCATCGTTGAACGGATGTTCATTTCCACCAACTGCAGAATTAGTGCATTCTCTCTTGAAATGACCTTTCTGCTTGCATTTGAAGCAGGTCACTTTGGATTTGTCGAATCCAAGTTTTGTTGAAGCACCTCCAAGCGATTGTTTTCCAGTAATCTCCATATACCTCTGAGCTCTTCGAATACAACTAGCTAAACACCAACGGATGTCAATGAGCTCCATCTCTTCCGGATCAATCTGGTCATAGTCTTCTTTGGTCAATTCGGAGTTTCCAATTTTGCCAGCAACTAGACCTTCATATGACTCCAGAACAGATGCAAGAAAACTCATTTGCTGCTTAGCTGCATTTATGCTCATTGCAGGAGAATTCTTCAGTTTAAGAGCAATGTTGCACAGAATTTCTTCAGAATCATCAGAATTTGTCTTTGAAGATGAATGATATCCAGAATGATGACTTGTTGACGTTGTTGTTGGTTCTTTCATCTTTTCACCACTAAATGCTATTTTTGGTGAACCAACGCCTTTATCAGAAAACACACTGCCTTTGTAATACAAGCCAACGTTCTGTTGATGTGAAGAATCAGTCATCTTGTTTTGCTTTTGTAGCTCCAGATCATGACTTTCAATCTTTTCAAACAAAGCATCAAGAGTAATTGTATCATACAAAGCATCATTTTTCAAAATAAAAACAAACGTTTGCCACTGATCAGCTCGTGGTAACGCTTCAATCACTTTGTCTATCAATTCCTCTCTTGTTTTATTAATTTTAAAACGTTCAAGTTCGATTTTAAGATGACAGAAGCTCTCAATCATTTGCCTCACCGACTCTCCTTTTATGTTATCAAACAGATCAAATTCTTTCTTTAATAAAGCTATTTTGTTTTTTCTAATCTGTTTTCCCCCCTCAGCTTTAAGTTGTAAAGCTTCCCAGACAGACTTAGATGACCCATTATGATTTAGCAGTGCAAAGATGTCATTTCTGATTGCTGACTGGATCAATGCTATCATTCTCTGTTCAGCTCCAAATTCAGCTTTATCTTCTCTAGTAAACTTCTTGAATACAAGATCTTCGCCTTTATCATCTTTTGGTTTTTCATATCCATACTCCAGGCAGAACCAGCTTTCATGAGCATATGCTTTAGCCCAGTTAATAAACCGTTCCTTCCACCATGTATAATCATCAATACTATCCAAAGTTGGAGGCTTTGAATTTGTTCCGTAGAAGTTATCATGCTTGATGTTTTCATTGAGCGCCTTCGTGATGGTTTTTGGTGTAACATTTGTAGCCTCAGACGATTCGGTTGCGAACGCGTTGTAAAACGTTTTGTAGAATTCCTCAGCCATGATATAAACCTGAATCACACAAACACAAACACAATTAGTTTAAAGGTTTTTCAATTAACTAAAACAAACTGGTACTCGAACTGATGATTTTGTGTGTGAACTGAACGTTGACCAACTGTACGGACAGATATGACCCGGAATGAATTCAATTGACTTGACCCTTCGAAATCTTTGAACTCCGTATGAACTGGACAATTTTCACAAACTGGACTGATCAAAACGTGCTCCAAACCTTGTGACCTGTTGACTCTTTGACACAAACCACTTCCGCTAATTGACAAAATTGTTGTACGGTTCAATCTTTGATAACAACAATTAAGTGGCCGACAATATCAAATGAATTCTAAAATGTCATTGGGCCGCTAATAAGGCTTCACATGGGCTGTATAATCCGACAATTGCATGGGTTTTGTAAGATGTAATATATGAATTCAGAGGATCACGTGACCAAAACTGACAACAACTTTTAACTATCACATGAACTGACAATGGCCAAAATCAAACTAATCACATGTTCACTCGACAACCTCGTAAACTGTTTCACAATTCGATTTTAATATTCTTTGATTGGGCCGCTTATTTCGTGAGTCTTTTTAATGGGGCGGTGCAAGACAATAACCTGCCGACAACCTGTAATGATCAGACAATTACGTGAAGAAGACGACTCATAAGCGAACCATACTGACACTTGGAGCGGACCAGGTATTGTCCAAATGAGCGGACCAGATATTACTTGAACGTTGGAGCGGACCAGAAACGTCACAATAAGCGAACCACAAACTGTTCGAATAAGCGAACCAGCTATGTACCTATGAGCGAACCAGACCTAACATGGTCACATAAGCGAACCAGATTATGTCTGTTCGAGCGAACCTCCCAAAATGTTCGAATAAGCGGACCAGGTCAATGTCCGGATAAGCGGACCAGAATTTTGACAGCAAAAATGAACAGAAAATCTTCGATTACTCCTAAACGACTAGGAATTTCGATCTGAAACTTGGTAGGGTTTTAGATCAGGTCTATGCGCACAACATATCCAAAAATCAGCTGAAACGGACCATGAAAACCTGTTCAATTCGATGAAAAACAGTAAAAACTGTAAGAAATATGAAAAAGATGAAGAAGAAGATGAAATCGGATCTGATTCTGATAAAATCTTGTGCGAAAACGTGTGAAAGATCAGTGCAATCGAGCTCCTGCTCTGATACCACTTGTAGGACCGGTTTGACTCCGAAACGATTGCGTAATCGAACGTGTGACGTGCGGAATCCGTACACGAACGTGACCGAACACACGAGACGTAATATAAACGTGATTCTATTAACGAATCTGAAAATGTACAGCACCTGAATCACGAATTACAAACTTTCTCTCTCTAGCTTTCTCTCTCTAGCCTCTAGCTCTCCAAGATGTGAAAATGGCAAAAGTCCTAAACTAGAAGCCCTAGAGATCTATTTATAGGCCAAGGCATTTAATGAGGAATCTCATTAATTACAGTTATGCCACCTTGCCTTTTTGACTAACTAATTCTAAAATAACAATGTAACTCTCGTTTTCTTCAGTTTTCCACTACGGACTAGATTGACGGAGGCGATAGACAGATAATGCACTAACATAGGGTCGTAAGTCAAGCGGTCTTGACAACCGCTTAGACTTTCGAACCCGACTCGTTTGGTCGATCGTTAGGATCCGACCAAGCATATTTGTGACCATAGTTGTATAGGGAATAACCTTTCGAGGTTATACCTTATGGTCACTTAGTTTAATTAGTTATATGATAGGTAGTTTATATGCCTTAGGAAAATGACCAAAATGTCCTTTTCATGCATAATTTGAATTTAAGCATATGTAACTTAAATTTTGTCACTTAAACTGCTTATGCAACATATTTAAACATGTTAGGGCATATAATACTTGTCATAGGACTAGTTAGGCGTCTCAAATGCGCTTTCGCGCGAACGACGCGTTAACGTAGCGTAAGCTACCTTATCGGGCCGTAACGGGTCGTAAGCACTTAGGATAGGTTCTGATTTAGAACGTAGGCCTTGTCAAACCATATCACATGAGTTCCAATACTCATTTGGTTTACGAGATCTCGTTCTATCTGATCTCCCGATTTAGGTACGATTATTTAACATAGTGACTCCATTCTAGGTGCCACTTGATTCCTTGATTTCCGAGCTTTGTTAGGTGTAAGGACTCTCAAAATTATCCTAAGAATAATCGTAAGTGAAAACCCGGACCCCTGAAACCCTAACCCATATTAAAAATCAAGAAAAATAAAATTTTAGGATCTCAGGCGGCCCGCGTCACAGATATGTATAGTCTAAAGCGGGCCGTGTCAACCTTAAGTTGACCGGATAAGCGCGACAGTGCCACGTGTCGTCCACCAGGTTAGCCTACGTATGACTAGTCAAAGCTAGTCATAGACTGGGCGGCAATGCGGCCCGTGTCCGGTTAAGCTAAAAACTAAAGCGGGCCGCGTCAGACCTCAATTTCAGCTATAAATAGCCCTTCACCTGCACAATCCACTGGTGTCGATAAAAACTCACAAATACGAAATTCTACTGCTCTAAGGTCAAAATTAGTTTAATTATAGTGTGGTACTGCTCAAATACCGGGTATTAACTCGATCGTTGCTACGATTCAATGTCCGATCGATTAAACTATCCGATGGATGTTTAAGTGCTGCCCATATTAGGGTTTATGCTTTGTCATTCGTCGTTAAATCGATGGATGTTTAAGTATCGCACTTTGTCATTCGTTGTGAAGGTTTTAATCTCGTGAGTTGTCGTAAATGCTGTATTAAGTTACTAACCTAGTTTGTGTGCTTGATTATTTAAACTAGGTTGTCAAGGCTAATCAGTAGGCTAAGCTCTGTTCATAAGTAAATCTGCAATGTGAGTCATTCTCTTTTTATCAAATCTATTTACAAAAGTATGTTTATTTTCAATATTATAATTACAGTGATTAAGTTTATGTAGTCGCCAAATTACAGCCGGTATGTGGGGTATTGTGCACAGTATTTCTGTTTTTATCACTTTAGGTGGGCGAACCTAATTAATGATATTCGTTACTATTGGGTGAACGGACTCAATAGTAATATGACCACAGTCACCGAAACGAGTCGATGACAAGTACTGTGGGTATTTGGTTGAAATAAACATTGTAATCTCTCTTAATACTGTGAATTATAACAAAAGAGTCATTTTAGCAAAATGAATGATTCACTCAGTATTTCCCGCTGACAAAACCTTTTTCAAACATGTTTCAGGTGATCTGTTGTGATCCAGGAAAAGTGCCGTGAAGCACTATCAGCTTAAGGAAGTGGCTCAGTATAAAATAAAGAAACATGTTTTGTAAAATAAAAGATTTCTTCGTGAAATCTCAAGATTGTAAATTACCGGATTATATCCCGAGTTGTGAAATAAAATAATCGGGAAATATTTCAATTTTTAAAATGATCCTGAAGAAACTTCCGCTGTTAAACTCACTTAATTAAATACCACGGGATTTCTGTCCCGCGGCTCCTGAAACGGGTAAAACCGGGTTGGGGGCCGTGACAGAAATAAGGTGGTATCAGAGCCACTGATCTAAGCCTATTAAGTATTTAGAAATACTTAATTTTACTGATTGCCAATTATGTGATTATGTGTTTTATTAACTGATTATTTGTTAGTTACAGTATGGGTAAACAAAAGCTGTCAAACATCTATCTTAAACTAGATAGGTCATCCAACGAGAAAGGAAGTTCATCCCAAACAAAACCTTATGAAATTCCTGAAGAAGGAATATTTGTGCGAAAGGCAAATTATGAAGAACCACTTTCTCCGGATAAAAGAAATTTGATTATTAGGAAAAGTAAGGAGAAAATAAAGGAAATCCGAGAGAAGAAAGTTAAACAGGAAACCCAGGAATTAACCAGTAAAACACCCTGGGAGGACAAATTAGATGAGAAATGGGCAGATTTGTATATGCTAGCCACAGTAGCAGAAAATGCAAATCTCTAAATACTTTAAACTCAAGTTTTAGCACCTTTATGTATTTACAATCTAGAAACCTATTTCGGTAAATAAATAAGTTCACAGTAAATTTTAGTATATTTTATTTGTCAGTTGTCTTATGTATGGTATGCAAAAATATTTAAAGTTATCTATAAAATTTTGTTTTATTTTGACATTTGGTATGTATTTTGCATATATGCTAAACAGCATGAATGAGATGTCTGAAGCTTTAGAAAATCTTAACCTCTATCCCGTTAAGATAGAAGTTTCTGAGGAATTCACTGGTTACTTCGCTGACAAAGAAGAACCCATGGAATTTCAATCCAAACCACTGGCAAAACCTAAACCCAAGAAAAGAAACAGATTTGTGGGCTGGAGGCGTGTACGTAGGAAAAAGCCAGCAACAAGAAAGGTTACCAAAATTGAAGAACCAAAAGACAAAGAAAAAGGGGTAGAAATTGAAGAAAATGTTAATCAAGTAGAGATAGAAGCTAAGAAGAGTTTTAAGCAAACAGAAAGAGAAGTAGGAGAAAGTTCTAGACAGAAACAGAAAATGACTCCCTGGGAAGTTTTAGATCATAAACTAGTAATGAGTGACCTTATTGGACCTGCTGATGGAAACCTTGAAGCGGCTAATCCAAACCTTATATTTACTGAAGAAGATCTTTTCAGTTACCCACTAGAAGCTCCAATTCCAATCAATCTGGAACCTGCTATTCCAGATCCTATTGTCCAACCTCAACCACTACCAGTAGAACTAGATGAATGGTGGACAACTGATTGGCAATACCAAAATATTTTAAACAACCCTGATACCTTATTTCCACAAGTTGACCCAGAACCTCCATTATACCCAACTATGAGCGCAGAAAATCTGGCTGAACTTCGTCTCTGGGGCGAAGAGTTAATTACTGCAGGAAATAGGATTAGGGATGTTGGAGAAAGAATTACTTGGAAGTACGATGAAAGGGAGCGTAATTTTTAAGAAATTAGCTGATCAGATAATGGGAGTTTGCTGGAATATTGTTAATAAATAATCATAAAGAACCAATATGTGTAATAATTTAACAATAAAACGTTGTATGATAATCGTGTGTACGAGGCATAATATTAGATATAAAAATGAAACTCGAGAAATTGATAAATTTGGTTATACATGTTAATGTGATTACGTGCAAACTATGTTATTATATTGTATTTTTACTAATTAGTTATATAAAACTTATTATCAGATGGCAAACGTTGGTAATGAACCAGTAAATGAGGTTAATCAGTCTGAGCAACATCCAGGAGATCAATATATGACTAGGCAAGATATCGAAAATATCATTGCTCAAGGGATAGCCAATGCTATTCCAGCATTTGTTGCTGTTGTTAAGAATCCAATCGAACCACAACAAATCGTTCCTAGTAAACGAATTTCTGAAGATAACTTCAGTAATAGTGTAAACGGAGGCAATAATCATGTTAATCATAATGAGGAACCACATCAAGCTCCATTTCCTAAGAAAATGAAAGCCGCAACGCCTGGTTGCACTTTCAAAGAATTTCTTGCTTGTAAACCCACTGAATTTGCAGGCAATGAAGGAGCAACTGCATCACTGCGTTGGTTAGAAAAAACCGAAGCAGTAATTGCAATAAGTAAATGTGCTAAAGATGATCAGGTCATGTACGCATCAAATCTTTTCAAGGAAGGAGCACTCGAATGGTGGAACACTGTATTACAAGCCAAAGGAAGAACAGTGGCTTATGCCCTGAACTGGGAAGAATTTAAAAGTCTGGTAGAAAGAAAATTCTGTCCCGAGTATGAAAATGAACAAATGACAAATAAGTTCCTAAATCATAGGATGATGGGTATAGATTGTCGCGGTTATACTTCAACATTCTTTGAATATGCTAGAGTGGTACCAACACTGGCTTCGCCAGAACCGGTACTCATTTCTCGCTACATTTGGGGACTGATTAGTGAAATCCGCAATATCGTTAAAGCTGCGAGACCTCGCACTATTGACGATGCTGTGGAATTAGCTAACACCCTAACCGATGAACTGGTGCGCACAAGAGATGAAGACAGAAAGAAAGAATTGGCTCAGAAAATTACCCAGGGATTTCGTACGGGTAATAATAGCAATTTCAAAAGACGAGGAACAGGGCAACCCTCAACTCCACCATTCTGCAGGAATTGCAAAAAGAAACATTTTGGAAGATGTAATGTAACCTGCAATTTTTGTAAAATGGTAGGACATCGTGAAGAAAACTGCAGGAAGAAATCCACAATCTGTTATAATTGTGGAGAAGTAGGACATTTCAAAACAGAATGTCCTAAATTGATTAAACCAGCAGATAACAAAGCTAAACCAGCTGACGGAGCTACAAAGAAGAATGTCAGAGCATTCCAGCTAACTACACAAGAAGCAGAACTCATTCCAGATGTGATAGCGGGTACGTTCTTAGTTCACAACGTATACGCAAAAGTATTATTTGACTCTGGTGCAAACCAAAGTTTTATAAATACTTCATTCTGTCAAGCTCTTAATTTACCTTTAACCAACCTTAGGCAGATTTTTACAGTCGAAACGGCAGACGGAAATTCTGTTAGTATAGATAAAGTTTTGCAAAAGGAAAATATAGAACTTTTAGGACATAAATTCTCTGCAAACCTATTGCCAATGAATTTAGCTGAATTTGATGTTGTATTAGGAATGGATTGGTTAGTAACCAACCATGCTCGAATATTGTGTGATCAGAATTCCATAGAAATTCAATCACCCACCGGAGAAGTAATTAGGATTACAGGAGATAAACCACGTAAGCCCATGAAGTTCATATCAGTGATGAAAGTTGCTAATTATGAACGAAAACAAGGAATAGTATATATGATTTCGGTAATCATTAGCACTAAGGGTAAAGATCTTAAGGAAATACCAGTAGTCTCAGAATATCCGGATGTATTTCCAGAAGAATTACCAGGATTACCACCAGATAGGGAGGTAGAATTTAGGATTCATCTAATTCCAGGAACTACACCGATAGCCAAGGCACCTTATCGATTAGCACCTACAGAAATGTTAGAGCTGAAAAAGCAATTAGATGAATTACTAAGTAAAGGATTCATACAACCTAGTTCATCTCCTTGGGGAGCACCAGTACTATTTGTTAAGAAAAATGATGGTTCAATGAGAATGTGTATCGATTATAGAGAATTGAATAAGGTTACAATTAAGAATCGATACCCATTACCTAGGATTGATGATCTGTTTGATCAACTTCAAGGAGCTAGATATTTTTCTAAGATAGATTTACGCTCTGGATATCATCAATTGAAGGTACAAGAAGAAGACATACCTAAGACTGCTTTCAGAACTAGGTATGGTCATTACGAGTTTACAGTTATGCCCTTTGGATTAACGAATGCACCTGCTGCATTCATGGACATGATGAATAGGATCTGTAAACCATATTTGGATAAATTTGTAATTGTTTTTATAGACGATATACTTATTTATTCCAAAAGTCAGGATGAACACTATCAGCACTTGCATGCACTCTTAACTTTGTTAAGAAAAGAAAAGTTGTACGCCAAATTCTCAAAATGTGAATTTTGGTTAAAGGAAGTGCAATTCTTAGGACACATGGTGAATCACCAAGGTATTCACGTAGATCCTGCTAAGATAGAGGCAATTACCAATTGGAAGGTTCCACAAACAGCAATGGAAATTAGAAGTTTTATAGGTTTAGCTGGGTATTATAGACGGTTTATTAAGGATTTTTCCAAGATAGCCGTACCATTAACTAAGTTAACCTGTAAAGCCATTAAGTTTGAATGGGGACCTAAGCAAGAAGAAGCCTTTAGGATTTTGAAACAGAAATTAACAAATGCTCCAATTTTAGCCTTACCAGAAGGAACTGAGGATTTTGAAGTATATTGTGATGCTTCAAAACTAGGATTTGGATGTGTGCTTATGCAACGCAAAAAGGTAATTGCATATGCTTCAAGGCAATTGAAAAAGCACGAAGAAAACTATACGACTCATAATTTAGAATTAGGAGCCGTAATTTTTGCCCTTAAGATTTGGAGACATTATCTGTATGGAAGCAAATTTACTGTTTATACAGATCATAAAAGTTTAAGATATATATTTGGGCAAAAAGAGTTAAACATGAGGCAAAGGAGATGGATGGAAATCCTAAGTGACTACGACTGTGATATTCAGTATCATGAAGGAAAGGCAAATGTAGTTGCAGATGCCTTAAGTCGTAAGTATTATGAGAAACAACGACGGGTTCGTGCTCTCAGATTAAATCTACAAATAGATTTAATGGAACAATTGAAGAATGTTCAAGCTACAGCAATCAAGGATGATGCTGAAGGAATGAAAGGACGAATAAAAGAATTAGAACAAGGAGAAGATGGAATTTGGAGATTCCACAAAAGAAGAATTTGGGTACCTAAGCAGGGAGACTTAAGACCTAAGATTTTAGAAGAAGGTCATAAATCTAGGTATACTGTGCACCCAGGAAACAATAAGATGTACCAAGATTTAAGGAAGAACTTTTGGTGGATAGGAATGAAAAAGGATATAGCTAGATATGTTTCTAAGTGTCTCACTTGTTCACAAGTTAAGGCAGAACATCAAAAACCTTCAGGTCTACTACAACAATTAGAAATGCCTGTATGGAAATGGGAACTTATAACAATGGATTTTGTTACTAAGTTACCCAAAACCAGAAAAGGTAATGATGCGATTTGGGTAATTGTGGATCGATTAACCAAATCAGCTCACTTTTTACCAATGAAAGAAACCTTTAGTATGGAAAGGTTGGCAAAGTTGTACGTAGATGAAGTTGTATCTTTACATGGAGTTCCACTCTCCATTGTTTCAGATAGAGATAGTCGTTTCACTTCTCATTTCTGGAAAAGTTTTCATGAAGCTATGGGAACTCGAATAAATCTGAGTACTGCATATCTTCCCCAAACAGACGGACAAAGTGAAAGGACGATCCAAACTCTAGAAGACATGCTCCGAGCATGTGTAATAGATTTTGGTGGAAACTGGGATGATCATTTACCATTAATTGAATTCTCCCATAATAATTGTCACACCCTGGCTTTGCGGAAGCGTGGTTAATTTTGGTGTGACTTCTTAATACCATAGCTTAACCATAACAAAGCTATATGAAATAAAATCATGCAAGATCATCCATTACGTTTTGAAAACCAAATACAGTACCATTGTTTTAATGGGAACATACCCTAACAACCATAACCTTGTTCAACAGACATTACAAACTTGAAACATAACATAAACATGATTTAAGGGTTGTGTCTTGTCCAGGAAAGAGACACATCCCCTAAACCCCGGATGACCTCGGAAACTAGTGCAGCGGAAAACATGCCATACCGTGCCAGATCCTGTTAATTTCCTGAAATACATGTGAGTTGAAAAATCAACAATAATGTTGAGCGAGTTCATGTGCAAGTGAGTATGTAAAACACTTGTAAGTATAAAAATTCCCTGGTATGTAGCAGTGTAAGGAAAAGAGATCACCAATGGTTTGCAAGGCCATTAGCATGTTGTGAAGTGCAAGTAGGAAGACTCAACCTAGCAGATTTTTGCGTCGGGTACAAAGTCACTCAAGGTCCGTTCTGTTGGTCCTCTTAGAGGTCCGTTCTGTTGGGCCTAGAGTTGGGCTCGCTACACCCAGATAGATCTACCGCTTACGTCCCTCGGTCCTTCTGCCTACCCATTCACATGATCTAAGTAGTAAACCTCCTTACGTTAACATACCGTGTATAAAGTACTTGTAATCAAAGTAACATGTATTTCACCCCCGCAGTTAAGAAAACTGAAAACAGTTAGAGAAAAGGGGGACATGAACTCACAGTCGGTGCGTCTCTACCAAGTACTCCAAATCAGAAAGCTGTGCGACGACCTACAAGTGCTAATTCTATTAGACGGACGGCCGTGCCTTAGCTTTATAGTTTAAGTCTTTGGGAAATAGTTAGACAACTATTTCGTGTTTACGTTCTGTATATACTTGGTAGTTAATCTCCTTCCCAAGGATGGGGGATTCAATACATGTGCGTTCAAATTAAACCATTAAGTCTCACTTATTACATATATACCTTTCCAATTCCAAAATATAAGTATTTTTCTCAAAAATATTATATTTTCATTTCACATAGTTTTTCTCCAATAATACGTTGTTAAAAATACGCGTTCATAAATATTTTTGTAAGTGCGTAAGTTACGTTTTAACAATCGAGTGGTAATATAATTACCGGTGTAACTTATATATTTATGGTGAAAGCGTTCGTATTATTTTGGATTCGTTAACGTTCGTAAATATTATTTTTACTCTAAAAATAATATTTATGTATTTTCACAAAATAATCATAAACAGTGTGTGAAAAATATATATATTTATCACGTTAAATTTTGTGAAAATCCCACCTCCGAATATTTAGTAAATAAAGTCATGGCGAAATTTATGTTTCGAAAACATGTCAAAAATAAATCTAACACTTGTAGTGTAAATAGTTCTAAGTGTTAGGTTTTTAGAAAAATTTCGCCAGAGTTTCCTCTGTAACTGGAGGTGGCCACGCTTTCAAGCGTATCATTTTCTTTTTCAAATCAACTCAACAATTTTCTTTATTTGATCAGAACAACTTTTATCGCATCAACAAATCAACATATGTGTAAATTGCCAAAAATTACATGAACTTGCAGTTTTCCCAAAACTGTGGTATAAATCCCCTTAAATTTAGTAGATCTTCATATAATATAATTTGATCTTGTAAAAACCTCGTTTTTAGAGAAAATCCATCTTTACAACTTCCCGTCATCTTTTACAAAAAAACTATTATTTTGTCGGATCTTTTATTTCACAAGTGTTTACACACTTGTGGTTTATAAAATCATGCTTGTTATTGTAAGATCCATCTCTTTAAAATACATGATTTCTTTGATACGTGGTTCTTTGAAAATACCACTTGCAGATGCGTAGATCCGCTAGTTTTAAACACTATTGTACAAGTTAAAACACTTTTACACAAGTAAAACATTTTTACACAAGTTCATGTTTCATGTGTGGTAGAGTTTCACCTTTTAACCCTTGTTACTTCTAAAATAGCTTTGTGTCATGATTCAAGAACATGACTACACCGGGTTAAACGATGATTCGAGCTACCACAACATAGATCGGGTCTAAATAATCACACATTTCAAATACTACATCATTTACACAACACATAAGCTATTAACCACCATTTTAAGTGTTTTAGTAGACTTTTGTGCATCCTTTTGCATTTTAACGAGATTTAACCGATACAAATCCTTTTAACCACCTTAGATTAGTTCAAATACGAGTTTTAAGCATTATACCTCTAGCTCGAGGCTAGGGAAGAATCTATGCGCAAATGAGGTGGATAAAAGCAAAGTAGAGAGGTCCTTCGCGTTCCGCTTGCACCGAGCTTCCTAATACGAGACCCTTGATGCTTGAATGATGATGGAACTTGAAGATCAAAATCGAAAATAATGGATAAGGGAGGGGGGTGTTCGGCCGAGAGCTCTAGAGAGCAAGAGAGAGAGGTGTGAAGTGTTGTTGGGTGATGGAAATGATAATGTGATTATGCTTAGAACTTATAGGCAATTAGCAAGTGTATTACCCATTGGACTATATGTCTAATAGATATTAGACATTGAGATTTAGATAATCTAGCAAGTACAAGGGGGTGTCCCCCATGGTGACCGAAATCGTAAGGGGGGGGGGGGTATTTGGTTAGTTTGTAACTAAATGGTAAGCATTAGTTAGGTAATTAGGATTTTAATATTAGTTACTAGAGTGTTATGCATTAACGCGGGTGTTAGGGCATACGGGGACCCTAACTGGCTCAGAAAAAGAGAAACTATGTAAATGGCAATATTTTCATGTTCCGGGTATAGTCCGGTTGTTTGGTTGGATAGTAATACGTTAAAGTGTTAACAAAGCTTTAAAGTGTCGTTATTACTCTCTTTAGTGACACAGCTTATTCCTGACACTTTGGAAAGTGTCTAGTATTATTTTCTCATGTTTTGGCACTTTATTAGTTAGCTAGAAGCTGAAATATTATGTAAAGTGCTGAGTTTTGTACTTTGAGTACGTTTTAGGCACATCCTGTCACTGTGACTTATCCCTAGAGACGCAGTTCTACAACCCTTGTATCCCTACACTCACCATTAGAGTAGCAAAATATTTCAGGCTCTTACAGGCCTTAGAGGTAGTGTCTGCCTGATGCTGGTTTTATCAGCATGTTCAATAGGTTATCCGCTATTGTGCTACTGTGCTTTTTGTGCATCATGTTTGTCACTAAGGTTCAGCAGTTAAATAATGTAGTGACAGCAAGCAAGTATGATGCAAGTAAGTACATGTATCAGTATTCAAGTAGCAGTTTATCAGCTAGTTCAAACAAGCACAGTAATTAAGCAGTAATTATTCAATAATTAAGTCGTACGGATACCTGGTTTAGTGAGGGTTGTCACATTCTCCCCCCGTTAAATAAATTTCGTCCCGAAATTTAAGTTCTGCTACTAGATGCAGGGTTCTTAGGAAAAAGGTGGGGGTATTTCTCTTTCATCCGGTCCTCCCGTTCCCAGGTGTATTCAGGACCATGTCTGGCATTCCAACGAACTTTGACGAGTTTGACACTGCTTCGGCGGGTCTTGTTCACTTTCCAATCCGTAACCTCGACCGGTTCTTCAACGAAGTGGAGCGTGTCGTCAACATGAATCTCGTCGGTGGGAATGGCAACGGTGACTTGAGTTGGACTTTTCTTTAGATTGGATACGTGAAATGTATCGTGAACACCATTCAGTTCAGCAGGTAGGTCCAACTTGTATGCTACTAGTCCTATTCTTTCCAGAATTCTGAAGGGACCAATGTAGCGCGGATTTAACTTCCCACGCTTCCCAAAGCGTGCCACCCCCTTCCAGGGTGATACTTTCAATAACACCATTTCTCCAACTTGGAATTCCACATGTTTCCGGTTTGGATCCGCATAGGCCTTTTGTCTGTGGCGAGCTGCTTCGATGCGTTTAAGAATTTGCGCGATCTTGTCTGTCGTCTCTTGGACGATTTCGGGACCAGCAAGCTGCCTATCACCTGCGTCAGCCCAGCATAAGGGTGATCGGCACTTGCGTCCGTAAAGGGCTTCGAATGGCGCGACACCAATACTGGTGTGGTAGCTGTTGTTGTATGAAAATTCAACCAAAGGTAAATGTTTATCCCAGCTACCGCCCAAATCCATAACACACGCTCTCAGCATGTCTTCCAAAGTCTGTATCGTTCGCTCGCTCTGGCCGTCAGTTTGCGGATGAAACGCAGTGCTCAGATTCAATTGTGAGCCAAAGGCTTCTTGGAAGGATTGCCATATCCTTGACACAAACCTTCCGTCTCTATCAGAGATGATTGAGAGAGGCACTCCATGGCGCGCGACGATTTCTCTCATGTAAATTTCAGCCAATTTGCTCGTATTATCCTTCTCTCTGATAGGTAAGAAGTGTGCTGACTTCGTTAGGCGGTCAACTATTACCCAAATCATATCATGGCCTCTTGGCGTTCTTGGCAATTTCGCGACAAAATCCATTGAGATTTGTTCCCATTTCCACTTGGGAATCTCAGGTTGTTGCAGAAGTCCTGAAGGCTTCTGGCATTCCGCTTTAACCTTAGCGCATGTTAAACATTTGCTCACATAAACAGCAACATCGCCTTTCATCCTAGGCCACCAATAATAATCTTTGAGATCCTGGTACATCTTATCCGCCCCTGGATGTATAGAGTACCGTGATTTGTGAGCTTCATCAAAAATAACTTCCCTTAAACCACCAAACAGAGGAACCCAAATCCTTTTCTCGAAACATAACGTTCCTTCTTCGTTTGGTACCAAAAGCTTCACCATCCCACGGAGATATTCTTCTCCAAGGTTTCCTTCTTTGAGAGCTTCTTTCTGCGCGGTACGAATGCGCAAGGAAAGATCGGTTCGTATAATCATTTCTAAAGCCCTAACCCTTATGGGCTTGATCCTCTCTTTACGACTTAGGGCATCGGCGACCACGTTCGCCTTCCCTGGATGATACTTTATCTCGCAGTCGTAATCGTTCAGCAACTCAACCCATCGTCTTTGCCTCATATTCAACTCCTTCTGGTTGAATATATGCTGTAGGCTCTTGTGATCTGTGAAGATTGTACACTTCGTACCATAAAGGTAGTGTCTCCAGATCTTTAAAGCAAAAACCACTGCGCCGAGCTCCAAATCGTGTGTGGTATAGTTCTTTTCGTGCACTTTCAATTGACGCGATGCGTAAGCAATAACCTTTTGGCGTTGCATCAACACGCAACCCAATCCTTGACGCGATGCGTCGCAGTAGACCACAAAATCATCAGTACCTTCCGGTAGTGCTAAGATTGGCGCATTGCAGAGCTTATCCTTTAGTATCTGGAACGCTTCTTCCTGTTTGATTCCCCAATCAAACTTCTTATCTTTCTGGGTGAGCAGCGTCAATGGTTGAGCGATCTTTGAAAAATTCTCAATGAATCTTCGATAATAGCCAGCCAAACCCAAGAATTGCCGAATCTCGGTTGGCGTCTTTGGCGTTTCCCAATCCTTGATCGCCTCGATCTTGGTTGGATCCACGTGGATTCCATCTCCATTTACCACGTGTCCAAGAAACTGGACTTCGCGTAGCCAAAAC
This sequence comes from Helianthus tuberosus, assembly GCA_030545235.1. Taxonomy (NCBI): domain Eukaryota; kingdom Viridiplantae; phylum Streptophyta; class Magnoliopsida; order Asterales; family Asteraceae; genus Helianthus; species Helianthus tuberosus. The sequence goes on from CM060397.1 coordinate 99,507,888, forward strand.
TCGCACTTGGAGAGTTTGGCATACAGCTGTTCTTTCTTCAGCAGCTCCAAAATAGCTCTTAGATGCTGTTCGTGCTCGGCCTTTGTCCTTGAATAAATCAAGATGTCGTCGATAAACACAATCACGAACTTGTCCAAGTATGGCTTGCAAACTCTATTCATCAAGTCCATAAAGACTGCAGGTGCGTTTGTTAAACCAAACGGCATAACAAGGAACTCGTAGTGCCCATAACGAGTTCTGAAGGCTGTCTTTGGGATACTTTCCTCTTGTATCCTTAACTGATGGTATCCAGATCGAAGATCGATCTTTGAATAAAAGCTTGAACCTTGCAGTTGGTTAAACAGATCATCAATTCTTGGCAGAGGATATCTATTCTTGATCGTTAGCTTGTTCAGCTCCCGGTAGTCTATGCACATACGAAAACTACCGTCCTTTTTCTTAACAAACAGGACCGGAGCTCCCCAAGGCGAGAAGCTAGGTCGGATAAAACCCTTGTCTAACAACTCTTGAAGTTGTGTTGACAGTTCCTGCATCTCAGACGGAGCAAGTCTGTATGGTGCCTTAGCCACAGGCGCGGCGCCTGGAACTAAGTCGATGTGGAACTCTACTTGCCTCTGTGGTGGCAGTCCAGGCAAGTCTTCTGGGAAGACTTCTGGATACTCCCTCACGACAGGGATGTCTTCGATTCTCGGTTCAGCAGCCTTCTTATCCACAATGTGTGCCAGAAAAGCAACACATCCTTTTTGCAAACACTTCCTTGCTTTCAAGCAGCTGATAATCCTCAACGGCGTCTCACGCTTCTCTCCATGAACAACAATGGTCTCACCATCATCAGTTGGGATACGAACAACCTTTTCGTGACAAACTATCTCAGCCTTGTTGCCTGATAACCAATCCATTCCTACTACCATGTCGAAGCTCCCCAACTGGACTGGTAGCAGATCCAGAGCAAACTCACGTTCTCCTAATTCGATCACACAACCTCTGATAACTTCATTGGCTTCTACTAACTTCCCATTAGCTAATTCGATCGAGTAGGGAATATCTAACTTATTAGCGGCTAACCCAAGCATATTCTTAAATTCTAACGACACGAAGCTATAATCGGCACCAGTATCAAATAAAACGGATGCATAGTGTTGATTCACAGGGAACGTACCAGTAACGTCATTGGGATCCTGGCGCGCTTCCCTTGCTTCGAGTTGGAACACTCTTCCACGGGCTTGGTTTAAGTCTGGGCAGTTCTTCTTAAAATGCCCGATATCACCGCAGTTAAAGCACCCAAGTCTTTGCCCGTTTCCACCAACTTGATCATTCCTCTGATTACGATTCACAGCGCCCGCTTGGTTAGCATTGTTACCTCGATTTTCGTTACTTCCATAGTTTCCTTGTGGGCGATTTCCATCACGATTATTATTCCTGTTTCCAAATCCTCCCTGGCCTCCCCGGCCAGCACTAGCCCAACAAGTGTCCTTCGAGTGGCCACGTTTCCCACATGCTTCGCATACTTTTAGCCCGCACTGACCAGAATGGTGGCGCTGGCAGATGTTGCATTTGGGCTGGGCGCCCATATATCCTCTTCCTTTCTTTCCTATACCAGCTGTAACCTGAGCTGGCGTGTCTGATCCTCCTTTCTTAACCACCACACTGGCGCCCTGCTTGAAGTTTGAGAACTTCCGTTTGTTACCTCCTGATGACTCGACATGAGTCTCTGCCTTCTTCGTCTTGATCTCATCAAACTTGTTCAAACGAATAGCCTCCTCAGTGAGAGCTACGCTCAAATCAATCGCCTCAGTAATGGTCGCAGGCTTGGATGAGGTTACCATGCTTATGATTTGAGGAGCTAGTCCCCAAATGAAACGTTCAATTCTCTTGAACTCAGGAGTGACCATGTAGGGTACCACATGCGATAAGTCATGGAACCTTTGAACGTACTCTGCTATCTTTGGACCGTCCATTTTCAAGTGCCAGAACTCGGTCTCCAATCGCTGGATTTCTGCGTGGGAACAGTACTTTTTGCGCATAAGTTCCTTCAGTTCGGTCCAGGTCAGCGCGTAGGCAGCAGCTTCGCCAAGTGTCTGTACTTGCAGATTCCACCAAGAGAGGGCTCCATCTAGAAACAGCCCTGAGATATAGGTGACTTGCTGATCCAGCGCGCACTTGCTCATGCGAAGAACAGATTCGGTTTTCTCAGCCCAACGAACAAAGGCGACAGCACCTCCAGTGCCATCGAAGTTGACCGGTTTGCAGTCTAGAAACTGCTTGTAGGTGCACCCAGCACATACGTTATAACATATGAATGGCATTAGCATCTTTGCTAGAGATATCCAATTAGGCCACGGTATGTCTCAATGACTAGGTATTACCGTGAGGTGGATTGTTATTGCCTTGGTTAATACTTCCGCTCGTTCCTGGCTGAGAAGCTGCATACTGTGCTATGGCAGCAGCAATGACTTGTTGTAGTTCTGCCTCATTAGTAGGCATGCGTGTCTCACGTCTTGGCGGCATCTTCTAAAAGATGGTTTAAGTTGGTCAGGCCATAGTAAAGCTCCCATGTTATAATACGTAGGTCAGGTCATAATGTAGCGTACGTATATAACGATAATAATAGTAAAAACACATAACATCTCATGTTATCAATACATCACAAATACCAATCACACAACATCCCATGTCATAAAAATACAAGTAAGCAATCAAGCAAATCAAATATGATGAGAATACTGCGATTGCCATATATCGAGACCACATAGTAAGTGTATCAGTACATCTCTGTGTCATACAATCATCAATCAACTAGGGGCTACATCACCCCTGTCCAAAAACTATATCATGTCAATGTCAAATACGTCAAATACATGTCAACAAAAGTCAGAATCAAATGTAGTCTCCAAAAATGCTGTGCAGTCCAACAATCGCCGTCTTCTCATCCTCGTCTACCCAAACAGCACTGATGAGCTCTATACAGATGGTGGTGGAGGAGGGGGAAAGTGGGTGTAAAACAAACGACGTAACTGGAGCCAGTCCTCCTCCATGGCTCGCTGAGTATGGATGATAGTAGCAACCTGCTGCTCTAGTGTAAAGAGACGGGCAGCATAATCTGGAGGTAAGGGTCGAAATGGCTACAGAGGAGAGTGTGTCTGACCATGGCACGGACACGGTGGCAGCTGAGCTCTCTCGAGCTCCTGGATGCGCTGCGTGTGTGACTCGTGCTGGGCGACAAAAGACATCAAAACGTCCTCGATAGTGTGTCCCATGTGAAAAGCATGGTAGGGGTCAGTAGGTGGCATAGCAGAGTCTGGTGCCCAAAGGAACGGCTCACTGGTGGGGTCAAAAGGTGCCACATGAAATGGAGCAACAGAGGGTGGAACAGATGACATCTAGGGCATGAAGGGGATAGACATCGGTACATGCCCAAAAGGATGGGCTGAAGAACCCTCTCCAGTCCTCGCTGGAGGTACAAACTGGGGAACCTGAAAAGAAAAATCAGCATGTCGTGTATCAGGGGTCTGAGGGGGAAAAGGTGGAACATCCTCATCAGCAGGTATCCAACCGTGCTGTGCATGCTCATCTGGTGGATCCATGCGTGCCGCGAACAGTGCATGCTCGGGCTCTAGTGGAATGGGATCGGGTGCAACAAAAGGGTGAACAGGTGCAATGTGCTCAACAGGATGGTCAACAGGTATATCAACAACAGGTAGAGGAACGACAGGATCAACAACGACATGATCGCCCTCTAACAAAGGAACATCCACGGGGAGATCATCAACAGGCGGGTCTGCTATAACAGGCTCAATAGGGATGTCAGCATGTACGAGGTCATGCTCGAGTATGGGGTCTAGAGCGGCTGCCTGCTCAGGAGCGACGACAGGCTCGGGATCATCAAAAGCCATCTCGAAGTCAAACTCTAGGTCGATAGGATCTACTGGGTCAGCTGGATCCTCCATGGGCTGATCCATAGGTATAAACTCGATATCATGATCTGGGTCGTATCCCGGGGAAAAGATAGGATCAGAATCCTCTATGTCATCATGGTCAAACTCAAAGCTGGGAAAAGGTGCAACAGAGGATGCTTGGTCAAGATCAGAATCATGCGCAAAGTGCTGTGCGCTCAATGTGTGAGTAGGTGCGGATGCCACAGACTCGAAGGAGTCTGGGACAGGAGAATGTGATGGCGAATCCTCAGCGGGAACGTCAGCGATCATCAAAAGATCATCCGCAGAAAGAAGGGCCTCGCCCTGGATCTCATCCTCAAAAGGCTCATCCTCAAACAGGTCAATATCGCCATCAGCCTCGGCGTCAAGTAGAAAATCATATGCTAGATAAACGGCTAAGGGTATAGGAGCCGGAATCTCTACTAGGGGTAGGTACTCAGCGGGAGGGTCATCAGCACCATCGGGTAGTGCGAAGGGCTGGAAATCGTCCTCGTCAGTACTGGTGTAGTCAGATGTGTACACCTCGTGCTCGGAGGATGTGAGGTCATCAGATACGATAGGTATGGGTCCAGTAGTGTCCGAATCGCCAGTACCGGCGGAATCCATGAGTCTGTAACATAAACACAAATATGCTCAAATAATCAGTCATACAATCAGGTAATCACATAAGTCACCAAGTAAGATATCACATAATTCTCCTAGTCCCACTAGCCTCCCAGTCTCCTAGACTGCTCTATCAACTACCTCGACCTCTCAGATCGAGCCTCGGTCTCCAACACCGAGCCTCAGTCTCCAAACTGAGCCTACTTTTCCTAGTCCCACTAGCCAACTACCTCGATCTCTCAGACCGAGCCTCGGTTTCCAACACCGAGCCTCAATCTCCAAACTGAGCCTACTCTTCCTAGTCCCACTAGCCAACTACCTCGATCTCTTAGACCGAGCCTCAGCCTCTCAGACCGAGCCTCAGCCCTTCCGGACTGAGCCTATAAATAATAAAATGTGCTCAACATTTGGTTTGTAAAAAGTTTTGGATCTGGACTTAAGTGGTATGCAAAAAAAATGTTTTCGTGAGAGCCCTAGTGATCATAGTCTAGACTCGAGAAAGAATCCTAGTTCGCTATGATCAGAGCTCTGATACCAAGCTGTCACACCCTGGCTTTGCGGAAGCGTGGTTAATTTTGGTGTGACTTCTTAATACCATAGCTTAACCATAACAAAGCTATATGAAATAAAATCATGCAAGATCATCCATTACGTTTTGAAAACCAAATACAGTACCATTGTTTTAACGGGAACATACCCTAACAACCATAACCTTGTTCAACAGACATTACAAACTTGAAACATAACATAAACATGATTTAAGGGTTGTGTCTTGTCCAGGAAAGAGACACATCCCCTAAACCCCGGATGACCTCGGAAACTAGTGCAGCGGAAAACATGCCATACCGTGCCAGATCCTGTTAATTTCCTGAAATACATGTGAGTTGAAAAATCAACAATAATGTTGAGCGAGTTCATGTGCAAGTGAGTATGTAAAACACTTGTAAGTATAAAAATTCCCTGGTATGTAGCAGTGTAAGGAAAAGAGATCACCAATGGTTTGCAAGGCCATTAGCATGTTGTGAAGTGCAAGTAGGAAGACTCAACCTAGCAGATTTTTGTGTCGGGTACAAAGTCACTCAAGGTCCGTTCTGTTGGTCCTCTTAGAGGTCCGTTCTGTTGGGCCTAGAGTTGGGCTCGCTACACCCAGATAGATCTACCGCTTACGTCCCTCGGTCCTTCTGCCTACCCATTCACATGATCTAAGTAGTAAACCTCCTTACGTTAACATACCGTGTATAAAGTACTTGTAATCAAAGTAACATGTATTTCACCCCCGCAGTTAAGAAAACTGAAAACAGTTAGAGAAAAGGGGGACATGAACTCACAGTCGGTGCGTCTCTACCAAGTACTCCAAATCAGAAAGCTGTGCGACGATCTACAAGTGCTAATTCTATTAGACGGACGGCCGTGCCTTAGCTTTATAGTTTAAGTCTTTGGGAAATAGTTAGACAACTATTTCGTGTTTACGTTCTGTATATACTTGGTAGTTAATCTCCTTCCCAAGGATGGGGGATTCAATACATGTGCGTTCAAATTAAACCATTAAGTCTCACTTATTACATATATACCTTTCCAATTCCAAAATATAAGTATTTTTCTCAAAAATATTATATTTTCATTTCACATAGTTTTTCTCCAATAATACGTTGTTAAAAATACGCGTTCATAAATATTTCTGTAAGTGCGTAAGTTACGTTTTAACAATCGAGTGGTAATATAATTACCGGTGTAACTTATATATTTATGGTGAAAGCGTTCGTATTATTTTGGATTCGTTAACGTTCGTAAATATTATTTTTACTCTAAAAATAATATTTATGTATTTTCACAAAATAATCATAAACAGTGAAAAATATATATATTTATCACGTTAAATTTTGTGAAAATCCCACCTCCGAATATTTAGTAAATAAAGTCATGGCGAAATTTATGTTTCGAAAACATGTCAAAAATAAATCTAACACTTGTAGTGTAAATAGTTCTAAGTGTTAGGTTTTTAGAAAAATTTCACCAGAGTTTCCTCTGTAACTGGAGGTGGCCACGCTTTCAAGCGTATCATTTTCTTTTTCAAATCAACTCAACAATTTTCTTTATTTGATCAGAACAACTTTTATCGCATCAACAAATCAACATATGTGTAAATTGCCAAAAATTACATGAACTTGCAGTTTTCCCAAAACTGTGGTATAAATCCCCTTAAATTTAGTAGATCTTCATATAATATAATTTGATCTTGTAAAAACCTCGTTTTTAGAGAAAATCCATCTTTACAACTTCCTGTCATCTTTTACAAAAAAACTATTATTTTGTCGGATCTTTTATTTCACAAGTGTTTACACACTTGTGGTTTATAAAATCATGCTTGTTATTGTAAGATCCATCTCTTTAAAATACATGATTTCTTTGATACGTGGTTCTTTGAAAATACCACTTGCAGATGCGTAGATCCGCTAGTTTTAAACACTATTGTACAAGTTAAAACACTTTTACACAAGTAAAACATTTTTACACAAGTTCATGTTTCATGTGTGGTAGAGTTTCACCTTTTAACCCTTGTTACTTCTAAAATAGCTTTGTGTCATGATTCAAGAACATGACTACACCGGGTTAAACGATGATTCGAGCTACCACAACATAGATCGGGTCTAAATAATCACACATTTCAAATACTACATCATTTACACAACACATAAGCTATTAACCACCATTTTAAGTGTTTTAGTAGACTTTTGTGCATCCTTTTGCATTTTAACGAGATTTAACCGATACAAATCCTTTTAACCACCTTAGATTAGTTCAAATACGAGTTTTAAGCATTATACCTCTAGCTCGAGGCTAGGGAAGAATCTATGCGCAAATGAGGTGGATAAAAGCAAAGTAGAGAGGTCCTTCGCGTTCCGCTTGCACCGAGCTTCCTAATACGAGACCCTTGATGCTTGAATGATGATGGAACTTGAAGATCAAAATCGAAAATGATGGATAAGGGAGGGGGGTGTTCGGCCGAGAGCTCTAGAGAGCAAGAGAGAGAGGTGTGAAGTGTTGTTGGGTGATGGAAATGATAATGTGATTATGCTTAGAACTTATAGGCAATTAGCAAGTGTATTACCCATTGGACTATATGTCTAATAGATATTAGACATTGAGATTTAGATAATCTAGCAAGTACAAGGGGGTGTCCCCCATGGTGACCGAAATCGTAAGGGGGGGGGGGGGGTATTTGGTTAGTTTGTAACTAAATGGTAAGCATTAGTTAGGTAATTAGGATTTTAATATTAGTTACTAGAGTGTTATGCATTAACGCGGGTGTTAGGGCATACGGGGACCCTAACTGGCTCAGAAAAAGAGAAACTATGTAAATGACAATATTTTCATGTTCCGGGTATAGTCCGGTTGTTTGGTTGGATAGTAATCCGTTAAAGTGTTAACAAAGCTTTAAAGTGTCGTTATTACTCTCTTTAGTGACACAGCTTATTCCTGACACTTTGGAAAGTGTCTAGTATTATTTTCTCATGTTCTGGCACTTTATTAGTTAGCTAGAAGCTGAAATATTATGTAAAGTGCTGAGTTTTGTACTTTGAGTACGTTTTAGGCACATCCTGTCACTGTGACTTATCCCTAGAGACGCAGTTCTACAACCCTTGTATCCCTACACTCACCATTAGTGTAGCAAAATATTTCAGGCTCTTACAGGCCTTAGAGGCAGTGTCTGCCTGATGCTGGTTTTATCAGCATGTTCAATAGGTTATCCGCTATTGTGCTACTGTGCTTTTTGTGCATCATGTTTGTCACTAAGGTTCAGCAGTTAAATAATGTAGTGACAGCAAGCAAGTATGATGCAAGTAAGTACATGTATCAGTATTCAAGTAGCAGTTTATCAGCTAGTTCAAACAAGCACAGTAATTAAGCAGTAATTATTCAATAATTAAGTCGTACGGATACCTGGTTTAGTGAGGGTTGTCACAATAATAGTTATCATTCAAGCATTGAAACTGCCCCATTTGAAGCACTATATGGAAGAAAATACAGAACTCCAGTTTGTTGGGCAGAAATAGGAGAAAGTCAATTATCAGGTCCTGAAATAGTACAAGAAACTACTGACAAGATTACTCAAATCAAGGAAAGACTAAAGACTGCTCGAGATCGCCAGAAGAGTTATGCAGACAATAGATGCAAGCCATTAGAATTCCAGGTTGGAGACAGAGTAATGTTGAAAGTTTCTCCTTGGAAAGGAATTGTTAGATTCGGTAAGAAAGGAAAGCTAAGTCCAAGGTACGTAGGACCATTTCAAGTAATCCAACGTATAGGACCAGTAGCTTATCGTTTACAACTACCAGAAGAATTAGCTGGAGTGCATGATGTATTTCATGTATCCAATCTCAAGAAATGCTTATCAGATGAATCACTGGTAGTACCTCTTCAAGATATAAAGATAAACGAAAAGCTAAAATTTGTTGAAACACCTCTTCAAATTGAGGATCGAAAGATCAAGTTTCTTAAACACAAACGACTAGTTTTAGTCAAAGTCAGATGGGATTCAAAGAGAGGAGCTGAATATACTTGGGAGCTGGAATCAGAAATGAAGCAAAAGTATCCTCACTTATTTCAATAAATCTCGAGGACGAGATTTTAATAAAGGTGGGGAGAATGTAAGGACTCTCAAAATTATCCTAAGAATAATCGTAAGTGAAAACCCGGACCCCTGAAACCCTAACCCATATTAAAAATCAAGAAAAATAAAATTTTAGGATCTCAGGCGGCCCGCGTCATAGATATGTATAGTCTAAAGCGGACCGCGTCAACCTTAAGTTGACCGGATAAGCGCGACAGTGCCACGTGTCGTCCACCAGGCTAGCCTACGTATGACTAGTCAAAGCTAGTCATAGACTGGGCGGCAATGCGGCCCGCGTCCGGTTAAGCTAAAAACTAAAGCGAGCCGCGTCAGACCTCAATTTCAGCTATAAATAGCCCTTCACCTGCACAATCCACTGGTGTCGATAAAAACTCACAAATACGAAATTCTACTGCTCTAAGGTCAAAATTAGTTTAATTATAGTGTGGTACTGCTCAAATACCGGGTATTAACTCGATCGCTGCTACGATTCAATGTCCGATCGATTAAACTATCCGATGGATGTTTAAGTGCTGCCCACATTAGGGTTTATGCTTTGTCATTCGTCGTTAAATCGATGGATGTTTAAGTATCGCACTTTGTCATTCGTTGTGAAGGTTTTAATCTCGTGAGTTCTCGTAAATGCTGTATTAAGTTACTAACCTAGTTTGTGTGCTTGATTATTTAAACTAGGTTGTCAAGGCTAATCAGTAGGCTAAGCTCTGTTCATAAGTAAATCTGCAATGTGAGTCATTCTCTTTTTATCAAATCTATTTACAAAAGTATGTTTATTTTCAATATTATAATTACAGTGATTAAGTTTATGTAGTCGCCAAATTACAGCCGGTATGTGGGGTATTGTGCACAGTATTTCTGTTTTTATCACTTTAGGTGGGCGAACCTAATTAATGATATTCATTACTATTGGGTGAACGGACTCAATAGTAATATGACCACAGTCACCGAAACGAGTCGATGACAAGTACTGTGGGTATTTGGTTGAAATAAACATTGTAATCTCTCTTAATACTGTGAATTATAACAAAAGAGTCATTTTAGCAAAATGAATGATTCCCTCAGTATTTCCCGCTGACAAAACCTTTTTCAAACATGTTTCAGGTGATCTGTTGTGATCCAGGAAAAGTGCCGCGAAGCACTATCAGCTTAAGGAAGTGGCTCAGTATAAAATAAAGAAACATGTTTTGTAAAATAAAAGATTTCTTCGTGAAATCTCAAGATTGTAAATTACCGGATTATATCCCGAGTTGTGAAATAAAATAATCAGGAAATATTTCAGTTTTTAAAATGATCCTGAAGAAACTTCCGCTGTTAAACTCACTTAATTAAATACCACGGGATTTCTGTCCCGCGGCTCCTGAAACGGGTAAAACCGGGTCGGGGGCCGTGACATTAGGACACTTAATCGAGGATACTTACAATCTTAAGTGAGTACATAGTCCCCTCTTTTACGTTTTCAAATGTTTTGGGGTGATACATATGTGCCGATACGCTATTTTCATGATTTCGACTATATGATTACACATGCATAGTACTATCTTTTGACGAATTGAACTATTATCCATGGCTTAAACACTGATTTTCAAAGTTGTTAGAACTATTTGTTCATTTATACTATTATTTATACATTCATTAACAATGATCAAGCCGATTGGTAGTACGATATAGCGCTATAGGACTAGACACCCCATTACTGTTGTATGGATTGTCAGAAACCAAAATTTTAACCAAATAGAATTTGCCTTTGTGGTATTTCTATAGTCTCTAAAGTGTAGTTTGATGCACTAGGTTTGAATGTATTACCAAATCGCGATATGTGGTATATTTCGATATATTACCAACGTGATATTGTTTTGCTAAAGCATAATTTGATATGCTATAGTTTACTAAAGTATAGTATGATATACTACCAAACCACGATTTTGGTATGTTCCGACATACTACCAACGTGATATTATTTACTAAAGTATAGTTTGATATACTACCGACTTTGCTATTTCATAAACTAAAGTATAAGATTGATATACTACCAAAGCATAGTTGATATGCTACTTCCAAAACCAAAGTATGATTTGATATACTACAAATGCTCATATTCTTAAACCAAAGTATACTTATGATATACTACGAAGTCTATTATTTCAGAAACCAAAGTATATTTTGTTATACTATCTGTTTAACTATTTTATAACTAAAGTATATTTAGATATACTACTTATCCACTTGTCTCAAAACCAAAGTATATTTTTTATATATACGATAAACCTTTTACCAAAACGACGCATTTTAGAAACAAAACCTTTACAAGGATTCATGGCTATTTCTGAAAACGTAAAACCTTTTCTTGTGTTATCCAAATCCATGAATCAAATTCACAAATCCTATGTTACTCACAGGCAATTTTATGCTGACGTACCTATTTTCACATATGTTTCAGGTGCTGCAACGTGATGATTGTTGATGCATGCTATACATAGGATGCACTCGTGCCTTAGCGACTTTAAAACATGAGAGACAATTATTTGTATTTATCTAATTTGTAATAAAACAATGAGTTCATTAATGAAATAAAACCAATCTTTAACCACCATGTGTTGTGAAACAATGATTCTGTTACGACACTCCCCGACGTTCCCGCCGCGGCTTGTTGTTTTACGCGGTCGGGGTGTGACATGACCGCTGCCTGGAAGGGGGCCCACCACTTTTTGCATTAATAACTTACTTAATTATCTTTCAATAATTCGATCTAGTGGGATTGTAATGTGACACCTGACTATTTAGGCTGTACCGTGCAAATGTAACACGTATCATGAATAAATAAAAAGGCTGTATTTGACTGATATTGATGTTATATGTGATATTAGATGTGTTGGTGAATCCAAACATTGATAAAAATTATGTTGGCAACAATAAGATAAACGCTTATCGTGTAACGAATAAAATGCGAAACGAACGTCGGCGACGACCCGATCAGTGTTAAAATCCTAAAAATAGCCTGCTGTGATTAGAATGTTAATTTTAATCAGGTCCGGAAGAAAAAATAAATTAAAACGCTAAGAAACTCTATTTTTCGAATTTGAGCGCGTACCGCGCGATACTACGCGTATTTGACAAAATACTGTCAACACAGCCAGTCAAGGCAACTGATAAATATTTCAGTAATATTTTAGTGAGATTATTTTTATAGAATGATAAAAATAATTTAAAACGCACTAAAATGGGATTAAAAAGCTAGATAAAATACCCGGTATCCAGTAAAATACCAGTTTTTGAGCTAATTTACATACATATATGTATGTATATATAAAATTTGTGAGGAGGGTATGAGAAGGCATCAAGGTGGCAGCTAGGGGGAAGGTTCTACCTTCTCTCTCTAACACTTGTTGGCCTAGGAAATCCCACATGATGATTAATCTTTACAAACTTCTAAGATCTTGCATAAACCAAGAAAACCCCATTTCAAATTTCATTCTCTCTCTCTCTCTCTCTCTCTCTTGAATATACACGGCCGAATACCCTCTTTCACTACACCATTTCCATTTTGAACTTGTTCTTGAAGATTAAATTTAAATCCAAGAAGGTTTCAAGGTGGTTTGAGGATCCAAAGGAGTTTTCAAGGTGAAACAAGCTTCCAAACATCAAAATCTAGTCAAAACCCACTAAAATCTTAAAAGGTATAAACTTATTTTTAAAGTCACATTCTTGATTTTTGGTGATGATAGAGATGATGGAAAGTTTCTCTTGAACTTGGAATTAAACATGAACTTGAAAATGATAAAGGATGAGATTTTAAACAAAATGAAAATGGGTGCGTATGTATAAGTATGTATGGCCGTAGGTGTGTGTGTATATATATGATTGTGTTCTGATTTTTGATTGAGTGATTCTTGACTAACATGATTCTTGAATGGTAGATTACATGCAAGAATCAAAAGTTGTCATATGAGAATGTTCTAAAAAGGGGTTTTGTGATTTGAAAAGGATATGTTAAAAAGTGAACTTTTGGAAGTTCATGTGAGTGTGTATATATGTCTTGTATGTATATGTATATGTGTATGCATGCATGTAATTTTTGTCATATATTCATAAATGAAAGAATGTTTGCATTTTTATATGTATGATTAGATGATGATGGGTGAGATATGTTGTGATTAATAAGAACATGGAGTTAATATGTTCTTGGGTGTATTTAAATCATGTGTAATGATGATGATGTTATATGAGTGTATTAGATGCACATACATAAACATGCATGTTGATATGAAATCATGAGAAGATGATTTGAACATGATTTGATAAAAATAAGTTTTGATCAGATTCTTTTGAAGTGTTAAATGATATAAAACTTTGTCATAAAGTTTACTAGCTTTGCATGTTGTACTTGGTGCTTTATGAGTTGTAAAATATGTGAAATCGCATGATTTATTTGACTTACACAAAAACTGCACTAATCTGATTATAATCATCATTTTAATCAGTAAATAACATGTATTGTGTTAAAATATCAAGTTATTCCGAGTTGGGATGGTTATAGTAACGTTTAACGCAAAACTATGCGGTAAAACGGTCAAAAATCGGCTTTTCGAACGATTTTTATAAAACTGATTTAGATCAGTAGGTAAACTGATATTTTTAGTTTAAATATAAGTATTTTAACTAATTTTAAGTTTACTTGGTGTTTGGTTGGTCGTACGTGACTTCTGACGCCCGAAAACGTTATCGAATCACTAAAATACATGTTTTACAATAAACACTAGCATGGGTTATTTGTGGGTGAACCTTATGTGTTAAAATGTGTTATGTGATTTAGATATGTGAATATGATAATATGTTAAGTGTTGACATGATAGCGGGAAATTTAGACTATGCATGTACACTTGTGCGTTTAGAGCGGTAAGATCGGTAAAATCGCGTTAAATGTGTAACTTGTTTGTCGAGCATGAAAATTGATATATATAAGTATTTTTATGTATGCATGCTTTAAAAATGACAAAATAAATAAGTAACAAGATTTCGCGTGTTACGATGTTGATTTATGTGTACGTTTATGTATATATATTACGTCGCGCAAATCGTAGATATATTACGTATAAACGAGTGTGTTAACGGATTTACATGATAATGGTCACCAATAAAATCGTTCAAGTCACAAAATCTTTTATATATATATATATATATATATATATATATATATATATATATTAACGTGCCAACATAATCTAAAACGATGACTTTTTGAGAAAATCTCAAAGTTATGTGAAAATTCTAAGATATGGAGAAACTTAGGATTTTTTTTATGATATGTTAATTGATAAATCATTCCTACGCATAATAGGACGTATAGAAACCAATTTGTGGGATTGCGCTATTTAAAATATGCACCCAAAGGTGAGTGTCACTAAACCCCCTCTTTTTACTGTTTTATATATGTTTTGGGGGAAGAACACGCCTAAAAAGGGTTTAATAATGTTTTTGGAATAAAACATACCTTTTGATATAAATTATATATTTTCATTGAAAATATATGGATTTGTTAAATATATATTTCAGGGAGAAACGGTTTTGGTGAAAATATATGTTTCGGGATGAAACGGTTTTGGTGAAAATATATGTTTCGGGGAGAAACGGTTTTGATGAATATATATGTTTCAGGATGAAACGGGGATTGTTGCGGTGTTTCAGAGAAAACGACCATGTAGTTGGGACGAATTTACTTGGTCCCAGGGATTTCAGTAAATTTGTACAATGTTTTATATTAAATTTGTCATATTAGTAGGATATATATGTATTATACGTGAGGCAGGCATCATAGATGGCCTCGATATGGGCCATGTGCAAGTGATGTCGTTTAATCATTTAAGTATTGCACATGAGAAATTGTTGGTAGATCTATCGGGTTGATAACCCTGTCGTGACCTGTCGCTCCGTGTCAAGTCAAACGACGAATTGATATTCTGTTCATAGTCTAGCATTGATTATACCTTCATTGTAAATATATAGTTCGTAATGTCTAGCTAACTTACGAGTCCGAACATTTGATATTATAAAAATAATATGTAAACTTGGGAAGATGCTTAGTTCGAAGTTTCTGTCACACCCCGACCACATAAAACAACAAAACGTCGGGGAGTGTTGTAACAGAATCATTGTTTCACAACCATGGATTAAATAATTTCATTTTATTGAATTATTGAACTCATTGTTTTATTACAAATTAGATAGATACAAATATTATATGTCAAGTTTTAAAGTCGCTAAGGCACGAGTCCATCCTATGTATAGCATGCATCAACAATCATCACATAACAGCACCTGAAACATGTGTAAAAATAGGTACGTCAGCATAAAAATGCCTGTGAGTTACATAGGTTTTATTGAAAATAGGATTCATGACTTGTAGGTTTAAAAGAATGTTTTAGCAAAATAGTCATGAACTTTAAAAATGTTTTCTTTTATAAATCATATAACAAGTGATAAGAAAACAGAGGATATAAAAGAAAGATGCGTAAATAACTAATTAAGTAAAATGAGTTTGTATAAAATATGTTTTGATAAAAAGTTTTGTAGTATACATGAAAATATACTTTGGTTTTAAGAAAGTCGAATAAGTAATATATATCAAAATATATTTCGATTCCAAAATGGTTAAACAGATAGTATATTAAATATACTTTAGTCGTTAAAATAATCGTTTTCAGTAGTATATCAAAAGTATACTTTGGTTTTATAAATAACATATTAAACTATGCTTTGGTTTTATACATAACATATCAAACTATGTTTTTAGTAATTAACAAAATATATGTTGGTTTTTTACAATATCACACATGAGAGTATATCAAACTATACTTTTGGGAGTATAACAAAATATACAATAAAAATGTGATTTAAGAATTCAACCAAACCTGAGTGCATCAAAATACACCTTTGAGAATATAGAAATACCACAAAGGCAATCTCTATTTGGATAAAAAAAAATCGGTTTCTGACATTCCATACAACAGGAATGGGGTGTCTAATCCTATAGCGCTATATCATACTACCAATTGGTCTAGTGAATGTATAAAATAAGTACAATCCAACAATTAATTTTATAATCTTTGAAAAATTTGTGTTTAAACCATAAATAATCATTCAGTTTGTCAAAAGATAAGTACTAACATGTATAATTAATTTATATTTTGAAATCATGAACATAACAAATAGGTACACATGTTTCACCCCAAAACATTGAAAACATTAAAAGAGGGGACTATGTACTCACTTGAGAATGCTTAGAAGTCTTGAATAACAACCAAGCAACGCTAGAGGGATCACGGAATCAAACGGCACCTAATATAGGTAACTAAGTAAATAAACCGGACCTAAATCGGAAGATCGGATAGGATGAGGTTTCGTAAACCAAATGAGTATTGGAACTCATATGACATGGTTTAACAAAGCCTACATTCTAAAACGGAACCTGTCCTAAGTGCTTACGACCCGTTACGGCCCATTAAGGTAGCTTATGCTACTTTAACGCGTCGTTCGTGCAAATGCGCGTTCGAGACGTCTAACTAGTCCTATGACATGTAGTATATGCCTAAACATGTTTAATTATGTTGCATACTCAGTTAAGTGACAAAAGTTTAAGTTACATATGCTTAAAATCCAATTATGCATGAAAATGGCATTTTGGTCATTTTCCTAAGGCATATAAACTACCTATCATACAACTATTTAAACGAAGTGACCATAAGGTATAACCTCGGAAGGTTATTCCCTATACAACTATGGTCACTAAACATGTTTGGTTGGATCCTAATGATCGACCAAACGGGTCTAGTTCGAAAGTCTAAGCGGTTGTTTAGACCGCTTGACTTACGACTCTACATAAGCACTAATCTAAAGTGATGAGCTAAACATGTTTAACGAAGTTAGAAAACAGGTTTGATATCAAAACAAACGGTTTTTGTCACACCCCCAAAATCCACAAGCGGAGTATCACCGCAGGAGGCGTGACTGACCAAGATCTTAGCCACCAACCACATTGAACTCATGGGTATATTTAACTAAAACTTTCATTTATTAACAATAAGTGTTACAACGTTACAATATTTCACAGTTTACAGCGGAAGCAAAATTCATTTGTTAAGAGTTTATAACCACATGTAAAAGCCATTTGTGTTGTGTTATGTTTCCATGTATCTCGACCCATGACCACTCCAGCCTCCCAGACAGCAAGTTCCAGTCAATATGCACCTAAAGACCTGCAAGGCATGTAACAACGAATCAACAACAAAGTTGAGCGAGTTCACAGTTGGTTGTTTAGTTATAGTGTTCGTAAGTCATATGTTTATTTCGTAAACCATGTACCGTATTAATTCGTATCGCGGTCTCCCAGACATGTTTGCGAAGATTAGTGGGGGCTTCCCATGTGTTACTAGACCGTGCATATCGACTACTACGAAAATGTAAGTGGTGCCCTAAGTCAATGTCTATCAGCATTGACCCTTTGTCCATAGTCCATTAGTACACGCCCGTCCGACTTCCACGGTGTGAGGTTTGTTAAACCTAATAGCGCTATTAACTAATGACCCGCTTGCCATAGGCCTCGGCGATTAAGTCGATATAAATGAGGGACTTCAATGATAGAGGTTTGGTCTAGTGTGTAATCTTGGCATCCTACCCACGGAGGATGGTTGTAGTTACTGTTTAAATCATTTACCCATTCCCAACCCTTGGGAATCCCATGCCTTGGAAAGAGTGTGAACTCACCTTGGTTTGCTCGGTAAGATTAGTTACTTGTTTAGTAATTGATCAACACGTCCTATCATTGTTTACCAACAACGATCAGTTTACATTGCATCAGGTAGATTGTCACGTATTACACAAGTAGTAAGCATGTACGGCACATATCCCTACTACTTATCATAGCAAGTGTACAAACCACAAACACTCTCATGTTACAAGATTATATTTCCCAATATCATGCAATCAAACAGTTAGGTTCCCAAGCTAAACCACACATTACATAATAAGCATTCGGGTCATAGTACATTTACGACATAAGTTCATGTCCCACCAAAGCACATGTTAACTGGTTCTTTTCATCTTCAAGTAATCATGTAAGTTATGACAAGAAAATATGCACATGACAAGTCGATCATTTTCATGTAATCATCTAGCAAGTATGCAAGTTCAACAAAATAATTAATGGCTCGATGTATTGTTCCCATAGAATGTGCAGTCCATGTGTTTTAGGCCCATTAGACACAAGGCCCATCCACCATCATTTATACCCGGCCCAAACAATTAAGCGACTACCCCTAATCCCGAGCCCATTGACTTGTTTGCTGGGTGCGGCCCATGTGTAGTGCAGCCCACATCCTATTTGTATTACCCAGCCCACTATGCCGAACCCAACCAAAAAAAGTGACCAGCTCTAGTGATTCATTGGTCTTTTATAACTTTTATAATCAAGACTCTTGTTCACAGCAAACTGACCCACATGATCACATAAATTGCTAATCATTACTATCCACAACAAAATCACATGAAATCCTCAGATCACTATCATATGCATGAAATCATTATGAACCCCTTAGCCATCTATGAATTCACGTGCAACACTCATTAATTTATGATATCACCCTAATCGAGGTTCATCAAGACCATTATTTAACGCACAAAAATTCATATAAGACCAATCAAAGCAAGTCATCGGTTATCAATTCATAGTGAGTCATCGGTTATCAATTCATAGTGAAAGCCTATTCCCTATTCACGAGCACTAACAGCATCATATCAAACCTTAATATTCCTGCAAGTCATTAACTAGTGGCACACATATTAAACCATCACATGTCTTCTAACAATTCCTATGCTAACATGACAAAAGAGCCGACAATGATGAAGTGATCTTTATTCAGTTTGATTGCACTTTCAAGACAAATCACATGCATATTAATCAGCCATAAACCTCATAATACAACATTCAATTTCACAAGCCAATCACATAACCTAACCGTTATATAGTATTCGCATAAGATTCACATACGAACAAGATCAAATGGGCAAGATTCAACACGGATAAAAACTCACTAACCACAGCCTTGATCAAATAAAATGATGCTTCGAAGGGGGGGGGGGGGGGCTGCCGTCACCAATCACAGAATGGAAACCATCTTTAGGGTTTGCAATATGGCAAAGAGATGTCGGAGAATGTCCATGTGTTTACGTATACATAAAAGAGGGGATGTTGGGCAGAACTGTTTAAGGGAAGTGGGCCGAGGGATTGTATGCAGTAAAACAAGAGGACTGGGCCGATTATTTTAAGTGTGGTGGTAGTGGCCCGAAAGTATTCATGACAAGTGCGGCCCAGCATGTACAAGAGTTGGGCTCGGTGATCGTTGTGGGTCGATATAGTGTATAGTTTTAAGGTGTGAACATGTTGTCCAACGCATGAGCGGCCCAAGCTAATGCCAATAAGTTATTTAATTAAAATATCATACGTTAATCATATTCCGTAATCACATCAACAAACAACAATAACACAAATTAATCACAGTCAACAAACAACAATAACACAAATTAATCACTGTCAACAAACGGTTGTGCAACAAGCAACGCGTCAAGGGAAGACCTGGAAAGTCCGGGTTGTCACATCATCCCCAACTTGGAAGAGATTTCGTCCTGAAATTTAGCACGTAGTTACTGAGGAAGCTAGTTAGGTTGCATAGTTTTTCCTGGTTTTCCTGGGGTGTCACATCCTCCCCCCGTTGATTTGGAATTTCATCCCGAAATTCCGTGGTAGCTTCAGCCTCAGTAGTGGTTTCACTTTTCTCGAACAACTGGGGATACTTGTGTTTCATTTGGTCTCTCGTTCCCAGATGAACTCTGGGCCACGATGGGAGTTCCAACGAACTCGAACAATAGATATCCTAGTGCGTTTGAGAATCTTGACCTCCCGGTCCAAGATTTCCACTGGTTCTTCGACAAATCGCAACTGATCGTCGATGGTGAGCTCCTTGAAAGGAATTGTGAGGGTTTCATCTGACAGATACTTCTTCAGATTCGACACATGGAATACGTTGTGAACTCTACTGAGTTGTTCGGGTAGATTCAATCTGTAGGCCACCTTGTCAATTCTCTCCGTGATTTTGAAAGGTTCAACATCTCGCGGTTTGAGTTTTATCTCGTATACCAAAACGAAGTACACCTTCCCAAGGTGAGACTATAGGTAGTACTCGATCCCCAACTTGGAACTCGAGTGGTTTCTTGCGCTTATCAGCGTAGCTTTTCTGGCGGTCACGAGCTGCCGCCATTCGTTGTCATATCTGAGCAATCTTCTCAGTTGTGTCTATAACGGGTTATGGGCCGGTGATTTGGCTGTCACCAACTTCTGCCCAGTAAAGAGGTGATCGGCATTTACGTCCGCACAATGCCTCAAACGGAGCGGCTTGTATACTGGTGTGGTAGCTGTTATTATACGAAAATTCCACTAAAGGTAGATGTCGTTCCGAGCCGTTACCAAAGACGATTACACATGCTCGAAGCATGTCTTCAAGAGTTTGGATGGTGCGTTCAGTCTGCCCATCTGTCTGTGGGTGATATGCTGTGCTCATGTCTAGACGTGAGCCAAGGGTGTTATGTATTGCCTGACATAAATCAAGTATAGACCAGAGTTAGAAATAACAGGAGTTGGCACTTCGTGCCTAACAGCTGCCTCTCTCAGAGGAATATTCACAAGCTGTGAAGACAGGTCAGTTCCCTTGATTGCAAAAAGGTGTGCTGGCTACATGAGGCGATCCACGATCACCCAGATGATATTGTTTCTGCTCTGAATTGTAAGTAGACTAGCGACCAAATCCATGGCAGTCTGTTTTCGCTTCCCATATAGGTGTTTCTGGTTGCTAACACTTCACCTTGACTTTCCCACAAGTCAAACATCATTCCCATACCTCGCTAGGTGGGCCTTCATGCCCGATTACCAGTACACGGTTTATAAGTCCTAATGCCTCTCATCAAAACCCAGACGACTAAAATATCGAAACCAATGTGCTTTGCTCAACACGAGTTCCCTACAGTTCCTTACAGAAGCCGGTTGCTTCTCCATGCCCTGCATGGGTTCTACTTGAAAATCCTCTCCCTTCAGTTCTCCAGTTTGAACAAAGCGAGTCTGATCAGGTAAGTTAGAGTCGATAGTGAGCTGCAAAGCTCGTGCACGTTCAAGTTTCATAGTTGCAATCATCCTAAAGTTCCCTCCAGTGATGCCATTAACTGATTAGTTCTATCGAAGCCAAAGTACACGGGAGGCCGTTGTGATCGGTCTAAATAACGCATCTAGTACCGTCCAAGTAATGCCTCCATCTAAAATCTCAAGGCCACGGTTTTCACTGTTAGTCGTGTGTCGTGCAGTTCCCCCTTGTAACTCCATCACCTAATTCATCGCTCTCTCGAGTTGCGTCTGTGCGTAAAGACGATGCTCAGTGTATTGCAGAGTTGGGATTCGAAAGTTGAAAAGACGTCCTCCTGTTCTGTCCTTCACGAACACAGCACCCGACTGTGCTAAAGGGATTTAAGCTGTGCGACCTGCGAAAATCCTATGGGCAAGCTGCGATAGCATCCAGCGAAACCAATGAATTGCTGCATCCCTGAAGGAATCTTTGGTGTCGATCAGTTTCTAACAAGATGCATCTCAGCGAGATCCACGTGTATTCCCACTCTGTTGGTTACATGATCAAAATTCATCTCTCGAATCTAGATGTGACATTTAACAAGACTTCGCTCGAAATAGCTCCTCCCACAGAAGAGCTGAGATAGGGTACATATGCCACCCATAGTGTTCCTTTCTCCTGGTCATGAATCAAGACGTTGTCAACAAATACGGTCGATTCATGTGATCCCTGAAGCTGCTGGTGTTGGTCAACTCAATAATCATGGTGTACAAAGTTGAAATGGTTGCGTTGCATTTGACTTGTTGTTCTAAGAGCAATCTCCTCTTGGACTTCCATCTGATGGTAGTTCGTTTGCTAGAAAATCCTCAAACGGAAGCTTGTTCCTTGCCACTGGTCGACAGGTGGCCAATACATGGTCGAGACAAGCGGTTCCTGACTGTCACCTGTTGAGTTCTTGATGGTCAGCGTACATACGTAAAGGCTTCTCTTCATGGGTATAGCGAGGGCTCCTTAAAGCGAAAATTCATGTCCAGCTATTCCTGTAGTTGGTTAAACAGCTCCTGCAACCCTCCTGGTGCAAGACGGTAAAGAGTACGAGTAGTTAGAGCTGCCTCTGGCGCGAGGTCAAACTGAGTCCCTACCTAACCGTTGTAGAGATGATCCTGGAAGTTCCTCTGGCAGCACATGGAGGGTAATCACGAACAACTGGTGGATCCTCGATCCCCTTTTCCTTAGCCTTGATATCAGTAACGGGTGCTATCATGGCGGGGTAATCCTTCCGTGGACACTTCTGGCCTTCACTGCTGAAATGATGCTAACCTCTGCACCACGTGGATACTTTATCACAGACGGCAACTTTCCCTTCATGGGGTATAAATGCGCGATGTTTGGTTAACCAATCCTCACTGACTACTGCATCAACACCATCGTGGATAGTGGAAGGAAGATCGATGTCGAAAACTTGTCCCACACGGTTGAAAATTGCATCCCTAGAGACATACGAGGCTTTAATTGTCTTGTCATCAGCCGATTCCACAACTGGTCTGGTCTCAGAAAGTATCAGGGTTGAACAGAACAGGAACGAAATGATTAGCTTCCACAAACGTGCTGGCCACCATGTTGTTGTAATCCTGGCGTTGCCCACGCCAGCCCTAAACGCCCTTCCATGAGCATCATTTCCAGTGTTGTTGTTTTCATTACAAGGGTTTCAAATACTGCCGTTGTTTCCCTGGCTCGTTGTCTTCTTAACTTAACCATGACCAATCCATGTTGTAGGAACCTTTATTTCCATACTATAGGCTAGGGTTACGAATACCTTGTTGTCGCTGTGACTGTTGCTCTCAATGTCGTTGCTCGAAACGAAGCCCTACGATTCTTCACCATCAAAGTCCATCTTTTCACATTCTGAGCCACGTCCTAAAGTGCTACTCACCGCGCTGGCAGTTACGCATACCACCCTAAGGTCAATTATCATCAGTTATGCCTCGATTGATTCGTAAGAGTTGAATCCCATGAGTTGCTGACAAGGGTTAAGGATTCGATTGAAGCCAATTCGCTGGTGCTCGTTGCCGGTAACCAGGGTCGTCAGAGTACTGAGATCGGTAAAATATCACGCTCATCCCCCTTTCCATCAATATTACGAGTTGTTTGAGTAACACACGATCTGTTGCGAGGGTATTGTAGAAGTGATCGCACTTTGGGATCTAAGATGTCAATACATGAGTTCTAGCAAACGAAGAGGAGTAAGAAAGGTATATATTAATCATTTGGTGCTGCGACATCCCACTCAGGGACGTTCGTATAAGCACCTAACATTCTACACAATTCGCTAGGTGTTCAGATGGGTGTTCAGGTAATACTCGATAGCATCGAGATTCGAAAGGATCCAGAGATGAATGAAAAGTTCATGTTCGAGTAGGGGAACAATCACTGCTATGACCCCTATAGGTTTGTTATGTTTCACATTAGTCAAATAACGGAACGGAACCCCTTTTTCACTTGTTAAGCCTCATCGGGACTCGCATGCACCCCACATTATTATTATGTGTGCACCCACAATAATATTATGATTTGCATGCTCATCTCAGCTCCTCTTAACTCATGTCAAATGGTTCCTCAAACTCGAGTAGCAAACAAAGAGCCTCACGAAGCGTAAGTCATGAAGGTTTAGGGAAATACCACCCTATTAGTCACATAACACATGCAAGTAATACATGAATTTATATTGTCGTTCTAAACGTGCAATCACATGCAATATCATATGTAAGTGTTCACTAGGTATGCAGTACAATGAGTATACGAGAGGCGAACCTTGCAATCTGGAGTTGAGTGTCATGGTCGTATTCACGTTTTCAGAACTGTTCGGTTATAGTCTGATTTTACAAAAACGTTTTTCCCCTTTTTAAAACCAAGTTCACTATAACCAATGGCTCTGATACCAATCTGTCACACCCCCAAAATCCACAAGCGGAGTATCACCGCAGGAGGCGTGACTGACCAGGATCTTAGCCACCAACCACATTGAACTCATGGGTATATTTAAATAAAACTTTCATTTATTAACAATAAGTGTTACAACGTTACAATATTTCACAGTTTACAGCGGAAGCAAAATTCATTTGTTAAGAGTTTATAACCACATGTAAAAGCCATTTGTGTTGTGTTATGTTTCCATGTATCTCGACCCATGACCACTCCAGCCTCCCAGACAGCAAGTTCCAGTCAATATGCACCTAAAGACCTGGAAGGCATGTAACAACGAATCAACAACAAAGTTGAGCGAGTTCACAGTTGGTTGTTTAGTTATAGTGTTCGTAAATCATATGTTTATTTCGTAAACCATGTACCGTATTAATTCGTATCGCGGTCTCCCAGACATGTTTGCAAAGATTAGTGGGGGCTTCCCATGTGTTACTAGACCGTGCATGTCGACTACTACGAAAATGTAAGTGGTGCCCTAAGTCAATGTCTATCAGCATTGACCCTTTGCCCATAGTCCATTAGTACACACCCGTCCGACTGGCACGGTGTGAGGTTTGTTAAACCTAATAGCGCTATTAACTAATGACCCGCTCGCCATAGGCCTCAGTGATTAAGTCGATATAAATGAGGGACTTCAATGATAGAGGTTTGGTCCAGTGTGTAATCTTGGCATCCTACCCACGGAGGATGGTTGTAGTTACTGTTTAAATCATTTACCCATTCCGAACCCTTGGGAATCCCATGCCTTGGAAAGAGTGTGAACTCACCTTGGTTTGCTCGGTAAGTTTAGTTACTTGTTTAGTAATTGATCAACACGTCCTATCATTGTTTACCAACAACGATCAGTTTACATTGCATCACGTAGATTGTCATGTAAGTTATGACAAGAAAATATGCACGTGACAAGTCGATCATTTTCATGTAATCATCTAGCAAGTATGCAAGTTCAACAAAATAATTAATGGCTCGATGTATTGTTCCCATATAATGTGCAGTCCATGTGTTTTAGGCCCATTAGACACAAGGCCCATCCACCATCATTTATACCCGGCCCAAACAATTAAGCGACTACCCCTAATCCCGAGCCCGTTGACTTGTTTGTTGGGTGCGGCCCATGTGTAGTGCAGCCCACATCCTATTTGTATTACCCAGCCCACTATGCCGAACCCAACCAAAAAAAGTGACCAGCTCTAGTGATTCATTGGTCTTTTATAACTTTTATAATCAAGACTCTTGTTCACAGCAAACCGACCCACATGATCACATAAATTGCTAATCATTACTATCCACAACAAAATCACATGAAATCCTCATATCACTATCATATGCATGAAATCATTATGAACCCCTTAGCCATCTATGAAGTCACGTGCAACACTCATTAATTTATGATATCACCCTAATCGAGGTTCATCAAGACCATTATTTAACGCACAAAAATTCATATAAGACCAATCAAAGCAAGTCATCGGTTATCAATTCATAGTGAGTCATCGGTTATCAATTCATAGTGAAAGCCTATTCCCTATTCACGAGCACTAGCATCATCATATCAAACCTTAATATTCCTAGCAAGTCATTAACTAGTGGCACACATGTTAAACCATCACATGTCTTCTGACAATTCCTATGCTAACATGACAAAAGAGCCGACAATGATGAAGTGATCTTTATTCAGTTTGATTGCACTTTCAAGACAAATCACATGCATATTAATCAGCCATAAACCTCATAATACAACATTCAATTTCACAAGCCAATCACATAACCTAACCGTTATATAGTATTCGCATAAGATTCACATACGAACAAGATCAAATGGGCAAGATTCAACACGAATAAAAACTCACTAACCACAGCCTTGATCAAATAAAATGATGCTTCGAAGGGGGTGGGGCTGTCGTCACCAATCATAGAAGGGAAAACATCTTTAGGGTTTGCAATATGGCAAAGAGATGTGGGAGAATGTCCATGTGTTTAAGTATACATAAAAGAGGGGATGTTGGGCCGAACTGTTTAAGGGAAGTGGGTCGAGGGATTGTATGCAGTAAAACAAGAGGACTGGGCCGATTATTTTAAGTGTGGTGGTAGTGGCCCAAAAGTATTCATGACAAGTGCGGCCCAGCATGTACAAGAGTTAGGCTCGGTGATCGTTGTGGGTCGATATAGTGTATAGTTTTAAGGTGTGAACATGTTGTCCAACGCATGAGCGGCCCAAGCTAATGCCAATAAGTAATTTAATTAAAATATCATACATTATTCATATTCCGTAATCACATCAACAAACAACAATAACACAAATTAATCACTGTCAACAAACGGTTGTGCAACAAGCAACGCGTCAAGGGAAGACCTGGAAAGTCCGGGTTGTCACATCATCCCCAACTTGGAAGAAATTTCGTCCCGAAATTTAGCACGTAGTTTGTGACAACCCGAACTTTTATGGTTAGTGTCTCTTAGTTTCGTGATCCTAATTCCTTATTATTCCTCGTTTACATTCCTTAATATGATTTAATTTGTTACATGCTCGTGTCAATGTTAAACTTGGTAAACGAAAAACGTATTTGTGTATGATTGAGGGTGCCCGTGGGCTATTCTAGATGTTGATGTCTAGTTGAGTTAGAGGGGCCGCCGCGCATGTTAATGGGCTACCCGCACACACGCTCACCTCGACCTCACACTTGTGTCCAATCGATGTACCTGAGCCCAACTCTTTGCATATGTTGTTTCTTAGGCCCGCAGCACATGAGGCCTAACCCGAGTAGTGCATTGTTGAGTGGATCAAACATCTTGGTTGCATGACTCAAGGATCTCGGCCCAGGACCCTCAAACCCAAACCGGGCCCAAACCACCTTTTGTGTAATATGTATAGGTATTAGAAGATACGTACCAATCTTTTGAAAACCCTAGCACATCCCCTTGGAGTTCGATCATCAGCGGCAGGAGAACCCCCCCCCCCTCTCGAGACATCACTCTATTAATCGAAGACCTTGGTTAGTACGCCCATAATTATGTTAAGTAGTATTGGATTGTTCTTTACGTGACTGTGATTTATAAAAGAGTTATAATATGTTGAGTAACATGTTGACTATTCCCTTGATAATGATTACTTCTCATTGTCAGCCACTATGTTTCAATTTTGCATGAGAATTGTCAGTAGTCATGTGCTTGTTAAATAGCTTAATATGTGTGCAACCTATTTATGTCATGTATGTATATTTAGATGGGACATAATCTGCTAGTGCTCTCGTCAATCAAGGATGAGTGTTGTATATTATTGAAGATTTGAGTGCAACTGTATTGTTGATGATTTAATGAGGGTTCAAATTATATAAATAGTGGAAAGTGATGGTTAAATCATTTCGATTGATAGTGACTGTGAGAATAATTACTGTTAATGATCTTAGGAAGTTGATGTCCGATGAGGTTGTGTTATGACATATTCATAGATGTGTTAATATGATGAATGAATCATTGAAGATGGAACAGCTAGGTAATTCGATTGAAGGACTGATGATAATGATTATTGCTAGAATAATTAGGGTCACATGATCTATGGAAAGTTGTTGTGAATGTGCAACTGATCGAACCAACTGAAATGGGCCACACACGGGTGAGAGTTGAACTCGGTTGGCTTGAATACTAGCTAATGGGCCACAAGTTGATACGAACAGTATACTATAGATTCTTGGATCGCCCACTCTTGAGTGAACAATTAACTTGATTAAATCGCACACTTTGTGAATGTCGAATGAATAGTTAAGGTGTTGTGTGAATTATTCATTGGTGATATGAACTTGTGTATAACTGGAATACCTGCTATGTGACAACGATGAACTGTTAGATACATGAGTAATTGTTACATGTTATGTGCTTTACTAGTATGCGATGTGTGTAATGTGTATGAAAATACGTGATTAATGTGCATACGATACTGACTATATTTGGTAATCACGGTAGGGTTTGGTTGACCAACTTGGAATGGGTAATGAAACATAACATACCGAGCAATCCAAGGTGAGTTCACTGCACTTTTCTAAGCATGCGTCCCGGTGGTTTGGGACATCTGGTAAACGTTTTTAAAGGGAATACTGGGTAAACTGTTATTTGGGATGTTGGTTATTGAACACAGAATCGATCATCTACCGTGTTGCCTGTAAGGCAATGGGGTAACTAGTTGATAGCGCTATTAGGTTTGACACCCTCACACCGGGCCATAAGGACGGGCGTGATCTAGTTACCTGGACATCATTACCAATGCTTGGTTAGGGGCATTGGGGTTGGGCACACTCCCAGGTTATATTGGGCACACTCCCATGGTATATATTGGACACACTTCCAGTATATAAGACTCTCCTACGTTAATAACAATCCCAAAACGAAACGATGAGTTGACTTAACAGATATCTGGTAACTACACACGTTAACAAAACCTTGAACTCACCAGCGTCGTCTGACACACTTGTCTGCATGCGTGCAGGTCGCTAGAATTCGTGACGTGGACTTGCTATCTGGGAGTGCTGGAGCGGTCATGGATCGAGGCTCTTGGATTAACTTATAAGTGAAACGTTGGTTTTGAACATTTACTATGAAACAATTGTTAAACGATTTACTATATGCTTCCGCTACACAACTCTTTGGGAGTAACCCTATGTTTGATATTTTCTATTGGTAATTCATGACATGTTTTATTTAAATATTTATCATTGGTTCAATGTGATTGGTGGCTCGAACTCTGATGAGTAACACGCCTCGCGGAGTTCCCGCATGTGGTATTTTGGGGGTGTGACAGTTTGGTATCAGAGCCACTGGTTATAGTGAACTTGGTTTTAAAACGTTTTTATAAAACCAGACTATAACCGAACTGATCTGAAATCGACCATGACACTCAGCTCCAGACTGCAAGGTTCGTTTCTCGTTTACTATTACATACTATATCTAGTGTTTGCTTATGAATAACATCACACGTGAATGCACACTTAGCACTGCAGTATGAAGTTCTATGTTACCAACCCATGTTACGTGTTTTAAGAGTGCGACTCTTCTTGAACTTTCATGATCTATGTTGTGGCGTCATCTGTCTTATTGCTCGAATTCGGGGAACCTTTTAGCGTGAGTTAAGGGGCACTGAGATAAGCATGCAAATTGCCTTATTATTATGGGTGCACACATAATAATAATGTGGGGTGCATGTGAGTCCCAGTGAGGCTTAACGAGTGTGAGAGGGGTTCCGCTCTGTTAATTGATGATATGTTAGAACTCAGCAGTCTATAGGAGTCATAGCAGTGATTGACTCCTACTCGAACATGATCTTTTCACTCCTCTTTGAATTCTTTCGAATCTCGATGCTATCGAGCATTACTTGAACACCCATCTGAACGCCTAGCAAACTGGATAGAATGTTAGGTGCTTGTACGGACATCCCTGAGTTGGATGTCGCAGCGTCAAATGTTTGGTCGATACCCTTCTCACTCTTCTTCTTTGGTTGGAACTCAATGTACTGACGTCTTAGACCCCGAAGTGCGATCACACCTGCAACACTCTGGAAACATATCGTGCGTTACTCAGTTAACTTGCAAGAACGATGGTCAAGAGGATGAGCGTAGAGCCTCACCAACCTCGGTATTAGAACGACCCTGATTACTGGCAGCGAACATCAGCAATTTGACTTCAATCGAATCCTAAGCGGCTTTTGAGAGTCAGCTCTTACGAATCAACCGGGACATTGGCAATGACAATCGACTGTAGTATGGAATGTGTGACTGTCAGCACAATGAGTAACGCCATAGGACGTGGCACGAAAATGTGACAAGATGAACCTTGTTGGTGAAAGGTCGCAGGGCTCCGTTTCAAGCAACGGCATTAAAGGCAACAGTCACGGCGACATCAAAGTACTCGTAATCGTAGCATGGAAATGAAGGTGGCATTGGCAAGGAATGACTGTTGTTAAGTCAAGACGTAAACAACCCAGGGAATAATGACAGTATTGGGAGTTCTAGTAGCAGTAGCAACAACACTGGATGTGGTACTCGTGAAGGGCATATAGGATTGGCGTGGGCGACGCCAGGTATAGCAGCGACATGGTAGCTAGTATGAGTAGCTAATCGCTTCTTCTTTGTTCTGTTTAACCCTGACGCTTATTGAAGCCGAACCTGTTGTGGAATTGACTGAGGGCAAGACAATCGAAACCTCATAGGTTTGTTGGGATGCAAACTCGACCTTGTGGGACAAGTATTCTACATCGGCCTTCCTTCTACTACCCCTGATGGTTACAATGCAGTAGTTAGTGTGGATTGGTTATTCAGAAATCGCGCAGACATACCTTGTGAGGAGAAAATTTAGTGTGGAGGATCGTTATTTGTTCTAAAGCAACAGAGTGGTACAAAGGTTAGTGCCATTTCAACTATGAAGGCCCAGAAGTGTCTACGGAGGGATCACCCCGCTACATTAGCAACCGTTACTGATGTTGAGGCTAAGGAAAAGAGTATTGAGGATCCACCAATTGTTCGTGATTCCCCTCAGTGTGCTACCCGAGGAGCTTTCAGACTTACTTCCACCACTGTTAGGCAGAATCTCAGTTTGACCTCACGACAGGGGCAGCCTTGATTACCCGTGCTACATACCGTCTTGCACCAAGAGGGTTGCAAGGACTATCTACAGGAACTGTTGGACAGGAGTTTTATTGGACATAGTTTTTGTTCGCTTTGGGGAGCCCCAGCTATATTCGGGAAGATAAAGCCTTTTCGTATGGGTACTGATTATCCAGAACTCAGCAAGGTGACAATCAAGAACTATTTGCCTCGACCATGTATTGACGGAAGACCAAGAGGAGAATATTCCTGAAACGGCATATCGAACGCAATACGGCCATTACGACTTGCTACACCATGACCGTGGAGTTAATCAACACACCAGCAGCTGTATGGATCTCATGAATCGACCATGCTTATTGACGACATGTTAAATCATTTCCAGGAGAAAGGAACATCATGGGCAGCTTTGTATCCTATTTGAGAGCTCCTGAAGGAGGATCCACACCGCGCGAAGTCTTGATAAATGTAACATCTGGATGCAAGGGATACCTTTTTGATCATATAATCAACGAAGTGGGAATACCCGTGGATCTCGCTAGACCCGTTTTGGTTAAAAACTGATCGACACCAAGGATTCCTTCAAGGATACAGCAATTTCTTGGTCTCACTAGATGCTATCGCAGATTCATCACAGGATTTTCGAAGATCGCGCAGCATAAATCTCTTTAGCACAGCAGGGTGCTGTGTTCGTGGGAGACAAAACAGGAGGACGTCTTTTCAGCTTTCGAATCCCAAGTCTGCAATACACTGAGCATCGTCTCTACCTGAGGGAGCGGGTGATTTAGTGGTATATCATGATGGTTTGAGTCAGAGTCCAAGTTACACGCCGATGCAACACGAGAAGGTGATAGCTTACGTAATAGACCTACAAGGAGAGTTGCACAACACACAATCTGCGGTGGAAACCGTGGTCTTTGGATTTAAGTTGGAGACACTACTTGGACGGTACCAAATGCACTACCTAGGCCGATCACAAGGGCCTCCCGTGTGAGCTAAACATGTGATGGCAACGCTGAATAGAACCTTTGAATGGATACGACAGTGAAACCTGGGCGTGCACGAGCTTTGCAGCTCGCTATCGACTCTAACATACTTGATCAAACTCGCCTATTTCAAACTGGAGAACGGAAAGAAAAAGATTTTCAAGTTGAATCCATGCGGGGCAGGGAGAAGTGATTTTTGGCAAGTCGGATGATATTCGCTACTTCTTGGAACAAATATGGATCCCACTGTATAGCAACCCGAAGGAACTTGTGTCGAGAGAAGCACACCCGCCTCGATATTCTAGTTATCTGGATTTTTATGAAATATGTTAGAATCTAAGGATCTTGTACTGGCGACTGGGCTTGAGGGCCTACATAGCGAATCATGTGGACGACGTTTGACTGTGCGAGAACAAAAGTGGAACATCAGAAACCTTCTGGTTGTGTCAGCAACCAGAAACACCCATATGGGAATGAGAATAGACTACCATGGATTTTGTCACTGGTGTACTTACAACTCGAAACGGAAACATTATCACCTGGGTGATCATTGATGGACTCAAGTTACCAGCACACTTTCTTGCAATCAAAAAAAAAAAAAAAGTGACGAGTCTTCACAGTTCTGAATGTTCCTATGAGAGAGGCGGCTTTTAGGCACGAGGTGCCAACTCCTTTTACCTCTGAATTTGATCTATGCATGATTTATGTCAGGCAATACACAACACCCTTGGCTCACATCAAGACCAGAGCATTGCTTATCGTCGTTGGGCAAACGATCGGAGAAAACGAACTCTCCTGGCACTCGAAGACATGCTGCGAGCATGTGTGAGACTGGCCTTGGTGCCAATTTGAAGGACTCTTACCTATGGTTGAGTACTACTGCGGCAGTTATCATTTCGGTAACCAGACAGCTCTGTTGAGGCATTACATAGACAATAATGCCAACCTTCTTGTTAGACTGAGATGGATGACAACTTAATTACTGGTCTAGGACTGGTACTCGAAACTCTTGGGAAGGTTGTTTGGATCGGGAGTCGATTGGCGGCAACGCGTGACCGTCAGGAAAGCAGATAAACATGGGAAATGCTGGAAGATCGATGTAGGCAATCGTATCGTGTTGAAAGTCTCACCATGGGAGGGTATGGAATGCTTGGAAAGCATGGCGAGCTTGACTAACGTCACGATGGACCTTTAAACAGTCTGGGAAGAATCGGTAGCATAACCTACAAACTCGAATTACCTGGCGAATTAGGTAACCTACACGATGTCATTTATGTCTCGAACCTAAAGAAGCATCTATTCGACGCAACACTTGTGATACTCTTGTTGAGGAACTCACTGTTAACACAGTCGAATTTCAATCGTGAGAGTTCGTTGGAACTCAAGATGTGGACCGAAGTTCCCGTGAGAACGCAAAGACCAGGTGAAGCTCTGTGATCCTCGGTTGTTCAAACGGTGGGATCAACTTTTGATATCATTGGCGAATTTCGGGACGAAATTCCCTTTCAAGTTGGGGATGATGTGGCACCTAACTGACCTCGCAATCCTGTTTTTACAATTTGGTTTACGTGGTGTCTGTGCAGTTATCTGGATACTTAGTGATTGCGTGTAATGCTTGATTATTATTTGTGATTATTATTTGTGATTATTATTTGTGTAGTATTACATATAGTTTAATTAGAGTTTCTATCGCTTCACTCTTCTGTGCTTACTTGTCAAATTTCGGGATACTTAGTGATTGCGTGTAATGCTTGATTATTATTTGTGATTATTATTTGTGATTATTATTTGTGTAGTATTACATATAGTTTAATTAGAGTTTCTATCGCTTCACTCTTCTGTGCTTACTTGTCAAATTTCGGGACGAAATTTCTTTCAAGTTGGGGATGATGTGACAACCCGAACTTTTATGGTTAGTGTCTCTTAGTTTCGTGATCCTAATTCCTTATTATTCCTCGTTTACATTCCTTAATATGATTTAATTTGTTACATGCTCGTGTCAATGTTAAACTTGGTAAACGAAAAACGTATTTGTGTATGATTGAGGGTGCCCGTGGGCTATTCTAGATGTTGATGTCTAGTTGAGTTAGAGGGGCCGCCGCGCATGTTAATGGGCTACCCGCACACACGCTCACCTCGACCTCACACTTGTGTCCAATCGATGTACCTGAGCCCAACTCTTTGCATATGTTGTTTCTTAGGCCCGCAGCACATGAGGCCTAACCCGAGTAGTGCATTGTTGAGTGGATCAAACATCTTGGTTGCATGACTCAAGGATCTCGGCCCAGGACCCTCAAACCCAAACCGGGCCCAAACCACCTTTTGTGTTATATGTATAGGTATTAGAAGATACGTACCAATCTTTTGAAAACCCTAGCACATCCCCTTGGAGTTCGATCATTAGCGGCAGGAGACCCCCCCCCCCCTCTCGAGACATCACTCTATTAATCGAAGACCTTGGTTAGTACGCCCATAATTATGTTAAGTAGTATTGGATTGTTCTTTACGTGACTGTGATTTATAAAAGAGTTATAATATGTTGAGTAACATGTTGACTATTCCCTTGATAATGATTACTTCTCATTGTCAGCCACTATGTTTCAATTTTGCATGAGAATTGTCAGTAGTCATGTGCTTGTTAAATAGCTTAATATGTGTGCAACCTATTTATGTCATGTATGTATATTTAGATGGGACATAATCTGCTAGTGCTCTCGTCAATCGAGGATGAGTGTTGTATATTATTGAAGATTTGAGTGCAACTGTATTGTTGATGATTTAATGAGGGTTCAAATTATATAAATAGTGGAAAGTGATGGTTAAATCATTTCGATTGATAGTGACTGTGAGAATAATTACTGTTAATGATCTTAGGAAGTTGATGTCCGATGAGGTTGTGTTATGACATATTCATAGATGTGTTAATATGATGAATGAATCATTGAAGATGGAACAGCTAGGTAATTCGATTGAAGGACTGATGATAATGATTATTGCTAGAATAATTAGGGTCACATGATCTATGGAAAGTTGTTGTGAATGTGCAACTGATCGAACCAACTGAAATGGGCCACACACGGGTGAGAGTTGAACTCGGTTGGCTTGAATACTAGCTAATGGGCCACAAGTTGATACGAACAGTATACTATAGATTCTTGGATCGCCCACTCTTGAGTGAACAATTAACTTGATTAAATCGCACACTTTGTGAATGTCGAATGAATAGTTAAGGTGTTGTGTTAATTATTCATTGGTGATATGAACTTGTGTATAACTGGAATACCTGCTATGTGACAACGATGAACTGTTAGATACATGAGTAATTGTTACATGTTATGTGCTTTACTAGTATGCGATGTGTGTAATGTGTATGAAAATACGTGATTAATGTGCATACGATACTGACTATATTTGGTAATCACGGTAGGGTTTGGTTGACCAACTTGGAATGGGTAATGAAACATAACATACCGAGCAATCCAAGGTGAGTTCACTGCACTTTTCTAAGCATGCGTCCCGGTGGTTTGGGACATCTGGTAAACGTTTTTAAAGGGAATACTGGGTAAACTGTTATTTGGGATGTTGGTTATTGAACACAGAATCGATCATCTACCGTGTTGCCTGTAAGGCAATGGGGTAACTAGTTGATAGCGCTATTAGGTTTGACACCCTCACACCGGGCCGTAAGGACGGGCGTGATCTAGTTACCTGGACATCATTACCAATGCTTGGTTAGGGGCATTGGGGTTGGGCACACTCCCAGGTTATATTGGGCACACTCCCATGGTATATATTGGACACACTTCCAGTATATAAGACTCTCCTACGTTAATAACAATCCCAAAACGAAACGATGAGTTGACTTAACAGATATCTGGTAACTACACACGTTAACAAAACCTTGAACTCACCAGCGTCGTCTGACACACTTGTCTGCATGCTTGCAGGTCGCTAGAATTCGTGACGTGGACTTGCTATCTGGGAGTGCTGGAGTGGTCATGGATCGAGGCTCTTGGATTAACTTATAAGTGAAACGTTGGTTTTGAACATTTACTATGAAACAATTGTTAAACGATTTACTATATGCTTCCGCTACACAACTCTTTGGGTGTAACCCTATGTTTGATATTTTCTATTGGTAATTCATGACATGTTTTATTTAAATATTTATCATTGGTTCAATGTGATTGGTGGCTCGAACTCTGATGAGTAACACGCCTCGCGGAGTTCCCGCATGTGGTATTTTGGGGGTGTGACATAGTTACTGAGGAAGCTAGTTAGGTTGCATAGTTTTTCCTGGTTTTCCTGGGGTGTCACATCCTCCCCCCGTTGA
Source organism: Helianthus tuberosus (assembly GCA_030545235.1). Classification (NCBI taxonomy): domain Eukaryota; kingdom Viridiplantae; phylum Streptophyta; class Magnoliopsida; order Asterales; family Asteraceae; genus Helianthus; species Helianthus tuberosus. Next base: position 99,544,105 of record CM060397.1, read on the forward strand.
TTTGGAATTTCATCCTGAAATTCCGTGGTAGCTTCAGCCTCAGTAGTGGTTTCACTTTTCTCGAACAACTGGGGATACTTGTGTTTCATTTGGTCTCTCGTTCCCAGATGAACTCTGGGCCACGATGGGAGTTCCAACAAACTCGAACAATAGATATCCTGGTGCGTTTGAGAATCTTGACCTCCCGGTCCAAGATTTCCACTGGTTCTTCGACAAATCGCAACTGATCGTCGATGGTGAGCTCCTTGAAAGGAATTGTGAGGGTTTCATCTGACAGATACTTCTTCAGATTCGACACATGGAATACGTTGTGAACTCTACTGAGTTGTTCGGGTAGATTCAATCTGTAGGCCACCTTGTCAATTCTCTCCGTGATTTCGAAAGGTTCAACATCTCGCGGTTTGAGTTTGATCTCGTATACCAAAACGAAGTACACCTTCCCAAGGTGAGACTATAGGTAGTACTCGATCCCCAACTTGGAACTCGAGTGGTTTCTTGCGCTTATCAGCGTATCTTTTCTGGCGGTCACGAGCTGCCGCCATTCGTTGTCATATCTGAGCAATCTTCTCAGTTGTGTCTATAACGGGTTATGGGCCGGTGATTTGGCTGTCACCAACTTCTGCCCAGCAAAGAGGTGATCGGCATTTACGTCCGCACAATGCCTCAAACGGAGCGGCTTGTATACTGGTGTGGTAGCTGTTATTATACGAAAATTCCACTAAAGGTAGATGTCGTTCCGAGCCATTACCAAAGTCGATTACACATGCTCGAAGCATGTCTTCAAGAGTTTGGATGGTGCGTTCAGTCTGCCCATCTGTCTGTGGGTGATATGCTGTGCTCATGTCTAGACGTGAGCCAAGGGTGTTGTGTTTTGCCTGACATAAATCAAGTATAGATCAGAGTCAGAAATAACAGGAGTTGGCACTTCGTGCCTAACAGCTGCCTCTCTCAGAGGAGTATTCACAAGCTGTGAAGACAGGTCAGTTCCCTTGATTGCAAAAAGGTGTGCTGGCTACATGAGGCGATCCACGATCACCCAGATGATATTGTTTCTGCTCTGAATTGTAAGTAGACTAGCGACCAAATCCATGGCAGTCTGTTTTCGCTTCCCATATAGGTGTTTCTGGTTGCTAACACTTCACCTTGACTTTCCCACAAGTCAAACATCATTCCCATACCTCGCTAGGTGGGCCTTCATGCCCGATTACCAGTACACGGTTTATAAGTCCTAATGCCTCTCATCAAAACCCAGACGACTAAAATATCGAAACCAATGTGCTTTGCTCAACACGAGTTCCCTACAGTTCCCTACAGAAGCCGGTTGCTTCTCCATGCCCTGCATGGGTTCTATTTGAAAATCCTCTCCCTTCAGTTCTCTAGTTTGAACAGAGCGAGTCTGATCAGGTAAGTTAGAGTCGATAGTGAGCTGCAAAGCTCGTGCACGTTCAAGTTTCATAGTTGCAATCATCCTAAAGTTCCCTCCAGTGATGCCATTAACTGATTTAGTTCTATCGAAGCCAAAGTACACGGGAGGCCGTTGTGATCGGTCTAAATAACGCATCTAGTACCGTCCAAGTAATGCCTCCATCTAAAATCTCAAGGCCACGGTTTTCACTGTTAGTCATGTGTCGTGCAGTTCCCCCTTGTAACTCCATCACCTAATTCATCGCTCTCTAGAGGTGCGTCTGTGCGTAAAGACGATGCTCAGTGTATTGCAGAGTTGGGATTCGAAAGTTGAAAAGACGTCCTCCTGTTCTGTCCTTCACGAACACAGCACCCGACTGTGCTAAAGGGATTTAAGCTGTGCGACCTGCGAAAATCCTATGGGCAAGCTGCGATAGCATCCAGCGAAACCAAGGAATTGCTGCATCCCTGAAGGAATCTTTGGTGTCGATCAGTTTCTAACAAGATGCATCTCAGCGAGATCCACGTGTATTCCCACTCTATTGGTTACATGATCAAAATTCATCTCTCGAATCTAGATGTGACATTTAACAAGACTTCGCTCGAAATGGCTCCTCCCACAGAAGCGCTGAGATAGGGTACATATGCCACCCATAGTGTTCCTTTCTCCTGGTCATGAATCAAGACGTTGTCAACAAATACGGTCGATTCATGTGATCCCTGAAGCTGCTGGTGTTGGTCAACTCAATAATCATGGTGTACAAAGTTGAAATGGTTGCGTTGCGTTTGACTTGGTATTCTAAGAGCAATCTCCTCTTGGACTTCCATCTGATGGTAGTTCGTTTGCTAGAAAATCCTCAAACGGAAGCTTGTTCCTTGCCACTGGTCGACAGGAGGCCAATACATGGTCGAGACAAGCGGTTCCTGACTGTCACCTGTTGAGTTCTTGATGGTCAGCGTACATACGTAAAGGCTTCTCTTCATGGGTATAGCGAGGGCTCCTTAAAGCGAAAATTCATGTCCAGCTATTCCTGTAGTTGGTTAAACAGCTCCTGCAACCCTCCTGGTGCAAGACGGTAAAGAGTACGAGTAGTTAGAGCTGCCTTTCCATCAATATTACGAGTTGTTTGAGTAACACACGATCTGTTGCGAGGGTATTGTAGAAGTGATCGCACTTTGGGATCTAAGATGTCAATACATGAGTTCTAGCAAACGAAGAGGAGTAAGAAAGGTATATATTAATCATTTGGTGCTGCGACATCCCACTCAGGGACGTTCGTATAAGCACCTAACATTCTACACAATTCGTTAGGTGTTCAGATGGGTGTTCAGGTAATACTCAATAGCATCGAGATTCGAAAGGATCCAGAGATGAATGAAAAGTTCATGTTCGAGTAGGGGAACAATCACTGCTATGACCCCTATAGGTTTGTTATGTTTCACATTAGTCAAATAACGGAACGGAACCCCTTTTTCACTTGTTAAGCCTCATCGGGACTCGCATGCACCCCACATTATTATTATGTGTGCACCCACAATAATATTATGATTTGCATGCTCATCTCAGCTCCTCTTAACTCATGTCAAATGGTTCCTCAAACTCGAGTAGCAAACAAAGAGCCTCACGAAGCGTAAGTCATGAAGGTTTAGGGAAATACCACCCTATTAGTCACATAACACATGCAAGTAATACATGAATTTATATTGTCGTGCTAAACGTGCAATCACATGCAATATCATATGTAAGTGTTCACTAGGTATGCAGTACAATGAGTATACGAGAGGCGAACCTTGCAATCTGGAGTTGAGTGTCATGGTCGTATTCACGTTTTCAGAACTGTTCGGTTATAGTCTGATTTTACAAAAACGTTTTTCCCCTTTTTAAAACCAAGTTCACTATAACCAATGGCTCTGATACCAATCTGTCACACCCCCAAAATCCACAAGCGGAGTATCACCGCAGGAGGCGTGACTGACCAGGATCTTAGCCACCAACCACATTGAACTCATGGGTATATTTAAATAAAACTTTCATTTATTAACAATAAGTGTTACAACGTTACAATATTTCACAGTTTACAGCGGAAGCAAAATTCATTTGTTAAGAGTTTATAACCACATGTAAAAGCCATTTGTGTTGTGTTATGTTTCCATGTATCTCGACCCATGACCACTCCAGCCTCCCAGACAGCAAGTTCCAGTCAATATGCACCTAAAGACCTGGAAGGCATGTAACAACGAATCAACAACAAAGTTGAGCGAGTTCACAGTTGGTTGTTTAGTTATAGTGTTCGTAAATCATATGTTTATTTCGTAAACCATGTACCGTATTAATTCGTATCGCGGTCTCCCAGACATGTTTGCAAAGATTAGTGGGGGCTTCCCATGTGTTACTAGACCGTGCATGTCGACTACTACGAAAATGTAAGTGGTGCCCTAAGTCAATGTCTATCAGCATTGACCCTTTGCCCATAGTCCATTAGTACACACCCGTCCGACTGGCACGGTGTGAGGTTTGTTAAACCTAATAGCGCTATTAACTAATGACCCGCTCGCCATAGGCCTCAGTGATTAAGTCGATATAAATGAGGGACTTCAATGATAGAGGTTTGGTCCAGTGTGTAATCTTGGCATCCTACCCACGGAGGATGGTTGTAGTTACTGTTTAAATCATTTACCCATTCCGAACCCTTGGGAATCCCATGCCTTGGAAAGAGTGTGAACTCACCTTGGTTTGCTCGGTAAGTTTAGTTACTTGTTTAGTAATTGATCAACACGTCCTATCATTGTTTACCAACAACGATCAGTTTACATTGCATCACGTAGATTGTCATGTAAGTTATGACAAGAAAATATGCACGTGACAAGTCGATCATTTTCATGTAATCATCTAGCAAGTATGCAAGTTCAACAAAATAATTAATGGCTCGATGTATTGTTCCCATATAATGTGCAGTCCATGTGTTTTAGGCCCATTAGACACAAGGCCCATCCACCATCATTTATACCCGGCCCAAACAATTAAGCGACTACCCCTAATCCCGAGCCCGTTGACTTGTTTGTTGGGTGCGGCCCATGTGTAGTGCAGCCCACATCCTATTTGTATTACCCAGCCCACTATGCCGAACCCAACCAAAAAAAGTGACCAGCTCTAGTGATTCATTGGTCTTTTATAACTTTTATAATCAAGACTCTTGTTCACAGCAAACCGACCCACATGATCACATAAATTGCTAATCATTACTATCCACAACAAAATCACATGAAATCCTCAGATCACTATCATATGCATGAAATCATTATGAACCCCTTAGCCATCTATGAAGTCACGTGCAACACTCATTAATTTATGATATCACCCTAATCGAGGTTCATCAAGACCATTATTTAACGCACAAAAATTCATATAAGACCAATCAAAGCAAGTCATCGGTTATCAATTCATAGTGAGTCATCGGTTATCAATTCATAGTGAAAGCCTATTCCCTATTCACGAGCACTAGCAGCATCATATCAAACCTTAATATTCCTAGCAAGTCATTAACTAGTGGCACACATGTTAAACCATCACATGTCTTCTGACAATTCCTATGCTAACATGACAAAAGAGCCGACAATGATGAAGTGATCTTTATTCAGTTTGATTGCACTTTCAAGACAAATCACATGCATATTAATCAGCCATAAACCTCATAATTCAACATTCAATTTCACAAGCCAATCACATAACCTAACCATTATATAGTATTCGCATAAGATTCACATACGAACAAGATCAAATGGGCAAGATTCAACACGAATAAAAACTCACTAACCACAGCCTTGATCAAATAAAATGATGCTTCGAAGGGGGTGGGGCTGTCATCACCAATCATAGAAGGGAAAACATCTTTAGGGTTTGCAATATGGCAAAGAGATGTGGGAGAATGTCCATGTGTTTAAGTATACATAAAAGAGGGGATGTTGGGCCGAACTGTTTAAGGGAAGTGGGTCGAGGGATTGTATGCAGTAAAACAAGAGGACTGGGCCGATTATTTTAAGTGTGGTGGTAGTGGCCCAAAAGTATTCATGACAAGTGCGGCCCAGCATGTACAAGAGTTAGGCTCGGTGATCGTTGTGGGTCGATATAGTGTATAGTTTTAAGGTGTGAACATGTTGTCCAACGCATGAGCGGCCCAAGCTAATGCCAATAAGTAATTTAATTAAAATATCATACATTATTCATATTCCGTAATCACATCAACAAACAACAATAACACAAATTAATCATAGTCAACAAACAACAATAACACAAATTAATCACTGTCAACAAACGGTTGTGCAACAAGCAACGCGTCAAGGGAAGACCTGGAAAGTCCGGGTTGTCACATCATCCCCAACTTGGAAGAAATTTCGTCCCGAAATTTAGCACGTAGTTTGTGACAACCCGAACTTTTATGGTTAGTGTCTCTTAGTTTCGTGATCCTAATTCCTTATTATTCCTCGTTTACATTCCTTAATATGATTTAATTTGTTACATGCTCGTGTCAATGTTAAACTTGGTAAACGAAAAACGTATTTGTGTATGATTGAGGGTGCCCGTGGGCTATTCTAGATGTTGATGTCTAGTTGAGTTAGAGGGGCCGCCGCGCATGTTAATGGGCTACCCGCACACACGCTCACCTCGACCTCACACTTGTGTCCAATCGATGTACCTGAGCCCAACTCTTTGCATATGTTGTTTCTTAGGCCCGCAGCACATGAGGCCTAACCCGAGTAGTGCATTGTTGAGTGGATCAAACATCTTGGTTGCATGACTCAAGGATCTCGGCCCAGGACCCTCAAACCCAAACCGGGCCCAAACCACCTTTTGTGTAATATGTATAGGTATTAGAAGATACGTACCAATCTTTTGAAAACCCTAGCACATCCCCTTGGAGTTCGATCATCAGCGGCAGGAGACCCCCCCCCCTCTCGAGACATCACTCTATTAATCGAAGACCTTGGTTAGTACGCCCATAATTATGTTAAGTAGTATTGGATTGTTCTTTACGTGACTGTGATTTATAAAAGAGTTATAATATGTTGAGTAACATGTTGACTATTCCCTTGATAATGATTACTTCTCATTATCAGCCACTATGTTTCAATTTTGCATGAGAATTGTCAGTAGTCATGTGCTTGTTAAATAGCTTAATATGTGTGCAACCTATTTATGTCATGTATGTATATTTAGATGGGACATAATCTGCTAGTGCTCTCGTCAATCGAGGATGAGTGTTGTATATTATTGAAGATTTGAGTGCAACTGTATTGTTGATGATTTAATGAGGGTTCGAATTATATAAATAGTGGAAAGTGATGGTTAAATCATTTCGATTGATAGTGACTGTGAGAATAATTACTGTTAATGATCTTAGGAAGTTGATGTCCGATGAGGTTGTGTTATGACATATTCATAGATGTGTTAATATGATGAATGAATCATTGAAGATGGAACAGCTAGGTAATTCGATTGAAGGACTGATGATAATGATTATTGCTAGAATAATTAGGGTCACATGATCTTTGGAAAGTTGTTGTGAATGTGCAACTGATCGAACCAACTGAAATGGGCCACACACGGGTGAGAGTTGAACTCGGTTGGCTTGAATACTAGCTAATGGGCCACAAGTTGATACGAACAGTGTACTATAGATTCTTGGATCGCCCACTCTTGAGTGAACAATGCTTGGTTAGGGGCATTGGGGTTGGGCACACTCCCAGGTTATATTGGGCACACTCCCATGGTATATATTGGACACACTTCCAGTATATAAGACTCTCCTACGTTAATAACAATCCCAAAACGAAACGATGAGTTGACTTAACAGATATCTGGTAACTACACACGTTAACAAAACCTTGAACTCACCAGCGTCGTCTGACACACTTGTCTGCATGCGTGCAGGTCGCTAGAATTCGTGACGTGGACTTGCTATCTGGGAGTGCTGGAGCGGTCATGGATCGAGGCTCTTGGATTAACTTATAAGTGAAACGTTGGTTTTGAACATTTACTATGAAACAATTGTTAAACGATTTACTATATGCTTCCGCTACACAACTCTTTGGGAGTAACCCTATGTTTGATATTTTCTATTGGTAATTCATGACATGTTTTATTTAAATATTTATCATTGGTTCAATGTGATTGGTGGCTCGAACTCTGATGAGTAACACGCCTCGCGGAGTTCCCGCATGTGGTATTTTGGGGGTGTGACAGTTTGGTATCAGAGCCACTGGTTATAGTGAACTTGGTTTTAAAACGTTTTTATAAAACCAGACTATAACCGAACTGATCTGAAATCGACCATGACACTCAGCTCCAGACTGCAAGGTTCGTTTCTCGTTTACTATTACATACTATATCTAGTGTTTGCTTATGAATAACATCACACGTGAATGCACACTTAGCACGGCAGTATGAAGTTCTATGTTACCAACCCATGTTACGTGTTTTAAGAGTGCGACTCTTCTTGAACTTTCATGATCTATGTTGTGGCGTCATCTGTCTTATTGCTCGAATTCGGGGAACCTTTTAGCGTGAGTTAAGGGGCACTGAGATAAGCATGCAAATTGCCTTATTATTATGGGTGCACACATAATAATAATGTGGGGTGCATGTGAGTCCCAGTGAGGCTTAACGAGTGTGAGAGGGGTTCCGCTCTGTTAATTGATGATATGTTAGAACTCAGCAGTCTATAGGAGTCATAGCAGTGATTGACTCCTACTCGAACATGATCTTTTCACTCCTCTTTGAATTCTTTCGAATCTCGATGCTATCGAGCATTACTTGAACACCCATCTGAACGCCTAGCAAACTGGATAGAATGTTAGGTGCTTGTACGGACATCCCTGAGTTGGATGTCGCAGCGTCAAATGTTTGGTCGATACCCTTCTCACTCTTCTTCTTTGGTTGGAACTCAATGTACTGACGTCTTAGACCCCGAAGTGCGATCACACCTGCAACACTCTGGAAACATATCGTGCGTTACTCAGTTAACTTGCAAGAACGATGGTCAAGAGGATGAGCGTAGAGCCTCACCAACCTCGGTATTAGAACGACCCTGATTACTGGCAGCGAACATCAGCAATTTGACTTCAATCGAATCCTAAGCGGCTTTTGAGAGTCAGCTCTTACGAATCAACCGGGACATTGGCAATGACAATCGACTGTAGTATGGAATGTGTGACTGTCAGCACAATGAGTAACGCCATAGGACGTGGCACGAAAATGTGACAAGATGAACCTTGTTGGTGAAAGGTTGCAGGGCTCCGTTTCAAGCAACGGCATTAAAGGCAACAGTCACGGCGACATCAAAGTACTCGTAATCGTAGCATGGAAATGAAGGTGGCATTGGCAAGGAATGACTGTTGTTAAGTCAAGACGTAAACAACCCAGGGAATAATGACAGTATTGGGAGTTCTAGTAGCAGTAGCAACAACACTGGATGTGGTACTCGTGAAGGGCATATAGGATTGGCGTGGGCGACGCCAGGTATAGCAGCGACATGGTAGCTAGTATGAGTAGCTAATCGCTTCGTCTTTGTTCTGTTTAACCCTGACGCTTATTGAAGCCGAACCTGTTGTGGAATTGACTGAGGGCAAGACAATCGAAACCTCATAGGTTTGTTGGGATGCAAACTCGACCTTGTGGGACAAGTATTCTACATCGGCCTTCCTTCTACTACCCCTGATGGTTACAATGCAGTAGTTAGTGTGGATTGGTTATTCAGAAATCGCGCAGACATACCTTGTGAGGAGAAAATTTAGTGTGGAGGATCGTTATTTGTTCTAAAGCAACAGAGTGGTACAAAGGTTAGTGCCATTTCAACTATGAAGGCCCAGAAGTGTCTATGGAGGGATCACCCCGCTACATTAGCAACCGTTACTGATGTTGAGGCTAAGGAAAAGAGTATTGAGGATCCACCAATTGTTCGTGATTCCCCTCAGTGTGCTACCCGAGGAGCTTTCAGACTTACTTCCACCACTGTTAGGCAGAATCTCAGTTTGACCTCACGACAGGGGCAGCCTTGATTACCCGTGCTACATACCGTCTTGCACCAAGAGGGTTGCAAGGACTATCTACAGGAACTGTTGGACAGGAGTTTTATTGGACATAGTTTTTGTTCGCTTTGGGGAGCCCCAGCTATATTCGGGAAGATAAAGCCTTTTCGTATGGGTACTGATTATCCAGAACTCAGCAAGGTGACAATCAAGAACTATTTGCCTCGACCATGTATTGACGGAAGACCAAGAGGAGAATATTCCTGAAACGGCATATCGAACGCAATACGGCCATTACGACTTGCTACACCATGACCGTGGAGTTAATCAACACACCAGCAGCTGTATGGATCTCATGAATCGACCATGCTTATTGACGACATGTTAAATCATTTCCAGGAGAAAGGAACATCATGGGCAGCTTTGTATCCTATTTGAGAGCTCCTGAAGGAGGATCCACACCGCGCGAAGTCTTGATAAATGTAACATCTGGATGCAAGGGATACCTTTTTGATCATATAATCAACGAAGTGGGAATACCCGTGGATCTCGCTAGACCCGTTTTGGTTAAAAACTTATCGACACCAAGGATTCCTTCAAGGATACAGCAATTTCTTGGTCTCACTAGATGCTATCGCAGATTCATCACAGGATTTTCAAAGATCGCGCAGCATAAATCTCTTTAGCACAGCAGGGTGCTGTGTTCGTGGGAGACAAAACAGGAGGACGTCTTTTCAGCTTTCGAATCCCAAGTCTGCAATACACTGAGCATCGTCTCTACCTGAGGGAGCGGGTGATTTAGTGGTATATCATGATGGTTTGAGTCAGAGTCCAAGTTACACGCCGATGCAACACGAGAAGGTGATAGCTTACGTAATAGACCTACAAGGAGAGTTGCACAACACACAATCTGCGGTGGAAACCGTGGTCTTTGGATTTAAGTTGGAGACACTACTTGGACGGTACCAAATGCACTACCTAGGCCGATCACAAGGGCCTCCCGTGTGAGCTAAACATGTGATGGCAACGCTGAATAGAACCTTTGAATGGATACGACAGTGAAACCTGGGCGTGCACGAGCTTTGCAGCTCGCTATCGACTCTAACATACTTGATCAAACTCGCCTATTTCAAACTGGAGAACGGAAAGAAAAAGATTTTCAAGTTGAATCCATGCGGGGCAGGGAGAAGTGATTTTTGGCAAGTCGGATGATATTCGCTACTTCTTGGAACAAATATGGATCCCACTGTATAGCAACCCGAAGGAACTTGTGTCGAGAGAAGCACACCCGCCTCGATATTCTAGTTATCTGGATTTTTATGAAATATGTTAGAATCTAAGGATCTTGTACTGGCGACTGGGCTTGAGGGCCTACATAGCGAATCATGTGGACGACGTTTGACTGTGCGAGAACAAAAGTGGAACATCAGAAACCTTCTGGTTGTGTCAGCAACCAGAAACACCCATATGGGAATGAGAATAGACTACCATGGATTTTGTCACTGGTGTACTTACAACTCGAAACGGAAACATTATCACCTGGGTGATCATTGATGGACTCAAGTTACCAGCACACTTTCTTGCAATCAAAAAAAAAAAAAAGTGACGAGTCTTCACAGTTCTGAATGTTCCTATGAGAGAGGCGGCTTTTAGGCACGAGGTGCCAACTCCTTTTACCTCTGAATTTGATCTATGCATGATTTATGTCAGGCAATACACAACACCCTTGGCTCACATCAAGACCAGAGCATTGCTTATCGTCGTTGGGCAAACGATCGGAGAAAACGAACTCTCCTGGCACTCGAAGACATGCTGCGAGCATGTGTGAGACTGGCCTTGGTGCCAATTTGAAGGACTCTTACCTATGGTTGAGTACTACTGCGGCAGTTATCATTTCGGTAACCAGACAGCTCTGTTGAGGCATTACATAGACAATAATGCCAACCTTCTTGTTAGACTGAGATGGATGACAACTTAATTACTGGTCCAGGACTGGTACTCGAAACTCTTGGGAAGGTTGTTTGGATCGGGAGTCGATTGGCGGCAACGCGTGACCGTCAGGAAAGCAGATAAACATGGGAAATGCTGGAAGATCGATGTAGGCAATCGTATCGTGTTGAAAGTCTCACCATGGGAGGGTATGGAATGCTTGGAAAGCATGGCGAGCTTGACTAACGTCACGATGGACCTTTAAACAGTCTGGGAAGAATCGGTAGCATAACCTACAAACTCGAATTACCTGGCGAATTAGGTAACCTACACGATGTCATTTATGTCTCGAACCTAAAGAAGCGTCTATTCGACGCAACACTTGTGATACTCTTGTTGAGGAACTCACTGTTAACACAGTCGAATTTCAATCGTGAGAGTTCGTTGGAACTCAAGATGTGGACCGAAGTTCCCGTGAGAACGCAAAGACCAGGTGAAGCTCTGTGATCCTCGGTTGTTCAAACGGTGGGATCAACTTTTGATATCATTGGCGAATTTCGGGACGAAATTCCCTTTCAAGTTGGGGATGATGTGGCACCTAACTGACCTCGCAATCCTGTTTTTACAATTTGGTTTACGTGGTGTCTGTGCAGTTATCTGGATACTTAGTGATTGCGTGTAATGCTTGATTATTATTTGTGATTATTATTTGTGATTATTATTTGTGTAGTATTACATATAGTTTAATTAGAGTTTCTATCGCTTCACTCTTCTGTGCTTACTTGTCAAATTTTGGGATACTTAGTGATTGCGTGTAATGCTTGATTATTATTTGTGATTATTATTTGTGTAGTATTACATATAGTTTAATTAGAGTTTCTATCGCTTCACTCTTCTGTGCTTACTTGTCAAATTTCGGGATGAAATTTCTTTCAAGTTGGGGATGATGTGACAACCCGAACTTTTATGGTTAGTGTCTCTTAGTTTCGTGATCCTAATTCCTTATTATTCCTCGTTTACATTCCTTAATATGATTTAATTTGTTACATGCTCGTGTCAATGTTAAACTTGGTAAACGAAAAACGTATTTGTGTATGATTGAGGGTGCCCGTGGGCTATTCTAGATGTTGATGTCTAGTTGAGTTAGAGGGGCCGCCGCGCATGTTAATGGGCTACCCGCACACACGCTCACCTCGACCTCACACTTGTGTCCAATCGATGTACCTGAGCCCAACTCTTTGCATATGTTGTTTCTTAGGCCCGCAGCACATGAGGCCTAACCCGAGTAGTGCATTGTTGAGTGGATCAAACATCTTGGTTGCATGACTCAAGGATCTCGGCCCAGGACCCTCAAACCCAAACCGGGCCCAAACCACCTTTTGTGTTATATGTATAGGTATTAGAAGATACGTACCAATCTTTTGAAAACCCTAGCACATCCCCTTGGAGTTCGATCATCAGCGGCAGGAGACCCCCCCCCCTCTCGAGACATCACTCTATTAATCGAAGACCTTGGTTAGTACGCCCATAATTATGTTAAGTAGTATTGGATTGTTCTTTACGTGACTGTGATTTATAAAAGAGTTATAATATGTTGAGTAACATGTTGACTATTCCCTTGAAAATGATTACTTCTCATTGTCAGCCACTATGTTTCAATTTTGCATGAGAATTGTCAGTAGTCATGTGCTTGTTAAATAGCTTAATATGTGTGCAACCTATTTATGTCATGTATGTATATTTAGATGGGACATAATCTGCTAGTGCTCTCGTCAATCGAGGATGAGTGTTGTATATTATTGAAGATTTGAGTGCAACTGTATTGTTGATGATTTAATGAGGGTTCGAATTATATAAATAGTGGAAAGTGATGGTTAAATCATTTCGATTGATAGTGACTGTGAGAATAATTACTGTTAATGATCTTAGGAAGTTGATGTCCGATGAGGTTGTGTTATGACATATTCATAGATGTGTTAATATGATGAATGAATCATTGAAGATGGAACAGCTAGGTAATTCGATTGAAGGACTGATGATAATGATTATTGCTAGAATAATTAGGGTCACATGATCTATGGAAAGTTGTTGTGAATGTGCAACTGATCGAACCAACTGAAATGGGCCACACACGGGTGAGAGTTGAACTCGGTTGGCTTGAATACTAGCTAATGGGCCACAAGTTGATACGAACAGTATACTATAGATTCTTGGATCGCCCACTCTTGAGTGAACAATTAACTTGATTAAATCGCACACTTTGTGAATGTCGAATGAATAGTTAAGGTGTTGTGTGAATTATTCATTGGTGATATGAACTTGTGTATAACTGGAATACCTGCTATGTGACAACGATGAACTGTTAGATATATGAGTAATTGTTACATGTTATGTGCTTTACTAGTATGCGATGTGTGTAATGTGTATGAAAATACGTGATTAATGTGCATACGATACTGACTATATTTGGTAATCACGGTAGGGTTTGGTTGACCAACTTGGAATGGGTAATGAAACATAACATACCGAGCAATCCAAGGTGAGTTCACTGCACTTTTCTAAGCATGCGTCCCGGTGGTTTGGGACATCTGGTAAACGTTTTTAAAGGGAATACTGGGTAAACTGTTATTTGGGATGTTGGTTATTGAACACAGAATCGATCATCTACCGTGTTGCCTGTAAGGCAATGGGGTAACTAGTTGATAGCGCTATTAGGTTTGACACCCTCACACCGGGCCGTAAGGACGGGCGTGATCTAGTTACCTGGACATCATTACCAATGCTTGGTTAGGGGCATTGGGGTTGGGCACACTCCCAGGTTATATTGGGCACACTCCCATGGTATATATTGGACACACTTCTAGTATATAAGACTCTTCTACGTTAATAACAATCCCAAAACGAAACGATGAGTTGACTTAACAGATATCTGGTAACTACACACGTTAACAAAACCTTGAACTCACCAGCGTCGTCTGACACACTTGTCTGCATGCTTGCAGGTCGCTAGAATTCGTGACGTGGACTTGCTATCTGGGAGTGCTGGAGTGGTCATGGATCGAGGCTCTTGGATTAACTTATAAGTGAAACGTTGGTTTTGAACATTTACTATGAAACAATTGTTAAACGATTTACTATATGCTTCCGCTACACAACTCTTTGGGAGTAACCCTATGTTTGATATTTTCTATTGGTAATTCATGACATGTTTTATTTAAATATTTATCATTGGTTCAATGTGATTGGTGGCTCGAACTCTGATGAGTAACACGCCTCGCGGAGTTCCCGCATGTGGTATTTTGGGGGTGTGACATAGTTACTGAGGAAGCTAGTTAGGTTGCATAGTTTTTCCTGGTTTTCCTGGGGTGTCACATCCTCCCCCCGTTGATTTGGAATTTCATCCTGAAATTCCGTGGTAGCTTCAGCCTCAGTAGTGGTTTCACTTTTCTCGAACAACTGGGGATACTTGTGTTTCATTTGGTCTCTCGTTCCCAGATGAACTCTGGGCCACGATGGGAGTTCCAACAAACTCGAACAATAGATATCCTGGTGCGTTTGAGAATCTTGACCTCCCGGTCCAAGATTTCCACTGGTTCTTCGACAAATCGCAACTGATCGTCGATGGTGAGCTCCTTGAAAGGAATTGTGAGGGTTTCATCTGACAGATACTTCTTCAGATTCGACACATGGAATACGTTGTGAACTCTACTGAGTTGTTCGGGTAGATTCAATCTGTAGGCCACCTTGTCAATTCTCTCCGTGATTTCGAAAGGTTCAACATCTCGCGGTTTGAGTTTGATCTCGTATACCAAAACGAAGTACACCTTCCCAAGGTGAGACTATAGGTAGTACTCGATCCCCAACTTGGAACTCGAGTGGTTTCTTGCGCTTATCAGCGTATCTTTTCTGGCGGTCACGAGCTGCCGCCATTCGTTGTCATATCTGAGCAATCTTCTCAGTTGTGTCTATAACGGGTTATGGGCCGGTGATTTGGCTGTCACCAACTTCTGCCCAGCAAAGAGGTGATCGGCATTTACGTCCGCACAATGCCTCAAATGGAGCGGCTTGTATACTGGTGTGGTAGCTGTTATTATACGAAAATTCCACTAAAGGTAGATGTCGTTCCGAGCCATTACCAAAGTCGATTACACATGCTCGAAGCATGTCTTCAAGAGTTTGGATGGTGCGTTCAGTCTGCCCATCTGTCTGTGGGTGATATGCTGTGCTCATGTCTAGACGTGAGCCAAGGGTGTTGTGTATTGCCTGACATAAATCAAGTATAGATCAGAGTCAGAAATAACAGGAGTTGGCACTTCGTGCCTAACAGCTGCCTCTCTCAGAGGAGTATTCACAAGCTGTGAAGACAGGTCAGTTCCCTTTATTGCAAAAAGGTGTGCTGGCTACATGAGGCGATCCACGATCACCCAGATGATATTGTTTCTGCTCTGAATTGTAAGTAGACTAGCGACCAAATCCATGGCAGTCTGTTTTCGCTTCCCATATAGGTGTTTCTGGTTGCTAACACTTCACCTTGACTTTCCCACAAGTCAAACATCATTCCCATACCTCGCTAGGTGGGCCTTCATGCCCGATTACCAGTACACGGTTTATAAGTCCTAATGCCTCTCATCAAAACCCAGACGACTAAAATATCGAAACCAATGTGCTTTGCTCAACACGAGTTCCCTACAGTTCCCTACAGAAGCCGGTTGCTTCTCCATGCCCTGCATGGGTTCTATTTGAAAATCCTCTCCCTTCAGTTCTCCAGTTTGAACAGAGCGAGTCTGATCAGGTAAGTTAGAGTCGATAGTGAGCTGCAAAGCTCGTGCACGTTCAAGTTTCATAGTTGCAGTCATCCTAAAGTTCCCTCCAGTGATGCCATTAACTGATTTAGTTCTATCGAAGCCAAAGTACACGGGAGGCCGTTGTGATCGGTCTAAATAACGCATCTAGTACCGTCCAAGTAATGCCTCCATCTAAAATCTCAAGGCCACGGTTTTCACTATTAGTCATGTGTCGTGCAGTTCCCCCTTGTAACTCCATCACCTAATTCATCGCTCTCTAGAGGTGCGTCTGTGCGTAAAGACGATGCTCAGTGTATTGCAGAGTTGGGATTCGAAAGTTGAAAAGACGTCCTCCTGTTCTGTCCTTCACGAACACAGCACCCGACTGTGCTAAAGGGATTTAAGCTGTGCGACCTGCGAAAATCCTATGGGCAAGCTGCGATAGCATCCAGCGAAACCAAGGAATTGCTGCATCCCTGAAGGAATCTTTGGTGTCGATCAGTTTCTAACAAGATGCATCTCAGCGAGATCCACGTGTATTCCCACTCTATTGGTTACATGATCAAAATTCATCTCTCGAATCTAGATGTGACATTTAACAAGACTTCGCTCGAAATGGCTCCTCCCACAGAAGCGCTGAGATAGGGTACATATGCCACCCATAGTGTTCCTTTCTCCTGGTCATGAATCAAGACGTTGTCAACAAATACGGTCGATTCATGTGATCCCTGAAGCTGCTGGTGTTGGTCAACTCAATAATCATGGTGTACAAAGTTGAAATGGTTGCGTTGCGTTTGACTTGCTATTCTAAGAGCAATCTCCTCTTGGACTTCCATCTGATGGTAGTTCGTTTGCTAGAAAATCCTCAAACGGAAGCTTATTCCTCGCCACTGGTCGACAGGAGGCCAATACATGGTCGAGACAAGCGGTTCCTGACTGTCACCTGTTGAGTTCTTGATGGTCAGCGTACATACGTAAAGGCTTCTCTTCATGGGTATAGCGAGGGCTCCTTAAAGCGAAAATTCATGTCCAGCTATTCCTGTAGTTGGTTAAACAGCTCCTGTAACCCTCCTGGTGCAAGACGGTAAAGAGTACGAGTAGTTAGAGCTGCCTTTGGCGCGAGGTCAAACTGAGTCCCTACCTAACCGTTGTAGAGATGATCCTGGAAGTTCCTCTAGCAGCACATGGAAGGTAATCACGAACAACTGGTGGATCCTCGATCCCCTTTACCTTAGCCTTGATATCAGTAACGGGTGCTATCATGGCGGGGTAATCCTTCCGTGGACACTTCTGGCCATCACTGCTGAAATGATGCTAACCTCTGCACCACGTGGATACTTTATGACAGACGGCAACTTTCCCTTCACGGGGTATAAATGCGCGATGTTTGGTTAACCAATCCTCACTGACTACTGCATCAACACCATCGTGGATAGTGGAAGGAAGATCGATGTCGAAAACTTGTCCCACACGGTTGAAAATTGCATCCCTAGAGACATACGAGGCTTTAATTGTCTTGTCATCAGCCGATTCCACGACTGGTCTGGTCTCAGAAAGCATCAGGGTTGAACAGAACAGGAACGAAATGATTAGCTTCCACAAACGTGCTGGCCACCATGTTGTTGTAATCCTGGCGTTGCCCACGCCAGCCCTAAACGCCCTTCCATGAGCATCATTTCCAGTGTTGCTGTTTTCATTACAAGGGTTTCAAATACTGCCGTTGTTTCCCTGGCTCGTTGTCTTCTTAACTTAACCACGACCAATCCATGTTGTAGGAACCTTTATTTCCATACTATAGGCTAGGGTTACGAATACCTTGTTGTCGCTGTGACTGTTGCTCTCAATGTCGTTGCTCGAAACGAAGCCCTACGATTCTTCACCATCAAAGTCCATCTTTTCACATTCTGAGCCACGTCCTAAAGCGCTACTCACCGCGCTGGCAGTTACGCATACCACCCTAAGGTCAATTATCATCAGTTATGCCTCGATTGATTCGTAAGAGTTGACTCCCATGAGTTGCTGACAAGGGTTAAGGATTCGATTGAAGCCAATTCGCTGGTGCTCGTTGCCGGTAACCAGGGTCGTCAGAGTACTGAGATCAGTAAAATACCACGCTCATCCCCCTTTCCATCAATATTACGAGTTGTTTGAGTAACACACGATCTGTTGCGAGGGTATTGTAGAAGTGATCGCACTTTGGGATCTAAGATGTCAATACATGATTTCTAGCAAACGAAGAGGAGTAAGAAAGGTATATATTAATCATTTGGTGCTGCGACATCCCACTCAGGGACGTTCGTATAAGCACCTAACATTCTACACAATTCGCTAGGTGTTCAGATGGGTGTTCAGGTAATACTCGATTGCATCGAGATTCAAAAGGATCCAGAGATGAATGAAAAGTTCATGTTCGAGTAGGGGAACAATCACTGCTATGACCCCTATAGGTTTGTTATGTTTCACATTAGTCAAATAACGGAACGGAACCCCTTTTTCACTTGATAAGCCTCATCGGGACTCGCATGCACCCCACATTATTATTATGTGTGCACCCACAATAATATTATGATTTGCATGCTCATCTCAGCTCCTCTTAACTCATGTCAAATGGTTCCTCAAACTCGAGTAGCAAACAAAGAGCCTCACGAAGCGTAAGTCATGAAGGTTTAGGGAAATACCACCCTATTAGTCACATAACACATGCAAGTAATACATGAATTTATATTGTCGTGCTAAACGTGCAATCACATGCAATATCATATGTAAGTGTTCACTAGGTATGCAGTACAATGAGTATACGAGAGGCGAACCTTGCAATCTGGAGCTGAGTGTCATGGTCGTATTCACGTTTTCAGAACTGTTCGGTTATAGTCTGATTTTACAAAAACGTTTTTCCCCTTTTTAAAACCAAGTTCACTATAACCAATGGCTCTGATACCAATCTGTCACACCCCCAAAATCCACAAGCGGAGTATCACCGCAGGAGGCATGACTGACCAGGATCTTAGCCACCAACCACATTGAACTCATGGGTATATTTAAATAAAACTTTCATTTATTAACAATAAGTGTTACAACGTTACAATATTTCACAGTTTACAGCGGAAGCAAAATTCATTTGTTAAGAGTTTATAACCACATGTAAAAGCCATTTGTGTTGTGTTATGTTTCCATGTATCTCGACCCATGACCACTCCAGCCTCCCAGACAGCAAGTTCCAGTCAATATGCACCTAAAGACCTGGAAGGCATGTAACAACGAATCAACAACAAAGTTGAGCGAGTTCACAGTTGGTTGTTTAGTTATAGTGTTCGTAAATCATATGTTTATTTCGTAAACCATGTACCGTATTAATTCGTATCGCGGTCTCCCAGACATGTTTGCAAAGATTAGTGGGGGCTTCCCATGTGTTACTAGACCGTGCATGTCGACTACTACGAAAATGTAAGTGGTGCCCTAAGTCAATGTCTATCAGCATTGACCCTTTGCCCATAGTCCATTCGTACACACCCGTCCGACTGGCACGGTGTGAGGTTTGTTAAACCTAATAGCGCTATTAACTAATGACCCGCTCGCCATAGGCCTCAGTGATTAAGTCGATATAAATGAGGGACTTCAATGATAGAGGTTTGGTCCAGTGTGTAATCTTGGCATCCTACCCACGGAGGATGGTTGTAGTTACTGTTTAAATCATTTACCCATTCCGAACCCTTGGGAATCCCATGCCTTGGAAAGAGTGTGAACTCACCTTGGTTTGCTTGGTAAGTTTAGTTACTTGTTTAGTAATTGATCAACACGTCCTATCATTGTTTACCAACAACGATCAGTTTACATTGCATCACGTAGATTGTCATGTATTACACAAGTAGTAAGCATGTATGGCACATATCCCTACTACTTATCATAGCAAGTGTACAAACCACAAACACTCTCATGTTACAAGATCATATTTCCTAATATCATGCAATCAAACAGTTAGGTTCCCAAGCTAAACCACACATTACATAATAAGCATCCGGGTCATAGTACATTTACGACATAAGTTCATGTCCCAACAAAGCACATGTTAACTGGTTCTTTTCGTCTTCAAGTAATCATGTAAGTTATGACAAGAAAATATGCACATGACAAGTCGATCATTTTCATGTAATCATCTAGCAAGTATGCAAGTTCAACAAAATAATTAATGGCTCGATGTACTGTTCCCATATAATGTGCAGTCCATGTGTTTTAGGCCCATTAGACACAAGGCCCATCCACCATCATTTATACCCGGCCCAAATAATTAAGCGACTACCCCTAATCCCGAGCCCGTTGACTTGTTTGTTGGGTGCGGCCCATGTGTAGTGCAGCCCACATCCTATTTGTATTACCCAGCCCACTATGCCGAACCCAACCAAAAAAAGTGACCAGCTCTAGTGATTCATTGGTCTTTTATAACTTTTATAATCAAGACTCTTGTTCACAGCAAACCGACCCACATGATCACATAAATTGCTAATCATTACTATCCACAACAAAATCACATGAAATCCTCAGATCACTATCATATGCATGAAATCATTATGAACCCCTTAGCCATCTATGAAGTCACGTGCAACACTCATTAATTTATGATATCACCCTAATCGAGGTTCATCAAGACCATTATTTAACGCACAAAAATTCATATAAGACCAATCAAAGCAAGTCATCGGTTATCAATTCATAGTGAGTCATCGGTTATCAATTCATAGTGAAAGCCTATTCACTATTCACGAGCACTAGCAGCATCATATCAAACCTTAAAATTCCTAGCAAGTCATTAACTAGTGGCACACATGTTAAACCATCAGATGTCTTCTGACAATTCCTATGCTAACATGACAAAAGAGCCGACAATGATGAAGTGATCTTTATTCAGTTTGATTGCACTTTCAAGACAAATCACATGCATATTAATCAGCCATAAACCTCATAATACAACATTCAATTTCACAAGCCAATCACATAACCTAACCGTTATATAGTATTCGCATAAGATTCACATACGAACAAGATCAAATGGGCAAGATTCAACACGAATAAAAACTCACTAACCACAGCCTTGATCAAATAAAATGATGCTTCGAGGGGGGGGGGCTGTCATCACCAATCATAGAAGGGAAAACATCTTTAGGGTTTGCAATATGGCAAAGAGATGTGGGAGAATGTCCATGTGTTTAAGTATACATAAAAGAGGGGATGTTGGGCCGAACTGTTTAAGGGAAGTGGGTCGAGGGATTGTATGCAGTAAAACAAGAGGACTGGGCCGATTATTTTAAGTGTGGTGGTAGTGGCCCAAAAGTATTCATGACAAGTGCGGCCCAGCATGTACAAGAGTTGGGCTCGGTGATCGTTGTGGGTCGATATAGTGTATAGTTTTAAGGTGTGAACATGTTGTCCAACGCATGAGCGGCCCAAGCTAATGCCAATAAGTTATTTAATTAAAATATCATACATTATTCATATTCCGTAATCACATCAACAAACAACAATAACACAAATTAATCACAGTCAACAAACAACAATAACACAAATTAATCACTGTCAACAAACGGTTGTGCAACAAGCAACGCGTCAAGGGAAGACCTGGAAAGTCCGGGTTGTCACAGTTTTGATACCCAAGATTAGTTTGGTTACAAAATACACGTGAATATGCATTTTGGTCAAAACTACGACTCGTCACTACGCCTAATCAACGTGGTAATTAGTAGGTATAGTCACTTGGGACTATAACCATCGTGATTACGCTCACGTTGCAAAGTTCAAACGAACTTTGTGTTGACCATAACCTGGTCAAAGTAGAAAGTCAAACACAGTTTGACTTTCGTACTTAAAACACATAAAAGAACGAAAGAATGCTTACAAAGGGTCCTTGCTAGGAAGATCTTGATCCAAATCACTCAGGTATGAAGCAAAGGCTCCAACTTAGAGTGTAATTCAGATCAAGTGTGCAGAAAAATGAGAGGAGGGCATGCCTATTTATAGTTTTCGCAAAACTGTTAGGATTATTCCTTGCTAAAAAGGGAAAGATCTTGTACATACACTTGGGCCCATGGTTTTGCAATACATGGGGTACTCAAAACCAGTCCATAGAGTGCAAATACAAGGGGTAAAAACCATTAAAGCCAGCTCAAGAGACCAGATTCAATGTTTCTACAATTTTTCTGTGCTAGAGACTGCTTACGGACCGTAAGCATAGGTCCATATGGTCCGTAAGGACCTTGCAGACCAGAAACTTTCACTTATTTACAGTTTAGCCCCTGCACATTGTTTCGTCACGTTTCAGCACTTCTAACACCCGTCAAACCCATTTTCAAGCTCCATAATGATTTTAAAGCATAGAGAACATGAAA
Source organism: Helianthus tuberosus (assembly GCA_030545235.1). NCBI lineage: Eukaryota > Viridiplantae > Streptophyta > Magnoliopsida > Asterales > Asteraceae > Helianthus > Helianthus tuberosus. The sequence continues at coordinate 99,566,624 of CM060397.1, forward strand.
TATGCTCAAAAACATCTTGGATGTCGGTTCGTTTGGTCGTACGGTTGCGTTGTTCGGTTAATTACGACGGAAGTCGTAACGAACGCAAAAACGATCCAACTTAAGCGACGAATGGAAATTTATCATTCAAATCACTAAAATAAAATATTTTAATGATTACATAAATTTTTGGGTGTCTGGATATATTCAGAACGTAAAATATGCGCGAAAATGCAAACTTATGCTCTTTTTGACGCTTTTAGTCCCTATTGATCAATATAGTTTATTTTAGCATACCGAACCCCTCAAAGCCTATTTCTAAGCTATGTAAAGGATATTTAGGGTATGTTTAACTTATGATCAAGTTCCGTAATGTTTGTTATAGTATGAATCGGCATACTTTCACAGTTTGTCGAAATTAGTCCCTGTAAGCGAATAAACTTGATATCGACATACCAAACCTTCCAAAACTTATTTCTAAGTTATGTAAAGGTTATTTAAGGTATATTAAGCCTATGTCACTGTTCCAGAGTGTTTGTGGCATTAAACTGGTTATATTTACGCATCAGTTCGCGTATAACCTTCTAGAAAGTGATTTAGAGCTCGAAATCGAACAAGAATTGATATGTGCAAATGATACACATATTTATACAAATCCCAAGTATGAAATACAATATTTCATTGGTTTGGTATTTGTATGATGGTTGAAGTGACACAGATGTCACAAGTTTTTTTTGGGTAACGCTTGCGACGGCTGACCCTTGGATTTTTATTAAGGAAATAAACTGACTTTCATAAATTATATGGATGTTTTGATAATAAACACATAATTAGAAAGTTTTTCCTTGGGATCAAATTATTTAAATTTGAATATGTGAACTCACCTTCTTTTGTGTTGACACTTGATTTTAACGTGTTCTTCAGGTACTTGAGTTCGACTTCGGGAATTATGGCATATCTTGTGGTTGTTGATACATGTGTGGTTTGAAAATGTGTTGGACAAACTTTTAAAACTGTTTGGGATAAATGTAACAAGATCCAAAAGGATCAAGACAACTAAACTGTGACAACCCAAGACTTCAAGGTCTTTCCTCTACGCGTCACTTGTTTCGCAATCCTATTTTCACTATTCGTTGTATCTTTTATCATGTGCCTTGTACATGGATGAATACAGTGTCGATATGTTTGAGTATTGCATGAACTTAAGGGGGGAGTCGACGAAGTATAAGGATTCTTCGCCCCAAACATGTCACGACGAAGAATGCTCTTCCTCGAAGAGGATTGTTCAACAAGGAGGAAGGTTCGTCGAGGAGGAAGGTTCGCCGAAAGGGCTTTTGGGCCCAGGTCAGTGAATCCGGCCCATTTTGGTTATGTGTGGTTTCTTTTATTCTACAAAACGTGAAACGTGCATCAAACCCTAAACGCCTTCCCCCTCCCTTGCAAACCTGACGGCTGTCTCCGGTCACTCGAAGCATCTGTGTCTCGATCAAATCCACATATTCGGAGTCTCGGTTAGTGTGTTAACTTTGTGATTGATTGTATTTATGTGGCTGTGTTTATAATAGTCTGATGTGTACATGAATCTGATCGTATGAAGTACCTTTGATAATCGGTTAGTTGTAACATTCTTAGTAATATAATCGATGATCATGGGGTAGGGTAGGGTATGTGTGTTATATGATAAACTGATGTTTTGTGTGTTCCGATCTGGATGTTTGGATAATAATTAATTGATAACTTCCGACAATTATGAGGTGTTCGCATCTTAAACATAGCATTCGAATTGATCATGATATTGCTATAAAACTGTCTGAATCATTAGGATTGCAGGTTATGAACTGTAACTGATTTGTTATTGGGTTGGGATTAATGATATGAGTTGTTTGATTTTGTTATTATTTAGGGTTCATGCATATGATTGATAGATGTAGAACTGTATGATGATGAGTAATCGTTACAAAAGTTAGGTGTTTAATCTGATGAGGAAACCGTCAAACTTGTTAACTGTTATTAGAAATCAAAGGAATTGTAACTGTTTCATTACCTAACGAGGGGCGACGAAGATTGACTCTTGACGAACCTTATGATATTTCGCCGAACCTTGTATCGACGAAGGTTGAGAACTTCATCAAACCATGTGTCGACGAAGGTTGAGAGCTTCGTCACATCTCATTCTGAGGAAGGTTGAATACTTTGTCACACTTTCTTCCGACGAAGGTTAGTCCTTCGTCGCTAGGAATCTTCGCCGTAGGAGTGCATGATCAGAACAGTGAACCATGAACCAGATTTCGATGTTTATGTATTGTACACTTGGGTTGTGATATTTTGTTTATGACATGATAGTAATGCTAACTAGCTATGGGGGTCTTGATTTGACTCGTGTGGTAGTCAATTCATCTGTTAAATGTAATCCTGATAACTGAGTATTTGATGTGCAATATGAAGTGATCATGTCATAGATGCAAACTATGTGAAAAAGTGACTTGTTTGATTATGAAACTGATGTTGATTGGTAACCTCGGTAGGGTTTGATTGACCAACTTGGAACGGGTAATGTAATGTAATATATCGAGCAATCTAAGGTGAGTTCACTTCTCTTGAGCATGCGTCCCGGTGGGTGGGACAGTCAAAACGGGTATTCCTGAGAGGAATGGGTCTTTGGGTACATCATTGGGTATTCCTGAGAGGAATAAGCCATTTGGGTAAAATCTGGAATGTTGGATAATACACTCACCCTATCACCATTAAGTCCCATCTTGTTTGTTACCTGAGAGGTAACGGGGTATTAGTTGGTAGCGCTATCAAGGTTTAGCACCCTCACCCCGTACCTGAGAGGACGGGTGTGAACTAATGACCAAGTCATGCCCGATGCTTTGATAGGGGAATTGGTTAAAGGGCAAAAATCATCTTGAGCCATCTTGTACGGTATCGAGTTATTATCAACATTACTTTCAGTATTACTATTATTAAACTGGATTAAACACTTGGTAACTAAACGTTTTCATAAAACTGTGAACTGACCAGCGTTGTCTGATACACTTGTGTGCATGCTCGCAGGTTATTGATATGTGTGGATGTGGAACTTGCTGTCTGGGATGCTGGAGTGGTCATGGGTCGAGATACATGGAAACTTGAAACGAGACTAGTTGATTATATACACTTGAGTTTTGGTTAAACTTTGTATTATGCTTCTGTTGAACACAACGAGTTATAAATAATGTTTGTAGCACTTTATCTTATTAAATGAAAGCTTTTATTTGAAATCTTGTTATGAGTTCAATGTGATTAGTGGCTAGATCCTGGTACATCACACGCCTCGCAAGGGATTCCGCATGTGGTATTTTGGGGGTGTGACAGTTTGGTATCAGAGCCACTGGTTATAGTGAACTTGGTTTTAAAGAAATGTTTTTTATAAAACCAGACTATACCCGAACAGTTCTGAATACGTGAATACGAACATGACACTCAGCTCCAGATTGCAAGGTTCATCTTTTTCACCTGCTGCATACATCACATAACTAGTACACATTTGCTTATGATGTAGCGTACGAACACACACTCGTCACTATATTATGATTACATGAATTGTTTGCTTACATTATGATGCGTTGATAGTATGTCGTAGTCTTTGGATTTCTGTGATCTTATCATTTTGATAACCTCTGGTTGATATCAGAGTTTGAAGAACCATTTGACATGAGTTAGGAGGAACTGAGATGAGCATGCAAATCACAATATTATTGTGGGTGCACACATAATAATAATGTGGTGTGCATGTGAGTCCTAGTGAGACTTAACAAGTGAAAAAGGGGTTCTGACCCGTTATTCGACTAATGAGGAACATAACAAATCTATAGGAGTCATAGCAGTGATTGTCTCCTACTCGAATGTAATCTTTTCACTCCTCTCTGAATCCTTACGAATCTCAATGCTATCGAGTATCACCTGAACACTCATCTGAACGTCTAGCGAACTGTGTAGAATGTTAGGTGCTAGTACGAATGTCCCTGAGTTGGATGTCGCAACGTCGAATGATTGGTCTATACCTTTCTCACTCCTCTTCGTTTGCTAGAACTCAATGTATTGATGTCTTAGATTCCGAAGTGCGATCACTTCTGCAACACTCTCGCAACATACCGTGTATTACTCAATCAACTTGCAAGAGCGATGGATAAGAGGATGAGCGTAGTGCCTTACCGACCTCAGTATTAGAACGCCCCTGATTATCAGTAACGAACATCAGCAAATTGACTTCAATCGAATCCTTGACCCTAGTCAGTGACTTATGGGAGTCAACTCTTATGAGTTAATCAGGACATAAACAATGACCATGGACTATGGTGTGGAATGTGTAGCTGCCAGCACAATGAGTAGCGCCTTAGGACGTGACATGGAATGTGACAAGATGGACCCTGTTGGTGAAGGATTGCAGGGCTCCATTTCAAGCAACGACATTAGAGACAACAGTCACGGCGATATCAAGGTACTCGTAATCATAGCCTACAATATGGAAATGGAGGTGCCAACGACATGGATTGGCCGTTGTTAGATCAAGACGACAACAACCAAGGGAACGATGGCAGTACTGGAAATTCTCGTAACAAAAACAACAACACTAGAAATGATGCTCATGGAAGGGCATTTAGGATTGGCGTAAGCGACGCCAGGCAAAATAGTAGCATCGTGGCTTGTATGGGTAGCTAATCGCTTCGTCTCTGTTCTGATTAACCCTGAAGCTTCTTGAAAACGAACCTGTTGTGGAATCGCCTGATGGCAAGTCAATTGAAACCTCATATGTTCGTTGGGATGCAAACTCGACCTTGTGGGACAAGTGTTCGACATCGACCTTCCTTCTACTATTCTTGATAGTTTTGATGCAGTAGTTAGTGTGGATTGGTTATTCAGATATCGCGCAGATATACCCTGTGAGGAGAAAATTTTGCGTATCCCTCTCCCTAGTGGAGAATCGTCGTCTGTCCTAAAGTATCAGAGTGGTGTAAAGGTTAGCATCATTTCAGCAATGAAGGCCCAAAAGTGTCTACGGATGGATCACCCCGCTATGTCAGCAACCGTTACTGATGTTAAGGCTAAGGAAAAAAGGATCGAGGATCCACCAATTGCTCATGATATCTCTCGGTGTGCTACCAGAGGAACTTTAAGGTTTACTTCCATAACTGTTAGGTAGAATCTCAGTTTGATCTCATGCCAGAGGCACGTACTCCTTACCGTTTTGCACCAGGAGGGTTGCAAGAACTGTCTAATCAACTACAGGAACTGTTGAACAGGAGTTTTATTGGACCTAGTTTTTTTTCGCTTTGGGGAGCCCCAGTTATATCCGTGAAGATAAGCCTTTTCATATGTGTACTGATTATCGAGAACTCAACAAAGTGACAGTCAAGAACCGTTTGCCTCGACCATGTATTGACAACCTGTAGACCAGTTGCGAGGGTCAAGCTCCCATTCAAGGATTGACTAACGAACGAACTATCATCAGATGGAAGTCCAAGGGGAGAATGTTCCTATATCGGCATATCGAACGCAATGCGGCCATTGCGACTTTGTATTCCATGACCTTTGGGTTAATCAACACACCAGCAGCTTTATGGATTACATGAATCGACCGTGTTATTTGATGACGTTTTGAATCATTTCCAGGAGAAAGGAACATCATGGGCGGCATTTGTATCTTATTTTAGAGCTCCTGAGGGAGGAGCCACTCCGCGCGAAACCTTGTTGAATGTAACTTCTGGATTTGCGAGGTACATTTTTAGTTATGTAATTAACGAAGTGGGAATACACGTGGATCTCGCTAAGATCCATTTTGTTAGGAACTGATCGACACCAAAGATCCCTTCGGGGATACAGCGATTCCTTGGTTTCGCTAGATACTAACGCAGATTCATCGCGGGACTTTCGAAGGTTGCGCAACTTTAACCTCTTTAGCACAGCGAGGTGCTGTGAATTCATGGGAGAAGAATCAGGAGAACGTCTTTTCAGCTTTTGAAATCCAACTCTACAATGCACTAAGCAACGTCTTTACCCGAGGGTATGGGTGATCTAGCGGTATACCATGATGGTTCGAATCGGAGACCCAGTTACACGCCGATGCAACACGAGAAGATGATGACGCACATAGTGGATTTACGAAGGAGAATTGCATGAGTCACAACCTGCGGTGGAAGCCATGGTCTTTGGATTTAAGTTGGAGGCATTACTTGGACGGTACCAAATGCACTACTTAGACCAATCACAAGGGCCTCCCGTGTACCCTTGTTTCGAAAGAGCTAAACATGTGATGGCATCACTGGATGGAACTCTCGACCGGTTACGACTATGGAACCTAAACACGTATGAGTATGCAGCTCACCATCGACTCTAGCCTACCCGATCAGATTCGCCCTGTTCAAACCGAAGCACTAAAGGAAGAGAATTTTCAAGTTGGGTCCATGCGGGGCATGGAGGAGCAACTTTTGGCAAGTTGGATGATATTCGCTACTTCATGGAACGCATATAATTTCCATTATATGACAACCGTAGGGAACTTGAGTGGAGCAAAGCACATCGGCCTCGATGTTCTAGTCGTCTGGGTCTTGATAGGAGATACTAGGATTTATAAATCTTGTACTGGCGACCGAGCATGAAGGCCCACATAGACGAGTATGTGAACGATGTTTGACTTATGCGAAAGTCAAGGTGGAATATCAGAAACCTTCTGCTTTATGCCAGCGACCTGAGACACCCATATGGAAATGGGAACAGACTACCATGGATTTGTCACTGTCCTTCTTGAAACCCGAAACAGAAACAATATCACTTGGGCGATCGTTAATTGTCTCATGTAACCGGTGCGCTTTCTTGCAAACAAGGAAAACTGACAAAGCCTTCGTATCCTGTGAGTATTTACCTGTGAAGGGCGGTCTCTAGGCACAGGGTCTGCTACCTTCGATTTTGATTTATACCTGATTCATGACAGGCAATACACAACACCCCTGGCTCACATCTAGACATGAGCATTAATTATCACCGTAGGACACACGGTCTGAGTAAACGAACCATCTTGACACTCGAAGACATGCTGCGAGTATGTGTGTGATTAACTTTAGTAAAGATTGGAAGGATACCTTTGGATGAGTCCTACTGCAGCAGATACCGTTCTGGTATTCAGACAACTCTGTTTGAGGCATTGCATGGACGATAATGCCAATCTCCTTGCTGGACTAAGGTGGGTGACAACCTAATCACAGGTCTAGGACTTGTACACGAAACTCTTGGGAAGATTGTTTAGATCGGAAATCGTTTGGCGGCAATGCGTGACTATCTGGAAAACTAATAAGCTTAGGAAGCACTGGGAGTTCGCTGCAGGTGAACGTGTCATGATTGAAAGTCTCACCCTGGGAGGGTGTGGTGCGCTTTGGGAAGCGTGGCAAGATGAATTTACGTCACGTTGAGCCATTCAAAATTCTGGAAAGAATCAGGGGCATGGCCTATAAACTCGAGTTACCCGACGAATTGGGTAATGTACACAATGTCATTTATGTCTCGAACCTAAGGCAGTGTTTGATGAAACATTTATGATACCTTTATTACACATCTTGCAGTTATCGAGGAGCCTATCGAAGACATGGACGAGGAAGTCAAGGTTCGTTAACATAGTCGAATTCAATCATGAGAATTCGTTGGAACTCAAGACATGGACCGGAGTTCACGTAGGAATGCAATGATCGGAGTAAGCTCTAGTATCCTCAGTTGTTCAAACGGTTGTGTCAAATTCTGATATCATTGGTGAATTTCGGGACGAAATTCCTTTCAAGTTGGGGATGATGTGGCACCCGGGAAAATCCACAGTCATCCTAATCTAACACCTTATCGCTTTGTGTTACTTATCAAATTTCGGGATGAAATTTCTTTCAAGTTGGGGATGATGTGATAACCCGAGACTTCAAGGTCTTTCCTCTACGCGTCACTTGTTTCGCAATCCTGTTTTCACGATTTGTTGTATGTTGTATCATGTGCCTTGTACATGGATGAATACAGTGTTGATATGTTTGAGTATTGCATGAACTTAAGGGGGAGTCGACGAAGTATAAGGATTCTTCGCCCCAAACATGTCACGACAAAGAATGCTCTTCGTCGAAGAGGATTGTTCGTCGAGGAGGAAGGTTCGTCGGGGAGGAATGTTCGCTGAAAGGGCTTTTGGGCCCAGGTCAGTGAATCCGGCCCATTTTGGTTACGTGTGGTTTCTTTTATTCTGCAAAACGTGAAACGTGCATCAAACCCTAAACGCCTTCCCCCTCCCTTGCAAACCTGACGGCTGTCTCCGGTCACTCAAAGCATCTGTGTCTAGATCAAATCCACATATTCGGAGTCTTGGTTAGTGTGTTAACTTTGTGATTGATTGTATTTATGTGGCTGTGTTTATAATAGTCTGATGTGTACATGAATCTGATCGTATGAAGTACCTTTGATAATCGGTTAGTTGTAACATTCTTACTAATATAATCGATGATCATGGGGTAGGGTAGGGTATGTGTGTTATATGATAAACTGATGCTTTATGTGTTCCAATCTGGATGTTTGGATAATAACTAATTGATAACTTCCGACAATGATGAGGTGTTCGCATCTTAAACATAGCATTCAAATTGATAATGATATTGCTAGAAAACTGTCTGAATTATTAGGATTGCAGGTTATGATCTGTAACTGATTTGTTATTGGGTTGGGATTAATGATATGAGTTGTTTGATTTTGTTATTATTTAGGGTTCATGCATATGATTGATAGATGTAGAACTGTATGATGATGAGTAACTGTTACAAAAGTTATAGTGTTTAATCTGATGAGGAAACCGTCAAACTTGTTAACTGTTATTAGAAATCAAAGGAATTGTAACTGTTTGATTACCTGACGAGGGGCGACGAAGATTGACTCTTGACGAACCTTATGATATTTTGCCAAACCTTGTATCGATGAAGGTTGAGAACTTCATCAAACCAAGTGTCGACGAAGGTTGAGAGCTTCATCACATCTCAGTCCGAAGAATGTTGAATACTTCGTCACCCTTTCTTCCGACGAAGGTTAGTCCTTCGTCGCTAGGAATCTTCGCCGTAGGAGTGCATGATCAGAACAGTGAACCATTGTTAGTGCAGTATGTCTATCGCCTCCGTCATCTCAAGTCGTAGCTGAAACTAAAGCAAACTAGCCTTACATTGTAATATTAGATAGAAAAAGGCAAGGTGGCATTATTGTAAATAAGGGGAAATCCCTTATAATCCTTTGCCTATAAATAGGAACCTAAGGGTTAGCTTTAGGGACTTTTGGGAAACTTTTGGACACTTTTGCTCATTTGCTACTTTGAGAGCTCTGATACCACTTGTTAGGACCGGTTTGACTCCGAACGATTGCGAACCGACTCGTACGACGTGCGGAATCCGTGCACGAGCAAGACCGAAACACACGACAAAGTCAAAATTGAAGATTGTGATGACAAAGCTGATGATGAAAAAGAAAAGAAAAGAAAAGAAAAATATTTTTAGATTTACAAGAAAAATTTAAAAATACTGTTTTGCAATCTACTGAAACAGGTGAATGTTCTAAGCAAAAACCTGTTAAGAAGAGTGTAGAACAGAAACAAAAAGTTAAAAATTCGAAAAATTTTAAAAATGAAAATAAAAGCTCATCAGTTCAGTCATCCAATCATTATAAAAAATCACAAAAAATTGTAAATGAAAATTCACAAAATGATGGTAATAAGTGGTGCAGGTTTGACCACAGTGCTCAAAAGACAAATCCAACTTTGAAGAGGAGAAATAATTATCAACAAGCCAAACAATGTTATGATCTGAAGGTTTGCACTAACAGAAGTGGATGGTACGATAACAGAGTGTGCTATACCTGTGGTGTTAGAGGACACATTGCTGTTAACTGCCAGAATTGGAATTTTGAAACACGAAGATGTTATAATTGCCATATCAGAGGACATATTGCCAGAGATTGCCCAAGGAAATCAATGGGAAGATCGAGGGTTGAATCTCAGAGAACGGTAAAGAAACCAGTCACTGTCAAGCCCAAAGAACAGAAAGTGGAAGATATGAAAGTAAAGCTTTCACAGGGGCAAAGAGACAGGCTAAGGAAGAAGAGGAAGAAGGCGAGAGAATACTTGGAGAAGATTTTGTCTTCGGGTTCACCGGTTGGTTTGAATAAAAGTTCTGATGAATCGATTCACTCGACGACAAAGTCAAGCAAATCGAATTCTTCAGATGCAAATCTGAGGACAAACAAGAAGAAAAAGAAAGTTATTGGCGATGAATCTGGCTCATCCAAGTCAGACAAGCCAAGTTCGGGCAATGAATCTGATTCCACAAAATCAGATGAGCCACAAGTTGAGGTAAAAAAGAAAGAGACAGTTCCATTAATGAATGATGAGAACTTTCCACCATTACGAGCCGCAAACCTAAAATCAAAAGGTGTTGATGCTGGAAAAATGTTTAATAGCAATGTTAAACATATTTTTAGCAAGATGGCTGATGGAAAGGTAAAAGGGGCAAAAGAATTTTATGAAGAAAAGAGAAATGTTCAAAACACACCCAAGACTGGTCAGGCTTGGGTACATAAATCTGTTGGTTGAATTTTTGACTTGCCGGAGCATCCAGGTTGGTAAGTGTGAAGCAGGTATCGGCATCATTCTTGAGAAATTCACAGGATGGTAACTGTGATATTTCGTCTTACAAGTGGTTAATCAAGGACATTAAGTTGTACTTGATTTTCTACAAGTGATAGTGGTGTTTGACCTAATAATGTTAAATTTTCAAAATGGTTAAAAGAGAACAAGGTGATGAGATGACCCCGAACCCACAAGTGATGGGTAAACAAACTAATTTTTCCGGAAAAACCATTCTGATTAACACAAACTTAAGTGTTTTGAAATCATTATGGGAAAATAGTTTGTTGTAAGGGGGAGTTTTACTTGAATACGCCGAAACCCTCACGGCTGAACAAACATGATTACTTTCACAAGATTGAAAAACGGTTTTCAAACTGTCGAAAATCAATGTGTTGTAAATCATGGGGGTATTTACTGCTTTTAGTATAATTCAGTGCATGATTAGCAGAACATGGATGGCGAGATAAAGCTATCAGTGTTGGTTGTCAAAATTTCTTTAAATGATTTTGCATTTTAGGGGGAGAAAATGTCAGAAAATCCAAAAACATTAGAAAATTTGAAAAAGTCAAAAACATGATAAAACAAAAAATTGAGTTTTTGCGTAAAAAGAGGAAATGATAGTACATCAGTAGACAGTTACAGTACACTAAAGAATTGAAAAGTTTAAATGTGTTAAACGATCTCACCGTGGATGTGTCGGTAGATTTTTATACATTTAGTAAACTTTTTCGGGATATAAACCTAAATTCAAACTTACTTATTTTGTGGGGAACACTACTTGGATATATAGGTAACCCCTGAAATCTCGTTTGAAAGGTCTCATAATCTGATATACTAGGTTTTTATAATCAGTGATATCTGGGGTATTATTCCAGGACTTCTGCTGAACGGTAGTTCTGACCTAGTCCTCGAATAATACTTTTCGCAAATGCTTGAAACATAGCATAAACCCTCAGCATATATGATAAGACAATAAAATTGCTTAGCACTGTTGTTGTAAAAAAGATCCTCTAAAGGGGACACACCCAAGTTGAGTCATGATCTCTCTGCTGAACGGTAGTTCTGACCTGAGCTCTCATGATTCTTCATAAATTATTAACCCCTTACAGATATCATTTGTGTTAATTGCCTGTAAGACTGAATATTGGGATCTGGATACGGGAGTATATTCAAGAGGAGGGACACATGAATGAGTTTAAGTTCTTAATACACCTAATTCGTATCCTGAATCAGTTGAACTTTGTGTGAAAATTTAAGTGGATCAATATATCGACAATCTAAGTGAATTGTTTAATTCTTAATGTGTAACTAAGCTCAACGGTACTTGTGACTTGTCAAAAATTGATATGATCCTCTGACGCAAACTCAAACAAAAAATATTATCTGTAAATATGTTTGTACATATTTCTTTACTGCTTTATATTTTCAGAAAAATACAAAAAGATTTATTATTCTGCTTTATTTTCGACAACCGATGTCTGAGTGCTAAGTTTCAAAATCTAAGTATGCTGATCGTGTTTCTGAAAATAAACAAGTTCATTAATTTGAAACTTGAATTTTTAATCAAAAATCAAAAACAGTTTGTGATATCTCCAAGGTCATTAAGTTGGACTTGGATGATTAACTGTGAGGGATTTGGATGCTTATACTGTTAAAATCTGTAAAGGAGCCAGTTTCCGATACGGTTCGTTGAAACAGCCAAATCTTTGAAGAATGTTGATAGGGGGAGAGAATCAAGTAATCCTTGATATATTTCATATTATTATATCTTAGTCCCAGGATCTTGATTTAGAAAGTTTGATGGAGCCAGGTTACGATACATGGAAATCTAAAAATGTTTTACTTATAAATGTATGAGTGTTGCAGATTCCAGACTACGATCCCGATAGCCGAGTCTAAGGGGGAGTCTGAAGACGAGCTCAACGCAAGGGGAAGCGTGCATAGGCGCCAGGATACTTTTCCCGGAAGAGCTTGTAACCGAAAAGCCAGGTGTCGATCCCAAAGCACGGAAGCTTGACGAAAGGGGGAGCCTGAAGAGTCTACCGAAAGGAAGGAGCTGGAGCTGAAGACAGATCCACGGGGATTCTGTTCGAGCTAAAGAGAGAGAAAGAAAAGAAGCTACGAGTCTGAATGTTTGAGATTGACTGCGGCAATATCCAAGGGGGAGTCTGTTAGTGCAGTATGTCTATCGCCTCCGTCATCTCAAGTCGTAGCTGAAACTAAAGCAAACTAGCCTTACATTGTAATATTAGATAGAAAAAGGCAAGGTGGCATTATTGTAAATAAGGGGAAATCCCTTATAATCCTTTGCCTATAAATAGGAACCTAAGGGTTAGCTTTAGGGACTTTTGGGAAACTTTTGGACACTTTTGCTCATTTGCTACTTTGAGAGCTCTAGTTCTAGAGAGAGAAACTAGAGAGAGAAAGTGTCTAGGTGATTCACGGTTCCTGTAACGATTTCAGATCTTTGAATAGAATCACAGTTATATTACTGTTCGTGTGTTCAGTCTCGCTCGTGCACGGATTCCGCACGTCGTACGAGTCGGTTCACAATCGTTCGGATTCAAAACCGGTCCTAACAACCATGAACCAGATTTCGATGTTTATGTATTGTACACTTGGGTTGTGATATTTTGTTTATGACAGGATAGTAATGTTAACTAGCTATGGGGGTCTTGATATTTTGTCAATCCATCTGTTAAATGTAATCCTGATAACTGAGTATTTGATGTGCAATATGAAGTGATCATGTCATAGATGCAAACTGTGTGAATAAGTGACTTGTTTGATTATGAAACTGATGTTGATTGGTAACCTCGGTAGGGTTTAATTGACCAACTTGGAACGGGTAATGTAATGTAATATACCGAGCAATCTAAGGTGAGTTCACTTCTCTTGAGCATGCGTCCCGGTGAGTGGGACTGTCAAAACGGGTATTCCTGAGAGGAATGGGTCTTTGGGTACATCATTGGGTATTCCTGAGAGGAATAAGCCATTTGGGTAAAATCTAGAATGTTGGATAATAAACTCACCCAATCACCATTAAGTCGCATCTTGTTTGTTACCTGAGAGGTAACGGGGTATTAGTTGGTAGCGCTATCTAGGTTTGGCACCCTCACCCCGTACCTGAGAGGACGAGTGTGAACTAATGACCCAGTCATGCCCAATGCTTTGATAGGGGCATTGGGGAAAGGGCAAAAATCATCTGGAGCCATCTTGTATGGTATCGAGTTATTATCAACATCACTTTCGGTATTACTATTATTAAACTGGATTAAACACTTGGTAACTAAACGTTTTCATAAAACTGTGAACTCACCAGCGTTGTCTGATACACTTGTGTGCATGCTCGCAGGTTATTGATATGTGTGGATGTGGAACTTGCTGTCTGGGATGCTGGAGTGGTCATGGGTGGAGATACATGGAAACTTTAAACGAGACCAGTTGATTACATACACTTGAGTTTTGGTTAAACTTTGAATTATGCTTCCGCTGAACACAACGAGTTATAAATAATGTTTGTAACACTTTATCTTAATAAATGAAAGCTTTTATTTGAAATCTTGTTATGAGTTCAATGTGATTAGTGGCTAGATCCTGGTACGTCACACGCCTCTAGGTTGAGGGTAACGTCGCCTTCACAAGAGGGGCCTACTACTACAACTACGATAATCTCTTAAAATGCCCAAAGTGCGGAAATCAAAAGGGTACATGAAAGATAAGTCGGATCCAAGTGATTCTTTCTTGTCTATCTGTTTTTCATTTTATTTTATTTTCTGTTTTTATCTTTTTAGTAGTTTAAAAATCTTTTCTCGAAGTTTGGTTCTATTAGACGTTGACGATAAGCCGGTATTAAAAGCTCTTGAGTCCTTGGACGACCTCGGTATCTTGTCATCACTACACTATGTCCGTGATGGGTGCACCTGCCCTAACGTGTGTGTAGAGTGATAGTAGAATATCGAGTAAAAAAGAGCTAAAAATATACTAAAAAATATATACACACCCGCACACGTCACATCCCATCACCATTTAAACCTTCCGGTTCAAACCCTCTAAATTCAAACCCTAAAGTGGTAAACCCTTTTAATCCGGTCGTCTACCGTCTTCCAACTTCAAACCCTCCCCCTGTGATAAACCCTCCTTCGGTGAGAAACCTTCCTTCAGAGACAAACCCTCAAGATGATGATCCATTTTTTAGATGGATGAAGAGTTGAATTCGGCGTATGACTATACGTCTTTACCTTTTGATGTGCACAAAATGCAACATATAAATTACATCAATTGTGGCATAAAACTAACCCTTTTTTAGTACTAATGTTGGAAAAAGTGTGTTTTTGTCTTCCTTTTGTATTTTCAGGATTAAATGAGCTTAAATTAACAAAAGAAGCAAAAAGGCAGCTAAATCTAACATAAATACAAGAAAAGGAACAAACGTGGCATGCCCGACCTCCCCGACAGCATCTTCCCAAGCAAAACAAGAGAACAGAAGGCTGAACACGCCCCGTGCTCAGTAAACACGGGGGCGTGCCCAAGTGCCAGCATAAAAGACAAAGCTATAGAAGCTTCTATCGCCCACCACGGGGCCGTGCTCAGCGGACACGGGGCCGTGGTCAACTATAAGATTCGCAGAATCCAGGCAAATCTTGATAGTACAAATATGCTTCTGCACACGGGGGCATGCCCAGCGGACACGGGGCGTGGTCAACTAGTGCAGACAAACTGCAATTAATGAAGGAAAAGAAGAGGATGGACACGGGGCCGTGCCCGGGCTGCTGTTCAGGCTATAAATAGGGATGCTTGGCTCATTTGCAAACCATCCCTTGGCACACCACCTCTCTCACACTTCACCCACCACCCACCACCATCACAACACCATCATCCACCACCATCATCCATTGTCCATCATAGAGTGTGTGAGTCGTCTCGGGATCTAAGATTGACCGTAAGAGTTCTTGACAATCAAAGGCCATGTTTGCCTAAGTCTCTTACATCACTTGGTGAAGACAAGTGTCTAGTGTAATACTTTTTATTTTTAATCTTTTCGCACTTTTTACTTGGTTATGTATTAATGACTTTAATAACTTGTTTCTTATGTTGAAGGTGATGTTTCCTTATCGTTTGTCCGTGGTGTCTTGGCATTATTTTACTGTCTATATAAAATAAAAGATTTTCACCATTCATATCTCCACGGTCTATATGGAGGTATGTTGGCTACCTGGTCGGGGGTTAAGGGAACGGTTTGGTAAGAGTCTTGCCTTGTTCAGTGTATAGATCCTGCAAGGACCTGGGTCAAATTTAGTAGGATCTCCTTCAATACTCACCGGTATTGGATGGCGGGGGTCCAAACTCTTTGATCCCCTCATATGTAAGCTACTATTAATACTTTAATCCGGCTACTTAGGACTGTATCCTTGCTGACTCAGACTACTTAGCCGAGGGTAACGTCACCTTCAAAAGAGGGGCCTACCATAATATGCATTAATAACTTAATTAATTATCTTTCAATAATCCGACCCTTTAGGATTGTATCCTTGCTGACTCAAACTACTGGGTTGAGGGTAACGTCACCTTCAAAAGAGGGGCCTACTACAATAACTAAGATAATCTCTTAAAAAGTGCAAAAGTGCGGAAATAATTAAATGTTACACTAAACACGAGTCGGAGCCAAGTGATTCATCTTGTCTATTTGTTTTTACTTTTATTTTATTTTTCAGCATTTTAGTTAGTTTTTATTTTTTTTTTAATTTTAAAACCTTTTTCTAACTTTTGATTTGATTAGACATTGAGGATAAACCGGTACTAAAAGCTCTTGTGTCCTTGGACGACCTCGGTATCTTACCAACACTATACTACGCTCACGATGGGTGCACTTGCCCATATGTGTGTTTGGTGTTAGTAAATATCATGTTTTATAAATTTAAAACTTGACTAACGTGTAAAAAGGGCTTAAAATATACTTAAAATTATATACACACCACACACGCATCACCTTTTGTCAACTATAATTTGGTGGACTACGAATTGGGGAGGGGCATCAGCGTCCAGTGGCAAACACTCCTATAGTGCCAAACCATCCTCCATCTTCAAACCCCTCTCATGTGGAAAATCCCAGTCAAACACAAGAACTACCGAGCTGGGCTGAAGGGTACGAAATTGGCCCTGGGGAGGAATATGATCCACCCTTGGATGAAGAAATGGTTTGGGAACCTTAAAACAACTTTCATAACGGCTGCCTCCACCGCAATGATAATGATATATTATGTGGTTTATCTGATGTTTTATTATGGTTTAGTTAATTTTATTTCCATGTAGTTTTTTCTCTCGAATTAGTTTGAATATTAATTACGTAGATGTTTCAGTTTTAATTATGTATTTGTTTAAATTTATATTTGTGTGTTTTAGTTTAAATTTAAATTAGGTGTTTAAATCTTTAACTTAATTATTAAATTAAAACAATAGAAAACATAATTAACACCCCCTCCCACACACACACTTATCTACTTGACTTAAAAATCAAATTGATATGAATCTAAATATATGGAGTTTTCATTTTTTTAGTTAACTAACATTAAACACTTAATAGGATATGTCTGATCATTTTTCTGTTGAAGAACTCTCATCATTAAGAAATGATAGAGAATGGTATAATCTAATCTTTGTTATGCTGGAATTTATTTGGCATGACGTCGGTGAAAAGAGATTAGTGGTTATTTTTCTTGATCAACACATAAGGACATTATTTTAATTTGCTTTGTGTTATACGAGTAAGCGTTTTATCCACCACTAAATTTGTTTTGTTTTTTAGAAACAAAAAATTGTTACGATCGTCCCACAACATTTGATACACATATATAATGACGCGACATTGATGAGTGGTTTTTTTCCTTGAATCATTTCCAAATTGAGAATCTCAACTATCATGAGTACCCAAAGTACCAGAATTACGTGTTAGTTTGTTCCAAGAAAAAAAGTCATGATCAACGAATATACAAAGCTTTTTCCACTTATGCTTACGATTCCAAGAGGTGATTCTTTATATCCATTGGTCCCTTCCATTATAAAACTAAAGCATGACAGAAGACCTCAAAAATTTATTGTTGGCACATATAAAATCTCTGTCTATATTTTTTGTTAAATATATAAAAGTTTATATATGTATATATAATATAATGTATACGATGTGGTTGTAGATGTGGTTAGGAGAATAATAGAAGATAAACGCGATGGATGTTCTTTTGAACTTTCTCTTCAAGATAAGACATAAGTTATTATTTATGTAAGAAAATATTATTATTAAAAGAACTTTAACCCAAAATCGTTATATATAGTTGTCACACAATACAAATGTTTTTGTCCACCTTGAAGCCTTCCGATGTTATACGTAACATTCGAGGCGTACAACAAAAGTCTATCATATATGTATCGTGTATGAAGTTGGTTCATCTACCAGATAGCATGTTATGCTTTACACATGAACTTTCTAAAAGTTAGTTACATTTAATAGCTCATGTAATTTAATAAAAGTTATATTTTATTTGTTATTTCAGTTAATATTTTGATGTCTACGGAGTTGAGTACGATTACGTACGAACCATATATGGTCAAGGCACAAGATATTTAAATTATGGATCGTTATCCAAGTCTGTGTTTATGTTAGAAACATTTGGTGTTGTTATATGTTTAATTGTTAAATATTAAAGTCCATGTTGGTGTTTTGTGTTTTGATTTTTGTTTCCCTCAAATTGAAGTAATGTCCTAATTGCCTTTTTTGTTTCCTTCCTATTGTAGAAGTGTACTTTACTTTGTCTAATCTTATATTATGTTGTTACAAGTATGTTATATTACTTGATTTATAAGTAATGGTTACACCTATTTTCCACCAAACTATAATCTTGTTAGATTGGACAACTAAATAATCATTATTTGTGTTAAACGAAGGTATAACCATGGCTGACCTTCCTGTTGATACAATCGTGTCTGAGATATTAACGAGGGTGACAGCGAAGGATGTAGGTCGCTCTAAGAGTGTTTGTAAGGAATGATGCGTTATTGTCAAGACAAGATTTCGTAAGGGTGCATTTTTCTCGCTCATTAATTTCATCTCACCAGAGAGTTCTCTTAATTGATGACCTAACATGCTCTGTTCATCCTATCATCTTTCAATCCAATGATTATGGGCCAAGCTCCATAGTTACATTTCCATTCAATCACGAATATAATGATGTTTTAATACTTTCACATTTGAATGGATTGTTGTGTGTTTGCTTGAATCATACATACAAGTTGCTTATTTGGAATCCAACAACTACTGCTTTCAAGCGTTTGTCAACACCTGATTCTCATGGATTCTAAACAAATAATCTTGATGCCATTGGTTTGTACGTTGACGCTGATGATGATTACAAGGTCTTGCATATAAAGCGTAGGTGTGGTGTACTTGGTGTCTATGTTTATTCTAGGGAAGTAGACTCTTGGAGAAATATTACTTTCATAACAAGACAACAGAACCTTAGCCTCTATTTCGATTAGTCTGCTGGCACATTTTGTGGTGGTACTCTATATTTCACTGTTTGTGAATGTTGGCTTGGAGGTATAAATGTGGTGATTTATTTTGATGTTAACTCGGAGCAGATCAAGGAGATAGGCTTTCCACCCGCTCCTTCTATAAGAATGGTTCAAGGAGTTTTAGTGAATGTAAAAAATGAGCTTCACATGTTTGCTAGCACTGGCATGTTTGAGATGACAATTGACCTATGGACGCTACAAGGGGATTACTGGATTAAGGTCTTAACATGTCCTCCGATCCCCCCAATATCATTGTCATTGTGGTGCGATATAACACATTATGTGACAAATGGTAATTGGTTTATGATGACTAAATTAGGGAAGTTGTTTACAATTGAAATGGACATGAAGCCTTTCAAATGTTTTTATCCTGTTACTTGGCTCCGTGGTTTTAAGGGTGCGGTGTTTGTGGAGACCGTTGTTCCACCAACTATTTAGTTTGGCTTTCACTTAATGTTATCAATATGTATTTCAATGTTTTAAGGATTTGGGTTTTTTTCTCTAAGTCACGATATTCGGTTTAAGTCATGTATTTCAATGTTATCATTACTACTTTCAAGCATTATCATTCGGTTTTTTTTCTCTAAGTCATGTATTTCAATGTTATAATGATATGATTTAAGAATTTCATCATCTATGATAACTCTCTTTTATTTAATCTGCAAGGTATTTGTCACTTTATCAATTTACAATGACTAATGGACAACCAAACAATGGTAATCATGCTTCTAGCTCGAGTGCATCTACTAAAGCTGAAAAACGAAAAGAGTATAACAAAAGATACTATGCTGCACGCAAAGAAAATAAAAAAAAAGTATCGAAATTTGGGAGTGGTGATGACTCCCAAAGTGCTTCATTAATATCTTTAACGAGTAATAGATCAACAGAAAGGATACTGTTAAGAAGTTTACAAACTAATAGTACGCAGAATACATAAATGCCAAATGAGAAAGCCTCAAGTATTTCCACTATAAAACAGAAGGAGTACAGTAAAGGATGTTCTACTACACGAAACAATAATGGAATGCGTATTTCAAATGGTAGTCAAGTTAACCAAACCCCGACAGATGATGCTACGCCGACAACCACATTCCTATCTGTAATTGACGTAGTCAGGCATAGAACATCATGAGGTTTCTATTTATTTAACAATGATTTCTTTATTGAACTTGACATCTTTTACAACCTTCGACTTAATACAACATTTTTTTAGGTATTCGAATTCAACCACGTACACTATTACCCCAATTTGGTGAAGTAATTGATCAACCTTCCTTCCAAGATCAGAACGTAGAAGATAATGTCAGAACTCAAGGATTGAAACCACAAAGACAGTTTTATTATAAATCTCAGCAATCAGATACAAACAATAGATGAACTAGTCAACACAGATTGAAATACAAGTAAGGATCTCCAGTAGGATGATCCGTATAAGATGAAAGCAAAACCCTAGTCTCACGAATGAACGTGTGAGGAAAGGGAATCAAGAAAATATGACGAAAGATGAGACCGAGTGAAGTAATGAGCTCATATGTGCAGCACACCAACCTCCCTCCTTTTATAAGGGGCCAAGCCCTAAGAGGCCACCGAGAACCACGGGAGCCCAATGACAGCAACAATCTTGACATAACGACTATAAGCCCAAAGATCAGCAGCCCACACCTCACAAACAATAAACAAGGAAATATTTAGAGAAAAGGAAATAAATAAAGGGCAAAAGGAAATAAGATAATGAGCATTTAAACTGTATTATCAGTATTTTTAACACAACCCCTCAGTTTAAATGTGAAAAAGATTAGACAGCCCTAAAGACTTACACATGTCTGCATGAGCTTTTGGCAGCAGCCCTTTGGTAAATATATCTGCCAGCTGATGTTCAGACTTGACACCAGTAGTTTTAATCACTCCTGAAGTGATTTTTTCTCTCAAAAAGAAAAGGTCAACCTTGAAGTGTTTTGTTCTGTCGTGAAAGACAGGATTGGCAACAATGGATAAGGCTGCTGAGTTATCACACTTTAGCACAACAGGAATATCCACATCAACTTTTAGTACCCTTAAGATGTTTAACAGCCACAAAACTTCACATGTAGCACTACACATGGACCGATATTCTGCTTCGGCAGAAGATCTCGATACAACGTTTTGCTTTTTGCTTTTCCGGGAAATCAATGAGCTGCCAAGGAATATACAAAAGCCGGTGATAGATCTGCGGCTTTCAACACATTTTGCCCAGTCTGAATCTGCAAATGCTGTCAAGTGAAAGGTGCTACTCTTTTGAAATAGTATGCCAGTACCAGGGGCACCTTTTAAGTGGCGCAGCACTTTGAAGGCAATTTGGGTATGAGCCTCAGTTGGCTTATGCATAAACTGGGACAAATAATGAACTGAATAGGCAATGTCTGGTCTTGTATGTGATAGGTAAATCAATTTTCCTATCAGTTTTTGATACTGTGTGACATCAACAGGTTTCGAATTATTTAGAGTTAGATTTATCAAAACATGATTTTGGTCTATGGGACAGCTATTGGGCTTACTTCCACTCATCTCATATTCATTTAATAGGTCCATACAGTACTTCCTTTGAGAGAGACAAATACCATCATTAGCTTTAATTACCTTAATGCCCAGAAAATATTTAAGTAGACCAAGATCTTTGATTAAAAACTCAGTTTTCAAAAGTTTCTTAATTTTATTTATCTCGTCTTCACAGTTCCTAGTTAGAACAATATCATCCACATAAACAAGCAGAACAACAAATACAGAATTCACAGATTTAATGAACATGGAATGATCACACTTAGACTGTGTAAAACCAATTTTGACCAACACTTGAACAAGTCTTTCATTCCACATCCGTGGAGCTTGCTTTAGACCATATAAAGACTTGTTCAACTTACATACTTTATTCCCTTTTTCAACATTCAAGCCATCAGGTAAAGTCATATAAACTTCCTCCCTAAGGTTACCATACAGAAAAGCATTATTAATATCAAGTTGGTACAAGGGCCAATTATTTTGGACAGATAGGCTAATAACACATCGGACAGTTACCATTTTAACAACAGGGGAGAATGTTTCCTCAAAGTCAATCCCCTCTCGTTGGTTAAAGCCTTTGGCTACAAGCCTAGCTTTGAACCTATCTATTTCTCCTGTTGACTTGTATTTGACTTTAAAAACCCATTTACATCCAATAGGTTTTTTACCACTAGGAAGATCAACAATATCCCATGTATGATTTTTATACAAAGCAGACAATTCATCATTCATAGCATCAATCCACCTTTTATCATTAAGAGCATCTTTATATTTGCATGGTTCAATTATTTTATTAATATTAGCAGCAAGACAAATGTTTTCACTAGGTAAGTTTGAATAATTGACAACTTTATCATAACTATATCTAGCATTCCCAACAACATAATCATCGAATCTTTTAGGAACAGGGGCGGACCTAGTGGATCTTCTAATGTTTTGAGTACCCTCAGGAAGGTTTGACTCATCACTAATGCCACTAGACTCAGCCCTCACAGGTTCAGTTGCAACACCCATGGACTCATTCCTCTCAGGCACATCATCAGTTCCTGATGATTGCTGAGTATCACTATCGACAGTTGACTCAACTACATCATTGTGTTGCTGAGTCACAGTGGTTGAGTCAGTTACATCCTTCTACATCTATCCCGATGAGCCGTCTATCGAATCGTTGCAATTGATGTTTGATCTCGAAGAGAAGGAAGAGATCTTCAGAAAGTGGGTTTTTATGATCCTATCAAGAATCAAACTTATTTAAACGTTTCCGCGATTCTCTATTTCCTTGAAAAGGGCGCTCAGCCTACAGGAACTGTTTAGGATATTTTAAAAAAGGCAGAGGTTTTTAAGGAACTTTACCCATTTGTATCACTTGAGGTTTCAAGATTGTCAAAAAAGTTGAGTTAGTTTAAAAGGTTTGTACTAATTTGTTCATGAGTGTTATTTTTAAAAGGGAAGACAGTTTCATAAAAACTGACATCCCTAGAGAAAATGAATTTTCTTTGTTCTAGACTCCAGACCTTATATCCCTTTTTAAGGTTGGAATATCCCATAAAAACACATTTTTCAGCTCGTTCCTCAAGTTTATCAGAATTGTCTAAAATGGTAAAATAGCAAAGACAACCAAAAACTTTCAAGTGATCAAGAGAAGGTTTAAAACCAAACAGCATTTCATAAGGAGAACGACCATGCAACACAGAAGAAGGAAGCCTGTTAATTAAGTAGGAAGCAGTAAGCACACATTCAGACCAGTATTTAGGAGGAACTTTAGACTGAAATAATAAAGCTCTTGCAACATTTAGCAAGTGTCTATGTTTTCTCTCCCCAACACCATTTTGTTGTGGAGTATATGTGCATGAGGTTTGATGAATGATCCCTTTGTTTTTAACAAAAGTGGACATTTGAGAATTAATGAACTCAGATCCGTTATCACTACGAAAGACCTTGATACTGACTTCAAATTGAGTTTTGACCAGATTGTAAAAGCTTTGTATGTTTTCAAAAACTTCTGATTTGGATTTCATTAAGTAGACCCAAACAGACCTGGTGAAATCATCAACCACTGTGAGGAAAAATTTGTACCCATCTATGCTAGTGACTTTGTAGGGACCCCAAACATCCAAGTGAACTAGATCCCCTACTTTAGACGACCTATGGTCACTTAGAGGAAAAGGAACCCTATGTTGTTTGGCTTTGTGACAGATGTCACAAGGCTTGGTGTCATTTGACTCAGTTTTAATTTGTAAGACTTTTAACACTTGTTCAGCTAGGTGACCCAGCCTTGAGTGCCAGAGCTTTATGTTTTCAGTTTTACTTAAGCAAGAAAAATTAGTGCCCAGGGGGTTACCATAAAAGTACAAACCCTCGGTTTGTCTACCAGTCACCAGGGTTTTCTTTGTGCAGGAATCCTGAATGTAACAAGTATTTTCATCAAAAATAACCCTAAGCTTGTTGCCCTTAGCTAACTTATAAACAGAAATAAGATTCACATAGTACTCTGGCACAACAAAGACATCTTTTAAAATCACAGAATCTGATAGCTTAAAGGATCCGGTTTTAGTGACTTTAGCATTTGTCCCATTTGGATGTTTAATGGTAATATTATATTCAGACACATCAACCAAGTTAAACATGTTTTCACTGGTCATGACCATATGCTGGTTTGCACCAGAGTCAATGATCCAGTTCAGATTCTGTGTTGAAGGCCCCACAGAGTCAAAACAGAAAAAGTTTTTTGTAATCTCCTAGAGTAGAGAAGGAGTTAAAGCATTTACCTCCTACATTGGACTCTTCTGCTTTATTTTCATTCAGCATTCCTAGCAACTTAGAAAACTGGTCAGCAGACAGAGTGTTTAAAGAACTAGCACTTTTGTCACCCACAGAGTTATTCACAGAAGGACCATTGTTATTACTAGTAGAATTATTAGACCTAGACCATTGACCATTTTGATTTGGTTTTTGTCTATAATTGGTAGGGTAGCCATGAAGCTCATAACATTTATCAATAGTATGCCCATTTTTGTTGCAATGAGTACATTTAAGATTAGGATTAGGGCCCTTGTTAAACCTTTTTTTATTGTCATTAAAGTTATTTGTTTTAGCAGCAAAACCAACATTAGGAACTTTGGACACAGTATTTGATCCTCTATGAGATTCTTCTCTAGAAATGATAGAGAAGGCAGTTTTGATAGTTGGTAGAGGATCCCTGGTTAAAAGATTGGTCCTAACAGGTTGATAAATATCATCAAGGCCCATCAAGAATTGCATAAGTTTGATTAACTGATTGAATTCATTAAACTTAGTGGAAGCATTGCAAGTACAAGAGGGCAGCTGTAATATGGCATCAAATTGTTTCCACATTGTGTTAATCTTATGATAATATTCAGAGACACTAGCACCATTTTGACTCACAGAGTTGATTTTTTGAAATAGACCAAACACAACAGAACCATCAACTTTATCATAAGTGTCTTTTAAATCATCCCAAACTTCAGATGCAAGTCTAGAGTAAACTTGTCCAACATATAATTCCTCAGAAACAGAGTTCAAAATCCATGTTAACACAATTGAATTGCATCTGTCTCATTGACTAGCTAGAACATCGTCAGTTTTAGATTTAACACAGGTACCATCAATAAAACCTAGTTTGTTTTTAGCCATTAGAGCAAGTTTCATAGCATTTGACCAAACCACGTAGTTTTCAGTTCCTTTCAATTTTATGTTCACAACAGTAAGACCACTATAATCACTAGCATGTAGATATAGAGGATCACTAGCATCAAGCTTACTAACCAAAGTAACAGATGATTCAAATTTATCAGTCATATTAAGCAGATAAACACAGAAAGTAACACAAGAACGGAAGCAGGCAAAGACAGTCAATAGAAAAACACAACCAGCAATAGCACAAAGGACCGGCGAAGCCTGGACAGAGGTCCGATCAGAGGTTCGTCACTCAAGGTGCCTCCGCAGACGTAATCCAGGGAGCCACGAGACAACTGACCAACTAAATGCAACAGAGTGAACCCTCTCTGTGTCCCAATATCAAACCGGTCTTGCCTAAAACCCGGTATCAAGATGCCTAGACTCAAACAGACAAATGATGCAGAAAAAAATTAAAAAGGAGAGATGGAACGAACTCACAGCGGGTGCAATAATCTCCGGCAAATCAGGCTTGTAACCTTCACTTAGGGTTACAAGCTTCTGATCAGAAAACCAAGCACAAGATTTGTTGGTTTGCCCTAAAGAGGGACCAACAAGACTCCTCTTCGAGAGTAATATAAAGCCCCCAAAAAATAGGGTTTCAACCTTTAAGAACAGATCGGTCTCCAGGAAGTCAAAAAGCTTCGGAAACAGAAGAGAACCACAAACCCTAGAAATTAGGGTTTCAATTTTCACGAACGGCGGCGAGACTAGAATCAGAGCAGCGAAAGAGAACCAGAGCACCAGCTTAACCTCGGAGCTCTGATACCATGTCAGAACTCAAGGATTGAAACCACAAAGACAGTTTTATTATAAATCTCAGCAGTCAGATACAAACAATAGATGAACCAGTCAACACAGATTGAAATACAAGTAAGGATCTCCAGTAGGATGATCCGTATAAGATGAAAGCAAAACCCTAGTCTCACGAATGAACGTGTGAGGAAAGGGAATCAAGACAAAATGACGAAAGAAGAGACCGAGTGAAGTAATGAGCTCATATGTGCAGCACACCAACCTCCCTCCTTTTATAAGGGGCCAAGCCCTAAGAGGCCACCGAGAACCACGGGATCTTAACATAACGACTATAAGCCTAAAGATCAGCAGCCCACACCTCACAAATAATAAACAAGGAAATATTTAGAGAAAAGGAAATAAATAAAGGGCAAAAGGAAATAAGATAATGAGCATTTAAACTGTATTATCAGTATTTTTAACAGATAGCCCGTATAATTTTGTTTACGATGGTGTACCTAGAGAGCATCGTGTTTTAAAAGAACGGGGTACATGTCCTGATTATGGAGCAAAACGATTTCAATTTGAATTTGATACCTTTTGTTGTATGAGTGGGAAAACTATGTTAGCAAACTCAGAACTTCTAGAGGAATTGTACCGACTTTTCACGTCACAAGATGAAACTGGAAATATTTTTAGGCAAAACATTCGTGCTTATAACACCAATTTTTCTTTTGCCTCAATGGGTGTGACGTTGGATGATACATTGAATAATATGAGAGATGGTGTATATACTTTTCGTTCACATAAAGGAATATATATCACAAAATCGACCAATTAGTTCCGAGGGATGGAACCCCTAGGTACTTGCAGTTGTATTTTTATGATCCTAATACTGAGTTAGATCATAGACTCCAATGATCAAATCTTGATCGACGTATTACTCAGATGATATGCGTTCTTTCTACAAACCCATATGTTGATACATTTTGAAGACTTGCGAAACTAGGACCTCTAGAAAACTATAGAGTCACTTTGAATACTTCGGTTGAACTTGACCAAAGGGTGTACAACCGACCAACGACATCGGAGGTATATAAAATGTTATATTGATTACAATTATTTAATAGTATTGCTAATTTTACTTACTTATAGTGCATGATTATATAGGTTACTGGTATTTGGGTTGAAGGTAATGACAATATCACTTCGTATAAATGAAGTATTGTTGTGTCCGGTAGGTCTCAATATAGCCAAACTATTCAGTCGTACTTCAGTTGTTACGATCCATTGTGGTATCCTCTATTTTTTCCTAATGGTGAGTCGGGTTGGCATGCTAACATACCACGTCACGGAGTATCAATCAATGAGGTTCGCAACAAGGACAACATCGAAGGAGAAATGGAAGGTACCAACAATTTATTATCCTTTTTAAGTGACGATCATAAAAATACCCTAATGCGTATTATTTTTATTAACTGTTTGTTTTTAAAATATCTTCATCGTTCAGAGGCTAACACACGAAGTGGTAGAACAACCATGGCTATGCAAGAGTACTACTATTACAAGTTCCAGATTCGATCTACTAAAAACATGCTTCTGTTCGGTGGTAGACTGCTACATCAGTTTATGGTAGATGTTTACATAAATATTGAGATGTCACGTTTAGAATTTTGTGAGAGAAACCAAGCTAAGATACGGGCCGACTTGTACCAAGGTATTGTGGATTGCGTCAATGCTGGTGAGGTTCCTGCAAACAGAGTCGGAAAAAGAATTGTGTTTCCTGCATCTTTCATTGAAGGGCCTCGCGACATGCGACGTTGGTTTCGAGATGCGATGACTTTAGTTCAAGTTGACGGCGAGCCTGATTTATTCCTTACAATGACGTGTAATCCTAAGTGGCCTGAGATATGTGATAATTTACATGTTGGTCAAACTGCACAAGATTGTCCAGACCTTGTTTCAGGAGTGTTTCGGGCTAAATTAGAAGATATTAAGGAACAAATCTTCAAGAAACATATCCTCGGGGAAGTTAAGGCATGCGTTTATGTCATCGAATTTCAAAAGCGTGGTTTGCCGCACACACATTTTCTCCTTATCATGTACCCGCAACACAAAATCAATAACGCGGACCATTATGATAAGGTTGTATGTGCTAAAATTCCTAACAAACTAAGACATCCCAAATTACATGAGATTGTTGTCAAGCACATGATTCACGGTCCTTGCGGTAATTTACGATTAAGCAGTCCTTGTATGCAGGGTGATCCTAAAATTTGTAGTTTTCGCTATCCTAGACAATTTAATGAACAGACAACACAAGGAGAAGATGCATATCCGTTGTATCGAAGGAGAGACACCAGAATAGAAATTGACGTACGAGGAAAAACACTTGATAATAGATGGGTGGTCCCATATAACCCAAGGCTTTTGATGATGTTTAACTGCCACATCAATGTTGAAGTTTACTCAAGTATAAAATCTGTGAAATATTTTTTCAAATATGTTTATAAAGGACATGACAAACATGTTATTCAAGTTGATCAAAGTGAGCAAGGGGTTGTTATTAATGAGATAAAGAGATTTCAAGATGCACACTACATATCGCCCCCAGAGGCCATGTGGCACATTTTTTCCTTCTCTCTTTCACAAATCTTTCCTTCTGTTCTAGCCTTAGAACTTCATCTCCCAAATAATCAGATGGTTAGATTTAGAGATGATGACATAATGTCTAATATTGTTGATAGGGAAAGGGATAAGAGAACCATGCTAACAACATTTTTTGAGAAAAATAGAATCGATGAAACAACAAGGGTATATTTGTATAAAGATTTTCCGAAACACTTCACGTGGAATGGAAGCGCACGCTGTTGGAATCGTCGTTTCGGTAAAAAAAAAACAAAGAGGTCGTATCGTTTCCGTTAATCCAGCTGAAGGAGAAACGTACTACTTATGCCTACTTTTTTCAAATGTCAGAGGACCTACTTCTTTTGAACGTCTTTGCACAGTTAATGGTCAAAGGTGTGAGACATTTCGAAAAGCAGCTCTTGAGTTAGGCTTAATAGAAGATGATGAATATCTATCACAATGTCTCGAAGAAGCCTCTGTATTTCAGTTTCCCAATGCTCTTAGAAGGTTATTTGCGACCATAATGATTTTTTGCCAACCTAGAGATATTTGAAAGTTATGGAATGACCACTTCGATTCACTGTCTGAAGATCATCTGTTACACTGTCAAAGTATCGAACGAGTTCAAAATATGGTTCTTACCAAAATTAGTGTCTTTCTACAATCCATGGGTAAAAATATCAGTGAATTCGACCTTCCTAAGATAACAAACGATGTTAACTTACAGGATGTACGTTATCGTGAGTTACAAGAGGAGTATGGGATTGTTTTGGAACCTGAACACTTGAGTGCCAAAGATTCACTTAACCCGAACAAAAAAAAAAACGTGTTTGATGAGATCATGATGCATGTTGATAATGATCTTCCATGCGTCTTCTTTATTGATGGTCTAGGTGGAACTAGAAAAACATTTTTGTACAATGCCTTGCTTGCTGAAATTCGGTCACGTGGTCTTATTGCTCTCGCAACACCTTCATCAGTGGCTAATAATATGCCAGGAGGTAGAACGACTCACTCGAGATTCAAGATTCCTATTGATGTTGAAAATAATTCAATGTTCAATATTAAAAAACAGAGTAGGGCCGCTAAACTAATTCGGTCGGCCAAAATAATCATATGAGATGAAGCGTCGATGGCTAAACGACAGGCGATAGAGGCAGTCTATCGTACATTACAAGACATTATAGGTGTTAGTCTCCCATTTGGTGGGAAGATAATGGTTATGGGAGGTGACTTCAGTCAGGTGTTGCCGGTTATTAAACGTAGCACTCGAGCACAGATTGTAGACTCCAGCCTACGAATGTCACCTCTTTGGTCTTTGACTAAAAAGACGCTGTTGACCATAAATATGAGAGTGCTGAAAGATCCATGGTTTTCTGAATTTCTTTTAAGAATCGGCGATGGAACTGAAGAACCAATCGAAGGAAACTATATCCGCATACCCGATAACATGACAATTCAGTGCAACAATAGAGAAAACTCTATAAAAGAATTGATCAATGCCATCTTTCCATCAATTGAAGATAACGTATATTCTTCGTATTATATAATCTCTAGAGCAATATTGTCCACTAAAAATGAGAGTCATGACGAGATTAATAATCAAATGATTGACATTTTTCAAGGGGAGGAAAAAGTTTATTACAGTTTTGACGAAGCTGAAGACGTTCAGCACAACTTCTATCCGATCGAGTTCTTAAACTCGCTAAATGTTAGTGGTTTGCCGCCTCATAAGCTTCGTTTAAAAAATGGATGCCCAATAATATTGTTACGGGATATCGATCCATCACATGACCTGTGTAATGGCACGCGGTTGATATGTAAAGGTTTCATGCGAAATGTTATTGATGCAAAAATTGCAGTCGGTCAACATGCCAGAAAAAGAGTTTTTTTTTTTTTTTTTTTTTTTTTTGCCAAGAATCCCTCTAACCCTTTCTAAAGAGGACATGTTCCCATTCAAGCTGAAAAGAAAACAATATCTAATTCGACTTAGCTTTTCCATGATGATTAATGAAGCTCAAGGTCAAACAATTCCGCACGTTGGTATTTATCTACCGGATTCTGTATTTTCACATGGACAACTTTATGTTGCGTTATCAAGAGGGATTTCTAGACAAAATACGAAGGTGTTGGTACATCTCGCCGAAGATTTTAAACAACGCGGAGTTTACACATCAAATGTTGTATACCAAGAAGTGTTGCGTGATTAATGAACCGCAATCGTATCAAAACGAAGGTAAGTTAGTAGATTTTGTGCCTTAATTGCTTCTAGAAATTACCTTTTTAATTACATTTTTAAAACACCTGTAAGTGTCTAACATTGTTTTTTTATGTGTCGAAATATGGTACAGTGGAGGAGAAGATACAAGAAAGTCATGAGCGAACGGATGCATTGGTAAAACAGGAAGAGATACAAGAGACTCCATGTATTTTGTTTTTTGGTGTTTTGTCCAACTACTTTTTGTTTTTAATTACATCTACTTCCTTGTTTTGTATTCTTCTTGTAGATAGATCACGCCGAAGCTACAACTAAAAAAATTAACAAAAGTATATTACCAAAGAATCGATAAACTAATCGAAAAACCAATGCCAACATATCACGAATAAGAAAACTAACTTAAGTACTATACAATATATCACGAGACGACTGATAAACTAACGGTAAACGAGTATCCTATTGTAAATCGTCACTCCTGCCGCATCGTGCGGGTAAATGACTAGTAATTAATTAAGATCATCATCATACTCAGTAAATCCCACCAATAGCAAAGCAAAGGTAGGGTCGGAGAAGGGTAAGATGTAGACAGCCTTACCTCTACCCCGTAAGGATAGAGAGGCTGCTTCCAGTGAGACCCCCGACTCGATAGTAGTTTTGCATCAAGCCTTGGACATAAGGGACATAACACTCAGCAATCGGGACAAATACCGATTAGTGCATGTACCCTTTTGTCTTTCAGCTATCAACGCCACCACATGATGCATGATTAACCGTCCTCAGCTTTTAACGTTACTTTCATGAAATTAGTAAAATAAGGTTAAAATTAGTGCACTTTCACTCCCCCCCCCCCCCCCCCGGATGACCCACACATATATACATTATATGCAAATAGCGCAAGCGGGACCGTATTATAACTAATTAATATAGGTATACAATAGAGTTAATTACACAAATGGGTCATGTGGTTTATACCTAATTTCGCTTTTGAGTACTAACTTTTTTTTAACAGGTTTAGCTTTTATGGTTTTAATTTTGCAACAACTTTAGGTACTAACACCAAAATTTGTTAATTAATGACTAAAATACCCTTGCATTTTTTTAAGTTTATCAATGTAACACGTTTGGGTACTAATACCTAATTTTATTTAAGTTTAAATCGATTTTACAAAATCTATTTGTTTTTTTTATTTTCATCTTTTTTATTATATCTCTTAATTAACATAAAATCTATTTATTTATTTATTTTCATATTTTTATTAAATTTCTTATTTAACATAAAATCTACTTGTTACACCTGTATTTTTTTAAATAAAATCTACTAGCTATATAGTTTTATGTAAATTAAATTTCTTACTCGTTTTAAATAATGTAAACCTTACTCGTTTTCAATTTTGGATAGATATGATTGATAATAATAAATATCTTTCATGTAAAAAAAATTTAAGCCATTTTTTAACTCGTTTTTTGTTCATTTACATTTTACTATTTTAGAAAGATACTTAATTTACATAAAACTATATAGCTAGGTATTTTAGATAAAACTAAAAAAATTTAAGCCTTTTTTAAACTCGTTTTTTTTTGTAAAAAAAGATATTTAATTTACATAAAACTATATAGCTAGTAGATTTTACTGGTGTAAGTAGCAGATTTTATGTAAATTAAATATCTTTCTAAAATAGTAAAATGTAAATAAACAAAAAAACGAGTTAAAAAAAGGCTTAAAATTTTTTTACATGAAAGATATTTATTATTATCAATCATATCTATCCAAAATTGAAAACGAATAAGGTTTACATTATTTAAAACGAGTAAGAAATTTAATTTACATAAAACTATATAGCTGGTAGATTTTATTTAAAAATACTAGTGTAACAAGTAGATTTTATGTTAAATAAGAAATTTAATAAAAATATGAAAATAAAAAAATAAATAGATTTTATGTTAATTAAGAGATATAATAAAAAGATGAAAATAAAAAAATAAATAGATTTTGTAAAATTGATTTAAACTTAAATAAAATTAAGTATTAGTACCCAAATGTGTTACATCAATAAACTTAAAAAAATACAAGGGTATTTTAGTCATTAATTAACAAATTTTGGTGTTAGTAACCAAATGTGTTACAAAATTAAAACCATAAAACCTAAACTTGTTAAAAAAAAAGTTAACATCCAAAGGCGAAACTATGCATAAACCACATGACCCGTTTGTGTAATTAACTCTAATAAAAGGTCCTAAGCTCAGACCACGGAGCTGCAAACTAATGGTTATTCATTTACATACACTCACTGAATCAACCAACACATTCCTCCTAGCGGCGCTGACGATCAGCTTCCCCACGTTGAGCTTTTGATCACTGGTTCGTTTCTCTTCATCGGTACGCGTATTTTATATGGGTCATTAGTCATTATTGTTTTCTAGACTCGTTAATCTTTATATCTTGAAATGTTTATTCGATTTCTTCTTGTGTTTGTTATGGGCATATTACCATTGTGTCAATTTTTGATTTTTCGCTCTATTGATAACAATTATAAATTGTGGTTGTAAGAAATCACATGTTTGTTTTGGTGTGATATAAGTTAGAGATGCTATATATGTGAATATAGCTAGGTTAGAGGAGAAAAAGACGTGCACTCCAGGTGTTTGATGTTTTGTCTCAATGAGTTTTTTCAATCACATATACATTTGATGTTTTTTGGAGATAATGTATGCTTTGCTATTTTCTTATGTGATTCTTACTTGCCATTGTGCTTAAGAATTAGCCTCAAATACTTGCACTAAATGTCACCAAGTTGGTTGAATTATAAATGGTATCCGGTATTTAGATGGTTAATGTGAAGCTTGATAGTCGATACCATCTTGGTGTACTACCATTAGAGATGGCAGTTGTCGTAAAGGGTCAATTTTAGACTGGTTGAACCATTTTTTTTTGTTTGTATATTATGACTATCAAGAAGACATGGTTTTTCTATCTTAAGTAAGTGTTTAAGAGGTCCCCCACCGTTGATGATGCTAAACATTGCACCGTTTGTGACATCATTGTTATGGTAAATCATAAGCCCTTGATTTATATGGGTGCTCGTTTAGCTGAACCCCATATCTTTATAGTTTAAGTGCACTTGTAAACCAGTGACACATGCTTTCTCTTGTTTTTTTGGATGATGAGAAAACTTGATCAAACGGTTTATATTTGTGTTGAAGTTTTTCCTGGGGCTTAGTAATAGTACGATAGAGTTTTCTCGCAAAGAGGAGTTTTCTTGCAAAGAGGAGTTTTCTCATGAACGTACAGAATATCTTAAAAGTACATATGTTTACGCAAGTAAGAAAGTTGAAGATATCTCCAATAATGGTTTTGTGTTGTTGGTATCTTTGCAGCATCTTCTTATCATGGAGGGAGAAGAGAGCTTGCTTGATTCCGTTTTCGATGCGGAGAATTTTGAAGATATGGACGATGTTGATATGGTTGATGTGGAAGAAGGAGAATTGGTTGGGAACAATCATCAAGCTGAGTTAGGAGAAAGCAGGAGCACGTATGGTGATGCAGTGGCTCAAGAACCTCAAAGTAAAAATCAGAACCGTAAAAGGAAGAAAAATAAGAAAAAGAAAGGCGGTTCAGGGTCTGATGTCACAGATATTAATAGGTATTTCCCTAATTTTGCTCAGTCTCAAACAAGCAAAACTACACATAATAGATAATACTTTCAACTTAAAGATGTTTTTTTGATGGTCGGTCAATTTTATTATGTTTGTCTAAGGTGGTCTTCCTTTTTCTTATGCATCAACTTTTGAATCGATTCCATGGTTGTAAGAATCGCTAGCCGGTCGGTGGGGTACCGACTAGCGATTATTCGGATTAGGATTTTTGTATATTCACATTTTTATATGCAATCTTTTCAAGTAGACAGGTTTCAACCCCTCCTCGTCCCTTGACTCATTTTTGCTGGAGTATACAGGATTAATTGCTGGAATTTACAGGTTTTGGCCGGATTCTTGCCAGAATCGCCTATTTCCGGCTGACTAGTGATTAAGTCACCGACTACCTAAAAAATTCATGGTTGTAAAAATCCCGACTAGCCTCCGATTAATCGTTAGTCGGAGGTTCACCGATTAATTTTTATCTAGTCGGGCAATTAATCAGTAGGCGGTCAACAGTGGTCAAATCCAGCCCTAATTGGCCAAAAGTCAGTGGTGATGCGGGCCAAATTCCGATCAGATTCTTGACCAAAACCTGTAAATTCTGGCATTTACTCTTATGTACTTGAAAACATGGGTCGAAGAAGGTGTTAAAACATGTCTACATATAGAAATGTGTGTTTATACATATAAAACTGAAAATTTCATATAAAATCCCAATCCGATTATTCGCTAGTCGGTACCTCACCGGCCGAGTAGCACCTCGCGATTCTTACAACACTAGTGGCCGGCCCACTAGTTGCCGATTGTGATCGTTTCACTAATCAGAAAGCTGTATGTTATACTGGAACTGATTGTGATGACTGTCCTTCAGCGTTTTTGATTATTCTGTTAAGTGGAGGCAAGCAAATCGAAACTAATGGCGTATGTGTCATTTGCAGATTTGTGTTAGATACTTGTAGGCGCTTGAAAGAGAGGAAGTCTTACCTTGTATGGACTGCAGTGGGCTGCCTGGGTGTGTCGGCTCTGAGTGATCTTGTGAAAGAGGTATTGTGATTTTGCAATACGTATCTGGTTGCAAATTGTGCATCCACCATGGTTTGTCTAATGAGTCAAAATAAGTTGTTGGGTTGGTTTGTAAACACTTTCTTGGTTCTTACAAAACATAATAAAATGCTAATTTGTTACT
Organism: Helianthus tuberosus; assembly: GCA_030545235.1. Lineage (NCBI taxonomy): Eukaryota > Viridiplantae > Streptophyta > Magnoliopsida > Asterales > Asteraceae > Helianthus > Helianthus tuberosus. The sequence continues at coordinate 99,602,465 of CM060397.1, forward strand.
TATGATTACAATAATAATCTTAATCTTTGAGTAATATGATTTAGGAGGTTATATGCAATAAAAATAGGCCTTTGGTGACTTGCAACCTGTTTCTGTCGTAGCCAATTTTTATGATTTCATTGAACCTTTAGTATCGAACACAATCCACACTGACCCATTAAAATGAGATGGTTTACTTGATTGTTAAATGCTTATGTTGGTCTTGTATCCTAGATTTTTTACTTGATTGTTAAATGCTTATGTTGGTCTTGTATCCTAGATTTTGCTTAATGATGATAAAATGTTAACAGGTGGATGCAATTCAAGCTTGTGGTGGTCAGAAAACCGCCGATGGAAGACGCTTTAGATCTGGTGGTGGGATTTTGTGGAGCATCCTGAAAGCGCGTGATCCAAATGTTTTCAAGGAGATTATGAAAAAAGGAAAGGAATTTGAGGTGCGTTGATAATTTACCTTTTAACACATGCCCTGAGGACCCATCAGGGAAAATTCATTGGACCCACCAATACCTTGCTAACCAATAAATTATTATCTTTGCAGATGCAATTTAAACGACCCAATTTGAGGAAAGAACCAAACCAGAACAAACAGACCTACTTTAAAGCAGGTGGAGGAGAACCCCCGGTGCAAAAAAATGGAACCGAAGAAAGACATACTCAGAAACAACCTGTTCATGAAAGAATCCGTGTGCCCGTTTCCTATGACGATTTGCTTCACATTGAGGATCCAAATGATAAATAGCCCGCCCGTGAGTTTGGGTAATGAAGCTTTCTCGAGTGCGACATGCAAGAAGTTTTGTGATGGTTTTATTTATAAATTGCGCTACTTTTACAGTTATGATCATCTGTTGGTTTTTCTCATGACTGGAAGCGTTTTAATCCGCATTTGTTCCGAAATTACTTGCATAAATTTTGAAGTTATATATATATATATATATACACAACACAAGCATTTGTTTGTACTACCCATGGCGTTGTGAGTGGCGATTATTGTGTGCCTTAAGGTTTGTACTTTTAGAGGTAATCACTATGGCTTTTATAACACCATGTAAATTTTGTATGACATTTTTTAATGTAGTTTACCATCAACTTAATCACCAACTCTAGTGTGATGACACTAGTCTCCCTTAAGAACCTTTTACTTTGTTTGATTTTGTGTGATGGTGGATTTGAAGCCCAATTTCAAGTTGACCCAACCCAGTCTGTTTGTTTCATCAACCAACACAATACTCCAAGCTAGGATCCATTATGATCTGCTCGGACAATAACAATGATTGTCTCACCTCACGTACATATGGGCATAATAACCGGTTTGAAACCCGACCCGGTAGACCTGACCTGCAACCGGTTCCAGTTCCTACCCGCATGATTGAAGAACCAGTTCCGGGTAAAAAAAACCCATAGGTTCTTACTCGGTTACACTTTTTTTTTAAAAATTGGTACGTACCCGGTTCCTACCCGGAACCGGTTCTTCCGTAACCAACCAAGCTTTTCATACAACACTAGGTTTTTATTAAAACCGGTTACATTACATCATAACACTAAACATTTATTTAACATAAAACACACTAAATCCTACAAATCCTACATTACATAAAACACTAAACACTCGAAGAACCGGTTCCGGATGCTTCACCGGCTTCATTTTTTTCGTCTTCGTAACCGGACAATGACGATCGGTGTGTTTTTTTAACGTCGAGTTGGTCGTAGCCTTCATGAACTTGCCGCAAGCTTTGCACCATGCCATCTCGTGGCTATCGCACATTAAGCACAAATCAAAGTGCTTCCAAACTTGTGGGTTTCTCTTGGTTTCCAAAACCATAACAACCTCATCCTTGCACGCCATAACGAGCTTTGAAGATATAGAAACTGATTGAAGGTTATGTATTTTTGGAGTAGGTGTAAGTTATGTTTGAAGGTTTAAGTTATATATATAGTAGAAAGCGATTTTAACGTCCATAAATCGATTTCTAACGGCATTATAGCCGTTGGAATCGATTCCAGCAGTTGTTGCAACTTTTTATGTGAAATACCCGAAGGAACCGGTTCCTCCGAGGAACGTATATGTAAAAACGGCACGGGTAAATGTTATACATTTTTGAAAAATTGTTTCTCGTACGTTGTCAAATGTAAAAAAAAATTGCACGCGGTGCCGAATGTAAAAAAAAATTGCGCACGGTGTCGAATGTAAAAAATGTTTTTTTATTACACATGATAAAAAAATGTTTTTACGTCCCTGATTGTCGGCCCGAGCTCCTCTAAACGTTTGTGGAATATAAACGCTCTGTTTTTTTCTTTGATTTTCGTAGGTGTTGGGGCATTTTACGTTCAAATGACGAGGATAACGAACAAAAAATGAAGATCAAGATCATAGATTGAAGACGTTTTCTTTTTATACATGTAGTGTAATTTTTTATATAAAAATCATGTGTTATAACTAATTCTTTTTTTTAAATAGATAAACGTAATTAATGTTGACATAAAGAGTGATGTAATCTATCATGTTTGATTGTCAGTTCGACAAGTTGACATGAATAGTACAAAGTCGAATTTTCCAAAATACCATTCTTATACTATTTATTCATTTTTAATCAATAAAATCACTACAACACAACACAACACAAACTTAAACAATTCAATCTCAACCACTCATACATGAGAGATCTAGGGTGGATAATGGTTCCTACAGTTTTCACATCTAAAGGTGGTTCCTATTTTAACCCATCCGTATATATATGTAGGGTAAGGTTCATGCGAGAACCACCCTTATTGCGAGAACCGCGAGAACCAATGTGAACACAAAATAAATTCTAAAAAAAAAAATCAAAAAAGCACTCAATTTTTTTTTTATTTTTTTCAAAAAATCGCTATTTTCGTTACCTTTAAAAAAAACTTTTTTTTCGAGTAACAGATATCTATGCACATGTGCATATGTATCATTACTTCGACAAATTCGGTAATACGTTATCAGGAGTAGATAATTGCACTTTAATTTACAATACTATTCGTAATACACTACTTTTTACATTACCAGTATTTAAAATGCACATGTGCATCATTAGGTATAACCATGATATAACGTGTTTTGGTACAAAAAGTTTGTGATTTTGAATGGAGAAGTAGGCCCATATACATGTTTTTTGGTTAGTTATATCTAGTGGTTGATGATTTGGTTATAGTTGTCAATTTATGATTTAATATGTTGATTGGATTGTATAATTGGTGTTTACATACATGTAATAAAGTGAAAATATCGGTAATGGTATTGTATTATGGATGGTAGGAGGTAATGGTATTGTATTATGGATGGTAGGAGGTAATGGTAGTGTATTATGGATGGTATGATAGATGAAAGGGAAAGTGTATTCAAAGTAGTGTACCAAAACACCTTATTTCATGTTGATACATATAAATGCACATGTGCATTTCTAACATTGGTAATGTAAAAAGTAATGTATTACACATGGTAGTGTACATGAAAGTGTAATTGTCTAATATGTGTAATGAATTACGGAATTTGTCAAATAAATGACAAAAATGCACATGTGCATGCTTGTGTATTATGGATGAAATGATAGATGAAAGAGAAAGTAGTGTACCAACACACCTTATTTCATGTTGATACATAGAGATGCACATGTGCATTTCTAATATTGGTAACGTAAAAAGTAGTGTATTACACGTGGTAGTGTAAATGAAAGTGCAATTGTCTAATATTTGTAATGAATTACGGAATTTGTCAAAGAAATGATACAAATGCACATGTGCATGGACAACTGTGACTCGAATTTTTTTTTTTTTTTGAATTTTTTTTTATTGTAAACAAAATATAGCGATTTTTACAAAAAAAATAGTAAAAAAAAAATTTTGGGTGTTTTTTTAGATTTTTTTAGGTATTACCGTTTGTGTTCACACTGGTTCTCGCGGTTCTCGCAATAAAGGGTGGTTCCTAACGGATCTTTGTCATATATATATATATATATATATATATATATATATATATATGTGTGTGTGGAGAGGATCATTAGAAAAGTACATATAAATGAGAAAACTAACTAAAAAAAGCTAAAAAACATACCAATTTTTTTCACAATTTTTTATAAAAAAATCGCTATTTTATATATATAAAAAAATTTCAAAAAAAAAAACTTGTACTGGACATGTGCATTATATGTGTACTACAATGTGCATTACATGCTTAAAATTAGCTTTTGAGTCTAGTTTAGCTTTTAGGGTTAGTTTTTTTTGGAAGTTTAGGATTAGGTTTTTGGGTGTGGGGGGGAGGGGGGGTTTAGGCTTTTGGGGGGTGGGCGTGGGGGGGGGGGGGGTTAGGTTTTTTTCGGGTTTATGTTTAGGGTTTAGTTTTATGTTTTCGAGAGGGTGGGTGGGGGGTTTAGTTTTTTTTTTTTTTTTTTTTTTTTGGGGGGTGGGGTGGGTTAGGCTTTTGGGGGGAGGGTGAATTTAGGTTTTTTTTTTTTTGGGGGGTGGGGGGTTTAGGTTTTTGAGGGGTGTCGGTGGGGGATGGGTTAAGTGGCTTAGGCTTTCCGTATCAGTGCACATGTGCAGTACAACATTTTTTTTTTGAAAATTTTTTTCTATACATAAAAAGCAGCGATTTTTTATAAAAAAATGTAAAAAAAATTGGTATGTTTTTTATGCTTTTTAGTTAGTTTTTTTGTTTTCTCATTTAAACTAGTTTTTTCATGATCCATCCCCTATACATATATATATATAGGATTGGGTTCTTTGTAGAACCCTTTCTTTTGAGAGAACTTACAGAACCAATATGGACCATTTATTTTATTTGTTTAAAAAAATATAAATAAAAATATAAAAGGGTAAAAGTGGTATTCTATTTATTAATTTTTATTTCATAACTAATTTAGTCTCTCTTTCTTTCTTTTTCATTTCTTTCAACTTTTACACATTTACAAATATATTCAATAGTCAATAATTTAACTAAACTTCAACAGTTCCCTATTTTTTAAATTTCTTTAGCATGATAATAAATCAAACTGATTCACTATTATATATTTGAAAGTATGTAAATGCTCTTCGTATATGTAAGTGTATTATTTGCATATGTGTAACTCTTCAAAGTAGTAAGGAATTTATTTATTCAAAGACGAACGTCATGCACATATACGTAAATAACTATTTACATGCATGTAAGTATGTTATTTACATATATGTAAACTTGATACTCATTATTTAATATTCAAATTAATCATGTAATTACACATATGTTAATCTTTATACGAATCATTCGATTTCCAAACTAATCATCAATATAACAAAAACAAATGAAAAATATACATTAGCTCAAAGACATAATTCATATTTACATTTACACGTATGTTCATAGATGTATTATGCATGTGTATGAACATAAATGCTTATACATCTGCACGTTCAAAGCTATTAAAATGTATATAGATCTTTTCAACCTGCACGTCCATTTTCACTCGCCCATTTCTTCTCCAATAATTTTCGAAGTATTTCCAAAGCAAACACCTCAAATGATGAAAATCATGAAATAATAATCGCAAAACCTGTCACGAATGCAAAAAATAAACATACCGATCAATTTAAATGACTTTGATATTTAAACATGCATACTCGATTGTTAACTAACATGTAAAATTAGAATTTACATACACTTATAAAATAATTAAACTAAAACTGAAACAATGACCATTTCTATGTGTAACCTTATATTAGATATATGTAAGTTAAAAAATTGCATTAATGTAAGTTAACCATTTGCACATATGTAATTATTCAACATATGTGTAATATAACAAAGAAAAATATTGTTAACAACTTTCTTATTTTTAACCTTTGTTAATGAATGAATAAATTATAAATATCAAATTAGAGATACAATCAAATACTTTGAAAAAAAAAAATAGAAAACCCAAACCTCTATTGGTTTAATAGTAAATGAGTATTCCAAAATCATAACTAAAAGAAAAAATAAGCTCCATTGATGTATATCTCTAATAAGTGGAGTAGTAGATCAATGAATTTTTTTTATGTTAAACAAATATCAAAGAAGTAATTACCCTAAAGACTTAAAGGACAAAGTCGGTGGCCAAGCCACCGACCAACTCCTCTGCTTTTGTCTATATTTGTCGGTTTATTCTCCCAAACACTACTCTTTTTTCAGCCTTTTACACCAACTTTTTTCTCTATTTGGAATGCAAATCGAAGAAGACAACCGAGTAGAAAAGGAAACCAGGGTCGTGTGGTTGCGATGGTAGCTGAAAGGAGAGGATGTGGGAGAAAGAGATCACCGCTTACTTCACCGACATCTGCGGCTTTTCTGATCTCCGCTGATGCTTCACCAAACGAGATGGGGAAGGTGTACCGTCAATTGCAACGAGTGTAATCGGTGGCGTCGTTACAAGTACGTTTTTATCACAACCTCAAATTCCACATGCGGAGTACCACCGCGAGGCGTGCGACTGACCAGGATCCAGCCACTAATTATTTTGAACCGTTTAGTTATTATTATAAGTAATGGTATAATTAGCGACCAATTTAAATTTTTCAAAACATAGTTTAATTTGCAGCGGAAAGGAAAAGAATACATATCGTAATTTAAAACCCCAAGTTTATTAGTTATGAAGTTACAAACCACGCACTCCAGCCGATTGCAATGTCCGTCCTAAACTGTATCGAGCAACCTGCAAAGCATGCAGTAGGGTATCAACATAATGTTGGCGAGTTCACGAGTTGTCCAGTTTTTAACTTTTCGAAAACGTAAGTTGTTTAGATAAAACATTTATAATCACGTCATGGGGAGCTACCCCATATGGAAGCTACTAAACTGGCGTTACCGAAACTATTGACGAGAAGATTTTGTGCCCCGAGTCAATGTCTATCGTCATTGACCAAGATGCAAGGTCTACTAGTTCATGCCCGATCTCCCCCGGTCACGGTGTGAGGTTGTCAAACCTAATAGCGCTATCAACTAATAACCCGTTCGCCCCCGGCGATTAATCGGTACTATAAGCAGGGACTTTACATGATAGAGATTCGTTTAGTTTTGCTAGTTGTGATTTATAAATAATATCCAAACGTATCTCCCCCGGAGATAGTAATTTAAAAGTACCCATTTGCATTTTCCCCTGGAAATATTAATTGAAAGTAATCTTTAAGGATGGCAGTTTGTCCGTGTCCCTCCCTGGGACGCATGCTTTTAGTGTGTGAACTCACCTTGGTTTGCTCGGCAGACAATTTACTTGTGTTATGTTGGTCAACCATACCCTATTATGGTTATTAAATATTAATTAGGTTCGCATGCAAGAAATGTCACGTATAATTCACACGTATCTAACACATAGCACGAATGTTAAACCGGTACCCTATACGTTATTGGGCCTATCCTAACATACTAGCAGTTAAACAGTTAACAGATTCTAGCAGTTAAACAGTACACAGTCCAAAACATGATATTACATTGTGCGGCCCAATAACTAAGTAGAGTGGTCCAGTCGAAACCAGGTGGTCTCGACTCGAGACTATGAGGTCTCGAGTCGCAACCACTGGATTCTAAGTCGCAACAGCTCGTCTCGAGTTGTGAACATTTGAGTCGCAACCGTAAAGGTCTCGAGTCAGGCATTGAGTCAAGATCAGAAGATCTCGAGTCGCAACCTGTCCAGTCTCGAGTTCCCTGAAGTGTACATCCTGGTCTCGAGTAGTCGCTAAGTGGTCTCGACTCGAAACCACTTGATGCCGAGTCGCAACCACAGATGGGATCTTTCTAGAACCCTTGTCCAGATGTACGAACCAATCATAATTCCTTAACATGTTTCATTCTTCCGTACGAAAACCAAATTAGATCAAAACAACATATTGCAAATTTCAACTATTTTTAACATATTCAAACTGTTCTTCATTAGGGTTTTCAACATTCATCAAAAAAATCCCTAAACATCTATTACTGCTACATCCATACATCCCTAGAAATTTCCAAGCACAATTGTTAACATCGGTTTATGTCATGGTCATTATTGCAAAAACATAACACAAAACATCCTTGCCTAACACTACTACTCTAGCACAACAGCAACATTTCTAACTTCTATGACTTATATCAAAAACCCAATTAGTCAACAAACATATGCTCAGATCTAACATACAGTTTGTCACAAGAGTATTATTAAACACATAAAAACATACACTTATTTCACAATTCATGATTCACAAGGAATTTAAGAGAATATATGCTGCCTCAACAGTTTTCACATAAACAGTTTATCATATCCTTATTAACAAACTTCTGTCAACATAAATCATCTCACAAAATCCATCAATTCTTCATCAGTTAGAAAACAGTTTCTAATAATCATAAATACCAAAATCATGAAGCTCAAACCAAATCTCCTGATTAACTGACCAAGAGTTACGAGACAAAAGGAGCTGCTCGTTGCCTCTGCTACCGTCTGACTCGGAGCTCCGGCGGTCCGCCGTGGCCGTCGCCGGTGAGTTCTCCACTGCCACCATCTGAAGCACCACTCGATGCCCTCTTCGTTATTCATCCCTCTTCATCGAACATCCCCAGCTTCATCATCGTCATCATAATCTGAAACCCGTTGCCTCAGCCGCCGTGAATGGCGGCACTGATGCCGGAAATCTTCTTCGTCTCTCTTTCTTGAATCAGACGTGGGTGTGTGTTATCGGGCGACCGTTAAACTGGCGCCGGAGATGGGAACAGAGGGAGAGAGCAGGAGGGTTTGGGGGTGTCTCTGCTGGAAATCGGACGGCCGATAGGTTTGCCGCCGCGTCGGAGCTCAGATCAGAGAAGGAGAATGAGGGAGTGTGGGTGTAAATGTTGGTGGTTGCGTGGTTGAGTGTGTCTGGCCAGAAAGCTGCCGTCGGTAAGCTGCCGGTAACCCTGTCTCCGGCGACCGGAGAAGTGAGGAAGACAGGGGAGGGATGCGGCTGTATCATCTTGACTAGGGTTTCCCAAAAAAATGAAAACAAAGATGATATAGTGGGGTTTATAAACTAGGGGTTAGTGTGTAGGGGGCTTGGGTTGGGCTTGGGCCCGTGTGCACAAACCCGCTAGTTGCCGCATCCGTCTAACGGTTAATATTTAAAGGTTAATTGTGTTTGTTAATTTATTCACGTTTGACTCGTGTTATTGGTTAAACGGTTCATTCATCCTGTCGTAGGTTATTATTTAATAATAATAATAATAGTAACGATAATAATAATAAAAGTTAATTGCCGTCTCTTCTCAACAATCAGGATTAAATGTACGAGTTGTCACATTCTCCCCATGTTACCAGAATTTCGTCCTCGAAATTAGGCAAGGGTCAAATGACACGGTCTATACGGATACATAGACTCCATCACCATACGTAAATACAAGCAGTTTCACGCAGATCCACAAAAGGAACATGTAAGCCACATAATACATAAGGTCACATAGCACGAAAAATCACGCAGCACAAGATTCACAGAGTTTGTACGTATTTCACATAGTATAGATTTTCCACAAAATTAATTATAACATCCCAGTAACGTACAGGAAAACCCAAAGTGTCACATTATCCCCAAGTTCAAGAAATTTCGTCCCAAAATTTAGCGCGCAGCCACTGACCAGCTAGTGTGTTTAAACGTTTTCGTAGGGCGATACATCACCCCTTGTTGGCTTGAAATTTTCTTCCCGAAATTTAGTTGTAGCTTCAGTGCTGGAAGTAATGTTTGTAAACAACTGGGGATACATGCGCATGAGCTGGTTTTCCCGTTCCCAGGTAAACTCTGGGCCACGGCGTGAGTTCCAACGAACTCGGCCTGTCGGTTACACTACGCTTGAGGGTTTTGATTTCTTGACCCTTGATCTCAACCGGTTCCTCAACGAAGCGTAGTTTGTTGCTGATCACAAGTTCCTAAAAGGAACAACGAATGTTTCATTTGACAGACACTTCTTCGGATTAGGCACGCGAAAGGCGTGTGTACCGCACTCAGCTCTTCAGGCAGGTTTAGTCTGCAAAGCTACCTTACCGATCCTTTCGGTAATTTCGAACGGTCCAACATATCGCGGATTAAGTTCGTCCCGTTAGCCAAAACGTACCACATCCATCCAGGGTGAAACTTTAAGTAGAACCCAGTCTCCGACTAGGAATTCTAGAGGTTTCCTACGCTTATCCGCGTAGTCTTTCTGACGGTCTGGAGCTGCCGCCATGCGTTGTCTATTCTGGGCAATCCTACCCGTTGTGTCAAGTGCAAGTTCTGGGCCGGTAATTTGGCTTCCGCCCAACACAGAGGTGACCGGCATCTGTGTTCGTGCAATGCCTCAAATGGTGCTGCCTAAATGCTAGTGCGGTAGCAGTTGTTGGAAGAGAATTCTACAAGAGGGAAGTGTCACTCGTATCCAAGGACGATAACACATATTTTCAGCATGCCTTTGAGTGTCCGGATGGTGCGTTTGGCCTAACCATCAGTTTGCGGGTGATAAGTGGTGCTCATGCCTAACGGTGAGCCAAAGGTTTTTGTGCACAGCCTGCGACAAATCGGATGCAAAACGTGGGTTTCAATCAAAAGTGATAGAAGTCGGCACTCCGTGCCTCGCAGCTACTTCTATTAAGTAGATGGTTGTTGGGTCGAAAACCTGTCGGTTTCTTTGGTTGCGTGCCGTTACTAGCAGACATTCCAGTAATGCCTTGGACAGGATAGAATAAGGTAGAAGCACCTCGTAGATCATCTTCCAATTGCTGGTGTTGCGGATATTTGAGCATCTCTCGAATGCTAGGTGATGCTCTTTCGAGTTTAAATCGTGTGGGGTTGCGTATACGGTCGAGAAATGCGGGCGTTGCGACGTTAAAAGTCGTGCATTGAAAACTTAGCGCAATGCGGTTTTGTGTCGTAGAAGTACCAGGGTAGTACGTAGGAGTCGTCCTGATTCCCACTGGTTTTCGGGATAGGTCCGGGCGTCGTCGAAAGAAACAAGTGTCAAATTTTGACGGGATGGAATAAATTCGAGTGTCGTAACTAGGTGTTGATCGTATTAAGTTCGAAGGACAGTGCTTGCGATGCACGTTACTGATGGGATTTTAACATGTTTATCAAAGTAATTTCATCCATATGAAATAAAAACGCAGCGGAAAATAAGTTTAAAACATGTTACTTTTATAAGATATAAAACCATTTATATGCAAAATCCCAAAACTCGGATCCATATATGAGATGTATACTATCAAACACAACCATAGGATGTTTAGAAAACTACCTTCTTGAAGTACAAGGAATATGAAACGGATGATGCTTCTTGAAATGGTTGTCTTCAAGAGTAGAAGACCTCAAGCTTGTATACCCCAAGCTTCCGACAAACACCACAAGTTTAGCTAGGATTTAACACTTGAAGATCAAAAATTGAACACTTGAAAAACACCCTTATGGCCGAAAAAATATGAGCATAAGAACTAGTCTTTTTCTTCATTTTTGGTCATCCATTTTATTTAAAATACTAGAGGGAATATCATCAAAACCAAGACCCAATCAAAATCTCTTACACATGCAAAATTGCATGTCATAGCATTGGACCAACATGGGTCTTGGGAAGACCCCATAGTGGACGGCCCTAAGGGGTTTTTAAAAAAAGTTTCCAATTTTTTTTATAACAAATAAAGTCTTGTTTAATTTTATAACTTTTATAAAATATAACACTATGTTTGCAAGACTTTATATAATCTTTTATAATGTCATTTAACCTATTAAATAACAAAATAAAATATTCTCTCAAAATAAATTATCCACATAATTTATTGGTTTCTCAAGTGTAATTATTTAGAAAACCAATTTCTAAATATTGTAAGTGTTAATATTTATTTGTTTGATCATATCACAAATAAATAATATAAGTGTTTGTCTAGCTTGTTATTGGGTATGACTCGACTTGGATCATAACGTACTAGCCACATCAATTTATTATGTGTCTTGGGCATACAGAGTCCAACAATCTCCCACTTGCACAAGATACATAGAAGATTGATGCAAGTAGTAAATGACGCCTAACTACGGTTTACTACCCCCAATACGTATGACTTTATTTTCCATTCAATAACATCATCCCTTTCAAGTCCCTTACTTGAACATGATTTAGGTGAATCTATCATTTATCCTTTCGTTACAGATGTCATGTTAAATCCAGAGACATAGAGTGATCACTCTCAGCTGATTTAACTTTATCAGGCCTTAGACATCTTACTCTCAACGAATAAGAGGAACAAATCCCATCTTGACTACATACGTCTCTCACAATTACCTTGTACCACACCTGAGCTTAGCCTTATGTACTGTCATATTACTAACAGCGAAGAAAAAGTCAAGGTATAATATTTGGTGAATATCAAGACCCAATATGTATCTCAGGTCAGAGGATACTATGATATTCTCCTTTACTCAAATTTACTTATGATCAATCACAGATGATTCCATGCAGTAATATTTGAGAGCGAGTCAGTCCAATATTTGTATCCCACAAATATCTATGAACTTTGGCAGCAACACTTTGCTCTATATTCATTCTAAATGAATATCCACCAATCCAAGTTCATAATAGTCTTACATTCATATTTGTTCCCACAATTATGATCGACTACGGACATTTAGAATAATTAACTTATTCACGGATTTAAACATGCTAATATGAAACATAACTCAAAATACCATAAAAGAGTTAAATTAACAATTGTTTCAATATCCAAATACAAAATTAGATCAAATCCAATCACTAGAATATCGAAGTCCTAAGGAACATGTATGACCCTCATGTTTTCCCCTGTCAAGGAGCTTCGTGAGTGGATCCGCAATGTTTTGATCTGTGTGAACTTGGCGGATACATATCTTTCCCTTTTCAACTTCATCCCTTATATAGTTGAATCTCCGCTCGATATGTCTAGTCTTTTGGTGCGCACGAGGTTCCTTGATTTGAGCAATCGCACCCTCGTTATCACAAAAGATCTCTAGGGGGTCTTGAATGGTAGGGACCACCCCTAGGTCGGCTATAAATTTCTTCAGCCATGCAGCTTCCTGGGCTGCCAATGAAGCGGCGATGTATTCTGATTCTGTAGTGGACAATGCTACCACGTCTTGTTTTGAGCTCTTCCAAGAGACTGCTCCACCATTTAAAATGAAGACATACCCCGATTGCGATCGAGAATCATTTCGATCGGTTTGGAAACTCGCGTCCGTGTAACCCTTTACAACGAGTTCCTCCTCACCAGATCCATATATTAAGAACATATCCTTAGTCCTCCTAAGATATTTTAATATACTTTTAATAGCCATCCAATGACTGTTACCTGGATTCTGCTGGTATCTACTCGTCATGCTCAAGGCGCATGAAACGTCCGGTCTGGTGCATATCATTGCATACATGATGGATCCTATAGCTGACGCATATGGGATTCTTTTCATTTTCTCTTGCTCATCCTTTGAGCTTGGACATTGAGATGTGTTCAATATTGTCCCCTTTTGAATAGGTACAAAACCTCTCTTAGAGTTCTCCATTTGGAACCTATTCAAGACTTTGTCAATGTATGCACTTTGGTTTAAACCTATCAAACGCCTTGATCTATCCCTATAGACCTTTATTCCCAGAATGTAGGCGACTTCACCAAGATCCTTAATGGAAAAACAACTTCCAAGCCAAGCTTTTACACCTTCCATGGTTGGAATGTCATTCCCAAACAGTAGAATGTCATCGACATACAGTACTAAGAAAGTGATGATGCTCCCACTAGCTTTCTTATACACACAAGCTTCATCACCGTTCTTGATGAATCCAAAATTCTTAATTTCTTCATCAAAACGATGATTCCAACTTCTAGATGCTTGTTTTAATCCATAGATTGATTTCTTTAACTTGCATACTTTGTCAGGATGTTTTGGATCGACAAAACCTTCAGGCTGAACCATATAGACATCTTCATCAAGATATCCATTAAGAAAAGCCGTTTTGACATCCAATTGCCAGATCTCATAGTCATAATATGCAGCTATGGCAAATAATATCCTGATTGACTTTAGCATCGCCACAGGCGAGAAGGTCTCATCATAATCAATCCCTTGAGTTTGAGTGAAACCTTTTGCTACAAGTCTTGCTTTGTAAGTATCCAAGTTACCATGCATATCTGTTTTCTTCTTGAAGACCCACTTACTTCCAACTACTTTGGAGTTGAGTGGTGGTACAACCAATTCCCAAACTTGGTTGTCATACATGGATTGCATCTCTATGTTCATGGCTTCAAGCCATTTGTCACAATCAGATTTTGACATTGCATCATGGTATGTGGTTGGTTCATCTGAATCTACCACGTAGCATCCATCCATGAAAAATCCATATCTTTCAGGTGGATTACTAATTCTACCAGATCTGCGAACATTTTGTGTGTTCCGATCAACCTCTTGATCATTTTCAACAACCTCTTGTTGAGTGCTAGTATCAACCAAACGTGTATCGTCTTGTGGTTCTTGATCCTCTTCAAGTTCCACTGTTCTACTACTAGTTCCTCCCATAAGGAATTTAGCTTCTAAGAACTTACCCTTTCGAGCAACAAATACCTTTTGCTCGGTTGGATTGTAGAAATAATATCCTATATCATCTTTAGGATATCCTACAAAGATACACTTAGTAGATCGGACTTCCAATTTATTTGGAGTGTATTGCTTAACATAAGCTTCACAACCCCAAACCCTTAAGAATGATAATGATGGAGGGTTTCCATGCCATATTTCAAAAGGTGTCCTTTCTACTTTCTTGGTTGGGGTCATATTTAGTATACGGACTGCGGAGAGCAAAGCGTAACCCCAAAATGATAGAGGTAATGTGCTTCTAGCCATCATAGATCGAACCATATCTAATAGAGTTCGATTTCTCCTTTCGGACACACCATTGTGTTGTGGTGTTCCAGGTGGAGTAAGTTGTGAAATGATTCCACAACTTCTAAGATGATCTTGAAAAGCACTACTTAGGTATTCACCTCCTCTATCGGTACGAAGGACTTTAATTGTTTTCTTGAGTTGATTTTCTACTTCACTTTTGAAGTCTTTGAACATTTCAAATGCTTCATCCTTGTGTCTTAGTAAGTACACATATCCATAACGACTATAGTTGTCGGTAAAGGTAATGAAGTATCTTTCACCATTCCTAGTCATCGGCTTAAAAGGACCACATACATCTGAATGTATGATGCCTAGTAAGTCTTTTGCCCTTTCAAAAGTTCCATTAAAGGGTGTCTTGGTCATTTTGCCTTGTAAACAAGATTCGCATACATCAAATGAATTATCTTCAATTGTATTCAGAAGACCATTTTTCTGAAGTGTATGCATGCGATTCTTGCTTATATGTCCAAGGCGACAATGCCAAAGATAGGAATCACCCAAATCCATTTTGAGTTTCTTGTTGGTTACTTGGTACATTGAGCTATCATATGATGCGTTATCATGATCTAATTCATAAATACCATTTAAAGACATAGCTTTAAAATAAAACACATCATTCATAGAAACATAAATGTCTTGGTTAACAAAATCAAATTTAAAACCACATTGTCTCAAAAGGGAAACTGAAATTTTGTTCCTAGTCAAACTAGGAGCATATAGAACATTCTTCAAAATCACTTCCAAACCACTTGGAAGCTTTAAAACGTAGTCTCCTTGAGCTTCGACTTCAACTTTTGCTCCGTTGCCCATAAAGAGACTACTGTCTCCCTTCTTGTAATGTCTACTTCTTCTGAACCCCTGCAACGAATTGCAAATATGAGTTCCACATCCGGTATCTAGTACCCATGTGTTAGAAGAAATAACATTAAGCTCAACATGTATCATAAAGATAGTACCTGAGGTTTGCCCTGCATCCCTCTTGTTTTTCAACTCCTTGAGATAGGTTGGACAATTTCTCTTCCAATGTCCTATCTCACCACATTCAAAACATGGGTCATTTGTAGCAACCTTTTGCTTCTTCTCCTTCGGTTTGGTGGGTTCTGCTTTAGCCTTTCCCTTCCCTTTTCCTTTGACGTGTCCCTTTCTTTTAGCATAGGTTGCCTTAGAGTCGGGGTGGGGCCTCTTCTTGTTGCCTCCTTCATTGATCGCTAGGACAGGTAAAGCCTTTTTGCCCATACTTGCTTCGGCTGTCTTGAGCATTGCATGAAGTTCACCAATGCTCTTGTCCCATCCATTCATGTTGTAATTCATTACAAAACTCTCAAATTTCTTTGTTAAAGAGTTGAGGATCAAATCCGTAGCCAACTCTTTAGAGACGGGACAATTTAGCCGTTCGAGGCGATCAATGTGGCTTTTCATCTTGAGAACATAAGATGATACCGATTGGGTCTCCTCCATTCGACATGCATGAAGCGCCCGAACAGTTTCGAAGCGTTCTACCCTTGCTTGTTGTAGGAACATTTCCTTTAACTGGGTAATCATGTCGTATGCCCCGTGGTGTTCAAAATCCTTTTGAATTTCGGGAATCATAGTTCCCAACATGAGGCATGAGGCTTGCATGGAGTCCTCGGTATACTTAACCCAATCGTTGTAGGCTTCCACATCTTCCACGTTAGGTTCATCGGGAATAGGATCGTCCAACACATAGGATATTTTCTCTTGCTTGAGAACGATTCTCAAGTTTCGAAACCAATCCATGAAGTTGTTATGGTTAAGACGATCCTTTTCAAGGATGGTTCTTAGTGACAGGTTTCGGACGGTTTGGTTAATCGGGTTTGCATTGTTAGCGGCCATCTACAAAATTTAACAAGTTCAATTTTAGTATTTTCGATATTATTATATTTTAATCATTAATACCCTTTTGTGTCTTAAAGACAATTAATAATTAAAATCTAGAATCCAACGTTACATTTAAATATTGGTTAGGTGACCTTTATCCCTCTATTTAAATTAACAAGGTAGTCAACGTTTGACAATTGCAACTCTTTGCAACTTCTAGTCATATGGGATCGGTTAAACATCTTTATGTTTAGTTGGCATGTTTAATCCCATCAACACCTTTGTTCCCCATGCTTTGGTGACCCTAAGTTCATGGTTTCCAAATCAAGTCGTCCAACTTATACACACGTGTGAGTTTATTCACATAAGTGGTTAGGTGACCTTTATCCCACAAACATGGTAAACCCACCTCGAACATACAAGTTCCCTCAAATGTGGTTAGGTGACCTTTATCCCACGATAAGAGTTCCCAAGTGTTTCGAGTGTTGTATAAAAGGATGGTGTTTGACTTGTTTTATAAAAGGGTTTTTAATATTTCAAAATTCTAGTTTAGAAAATATTATGTACCTTATATTTGCATGCATTCAAATCAATGGTACTTTGGTGAAAACAAATTTTCATGGTTCTATTTAATAAAACCCATTTTATTATAAAATCATTAATATTTAATAAAACCTTTATTAAACATTTTAATGATCTTTTCAAGAACCATTTTTACGCTTGTTGTTGATTATTAGTTTGTTAAGTCATGCATATCTACATATCATCTAAACAACAAAATAAACAACCACACAAGCATAACATAAAACAATAGGTGCATAACCATAGCCAACTATTTTGACAACACTTGTTAGCCGAAACAAGTGTGCCAAAAGGTCCTTCCTAAAGGGTAAAAAATGACACAAGCAATGTGTCGATGAACTCCCACTTGATCCCGCATCCAAATGCTTCAAGTCTCCTTCTTGTGTTGTGATTTCTCCACCTTCTTTGAGCTTCCAAAAGTCTTTTATTTTCAGCTCCAAACTCCTTTGGACTCCAAAAATGAGTTTTGGTTATCGGGTTAAAATCCCGTTGAGAACGACGAAGTTCTTTGGACCGAATATTATGGTCCATACCAAAACCGCATTTTTGTGTGCATCTTCTTTTACAAAATATATCCTAATACATTTTTTTCTAGTAAAATAACATGCACCTAATCTATTTATTTTACACGCCAAATGAAAATAAATAAATTACACATCTTCTAATGGAAGAACAAAATAATAATTATTACAACCCAT
Organism: Helianthus tuberosus; assembly: GCA_030545235.1. Classification (NCBI taxonomy): domain Eukaryota; kingdom Viridiplantae; phylum Streptophyta; class Magnoliopsida; order Asterales; family Asteraceae; genus Helianthus; species Helianthus tuberosus. The sequence goes on from CM060397.1 coordinate 99,620,479, forward strand.
TTAAATAATAAATCACAACATAATCATTCAACACAAGGTCATGGCTAGGTTATATGCACCAAAATATATATCCAAATATATATATATATTAATTTCAAGAAGCATAAAAAAAATGGTTCCCTTTTATAAACATTTTCGGCTATATTCAAAAAACCGAAAAGTTAAGTTTTGTCCAAACAAACAAATCATCCATATGAAATAAATTTTTCAAGATTCTCTTATGCATGTAAGAAAATAATCTTGAAAAACAAAGGGTTAACCATGTTAAAAATTTTGGCCATGGGGTTTTCTTCAAACCCGAAACCCGAAATTTTTAATCTATTGAGGTATGCACTCATATAAGCGGCTCTAGATGCCATTGAAGGGATTTTAACATGTTTATCAAAGTAATTTCATCCATATGAAATAAAAACGCAGCGGAAAATAAGTTTAAAACATGTTACTTTTATAAGATATAAAACCATTTATATGCAAAATCCCAAAACCCGGATCCATATATGAGATGTATACTATCAAACACAACCATAGGATGTTTAGAAAACTACCTTCTTGAAGTACAAGGAATATGAAACGGATGATGCTTCTTGAAATGGTTGTCTTCAAGAGTAGAAGACCTCAAGCTTGTATACCCCAAGCTTCCGACAAACACCACAAGTTTAGCTAGGATTTAACACTTGAAGATCAAAAATTGAACACTTGAAAAACACCCTTATGGCCAAAAAAATATGAGCATAAGAACTAGTCTTCTTCTTCATTTTTGGTCATCCATTTTATTTAAAATACTAGAGAGAATATCATCAAAACCAAGACCCAATCAAAATCTCTTACACATGCAAAATTGCATGTCATAGCATTGGACCAACATGGGTCTTGGGAAGACCCCATAGTGGACGGCCCTAAGGGGTTTTTAAAAAAAATTCCAATTTTTTTTTTATAACAAATAAAGTCTTGTTTAATTTTATAACTTTTATAAAATATAACACTATGTTTGCAAGACTTTATATAATCTTTTATAATGTCATTTAACCTATTAAATAACAAAATAAAATATTCTCTCAAAATAAATTATCCACATAATTTATTGGTTTCTCAAGTGTAATTATTTAGAAAACCAATTTCTAAATATTGTAAGTGTTAATATTTATTTGTTTGATCATATCACAAATAAATAATATAAGTGTTTGTCTAGCTTGTTATTGGGTATGACTCGACTTGGATCATAACGTACTAGCCACATCAATTTATTATGTGTCTTGGGCATACAGAGTCCAACAGTTACCCCCGGGGTACCCTTGGCTCGTTGCTCCAACGAGTAACATTTGTAGGAAGTAATTCGTCCAAACGGAGATTTGTGCAGAATAGAGTAGGATAAGAATCAGGGAATTCATAACACGAGTAGCGAGGTAATGTAAGAAGGGTAGTCAAAATTGGTGCGTTCAACTTGAGACAAAACATAAAAGGCTTGGTGGTTGGCAATAAGGATTTATCTGGCGTCGATGAAGTAGCTGGCCGTACACAAGCCGTGGTCGGTTAGGATACAGAACGTCGTTTTGCCGATAAGAGGTATTACGTCAGTATGAATGGCACAACAAGAACCAATGATAGAGAAAGACGGTCGTCGCATGGGTCGGGGGGGGGTTAAGGTTCACTGAAACGTCTAACAAGATGTTCTGAGCTGAGCCGTATGCGAAAAACGAGTTTGTGATCTCCCAAACCGGTAAGTAACCAAATTTGAATAGACTACCGAAGTCGTGAGGATGAGTCTGAAGTAGTGCTTGTGTCGTCGAAAGGCTTCCATGTAAGGTAATAAAAACATGTCTGAAAGGATACGTTTGGATCACACGTCACAATCCTTAGGATTTAAGAGGTTTATTAACTAGCAGTCGAGCTTGCTGAATTTTACCCAAACTAGAGGGAAATCTGGTCAAGGTTTCAGTATGAGGAGGGGGGGGTTTCGATGTGAAACTGCAAAAACAGGTTTCCGGGAAAGTACGATTGTAGTAACACGTTGTTGAATTTCAAGGGCTAAAAAGTTTGTTGACTAAAGGTCGAGTTTGTTGAATTCACCAAACTGAAGAGAGGTCTGGTCAAGGTTTCTATACGAAGAAACGTGGATGTCGTGATAAAGTAACGATAGAAACGGGTATACCATCTGAGCAATAAACGCGGATTCGTACGAATACTAGCGAAAGGATTCACGGGATCAGAAAAGTCGTCAAAGAATAACGGATCTGGCAAATGAAGGATAAGGTAAGCATCTAGGTCACCGTACTCGTCGGTGGGTTGACTGGCTCGTGCCTTCCTCTTGCCACGCTTTCAACTACGCCGGTTTGTAAGAAAGATATCAATTTGCTAGGTTTTGGGGCGTGCTAAGGTATAAGGTTCTACTTGAATAAGGTTTAACCATGCAACGAGGAATTAGGGGAAATAACTTCGTGGTCGAAAAGGTGATACGAGTGCTGGCACTACAATGAGAAGCATACACCACGCATGCTTTTCGTGTTCGAGACGTGCAAACAGAAACCCGAAAAGTGTAGACTTACTAGGAGGCTTCAAGAATCAAAGTGATCGGTCGGATGAGGGAACAAGTCTCACCACTCATGTCAGGAAACGAAATACGTAAGTAAAAAGGATGTGAATGACTTTGTCGTTCTTTCTAATATCCCATGACATAGGAATGGCTCCCCTGCGTCGATTCGTTCTTGTGACCCCTCTATGCGGTTCGTAGCAGGCTTCTCCTAAGCAAGCATATCGAATAAACGTTCACCGCGTCGATTTGTTCTAATCCAGGGATGACATCAGGGAATACATGGACGAGGACTTGGAATAACTAGTTCCTTGCCCTCAGCGTGTTGTGGTCTTGCATCAAGGTTAGGAGAATCCACTCCTGCTTAGCGCATATCAGGTTTGCGTAGTTTTCGTATGATTCACAGTGTTGAGTACTAAATATACAACTACATATTTACGCACATATGCTAAATACATATATATATATACACATTTACACATATATGTTGTGCACAAGTAAATGCCGATGACTATAATTACCTATGGGAGTACCTGAATCTGACGAACCTTGCAACCCGGAGTGTGGTGTGGTTGTGGTTTTGATTTAAGAACGGTTATAGTCTGGTTTCATATAAAAACATTTTTTTTTTCGTCCTAAAAAAAAATATTTTATATCTTAAACCTAGTTCACTATAACCAATGGCTCTGATACCAATCTGTCACAACCTCAAATTCCACATGCGGAGTACCACCGCGAGGCGTGCGACTGACCAGGATCCAGCCACTAATTATTTTGAACCGTTTAGTTATTATTATAAGTAATGGTATAATTAGCGACCAATTTAAATTTTTCAAAACATAGTTTAAGTTGCAGCGGAAAGGAAAAGAATACATATCGTAATTTAAAACCCCAAGTTCATTAGTTATGAAGTTACAAACCACGCACTCCAGCCGATTGCAATGTCCGTCCTAAACTGTATCGAGCAACCTGCAAAGCATGCAGCAGGGTATCAACATAATGTTGGCGAGTTCACGAGTTGTCCAGTTTTTAACTTTTCGAAAACGTAAGTTGTTTAGATAAAACATTTATAATCACGTCATAGGGAGCTACCCCATATGGAAGCTACTAAACTGGCGTTACCGAAACTATTGACGAGAAGATTTTGTGCCCCGAGTCAATGTCTATCGTCATTGACCAAGATGCAAGGTCTACTAGTTCACGCCCGATCTCCCCCGGTCACGGTGTGAGGTTGTCAAACCTAATAGCGCTATCAACTAATAACCCGTTCACCCCCGGCGATTAATCGGTACTATAAGCAGGGACTTTACATGATAGAGATTCGTTTAGTTTTGCTAGTTGTGATTTATAAATAATATCCAAACGTATCTCCCCCGGAGATAGTAATTTAAAAGTACCCATTTGCATTTTCCACCGGAAATATTAATTGAAAGTAATCTTTAAGGATGGTAGTTTGTCCGTGTCCCTCCCTGGGACGCATGCTTTTAGTGTGTGAACTCACCTTGGTTTGCTCGGCAGACAATTTACTTGTGTTATGTTGGTCAACCATACCCTATTATGGTTATTAAATATTAATTAGGTTCGCATGCAAGAAATGTCACGTATAATTCACACGTATCTAACACATAGCACGAATGTTAAACCGGTACCCTATACGTTATTGGGCCTATCCTAACATACTAGCAGTTAAACAGTTAACAGATTCTAGCAGTTAAACAGTACACAGTCCAAAACATGATATTACATTGTGCGGCCCAATAACTAAGTAGAGTGGTCCAGTCGAAACCAGGTGGTCTCGACTCGAGACTATGAGGTCTCGAGTCGCAACCACTGGATTCTAAGTCGCAACAGCTCGTCTCGAGTTGTGAACATTTGAGTCGCAACCGTAGAGGTCTCGAGTCAGGCATTGAGTCGAGATCAGAAGATCTCGAGTCGCAACCTGTCCAGTCTCGAGTTCCCTGAAGTGTACATCCTGGTCTCGAGTAGTCGCTAAGTGGTCTCGACTCGAAACCACTTGATGCCGAGTCGCAACCACAGATGGGATCTTTCTAGAACCCTTGTCCAGATGTACGAACCAATCATAATTCCTTAACATGTTTCATTCTTTCGTACGAAAACCAAATTAGATCAAAACAACATATTGCAAATTTCAACTATTTTTAACATATTCAAACTGTTCTTCATTAGGGTTTTCAACATTCATCAAAAAAAATCCCTAAACATCTATTACTGCTACATCCATACATCCCTAGAAATTTCCAAGCACAATTGTTAACATCGGTTCATGTAATGGTCATTATTGCAAAAACATAACACAAAACATCCTTGCCTAACACTACTACTCTAGCACAACAGCAACATTTCTAACTTCTATGACTTATATCAAAAACCCAATTAGTCAACAAACATATGCTCAGATCTAACATACGGTTTGTCACAAGAGTATTATTAAACACATAAAAACATACACTTATTTCACAATTCATGATTCACAAGGAATTTAAGAGAATATATGCTGCCTCAACAGTTTTCACATAAACAGTTTATCATATCCTTATTAACAAACTTCAGTCAACATAAATCATCTCACAAAATCCATCAATTCTTCATCAGTTAGAAAACAGTTTCTAATAATCATAAATACCAAAATCATGAAGCTCAAACCAAATCTCCTGATTAACTGACCGAGAGTTACGAGACAAAAGGAGCTGCTCGTTGCCTCTGCTACCGTCTGACTCGGAGCTCCGGCGCTCCGCCGTGGCCGTCGCCGGTGAGTTCTCCGCTACCACCATCTGAAGCACCACTCGATGCCCTCTTCGTTATTCATCCCTCTTCATCGAACATCCCCAGCTTCATCATCGTCATCATAATCTGAAACCCGTTGCCTCAGCCGCCGTGAATGGCGGCACTGATGCCGGAAATCTTCTTCGTCTCTCTTTCTTGAATCAGACGTGGGTGTGTGTTGTCGGGCGACCGTTAAACTGGCGCCGGAGATGGGAACAGAGGGAGAGAGCAGGAGGGTTTGGGGGTGTCTCTGCTGGAAATCGGACGACCGATAGGTTTGCCGCCGCGTCGGAGCTCAGATCAGAGAAGGAGAATGAGGGAGTGTGGGTGTAAATGTTGGTGGTTGCGTGGTTGAGTGTGTCTGGCCGGAAAGCTGTCGCCGGTAAGCTGCCGGTAACCCTGTCTCCGGCGACCAGAGAAGTGAGGAAGACAGGGGAGGGGTGCGGCTGTATCATCTTGACTAGGGTTTCCCAAAAAAATGAAAACAAAGATGATATAGTGGGGTTTATAAACTAGGGGTTAGTGTGTAGGGGGCTTGGGTTGAGCTTGGGCCCGTGTGCACAAACCCGTTAGTTGCCGCATCCGTCTAACGGTTAATATTTAAAGGTTAATTGTGTTTGTTAATTTATTCACGTTTGACTCGTGTTATTGGTTAAACGGTTCATTCATCCTGTCGTAGGTTATTATTTAATAATAATAATAATAGTAACGATAATAATAATAAAATTTAAATGCCGTCTCTTCTCGACAATCAGGATTAAATGTACGAGTTGTCACAGTTTTCTTGGTGCCATATCTGCCTCCTGCTGTTATTGCGCTATTATCTTCACTATACTTAATTTCTGCAACTATTTCATCCATCACGGCCTTATCTTACTGTCATTGTTCAAAACCCTAAAATAACAGGTCAATTCTCGATCACATACATGATATAACGATGTTGTGCTTTGTGATTTTCGTTATTTGATTTCTTAATTTCTACAACTATTTCATCCATCAATCTATGTTTTTCACAGCTTTATCTTGCTGTCATTGTTCAAAACCCAAAAATAACATGTCAATTCTCGATCACATACATGATATAACGATGTTGTGCTTTGTGATTTCGTTATTTGATTTGTATTACTAGCTATGATCGTGTTTTGATTTATGTACTTGTATTTTATTTGTAAACGTGAATGATATGTTATTTCCAGGTTTGTTAGGGTTCAGGTTAGGTAGTTTCTATTCTATACCTCGATGTTAGATTATTGATTTACACGGTCAAAAAATTTCTTGAAACTGTTGCATTTCTCATCTACAATTCTTTTGATTTGTCTTCATGGAGGGTTTTTTTTTATATACAGATACTTTATTTGACATTTGTTAATAAAAACTTTATTGATTTCAATATATAGCTTAGATCCAAAAGTTAATTATGATAAAGTGATTTAATACGGTCTTGAAATCTGCTTGCTCCGATGATCAACATGCATCTTCTCTCACTAACCAATCGAGGATTTGAGACCGACTGATTTTCGCGCTTAGAACTGCAACCGCTTTTCAAGTTACACAAAAAATGGTAAGAACTACGCATAATTTCGTGTTTTAAGAGGTGATCCTTATTTAATATTGTAGTTTGATAGTCATATAAAGTGTCGAAGGTGTGTGTGCAGTCTCATGTGCTTTGTATTCTACTTGAATTTAAGTAACAGTGACCCGCGAGGAATTGCTTATTTCTATGTATTACAAACGTTTGCTCATGCACACTAATTATAGAGTGTATACAAAGGAAACAGAGTTTTAAGGTTCTCATTCCTATTCTTTCCGTTTCGTTTATTTGATTTCCGAATGGTTCTTTCTTTCTGTCTCTTTGATTTAGCTTGAGTTTATAATGTAATTACTTACATATTAATAGTGAAAATATGATTTTGTCATTTCAGCTTTCTTCACACAATTTTTTTTGGACAATAATTCAACCATTTATTATTATATACAAAGCTCTTTAATAGTAGCGTAAATTTATTAATTTTTTTTACCGTGTGCAAAAACGAGATCACAATGTGTTGAGTGAATGACTGATTTTTTCAATCTTTTCGATCCTGGTTTATTTCCTACAGAACATCAAGAAGGGTTAGTCCCGTTGCCGCTACATCTATTTCATCAATCCAGTCAATGCCCGACGCTACATCTATTTCATCAATCCAGTCAATGCCCTTATCGGGCTTCGGAAGCAGTGGCGTTTCTTCATTCAGCACCATTGACGATCCCTTTGCTTCGCAAAATAATTTTGCTGAACCACCACCTCACAACTTTCAGTTATATAGGTATCCTGAATAGCGCTTTTTTTTTTTCAAAAAATTTGATCACGCCACGTTTTTTTAACGACATTGAGAGGCGTAGTTCCAGTGGCGAAGCTTGACCCGAATGACGGGGGGTCGAAAACATGTATACCCAAAAATTTCTATACGAAAATTACATATATAACACTACTGAGCGAAAAGTTCGGGGGTCCCCCCCGGCGCGCGCGCACCCTTTCTATACTTCGCCCCTGCGGAGTTGGGAAAGCTTTCGACCTGTTGGCGGAATGTTACCTCAGCCAGAATAGACAGCGTGGGACCAAACCGTTGAGTATTGTGCGCTTGCATTTCCTCAATACATTGCCATATCGTCGTTGAGACCTTAGTATAGATACTTGGGTGATGTAGCTATTCCTCATGCCACTGGTGCAGTGTGGCATCGAAGGCAGCTGTTTGTGGTCACACCCACAACAATCGAGTACGTTACATTTTTATGTTTTTATATATATATCATGATAATACCCAGGTCTGTCATTTATGTTTCTATATATCAGGTGTGTATTCGTGGATGCTGGTGTTGCTCCTATTGATATTGAAACAAAACGGAGAAACGAAGAGATGAAACAAAAGGAGGCACAGGCAAGAGCTGTTGCAGAGCACGGAGAGCTAGCGTTAATTGCGGTTGATGCTCCGCAATCGGTAGCACAGGAGAAGATATCACTCAGACCACCAATGCTTCAAGTATATACATTTTTATTATTATGTTAAAATGTCTTGCGCATAACTTTATAATTTAGGCTGTCTAACTTTAATGTTGCTTAGCATAACTGGTACGAGATGACCTAGAGGCCAGAATATGACTTAGATGTGGTCAGTTCAATAATATGACTTAGATGTTGCAAAATTGGCGAGTGGGGTTGGGGTAACAGGATGACCTAGAGGCCAGAACACACATTGCAATTGGTCTTATCGTTGAGATGTGGTGGTGGCTTTTCATCTTCCATATCCGGCGACGGTGGTGGTTGTTAAATAGGTACAAAATCTACGGTTTTTCTCGACGGAAAAGATGCGATGAGGATAGGGTGCGCTCTTGTCGCCGGAGAAAACGTACAAAGAAGAGAAAGAGAGAGACGGTTACTACTATACGAGTGATAAAGGGTACAACGTTCGGGTGAAATTAGGAGGCTTTCTGTTTGGGAATTTTAGGTTTTCATTTAGGGGAATTTGAGAAGATAAGAGGACGATGGAGAGAAATAGAGAAGTAGCAAAGTGAAAATGAGGTAAAGTTTATTACCTGCTTATCCAAATTATTGGAAAAATATACTCCCTACATTGGATTATATTTGTAAAATTGTATGCCTCGCCGTCGCCGGCGTTTCTGCACTCCAGTCACCTCCTTCCTTCTGACAGTTTTTGATTGATAGGGGGAGAGATGCCGGCAGGAGACAGATGAAGACAGCGGTGGTTAGTTGGTGGTGGTGGTTTGGTGGTTGCGGTGGCAGTGCTTACTCGATTTGAATTTTTGGTTCGTGATCAGATGTACGTGGTTCGAACCTAAGGTTACAACTTGGCATTTGACCAAGTATAAATGTTATAAATATATCATATGCTAATTCAGTAGCTACAACTTGGGCAAATATGTTATTTTCATCCTTTTACATAATATTTTCAAAATGATGTTTTAATTAAAAAATTAAAGTGTAAGTCAATAAATATTATTGTAATAAGTATAATTTGGAAAGGAAATGCTAATAAGACCATGCATAGTCGTTCAATTTTCGGGCCTTTTTTTACAAATGCACGCCTAACCACGCCCATATATGGCCACTCTGGGCCTTTTTAACACAAAATGGTTTTGGCGTTTTATTTTCAAAGCCCTGCTTCAATTCTTTTGGCCAATCATCTGTTTCCATGCTCCATTTATCCAATAACGTGTTCTAAATCGAGTGAAGTCAAATTGTGTTTTTTTTCCTTTTCTTAAAGTTCTAATTAATCTCTTTTGTTTACGTGTGTTTGTTTCTCCTTTATACCCGCTACGTTTATATGTCTGATTCGGGTCAAATAGAATACATTATAATTGTATTGTATAAATTTGATTTTGTGTAATTAACGCAACACATAACGCTTGGATCCAATCGCAATGCTTATGTAGGTTACATTAAGTTCAATTGGATACGTCGAAACACGCGTTTTCGTGTGGTTAACGCAACACATAATGCTTGGACTAATTCATTCGACGTTTGCGATGTACCCGCGCCGCAACGCGCGCGGGCATTATTACTAGTTGTATATAAAAACTGTAGCATACCATCAAATCAAACAATACAGATAGGAAGAGAAGGAGCATCATACTGCTGTTGAGAGATGTGGTGACGATGACGGATGAATGGAAATGGTAAAATAAGTTTCGTTTAAATTTAGAGATAGATGGAGATAAAGAGTAAAATGCACGGATAGTCCCTGCAGTTTTGTAAAATAACATCTATAGTCCCCAACTTTTGGAAATTACACCGGTGCTCCCTGTGGTTTGACAGTTTGTTACTCGGATGGTCCCTGGAGTGGATGGGGGTTAGTTTTCTCAGTTAAGTCCATCTGAAATTACTTATTTACCCCTCTCTTAAAATAAAAAAATTAAAAAACAAATAACCCCAAACTTAATAACTTAATACCCATCATCATCATTATCATCATCATCATCATCTTTAATACCCAGTCACCATTGTCAAGAACTTCATAACTATACCCATTATCATCATCTTTAATACTCATCATCATCATCATCATCATCTTTAATAAAGAAGGGGCCGACGGTTACAAATGGTCGGAGATGAAGAGGCAGTGGTGGCAACTCGTCGGAGACGAAGAAATGGAGATATAACTTGCCAGAGACGAAGAGGAAACAATTATGAAACGCAGAAAGGGTTTTTGTTTTTCCTGCAAACTACAATCCTCATTAATCCAAAATCACAAACTTGCAAACTACAGTCAACAAATATCTCCGGCCAACAATTTGCAGATCCCGTCTGAAATCTCTGGTCAACAAACAACCTGCAATTTGCGTCTGTACATCGCCGGAAAGGGTTCTTGTGGCGGTGGCTCGGAGTGAACGTGGGGTGGTTCGGAGTGAACGGTGGTGATGGTGATGGTGTGGTGTGTGTTTGAGATCAGAGAAAGAGGGATCTGATGTATGGGTTATGCACAGAGTATGTGTGGGTTTTGTGTGTATTTTTTTATATTTTTATAAAAGAAAGGGGTAAATAAGTAATTTCAGATAGACTTAACTGAGAAAACTAACCCCCTTCCACTCTAGGGACCATCCAAGTAACAAACTGTCAAACCACAGGGAGCACCGGTGTAATTTCCAAAAGTTGGGGACTATAGGTGTTATTTTACAAAACCACAGGGACTATCCGTGCATTTTACTCTGGAGATAAATTTGGAACTAATTTGTTCTAATATTCCCAAAATACCCTTTTCTATTAATTAAAATATCATTTGAAGTTTCTTTAATTACAATAATGCTATTATTATTTTAAACCATTGATTAAATGATCTCAGAGTCTAAAACGGTTCTACAAGTTCTGAAAATATGTTGGGTTCTGAAATGATCTCTTCCCTATATATATATAGTGAAAGTGTGAAATACAATATTGCTTAACTACGAGCGCATGTTGTAAAACTCAAAACCCTAATCATGCATGTTGAAAACCATAATCACACATGTTATACTTATGTAATGAATCATGTTATAATTATGTAATGAAGCATGTTATGGTTTTCAACATGCGTGATTATGGTTTCACAACATGCGTGATTAGAGTTTTGAGTTTTACAATGTGCGTAATTTCACAGCATACGCTAGTATGTTTAGGAATATTGTACATTAATCGGCCTATATATATATATTGGCGCACTATAGGTACTAGGGAGTTCAGAGAGTCTAGTCAGCGCTTCGTGAAGCACTGGGCAGTTATATATATATATATATATAGGACAAAGATCCGTTAGGAACCACCCTTTATTGCGAGAACCGCGAGAACCAGTGTGAACACAAACAGTAATTCCTAAAAAAATCTAAAAAAACACCCAATTTTTTTTTTTATTTTTTACTATTTTTTTTGGAAAATCGCTATATTTTGTTAATAAAAAAATTTTCAAAAAAAAAAAAATCGAGTAACAGTTATCCATGCACATGTGCATATGTATAATTTCTTTGTCAAATTCCGTAATTCATTACAAATAATAGTCAATTGCACTTTCATTTACACTACCACGTGTAATACACTATTTTTTACGTTAACAATATTAGAAATGCACATGTGCATCTATATGTATCAACATGAAATAAGGTGTTTTGGTACACTACTTTCTCTTTCATCTATCATTCCATCCATAATACATAAGCATGCACATGTGCATTTTTGTCATTTCTTTGACAAATTCCGTAATTCATTACATATATTAGACAATTGCACTTTCATTTACACTACCATATGTAATACACTACTTTTTACATTACCAATATTAGAAATGCACATGTGCATTTATATGTATCAACATGAAATAAGGTGTTTTGGTACACTACTTTGAATACACTTTCTCATTCATCTATCATACCATACATAATAAACTACTATTACCTCATACCATCCATAATACAATACCATTAGCTCCTACCATCCATAATACAATACCATTAACAATATTTTCACTTTATTGCATGCATGTAAACACCATTTATACCATCCAATCAACATATTACATCATAAATTGACAACTATAACCAAACCATCAACCACTAGATATAACTAACCAAAAAACATATATATGGGCTTACTTCTCCATTCAAAATCACAAACTTTTTGTACCAAAACACGTTATATCATGGTTACCTAATGATGCACATGTGCATTTTGAATATTGGTAATGTAAAACGTAGTGTATTACAAATGGTATGTAAATTAAAGTGCAATTGTTTATTCCTGATAACGTATTACCGAATTTGTCAAAGTAATGATACATATGCACATGTGCATGGATAACTGTTACTCGAAAAAAAAAAAGTTTTTTTTATGGTAACGAAATATAGAGATTTAAAAAAAAATAGTAAAAAAAATTGAGTGCTTTTTTGATTTTTTTTAGATTTTATTTTGTGTTCACATTGGTTCTCGCGGTTCTCGCAATAAGGGTGGTTCTCGCATGAACCTTACCCTATATATATATAGGATAAGGATCATTACAGAACTCTAATTATTGCAAGAACAAAAAGAACAACTCTAAATCACTAAGTTTGTGGATTTAAGGTTCATATTTCTTAAATTTTATGTTTCTTACATTCATATGTGTATTACATATACATAAAAAAATCATATATTTTCCCTACACATAGTCTACATACATGTAGGTAATTTAGCCTACACATAACCTACATGTGTGTAGGTTATTTAAAAACTGAAGTTTTTTCATATTTTCTTTTAAATTCTAGTGCGAGAAACAATAAATCTTACATTTATAACATTTTCACTTAATTTTTTAGGTTTTTAGGATTGAAAAAATGAGTGATTCATTTTGTTCTGCGTGTTCTCGCAATATTTAGTGTTCTGCATAGAACCTTCCCCTATATATATATAAACGAGATTAGGAGAAAATGCCTAAAAGTGTGAAAACGGTAAGAATGAATCCTGCCCGAACACGTGGCGCGTGATATAATGAAGGTGGAGGGGATTTTTTGTCCTTTTATCTTCTTTTTCCAATGCGTGTCTCAGAACACCACTTCATTTTTTGCATGTAAGATTTTTTTGGCGTTTAGTTAGATTCCATAACTACCTGGCATTTTATTGTTTTTTTTAGATATGTCTCGATGAATTAATTGTTTTTGTGTTACATAGTAAATATTTTGGCGTTTATGGTGTTCCCAAATTCATTAAAATCAATTAATAATTCTAACACATTGGCGTCCATGGTGTTCCCAAATTCATTATATACCTTTAATAATTCAAACTTTACAAATTTTTAAGCGTTTTTGTAGATTTCACCAGTTGAATTAATCCCATAGATGCTATAAAGGTAAATTTCTTGTCGTTTATGGCATTCTTAAATTCATTATAATTCATTAATAATTCAAATATTACAACTAAGACGAAATCAAACCAAACTAATAGTCTTCTGTGGATGGCATTACATCAAAGATGTACTCACCGTATAAAGTCATAAACTCGTCTCGTCTTTGTTACATCCTATACTTAATTATCATCACAACCCTGGATCTTGCATCGTTCCAAGGTGCTAAATCACATTTTTCTTCCTTTCAGGGTTTTTTTTTAAATTTGGTGTTTTGGTTAAACATGGCGTTGTTAGTATGATCAATGGAAGTGATGGTAAGGTTGTTTATATAATGATGTTTTTGGCGCTAGTTTAGGAGGGAATTTTTTGTAATAAATGTTAATAATTGACTTTTAGTTACTGTTTATTCCATCTACCTTCTAAGTCTGCAACGCGTTTTATCATAAAGGTTGGGCGTTTTGTATTAAAGGTGTTTTTATCGTTTTGAATGGCGTCTTGCTCATTAGTTTGGCGTTTTAAATTAGAGCAGTAAAAAGACCCTTTTACCCTTAATGAAACACGGTCAAGTAATAAAATTGATGTTATTTATGAAAACGCTACCGCGCCAATCTAGTCCACAGTTTGTTTTGATCTAACGATCCATAAGCGTTCTCACCGTTCTCCACTTTTCACCATTTTCCTTAAATCCTGACCCTATATATATATATATATATATATATATATATAGGGATTGGTTAACGTACAATGTTCCTTAACGTACGATGTGTAAGCTGGGAAATTACGCACGTTATAAAACTCAAAAACCCTAATCACGCATGTTGAAAACCATAATCACGCATGAACATAATCACGCATGTACAAAATCAGAAATCACGCATAGGGTAAAAACCCTAATCACGCATGTTATAAAACTAATGATGCATGTTATATTTTCCCAGCGTACTCAAGGTACGTTAAACCAGATTTTACAATACACTTTGCTAATCCAAGAACCTGCGAGTTTGACGGAGCCTCGGTCCCGAAACGACATGTTCGGTGCGATTATTACGACTAAGAAAGGAGTAGAAGATAGACATGACACCGAGCAGTCACTTATAATCTGGTCTCTATTGATTATTCAACGTTACAACACCACGAGACCAGTTGGACAGCATGTCCCCTCTGGGAACAAAAAGCTTGTCCAAATGGGAACAACGTCTTGATGGTCATTCGTCCGGATGGTCATCCGTCCGGATGGACCTTGACATTATCAAAACTGTGTCCAACTTTCTCCTATTCTATACAATATTCAACACACGCTCTATCTAATTATTCACACAGTGGCAGACGTACGAAATATGTACCAACAGATTCCCCCTCGGCTGTCACTGTCGAATCGTCTTTGATACTTTAAGAACCTTGAGCCGTGTTTGGATATTCTGTAATCTTCAACTTTTCTGCAACTTCAATCAGGTATCTTGAAATCTTACAATATATTCCCCCTTGATTGATGATTCGGGTTTGCTTTTGTCAGTATAAAGCACTAATTCCCCCTGAAATGAATCTTCAGGTCTTTTGCACAGTTCACGACTCTCCTCTGATTTGCTAAACTGCAACCTTCATGAACAATCACCAACTTGAAACTAGTCAATGCAACATCCTCTGTTTTGGCTATAACCGCATCCGAGCTCAGTTTTTGATATGTCATGTTAGCACCACGATCTCGCATTCCCCCTGCTCGATCTAAGAATGTACAAAAACTTAACTGTCAATTGCTAGAAACTTCAAATACCCCACTGATTAACTTCAAAACGTGATTCCCCCTGAAGATCTGATATCCTGTTTACCGTGACCACCATTAACGCATCGTAAGAATGACAGATCCGTGTAAACGGTATTCTTCACTATCAACAAATCTTCATCGGAAAACAAATCATCTGGTAACGTAAACCGATCTCTGAATCATTCGTCCACAATCAGATTCATCTCCTCGGATAATCTAGATCTCAGAAGCTATCATCCACGATCACTCTCAGATCTCCGATGCTCGATCAGATATCAACACCTCGGATCATCTAGATCTCAGAAGTTTTCACCCACGACCAGATTCACATTCCCCTGACAATCTGAAGTTGAAACTACCTGAATACTGCTGCAGTGTCACGAATTTCAAAAATCCCAGAATTTCAATATATGTCTCTGAAAATTTTTTATTCCCCCTCATTTTTGCAAATTCTGATGCATCTATCACTGAATTCTCCCTCAAACTGAGCAATTCGGTCCTCTTTTATCTGTGAAAAACTCGACTATGCCGAAAATATGACAATTTTCCTCAAAACTTCAGTTTTTCAATGTTGCGGATTTTACGATTTTGCCCATAAATAGTCAGATATCCTGAATGATAAACATTCTACACCAATATCATGACTACCCCACTAATTTCCACACTCCGTGATCGCATCATCAAATATGTTCACTGAGGCCCCAGACGGTGTCCCCGAACAACCCAGCTTGGTCGTTAAAAACCTGAAAAAATTGTCAATCACCAATTTTTTTTCCGGAGACTCTCCTCGTCGTTGCGATAAAAAAATGCCTTTTTTTAGGCATTTGTTCATCTGGTCGAATGGCATGTTGTCGGATGGTCCTCCGATCGGATGGTCATTCGATCGAATGACAAAGTGAACAAACTTGTGTTAGTGGATCGGATGGTCATCCGATCGGATCCGATCGAATGAACATTCGAGTGTAAACCAACTGACATTCAAACATAAGATAATGACATGGGTCGGATGGTCATCCGATCGGATGGTCATCCGATCGGATATCTTCTAACAGCTCAAGAACACTCCAAATCAAGTTTTTTCGATCCAGAATCTTTATTTGTGTGAATTTCTTGATTAAACTTCACATGATTGTGCGCGAATCAATTCCGAACAGATTGATGTCTTCAATTCCAAAATCCATCCGTGAATTGACCTTTATTTTGATGATTTTCTCTGTTTTAACGTCAAAACTCCCGTTTAACCCAAAATTGATGAGCTTTGGGTGATTTAACCGACTGTTAGATCGATTAAATCGGTACCGTAGCTCTGATACCACTACTAATCCAGGAACATGCGAGTTTGACGGAGCCTCGGTCCCGACGCGACGTGTTCGGTTCGTTTATTACGACTAAGAAAGGAGTAGAAGATAGATGCGACACCGAGCAGTCACTTATAATATGGTCTCTATTGATTATTCAACATTACAGCACCACGAGACCAGTTGGACAGCATTTCCCCTCAGGGACCAAAAGCTTGTCCAAATGGGAACCCCAAGTCCCTATTTATAGACAACCTCCTACACTATGTCCATCCGTCCGGATTGTCATCTGGCCGGATGGTCATCCGTCCGGATGGACCTTGACATTTACAAAACCATGTCCAACTTTCTCCTATTCTATACAATATTCAACACACGCTCTATCTAACTATTCGCACAATGGCAGACGTGCGAAATATGCACCAACACACTTTCTCTCTCTCTCTCTCTCTCTCTCTATATATATATATATATATATATATATATATATATATATAGATGAGTTAAAATAAAAACCACTCGCAGTTGCGAGAACCGTAGAAACCACTTTTCCACAATTGATCATTTGTCTTTGATGGTAAAGATTAAAAGGAAATAAATCACATGCAAAATTCTTTTTGTCTTATTTGCTTATTAATATTTTATTATGATAATGGTACTTTGGTCAACTGTTATTTTTGTGCACATTCTCTCTCCTTCTTTTACTTTTTTGTCTTATTTTCTTATTAATATTTTATTAATATCACTCATAAATCATATCCAATAAATCATGTTAATATTTTATTAGTATCCACCAACAAATTTTTTTTAACCCCACCCTCCGGTTGAAATTTTTTTACGCCCTGGTTGTAAAAATAATTACGTTACGCCCATGTTAAAAAAATTTAAACTTTTTTTACGCCATGTTTGTAATTTTTTACGCCCCGGTTATAAACTCTTTTTATACCCCGGCTGTAAATCTTACACCAAACATAAATTTTACACCCCGGTTGTAATTTTTTTAACCACACCCCCTGTTGAAAATTTTTTTACGCCCCAGTTGTAAAAAAAATTACGTTACACCCATGTTAAAAAAAAATTATACATTTTTTACGCCTCGATTATAAACTCTTTTTACGCCCCCGGTTGTAAAATTTACGCCCCAGTTATAAACTCCTTTTACACCCGGTTGTAAATTTTACACCAAACATAAATTTTATACCAAACTCTTTTTACACCCCGGTTTAACTTTGTAATCAAATCTAGTAGTGAACTAACCCCCAATTCACATCTACACACACAGTTTAATTTTGACTTTGACCACCCTCAGGCATTTTGACTTCACCAGATAAAGAACTGAATGTAAGATCTGAATTAACCCAAGATAAACCCTCAGCCATTTTGAATTAACTTTGACTTTGACCATCTAGTAGTGAATTAACCCAAGATCTAAAGAACTGATGTCAGTTATCCCCAATAACAAACCCTAACTATCTAACCACTCCTAGAATCATCAACAACATCCGAAATCAACTCCAACCTGACCCGATTTCAGGTTTACGAAATTTCAGAATCTTAACAAACAAACTCAACCAAAATCAGGACTCAAGGATGTCTCAGATAATTTAATATTTATCATCATCGACCAGGGTTTGGCTTAAATTTTCCAAAAATCATTGCTGCAAGTGGGTTGCAGGTCAAAACCTACACTCCACCATCTTTGCCACGCCATCCTCATCAAATGTCGGAAAATGTTTTCAACTATCACTGCCAAGAAAATAACCGATGACAAAAATTTAGAAGTAACCACATGCGATCGGTCGTCGTCGCAACAATCAAGGTTGAACCCGGAAATGTTGTCGTCGGCACCGAAGATGCCGTCATCGGCACCGAGCCGTTTGGAACAGAAAGATGGAACAACGACATATTTGTACTCATCGGCACCATTGGAATGAAACAAAAGTCACCTCGGGGGTCGCCGGACATCGGGGAAAGCCACCTCACGCCATCCTCATCAAGTGGGTTGCATTAGAAAAAGTCAGAGAGAGATATGGTGAGAGATTTGATAAAATCTGAATGTAAAGAGAAGTGTAAGAGAGAGAGGAAAGTCTGTCAAGACTTTAATAAGAGAGAGAAAAGTATGACAATGACTTTAGGGTAAAATTACATTATTGTCCCTTTATTAAAAAATTAAAAGGTCCCGTGTGTCAAGTTTTGACTGGTTAATTTGGGTTATTACGGTTCTTGCAACTGGGGTGGTTTTTATTTGAACCAATCCATATCTATATACCTTTATTAAGGAAACTGGGTTTTTTACCCTTTTCGTAATTTTACCATTCGTATACATTTTGATGCATTATGTACAAGAGAGCCAAGCTATTTTAGAGGGGGTAAACCTGCATATTATCCAAAGATTTAAGACACTTTAGGGCTAAAATAGTAAATTTATCCATTAATTTTTAATAATAATTCCACATTTATCCTTAATTTAATTTGGATTTAATGTTTTGAAACCCTAAACTACCCATCATCAGTTGTCACCATTTTTTTCAATTAAATGCAAATTTCAACCATGTAAATGCAAATGAAAGCCATTAAGAAGCTTTTTGGTGAATCGTCTGTGGATTGAATGCTTACTCAGTTACTCCTATGAATCGTTTGTGCTTCCCACACACATATACAAGACACTCTGCCTCTCTTCGTCTTCAATTTAACAGGTCATCCTACACGTCTTGCTTGATTTTTTAGGGTTTCGATGATTGAATGGTGGGAGCAAATGGAATACACGAATTGAATCTAAATAGGGTTTGGCCGAATTAACCTACTTCCTGTTGTTCTATATTGTGTATGATTCTGATTGTTAAACCTAGAAATCGCAGGTCTCAAATCTACGCTGCCTAATTCAACTGTTTCAGAGGTATTTCGTTAACTCAATGAATTTGGTGTTTTTTTATTGTATATTTGTATTTGTGACATCATTTAGCATGTTTCGTTTCAATTGACTGTATGCTATGGATGATATTCTAATAATGATTGAGATATTTACTATTTTGTGTGCAAATTTTGTGCCTACTAGAAATTATATGAGTTGAAAAGGTTTAACACCAAATTAACCAGTCATTCTATAAATTGATGTTGACTTGGAGTTACAGATGCTTTCTCGTCACATGTAGATGTAATTTGATGGCAAAAATGAAACCCTCACCCCAACTGAATTTGAATCTTGAAGTGGCGTTTGAGGTCGGCGGCTACAAATGGTATGTTTTTATTTTTTAACTGTCTTCTATCTGTTGTCATATTTGTTATCTTTTGTTTGACATGCTGATGGTATCCTAATATATATTCATATCATGGGAATTTTGTGAAACAATTAACTGTTCATTTTCTTTTTTACTTAAACTTTCATCTTGAAATAATTCGAAGCTAGCAGACATCCAGTGATTAGTGTCATTTTTTTCCCTTTGAGCCATCTTGTATTGGACCAGAAACCATGCCTATACCGGTTCGTGTTGATTTTGAGCCAAGATGTTTCATGGCATTGTTGTTCGTTGGTGTGAGTGGACGGGCCATATTTGAGTTAGGCACGGGTGTTTAGTGATAACTGTTGGTACTAATGGGCCAATGGCGTCTCAACTAGGGTTTTTGGTGCTTCAATTGTATATATGTTTCTGGCTTTGGAGAATGTATTTTGGTGGTTTCCAGATAGATTATGGAACTATAGTATAATCCTATGTTCTCAAAAGCCCCTTAGGCGCAGCCGAGCACACCAAATGTGCTACGCTCTGAAAGGCGAGCTTTCAGGCTCTCAGGCGCTGCTTCAGGGCATTTTCTGGCCAAAATCCAGCCAAATATGGTAGAGAAAATCCCTAAATAAAGCTGGAATCAACCTAACCCAACCGAAACTAGCCCTAAATAGGGTTGTGAATTTCTGACACAATCCGAAAACACGACACGAACACTAACACGAAATTCGTGGGTTTGGGTTTAGTCTAAACGGGTTCGGGTCAGTTTCAGGTTGAACCCACGAACCCGTTTAGATAAACGGGTCAGGTTCGGGTCAACCCAGTCGGGCTGGCGGGTTGACCCGTTTAACTCATTTCTAATATGTTATATTTTTTTTAAATATGTTTTCTGTCATAACTCATAAATAAAATTGGGAGTGTTTTTTTATGCTATAAATATAACTTAAAAATGGAAGTTGACATAAATTTTTATGATTTTAATGTAATTTTATTATATAAATTTGTGTTTTTTTGTAGTGTTAATTTTAATATATTAATTTGCTGAAAAAATAAAAAATTTGGGTTGAACGGGTCGGGTTCGGGTCAGTATGCGAATATTTGGGTCAGGTTCAGGTTCATATGTATGGCACGATTTTCTGGTTCGGGTTCGTCTAAAATTTTCATCTTTGAGGTGCATGATATTTTTATGAAGTGATACTTTTGATCTTTAACATTGTTGTTCAATATTTGCAGACTGAAGCTACAGAAGTGTTCTTTTCAGTAACAAAACTTTTCCAGGCTAGAGATATTGGATTAAGAAGAATGGTTTATTTGATTATAAAGGAGCTATCCCCCTCTTCAGATGAGGTCTCAAATAATGATCTAATCTTGTTATTGTTTATGGATTTTGTTTGCTGTTATGTATGACAACATGGTGAATTTCTTTGTGCATGCAAGGTTATCATTGTCACAAGTTCCCTTATGAAAGACATGAATAGCAAGACTGACGTGTATCGAGCAAATGCTATTCGTGTATAATAAACAAACCACAAATGTCATCCACCGTACAAGGTTGATCCAATAAAGTCAACAGTGCTGGAAGCCGACTATGTATGGCGCATTGTTCTCAGGGTCGGAGCTCTTCCAGCAATGTTAACTTACTACTGGAGAATGAAGATGCCAGAAACCACCAGGTTCACCGCCTTAGTGGCTAAAGACGCCAAAAAAGCTGCTTCCGACATGTCAAAAGTCCTCCAGGTTGACATCGAATCCGAGCAAGACAAACTCGACGAAGCGATGGCCGATACGAAATTCAGCTATGGACTCTTAAGTAAAGAATTCGTTAAACGCCACGGCCTCCATTTACTCGGTACAACAGCCACATGGTTCTTGCTTGACATCGCGTTTTACAACCAAAACCTCTTCCAAAAAGACATCTTCTCCGCCATCAGATGGATCCATGAATGCGACCTATGAAGTTTACAAAATCGCGCGAGCACAGACTCTCATCGCGCTTTGCAGCACTGTCCCCGGATACTGGTTCGCCGTATTTCTCATTGACCGAATCGGTAGACTCACAATCCAACTAATAGGATTCATCATGATAACAATTTTCATGTTTGTTTTAGCATTCCCTTACAACTACTGGATCCAACCCAAACACATGGGTTTTGTTGTCTTCTATTCTTTAACATTCTTCTTCGCAAATTTCGGGCCCAATGCGACAACATTCATCGTCCCAGCAGATATTTTCCCGGCCCGGTTGAGATCAACTTGTCATGGGATATCCGCAGCGTCAGGGAACCTCGGGGCGATAGTTGTGGCTTTCGGGTTCTTGTACGTGGCTCAAAATAAAGATCCTGCTAAAGCGGATCACAGGTATCCAGTCCACCGGGCATAGGAGTAAAGAACTCATTGATTGTGTTGGGTGTGATTAACTTATTGGGGACATTGTGTACATTTCTGGTGCCGGTATCAAAGGGGAAATCACTTGAGGAAATGTCTGGTGAGAATGGGGAAATCACTTGAGGAAATGTCTGGTGAGAATGAAGAAGAAACCGGTGAGACAAGAGCCTAAATGTTGCTTGAGAAAACAAATGCTGTTTTTTGTTACATTTTTTATGGTGGTTTTGTCACCATTGCTTATTAGGTAATTTATATTGCAACTTTTTTTCTTCTTTCTAGAGTTATTATTCATTTTTTTTTTTAATTTTGTGTTTCATTTTTGTAGAAGACATGTTGTCTAATATAGGTTATAAGTTACCTTTGATATTGTGGAAATAATACTTCGCACCAGTTGAGTTAAAAACATGTGGCCATAAACAAATCAAGCAATGCTTACTTGACATACTGCACTCGTGTGCCTTATAGTTACTGGCTTGAAATTTTGATCAAATGAAAACCTACTTGCTTGAAATATGTTTGATATCCGCACTAGCCAAGCATGGCGCGTGTCTGGCGTTATGTCTTCGAACAAATTGACCAAAATCATACTTTTCTCCTTGACTGAATTGGAATAATTGGTTGCCGAATTGGTTGGTCAGTAGTTGATCCGTTCCTATTCTGACCGAAACATTTCTACACAATCTCGACTCCTTCGCAACGTGCGGGTTCCACACTCTATTTATTGAAAAAAAAACATTAAACTGATGTTAAGGTTTTTTTTTTATTAATATGCTGCGACAATTTATTTCCTTTTCCTTAATATATGATTGTGCTTAACTTGTTAGCAACTAGATATGGGAAACAACGGAAAACAAGCACAATGGTATAAACTAGCGTTTGATATATATTTACTTATGCATACCTTTTTTTATATACGTCACTATTTTAAGTAAGTTATATCATAAAATCAAGAATTTTATAATCTTTCATCCAATTAGTTGTAAATATATATTTAAACCAGTTAGTGTAACTTCTACGGCTATTTTTCCGTTGAATGGAATAAAATGTTAGAAACCTGGAATGGGTTGTGGTTCGTAATAGGCATGATAATTGAATCTGATATCAGTCGGGACACCGGCCTAATTGAATCTGATATCAGTCGGGTCACCCGCCGCAACGCGCGGGCTTTCCCACTAGTATATATATATATATATATATATAGGTTTTGGGTGGTGTAGTGGGTTTATTTTGTTGTGTTCACATTGGCTCTCGCAGTTTTCGCAATAAAGGTGGTTCTCGAATGAACCCTGCCCTCTATATAGAGGGCAGGGTTCATTCGAGAACCACCTTTATTGCGAAAACTGCGAGAGCCAATGTGAACACAACAAAATAAACCCACTACACCACCCAAAACCTAAAAAAACCTAACCCCCCCCCCCCCCCCCCACACACACACCCAAGCTAAATGCTAAAAACAAAACCATAAAGCTAAACCCCCCAAAATAACTAAAAAAATCTAAAAAACACACAATTTTTTTTTAATAAAAATCGTTACTTTAAATATAAAAAAAATTAAATTATTTTTTTATTAACTAAAAGTAGCGATTTATAAAAAAATACAAAAAAACAAAAAAATTTTGTGTGTTTTTTAGATTTTTTTGGTTGTATTCACACTGGTTTTCGCGGTTCTCGCTATAAAGGATGGTTCATAAGGGATCCTTCTCCTATATATATAGGGCAAGGATAAATTGAAAACCCACTTGAGTTGAGAAAACCCAAGAAACTCAACATCTACCATTGATTAGAAGAGATGGATGGTTGTGATGTGTTTGGGTATTATCTTTCTTACTTTTTATTATATTAATCAGTAAATAGTACATGTAAGGGTAAAATGGGGATAGAGTGTTACAATATATTCTTGGGAGAATGCAACTGCATCTCTGACTTTCTTTGATGTAACACATAATTCAAAATATATATTAAAAAAAGAAAAGAAAAAAGTGTCAACTTCTTCATCTGACTTCCTTTGATGAATTTCCAATGTGTCATCATGACAAATCCTCCCTTTCTCGTGCATTTTCTGTATAATTTCAAAAGATGTGAACACCCAGTAAACAAGAAAAATGCTTGCTTTTTTACCATTTAAAGGATATCCACATACATAAAAGTGTAACGTGTTTTCTTTTCTTTCTCCTCCGACACAAAGTGTTATATTACATCACATTGTTACAAAAGTCGTCTTCCTACTAAAAGATGTTACATGTTGGTACGTACACTACAATTTTTACATGATCAATTTTACGTCACATGTAACACTTTTTTGTAACACAAAAAAATGTAGCACTTTGTTTCTGTAACAGACACTTTATTTTTACAATAATCTGGAAAAAAAATTGACAACACACTTTATTTTTACAATAATCTACAAAAGTGTAACAATGCACTTTATTTTCTGTAATGGGCATTATTTCTGTAACACAAAAAAAATATAACATGCATTTTGCTTTGATTGATTGTTACATTTCTAACACAAAAAAATGTAACAACACACTTTGTTTCTGTAACAGTCACTTTATTTTACAATAATCTGGAAAAAATGTAACAACACGCTTTATTTTTACAACAATCTAAAAAAGTGTAACAATGCACTTTATTTTCAGTAACATGCATAATTTATGTAACACGAATAAATGTAACATGCATTTTTTCTTTGATTGTTACATTTCGTAACTAAGACACAAAAGAATTGTTATGAGAATTGTTACATCAAAAATAAACTTCATTAACAATAATCCAACATATGTAATGTAACTAGCAATGTTACAAAATGTATATAAAAAATATAACTTCATTAACAAGAATCCAATAACAACATATTTTTTATATTCAATCATCATAACAACAAACAAAGAAAGGTAACTTACATTTTAATCCAATATATAAGAACTTAAAATCAAAATGTTTCCATTTTTCAGATCTGAAAACAAATTTTACAAAATAAATTGATAAAATCAGTAATAAAAAACAACATATCCAGAAAATAAGAAATTAAAAACATTCACCTTCTTGAAATAAAAAAAAAATTCTAGATCTACAAAACACAAAAAACTAAGATCTACAAAACACAAAAAATTGCAAATCTGAAAAAAAAAACTGAAAACAAACATACTTAGATCTGGTAGCATCTTTTCGGAGCATCTTCAGCCGGAGCATCTTCAACCGTCATCTGAAGCATCATCTTTTGGATCTGGATCATCTTTTGATTCGGAGCATCTTTTTTGGTTCGGAGCATCTTTTTGGTTCGAAGCATCTGGATGATGATCTTTTGATGTTCATATGTAGCCATGGAACCAAAGCCACCATGTGATCCAAGTGTCAACCGCAACCACCGTCACCTCCACCACTCGAACCGGCTTGAACTCCGCCATTTGAACCGAAACCACTGACCACCTCGATACCGTTTTGTTGAGATTTTGTTGATACAATCATGGTATTTGATAAAATGCTATTAGATCTAAAGAAGAAATTGAGGTGAAAAAGCATGAGTTTTGGTTTAGGAATAAGAGAGAGAGAGAGAGAGAGAGAAAAGAGAAATGAATAAAAATAACACGTCTCTTGCACATGGAAAAAAGGAGTGGACTAGTTCTCACTTATTTAATGTAAAAGTGATGTTCAAACAAAAAAGTGTCAGACATTTAACAAAGTGTCAGCCATTTCTGTACACAAAAAAATTGTTCCCATAATACCCTTCTGTGCATATGTAACAATGGACATGTGGCTTAACCTTGTCCATATAAAGAGTTTTCTTAGTTTTCTGAACTGAGGTGGGTTTTCTCATTATAATTAGCCTATATATATATATATATATATATAGGTACGGGATCAGGAGAAAACGCCCAAAAGTGTGAGAACGGTGAGAACTCATCTTGGGCCAACACGTGGCACGGGACATGATCAGGGTCTGAGGGGTTTTTTTGTCTTTTCAATATTATTCTTTTTTCCCGATTTTCGCGTGTAAGATAATTTTGACGTTAACTAGAATCATTAATTGCTTGGCGTTTTATTGTTTTCCCCGTTTTCGTCTCGTTGAATTAATTCTTTTTGTGTCACATAGTTAATTTTTTTGGTGTTATGGCATTTTCCAAGTCATTTTTTTGGCATTCAGGGTCTTTGTTAATAATTAGTTACCATAGATTAATATTTTATAAGATTACAATAATACGAAATCAAAATAAACTAATTGTCTTATGTGGATGGGATTACATCAGAGATGTACCCATCTCTTTATTCATCACTTTCTTCAGATTCATCATCATCAAATTTTAGATTGGCGTATAACGCCATTAGCTCGTCTTTTCTTTGCTGCAGCCTATTCTTGAATATCATTGCAACCCTAGATTTTGCATCGTTCGAAGGTGCTAAATCACAGAGTTGTTCAATGAGAAATAGCCTCCTTGTCTTCAACCTTTCCTCCATTGGCAATGAATATTGCACCCCGTGTTGATAAGTCACTTCAACCGTTCCTGCTTCTTCATGCATCACCCAACTGCTAAGTGTTGGTAGAGGAGTATCGTGAATATCATCATCATCATCATCTAAATCATCATCTTCTGTCGGAAATTTTCTCTTCAATCTTCTTATTACAGTTCGAGTTCTTTCACAATTGTTGGCCATTGGAACCCCAAGGGCCAGAATATCCCTCTGAACCCCTTCATCCATACCAAGTATGGCTTTGATTGTCCTTACCTTCACCCTTCTCCTATCAGAGAACTTTATGATGAATCGTCTCTCTTACCCTTCAAACCTCCATGCAATAACCTTAGCCATTTTTTAAGTTTTTGGCGTTTTGGACAATATGTGGCGTTTTAGGCAATGTTTTTGGCGTGTTTAGTTTGTGTTCACATGGTCTATTTTATAATGACTTTTTTATTTCCCGTGCATGACATGTAATTATGGCGTTTTGAAAAAGATAAATAAATTCAATTCCCCAAGTATTTGGCTTTCAATATAATAAATGTTAGTAATTATGTTTCCGTCGTTTCATTTTACTGTTTGCAGTTACCGTGTTTTGTTTTCAGATTCATCTGTTTTTATGGTGTAACACGTTCAATCTTGACGGCTGTAATTATGGCATTTTGTTTTTCAATGGCGTTTAGATAAAGATGTGACTTTTTGTTTTATTCTCTTTGCACATTGTTTTAACCTTTTTTTAGATTTATTATAATAGTAGTTGTTCAAAGTAATTTTAATATAGTTTGGTAGTTTTTTGGGGCGTTTTTATGGCATGATGGCGTTTCACGAGCATTTGCCCGTTTGGCGTTTTATTATATTTTTCATTATACGATTAATGTATTTTGTTGTTCTTAGCTGAAAATTACATAACAAACAACATAAAAAGAAAATTAAAAAAAAAAAAAACAAATAGAAGCAATTTATGATCTAAATCTTTAGTGTCATCAGTCTCTTTCTTCTTTTGAAACTACAAGAACTGTCACAAATAAATGGCGTTTTGGTTTTGGCGTGGTTTATTTTCTTTGTTCATGTGTTGAAGAGTCTTTGTGGATGTTGGAGACATAGATCGACTCCGTGTGGGTGTATGCTATCTGCTCGTCATCTTCATTATAATCATCGAGGCCAAAGTAGCATTTACACTGGGATAGGTCTCTTCTACTCATCTAAACCTTCTTCAAGAACAAAGAAGACAAAATGACATATGGGTGTCATCAGTCCCTCTTTCTTGAATTTTGTCCATCTCATGCAGCAAAATCTTACTCCCCTCACCTAACAAATCATTCATCGAAACTTCATGCAGAACACTACTGAGTATCAAAGAAAAGATGTTTGCCATCGTTGATTTCTCTCAACTTTTTGACGTATTACATTGAGTTGTATTTTTTAGGACCATTGTGTTTTTTGTGTGTTTTTTTTTTGTGTAATAAACGGAAGGTGGTGAGACGTTTCTATTTATAGGTTTTTTTTGGCGCGTAGTTTAGGCGGGGTATTATTTTTATAACAATAAATGCAGTTAACATTTATCCGGATGGAAGTCTTGGCATTTATATATTATGGAGTTTTACATTTTACGAAAACGCCACCGCGCCAATCTAGTACATAGAATGTTTTGATCGGACGATCCATAACCGTTCTGACTGTTCTCACACTTTCCACCGTTTTCTCTAAATCCTGACACTATATATATATATATATAGGGATGGGTTCTTTACAGAACCTCAATTTATGTGAAAACTATAAGAACCAATATGGACCATTCATTTTATTTAATCTAAGAAAATAACAAAATAAATACAAAAGGGTGTAATTGTAATTTGATAATTAGTTTCTCTTTCTAGTTAGTTAACTAATTAGTTATAATTTTCTTCTCTCTCTAGTTTATTAGTTAATTGCTATTTTTTATTACTCTCTCTAAATTTTATGGATTTAGTCATATGTTAAGGATATTGCATATCGCTCGTTCATTGCTCCAAACTGATTCTCATCTTTTTACATATATATGTAAATATAGGATTTACATATTTGTTGTGTTTCAAATCGATCATCAAAGATTATGTAATGTTGATACCTATTTATGAGTTTACATATGTAAATCTTCATTTATATTTTTGTGTAATGTTTATACTTATTCATTGATTTACATATGTAAATCTTCATTCAGATTTTCCACTTTTCGAATTGGTCCTTTATTTACATACATGTATATGTTTATATTGATCCTCCTTTTTAAGATTTATCTTTTTAAAGCTAGTTCGATATTTACATATATGTATATGGTTATATTGATCCTCAATTTTTAAATTAATTTTCTAATTACATAGATGTGAATCTTCGAATTGGTCATCTATTTTCATGTATGTAAATGTTTTACATATGTGTAAGTATACTATTTACATATACGTAATTATATCCTCATATACAATTACACTCTTGTTCTTATATCTTGAGTGCTCGTATGATAAAACAAATTATTGGAAACGAAATTTAAAGAGAAAATCAAATTTACATAACCAGGCATAAAATTGAAATATACCTTGTTTATGCTACCCAGATTTTTACATTAGCAGCTCGATAAGAATAAAAAAAGTAAAATAAATTTTATATTTGTTTGTTCTTTCTAGTTGGTTGTGTAATTTTCCTTCCTGCAAGTGATTAACATGGCATAAGAAAAAAAAAATAAAGTAATTTATTTCACCTCATGAGGACCTGGATGCACGATACTCGATAGAACATCTTTATTGTAATCGTAACCTCAAACTGATTATATATGAAGTTTGAAAAGTGCTCATGCATATTGTAATCGGTTAGATGTGATTCAAATTTAATCCATAAGGAGTGATGTGAGAAAAAAAAGGAACTAATTCAAAATTGATATCATAAGATAATTGAGTGTAATTACTATACGTATTTAATTTTGTTTAGATTTGAATGTGAGAAAATAGTGGAAGTTTAAATTAAAAATGTGATAATTTTGTAGGTGTAAAATTACTTTAATGCCCCTTGTACATAAAATAATGAAAAAATAACATGAAATAAAATGAGTGGCTGTAAAGAGTTCTGCAGGTTCTGTAATTTTTTTTGGTTCTAAAATGATCTTGATCCTATATATATATATATGAGGGTTTAAACGAGAAAGCTAAATATCGCAAGAACCGTGAGAACGAATGAAAAAGCCACGAGAACTTGGTCAAAAACAATTCAAAATTTATTTTTACACTTATCATTATTATTCGAATACAATGTTAGAAATTAAATTTACACGTTTAAATTTTCGTGAATTCGTAAATAAAGAAATTTACACATGT
Organism: Helianthus tuberosus; assembly: GCA_030545235.1. NCBI lineage: Eukaryota > Viridiplantae > Streptophyta > Magnoliopsida > Asterales > Asteraceae > Helianthus > Helianthus tuberosus. The sequence goes on from CM060397.1 coordinate 99,650,594, forward strand.
GTAAGTATGTCGTTTACACATGTGTAAATTTGTTATATTTACACATGTGTAAAAAATCTAGTAAGAGTGATTTTGAGAGGAGAAATGAATTATTTGATGTTGTAAATTCATTTTTGATGTTGTATTTATATTACAGTGAGGTTTGTATTAAAAAAATTCGGTTTTAATTGGTTTTTTCATTCGTTCTCACGGTTCTCGCAATATTTAGCGTTCTCAAGATAACCCTCCCTTATATATATAAATATAGGATTAGGTTCAAGAGTGAACACTAGTGTAGTTTGCGAACTGAGCGAACTAATCCTGACCATACATGTGTGTAGATCAATGACCAGGATTTGATGATGAAATACACTAGTGTATTTTACGATTTGATGAAGAAATCCTAGCCATCCACGTGTGTAAATCAATGGCCAAGATTTGTTCACTCAGTTCGCAGATACATTAGTGTTCACTCTAGAACCCCACCCTATACCCTATATATATATATATATATATATATATATATATATATATATGGGACCGCTAAAATGAAAACCACCTCCAGTTGTAAGAACCGAGAGAACCACTTTCTAACCACTTGATATTCAAGATGGATGGATGAGATTAAAAGTAATAAAAACTATTATAAATTTTTTTTTTGTCTTATTATGTTTTTAATATTTTATTGTTAAAGGGTATTTAAGTAAATTTACTTTTTTTGTCTTATTGTATATATTATTTTTTATTACATTTTTGTCTTATTGCATTGATTATTTTTATTATAAATCAGATTTTTTTTTATTAAAGAATTTTTTAAAATCAGATTATTTGATAATTTTTTTTTCAAGATTTGTTTAAAAAAACATTTTAAGAGTCGTTTTTTACGCCCCGTTTTTACGCTCATTTTTTTACGACACGTTTTGCGCCCTGTTTTTACGCTCCGTTTTTTGCGTCGTTTTTTCGACCGGTTTTTTACGCGTCGTTTTTTTACGTTTTACGTTAAAAAGTTTTTACATAAAAGTTTACGTTTTACATTTTTGCGCTAAAAAGTTTACGTTTTACGTTTTAATTTTTACGTTTTAGGTTAAAAGTGTAAAAAGTTTACGTTTTACGTTTTTCCTTAAAAAGTTTACGTTTTACGTTAAAAAGTTTACGTTTTACGTTAAAAAGTTTACGTTTTACGGTTTACGTTTTACGGTTTACGTTTTACGTTAAAAAAGTTTATGTTTTACGTTAAAAAATTTACGTTTTACGCTTTACGTTAAAACTTTACTTTTTACGTTTTACGTTACAAAATTTACGTTTTACGTTAAAAAGTTTACGGTTTAACTTTTGTTTTACAAAACCTTTTTTACACAAAAACGAACGCACCCAGAAATCGCAACTCGGTAGGTGTCTCAGATAGATTGCTATCATCATCGACTGGGGGAAAAATAAAAACCCAACAACAAAAATCAAAACAGTGTGTGGATTCTTGAAAAAAAGGGGTTTTGGCTCAGATTTTCCGATAATTAATAAATTCTGCAAAGTGGGGTTGCAGGTTCAAAAATCTACCATCCACTATCCTTGCCGCGCCATCGTCATCAAAATATGCGGGTTTTTTTTTTTTTTGCATCATCACCGCCCCAAATCCAGCAGATCAAAAACCCACATAGTTCACTGTTCAAATCTTCCAAAAAGAGACCCAAAGATCAAGAACAGTATCAACCACTTCATGCAACAAAACCCCACAAAAAAATCTAAACTTTTCAAAATTAATGACAAGATTCAGATATAAAAATCCAAGAACAGTGACACCCACTTCTTATATCACAAAATCCAGAAAAAAGAACCCAATTTCTTTGACTAATGTGCTTATCAACTTAGAAAAATCATGTGGGTTTGATGTGTTGGACACCACCACAAACCCAATTTCTTTGAGATACCCATGAAGAAAAAAAGCAAAATCGAGTCTTGATTTGGGGGTTACCAGCTACTCAACAAACATACAAAACCTATCTTCACCGGACTTCACACCACCACAAACCTCCCACCTCATCGGACTTCACGACCACCACAAACCCCACCTTCACCTTCACCTTCATCGTCAAACACCACCACAAACTCTCTCCATCAACGGACTTCACGCGTCACCACACCCCCACCTTCATCTGCACTAGCAAACCCTAAATTTACAACACAGAACGACAGCCGCCGCCTTCATCGGACTTCATCGGCTTTTTAAAATCACAAGCAAAACCCTAAATTTGAAACACAACCACCACCATATTTCTCTCTCTAAGTTATCTTCTTCTTCTCCTTTCCCTCTCTCACTAAACAAAGAACAACAGCAACCACAAAAAGGTTTCAAGGTGGTGTTGAGAGAGATTGAAGGCGGTTGAAATTGGTGGTGGTTGGTGGTCCGTTTGTGACAGTCTGCGGTAGAGTTGGGTGAGGATGATGGTGGTTCAAATGGTGTTGAGTTTGCGGCGGTGTGTGATGGTTTCAGCGGTGGGGGGGTCAATTGATGGATGGAGATCATGATGGAGTGGGGGTTTGTGACGATGGTCTGATTTCACACCAAGAAATGGTGAGAGAAAAATGGCTCTGATTTCGTGCCAAGAGAGAGAGAGAAACGATCTTAATGATGGAGAGAGAAAAAATTGATCTGTTATAACACCTCGAGATTGGATATGTCACTTCAGCTGTTTTTACCATAATGCCCCTTAAAGTATAAGAGATGCTTAATGAGGTGTCCAAACTTGATTGGTTGAGAGTGGTTCTCGCGGTTCTTACAACTGGGGATGGTTTCTATTTTAGCGGCTCCCTATATATATATATATATATATATAGTGTGAGGTTCATTGGGGAACACTAAAAAAGTGGGGAGCAGTGGGGAACCGACTCAAACGAACTCCGATTAGACTTATTCCAGCGGCGTTGGAACCGGCTCGTCGAATCCTATCTAGGATCTCTTAACCCTAAACCCTAAATCATAACCCCTAAACCCTAAATATATTAGGGTTTGACTTTTAGGGTTTAGCTTTAGGGTTCAGCTTTAGGGTTTAGCTTTAGGGTTTAGAGTTTAGCTTTAGGGTTTAGCTTTAGGTTTAGCCTTTAGGGTTTTGCTTTTAGGGTTTTGCTTTTAGGGTTTAAAGTTTAGATTTTATGGTTTAGCTTAGGTTTTAGACTTATTTTTTAGCTTTAGGGTTTAGAGTTTAGGAGTTAGGATTTAGGGTTTAGGGTTAAGAGATCTTAGTTAGGGTTCGACGAGCCGGTTTCAACGCCGCTGGAATGAGTCAAATCGGAGTTCGTTTGAGTTGGTTCCCCTCTGTTCTCCACTTTTTTAGTGTTCCCCAATGAACCTTCCCCTATATATATATATATAGGGATAGGATCATGAGAAAATTAGATATAAATGAGAAAACCAAAAAACTATTAAACATAGGGGTATTTTTGTCAACAATCACAATTCCACGCTTTACGCTTCGCCCAATTCATAACCACACACACAGTTTTGATTTTGTTTTCTGGAGGTTTCGTGTTCAACAATTATCGAATATTATATCAATCAATTCCATAATTGTATCAATTACTCATACATATAACGATTCTCATACCGAATTCAAGCTGTTTCTCATCCAAATTCGTGTTTAACAATCGTAGGTAATCGGATTTCATGTTTATTTTATCACATATTGTTCATAATCGGAATTCAGACATGTTTGATTGTTGTTTAATCGATATTGTTGTTAAATCGTTCAGATATGGCTTCATCTAGCAGTTCTACAAACACTGGTGCCATTATTGATGACGCATTATTCGGTTCTAGGTCAGGTGATAACGATGATGACGGACACGAACGTATCGATGGTTCACCTGATGTTAACAATTCAAGTTATGGCAGTCATAATGTCCGTCCATTACGTTTGTATGACGTCGATCAATTAGGTAAATTATTTATTTATTAAAAAAATATGTATTACACATGTGTACACATGTTTGTATTACGATGTGAACTGTATATATCATTAATTGTTAACATGTTTGTATTTTCAATATTAATATGTTGTTTTTTTATTATACGTATGTATGTATGTATGTATGTATGTATGTTTACATGTGTGTGTGTGTTGTATGTAAGTATATGTCCATATTTTAAATATATTAATATAATGCATATGTGCAATGTTTTTTTTTCTTTATTTGACTGTATTTTTTGTGTTCATATTGAAGGAGATATAACCAGCCATGTATACATAACAACTGATGGAACAAAGTTATGGAAACCTTTGGTGTCTCCTGAATATACACCTACTATCGGAATGGCTTTTGACACATGGAGCGACATTGAGAAAATGTACAAGTATTATGCTGAGAGGTCTGGTTTTTCTGTACGTTTGGGTGCCATGAAGAAAAAAGGAACTGTTGTTACACATAGGTATATGCAATGTACCTGATCCAGTAAACCTAAGCAAACACAACTTGAATCGATGGACCCTAGTGCTTTTAAAGTGTCTCGAAGTAGCAGCTACAAAGTTACTGACTGTAGGGCGCGGATAAAGCTTAAAGCTATCCCAGGCACTACACAATTTTTCATTTATGGTTTTATTGAAGCTCATAATCATGGACTGGTTGACAAAGACAATCTAGACTTTACCAGAAAAAGGAGGAAACTTAGTTATGATGACCAGAGGTTCATTCACAAACTAAGCTTGAACAAAATTGGCCCTAATGTCGCGCATAAGATTCGAGCTTCGTTAAAGGGTGGGCACCATAACGTACAAGGAACTGTAGTAGAATTCAAAAATTTCACTAGAGATATACGGTCTTTTATCGGCAAGAAGGATGCACAAATGGTGGTTGATACGTTAAAAGCCCGTATGATAAACCGGCCAAATTTCTTTTTTGAATGTGTGGTGGTCGATGGCGAGTTGAGATCATTGTTCTTGGCTGATGACGTATCCAAATGCAATTACGAAGCCTTCGGAGATGTGTTAGGTTTTGATGCAACATATCATACGAATCAGTAAGTTTTCTATCTTTATTATGTTGCATAAATGATACGAACACTGTGGTTACAATTAGTTACATTGTTTTGTTGTATTACATCTATGTAATAACGATTTCATTTTACTAATGAATGTATTACTAATGTTATGTTTGTCATATTACACTAAATTCATTGTTTTATGTTGTTTTGAAGGTATAACATGATATTTGTTCCGTTTACCGGTGTCGATCACCGTAAAAAGTGCGTCACCTTTGGTGCTGGGCTATTATATGATGAAACAATTGGTTCTTACACGTGGTTGCTTACCACATTCCTTAAAGCTCATAACAATAAGCAACCAACGTTGGTGTTGACCGATCAGGATGCTGCGATGAAACAAGCAGTTTCTGGTGTATTCAATAAGTCTATTCACCGACTGTGTATGTGGCATATTGTTAGGAAAATTCCTGCAAAGGTATGATATTATTTTTACACACATTCATCTACATACATGTAATAGTTGTATAATTTCATGTCATTCATTTATGTTTGTGATTTTTATATTCAGATTGCAGGTGATGTATTGGAAAATATAGACTTGGGAGCTGCTATACACAAGCTTGTGTGGAATTTGTTTATCACACCTGAAGAATTTGAAGAACGATGGAATTTGCTTATGGAAGGGTTACACTTGAAAACAATTGGCTGAACGAGATGTATGAGATTAGGGATCAGTGGGTTCCGTGATATTTTAGGGACGTGCACATGTGTTGTCTAATGAAAACCACCTCAAGGTGTGAGAGTTCGAATTCCCTGTTTAAAACAAATTCTAGTGGAACAAACACGCTCGTGCAATTCTTGAGGTGTTTCGACACAGCAATTGATGGGCAACGGTACATTCAACGCAGAATGGAGTTCGAAAGTAATACAATAGCACCATCAATGCCGAAGAACGTGCCTATCGAAAGACATGCCTCGGAATTATATACACATACGCTGTTTTTGGAGGTGCAAAAAGAGATATATAGAGGCATGACATTCTGCTATATTGCTTCGAAAACACAAGAACTTGATGGGGTAAAAATTTATACCATTGTTCATACTAACAGGCGGTACAAAGATATTCATGAATTTGAGGTAATTAGGCTTATTATATGGTTGTATTACATATGTTCATTATAATTATCAAAGTTATGTTTTTTTAACATTTGTAACCTATACACATGTGATGCAGGTCAGTTTTGACACACGTGATAGATCGGTTTCATGCTCGTGTTTGGGTTATACGCGCCTTGGCTATTTGTGTAGGCATGCCTTTTGTGTGTATAGATACAACCAGGTTGATGAAATTCCTGTTCAGTATCAACCTGGTAGATGGAAACGAGACATATTGCCAAGGAGGGTTTTTAGCATAGCGAACAGGTATTCTGCTGATACAGACGAAGTATCTGTAATCCGAAATGAGATTTTTGAGTTGGTTATTGAGTGCACCGATCGTTTAAGGCGAAATATTGGTAAACTTACTGAGTTGTCTGGGGAGATTAAAGAAATTAGGAATCGTGTGTTTCGTGAATTCCCGACCGAACCGACGTGTAACAAGACATCAGATGTGATCAGTGACCTTCTCAAACAGCCTGAAGATATGGAAGTCTTGATAAATCCGCCACAAGGCATCCGAAACAAAGGGTGCGGTACCAACCATCGACTCATTGGTCCCAGGGAAAAGGCTGTTGCTAATAGTGCTAAAACTACTAGGCTGTGTGGAAAATGCAAGAAATATGTTAATGATCATGACTCGCGTAATTGTGAAAAAGTTAGGGCTGCCAAAGAAGCCGCGGCTGCTGCTGCAAAATCTGCTAAAGCTGGTAATGTTGCTGTTCCAGAAGATTCGTGTCATGTTGGTGCCGTTGATTCGTCTAACGGTGATACATCTGCTGGACCATCGTCTTGCTTTTGTACCCGGGCCACTAGAAGATCCACTAGAAGATCCACCATACGTTCGTCTGACCCGCTTGATGAGTGATTTGGTTCATACAATATTGAGAATTGTTTTACATAATAAGCAATGTGACTCTTATATTACACATGTGCATCGAAAAATTTCGTGGGATTATGGATTTTTTTTTCTAGTATTACACATGCATCCTGTTTGTGATGACATGCTTTTATGGATTGTGTTACATGTTTAAAATTGAGTTTATGTTACATAAGCTTACATGGTGTTACGTATTTTGACGTTATATTCAATATGATATTATACTACATGTATGCATTACTTGTTTTATGGTAACATCAATTTTGACCTTATATTACACGTCTGATGGATTTGTTCACATTCATTTTATATGGATATTTCATATGATCTTGCTATTATATTACAAATAAAATTATTCAGAATAATCCAAGTCATTATACATTCGGTTTTTTTTTTAGTTATGTAGTTGTATTTCACGTGTGCTGTATAACGTTACCGTAAAATTATGATATGTTACATTAAAGTATCAAACGTTACTGTAAAATTATGTTATCTTACATTAAAGTTGTGATACATTTTTCTTTTGTATGATACTGTTTGCTAAAACATTACACATGTGAAATGCATACAACTGTCAACACCGATAAACATTCGTATCCAATACAGATGCTAGAATTCAAACGTGCATAAAGCATAATATGTCTTGCACAATCATGTTATACTAATAATATTGTATCAATCATAACATCTAAAGATTGTATCAATACGAGATAATAGTCAAAAGCAATATCGAAATGATAGTGTTTCACATGTGTGTTTGATTTTCCATCGATCCTTTATCTGTTGCACCATCCAATTCATTCTGTTTGGCCGTGTTCGCTTCATTCTTTGCATCCGCTATAACATTTTCTTTGAACACGTTTACATCAGAAAGCAGGATTCTTGCACAATATTTCATCTTGAGGTTGTTTATCTGACTTTGTTGCATTGATTCCCTGTTGTTGAATCCGCATTCAAACGGTTTGTTCTTTCCATAGTACAACTCCATATGCCGCATGGCAAAAATCCCGCAGTCAGTAAAGTTGTCTCTTGTTGCCCAGCCAATCTCTTTCTTTGATAGTGTTACGCTTGATAATGCTTGTGCACTCGGGTGTTGGACACACGCATGTAAGCACATACGATATGTTTCTGCCAATAATAAACTATATGTTAGGTGATATCAACATCCACATTGAAATGGTGCATATGTGTATCGCTATTTAATGTCATTGTCATTATATTTAATAACTTACAATCTTGTTTGGTGTGCCCTTTGACGTGAAGCTGTTACCGTCTTTCATCGATACCCAAGCAAATTTTGGATGCATATTGTCTATCACTTCAATTGAAGGCTCCCTCAAGTCAAAGCATACTAGGTAATAGTGGTGACTTTCCAGTACAGGAATCACAACTACATCATATGATTTCAGATCAAGTCTGTCGGCGTTACGTTCAAGCACTATTAACAGGTTCTTTTTTAATGCTGTTGTCCTTGCCTCCACAGTATGCTTTCTGTTTAGCATCCATCCACTCTGTTTTGTTATTAAAAAAAAAAACAAACGTTTGAGTATATTTAATAGTAATGGTAAAAATTTGTTTATCGTATAATACTTACAATTGTCGACGTGTAACAAAACAAACGTTTAGGTCCGTCCTTATTTTTCAAACCTTCTTGATGATTCAAAACACCCGCCCAACAATCTATAGCACATGTGTACAACTGTTTGCCTAGAATAAGGTGTGCTAACATAAATGCTTTTGTTTCTAGTCCGTATGTAGTTGCGAAAATATCTTTCCTGTATACATATGTTCACATCAGTTACACATGTGAATCATAATAATAGTTTGCAAACTTCATAATGCATAAATGTAATAAAACTTACAAGAACAGTCTTTCGACTTCTTTCTTTTCTGCTTCTATTTTTGCTGCCTTCAGTTCTTTTTCCATTTGTTTTTGTTCTGCTTTTGCATCTTCTTCTGACATTGCTCTCGTTTTCTTTTTCGTTGCATTCTTTTCTTGAGTTGTTTGTCGTTTTTCTCCATCATTTTTGTCATGGGCGATTGCCAACATATACGACTATATCAGTTGTTCGTCGTCGTTCAGTTTTTCATTGATGTCTACCGGCTGATTAATAGACGCGCTTTGTTTATGCTCAGCAGATTTTAAGTTTATTTCACCCGATATGCTCCCAGACTCTTGTGAACTAATGCCGAGATCAAAGTTTGGCATTGAGCTGTCACGTTCTTTCTTCTTTTGCACATGTTCAACTTTGTTCATTTTTGCAATGATTTCTCCAATATTTTCTCCAAAAAACTGTGTCCATCCAGTTTGCGTTACATGTTCATTGATATCAATCACTTCTTTGTATATTGTTTTGTATTTTTGTATGCAGTTTTGTATCTCAGGTACGTCCGGGAAATCCAAACATGCATCACACAACGCTTTTTCTAATATTTTTTTGTCCCTTGTGATGCGATCGAACAGAGCGTCCAGTTTTGTAACATGTCCCTGTTGATATTACATGATAAGTATGTAGCACACGTGTGCAGTATATACATATATATATATATATATATAATACAGGTTTGGATAAACGTATATAATAATGTACCGTCAAATCAGCTGGATTACTCATATCATCATAAAGCATTATCTCGTTCAAATTGTTTTCTGTGACATGTTCAGACGTGTCGTTTTTGGATAAACGTATTGATCTCTTAACTCGCCCATGCCAAAACCTCCATTTTTCAATTCGATTCTCTCCCTCTTTCGCAACTTTTCGATTGTCCAGAATTCAAGCGGGCTCATATGTCGATCAACATTTATTGGAGGGACATTCGTTCGATCAACGTACAACAGCTGTTCACATGTGTGACATAAAATAGTTAGAACATATTTATCAGTTGATACATATGTGAACCACACGTGTGAATTACAAATGCACATACATTACAAGTGAATTACAAGCACATTTTTTTATATTAAATGTTAACTATAAACACAATACATATCACATGTGTAATACATGTCATATTACACGTGAAATCTGATTAACATGTAATACATACTGTTAGGTTTGTTAACGCGCCCGTGAAGAAACAATTGTTGTCACACCTTCTCCATGTTTTTTTGCATTTCTTGATCGAATTGACGATGTACGCGCACCAATCAACATGTTGTGGGTTTATTTCATCCGTCATATGTTGTAGGAAATTAAGATCACACTTTTTTTTGTCTTGAATTTCAACAAATGTGCTCATGAATAATGTCAAAAATTTCAGTTTGAACATTATTCCATCATCATCGCCGTTCTCCTCTATGTTTTTTGATATGGCTGAAGGTGTAACGTAACTTCCCTTATACATGTTTCTCCATTCCTTTGTAATCCCAACAAAATTTTTCTTGTATTCGAATGTTTCCAGATATATACCATGGTTTCTTATCCCCAGAAGGTTGTGGATTGCATCCCCATCAATCTTAATATTAACACATCCTGCATTGATCTCCATATTGTCCGTGTCAAGATTGTCAACTACGTAATGGCCCAACCTCCCAGGTATGCCGTCATTTTGGATTGATAGAAGTTTACCAAAACCTAGGCTTCTAACAGCTTCTTTCTGTTTCTCCGTCATACCTTTTATCGCTATACACAGTTGTCTCGGAGATACACGTGCTCGTATCGAACACCAATTACTACCGTTTGTAACCTTCATTTTTCTACCTTTGGGTGTGTTTTTTGCGTCTTTGTGTTCATCGTCAGCTGTTTTCGAGCGTATCGACTTCCTCGACCTCAGTTTTACGGTAACAGATCCTTCGTTTACTGGGTTGTCGTTGTTAGCATCAGGTGCATTTGAGCGTTTCCTTGTTTTTCTGGCTTTAATATGCACACCTGCAAAACATCAGACGTTATGACGTTACATTAATGGTGCACGTGTGCATTGGATGCACATTCAATCACATGTGTAATATAACACATACAACATATAATCACACGGTAACAAATGTAACAGATATATATATGTATATAGGGAAACACAAAAAGTTAGGGATGAATCCATTGTAGTTTGTTATTCACTGTTAACAGTTTTTTGGCAGTTATTCGTGACCAACTAACTGACTAACTATTAAATACAATTACAACTTTAGTATAGGTGTTTCACAAAATATCCATTTAAGTCCATGTTTTTTTTTTCTTGTTTTAACCCTTTGACCGTATCAATGTGTTTAATATACATGAGTTCATTCACGCATATATACATTTCAGTACAGTTATAGGTTATATTATTGGTGTTCACTTGCATTGCACATATCACATTACATTTATGATGCACATGTGCATTACATCCATATTCAATAGCATACGTGTAATACAATACGTAGAACACATAATCACATGTCAACGCTTAACAACCATAATTGCGGTGCATGTGTTCACTAAAAATTGCATTTAACTCACACGTAAATACATTACAATACAGTTACATAACAAATTGGTACATATATCATTATAATATATCATACTCGTGGTGCACGTGTGCAATACATATACACTTAATGACGTGTATTTGCGTATTAATTACATACCTGTAACAGTATCGTCAACTGTTTTTGAGCGTATCAACTTCATCGACCTCAGTTTTACGGTAATAGATCCTTCGTTTACCGGGTTGTCATTGTTAGCATCCGGTGCATTTGAGCGTTTCCTTGTTTTTCTGGCTTTAATATGCACCCCAGCAAAACATCAGACGTTATGACGTTACATTAATGGTGCACGTGTGTATTGGATGCCCATTCAATCACATGTGTAATATAACACATACAACATATAATCACACGGTAACAGATAGAACATATATATATAGGGGAACATAAAAGTTAGGGATGAATCCATTGTAGTTTGTTATTCAGTGTTAACATTTTTTTGGCAATAATTCGTGACCAACTAACTGACTAACTATTAACTACAATTACAACTTTAGTCCAGGCGCTTCACAAAATATCCATTTAAGTCCATGTTTTTTTTTTATTGTTTTAACCATCTGACCGTATCAATGTGTTTAACATATATGAGTTTATTCACGCATATATACGTTTCAGTACAGTTATATGTTATATTATTGGTGTTCACTTGCGTTGCACATATCACATTACATTTATGATGCACATGTGCATTACATTCATATTCAGTAGCATACGTGTAATACAATACGTAGAACACATAATCACATGTTAACGCTTAACAACCATAATTGTGGTGCATGTGTTCACTAAAAAATGCATTTAACTCACACGTAAATAAAGTACAATACAGTTACATAACAGCTTGGTACATTTATCATTATCATATATCATACCCGTGGTGCACGTGTGCAATACATATACAATGAATGACGTGTATTTGCGTACTAATTACATACCTGTAACAGTATCGGCCGTGTCAGATGTTGTCGGCCTTTTCCTTTTATTTGCTAATGGCTGGTTCGTGTTGTTGGCTGTTTATAAAAAAATAAATAAATAAATAAAATACACGATGTATATGTGTATATGAATGTGTGTGTGCATCAGAACTGTATGTAATGCTTCCAAGTGAACATATGTATTTCTTTTTATTGTTATGTATCATAACTTACCAAATTCTTCGTCGTTCACAACGTTACTTTTGGTGTCACGAGCTTCATCCTTGTTGTTTACAGCTTCGTTTTCTTTGTTATGGCCTTCATCATTGATATTGTTGTGCATGTCCTTAACTTCGCTGTTTTGAACATCCTCTTTTTTCTTGTTGTTCGATTTAACCACGAATCTGACTTTCTTGCGAACTGTTATGTTGTTTGTCATATTAAAAAAATATATAATAATAAATAATAAAACATAAAGAGTAACCATAATTATTGAGTAAACGGATGAACAAATAAATAAATGAATATTAATGGCAGTAATGTTAAGAATAGAATATTAATGTTTTTTTTAGTAATACCTGGTTTTGCCTGGTTGGTTTCGATATTGCCGGTACTTTCCTCCTTGTTGAGGTTCGCCATCATTTTTTTTTATCGCCTTAGCTACTAAATGGAACATATCATGAATATAACATATGTGTAATATAATACAATTATATGTGTGACCATAATACACAAGTGGTGGATACGATTCATAATTACAACTCATATAATCATCGTATATCAATAACATATTTATCATTTATATTACACATGGCCATCGTATCATACGAATATATGTGTATATATATTTCATTTGTATTGCACACGTGAACCGTATACACAAGTATAACACATGCAAGACACATTACACATATCCGAAATATCATTTAACATTGTATTGCACATGTGAACCGTATAAATGAGTATCACACATGTGATACATATTACACACATCCGAAATTTAATTTAACATTATACTGCACATGTGAACCATATACATGAATTGCACGTGTGAACCATATACACGAGTATAATACATGTGTGACACATTACACGCATGCTAACTATCATTCAACATTATATTGCACATGTGAACTGTATACACGGGTATCACATATGTGATACACATTACACGCATCCTAAATATCATTCAACAGTGTAATACACATGTGAACCGTATACACGAGTATTACACATGTGATACACATTACACATATCCGAAATATCATTTAACATTGTATTGCACATGTGAACCGTATAAATGAGTATCACACATGTGATACATATTACACACATCCGAAATTTAATTTAACATTATACTGCACATGTGAACCATATACACGAGTACCACACATGTGTGACACATTACACGCATCATAAATATCATTTAACATTATATTGCACGTGTGAACCATATACACGAGTATAATACATGTGTGACACATTACACGCATGCTAACTATCATTCAACATTATATTGCACATGTGAACTGTATACACGGGTATCACATACGTGATACACATTACACGCATCCTAAATATCATTCAACAGTGTACTACACATGTGAACCGTATACACGAGTATTACACATGTGATACACATTACATGCATCGTAACTATCATTTAACATTATATTTGCACATGTGAACCATATACATGAGTATCATACATGTGTGACACGTTATGCGCATCCTAACTATCAGTCAACCTTATATTGCACATGTGAACCGTATACACGAGTATCACATATGTGATACACGTTACACCCATCATAAATATCATCCAACAGTGTATTACACATGTGAACCATATACACGAGTATCACACATGTGATACACATTTCACTCAACCTAACTATCATTCAACATTGTAGTCATGAATCTCACACATATATCAAATGTTTTGGGTGATTATATGTGTCTAAATCAATATCAGTATATTACAGATGACAAACGTCAATTATCATCCACAATTAACGACTTAAACATGAAATGTGTGACGATTTTATCAATTTTGTATATATTAACAGTGATCGGTGCGAACATAGTTATAATCGATGTGTTGTGTGAGTGATACATCAAAATGTGTGATGATTTTTAGGCAAATTAACGTGATACGAGTTCGTACCTGGTAGATCTTCGATATTTTTGCCGATTTGATGGATCGATTGTGCAGCGATCTCCGTTTGTATGAAACCCTAGGATGTCGCCGAGAGAGATGGAGAGTTCCTTTTTTCTCAGGTCTGAACGAATGTTGGTGAGGATAGGCGGTCCAATTTTTTTACTTGTATATTTCCCAAACTACCCTCCCGTGTATAAATTAAAGTTAAATGTCCGTGATTTATAAACTGAATTATATCAGCCGTTGATCTTGTTTGATCAATGGTTGCTTTTTAGTTTTTTAGTTTTCTTATTAAAACTTGTTGGGATTGAACCCTACCAGAGGAACAGATAATGTAAAGCCAAAACCAGGTCACATCAGAGGATTCACAATAAGCAGCAGTTTACACTTTGCTCTCCCCTTGAAAGTGAATTATAACAACTGATGGTCTCTATCCACTGTCGATATACAACTGCTGTTGCCCTTTCAACTGCTGATGAAAACCCTGAAGTATCCAAAACTGCTGGTCCTATCTACTGATGATAAAGCACTGCCTAGTCAAGGACTGATCAACCTTGAGTAAAGCACTGACATAAATGGAGAGCAGCTGTTTAGTAAATTGTTTGTTTTATGTGTAGTCAGTGGTTAGGTTAGCAGTGTTTGTGTAAGGACAGTAGATACAGGTTGTTAGGCTGTTAGACGTCGCTTTCATGGTGACGTCAGCTGAGATACCTCAGTGGTTTGGTTTGCCTATAAATGTAACAGTACCCTGTACTGTTACATTTGATTGACTGAGCGAGTTCTTCTCCTCTAGTCTAATCCTTTCATCTTGTGTGCAACCAACCTTGGGGCATCAGGCTGAGGGGGAGCTTAGTATGTAAGCATATCTGTAATCTTTTGCTTTGATTTGTAAATCATTCGACTCTATGAGAAGCAATCGTTTGTCATACTATGTTTTCCTTTGATTGTGTTTACAAAGTTTGTTATTCATTTCCGCTGCACTTTACACGTTTTCATATTCTTTAATCGTTCAAATTATACAAACAAACACAATCATAAGAGCCTCCGATCCTAACAATTGGTATCAGAGCTCGGACAGTCAAATTTGATCTAACAATCAATTTGACATAACAGTTCGGCTCAAAATTCATTGATACTAAGGTTGGTTGTATTTAGTTGAAAAACAGAGTACCGAGTAAATCATGTTCAAAGTGGTTAATCAAAAACTCTGTAAATCAACCAAGATGTCATATGACACACGAATTTCACACAACAAGTGAATTCATGCAAAAATCACTCATAGTTTTCAGATCTGAAAACATATCTGTTAAACTATGGGATTATTTCATGTTTTCAAAATTGATTTTAATTGCTGTTATGAAAATTGTGTTGTCACTTTATTAAAATGCTAAAGTATGAACCTCAGATTAACAAAAACCAATGTTCATAAAACATTAGTGTTTTTGTTAACTTAAAAAGAGGGAAATTAAAACTTTAGTCATTCAAATCTTATGTGTTGAAAACAGGTTGAGTTCCTCAAAAGGACAAAATCAACTATGTTAAAATACATTAAGAAAATTCACAAATACTCAAAAGTGTGTCTATCTCAAAACTTTTGAAGTCAAAAGAAAAGAGTAAACATAAAACACTTATGAGTCAAAGTTTAGGGTAATAATGGTTATTAAGCAACTATGTGCATTCATCTGTTCAGAAAAAGGTTTTGATCTCAGTGAATGAACTCCAAAGAGGACTAGACAAATGTTCAAAAACTTATCCATGTGTCCTCATGTTTGCAATCAACTGACAAAGAAAATGGTACCAAACAGTGGTCAAAATGTATTCCAAAAGTTTCCTACCACTGTTGTCAAACTACTGACCATTTTTCAAACACTTGTGAGTGATGTGATTATATTCTCTATTGAAATTATACCAGATCTTTTTGATGCTGTTTTTAGAAAATCCTTTAACCATTTTTTTTGTTGTGTTCAAAGGATTTTCTCGAATAACCAGGATATATCATTCATTTTTTTTAGAATGTTTTTGAAACTTGTGCTTGTTTTTTGTTGGCAATAGTTTCAGCTCCTGACAGGATATAATACCTTATTTTTGTTGGTATTATTGTCCTCATAAATGGGTCAAAAGGAAATGGTACTCATGTCAAAATCATGTCATTCTCAGGTCTGTTCCTAAATTTTTATCAAAGGTTGATTGCAAACTGTGCTTGAATTACTAGGGTACTCATGTTTTAATTGAATATTAAACGAAAATGAGTAGCCTTAGTAAAAAGTTTTCATCATCTGGGGTACTAAACCACTGTCTTTTAAAATTGACATGTGGCAAAACCTTGAATGAAAATCTTCAAAACTGTTGCTGAAACACCTGTCCTTCAAAGTTGTACCATTTACCCTAACCACTGTTTTGTTCCAGCGTCTGATCTCTAAACACTGTCCACTGCTGAAAGTTAACCACTGATCCCTCATTTTCTTGAAAAGCACTGATGCTCAAAATCAGTGTCTTATCCACTGATATGCTATCTACTGATAGTTAAAATCATCCACTGTCCATAATTTTTACCGTTGTAACCACTGATGCTTGATACGTCAGTGGCTCTGAAAACAACTGTTCTCCATACTTCATCCGCCTCATCAGTGTTTGACACGTGGTCAGTTTTTAGCCCTCAGATCTTAATAACCGCTGCCACATCAGCGTTCATTTTTAAATAAAAACCCTGCCCTAAACCCCAAACAGGGTTTTACACTGTCGAATTGAATTCCAAAAATTCTCTTCTCATAGCAGTTTCCAACCCTTTTTCTCAAAAAATCTCCAAAATCTTCCTTCGATTATTCTCCGCAACAATGACAAAATCAAAATCAAAACCTAAATCACCATCACCTTCCAAAGAGGTCGCTCAAACGGCCGAAGAATTCATCGAAATACCATTCAAACAATCTCACAATTATTTGGGTTTACTCACAAAACCTACTGATAATCACACCTTTGACACCATCATTGAGTCATTATCTGCATCAAAGTACAAAACTTTGTTAACAGCAAATGCTCCCATCTATCTGCAAACCCAGAGAGAGTTTTGGAAAAAGGCGTCGCTTGAAAAACAAGACGGAAAAGTCATAGCCATTAACTCCTTGATACAGGGTAAAGCAGTTCAAATAACCCCACAGTCGATCTCCGAAGTCTTTAATCTCAATGATCAGAAAGGTAAACTCTCTTTTGAGAAAGCTGAGATGAAAACTGATTTCGTAAAAAAGGGATATGCAGAAGAATCAAAGGTAGATACCCTACAAAAGGGTTATTTTCCATCTGCACCCAGATTTTTATTTCACACACTTCTGATGTGTGCTTCGAATAAAACAACATCTTTCAACGAAATACCATTAAAAATTCAATGCCTGGGTTATGCTATTTTGAATAATCAGGACTACAACTACTCCCAGGAGATTTTCAATGACATGGTGAAAAACGTTGAAAGTAAAGCATTTTTACTTTTTCCAAGATTTTTGAGCTACTATGTTGAACAAAAATTTGAAAAGAAAAATTTAAATTTGCTAAAACAGGGTGTCCATTGTCAAATAAAAAGTTTAACAAAAGAAACATTTTCAAGGATGATGGCACCAATAAAAACAAAAGCAGAGGTACCTGAGCAGATTTTAGCAGTTACAACTGCTCCTCGGGTATCTGCTGCTGAGCCCACTGCTCCAGGTGATCATAGCAGCACAACCACTGCTTTGAAACCCACACCTGATATAACCAAAAAGACCAAAAAGAAATCATCCAGAAAACCCACCAAACCCAAAACAAAGGCAACTCTGGAAGATGAGATCCCAGAGGAAATGCCTGTGACAACACAAAAGTCACCACAAACCACTGCTGCTACTTCCTCACAGCAGTTGGAAGAAAGATCTCAACCCATGCCTAAAACTCCTCCTGTATCCTCACAAAAGGATCAGGTTGTAAGCACAGGGACACCACAATATGAAGCTCTGAATCCACTTGGATCCATCTTCCTCAGTCCTGATCCCAAGGACATGTCGCTTTCAACTCCCATCCCCTCACCAATAATAATGCCACAATCCATGCTACCTTTGTTGCATGCAGCTGCTATAGCTCAGACACAAACCAGTTCCTCTCTATCACCTGTCACTGAGAGTATAACCCCACAAGTGACTGGGTCTGATGCTACTACTCCTGCTATCCCAGCAACAACTGAGGAGGTTACACCCCCTGAGTTACAAGTAACTCTCGGTGGTAGTTCAACTGGAGCAGCAACTACAACTGGTGGATCAACAGATTCTCAGTTGGACAGTTGTTTCATAAGTAAGACTCCCTTGAAGGCAATTTCTTCCATGGCAACTTCGATAACCATCAGTGAGTTGGATCTAACCACTGGTACCATCAAAGGTTTATCGAGTGCTGAAGAAAGAAGTCCCCAGTACCAAGAAAAAAGGGCATCAATGGGTGATTTTTGGGACTCAGTTCCTAAGTCAAACATTGATATAACCACTACAAGTGGGGATTCAGATGATCCCAGTAAAATGGGTGATGATTCAAGATATCAGGAATTGACGGGCAGAGTGGAAAAACTTGAAGAATCAGTTTCTGAAATAAAAGAGATGGTGCAGGAGATTTTAAAAGCTCAGAAAGCACAAGCCTCTGCTATTCCTGCTCAGGCACCTGCACAACATGCATTTGCTAAAAATGAGCTTTGGAATATTTTTCAACCCATGCTTGAAGCACAACAACTTATGGCTGACAAAAAGCATGCTGTTCAAGTACAAATGCTGACCAACATGGTTGAATCAAGGTTCAAGGACACTCAAGCAGATATCAAGGCCATAAAGGCAAGCATTCAAAGTGTCTCTGGCAAAGCTCCTTCTTCCATATCATTCCTTGATAACCCCCCTTCAGATAATGCCAAAAAGGGGGAGAATATCAAGCTGTTGAGAAAACTGAATACGAAGGGAATTGAGCATGGCCTCCATATTGAGCCTGAAAAAGAAAAAGAAAAGCAGGTCTCAAAACCTGTTAGCCAAACAGCTGATACAGCAGCAGTTACAAAAACTGCTGCAGCAGCAGTTACAAAAACTGCTGTCAGTAAAACAGCTGCCATGTCATCAACACACATCACTCTACCACACACCACTACAACTACTGCTCCACCACCATCATCTACAATCATACCATCACCACTGCCTCCTGTCATAAAACAGAAGACAACAGATGTTACAACATCTGTTGTAATGACAGCAGCGGTTGAAGCACCAGTTGTTTCAACCACTGTCAGTCAACCACAATCCACTGCCATACAATCTACAACCACTGATCCACCCAAAACATCATCTGCTCCTTCTTCATTAAAAAGGAGAAGGAATCTCATATCAGATGATGATTCACCACCACCATCACCACCATCACTTCCATCACCTGCTCAAAAGCAGAAGACAACTGCTGACATATCAGCAGTTGTAATGACAACAGATGTTGAGACACCAGTTGTTTCAACAGCTGTTAGTCAGCCATCCACCACTGCTCTCACCTCTTCTACTTCACAGCCAAGGCTTTTCAACAGAATAAGAAAGCCAATACCTGCCGATGAGGGTACATATGATCCTAATGCTGCTAAGTATCCACTAGAGCTTGAAGCCATAAAAAATGAGATGAGACAATTCTATACAGAAAAGGATCCTTCAAAAAGAAGATTCTCCTCACTCATAGGCTACATGCCACCAGAGGATATGGATGATTACCTTAAACTCAAGGCAAGGCAGGCTAAAGCAAGAGCTAAATTTGAAAGTGAACGTGAAAATCTAAGCGAAGAAGGCATTACTAAAAGACTGGATTTCTTCCTTGAAAAGGCAAAGCAGATGGAAGAATTTGCACAGGAACTAATCAAAGAAAAGGCTGAACAACGCAAAGAGCTAAGAAAACAATATCTTGCCTACATTATGAAAGAAAAATTCTATCCTGCTGAAGAAAAACAATTTGAAGAATGGCCAATAATCGCTCTAAAGCATGAGGCTGAGAGGATTGAAAGAATCAAGAATGATTCTACAAAGAAGAAAAATCCTCCAAACTGGAACAAATTCAAAAAGCTCATTGCTGATTTCACTGCTGAGTATAAAAGAAAGAAAGAGGAGCTGGTGGATGCAAAAATAGACTCTGCTGAAGCCATATCAAAGTGGTCAAGACAGCAGACTGATGAAGCCTACAAAAGGCTGAAGAAAAGAAAGACATCTGTTTCAGGCACTTCTAAAAAGCAAGAACAAATGATGAAGCTTGAACAGAAGATGGGAAACCTCGACACACTGTTCCGGTCTACTTTTGCAACAAATCAAGAAGAGGGTGAACAGCTGACTGAAGAAGAGGTAATAGAGAAGGAAGCAGAGTACTTCAAAGATACCATCACGAAAATGGGTCTAAAAGAAGAAACTTCAACAAAGCTTCAAAGCCTTTTTAAGGCATTAAACAAACCTGCGTCTCCAAACACTGCTAAAGACAAGACAGAAGCTGAAAGACAAGAACTGATTGAACAAGAAACTGTAGAAGATATAGCTACAGCTGACAAAGTCTTTGAAGAAGCTTTCAAAAGAATGTCTGAAAGTCTGCAGTTGTTTTCAAGGCCATTATCCCTCAACTCATCCTCAAATAAGTCTCTCCCAAGAAACCCACTTGGCTTAAAAATACTAAAGTGGATGTCTGATCAAAAGACTCACGTATTGACCTTGGTCAGAGCCAATGGCGATGTGAAGCACATATCAAGGAAAGAAGCACTAGGCCTTAGTGTTCAAGATTTGCAGGATCTCCTTGGGCTTTCACTGTGTAGGGATGAGGATGACCAGAGTGCAAAGGAATTTGAAGCTGAATTCAAAGAACAAGCTAAGGCATTCTTGATGAGTAATAAAGGTCCTGAATAATGAAAGGTTTTGGCATTATCTGTTCCAGGGGGAGATTGTTGGGATTGAACCCTACCAGAGGAACAGATAATGTAAAGCCAAAACCAGGTCACATCAGAGGATTCACAATAAGCAGCAGTTTACACTTTGCTCTCCCCTTGAAAGTGAATTATAACAACTGATGGTCTCTATCCACTGTCGATATACAACTGCTGTTGCCCTTTCAACTGCTGATGAAAACCCTGAAGTATCCAAAACTGCTGGTCCTATCTACTGATGATAAAGCACTGCCTAGTCAAGGACTGATCAACCTTGAGTAAAGCACTGACATAAATGGAGAGCAGCTGTTTAGTAAATTGTTTGTTTTATGTATAGTCAGTGGTTAGGTTAGCAGTGTTTGTGTAAGGACAGTAGATACAGGTTGTTAGGCTGTTAGACGTCGCTTTCATGGTGACGTCAGCTGAGATACCTCAGTGGTTTGGTTTGCCTATAAATGTAACAGTACCCTGTACTGTTACATTTGATTGACTGAGCGAGTTCTTCTCCTCTAGTCTAATCCTTTCATCTTGTGTGCAACCAACCTTGGGGCATCAGGCTGAGGGGGAGCTTAGTATGTAAGCATATCTGTAATCTTTTGCTTTGATTTGTAAATCATTCGACTCTATGAGAAGCAATCGTTTGTCATACTATGTTTTCCTTTGATTGTGTTTACAAAGTTTGTTATTCATTTCCGCTGCACTTTACACGTTTTCATATTCTTTAATCGTTCAAATTATACAAACAAACACAATCATAAGAGCCTCCGATCCTAACAAAACTAGTTTTCTCATGATCCATCCCCTATATATATATATATATTTCACTAAAAACATTTTGATAAAAAACAAGTTATATTATTTATCAAAATCCATTGAAATACTTATTAAAATTTCATACGACCCGACCCAACTCGAACCGGACTGAAAATTATTATTACATAGCCATATAAAACATCTAGAAACTTCATTTACCGTTTGTTTCTTACACATGACGAAAAACTATGACGTTAAAGATGTCCAAGTACATATCACCGGTTGTTGACCCAAGAGCGGAAATTTTTAGGTTTCGTTTGTCTATCGCTATGTGATAATATATTTTCGATCTGGTTCGTGTGAGGTCGGGTCGTATACAATTTTATTGGGTATTTCAATGGATTTTGATAAATAATATAACTTTTTTTTTATCAAAATGTCATTGATTAAACACACACACACACACACACATATAGAGGATTAGGTTCAAGAGTGAACTCTAGTGTATTTTGCAAACCGAGTGAACTAATTATGGCCATACACATGTGTAAATCAATGGCCAGGATTTGTTCACTTAGTTCGCAAATACATTAGTGTTCACTCTAGAACCTCACCCTATATATATATATATATAGGGGAAGGTTCAAATGAAAACCACTAGTTAAAGTGAAAATCCGAAAACTAACTACAAAATCCTAAAAAACATACCAATTTTCGCTATTTTTTGTATATAAAAAAACTTTTTTTCAAAAAAAAATTTGTAGTGCACATGTGTATGTATACTACACATGTATATTATTACACACGTGGATTACAATTTTTTTCTGAAATTTTTTATATATAAAAAATAGCGATTTTTTAATAAAAAATTTGTAAAAAAGAAGAATTTTGGTATTTTTTAGGCTTTTTAGTTAGTTTTCGAGTTTTCGCGTTAAAAGAGTTTCCATTTGAACATTCCCCTATATATATATATATATATATATATATATATATATATAGGTAGAGGTTCCTCTAAAAAAATGTTTTTTGTAAGAAAGGTAAGAAAGAATCTACACCATTAGATCTTTGATCTAATGGTTGAGATCATAATGGCAAAATTGTAAATAATGTTTACTATTAAACATATTAATTTTCTAGATTAAGGGTATATAGGTAAATTTAACATTTTTAAATTAAGAAACTAACATTAATGCACATGTAACTTCCCCCCGTCTTTTTTAAACGTCAATAAGTTTTTATAAGTAACTTTTAAAAAAATACACCATAATAACGAGCGTTTTTTATCTTTAATATGAGTACCATATTTCTATACTTATATAGAGAAAAAAATACGTTTCGATCAGATATTTAGTCCATGAATGGTGTTATATACTTACTGAATGGTGATATACTTGTTGAATGGTGTTATATACTTAGTGAATGATGTTATATACTTGCTGAATGGTGTTATATACTTGCTGAATGGTGTTATAACTTGCTGAATGGTGTTATATACTTGCTGAATGGTGTTTATAGAGACCTTTTAAAAAAATCTAGTTCCTATAATTAAGGTGGCGGTTATGGGAAGTTTTTAATTAATTGAATTAATGATAAAATTACTTATTTACCCTTTTGAATTAATTTAGATTTAGGACACATGTCATCTCCACAATATTTCTCACCTTTCTCACACTTTTAACCTTTTTTTACAATAACCTTGCCCTATATATATATATATATATATATGATTCGGTTCAATTAAGAACCACCATGAGTTGTGAGAATCATGAGAACTCTTACTACCCGCATGAGTTAGGCCACATTTTTTTTGCACAAACGTGGATGAAAATGTTATAAATATATATATCTATATAATCTATAAGAAGAGATGAGCCGCTGATGTAAGTTTGCATATGTGTCAGCTAACTAGATATGCCACGTAATCTTTGCTGATGTCATAAATCACAATTTAAAATGTTAATTTAATCTATCTAATTATAATATTTCAAAATTCAAAATAAAGACACTTTTTCAAAGCAATGGATTTTTGAGGAGAGGGAGATTCAAAATTCAAATTCAAAATCAAATCTCCACATACATCAAGGGAGTGGGGAGATTAAAAATTCAAAATCAAATCTCCAACTCTACGTTTTCTCCCCTGCGTCGTCACTCTGCTCACTCAAAAACTCCGATCTACTTCCACCGTAAACCGATCTACTTCAACATTATTCGTTCTCCCCCAGATTTCCCAGGTATGGTTTCAAATCTCTAAATCTTTTATGCCCATGAACCCTAATTTACTTCTAACCATCCTGCAAATCCCTTTTTAGATCTGATACAAAAGCACCATAAACCTAAAAAATCACCATAAATCACTTTGAAATTTCTAGGGTTTAAGTATCTGTTTTGTGAACGGATTTATAGGCTATTAGAAACCCTAATTTGAAGCTTTTGAACACTCTCTTCTTCAATTTAGGGTTTCAGTTCCAGCTCCATCGCAATCGGTTTGTATCGAAGCTTCATCTTCTTCTCCTTCTCATCGAGCTTGTAGTCACACATTTAATGGCGGAAGACAATAACAGAAGAAACGAAGACGATCGAAGCAAAACGAGTGATATATTCTTCTTCGTTGCAGCCATCACGGTGTAATCGTCTTGCTCTGATAGTAAATCAGTTCTGAGCCTAAACTTAATTGGCTTTTACTGTTCAATTCTTTCACTAATGAGCTCTATGGGATTGAGATTTGAAATTGGTGTTATGATTATTGGGGCATGGGTAACATGAAAGTGACTGTCATTATTTGACTAGAGAAATTTTGGATAGTCAGTTGATGAGTAATTGCACTTTCTTTTTGTGTAATTATTGCATCTATTGATTATTTCCCAATGGTGATTGTATAATTACAGCCATTTGTTATTTCACAAGAAAGTTTTGTGGTGGCAGCTGGCTTAAAGACAGACCATGAAGCCAGTAAGTTTTAATCGTATTTCTTTTGATTAGACTGCATATATTTTGTAGACAAAAAGCATAGAGTCTATTTAATTTAGTTGCAGTTGGTAGGGAACTGGAGTTGATGTGAATATAAGAAATGTGGAAAATACAATACCTCTACATGTGGCATTGGCAAGAGGATCAAAATCATGTGTTGGAATGTGCAGGAACAAATTGTAATATACAGGTATCCATCTCTCTCTATTAAAGATGAAATTAGTGGCAGTGCTTATATAAAATAATACTAACTCACATGTAATTTTTGTTTTAAATGTTTTATTCACGATTGTGGCAGGTTGTGTTTATGTGAAGTATGAGCCAAAAGAGTGTGGGGGCTTCAAGTACATTTTTTCGTGTATTGGGTTTTACATGTAATATAGTGTTGAATGATTAATTTTGTTTGTTTATTGTAGTTATTTTTCATTATATCATTGTGCTTTTTTGTTTTAGGCATGCACCTTTTTATGCCTTAGCTTCCTATGCTGTTGTTTAGCCGACGCTTCTGATTCAGTTGACTGGGATAAAGGTACTTAATGCTTTCTTTGGAATGTGAGTTCTTCACTTTTACTTTGATTATGTTATGTTAATTATTCTTTCTTATTGTAATAGATTTGTTCGCAAAAGGGTTCGAGTCCATTTAACTAGTCCCGTGCTGAAGTGTGGTTGTTGCAGGTCTAAAGGAATGGGCCCCTCAGGTTATTTTAATTATTAATTGATGTTTACAAAAATGAACCACCATAACCACACAAGAAATGTCTATGGTTAGAACCAATTTCAGTGTTTGACATATCGACGCTCATGGTTGAAGCTGATGATTATTCGTTAGAATCTAAATAATTTTTTTTGATCTTCTTAGCTGCTGATAGATATTCTTTATAAACGAACATGAATATGCCCCCGTTTGTGTCCAATTGGTTCATTTACAGACCCATAATAGCAGAATAAAGTTATTGATTTTAGTGCAAAGTGTGAAAAAAATACTCGCGGAAATTTATGTCATAACTTCAATTGTTTAGAGTTTCTGATTTGAGTCACTGAGGATGTAATTTTTTTGTGAATGAAGTTGATCAGGGTTGCACATTATAGCGAGCTTGGGCGGTAATTATGGACTGCCCTTCGGACACCGAAGAACCAGAGTTTCAAGATGTGACTCGTGTCACAAGATCCACGTTCAAGAGGTACATGAAAGCTGTAGTTACACTGTGTACTCTTAATTACAATTACAAGTCAAGAAGAGGTTGATATGGTTTTGATAATGTGTGTGGGGTTGTTCAGGTTCATCAATCCATCCCCGCCAGTCCGACACAATTCACACCCCAAAAATTTAACGATTGTTTATCATCTCCTAATGTATTACCTTCAATGATTTTGTAGGAATCTTTAAACTTGAAGCTTAATAGAACAGATGTTGAGAACCCATGGTTCGTTTTTGGTATATCATATGCGGGAGCTCTTAGCACGTGGTTTTGTCTTAAATTCCCTCATTTAACATGTGGGAGTCTTGCAAGTTCTGGTGTAGTTAACGTGATTCTCGACTTCTATCAATATGATCAACAGGTTAATACCACTTTTTTTATTTAGTATTTTATATTTGTTTCACATTTTTTTTATTACTTTACTTGTGGCAGATTGGTGAGTCTACATAATGTAAAGCTATATTACAAGAAGTTACTCAAGTTGCCAAAAATCGGCTTGAGTCAATTGGTGAAGCTTTGAGAAACGAATTTGATGCTAAAGCAGTCGGTGGATGGTTGCCTAGACGAGCCGATACATTTGAGAAATTATAAAAGGTATCCTTATGTATCTGGTGTCTAATTAAGCCATTGGAATGTGCTAGGATGTTTTTATTTGATAAGCATAAACGATTTCTTGACGTTGACTTTATAAACCATTGTATTTGACTCTTTCTTGGAACAAGTTGGTAACCAGCTTTGGGCAGAAAAGTTGGTAGCCAGTTTTGGGTTTGGAGCTGATTTGGATGGTATGGGTCAAGATCATATGGTGGAAGATTCCGTTCAGCAAAGTATCGCTTTTGGTTGGAGTGTAAAGGTTGTTTCGGCTGCTGTTAGTTTTGGTCTGGTTGGGCAGGATGGTTTGAGAATTACTTCTTTGGATCGGCAATTTGATGCTATAGGATGGGCGGATAAGGTTCCAAGTTCTAAAGTGCAGTATGGAGTTTCTTTAAGTGTTAAACAGCCTCCGGTTAAGGCTGGGAATGGTTGGGGTAAGCTTTCTTCGTGTGGGATCGAGTGTAAAGGTTGATATTATTATGTGTTGCAGGCGTGTGTTGAACACTCTCGTGGTGAAGTCAGAAACTGCCTTCTAGCTGAGACCAGGGCCAATGCATTCCCAATAGCCAAAGATCCTGTCTTTGGATCAATTGGTAATGATCTGGTTCGTAACACAACGTTACATGTTCAATCTATTTGACCTCTTTCTTTATATATCCTGCAGGCAGAGTAATTCCAGAGAGTGTGATTTACAGCTATGGAACTGTTCTGCTTGATCTTTTGAGCGGAAAGCATATCCCTCCGAGCCATGTAATATACATTCTTTCATATATTCCTAATCTATATTTTTATATGTTTTCTCATGGTGACTTTTGACTGTTTATATTCCTGCATTTGATGTAAAATGCCAATGGTATAGTTTGCAGTTATACTAGGTGTTTGTGACTTCGTGTTTCTACTCTTTCTTTTCACGCATTGGATTTAATACGAGGAAAAACATGTTGTTGCTGATGGATTCATCCTTGGAAGGACAATATGCTGATGAGGATGCAACCGTGATGATTGAACTCGCTTCAAAGTGTCTTCAATACGAGGGTAGAGATCGTCCAGATGTCAAATTTCTTCTTACAGCAGTGGCACCCCTTCAAAAACAAAAACAGGTGAAAACATTTCTTTTCCCAATTTATGTGTTGTGTACACGTCAACCGGGTCAAACATGTGAAATGGGTTGAAAGTCAGCCCAAAGTCTCTTTACATGTCAAATAGCCCAGTTTGACCCCGATGCTAAATTTGACCTGTTTCAACCCTAACCTGTCGACCCGTTATCCTACATAGCTCGACATCTTGCAACTTTTGTGTATGTACACCTGACATACGAGCCTAATTGAAGTTGTTTTGGTGATCATTTGCGTCTATAGGTTGCATCCCATGTGTTAACGGGCCTGACGAAAACCCCGGTGGTGGCTCCAACCTTACTTTCTCCTCTCAGTAAAGCATGTGCCAGAATGGACCTTACTGCAGTACATGACATTTTGCTAAAAACCGGATATCGAGATGAAGAGGGTGCTGAAAATGAGGTTTGCGTAACATTTTTTTCTTATATCCTGCCCAAAGTTCCGACTTTTCAAGTGGCTATATACTAATATGTTCCATTGATATTTGTTTTATGAAGTTATCATTTCAAGAATGGACCCAGCAAGTGCAAGATATGCTAAATACAAAAAAGTTTGGAGATATCGCGTCTAGGGACAAAGATTTTAACGGTGCAGTTGAATTGTAACACCCGAAAACGGGTTTGGTAATCAAACCTCGTTAATAGTAAAAACGGGTAAAATACCGTTAGTGGTAAAATTAACCCGGTGAATATTAGGATTTAAATAAATAAGTCTAATATTTATTAAAAGGATGGGAAATACTTTGAGAAAGCAAAGTATATAAAAAGGCCCGAGATTTAATGGGACTTAAAATAAAACGGGTTTTTGAACAAGATGAATAACTAGGAAAATTATAACCTAGTTAACTACAAGTCTAGAAATAACTTGAAATAAGGTTAGAATAACCAAAATTAAATGTTAAACAAAAGGGGATGGACCAATGTTGTTAAACTTGAAACTATTATTATTAGTTTTAATAAAAAAAAAAACCAAACACCTCAATTGAGGCTCTGGTCGATCAAGAACAGGAAGGGGGCGACACCCTCACTTCCAAAACCCTAACATGTACTAAACTATCAAATTAAAGGCCAAAATCCAGTTGAAATCGGAATCTGAACATAGAATCGTGATCACCTCGTCAAAGGGGTCATAAGGTATGTCAAATTAGGTCATTTTGATTCGATTCAAAGTTCATGCATGTGATTGAAATCGAGTGAAGAGCTTAATTATGTGTTGTAAACATGAAATTGGAAGTGATATAAGGTGTAGGGACAAACCCTAGATGATTTCTTGATAAATTCTTGCATGTTAATTGTAAGGATCAAAATCACCATAGTGGGTGACTAATATGTTAGTGGAACTCGATAAACACTAGGATTAACACTCTTGTTCTAGTGTAAACTGAAATTGTGAGGAAATCTCTAAATTGTTGATGTTAAAATATGGACATGTAGTCTAATTTAAGTTAATTATGGTGATAAACTCAAGTCATGAACTTGGTTTAGACTATGTAGAAATCTGACCCGCTAGGTGTTTGATAAAACGCCTAAATGAGGGTTAAAGTGTTAAAGGTTGAGTAAAACGCAGATTTGAATATGTTAAGAAATTGTGCGTAAAGACTTATAAAAAGGGTTCTAAACGGATTGTGAATTGAACTCTTTAGGCAAGGAATCCGGATCGTCAAGTGGACAAGCCGGTGGAAATACGCGTTCAAAAAGAGTGCTTAAAAGGTACGTAACTACGATTCCGTTACGTTATGCTTGATTCCGTATTCTCGCTAGTAGACTTTAAATTACCATAATACATGAAATTGGCATTTACTTGAAGTGACGAAGATCACTAGGTAAATAGACGGGTCGAAAGGTGAAATTATTACCTTTTGACAATATTGTCTAATGATTTGTCGAGTTACATGTTATAGGAATAAATATCAAATGGATAAGTACATCGCTATTGCTTAGCGGCTACTAAGGCAAGTGTCACGACCCCCGACCCACCCTGGACGGAATCGGGAGTCGCGAACAGCCCAGTGGTACCGGTGATTAATTTGAAAATGTTGCAGCGGAAATTTCATCAGGACCGTGAGTTAGGAAAAATATCAGAGTTTAGAAAACACCGGATTTTTATTTATTAAATAGATGGGATAAATCCATGTTTTACAATGGTAGCTTTAATAAAGATAAATTTGATTACATAAAACAATATTTCTTAATTTGATTTAATTAATAAAATAAGCCACTTCTTGATGCCTTTCAGTGCCGTATCCATCTCTTACTCCAATCTACTGTAATTACCTGAAACGCGTTTTAAAAAGGTTTTGTCAGCAGAAAATACTGAGTGAGTTCATTCATTTTACTTAAAACATATTTGTTATAATTTACAGCATTAAGAGTTTTTACATTTGCTTCTTAAAGATTGGCAAAGACTTAATCACTGCAAAGTATAACTAGAAAACAGTGTTATAAATTACAGTATTAAGAGCGATTACAATGTTTCTAATATCAAACCAACTACCCACGGTATTTGTCACTCGACCGGATCTGTGACTATGGTCATATCCCCCATTGGTTGCCCCAATGGTGACGATTATCAAGTAATGTATACAAAACCCCACATACCGGCTGTAACTTGGTGATTACAAAGACTTAATCCCCGTAATTATAACTTTGAAATAAACATGCTTTTGTAAATAGATTTGATAAAAAGAGAATGACTCACATTATAATCATGCAGATTCATATGGCAAAGTTTAGTCTACAGATAAGCCTTGATGTATTGCGGATTTATACAGGCAGAGCTTAGCCTATTGATTTAGCATTGTAACCTAGTGCACACGAACTAGGTAGGTAACTTAATACAGCATTTACGATAACTCACGAGATTAAAACCCTCACAACGAATGACAAAGTACAATCACTTAAACATCCATCGGATTCACAACAAATGACAGAGTATTCCCCGAGTTCGGGTGGTACTCAAACATCTTGTCGGAATCACGACTAATGACAAAGGATAGTACTAAAACATCCATCGGATAGTTTCCATCGATCGGACATTGAATCGTAGCAGCGATCGAGTTAATACCCGGCATCGTAGCAGCACCCTGCTATACTAATTAGTGATTAGTGTGTGTTTTTAGAGTATTTGGACGATATCTCTGCGTACAATTTGAATTTTATCGTCGTTCAATCGCCAGAAATCAAGTGCCAATGCCTGCTATTTATACACCAATTTTGACATGCTTACGGACCGTAAGACTCAACCCTTACGGTCCGTAAGGGTCATATTTTCACTATAGGGTGGCCACGTGTGGGTGTAGGCCTGCTGAGTCGACGAAACGTTTAAATTCGATTTTGATAGCAATTTATAAAGATAATCGTCGAGTAGGGAATACCCCCCCCCCGAGTTTTAGGGGCCCTGATCCTGATTCTGATTGTTCTGAAAATTTTAGGGTTTGTGCAGAATCACTTGGGTGTCTCAATTAGGGTTTCCTATTGGATAAAATAATAAAATAATTAGGACTTTTAATGAGGGTTGTTACATTCTCCCCACCTTGTTTTAAATCTCGTCCTCGAGATTTGGGTTACGATATTTCTTTTAGACTTATGTCATATTTTAGTCAATAAAAACAATATTAAGGTAGATGACACAGAATTAAAATATCAAATTTTGTGAATACAAGTTGTATAATAAATAGGATTCAAAGGTTCAACTGAATTAGTTCAAGAAATTGATGACAAACGAATGAGATGAAATGATATAATTTCCAAGGTGACTAGGTTCAAGCAAAAAGATATATGATCAATAGATGTTTAAAATGAACGTGAAGGACTTTTAGAATCAATAAAATTCTTTGTCAAAAGAAAGCTTACTTTGATTGGCAACTGGGGAAAACTTAGAATTGACAAGTTCTAAATGAAATAAAAGTATGAAAAATGATTTGTCAAATATTTATGATATAAGAAAATTAAAGTGTTGAGAGGAGTGAATTACAAAGATACACCAAAAGACAATAGAGTTAGTGTATCATCGTTTAAAGTTCCAAGTTGTTTTAATTGTGAAGCAATGTGATAGTACACTATTAGTAGTAACCATATTTTTCATACTATGTCCTAGAGATCAAAATATAATAAGAACAAGTTGTTTTGGCATGACCAACTATTATATTATATTTTGTAAAGCAAATGTAATATATATATATATTATTTGTGTTCCTGTCTGAACCGTATTTTACATATCAAATATAAATACTATGTAATATATATTATTTGTTACGTATTTTTACTATATGTAAATGGTCACCACTTTTAAATAAATATATATTATTTTAGTATTTTACTATACTATGTAAAATAACTTATATTTTCTATGTAATATATATATTACAAAACACCGTAATGAAGTTATTACAAAATATTTTAGTATTGTAAAAGAAATCATTATTTAAATGAAAATTGTAAATAAAAGGTGTAAAAATATTTATTGTACAAAAGTATTTGTAAAATATTTTATAAATATATAACACTTAATGGGTCGATTCTATGTGATTACTTATTTTCGTTTTGAAATCATATAACGTTGTGAATGTTTTAATAAATGTTGTAAATAAGTGAAAACAGCGACTATTCTTATATAGTACAATGTTCCCCTAACCCAACTTAGTTGATGACTATCATATTATTCTTATATGGTTATTTTTCTTGCTAGAGTGTTACTGTACATAGTTATCACAAAACATGTGATAGACAATTATTTATATAATTTTATTCATCCTTCTAATTCTTGTATTGTTTTATGAAAATATGTCTTCTCCTTACAGTACAAAGTAAAATATTTTTATATATAATTAAAATTTTCTAAATAAGTATGATGACTTAATTTATATATATTAACTAGTCATTATCATGGTTGGATATTGATTAGTGCTGCCTTGTTTAAGCATAGGTGGCCAGTCCATGCCTAACTAAGGCTAGGCTATTCAATACCTGCCCCTGACAATAACCCTAGTACTTACTAACACTTCTGTTATTAATTTATTATTAATAATAAAACTAATATTAATTATCAATAATAAATAACTGAACGTAAACTTAAATGAGAGTATACTTCAACATAAATTTTATATATATATATATATATATATATAAATATAAATTCTTTACCTCAATGGTTTAATAAGAATATAGTAATACTATTTTGTAATCCCTTATGTAAGTTTCCATATATAATTAATTTTGTATAATGTTTTTCGATTGAAGATGTTAAAGCAATAATTATCACGAAAGGCTAGATTGATGTTGTAAGAATCATTAAGAGATACATTGAAATATGACAAGAATTTGTGTATCATTATCTTAGCACACGATTTGTGTTAAGATGGCTTTTATCAATAAAGCAATTTAATATATAATTAAATAAATAATTAAATTCGTATATGATATATATAAACGAGATTTGTGCAAGCTTTAAATTTTGTGAAAATGTCAGTACAAGGTAATCGTGATCAAAGAAATAATTCAGTGAAGTCGAAGGCCAAGCAAAACAATTGAAGTGTTTATTGGAAATAGGATATCTTCAATCCATCATATGAAATTTTTTTGAAATGAATATGTAATGCGAGAAAGTTCAAATAGTTGAACTTGATTTAAACAAAACAAGTTTTAATAAGAAAGTTTGGACATGGTCACAATAGAAACTATGTATGTCAAAGAAAATTAAATTTTTCAAGAAATTTATTGACTCGATATCAAGGAGTTATTGTTTTGCAATAATGCGGTTCACAGTACAAAAAGCGGAATGATATTTGAGTTTGGATAAAATAACAAATCGGAATGAAGCCCTCCAGTGTTCTTTATAAATCAAATGAACCAAATGCATAACAAACAATGCATGTGTAACGTGTGGATTTACCAAGAAATGAAATAGATCAATATTCGCTACTATGAAAGAAATCCTCATGGTATGATGACTATTAAGGGAAGTAGAAATACGAAAGTTAATTTATTATATGCAAAAGTCAGAATTTCAACGAAAGAAATATAAGAACTTTTATCTGAAATTTCGTGTGATAACCGTTGTTAAGTGAAATTACCAGAGAATGTTGAATAAAATGAAATAGGGAATTTGCAAAGGTATGTGACTCCTTTTGCAGTGATAATAATTATGACTCTTGTGTACCTACGATTGTGAAATCTTGTTACAACATACCTCAGCAAGATTTGTAGGATCATATGGCAAAGTGCTTCTTTTTGATTAATAGTTTTTCTATTGACGGAATTAGTATTGGTGTCATCATGTCTAAATTATATTTTCCAAAGGTCTTGCCTCGAAAGTTATGTGTGATATACTTCAACTTCTGTGGACTTATAATTAAATTTTGGGTTATTGGATTTTATCACCCGCAACTATCGGCCTTTGGCCGTTGACACCCGCAACTAACACTTTGACACCTGGCACCCCCAACTTGTCTTTTTGTTTGCACTGGCACCACTCAGTTAAATATTCTCTAACTTGGTTAGTTATTTGTCCGACGTGGCACACAGTTGATGAGTTGGACGATTATGTGGCGAATGATGTGTCACTTCATCTCCTTCTTTATAATACAGACAACATAGTTGGAGCTGATTCATGGCCAATTCAATACATCTCCAAGGTCAATAGCTTCAATCTAAAATTCATTAACCCACTCATCTCTCTCTCTCTCTCTCAATCACAACACAAACTTCTGTTATTAATTCTTCCGGCCGACGGAAAACTTCTTCGATTCCGGTTAACAACCATATCTCTTGCAGAAATTTCCCTCTGTTGAAAAGGATTATCATGTTATTTAATATATGACGTCAGGAACAAGGTTACCAAGCTAGAAGGAGAGAGAGAACAACAAGCGCAGAGAGCGTCGTCGGCGTGCAATCGCCGCTAAGATATTCGCCGATCTTCAAGTTTACGGTAACTATAAGCTTCCGAAACACTGCGACAACAACGAGGTCTTAAAAGCCCTTTGTAACGAAGCTGGTTGGATCGTTGAAGAAGACTGCACCACTTATCGCAAGGTAATTTCAGTTTATCTTCTAATTGTACTAGAGGTGTTGATGATGAAATCTTTTTTCGTCATTCTTTTTTGGAGGTCAATAAGTTGTCAAGGATTGATGAAATTTTGGATTGATGGTGTGTTTATCTTGTTATTAGTATGACGATGTTTGCCACTGTTGTTGGAATATTGTTTGCAATAGTTTTTATGGATTATTGTTGTTGGCCAACAACTCATCGAAGATCAAGATTTGTAGCAGAATGGTATTGGGGTTGCAGGTACCTTGTGGTGGTGGTGGTTATTGGCCGGAAAAGAAACGAGAGGGGAGGTGTCAGGTGTGGATGTGTTTTGTATCAGTGAACTCTATGTTGTCCGTATTATAAAGAAGGAGATGAAGTGACACATCATTCTCCACATAATCGTCCAACTCATCAACTGTGTGCCACGTCGGACAAATAACTAACCAAGTTAGAGAATATTTAACTGAGTGGTGCCAGTGCAAACAAAAAGACAAGTTGGGGGTGCCGGGTGTCAAAGTGTTAGTTGCGGGTGTCAACGGCCAAAGGCCGATAGTTGCGGGTGATAAAATCCAATAACCCTTAAATTTTTATGTGTTTTCTTGTACATTATCACAACTTTACATGCTTCTTACTTGCGTTAATAGTTTATGATAATGCATTTAGAAATTCTTATACTTTTAATAATGTCCCAATTTAAAGGGTTTCTATTGTTTATATTGTCGCACGAGTTATGAGGTAAATGATTAAACGAAATAATATTTGATATCGGAAAAGAGATTCCTAATAAAGAAATCTAGACACATATACTTGTGCTTTATTCCTATTTGACTTTTTGGAATTTCTTATAGATATATATATATATATATATATATATATATATATATATAATCATATATTTCACATGCTGAAATAAACATACCATCTATCAGGTTAATGTATTTAACAGATATATATTTCCAAAAACCAGTCAGATATCTGGTCATGATACTATTTAGGGAAATCTTGTCACTCGTTTGACATATTATATACCCTGTCTTATCCGGTTCGCGCCGGAGAGGTAACCTCAGTATATCCGAACAAACTGGAGAGTCTGCTACACCATACCCAGTCTTGTCGGAGAATTTTTTTTTTTTATTTCCCATAAATAGTATCTTTTCAAGATTTTAAAAGTGCCTCTTTTATTAGGGCTTTTATCCAGAATCAAGGAAACTTGTATTCCCATAACACATCTTATTCTAGACCAAGTAATATCAATAAGCAACAATTACTATTAATTCTTGCTTATTTATCATATCTTGCAATATTCTAATTACCATTCTTATGGCATACAAAAACCTATCATAATTTATTCACATAAGTACTTAGCTTATCTTGAAGTTTATACTAACGCATCTTTTCTTAAGTTCAGGTCTAAATGCTATCATGTGTGCTACCAGTTAACAGCAATCTCCTAACTCTTTTATACAAACTTAGGTATTATTGTTACAACACCTAAAGGCTTTAAATCAGTGGCTCTGATACCACCTTCTGTCACGACCCCCGACCCACCCTGGACGGAATCGGGAGTCGCGAACAGCCCAGTGGTACCGGTGATTAATTTGAAAATGTTGCAGCAGAAATTTCATCAAGACCTTGAGTTAGGAAAAATATCAGAGTTTAGAAAACACCGGATTTTTATTTATTAAATAGATGGGATAAATCCATGTTTTACAATGGTAGCTTTAATAAAGATAAATTTGATTACATAAAACAATATTTCTTAATTTGATTTAATTAATAAAATAAGCCACTTCTTGATGCCTTTCAGTGCCGTATCCATCTCTTACTCCAATCTACTGTAATTACCTGAAACGCGTTTTAAAAGGGTTTTGTCAGCGGAAAATACTGAGTTCATTCATTCATTTTACTTAAAACATATTTGTTATAATTTACAGCATTAAGAGTTTTTACATTTGCTTCTTAAAGATTGGCAAAGACTTAATCACTGCAAAGTATAACTAGAAAACAGTGTTATAAATTACAGTATTAAGAGCGATTATAATGTTTCTAATATCAAACCAACTACCCACGGTATTTGTTACTCGACCGGATCTGTGACTATGGTCATATCCCCCATTGGCTGCCCCAATGGTGACGATTATCAAGTAATGTATACAAAACCCCACATACCGGCTGTAACTTGGTGATTACAAAGACTTAATCCCCGTAATTATAACTTTGAAATAAACATGCTTTTGTAAATAGATTTGATAAAAAGAGAATGACTCACATTATAATCATGCAGATTCATATGGCAAAGTTTAGTCTACAGATAAGCCTTGATGTATTGTGGATTTATACAGGCAGAGCTTAGCCTATTGATTTAGCATTGTAACCTAGTGCACACGAACTAGGTAGGTAACTTAATACAGCATTTACGATAACTCACGAGATTAAAACCCTCACAACGAATGACAAAGTACAATCACTTAAACATCCATCGGATTCACAACAAATGACAGAGTATTCCCCGAGTTCGGGTGGTACTCAAACATCTTGTCAGAATCACGACTAATGACAAAGGATAGTACTAAAACATCCATCGGATAGTTTCCATCGATCGGACATTGAATCGTAGCAGCGATCGAGTTAATACCCGGCATCGTAGCAGCACCCCGCTATACTAATTAGTGATTAGTGTGTGTTTTTAGAGTATTTGGACGATATCTCTGCGTACAATTTGAATTTTATCGTCATTCAATCGCCAGAAATCAAGTGCCAATGCCTGCTATTTATACACCAATTTTGACATGCTTACGGACCGTAAGACTCAACCCTTACGGTCCGTAAGGGTCATATTTTCACTATAGGGTGGCCACGTGTGGGTGTAGGCCTGCTGAGTCGACGAAACGTTTAAATTCGATTTTGACAGCAATTTATAAAGATAATCGTCGAGTAGGGAATACCCCCCTGAGTTTTTGGGTCCCTGATCCTGATTCTGATTGTTCTGAAAATTTTAGGGTTTGTGCAGAATCACTTGGGTGTCTCAATTAGGGTTTCCTATTGGATAAAATAATAAAATAATTAGGACTTTTAATGAGGGTTGTTACAGCAAGGTATTGAAACGGGTCAATATATTGATTCGAGCCAGGTATGTATAATAACACAACTCATCTTGTAGAATTTGGAGTTCTATAAGAGTTAGACAATGTTAAAGTGTAGATATTCGGTTATCTTTAAGGTAAACCAAATAAATTGAATTATATTCATGGTGTTTTAGAAGCACATGGGTTTATAAATAAGATTGTAGTTAAAAGGGTCGGATTTTGGGTCAATTAAGTATTTAAAGGACCCTTATAGTTAAAGAAGAATGAAAATTGACCAATTTTCCCTTGTAAGCCAATTCGGACGAACGACCCTTAAAGGTGGTTCGGAAATAAGTTTTATGATTTTATAAATGCTTAGGATAAGTTAGATAGTGAAAAACGTAAATTCTTGGGTCGAAGAGCTTTATATGAGTCTTTGCCTTAAAATGGTAATCCGAGGGGTAAAACTCGGAACATATAGATATCCACATTAAACCCAATACACATATACTTGTAGTGGGAGGTTTCTAGATAAGAAATGTAGAACTACAATGCTAGAAGGGAATGAATGCGATTTCAACCTTTAAAGTGCTTAAATACCCTTAACGGGTCAAAATAAGCATACGAGCGAAAATGGGTTTAAATTGTGTAATAAACCTGTGATTAGAATCTAATATGGTATATAACATTTATTTGAAGAAGTATAGGTGATGTAGGAATCAAACAAATATGTTTGTTCGATAAAATGCATAAACGGGTAAAATTTGATAAAAAGGTAACGAGTCGAAGGCTTGAAAGTCTCAAAATTTATTTATGTTGGATGTTGGATTTTAACTCCATAAGATGGAGAATTAAATTACGGACGCGTAGGAAAAAGAATCGGGTAAAATGGATCAATAACGAAGAAGTTATGGTCGTTTCCGTGAAATCGGGTTGAGCTGGGAATGTACAGCAACAGCTGAAGGCAACAGTCTGTGAAAACAAGGGCTAGGCGTGATGCCTAGGCCCTTGGCGTCACGCGACGCCCCTAAATCTGGAAAATTT
Organism: Helianthus tuberosus; assembly: GCA_030545235.1. NCBI lineage: Eukaryota > Viridiplantae > Streptophyta > Magnoliopsida > Asterales > Asteraceae > Helianthus > Helianthus tuberosus. The sequence continues at coordinate 99,689,805 of CM060397.1, forward strand.
TTAATTTTTTTCATTTTAACCCCTGTACTTATTTGAACTTAATATTTGACTATCAAAACTAACTTTTAAGTTGGTTTTGATCATAGGTGATCGCCAAGAGTGCCCGGATGAAGATCAAGCTCGATGAGGAACCGAACACGATAAAATACAAGCTTCCGCGCGGCGTTTTGTCGTATCTTTAAAACGACGAATCCAATTACATTAAGTTGCATTTTTTTGAAATGTTGTTAACATGTGAAAATGTTAGCATGCAAAGTTTTTGTAAAGTCACATTTTAGCATTTAAATGTGTATTTTATTAATAAAATCTTGATTTATTAAGCCGGGTGTTACAAGTTGGTATCAGAGCCTTGGTTTAAGAGATTCAAGTATGGTGGGAAAACTATACTTGGACTTAAACCTTATGCTCTTAGTAAAGATTGGTGTTCGGTTCGATGCTTGATCGCAAATCCGGTAAGTACTTGTATATCAAAGGTTTAGTATGATTAAAGTGTTGAGAACAACACATATGGTTATCGTGTAATACACGTTACACCAATAAAAACGATATAGAATAGATATAGTCAACGAAATTACACGCGTTGATGCGTATAGTCGAAAAGCCTTGTATTATAATACGGGCATCCTTTAATGTTGAAATTACTAACTGTCGTATATGTTTTAGTTGAAGGACACTCGCATATGAGGATAGCGTGAGTTGAACAAATTACGGATATGAGGATGAAACGGTCCGAGGTATGACAAGCAAAGCATACTCATCAAGGATCTAAATCGCGTAGTGATCGCGAACAAGGTTAACGGAAAAAGGAGAGCCTGATAGAGCAAGCATTATCATGTGCACGTTTTAAATTATCGTATAAATAAGTAATATGCAACAAATACGTAGAGATTGGAAGTTGCATATGTAGATTGAAAACTTGGAAAAACCTGAATAGAAAACCTATCCGGGATATTGTTTCCAAGAAAAACAAATAGAGGCATTACTTACATGGGGTGTAATGTGAAAATTATAAAAAGGTCATGTATACCAGGTGTTGATCGCTTACTCTGGCCAAGTAAGTAGTGAACACGTGGTACCATGAACTTCTTATGATGGACACATTTATGTCCGATGTAGTAAGGGTGGGGTGAATGGGACTAGCTTAAAAAGTACCCAAATGAATCAAATGAGCAAAAATATTTGATAATAATGTAAACGCACAGCCGGGTGACGGAAGCGTATTACATTAGGATGATGAGCCCGAGTGAAGGGACAAAGATTAATGTAAAACGATTAAGGTATGCAATTGGGAGGGGTGTGCTTACACACGAACCCGGAGAATGCAAAGATGACTCTTAACGGGCCGATTTAGTAAAACACCAAATTTGAGAACAAAGTAGGAATATAAAAGCGAAAAAAGTCATAAAGCATACCGTAAGGGTTGCAATAATAACGACTTCGGTAAAACACCCAGTTGGTGGGTAAGGATTTAAACACATGCGTGAATCGAGAAACGGGAACTCGGATGGAAAGTTAAAAGACTCGGGTTTTGAGTCATAACTAAAAGATGACAAAATAATGTAAATAGAAATTTTGAATAAATTATGTTCAGCTATTTCAAAGCTGAACAGGTCAAACAAAGACTGAAGTTTGGCATTCATAAGCGATGAATGTTCACACGAACAAGTCAAACAAATTTAATAAAGGATGACACTTGCTAAATTAAGTAAGTGCGAATCGGATAAATAAAAAGTGCGAAATATTAATAAACCTATGTAAAGGAGTTATAGGCGTTAAAAACATTGAAATAAAAGAACCTGGGTAATGGGACGTAAGGAAGTACAGGTAAGAACCGGGTAACGGTAAGTGTATGGAAAACCGACGTGTAATTGACGTTAGAAGTCGAGAAGTCGGAAAGATGATTCGAAAGAAAACAATGTAGCCTTAGACTACGGTCAAGGTCAAATGAAATCCAAAAAGCAAAAAGGTGAATAATTATAAACATAAAAAGGGGTACCTTAACGCCATATGCGTATATAAACGTATACACATTTGAATAAAGACTAGAATAAAATATGATCTACGGGATCATCATAACCTACGGGATATTAATTAGTGTAAAGGCCTCGCCTTAAAAAGGTGAAAAATCTAAAGAAATAAGCCTACGAGGCTAAGTGAAAGAACCTACGGGTCAATAACGTGAAGCGAGGAAAATGGTTAAACTCCCCGCGTAAAATAATAACGGAAGGTAAAGGTAGTATAAAAGCGAGGGGTTTCGCTAACTTAACTGAGTGAGTTAAAAGCGAAGAGATCGTGAAAGGCCTGGTTGACAAAAGTGAGGGATTTCACTAAAACATCTAAACGGGCAGAAATAACAAAAGGGATTCACAATTATTTAAATTCTGATAATTCACAAAAAGGACAAAAATATTACCGAGAAGACAACGGAAAGGAATAAATTTTCAGACGTAAAAGTCCTAGAAATGAGTAAAAGATGTAAGACAAGGAGAAAAAGGAAACGTTAAACTAAAATTTAGTTTTAGTAAGAAACAATGTTTTAACAAATATAGATATTACGAGGGAGATTAGAAAATGGTTAATATCAAAGAGTATGGGTCTTAGCATCGATAGGTGCGAGACAATACATTCGAAAAGAAGAAGTATGATAAAGAAACGTTGATATAAATTAAACATGACGTGACACGACCACGGTCAAGAAATACAATGTGAAGTGGAATCACATTATAACCAAGCGAGCGGCAAAGAGTAACTGAACTAATAAGTCTAGCTAGTGGGACCGGCTAAGGTCATTTAAATAAATTTGGTTGCTTACAATCGGTGGATTCGGTATAACTGAACTGAATAAATGAACTTGAAAACAAAAGAAATTGTTGTTAAAAGTGAAAAAATTTCACTAAAGACCTTTAAACGGGTCAAGGTAACGGATTCACAAAGGGTTCGATAATATGGATATCGCTAAGTTAATTAAACTAGTAGAAATAACGAAACTACGTTATTTCAAGTTGCATTATGTCGAATGAGGCACGTAGACGTTTTGTAACCAAAAAGGTATTACCATAATTTTTCTGGTAATACTAACAATCAATTAAAATATGAGCAATGCTCAATTGATTATCCAAAGCATATGCATGGAGTTAAACTCGATAAATTATGAAAGAAAAGGTTTCGAGGACGAAACCTCTTTAAGGGGGGTAGACTTGTAACACCCCGAAAACGGGTTTGGTAATCAAACCTCGTTAATAGTAAAAATGGGTAAAATACCGTTAGTGGTAAAATTAACCCGGTGAATATTAGGATTTAAATAAATAAGTCTAATATTTATTAGAAGGATGGGAAATACTTTGAGAAAGCAAAGTATATAAAAAGGCCCGAGATTTAATGGGACTTAAAATAAAACGGGTTTTTGAACAAGATGAATAACTAGGAAAATTATAACCTAGTTAACTACAAGTCTAGAAATAACTTGAAATAAGGTTAGAATAACCAAAATTAAATGTTAAACAAAAGGGGAGGGACCAATGTTGTTAAACTTGAAACTATTATTATTAGTTTTAATAAAAAAAAAATAAAACCAAACACCTCAATTGAGGCTCTGGTCGATCAAGAACAGGAAGGGGGCGACACCCTCACTTCCAAAACCCTAACATGTACTAAACTATCAAATTGAAGGCCAAAATCCAGTTGAAATCGGAATCTGAACATAGAATCGTGATCACCTCATCAAAGGGGTCATAAGGTATGTCAAATTAGGTCATTTTGATTCGATTCAAAGTTCATGCATGTGATTGAAATCGAGTGTAGAGCTTAATTATGTGTTGTAAACATGAAATTGGAAGTGATATAAGGTGTAGGGACAAACCCTAGATGATTTCTTGATAAATTCTTGCATGTTAATTGTAAGGATCAAAATCACCATAGTGGGTGACTAATATGTTAGTGGAACTCGATAAACACTAGGATTAACACTCTTGTTCTAGTGTAAACTGAAATTATGAGGAAATCTCTAAATTGTTGATGTTAAAATATGGACATGTAGTCTAATTTAAGTTAATTATGGTGATAAACTCAAGTCATGAACTTGGTTTATACTATGTAGAAATCTGACCCGCTAGGTGTTTGATAAAACGCCTAAATGAGGCTTAAAGTGTTAAAGGTTGAGTAAAACGCAGATTTGAATATGTTAAGAAATTGTGCGTAAAGACTTATAAAAAGGGTTCTAAACGGATTGTGAATTGAACTCTTTAGGCAAGGAATCCGGATCGTCAAGTGGACAAGCCGGTGGAAATACGCGTTTAAAAAGAGTGCTTAAAAGGTACGTAACTACGATTCCATTACGTTATGCTTGATTCCGTATTCTCGCTAGTAGACTTTAAATTACCATAATACATGAAATTGGCATTTACTTGAAGTGAGGAAGATCACTAGGTAAATAGACGGGTCGAAAGGTGAAATTATTACCTTTTGACAATATTGTCTAATGATTTGTCGAGTTACATGTTATAGGAATAAATATCAAATGGATAAGTACATCGCTATTGCTTAGCGGCTACTAAGGCAAGGTATTGAAACGGGTCAATATATTGATTCGAGCCAGGTATGTATAATAACACAACTCATCTTGTAGAATTTGGAGTTCTATAAGAGTTAGACAATGTTAAAGTGTAGTTATTCGGTTATCTTTAAGGTAAACCGAATAAATTGAATTATATTCATGGTGTTTTAGAAGCACATGGGTTTATAAATAAGATTATAGTTAAAAGGGTCGGATTTTGGGTCAATCAAGTATTTAAAGGACCCTTGTAGTTAAAGAAGGATGAAAATTGACTAATTTGCCCTTGTAAGCCAATTCGGACGAACAACCCTTAAAGGTGGTTCGGAAATAAGTTTTATGATTTTATAAATGCTTAGGATAAGTTAGATAGTGAAAAACGTAAATTCTTGGGTCGAAGAGCTTTATATGAGTCTTTGCCGTAAAATGGTAATCCGAGGGGTAAAACTCGGAACATATAGATATCCACATTAAACCCAATACACATATAGTTGTAGTGGGAGGTTACTAGATAAGAAATGTAGAACTACAATGCTAGAAGGGAATGAAAGCGATTTCAAGCTTTAAAGTGCTTAAATACCCTTAACGGGTCAAAATAAGCATACGAGCGAAAATGGGTATAAATTGTGTAAAAAACCTGTGATTAGAATCTAATATGGTATATAACATTTATTTGAAGAAGTGTAGGTGATGTAGGAATCAAACAAATATGTTTGTTCGATAAAATGCATAAACGGGTAAAATTTGATAAAAAGGTAACGAGTCGAAGGCTTGAAAGTCTCAAAATTTATTTATGTTGGATGTTGGATTTTAACTCCATAAGATGGAGAATTAAATTACAGACGCGTAGGAAAAAGAATCGGGTAAAACGGATCAATAACGAAGAAGTTATGGCCGTTTCCGTGAAATCGGGTTGAGCTGGGAATGTACAGCAACAGCTGAAGGCAACAGTCTGTGAAAACAAGGGCTAGGCGTGACGCCTAGGCCCTTGGCGTCACGCGACGCCCCTAAATCCGGAAAATTTTTAAATTTTGTCATTTTAACCCCTGTACTTGTTTGAACTTAATATTTGACTATCAAAACTAACTTTTAAGTTGGTTTTGATCATAGGTGATCGCCAAGAGTGCCCGGATGAAGATCAAGCTCGATGAGGAACCGAACACGATAAAATACAAGCTTCCGCGCGGCGTTTTGTCATATCTTTAAAACGACGAATCCAATTGCATTAAGTTGCATTTTTTTGAAATGTTGTTAACATGTGAAAATGTTAGCATGCAAAGTTTTTGTAAAGTCACATTTTAGCATTTAAATGTGTATTTTATTAATAAAATCTTGATTTATTAAGCCAGGTGTTACATGAATACTATTCAAAGGTAATTTCTTCACGTCTCATAAGTTCATGGTATTCAACTTTTACTTAAACCGTTATTTCAAAATGCGGTTGGTTTCAATGATGTCGGTCCCATCGGGTACTATCTTCGTGAGGCGGGCCCTATCTTACTTGATGATTGGACAACCGGAACCAGCGTTAAGGGATGCCATGCAAGCACAAGTATGCTTGCCAGAATGGCCGACTGCTTTTTACATGCAGTCTTTGGCTCTCTCAAAGCTTGGAATGGAAACTGATGCTCAAGACATGCTTAATGACGGAGCCGGAGTCAGAGTTACTGTTGTTAATGCGATGGCTTCTTCTGGGTTGCATTTGACGTTAGAGAGTGCTTCCGATGATGCTGGTGGTGGAAAGAAATTGGCAACAAGCGTGCTTGATAATGGCGAAGATGAAGGCACAAACAATTTAAATGATATATTATAATCTGTTATAAAGTATTTCATTTCGATCGTTATTAAACCTACCCGTGTGTTCACATGGGTCTTACTACTAGTATATATGTAGAGGAGGAGTTGGGTAGAAAGTGAGTTTTTCCTAGAAAGTCTAGGAATCAATAAGAATTGGACATGTGGCATTGAAAGATTTTAACTAGAAAGGCATTTATGTACTTTCACATTCTAATTTTATATTTGGAATTTATATTCATTAACTAACATTACACGTACTTGATTTGTAACTGATTCTATCCATGATTTTCGGAATTTTTGTTGTTTTCGATTTCAAATCATACGCAAATATCAATTCTTGGATCGTTATTTGTTCACAAGCTTCATTCGTATTCAATATTTTTATTCGGAAAGGAAAATTATGGCTTCAAACACACTTGTTGATTGTGTAGATGGTAATTGCAGTTATTTTTTTGTTTACTATTGTAGTTTTGTTTGTAGATTATTAACACTTATCTGGAAAATCATCAGCATGTTCTTGTTGATGTGTTTTAACAGTCAGAGAGCTTGAAGTTAATGTGTTTATTGATACCATAATGTGACAGATGTGTTGTACCATTCATGCTGGTAATGCTGGAGGATTTCTTGACATTGTGTTTTAACAGCAAGCAGATTAATACAGTTGTGTTTTAGCATTCATGTTGGTAGTGCTGGAGGATTTCTTGACTCTGTGTTTTACCATCCATGCTGGTAATGCTGGAGGATTTCTTGACATTGTGTTTTAACAGCAAGCAGATTAATACAGTTTGTGTTTTAGCATTCATGTTGGTAATGCTGGAGGATTTCTTGACGCTGTGTTTTACCATCGATGCTGGTAATGCTGGAGGATTTCTTGACATTGTGTTTTAACAGCAAGCAGATTAATACAGTTTTGTTTTAGCATTCGTGTTGGTAGTGCTGGAGGATTTCTTAACGTTGTGTTTTACCATCCATGCTGGTAATGCAGGAGGATTTCTTGACATTGTGTTTTAACGGCAAGCAGATTAATACAATTGTGTTTTAGCATTCATGTTGGTAGTGCTGGAGGATTTCTTGACGTTGTGTTTTAACAGCAAGCAGATTAATACCCGTTGTGTTTTAGCATTCTTGACGCTATGTTTTACCATTCATGCTGGTACGATGTGTGACATTTGTCACGATGTGTTTTCTCTGATGTTGTGTTTCTTCATGTAGGATAGAAGGAAGAGAGAGAGAAGAGAGAAAGGGAGAGAGAGAGAAAATTGCAACAAATGTGGGGTGGTTTATGGAATGACAGTTATTTCCATATTTAAAACAAACTAAATGACATATCTACCCCTGATTAATTAAATAATCCTATTTTTAAGAAACATATATTACCAAAATGCCACCAAGATGATCTCAACCATTAAACACACCCATTGGATGGCCCAGATCGCTTTCTAGACTTTCTAAGAAAAACACACTTTCCACAGGATCCCCACTCTCTCTCTCTCTCTATATATATATATATATATATATATATATATATATAGAGGGTAGGGATCCTAAGAGAAGTCCACCCTATTTGGGAAACCTGATAAGCATTTTGTACCATACATTTTCCCTAATTTTTTTCGTAATATACACATATGTATAGTATAAAATTGACTATATACATACATGTATATTGTCAAATCTTGAATTATACACATATGTATATAGTCAATTTTAAACTATACATATATGTATATTACGAAAAGCTTAGGGGAAATGTATGGTCCAGAATGCTTCTCAAGTTTCTCAATTAGCCTAGTGCTTCTCACGTGATCCTAACCATATATATATATATATATAGGGGTAAGATCAAATAAAAAGTTAATTTTCCCCAAGTAGGATGAGAAGGAATCTTAACCATTCATTTTTCAAATCAATGGTTAAGATGAAAGTGTAGCAAAAAAGAGGAGTGCAAGGGTATCATGGGAAAATCATATTTTTAGACTTTCTCTCTCCACATGCAAGGCACATGCATATTTCACCCCAATTTTTTCAACGTTTATAACTTTTTTATACGACATTATTTTTTCATAAAAATTTCACCATAAAATCAAGCGTCTTTTTATCTTTAATTTGAGTACCATATTGCTATATAAAATATGAAGACTAAAAAAACCCACTAAAATGTGTTGTATTTCTATATTGTATAACATTTTTTTGTGCTATATTTTTGTACTATATTTTTGTGCTAAATTTTTTTTGCTGATTTTTTTTGTTTTAAATTTTTTTTCTCAATTTTTTGTGCTGGATTTTTTTGTAGTACATTTTTTTTGCAGAATTTTTTCGTGCTATATTTATTTGTACTAGATTTTTTTTGCTATATTTTTTTGTACTACATTTTTTGTGCTATATTTTTTTGTACTAGATTTTTTGTGCTAGATTTTTTTGTGCTAGATTTTTTGTGCTAGATTTTTTGTGTACTAGATTTTTTTTGTTGTATTTTTAAAAAACAAAAGGGGTGCCACATGTTATTTTCACTCCTATTTATAAGGACCAAAATGTCCTTCATTCCTACTTATTAGGAGTGCCACATGTCATCATCACAATCCTTCTTAGGCTACTTAGGCAAAATCCACTTTTTAGTGGATCCTTCCCCTATATATATATAAAGGTTAACATACAAAAGCCCTTATCATACTTCACGTACGCGACAATGGTAACCGTCGGATGAGGGCTATAATCACGCATGGAGGTGATAATCACGCATGGGATCAGTTATTTGGTGATAATCACGCATGGGAGGTGATAATCACGCATGGGGAGTATAATCACGCACGTTATGATGGTAAAAAAATAATTACGCACGTTATGTTTTTGGTCGCGTAGGTTAATGTAGGTTAAGCCGTAATGTACATTATACTTTCTATATATATATATATATATATATATATATATATATATATATTTCAGTTCAGTTAAGAACCACCACGAGTTATGAGAACCATGAGAACTCCTACTACCCAAGTGAGTTAGGCCACTGTTTTTTTGCACAAACGTGAATGAAAATGTTATAACCACATTTGTAAAAGGAAAAAAATTGTTGAGTCGATAGTTACGCCTGATGTAAATTTTGTTTATGGAGATATAATTTTTTTTAAGCCACCGATAAATTTTTTTACACCCAATGTAAATTTTTGCATGCGATATATTTTTATAATTTTTTTTCACTGGAACACAAAAATTTTTAAAAGATTTTTGAGAATTGTTTTTTGAAAAATCCATTTGTAAGGCCTAGTTCTCATGGTTCTCACAACTTAAGGTGATTCTCATTTTACCATTCTATATATATATATCAAAGAAGATATAATAATAAACATTAAGCTATATATAAAAAGAAAACAAGTAATAAAAATATAAAACAAAAATGTAAGCTTCGTGTTGGATAATCAATAGAAGACCGGATTGAAAGTGTATCGTGTTCTTGATTCTGTTTCTACTCGTTTTCTGTGAAATCTGATCTAGGGGATTCCGCACTCTAGGTTAGATCGACGATTCTATTACGATCCATACGGTTTAGGGGACCAACAACTGGTATCAGAGCATTAGGCTCTTGATTGGCTTGGTTCAGAATCGTTTTCTGCAGAAAATCAGATTTTTGGACGTGTTTGACGGCTGTTTTAGGGTTTCTGCTGCTGTTTTCGGACAAACAGCATTAATTTAGGATAAAACAACATCATTTCGGATCTTTTGACTGCATTTCGGATCAGCAGGCTTGTATTTCAGATCAAAAGGATTGCATTTCGGACAAGAAATCAGTCATTCCGGATAAAACAGCATCATTTCGGATCAAGAAACAAGCATTTCAGATTAAAGGCTTGAATTTCGGACCAGTAACCTTGCATTTCGGATTAAAACAATTGCATTTCGGACCAGATTAGTTGCATTTCGGATCATTACGGATTGAAGGGTGTTCATTTCGGATCAGAGCAGTCCATTTCGGACCAGAAGGTGTTCTTTACGGACCATTTCGGACAGTCATTTCGGAATTAGGACCATTTCGGACCATTTCTGTTCATTTCGGAAGGGATGGAACTTTTCTTGGCTTGCGTAAGAATAATTTCACTGTTTCGCGTTTAGAAAATTATCTGTAACTCATCACATGAAACCGTTTGCACCGTTGAATTCCTTGGATTTTTAGGGCAAAAAAAAAAAAAAAAAAAACAGTTTCGAAAAATTATCTGTAACTCATCCTGAAATAGGTTTTTGACATTATATATCTTTGGAATCGTAATTTCGAGACGGATCTAACGGTATAATTTGATAAAAACAGTTTCGGATAATTTTTGTACGGTTTTGACAGTACGGTTACGGTAAAAGCTAGACAGGGACCAATATAGGAATTAGATTTGGATTTTGATTCAGGTTACCAAAATCCATTTAAACTTTTACGCTACGTGATGGCTAAGATGAACAATGGAAGTGAGGTTGTTAAAAACTGGCCAAAGCTTATAAATGTCAAAGAATATGCTGACTGGAAAGAGAAGTTTAAGTTATTTGTGAAAAGTGAGGATACCAGAATGTGGTGTTGTATGATAGATGGATATGTTGCTCCTACACGTCATGTTGAAGGAAGGGTTAAAGTTATTTCTTATGACAAGATGGATGAATCTGAGAAACTTGTGTTTGATGCTGAAAAGCGAGCTTTAGCAGCAATAAAGATGTCCTTGCCGATTGGAATAAAACACTTATTTAATAGGTATGGGATTTCTCAAGAGTTGTGGGAAGCTTTAGAAAAACGTTATCAGATTCCTTCAAGATTGAATACATGTGATCAAGCATGTGTAGCTGAGCTTGCAGCTGTGAAGATAGGAGAAGTAGCTGCTGAGGTTGAGGAGAAGAAGAAAGCTGATAAATTATTTATTTGTTATTAGTAACTTTTTACATAGTATTATTCTTATTAACTTGAGGTATTAATAACTACTATTTTTGTTGATTATTTAACTTGAGGTATTATCTTTTTTTTTACAACATTCCAACCAAATCTATACTATATAATAAAAGAAACATTTTGTTTAGTTTGGTATCAAATAAAATTTACGAAACCTAAAATAAAATTAACTAATATTATTTATCATTTATATATTTACGGAGTTTTAAATAAAGGGTTAAATTTATTGAGACTTCGTTAACAAATTTTGCAACAATAGAATAATCTATTTTAATCACGAAAACCAAACTTTGTATTAATATATTAAATATTTTTATTTTTATTTTCACTATACAAAATTACATTTACTCGACCCATGTAACACATGAGGTTTTCTAAGATATTACTTTTTATTATTTGATATATAAAATTAGATTTATTCAATTCGTACAATACACATGGTTTTTTAAAGATATTTATTTTTTATTATTTAGTACAGAAAATTACATTTATTCAAACCGTGTAATGCGCATATTTTTAAAGATGTAATTTTTTTATTGTTTGGTATATAAAATTACATTTATTTAATCCGTGTAATAAATGGGGTTTTTTAAAGATGTATTATTTTATTATTTGGTAAACAATATTACATTTATTCAACCCATGTAATACACATGGTTTTAAATATATAACTTTTTTATTTGGTATATAAAATTACATTTATTCAATCCGTACAATATGGTTCTTATAGATATAACTTTTTATTATTTAATATATAAAATTATATTTATTCAACCCGTACAATAAATGAGGTTTTCAAATATATATTGTTTTATTATCTATACTATATAATAAAAGAAACCACTTTAGGGACACTTGTCATCATATTAGGGTCTCTCTTATAGATAATTATTAATTTAATTTATTTTTTTCTAATTAATTATAGATAACCCTCATATTAAATATTATTTAATTTAATATCTTATGGATAATTATTTTTTAGTTTAATCTTCTTCTCATTTATAATATTATTTAAAGAAAATTACGATTTTGGCCCCTGTGGTTATATCACTTTTACCCTTTTAGCCCAAAAAAGAATTTTTAAACATCTGAGCCCTCAACGTCTTCTTTTCTAACCCTTTTGCCCCTAAGAGTAACCCCATCCATTAAATGTTCGGGGCCAAAAGAGTTAAAAAAAAGACGTTAGGGGCCAAAAAGGTTAGAAAAAAAAACGTTGTGGGCTTAGATGTTAAAAAAATATTTTTTGGGCTATAAGGGTAAAAGTGATATAACCACGGGGGCCAAAATCGTAATTTGATTATTTGATGTATAAAATTAGATTTATTCAATTCGTACAATACACGAGGTTTTTTAAGGATATATATATATATTTTATTATTATTTAGTACAGAAAATTACATTTATTCAAACCATGTAATACACATATTTTTAAAAATGTAATTTTTTATTATTTAGTATATAAAATTACATTTATTCAACCCGTGTAATAAATAAAGTTTTTTTGAAGATGTATTATTTTATTTTTTGGTTAACAATATTACATTTATTCAACTCGTGTAATACACGTGGTTTTAAAGATATAACTTTTTTATTTGGTATATAAAATTACATTTATTCAACCTGTACAATATTGTTTTTATAGATATAACTTTTTATTATTTAATATATAAAATTATATTTATTCAACTAAGGTTTTTAAATATATATATATTTTATTATTTAGTATATAAAATGTATTTATTCAACCCGTGTAATACACGGGGTTATAACCTAGTTTAATATATAAAATTTATTTATTCAACCCCGTGTAATACACGGGGTTATAACCTAGTATGTGTATATATATATATATATATGTATATATATATATATATATATATATATATATATATATACAACCTTAATATCCGCAACTAAAGTTCTTTTAGTTGATTGATCATTGTTAGGGATTACTCCTTTATGATTTATTAGCTAGCTACACCAATTATGTTTTTATTCACTTTGAACCTTTACTTTTTAATCCAATCTTGTTTGCTGGATTTGATATCTAAGCAATATGGAACTACTAATTATGGATTACAGCAAATATTACAAAATCATATTCGCATGTTACAATTATTTTTTTTTCAAAATCATTTATACTATACTGAAATGGCTAATGGTTTACTGAATTGAATCATATTCCTCCAGATAAGATATTCGTCTTATTTACTTAGAACCATAAATTCCGAATAAAAGTTTATTATATTATAATAATAATAATTAAAATTCAATCAAAACAATAATTAGGATAAAAGTTTAATAAAAAGGGTATGGCCAGATTTTTGTGTAGATAACTCAAAATAAAAGAAAAGAGAAGCGTACACCACCTCTTAAATTTTCATGGCACTCGTCCTTGAAAACGTCAATTTAAGGGGATCTTCGTTTGTCGTTTTTAGTATGAAAAGAGGGAATATTGGTGATTTAACAACTTGACGAGGAAGACGCAACAAACTAAAACGAAAGGGTGAAATACGTTTAGTATAACTCATAATAACATTTTTTTAAAGCAACCTTCATAATATTTCCTACCACACCCTCAAATTCCACATGCGGAGTATTACTGCGAGGCGTGTAACTGCCAGGATCAAGCCACTAATCACATTGAACAATTGAAGTAAGCAACATAAAGCCATCACCGGTACGACTAGTGACACAACATTAAACGTCTAAAACAACACTTAAGTAGTTAAAGTTTAAAACTTAGTTAAACATTCAACGGAAGCATTAAGTGCATAAATCCATAAGATAGTTTAAAACGTGAGTTTTCAAAATAGGAATCCAATAGTGGATTCTAGACGACCACTACACTTCTCCAGGCAAAAACTCTAGTGCAGCATCTACGGACCTGCAAGCATGCAGTAGTATGTCAACATAAAGTTGGCGAGTTCACGTTTTAAAAGAATTTTATGGTTTTATCCCAAAACATTAATTAATTAAGTTACCGTTTATAAAACATGCCACGAGGAGCTACCCCATGTAAGCTACTAAACTGAGCTTGCAGCCCAGTGGTGGAGAGACTGGCCTCCTCTTCATGAGGTATCCGGTTCGATCCCCACAGGATGCAGGGGAGGCACCAGGGTTTTACCCATGATGCCCGGGTTCGATCCCCACTTGAGGCGGTTTATTCCCCTCTGTGGCGGCTCTCAACCCGTCAAGTCCTACGATGGGCGAGGCACCTGTGGGGTTTTTCCTTTGGACGCCGGTCACACTCTGATGCCAGCTGGGGCACGGTTAAGACACTCACGTCTGGCCGGAGTGGGGCGACGGGCCTCCCCAATGAGGGGGGGTGTGGGGTGTCTCGCACCCAAAAAATTGTGACACCTTGCCGTTCAAAAAAAAAAAAAAAAAAAAAAAAACTGTGTAGTACCGAAACTGAGACTTATAGTGCATTAGCTCTTGATCAATGTCTATCATCATCAATCGGTTATGAGGTCATACAAGTTCACTCCTGTCCTCCAAGGCACGGTGTGAGATTTATCAAATCTAATAGCGCTATCGACTAATATCTCGTTCGCCATATGCGGCGACTAATCGGTATAAGTGTTAGGGACTTCATGATAGAGTGTCGTTTAGTACACTAGAACATGAATTATGAGTATTTGTTTAGTTACTATTCCGTGCCCCCGGAATATTAGGTTCCCAATTCCACAGGGAATAGATGCTTTAAGTGATAGTGTGAACTCACCTTTGATTGCTCGATAGATAGAGTATTTATCCTAAATTGGTTAACCTCGTCCTATTAAGGTTACCAATTATTAGGACCGTATAATGGTAAATTACGTATGACACACGTATTTAAATCAAGTAATGTACATGTAGCAGTTATTATCAAATATATATATATATATATATATATATATATATATTCATAACTATCATACATTTAAACAATTGAACATATGTATAAGGGAACAATGGTGATGTGCGGACTAGATAAGGCTTTGGGCTTAATTAGTGTGCGGCCCACAAGAATAAACCCAACATATAAGAATGTGCGGCCCACTTGTCAAGTGTGCGGCCTACGCTGGAGTGTACTGTAACACTCGTCTTATAAATCCATTAATTTATCTTAAAATACGGACTTTTAAAGGACAAATACATAATTAACAAAAACTTAGTTAATAACCAAGATGTACTTCGTTTTAGCATCTAAACATAGTCAACTAGTTAGATTAAAACATTCAACATTTAGTAGTGTTTACAAATCATCATTGCTTAAACATGATTAGATTAGTGCGTAAGCTTCAAAACTTGTGTTCGGTTCTTGATTCCCATGCTTGATCGACATCCGAAATGAAACGAGCATTACCTAAGGTCAAAACCACGTCATTTCTTAGTTTTGACATCATAAAATCAAGTATATAAAAGTTCTATTGCCCAACAACGAAAACAAACGGAAATTTCTGCAAATTGGGTCTGTCGCGCCCTGCGAAAGATCAAGTCCAGGATTTCGCAGCCCGCGACGATCGTCGCGTGACGCGAAGGTGAATGTGGTTTGGCGTCGCGCAGCGCGAAGGCCTCATTTTGACAGTAGGCTCGTGAATTGGAGCTGCATATTTGCCCAGCAATAATATTTTCATTTTCAAACTTTAAACTAACATAACTTTCGATCTACATGTCCGTTTTAGCCGATTCATTTTCCTATATGTCCGTATTAAAATTACGGATCGAACCATGTAAATTTTGCTTAACGGAACCCGGTTTATGAATGTATGATTCACAAAATCCTTATTTTGATTATTCGTCCCATTAACTATATGTGCATATTGTTCATCATTTTATTCTTCGACACTCTAGACTTATTTACCCATTCCCCGGGCTTGTAGTTCTTGGCATAACCGTACCATTACATGGTTTTACGCTCGCGTTAAGATCTCATGCTTGTTTTCTAAAAATTCAAGCATGCCACTTGTGCAACTCTTGCAGCTAGTTTCTACCGTTTGACCCGATATCACAGATTCATAAACTTAGCTTAGTATAATCATTCATTGGTTTATTGCTATCTAGCATTAGCACAATATGAGACTTCCGAGTCTCTACACACACAAGATCATTTTAAGGACATAGTTTTGACCCGTTTGGTTGTCGAGTGAAAATCCTCACTTTAATGACAAGCCAAACTATTTCTGACCGATATTTTGACCCGTTTAATTGTCGAGTGAGCTTCGCCACTACCCATGACACACCAAACGCGTACACTACCCTATGACACCATTAACACACTAATTCCAAACGTTTATGCATAATATAACGGGACTCAAGTCACATACCTTCAAAGCACACCCTTCAATCGCGCGTCACCACCGGCTTGTCCACTTGACTCTCCAGTTTCCTTTCCTATAGAGTTCAACCACAACCCGTTTAGAACTCTTTTGCTTAACATATAACGCATAGTTCGCCATAATTCTACAAACATGCGTTTTAGCTCAAATTTTCAGCTTTAAGTCTTCTTTTAGGCATTTTCACAAACACCTTAAGGGCATAATTTCTCACAATCTATCATCAAGTTCATAACTTTTTATTTAGCCAATATTAACATCAATTAGGCAATTTACATAAATTTTAACATCAACATTTCAGAAACTACTTCATAAAACTCAGATTACACTAGGACAAGAATCATAATCCTAGTGTTTATCATGTTTCTACAAAACCCATAAATCACCTACAATGGTGATTATGAATCTCACAAGTATTTAAGCAAAATTTTAACAAGAAATCTACTAGGGTTTATCCCTAGACATCATATCACTCCAATTTTATTCATACAACACTCATGCAACATCAAATTCGAATTTCCTATGTTTATCCAGAAATTTAAATGGAAATTTTTTACAAAATTTACATACCTTATGATCCCTTCACTGAGGTGATCACTAATCTATGTTCGGATTTTGATTTGGGACTGATTTTGGTCTTCAATTTTGATCAAATAGCATGAACTAGGTTTTGGAGAAGTTATGGTCGCCCCCTCTGTGTTTGATCGAACCCAGCACGCACACAAGTGTGTATTTTGTGTTTAAAATATGTTTTTATTATAATTAGTTTCAATTTAAACACCTTTGGTCCCTCTTATTTCCTTTAGTTCATATTTTGAGTGTTTTAACCCATTTATAAGTCACTACAAGACTTGTAACTAACTGGGTTATTTAGTCCTAGTTAGTTTGTTCTTGTTTATTTAATACTTTATAATTCTAATATAAAGCTTTATATTTTTAAGGTGTTACAAGTCCACCCCCTTAAAAAGGGTTTCGTCCCCGAAACCATAGTACGTACCGAATAATGTAGGGTAGAGCCGTTGCATCTCCTCTTTGGACTCCCATGTGGTATCCGAACCCTTTCTGTGTTCCCATTTGACCTTTACTTGGTTAATTTCTTTGTTCCTCAAACTTTTCACCTTACGATCTAAAATCGCAATCGGCTTCAGTGCATAGTTGAGACTATTATCCACCTCGATGTCGTCGTAGTGGATATAAGCGGTTTCGTCAGCTAGACACTTCCGGAGATGTGATACGTGGAACGTGCTATGTTTCCCACTCAATTCCTCGGGCAGTTCGAGACGGTATGCTACCTTACCAACCCGTTCGATGATTCTAAATGGCCCAATAAACCTTGGGCTTAACTTTCCCCTTTTTCTAAACCGAATAATCCCCTTCCACGGAGATACCTTTAACATAACTTTGTCACCGACTTGAAACTCAGTTGGTCTTCTTCTTTTGTCTGCATATGATTTTTGTCGATCCTGAGCCGCTTTCAAATGGGCTCGGACCAAATCAATCTTCTCATTCGTGATCCGGACTACATCCTTATGTGCAAGCTCATGTGGACCAACCTCATCCCAACACACCGGGGTTCGGCATTTTCTACCGTAAAGCATCTCGTACGGAGCCATACCGATGCTTACGTGGTAACTGTTATTATATGAAAATTCAACCAACGGTAAATAGACATCCCAACTACCCCCGAAGTCAATAATACATGCCCATAACATATCTTCCAACGTCTGTATTATTCTTTCACTCTGTCCATCCGTTTGTGGATGGTACACTGTGCTAATGAACAATTTAGTTACCATCCGCTCTTGGAATTCACGCCAAAAGTTCGAAGTAAACCGAGTATCTCTATCGGACACGATGGATATCGGTACTCCGTGGCGTGCCACTATTTCATTGGTATACACCTTTGACATCTTCTCGGATGTATAAGTCTCACGAATCGGAATGAAGTGAGCACTTTTCGTCAATCTATCCACAACTACCCATATAACATCATATCCGCGGTTGGTTTTGGGCAGTTTAGTTAACAAATCCATTGTGATTTGCTCCCATTTCCAAACTGGGATGCCCAACGGTTGTAGCTTACCGTATGGCTGTTGGTGCTCTGCTTTGACTTGTAAATAGGTCAAACATTTATCCACATACTTTACAACATCTCTTTTCATTCCGGGCCACCAGTAGTTTTGCTTTAAATCGTTATACATCTTGGTTGCCCCCGGATGAATTGAATAACGGGATTTATGAGCTTCGTCAAGTAGGAGCGCCTTGACTCCACAAGAATTTGGGACCCATATCCTTCCGAAACGAGTCTTTAACCTGTTGTTACCATCCACCAATTCTTTCAACTGGCCCACCATTCTTTCTTTCTTCAAGTTTTCCTCTTTTATTGCTTCAACTTGAGATTTTTGAATTTTTTCAAGTAGACCCGATGTCACCAGTAATTGCATCGATCGCACTCGAATTTGAGTATAGTCCACCTTTCGGCTCAACGCATCCGCCACCACATTGGTTTTCCCGGGATGGTAATGTATATCACAATCGAAATCTTTGACTATTTCTGACCACCGCCTTTGTCTCATGTTTAATTCCTTCTGGTCGAAGAAATATTTCAAACTTTTATGGTCGGTAAAGATAGTGCATTTTACCCCATACAAATAATTCCTCCATATCTTTAAGGCAAATACCACCGCCGCCAACTCGAGGTCGTGTGTAGGGTAATTCCTTTCATGAGTCTTTAGTTGTCTCGAGGCATAGGCTATAACCTTGCCCCGTTGCATCAGAATGCACCCAAGACCCGAATGTGACGCATCCGAGTAAACTACCATAGCATCAACTCCATACGGCAATGTCAATACCGGAGCGTGGGTCAATTTTTCTTTAAGCGATTGGAACGCTTTTTCTTGATCTTCGCCCCAAATAAACTTTTCGTCTTTACGAGTTAATTTGGTTAACGGTGTAGCAATCTTAGAGAAATCTTGTATGAATCTCCTATAATATCCCGCAAGCCCCAAAAATCTTCTGATTTCCGAAGGATTCGTCGGAGGATTCCATCTTACCACTGCTTCTATTTTGGATGGGTCCACCAACACTCTGTCCGCACTAATAATGTGCCGTAGAAATTGCACTTCTCGTAACCAGAAAGCGCATTTTGAGAATTTCACATATAATTTCTCTCTTCTGAGCGTCTCCAACACTTCACGTAAATGGCTTGCGTGTTCCGCTTCATTCTTTGAATATATCAAGATATCGTCGATGAATACTATCACCGACTTGTCCAACATCGGCTTGCAAACCCGGTTCATGAGGTCCATGAAAGCCGCGGGCGCATTGGTCAATCCAATGGACATCACGAGGAATTCATAATGTCCGTACCGTGTACGAAAAGCCGCCTTTGGTACATCCTCCTCCTTGACTTTCAACTGATGATACCCCGATCTAAGGTCGATCTTGGAGAACCAACTCGCGCATTGCAATTGGTCAAATAGGTCATCAATTCTTGGGAGCGGGTATTGATTTTTCACCATGAGTTTATTCAACTCCCGGTAATCGATAAACATTCGCATCCTCCCATCCTTCTTCTTTAAAAATAGCACTGGTGCACCCCACGGAGACATACTCGGCCTAATAAACCCCTTGTCGAGCAGGTCTTGAATCTGAGACATTAGCTCTTGTAGTTCCAACGGCGCGAGCCGATATGGCGCCTTGGCCATAAGTTTCGCGCCCGGAATCAATTCGATTCCGAACTCTACTTCATGTTCTGGCGGTATTCCCAGTAAATCTTCCGGAAACACATCAGCATACTCACGTACTACCGGTACGTCTTCAATCCTTAGCGATCCCTTGTCTAGTTCGTTCGCGTATATCATGAATGCTCTACATCCGCGTTTCATGAGCTTGTGAGCTTTTAACATTGAGCACATTACAGGATTGCCCCCTTTTTCGCCATAGATGGTAACGTGTTTTCCACTTGGAGACATTAGTTTTATCTCCTTGCAGAAACACACGACCTTCGCGTGATGTCGGGATAACCAATCCATTCCGACCACTACTTGAAATTCTCCCATCGACATCGGAATCAGGTCTATTGAGTATTCTTCACGATCGATACTCATCTTACAATCTTGATATACGTCACATACAATAAAACTTTTGTTGTCACATATTTATACTTCTAAAGGCATAGGTAATTTTGTCAATACAAATGAAGGATGTCGAATAAATCCATGTGAAATAAATGATTTATTCGCACCCGTATCAAATAACACATGTGCGGGAATTGAATTTATGGTGAATATACCTGAGACCACATCGGGTTCCACCTTTGCCTCGGTCGCAGTTAACTGGAAGGATCTGGCCTTTGCTTTCAGAATTTCTGCTTGCGAATCCTTGCCATCCTTCTTCCCGACCAACTCCGGGCATTCTGATTTCTTATGGCCCGGCTGGTAGCACTTATAACAAACCGACACCTTCCCCGGGCATAACGCAGCTGTGTGTCCTGTCTTCCCGCATATAGCACACGGCTTATCTTCAAACCGGCACTCGCCCTTGTGCCCTTTTCCGCAAACCTTACAACTCGGCGTTGCACCTTTCCCTTCCTGTTTCTTTGACGACTCCGAGGTTCGTGCTTTCTTTGTAGGGCTTGGATTAACAGTCTGCGCCCTTCGTTCACCTCTCTCGATTTGCTTTTTCACTTCAATTTCTCTTTTCGAGTCGTGTTTATGATCTCGGTAAGAGTTTCATATTTCGAAGGAGTCATGAACTCCCGATACTCTACACTTAGCATACTATAGTAATAGTATACTTTCTGTTCTTCGGACGTCACCAATTCGTCACAGAATCTCAGTTTATCAAGAAAGATCCTCGTGATCTTATCAATAGATTCACCTTTTTGCCTTAGCTGAATAAATTCCTCCTTGATTCGGTTAATAACTGCCTTGGGACTGTGGTGTTTAAGGAATGGTACCTTAAACTCATCCCATGTCATCGCCCTTGCCGCTTCGCTTCCAATTTCCTTTTTCTTGTTATCCCACCAATCTTTTGCTTGACCTCTCAGCTGACCCGTACCATAAGCTACGAAGTCGTTCACATCTCAGTGGGTTCTCTCAAATACCCCCTCAATATCACTTAGCCATCGTTGGCATATTATCAGATCCACCTCCCCATTATAAAGTGGTGGTTTACATGCCATAAATTCCTTGTATGAGTGTCACACCCCGACTTTCCACGTATTACCGGTGGGCCCGGTAGGGGAGTATCGTGACGTGGTTGGCAACATAATAGTCAAACAACACAATATTTAAATGCACAGCGGAAGCAAATGAAAGATATATTTCAACTTTAATAATATTGTAATATCAAGTATCACAACAGTCGAAAGTTTATCCACAGAAGGATCAGAAATAAATAGGAAACAGTAGTTCAACAGACGTTAGGCATCTTAAGCTTGCGAGACTCTTTATTGATGCTAAGGAGAAATCCAGCCTATTACGCTTAGTACCTGCATTTAATCTTTTTGGGAAAATACGTCAGTTTACACTGGTAAATACAATTAACCGACTCATTTTAAAAATGATTAAAAATTGATTTGGATGCACGTGGCATAAACATTTTATAACTTGGGATAATTATTTAAATATATAAACTTGTAAAAGAATTACATGTTCCTTATGCGTTCAGTAGCCCGGATTGTGCCGGGTTAAAGATCAATAGACACACCACATTATTTAATTATGCACTGACGAGTGTACGCCTACACTCCGCGCTTAAGTCGTGGCCATTTCGTAAAATGATGCCAAGGATATTCGGGACATGGTCATTAACCTCCCAAAGGCTTTAAGCAAACAAAACAATTTAAACGGGCCGATCAATATCAATTAACCACCATACGATGGAAGATTTAATGCCCGACCAAGCGGTATTTTATATACCGTACCCCAAGCCCGTATAGGGAAAATAAGTTAAAAGTATTTACCTTTGCAAGTATAATTCACAAACAGCAAATGCAAGTAGCTTTTACTGGTCCTCCTATTCTAGAACGAAGGTTTATAATGACCTATTAGAATCCTAACGGGTCTTTAATTAAGCCTAAACTTAGACCGGTTAGTTTTAAAGATACGGTTTGTACGCACGATTAAACGAAGACCGGGATAGAATGTGATTTAGACCCGACAAGTTTGAAGACTTGCTTAATATGGGTATATTATACACATTCTGGATTTTGAGATGAAACCGATAAGGTTTGACCCGTTTCGGCTAATTTATGTAAACTAGTTACATAAATCGAACCGAACGCGCAAGAGGTGTAACGGGTAATAATGAGAGTCATTTACAGGTTTCCTAAGTTAATATGCCTCGAATATGTTGTGACATCAGTAAGATATCTTTTATTATGCCCGAAACGAATTTAAACACAAACTATGCCCCGTAGGGGTTGTTTGGTCATTTACAAGGTTATAAAAGAGTTTAAGTATTATCCTGAGTTACAGGTCTGATGTAATCAGCAAAAATACTTAGTTTACTAAGTTATAACAGTATGGTAAAGTATATATGTGAAATTTATCAATTATAACCAAACTATGCACCGTATGGGCATTTTGGTAATTTCACATAAGCCGAAAAGCTCAAAACTGAAGTCTGAGTTAAACAACTTTTGCTTACTATTAAAATATTATAATTTACCTAAAATATCAGTAGGTATCAACCCTTGTATGTTTAAAATAGTTTTAGTACATACTATGCGTTAACAACGCTTAAAAAGGCGATTAGAAGCCGTTTCCGGGCTCTATATAGAAAACTGATATTTTTATTATTCCAGAAGGCTTAAAATAATTTATTTATCATATGAAATCAGTAGCAAAAGGTTTGGGGTCAAAAAGATATGTAAAACTCATTTTATAGCCCAAAAAGGGCAAAACCGACAATTACCTGATTAAGCCTATGACCCTAAGTTATGCTCAGCCTAAAATTAATTAAAAATCTTCAAAAATCTCAAAATAATATATTACATCAGTGGGTAAAGAGTTTGATATCAAAAAGGAGGTTTAAATAGGCTATATGCTAATTATGCCGTTTAATCGCTAAAGAAGCTTTCTAATTACGCTAATGAGCATAACTCTCAATCTACACCTCAAACTGATGTCAAATTTTGGGTGCAAGTTTATAAATCAGTAACTAAGGTTTCTACTCTTTTACATTTTCAAAAATCACGTTTTATGGTGAAAAGGGCATAATGGTCAACATATAGGCAATTAACGGAATCATGCATATTAATTGGATAACTAATGAACCAAGGTGTATAATCACAGAGGGTTATACTTGCATGTAACCTGGTCCTATTAAAGCTCTAAGGCATTTCTAAAACATGCTTAAACGGGTCAGAACTGAAAGTCAAAGCAAAAGTCAAATTATGCGACTTTCGGTTCCGAACCGGGTCTCTACTGAAAATTGTCGGGTTGAACATGTTTAGACATGTTCTTACATTAATTACCAAGTTATATTAATGATCAAACAGGTTGTATCGGTTCTACATTGCTAATTATGCATAAATTTGAAATTAAGCATTCTGTTGACTTTTTAATAACAAGTTTGACCCGACATTTGACCTAGTTAGAGTGGTAATCAGAGGGGGCCCTTTTAAGGGTTTATTGCCCACATAATTACCAACTTATAACTACTTTAAATTCGACTAATCACTGGACCACTAGTGATTAATCGTTAAGTCAACCGTTAATTATGACGGTTTGACTTTTAAGCTAAAACTAAGCAAAAACTTAACTAAGAAAGGTTAAGCATACTTACTGAAGTCCTATGCACGATTTGTGATCACTTGAGTCTGCTTTGGAGCTCCAAGAATGATCAGAAAGGCAGATGGAAGGTGTGGTTGCTAAGTTGCAACATAAGGCCTTTATATAGTGTTCTAAATCTCATGGATCATTGACACACAAGCCTACCAATGGCCATGGATCATCTCCAGATGTCCCTAAGGGCCTAGGGGTTGTTTAGGGGTCGCCCAAGATGTGAAAAAAATCGATTATAAGTCAGTTATAATTCACCTAGCAGACACCTAGCAACATCAGCCCAAAGATTTCGGATCAGAGGGCCCCTCGCGCCACGCGTAGCCCCCCTAGGGGCCCTCGCGTGACGCGATGCCCCTTCTGATCCAAATCAAATTTTTGATTTTTATGCTTTGGTCCTTGGTCCTTTATAACATTGTTTCGACTTTATTTCTTGCATTTTGAACCCTCCAATTTGACGTATAAGGGCTTCAAGCCATATACCCATTTTGTTAAGTCCTCGGTTAACTTTGTTATCACCCGAAAAGTCATAAACTTCATCGTTGACGCTTTTAACCCCTCGCATACGAATTTGATCATAACTTTCTCATACGATAACGAAACTTTATGAAATTTATATCGTGCATTCTAGTGAGCATAATTAACCGTTACAAAGCTTCGGGTTTGCTAAAAGGTCACTCAGAGGTATACTTTAAACATGTTGACACATTTAACCCCTGTAGTTTGTAATCTCTCACTTTCTTTCATTTTTAGCTTCGTATGATCCATGATTTATTCGTTTGAAGGTATGAGCATCATGTAGGGTTATTGTAAAATATATTTATTCACTGTTGACATTTAGGACCCGTATATTCACATACTTTCCATGTTTGTCAACTTAAATCCTTGTATAACATTCTTTCACACGTTCAAACCTATGACACGTGTCAACACATTATAGGACGTGAATTTTCGAGGTGTTACAATGAGCTTCCCTTGCGCTCTCCAGATTTTTCCTTTGCCGTGTTGGTACTATCTTCCAACTTCTTGATCCGTTCTTCGACCACCGACAGTACCGTATTTTGGATCTTATCAATAAAACCGGATAGGCTGTTCTCGATTACCTTTCCTACCTCCTCGGCAATCACCTCTTTCATTTGCTCGGTGACTATCAGCACCGCATCATCATTACCCTTTTCCGTCATCTTTGAAACTGAAATGTTTACACCAATCGTTAAACATTTCATCTATAACATATATTTTATTCGCTTCGGTTTTAGCCAAGTTCGCAACTTGCTTTAACCGTTCTCGTTTAGTGCACTTTCCGGGTTTGAGTGTGTTAACTAGGGATGAGATCGGTACGATACCGGTACCGATACCGTAAATACCGTTACCGAAATTGAGGAAATGTGGATACTGATTACCGTACTGTATTTATAGATTCGGTACCAGTACGGTACCGATATCGGTACCGGTATTTTGGTACTTTGCCACATTGGTACCGCTTTGGTGTCACTCTAAACTAATATAAATATGATACCGACATATTGCAGTATCTTTAAAGAAGAACTCTTTTGAAAAAAAATAGAATATAAATTCTTGAATCTCTTGTATAACAGGAGTATTGAAATCGATTATGGAGGCTTTCAAGTTAATGGTTGGCTAATGGGATTCTTTATCCACCCACACTAATAATTATTTTACATTGATGAATTATGGAGGCTTTCAAGTTTCAAGTGACTAATTAATTTACATCAATGTTTATTTTATGCCTAAGCTGAAACCCTCCTAACATACAGACTACAGAAGATACTTCCTTTGCAATATATAAATGTTAAATAAAAAAAACAGAAAAAAGAAGCAAACATGAAACATAGATTTGAATTTTTTTGAATAACATGAAAAAATGAAACAGAGTAACAGACGATCCTTCCTTTGGATTTTATGTTTAGGTTTTGTTATATTAGTTCAGTATATTGTAGTAGCCAATAAGATTAGTTGGACTTGGACTCTTTGTAATCCAACCTAAAAACCCATTGGAATTCATTATTAAATTCGGTATTAAAACCGGTATTTACTGAAAAATACCTATACCGATACCGTTTTTTACCGATACCGAATTTCAAAAAAATCTATTACCGATACCGGTACAGTACCGGTATGGAACCGGTACGGTACCGGTATTTCGGTAAAAAATCTCATCCCTAGTGTTAACACACTCTTTCCGTGCACATTAATTCACATTCCTTTTTCTCACGTATGATAAGATCTACTAAAATAATTAATTCTTACTGGATGATTGATCAAGCTTGAACCAAACACACTTGGTAACAACCTTAAGCTCTGATTACCAACTTGTAACACTCGTCTTTTAAATCCAATAATTTATCTTAAAATACGGACTTTTAAAGGACAAATACATAATTAACAAAAACTTAGTTAATAACCAAGATGTACTTCGTTTTAGCATCTAAACATAGTCAACTAGTTAGATTAAAACATTCAACATTTAGTAGTGTTTACAAAACATCATTACTTAAACATGATTAGATTAGTGCGGAAGCTTCAAAACTTGTGTTCGGTTCTTGATTCCCATGCTTGATCGACATCCAAAACGAAACGAGCATTACCTAAGGTCAAAACCACGTCATTTGTTAGTTTTGACATCATAAAATCAAGTATATAAAAGTTCTATTGCCCAAAAACGAAAATAAACGAAAATTTCTGCAAATTGGGTCTGTCGCGCCCCGCGAAAGATTAGGTCCAGGCTTTCGCGGCCCGCGACGATCATTGCGTGACGCGATGGTGAATGTGGTTTGGCGTTGCGCAGCACGAGGGCCTCATTTTGACAGTAGGCTCGTGAATTGGAGCTGCATATTTTCCCAACAATAATATTTTCATTATCAAACTTTAAACTAACATAACTTTCGATCTACATGTCCGTTTTAGCCGATTCTTTTTCCTATATGTCCGTATTAAAATTACGGATCGAACAATGTAAATTTTATTTAACTGAACCCGGTTTATGAACGTATGATTCACAAAATCCTTGTTTTGGTTATTCGACCCATTAACTATATGTGCATATTGTTCATCATTTTATTCTTCGGCACTCTAGACTTATTTACCCATTCTCCGGGCTTGTAGTTCTTGGCATAACCGTACCATTACATGGTTTTACGCTCGCGTTAAGATCTCATGCTTGTTTTCTAAAAATTCAAGCATGCCACTTGTGCAACTCTTGCAACTAGTTTCTATCGTTTGACCTGATATCACGGATTCATAAACTTAGCTTAGTATAATCATTCATTGGTTTATTGCTATCTAGCATTAGCACAATATGAGACTTCCGAGTCTCTACACACACACGATCATTTTAAGGACATAGTTTTGACCCGTTTGGTTGTCGAGTGAAAATCCTCACTTTAATGACAAGCCAAACTATTTCTAACCGATATTTTGACCCGTTTGATTGTCGAGTGAGCTTCGCCACTTCCATGACACACCAAATGCGTACACTACCCTATGACACCATTAACACACTAATTCCAAACATTTATGCATAATATAACGGGACTCAAGTCACGTACCTTCAAAGCACACCCTTCAATCGTGCGTCACCACCTGCTTGTCCACTTGACGCTCCGGTTTCCTTTCCTATAGAGTTCAACCACAACCCGTTTAGAACTCTTTTGCTTAACATATAATGCATAGTTCGCCATAATTCTACAAAAATGCGTTTTAGCTCAAATTTCCAGTTTTAAGTCTTCTTTTAGGCATTATCACAAACAACTTAAGGGTATAATTTCTCACAATCTATCATCAAGTTCATAACTTTTATTTAGCCAAGATTAACATCAATTAGGCAAGGCAATTTACATAAATTTTAACATCAACATTTCAGAAATTACTTCATAAAACTCAGATTACACTAGGACAAGAATCATAATCCTAGTGTTTATCATGTTTCTACAAAACCTATTAATCACCTACAATGGTGATTATGAATCTCACAAGTATTTAAGCAAAATTTTAACAAGAAATCGACTAGGGTTTATCCCTAGACATCATATCACTCCAATTTTATTCATACAACACTCATGCAACATCAAATTCGAATTTCCTATGTTCATCCAGAAATTTAAATGGAAATTTTCTACAAAAATTACATACCTTATGATCCCTTCACTTAGGTGATCACTAATCTATGTTCGGATTTTGATTTGGGACTGAATTCGGTCTTCAATTTTGATCAAATAGCATGAACTAGGGTTTTGGAGAAGTTCTGGTCGCCCGCTCTGTGTTTGATCGAACCCAGCACACACACAAGTGTGTGTTTTGTGTTTAAAATATGTTTTTATTATAATTAGTTTCAATTTAAACACCTTTGGTCCCTCTTATTTCCTTTAGTTCATATTTTGAGTGTTTTAACCCACTTATAAGTCACTACAAGACTTGTAACTAATTGGGTTGTTTAGTCCTAGTTAGTTTGTTCTTGTTTATTTAATACTTTATAATTCTAATATAAAGCTTTATATTTTCGGGGTGTTACATGTACGGCCTGCATGACAAGTGTGTGGCCAGGCTTAGCTGAGCTGTACAATGTGCTATAGTGACTTGTACAAGATGATTGTGCGGGCTTGTAAGGTGTGCGACCTGCATTACCAGTTTGTACTTTATGCAACAGGGGTTGCACATTTCCAAGGTGTGTGGTTTCTGGTGTGCTCTCTTGTACATTATGCATCAGGGGTTGTACACTTGGGAGTGTGCCACCCCAGAGTGTTCGGTGTGCATTTAGGCTATTGTACCATACGCAGTCTATATTGTACATTCTAAGTGTGCGACTAGATTTAACCAAACAGCTGCAATCCTTCAAGTTTTCAGATCAAACAAGCGAAACAACTTAAAACCTTGCAAATCATTCTTCCTTACATCATAATATCTATCATTTCGTATCAGCAGGCTTATGCATTCATCACTACTCATTTGATCGAATCATCATCATTATTTTCATCAAATCATGAAATCAAAACAGTGAACATATACACACTTTATCACCTAATCATCTCATATGAATACAAAGCATATTCTAGCATCCTAACCCTTTTGAACATCATGACTTGATTCAAAACATAAAAAGGCAATTCCTTCATAAAACTATGGGATGCATTATCCAATCCTAGCACCTACTAACATATTCATTCATGATTCATTATCATCAAATCTCGAAATTCCAACAATGAGGTCTTACAAATCCAAGACAGTGAATCAAATCATTATAACACATAAGATTCTGTAGGATCGCTGTAGGACCTGAACGAGTCGATCAGAAGAGCTTTATATCCGATTCAAAGGCGGAATCAGTGAAGCGGACGTGGAAACAGCATGATACTATTAAATCTGTCACTTATATTGAATATAACATCAATTACAACCTGAACAGATTTTGGCAGCACTTCATTACAAATCCAGAAGCTGTGTGCCAAATGAAATGACAAGTACCCTATTTATAGTAGGTTGATTTTGCTTGAAATGGTCAAGGACAGTTTCAAGCGGAATCTGATTATTCTGATTTCGCTTGAAATGTCACTTGACACTTTCAAGTGGAATGACCTCCTATAATTTGAAAATCTGTTTCTCGAACCTCGGGCACTGAATATCCTATCCTATCCTATTACATGATACAAGACGAAGTCAACAGACATAGTGCACTAACAGACTCCCCCTTGGATGTTGACGAAGTCTTCAGTGTCTAGTCTACAGTATGACACATCTTCAATCTTGATCATTCTGCCTTCTCATCCAAATTGTAAATTGTAAGCATCCATCAATCCTTATCTTCTTCCATCAGCTTCAGGCTCCCCCTTTCGTCAAGCTTTCGTGCTTTGGGATCGACACCTAGCTTTCCATCTACAAACTCCTCCTTGCTTCAAGCTTGTCTTCAGACTCCCCCTTAGACTCTGCTCTCGGGATCGTAATCTGGACTATCTGCAATCACTCAAACATCTATAAATACAATGTTTTCATATTATCAATCAAATTCTCTAATCCACTCCCCCTATCAACAAACTTCATTGATTTGGCAGTTTCAGCGAATCGAATCGGAAACTAGCTCTATAACAATATAAGCATCCAAATCCTCCCACAGTTAATCATCCAAGTCCAAATTAATGACCTTGGAGATATCACAAACTGTTTTTGAAATTTTTGATTTTTAATTCAAGTTTCAAATTAATGAACTTGTTTTATTTTCAGAAACACAATTAGCTTACTTAGATTTTGAAACTCAGCATCTCAGACATCGGTTGTCGAAAATAAAGCAGAATCAAAAATCTTTTTGTATTTTTCTGAAAATATAAAGCAGTAAAGAAATATGTACAAACATATTTACAGACAATATTTTTGTTTGAGTATGCGTCAGAGGATCATATCGGTTTTTGACAAGTCACAAGTACCGTTGAGCTTAGTTACACATTAAGACTTAAACAATTCACTTAGATTGTCGATATACTGATCCACTTAAATTTTCACACAAATTTCAACTGATTCAAGATATGAATTAGGTGTTTTAAGAACTTAAACACATTCATGTGTCCCACCTCTTGAATATACTCCCGTATCCAGATCCCAATATTCAGTCTTACAGGTGAGTATACCACAGATGATATCTGTAAGGGGTTAGATGCGAGGGCCGTGAGAGCTCGGGTCGATACTTCCGTATACGCAGAGAGATGACGGCTTCGTCTTTTCGGTGTGTCCCCTTTAGAGGATCTTTTTTACAACAGCAATGACTATCAATTTTATTGTTTCATCAATTTGCTGAGGGCGAAGCTATTCTTCAAGCAATGCAGAAAGTATTATTCGGGGAGTAGGTCAGAACTTCCATTCAGCAGAAGTCCCGGAATAATACCCCAGATATCACTGAGTGTAAATACCTAGTATTTCAGAAAGAGGGGTCCTTCAAACGAGATTTCAGGGGTTACCTATATATCCAAGTAGTGTTCCCCACGAAATAAGTAAGTTTGAATTTAGGTTTATATCCCGAAAAAGTTTACTAAATGTATAAAAACCTATCGGCATATCATCAGTGAGACTGTTTAACACTATTTAATCATTGCATTTCTTTAGCATACTGTAACTGTCTACTGATGTACTATCATTTCCTCTTTTTACGCAAAAACTCAATTTTTGAATTTTATCATATTTTTTGCTTTTTCAAATTTTCTAATGTTTTTGGATTTTCTAACAAATTTTTCTCCCCCTAAAATGCAAAATCATTAAAAGAAAATTTGACAACACGATGCTGATAACTTTGTCTCGCCATCCATTTTCTGCTAACTATGCTCTGTTTTGCAGAAAAACTAATATAAAGTACCCCCATGATTTACAACCCATTGATTTTCGACAGTTTGAAAACCGTTTTTCAATCTTGTGAAAGTAATCATGTTTGTTCAGCCGTGAGGGTTTCGGCGTATTCAATTAACACATATTTTTGTAATTTTCTATTTTTTTGACAAAAATTAAAAACAAACATATTTTTGGTGTTTCAAAATTTTAACAAACTAAAAACATATTTTTTTTGGTTTTTAATTTTTCAAAATTTTAAGGTTTTGAGATATTGTTTACTTATATACAGAAAAACAAATAAACTCCCTATTCAACCAAACCAGGGTCCAGCAGCAGCCTCCTCCTCTTGTTGTGCCAGGCTGCTCCATTTTCCAATCTCACAATCTTTAATTTTTTTGAGCACCTGCATATGTAATAAACTCAATTACTTGAACAATTTAGCCCAGGTCTGTTGAACCTTAGGCATTTCAACACAATAATTTTCATTCAATGCTGGAAACTCTTTGTCATCTTTCACAAAAAACTTTTCAACTTTTACTTCAACTTTTTCATCTTTTTCAAGAATCACCTGTTTCTTTGCACTCCATGTTTGACCTTTAGGAGTACCACGTTTGTAAAAATGTGAATCTTTTTGAACACTTTGTTTTTGAACAACATTCGGTTTCCAGAATTGTTGTGGTTTTTTCATATCAACAGATGTTTTCCAGCTTTGTGTTGTTCTAAATCTGGGTGTATGAGAATTCCAGGTCTGTCTAGAATCGAACCTATACGGGTTTGACTTCCAATTTTGATTCGAAGCAAACTTGTTTGTGTTGTACCTCCAAGTTTGTTTTGAGTCAAATCTGGTTGACCTTTGTCTCACATTCTCAGATTTTTGTTTCTCAGCATCAATCTTCTTTATGTCAACATCCACAGGTTTTAGATTTGGACACTTGCGTGCAAGATGTCCTTTTTTATCACATTTGAAACATGTTCTCATGGACACATCTTTGACCTGTGGTTGTTGCTTTTTCTTTTTAGCAAAGAACTCATCATTAGACTGTCTCAATTTGAGTTCTCTTTCTTCTGCTAAACTGTTTCCTTGAACAAAACTCATTTTTGCCTGATAATTTTGGCGTTTCATTTTTGTTTCGATTCTGTTTCTTCTTATAACCCAACCCAGCCTTCATGTTTTTCTTCTTGTAACCAGGTTTGTTATATGAACCTTTATGACTCTTACCAACAAACTTTAAAATCTCAGACTTCTCAATCTCAACCATTTTGAAAACTTTATCAACCTTTTCTGAAATCACATTCTGAATCGGGAATACAACATCTAAGAACAATTTGTCCAATCCAATCATGGTATAAACCAATCCTTTTTTAATCATCATTCAAACTTTTCTCGGATTTTGTGTTTTTCAGATAACTATCATGAAGATTTCCTTCATCTTCATCCTGTGATTCAGATTTACCTGTATCAACCGACTCTTCTTTCAACACACTTTCAACGACTTTACCTACCACCTCTGAATCATGAGAATCATCAGATTTGGAATAGGTTATGTCAATGTTGTCTGGCAATTGGTCTACCATGTTGAAAGCTTTTTCAACCTTTTCCTCATCATAAAATGCAAACTTTTCCGGTGGTGGAACTTGATGAAACTCTGAGCCAATGCCTTTCTTGTTTTGCTCAGACTCACCATCTCCCGGTTTTGTATTGAAAATTCGTTCAAGCACATATGACGACACGTGATCACTTTTTAACTTGTTGTTATCCTGTTCTAGATCAGCAATCTGTCGCTTTAGCTTAGCAACATCCTCAATATAGGAATTAACAACATCTTGTTTTATTGAATACATTCGTTTAAGTTCTTTAGTTGTTTCAGAAAGATAATTCATTCTTGATTGAGCATATTTCATTTTATCTTTCACTTTTTCATATGACTCTTTCGTAATATGATATGCTAATTTCATTGAGTCATATTCTTTCTTCATTTCTTGACAAGTAATTTCTTTTTGTGAACATTCTTCTGTCATTTTAGAAACATTTTCTTTCAAAACTTCATTTTCTTTTTCTAACTTTTTACATTTTTCTGAAAGTTTTTCATCATTTTCTTTTAAAAAATTTTCTTTTTCTAGCAGTTCTTTGCATTTTTCTTTAAAAATGTTTTCAATTTTAGTGAATTCAAGATCTCTTGTTCTGAATTGCTCATCTTTTTCAGTACAAGCTCTGCACGGTTCCATGCATTTCTTGCACTGATCAATCGTTTTTAAGATTTCAGAATCAGAATGTACCTCAGTGATTGGCACTTTGGTGTTTGATGCATTCGCCTCAGTTTTCTTCTGATCAGCATCATCTTGCTTTTCTTCAACACCGACTTCATCACCAACATTACCAGCTTCCAAATTCTCATTCTTTACTTCTTCTTCTTCTTTCCTCACCTCTTCTCCAATCTGCTGTTCTTCAGTAACAGCTTTCTTAACCTCTTCATTCACCTCAACTTCTTCACTTTTGATTTCCTTCACAACCTCAACTTCAATAGCTTCTGCTTTAACCTCTTCAGCAACGTTCTTCAGATTGTTCACCATTTCTTCAACATTCTTTTTCATTCTCTCTTCATCCCTTTTTCTTAGACACGATGTCATGGCATATCTGATCTCCTTTTCATGCCTTTTAGCATATGTGTCATCTTTCATCACATTTCTATAATATTCGGCTCTCAAAGGAATTATGAGAAGAACATCATCAAAGATTATGTCTTTCTTTGGAACAACTGGTTCTCCTTCTCTGTTGAAGTAACATTCTCTCTTCTTATCCCATCTTTTGCTGCTGACAGCAATCTCATACTCTTCCTGCATTTCATCCATTCCGTTCAACACAGTGTTTCTTTCTTTGTAGGTCTTTTCTTCCAGAATCTCTTCTCTGGTTTTCATTTTGATCTCAGCTGTATCTTTGTCTTTGTTTTCATCTTGAATCTCAGCAACAAAAACAAACTTTCTTTCCTCTGTTATAGCTCTGCCATGAGCTGTTTTTCGAACATTCTCCAAACGATCTTCTTCTGGACAAATTGAGCTCCAGTCAAAACCTTCATCATCTTGAATTACAAAACAAGCTCTTGATTTGGTTTTATCTTCAATCAATTTCGGCTCTTCTTTGCTTTGGTGGTAGATCGCTTTTCGATAATAATCATCGTTGAAAGGACGTTCATTTCCTTCAGCAACTTCAGAATTTCTGCGTTCTCTTTTGAAATGACCCTTTTGCTTGCATCTGAAGCAGGTCACTTTGGATTTGTCAAATCCAAGCTTCGTTGACGGACCACCCAATGATTGATTCCCGGTAATCTCCATGTATCTCTGAGCTCTTCGGATGCAGCTTGCTAAACACCAACGAATATCTATGAGCTCCATTTCTTCCGGATCAATCTGGTCGTAGTCTTCTTTAGTCAACTCTGAGTTTCCAATTTTGCCAGCTACAAGACCTTCATATGACTCCAGAACAGATGCAAGGAAACTCATTTGCTGCTTAGCTGCATTAATACTCATTGACGGAGAATTTTTCAGTTTCAGAGCAATGTTGCACAAAATTTCCTCAGTTTCATCAGAACTTGATTTTGAAGAAGAATGATATCCAGAATTGTAATTTGATGAAGTTGTTTGAGGTTCTTTCATCTTCTCTCCACTGAATGCTGTCTTTGGTGAACCAACACCTTTCTCTGAAGGTACACTGCCTTTGTAGTATAGACCAACATTCTGTTGATGTGAAGAACCAGTCATCTTGCTTTGCTTTTGTAGCTCCAGATCATGACTCTCTATCTTTTCAAACAATGCATCAAGAGAAATCGTATCATATAAATCATCATTTTTCAAAATAAAAACAAACGTTTGCCACTGATCAGCTCGTGGTAACGCTTCAATCACTTTGTCGATAATTTCCTCTCTTGTTTTCACAATCTCAAACCTCTCAAGTTCAATTTTTAAATGACAAAATCTCTCAATCATTTGCCTCACTGTCTCTCCTTTTAAGCTATCAAATAGATCGAATTCTTTCTTTAGTAAAGCAATTTTGTTCTTTTTGATCTGTTTACCCCCCTCAGCTTTAACTCATAAAGCTTCCCAGACAGATTTCGAAGACCCATCATGATTAAGTAATGCAAATATGTCATTTCTAATAGCCGACTGGATCAACGCAATGATTCTCTGTTCAGACGAGAATTCTTTTTTGTCTTCAACGCCTAATTTCTTCAAAGGAATTTCCTCTCCTTTGTCATCTTTTGGTCTCTCATATCCAAACTCTAGAAAAAACCAGCTTTCATGAGCGTATGCTTTTGCCCAGTTAAGAAACCGTTCTTTCCACCAAGTATAATCTTCAATATTATCTAGCTTGGGTGGTTTGGAATAAGTCCCATAAAAATTGTCATGATTAATGTTTTCATTGACCACTTTTGTGATTGACTTTGGTGTGACCGTTGATGTTTCGGAAGAATCGGATGTAAACGCGTTGAAAAATGTGTTGTAGAATTCTTCAGCCATGATGTAATCCTGAACAGATACAATCAAACAAACACAATCAGTACAAACAATATCAAATATTCTGAAACAGACTGACACTCGATTGACGTGAAATGATTTCGACGCGAAAAACCCTTTTTCAAGCGAAATAAGAGACTCAAGCGAAATCAAGACTCAACAACTTTCAAGCGAAATCACTTGAATAGCAATTCGATCAGAATCAGATCTATACTTCAAGCGGAATCACTTGAATTACACTTCGAGCAGAATCAGATCGATTTGAAGCGGAATCAGAAATATTATCCAAGCGGAATAGCAGACTCGAGCGGAATCAAATGCTAATTCCAAGCGAAACCATGTTTTGGAGCGAAATAACTGATCTATTTCAATCGGAATCTCAATATCCGTTCAAGCGAAATCAAATGTTAGGCCTGTTTTTGTCATTTTTAGTCCGAATTTGAGTCTGAAACTCTCAAGGCTTTGTTAAAACACTGTTTTGCATGTTCGGTGAAAAATTCATGCCATTTTGACCGTGAAATCTTGTTCAGATTGGAAAAGAAGGTGTAGAAGTCAGAAAATAGATGATATCAAGCTAAACTCTTCTTCCTGAGCTCTGATACCACTTGTAGGATCGCTGTAGGACCTGAACGAGTCGATCAGAAGAGCTTTATATCTGATTCAAAGGCGGAATCAGTGAAACGGACGTGGAAACAGCTTGATACTATTAAATTTGTCACTTATATTGAATATAACATCAATTACAACCTGAACAGATTTTGGCAGCACTTCGTTACAAATCCAGAAGCTGTGTGCCAAATGAAATGACAAGTACCCTATTTATAGTAGGCTGATTTCGCTTGAAATGGTCAAGGACAGTTTCAAGCGGAATCACCTCCTATAATTTGAAAATCTGTTTCTCGAACCTCGGGCACTGATTATCCTATCCTATCCTATTACATGATACAAGACGAAGTCAACAGACATAGTGCACTAACAGATTCTTTACATCCTAAAATCATACAAAGTTCTAACATTTATAGCATACCAAACCCTAGCTCATCTTTTGGGTTATTCACGGATTCTCCCTCAAATATC
Source organism: Helianthus tuberosus (assembly GCA_030545235.1). Taxonomy (NCBI): domain Eukaryota; kingdom Viridiplantae; phylum Streptophyta; class Magnoliopsida; order Asterales; family Asteraceae; genus Helianthus; species Helianthus tuberosus. Next base: position 99,727,095 of record CM060397.1, read on the forward strand.
ATACAAAATCAAGATCCAATTGTCATGAACATCATACAACTCATTTACCTAGTTCAATAAGCAAACACACTGTTTTATTGGAAATCATTGAGGCTTGTAAACATACCAATATTCTTAAACTTTTTAACAATACTCATGAACCAAATGAATATCATAAAACACTTATTACAACTAGAACGATCAAGGAAGAGCATTCATCAATAATTCATTATGAACACAATTTTGTTAACACATAATCTTCAAGCAATGTGATTTCTAACCTGGGAATGGTTCGGATATGATAGTGTAAGAAGAATAGAAGAAATCTTGAAGGAGGAAGGTTGATCTTTAAGCAAAAGAGGAGCTTTGATGATGATGATGTTCTTTTCAGCTGCCTTGGAGAAGAAGGTTACCAAAAAGGGAAATATTTCTAAATAAGGAGAGAGAGAGAGAGAGAGGAAAGGAATGTTTGTTGGTGGCTGGGAATGTTTTAGGTAAAAGGAAACATTAGGGTTTTGGATAAGGGGTATATTTATACACACAAGGATGCCGCACATTAGTGGGTTAGATCCAGTTGCCATCATGCCACACACATGGGAATTTTTCATGTCTGCGGTCTTTTAAATGCTTAGGTGTGCGACATAGAGATAAGCCCAATGTTTTTGGACTGTGCGGTCCAATAGCTCTTGGGCTGAGTTAGTTAAAGGCCCAATATATGTGGGTGTGCGAGTGGAAAACTAGTGTGCGACTGCACACTATAGTTGTATGGTGTGCGGCCTTGTTTAGAAAGTATAAATAATAATAATAATAATAATAATAATATTAACAATTATCTCTACATGTATTTATACACACATTCCTATTTAATATTGCAAACCCAATCTCATAAACACTTTAATCACTTTTCATTAATATAAATTCTTATATTAGTTACAAAATACGCATGCGGTAAAACATAATAGGGAAACAGTACGAGGTGAAACGTGAGTTGTCACATTATCCCCAAGTTGAAAGATATTTCATCCCAAAATTTAGCTTACAGTTACTGAATAACTAAGTGTTTTCGCTGGGTGTCACATCATCCCCAACTTGTTTAGGAATTTCGTCCTGAAATTCAGTACTAGCTTCGTTACTGGACTCCCTGTTTTTAAACAATTGAGAATACTTGCACATCATTTGGTCTTCTCTTTCTCAAGTAAACTCCGGACCACGACGAGAATTCTAATGAACTCGGACAATAGGTATCATGCTGCGCTTGAGGGTTTGAATCTCTCGATCCATAATCTCAATTGGTTCCTCAACGAAACGGAGTTGATCATCGATGGTGAGTTCCTTGAAAGGAACGATGAGAGTTTCGTCCGATAAGCACTTTTTCAGGTTCGACACATGGAACGCGTTGTGTACACCACTGAGTTCTTCAGGCAAGTTCAGTCGGTATGCCACAGTGCTGATCTTTTCAGTGATTTCGAAAGGTTTGATATAACGTGGGTTAAGCTTTCCAAGGTGAGACTTTCAGTAACACTCGATCCCAACTTGGAATTTCAACGGTTTTCTACGCTTATCGGCGTAGCTTTCATGATGGTCACGCGCTGCCGCCATTCGTTGTCTGATTAAGGCAATCTTTTCCATGGTGTCGAGTAAGAGTTCAAGGCCAGTGATTTGGCTGTCGCCAACTTCAGCCCAACACAAAGGTGACTGGCACTTCCGTCCCTACAAGCTAGGATTGATATCCACACCTTGATGACCGGTTCCATTCTTTGATTTTCAATCTCGCCAAAGTTTCGTATTTTCGATCAAATTAGGGACATGTATTAACCGGAAGGGTAAAATACCGTTAATCGCCTGTCGATGAGAGTATTTTACCTATTAGGCCAAAGCATGTCTCCCTAATTCAAAAGGACTTACGAGTCACTTTGGAATAGTCAAAGTTTCTAAACCCGAAACGTTCCAATATTTTATCAAACCTCTCTTTTATGCTATCTCAATTTCTATGTGATTTAATACTTGTTATCTCATTCATTTCAAAACCAATGTTATACTAGAATCGATTTATCATTCAACCATCCAATACATACATACTAATAGTTATACTTGATTCGGGATTACTGGGACATTCTTATGTGATAAACTTATCATTAACTTTGATCAAAGCCACAACTTAACATGTATGGTGCTTGTGTAGCGCTATAGGAGTAGCGCCCACCCGTATTCTTGAGGTCATGTTAAGACATTTTGCGGTACACGATGGGTTGACAATTAGTCATTAACTTTGATCAGGCCACAACTTAACATGTATAGTGCATGTGTAGTGCTATAGGAGTAGCGCCCACCCGTATTCTTGAGGTCATGTTAAGACATTTTGCGGTACATGATGGATTGACCTGTTTCTTCACATGCTAGTAATGCGTTAATCTTGTTAAACTAAGTATGTCTTGTGGATTGTTCAAATATTTTACTCATACTCATACTCTAACTTATACATTCGCACTACTTTGTGGTCATACTTGGAAATCATTCACATACTTTGACACAATCATGCTTACATGCTTAAATCTTTATACGTTATCACACACACACATTCATACTCATAATACGATAATGTACCCTAACCCGTACACTACTAGTACGAACTATGCGGATCACGCACAAACCAAAATAATCACGGATGCATACAGGATTATATTGGTAGGCACATGAAAACCATAGTAGGTCCTACTGTGTATCATAATACGGAACGTAACATGACATCGAATAGCGAAACGGACGTAATATGGTATGAACATGGTGGATACGCCGCTGGTACTTCCTATATATAAGTGTTCCTACCATATTACCAAACTTTCATAAAAACGTGCCATGAGAAATTCAGAGTTTCCCTTATTATATTGAATACACACGTTGATCACTCACGATCTATTCCTCGCATTCTACCCAAACATACTTCGAAATGCCATTTTCCAAAAGTCTTCCTCTTAAATAAATTTCGGGACGAAATTTCCTAAAGTAGGGGAGACTGTAACATTTCGTATTCCTGTACTTTCCATTTATAGCAAGCCTTGTTGTACTTTACAGTTTTGGAAGCTTTCTATTTCCGGAAACTTGTAATCGTATCGTACTTTCATTTCAATTGTAATCCGAGACACCGATCATAATGGAAACCTTGTTTATACACTTAATATGTTCAATTTATACTTATCATACTCGAAAACGCATATTGGAAACCCTAATTCAAAACTATGTCGCAATGCGCGTAAACAATCGATTTAAACGCGTTTACTCGCAATACATGTCGAATACCGATAATTAACGATCAATACTTAATTTACACTAATTTATATTTGTAAACACTTTTGATATGCTATGGATACTTGCAAACATGATTTATTAGTCAAAACGTGCTCATACTTGCATTTTGTGCTTTAATCGACAACTTTGTGTACAACCGGCATTCTCGATACTTGTTAATACATGAATACGCATACCCAGACATACTTCACATCAATTTTATTTTTATGATACTTTCATACTTGTTACATGCTTAAAACTACACGAAAAGCACTTAAAAAAAAGAACATCCAAAAAAACCTGACTTTGAGCCCTGATTGCATATTTATCAAACTCGAGGGACCTTTTGTGACAAAAATCCAAACTCCCCCCTAAACCTACGAATTCTAATCTGTATTTTAGGCTCCAAACTTCACCCTAAAATTATAATTTTGAATTTTGGTATTATTACTCCAACCCCCACCTCCATTCTCCACCAATAGCCTTCTAGCTACCATTAAACACCCTCCCAACCACCTAGCACTATAAATACAAGTCCTACACTTCTTCTAACACTTTTTCATCATCTAATATCTCCAAAAACACCAAGAATATGCTTGGAATTGAAGATTTGGACGGAATCATTCAAGTCCAAAAGTGAGCAAAACTCACCTTTCTTCTTCACTTTCTTCTTGTTTTTCTTGTTCTTAACCACTTGGACTCCACTAAGGATCAATGCCCTACTATTGTATGATGTTAAACATCTGGGAATGATCTAATTTTGAGGTCCAAAGTTGGTCATTTTTTCTGTTTTTAAAAGATTTCAAAATGTTCTTTAAGTTTTCTTCATGTTCTCCATGTTTTCTTCAAGTTTTCTTGTGTTCTTGTTGTGTCCAACTTATGTACAACCAAAACCCTAACTAATGGATGAATTTAATGATTTAAATCAGTAAGTTAATTGGTTTATATACTCCCAAACTTTCTGGTTGTGGAGACCTTAAGCTCACTAGATGAGTTCTCAACTAAAACACACCTTAAACACACTAATCTTAACCTTATTCATGACCAACCAAGTTGTAATGACTTGTGCTTTGGTGGACACTCATACTCATGACCAACCATCCTTTGGGTTGTGTTTCGGTGAACTTATATCGAGGTTTAAATGGATGCATATCATACTCCTCGTTGCTTAACAAACTCTATGACCCCTCTTGGGGAATGTATGACTAAATAACTTAATGAACCTTTACATTTATGTTATTACTTCAAGTCTTGTAAGCCATAAACTAACCCGCCTTTGTTTCCCGTTATAGGGTGACCTCGGCTCCTGGCTCAACCCTCCTTAAACTCAAGACTTACGGAACACTAAAACGCAAACCATGAGTATTCATGCCCCTTTTTGATTTCCCACTTTTGGGGTGCAACTTATGAACTTATTAACAAACATATTCTCACATAAAACACTTTATGCTTGAAAACGAATCCTTTATACATGCTAAACTTATGCTAGGAATACATGCATGCTAGATTCTTCTATGATACTTTAGCTAGACCCTTTAACATGTATAGCGCTATAGGATATGCACACCGCCCGTAGCGACGGGTCATTGTGAAGCTGTGTTTATTATTGATGTAAAAACGGTAGTATTCATAGTTATGAATGCGGGATGCTTGTATGCATGTGCGATACTTGGGTTTGACAATTTAGGATTACATGCTAGTGATGCCATGATATCCTTATATATATGTTTTCACATGTGGATTTCGTTAAACTTGTATGTATACATATGCTATCACATAAACCATGAATGCTCGCCAATACTTTTGTATTGAATTGTATTTTATCATAATGTTGCAGGTTGATGATTATCGAAGAGACGTAATCTAGTAGGATGGCTAGATACTCGTTTAAATTTAGTTAGGATAGTTTGTTATGTCATATTTGTTTCCATGTATCGTACACTTTGTCATTTTCAAACATGTTGTATTCCGTTTACAATCTTTGTATTAAACCATTATCAATGAAATGAAATTTAATTACTTGAATACTTGTTGTATATTATTTATTTCAAACTTGTGGTATTTCTAGTTCAAGCAATGTAAAATAAATTATTAAATACTTGTCACCAATAGTGTCACACCCTGACTTTTGCGGAAGCGTATGATGTGTGACTGGTTTAATATCATTGCATTCAATCATAATAAACAACTACATGATCAAAACGATGTTCATCCATTCATGAAATTTAAGTATTACAAACACCGGTTATTTAAGTTTTTAAAACACAACCTTCGACTAGGTTATAAACCAACAAAAGTGGATGACATCTAAACTTGAAGTCTACTTCTAGAAACAACACCCGCGCCCAAGATCCAACCTGTCACCTGAAATACATGTAATTTTGGAAAACATCAACAAAAGTTGAGTGAGTTCATGCGTTTTGTGTGAGTACTGGTAAACTTGTAAACCTTTGAGAGACTCCTTTGAAAACAGGTATGAAAAGCGTGTATGAACATACCAAATAAATGTTTTACAAAGACATTAAGGCATGTGAGGACATAGGGAGCACTCGAAATGAGTAGGCTTATACCCTTGTCGATTTTCCCTCGACTATGTCAATTTCCCTCGACTATGTCGAATTTCCCTTCGACTATGTCAATTTACCTTGAGTATGTCAATTTCCCTTGACTATGTCGATTTCCCTCGACTGGGACACCGAAGCACTCAAGTGATCACATGAGGACCATGAGTGGGGCTCGGCCATACCCGTTAAATCTAACCTTCGTCCCTAGTTAAGAATTAATGGCATTTCAATATTTAGTCTATGCTCACATGATCTAATAGTGCATTTCATAGTCTATTCATACCGTTTAAACATTCGTAACATGTATTCCACCCCCGAGAGTTATGTCACACCCTGACTTTTGCGGAAGCGTGGTTATTTGGTGTGACTTCTTAATACCATAGCATTCAATCATAACAATGCTAAATGATAAAACTAAAAAGACATTCATCCATTAATTACGTTTAGAAAATAACACAACAACTTGTCTTGAAAACATCGATACCAGATTACGTTACAAACCATGACTCGTCTAACTGAGTTTATAAAGACTCCACAAACGACTTTAAATAAAACCTGAGTTTGGAAACATGTATCCCGTCCAGGAATAGGATACACCCCCTAAACTCAACAACCATGGATAACATCCTTTATTAAAATGCAGCTTGAAGACACATGCATACCCTTGCCAGATCCACTAGTTCCCTGAAATACATGTAGTTTAAAAATATCAACAAAAAGTTGAGCGAGTTCATGTGTTCGTGAGTATGTATAAAACCTTTATAGTATGTCCTGTATGTATATATGTCCCTGGTATGTAGCAATAAGGAAAAAGAGATCACCAATGGGTTGCAAAGCCAATGGTATGGGTGAAATGGTGCAGGAAAACTCAAACCTAGCAAACTTGTCTCCGGGAATAAGACATAGTCACCACTATGGGCCTCCCCGGCCTCATGGGTGTGGGCTCGCTACACCCAAATAGATCTATCACTCATGTCCCTCGGTCCTACAACGAGGATTAATGGCCTTAAGTGTTGTACCCACCCTTCACATGATCTAGTAGTAAACCCTCCTTAGGCTAACCATACCATGTATAAAAATGTCTGTAATAATTGTAACATGTATTCCACCGTCAACGTATAAAACTGAAAACAGTAAAAGAAAAGGGGGACATGAACTCACTGTATTGCATCCTCAGCTCGTAACTCAAACTCTGTCAGCAACACGACTACCTACAGTGTCCTAACGTCTATTAGACGAACGGGTCATGCCTTTGCTTAATATTTACGTTTTTTAGTTACGTTTCTTATATCATTCCGAGTTATAATTATTTGTCAAAATAATTGATATTTCAACTTAAATTGTATTTAGTTTTGGAATAGTTGTTTAAACAATATTTCTGTATTAATACTTCTCAAGTATTTAACTTTGTATTTCCTTCCCAAGTGTCACACCCCGACCACGTATAACATACAAAACGTGGCGGAAAACGTCGGAGAGTGTTGTAACAGAATTCATTGTTTCATAACCATGGCATACAAAGTTGTATTTTATTTATCAATAAGAGTGTTACATTGTTTCAAACAGGGATCAAAGAGTTTATAACATAATTAAACTAAGTCTATCTTCATTTTATGTCTTTAAGGCACAGGTCCGCCCTAGTGTCACGATCATCGTCCTACGGAAAAGCTCCTGAAAACACATGTGAAAATAGGTACGTCAGCATAAAAATGCCTGTGAGATACATAGGTTTGTGAAAATAAGATTCATGACTTAAGTTTAAGAAAATGTTTAGTCATGAACCTTGTAATTTGATTTGTTTTGTAAATCGCTTAAAAAAACAATAAGTTCAGATGATATGTATAAATAAAAGAATAATGTATGGTTAAATGAATAACCATGTACAATGAGTTGTATAAAATAAACTGTATTGTAAAACAAAGTCTTGTGAAAACATGTTACTTGTGTAAAATGTATAAGTCCAAAATGAATGATTTAAATAACGCTATGATATGTAATATAATACAAACACTTATATATAGGAAGTACCAGCGGCGTATCCACCATGCTTGTATCATATTACTCACATCTCGTTACTTAAGTCACTTAAACCAACCAACCATGTATAATGTCTATGTTTAAACTAATTGTCAAAAGTCCTTGTATAAACCATGTCCAATGTTTATAGTCCAAAAGTAGTCAAGTAATGTGTAACAAATGTTATGTATTGTAAGTAAAGTATTGTCACATAATCTAAATGTAGAAATGTACAAAACAAAGTTTTTTGAATATATCAAAAAGTTATGTTTTGCAAAGTAATGCATGTTACATTGATACAAACATTTATGTGGTAAGTTAACGCATACATTCAAGCCTTGAGACAGTCAGATAACCCTTTCAGTCAAGGTTATCAAAAGAAATGTTTTTGGATTCAGTCATTCCTTACATCCAAACAAACCCGGGATGTCAGGAATGGGATTTGTCAAGTCCTATGGTACCACTACTTACTATCGAGCGGCGTAGCAAATGTTAATGAACGTAATAAAGACCCGTTTGTGCAAACCAAATGTTATAGCAATTGTATGCATGTCATATGATAACAATGTACTAAGTATGCTAAGTTAACATACAAAGCAGAAAAGTCATGTAAATCAATATGCTAGCATGTTATCAGTCAACATACATGGCAGAAATGTAATGTAAAACAATGTACTAAGTATGCACACAATGGACATACATAGCATGAAATGTAATGAAATCATGTACTATAATGTACTAACAAACATAGCAAGTATATGATGTGAAAACAGGAAAGCATGAAAGTAACAAGTAGGCACATGTGTTTCACCCCAAAACTATGTTAATAAACCGGACCTAAATGGGAGGATCGGATAGAATGAGGGTTCGTAAACCAAACGAGTGTAGAGACTCGTATCATTTGGTTTAACAAAGCCTACATACTAAATGAAACCTAACATAAATGCTTACGACCCATTACGACCCGTTTAGGTAGATTATGCTACTTTAACACGTCGTTCGCGTAAAACGCGTTCGGACCGTCTAACTAGTCCTATGACAAGTGTTATATGCCTAAACATGTTACATAATCAGTTATGTGACAAAAGTTTAGGTTACATATGCTTAATTACCAATTATACATGAAAAGGGTATTCTGGTAATTTACCTAAGGCATATAAACTACCTATCATACAACTACTTAACGAAGCGACCATAAGGTATAACCTCGGAAGGTTATTCCCTATCTACTATGGTCACCTAAGGTATTTGGTCGGATCCTAATGATCGACCAAATGGGTCGGGTTCGAAGGTATAAGCGATTTATTAGATCGCTTACCCTTACGACCCTAGACAACGTGGTAATCAGTAGGCATAGTCCCAAGGGACTATGACCATCGTGATTACAATCACGTTGCGAAGTTCAAACGAACTTCGCATTGACCATAAACTGGTCAACGCAGAAAGTCAAACAAATTTTGACTTTCGAACTCGAAAAGCAATAAAAGAAAGAAAAGAACGAAAGAATACTTACGAAGGGTCCCCGAATGCTAATCTCGATCCAAGTAACTCAGGTATGAAACAATGGTTTCAACTTAGAGCTTCTAAGATCAAAATTCTTGTGGGTTTTGCAATGGCATGGGGGGGTATTTATAGTGTTCGGTTAGCCGTTAAGATCGTTCCTCGTTAACCGTGCTTTGATCTCAACCATACACATCAAGATAGTGGTTTTCTAAAACCATTAGAGCCCATAGTATCCCCAAAACCATGTGCAACAAGTGGATAGGACCAAATACAATGTTTCTGTTCAGGTTAGGCAGTCGCGTAGAGCGACGGTAAAGGCCCTATGCAGTCACGCTACGCCACCATGCACCAGATTCAGAATGTTTCAAAAATGACAGTTTTGGTCCCTGCACGTGTTTAAAGCCTTTTTCGATGCGTTTGAACCCCATTAACCTCATTTAAAGGCTATAAAATGAAGTTAAAGTATAGGGAACTCAAAACATGCTCAAAAATATCTCGGATGTCGGTTCGTTTAGCCGTACGATCGCGATGTTCGCTTAATTACGACGGAATGCGCATAAGCGCGAAAAACGATCCAAATGACACGACGAATGAATTTTCTTATGCCAAACACTAAAATAAAATGTTTTAGTGCTTACATAAATTTTTGGATGTCCGGATGTATTCAGAACGTGAGTTATGCACGAAAATGCAAACTTGTGCACTTTTTGACACTTTTAGTCCCTGAATGACCCAAAAGTTTATTTTAGCACACCGAACCCCTCAAAGCCTATTTCTAAGCTATGTAAAGGATATTTATGGTATGTTTAACTTATGGTCATGCTCCGGAATGTTCGTTACTGTTCAAATTGGCATACTTTCGCAGTTTGTCAAGTTTAGTCCCTGTAAGCGATTTAACTTGTTTTTGTCTTTCCAAAGCCTTCAAAACTTATTTCTAAGTTATGTAAAGGTTATTTAAGGTATGTTAAGTATATGTTGATGTTCCGGAGTATTTATCGCATTAAACTGGTTACGTTTACGCACCAGTTTGCGTATAACTCTCCAGAAAGCGATATAGAGTTTGAAATTGAATAAAAGTCAAAACATGAAAAATGTAAAACACAACCAAACAAACATTGGGATCAAATAACATTGTTTTATTGATAAAAGAACTGTTCACAATGATTACAAGCACAGATGTTACACCAAGGATGGGGTATCTTATACATGTGTATTTGTATTATTGTATTTGTATAACTCCAAGATATATTTTTAAGTCTCACTTTTTAGAAAATATATAATAACGTATTTTGTCCCAAAAATAATGTATTGTCCAGAAAATATATATTTTTCCCAAAAATCATACATCATCTAAATATACAAGGAAAATATATTCCAAAATAATATATTTTCACCTTGTCAAAAATATGATACAACTTTGTAAAATTCACAAAATCATATTTTTATTTCTTGTATCCAAAATAATATTTTCCAAAAATATATAAGTAACGGTATTGCTTTGGATGGTAAATATCACGGTACTTTGTTAAGTGATATTATTTTACCCTAAAATAATATAACCATTTCACCGAGTATACAAATAATCACACAAGCGTCTTAAATATAAAATATATATATTCTAAATATATATTTATCCATTTTTATTTACAAAACCCAACCTCAAAAATTTGTATTTTTGTTACAAAAATTATGGCAAAGTTTATATGGAAGAGTTATGATCAAAATATACTTGTAAATACTTGTTAGAAAATATTTTCTAAGTGTTTATATTTTTAGAAAATTTTGTCATAGTTTCCCCTAAAAATGGAGGTGTCCATGCTATTAAAGCATATCATTTTCTTTTAAAAAATCATTACAACAATCAACAATCAAACTACACTTCCCAAGTGCAAAAATTATACAATATATATAACAACATGAACTTTCACAAAAACTCGTAGTAATTTGGTAACATGTTTAGTAGACTTAGTTACCCCCTTAAAGTGTGTTTATTTCTTAATAAACTTCCTTCTTGAAAATTTTAGATGTTTACAACTTGTAAACATATTCTACAAAAAATATTCTTTTGAACTCTTCTTGCAAATAAAGTGTTCTTACACTTATTTTATCACCAAAAACAATGTACATTTATGTAAGAATCAAGTTCTACTAAAAATCATATTTTGAACTTGATTTTCTTGGACAATTATTCATAAATCTTAGATTCACAAAATTACTAGCTCACTTTATTTATTATTTTTCAAGAAATCATTTTATTTTCAAGTTCATGTTTATAAGTGAGGATGATCTTCTTGGGTTAACACATAATCAACCTCTAACTTGCTAAATCATGTGTTAAATCACAATCTAGCAAGCTCCTTATGATGATCAACATCATAATTTCAAGTAAATAACAATCAAGTGTCATGCATGTATTTAACAACCTCATTTCATCCATAAATCATCATATGTAAGCTTATGTTTATGATTCTTGTTTATGTTCTTTTAGTGTTCTTGTGATTCACAACAATATACATCTTTTTAACCAACAAAATAAGAAATAAAAACTAGTAACAAGAAGCTTACAACTAGCTCAAAGCTAGGGAAGATCACTAGAGAAAAAGATTATGAAAATGGATGATAAAAACTAGTAACAAGAAGCTTACCCGCAGAGTCCACCAGGATTTCCATGCACTACAAGTTGTTATTACGTGGGCCCCCGTAATAATAAATTGTCTTGCACAGTTACCCCAATTTTCTCTCATCCAAGCAGATGATCAACCAAGGAGGGGACACTACTATCCTTATACCTCTGTCATGGAAAGGACCATTGCGGTGGTCCACGCGCTAACACTCATTATCGTTACGCGCGAATAGGCACGATGATTAAACGAAATAGGAATAAGGAGAATTCCTAGTTGTTGGAGGGGCACCTTTGAGATGAATACTTCATCTTCCTTGTCTGGTCAAGTGTGTCGTCAATCTCGCTTCACAAAAGCCGCAGGGACCTTGTCCCACTGATTAAGAAGTTGTCCAAGGTTGCCGCCTCTGCCTCGCCGTCACCACCGTAGTCAGGCACCTTCACGATCGAGAGGGAAGAGCAGCCATCTCCTACGGAAGCAAGCTCAGAATCTCGTTTGGTAATCACTCTTATTCGTATGTATATATCGATAAACAAATATGTTACTTAGCATAAACAGGCAATTCGATGCATCATATCACATATAACTCTCGTTTATCCTTTGGGGGGGGGGTCATTTTGTCTTTGGCAAGTCTAACTCATGTAGACTATGCCTTAGTTGGCACCTTATTTTGGGGTATTCTCCTCCCTACTAATGTCCTTGCCTTGTCTCTTCTTTGAAAAATGTTTGACTCATGGATCTTGACGCTTACGTGAATGCAATGAAAAACCTTTTTATAAAAATGTTTTTGTGAGAGAATTCTAGTGATTGTAGTCTAGACTCGAGAAGGAGTCCTAGTTCACTACAATCGAAGCTCTGATACCAAACTGTCACACCCTAACTTTTGTGGAAGCGTATGATGTGTGACTGGTTTAATATCATTGCATTCAATCATAATAAACAACTACATGATCAAAACGATGTTCATCCATTCATGAAATTTGAGTATTACAGACACCGGTTATTTAAGTTTTTAAAACACAACCTTCGACTAGGTTATAAACCAACAAAAGTGGATGACATCTAAACTTGAAGTCTACTTCTAGAAACAACACCCGCGCCCAAGATCCAACATGTCACCTGAAATACATGTAATTTTGGAAAACATCAACAAAAGTTGAGCGACTTCATGCGTTTTGTGTGAGTACTGGTAAACTTGTAAACCTTTGAGAGACTCCTTTGAAAACAGGTATGAAAAGCGTGTATGAACATACCAAATAAATGTTTTACAAGGACACTAAGGCATGTGCGGACATAGGGAGCACTCGAAATGAGTAGGCTTATACCCTTGTCGATTTTCCCTCGACTATGTCGATTTCTCTCGACTATGTCGAATTTCCCTTCGACTATGTCAATTTACCTTGACTATGTCAATTTCCCTTGACTATGTCGATTTCCCTCGACTGGGACACCGAAGCACTCAAGTGATCACATGAGGACCATGAGTGGGGCTCGGCCGTACCCGTTAGATCTAACCTTCGTCCCTAATTAAGAATTAATGGCATTTCAATATTTAGTCTATGCTCACATGATCTAATAGTGCATTTCATAGTCAATTCATACCGTTTAAACATTCGTAACATGTATTCCACCCCCGAGAGTTATAAAACCAAAAACAGTTAAGAGAAAATGGGGGGACATGAACTCACAGTTTTGCGTCTTCGATACTCGTAACTCAAAGCTCGTCAGCAAACACGACTACCTACATTGTACTATGGTCTATTAGACGAACGGGTCGTGCCTTGCCTTAGTATTTACGTGTTTGAGTTACATTTCTTTTATGTCTCCAATATTATTCCAAGTTATAATTCCTTGTTAAAATAATAATTATTTTAACTTTAAATTATATTTAATTTTGGAATAATTGTTAAACAATATTTTTGTATCAATACTTCTCAAGTATTTCCTTCCCAAGGATGGGGGTATTCTCATACATGTATTTTCGTATTCTTGTATTTGTAGTTTCCAAAATAATATATTTTCAAGTCTTACTTCAGAAAATATATTTAAACTTGTTTTGTCCCAAAAATAATGTATTTCAAGAAAATATAAATTTTTCTCAAAAATCATATATCTTCTAAATATTCCAAGAAAATATATTTTAACTTCCGAAAATAATATATTTTCTCCTTGTCGAAAATATGATATACTTTGTAATAATAATAAAAATCATACTTTCATTTCTTTTGTATCCAAAATAATATTTACCAAAAATATGCTCAAAATGTAGTTTCCGGAATATCTTGTAAGTTACGTTCTTTCGTTCGGTTTCGTAATATTATGTGTGTAACTTATATATTTATTCCTTGTGATTTTTGGTGATATTTTGGATTGTAAATTTCTTGGTATTTTGTTAAGTCATATCATTTTAAATCCTAAAATAATATAACTAATGCACAAAGTATACAATTATTCACACAAGTGTCTTTAATATATATATTCTAAATATATATTTACCCATTTTTATTTATAAAAACCAACCTCCAATATTTGTATTTTTGTTACAAAATCTATGGCAAAGTTTATATTGAAAACCATAGTTAAAACACTCTTGTAAGTATTTGTTTAGAAAATATTTTTCTAAGTGTTTATATTTTTAGAAAATTTTGCCATAGCTTCCCCTAAAAATGGAGGTGTCCATGCTATCAAAGCATATCATTTTCTTTTCAAAATCATCACAAACAATCAACCATTAATCTACACTCACCAAGTGCTAAAACAAAGCTATCTACATAATAATCATGAACTTGAACTTTCATAAAAACTTGTAGTAATTTGGTAGTGTGTTTAGTAGGTTTAGTTACCCTGTGTTCACTTCTTTAAAAATCTCATTCTTAAAGGATTTAGGTGTTTACAACTTACTAGATGATTTTTCCAAAAAATCATTCTTTTGTATTTTTCTTGTAAACAATGTATGCTTATACTTGTTTCAACACTAGAAACATGATTAGTTCTTTTAAAACAATGTTTATGTAAATCTTGTGATTTAACTTGGTTTCTTTGGAAAACTAATTTAGAAACCATCCACTTACAAGACTTGTATTTTATTTAAATCATCATCATATGAAAATAACTTTTATTATTCAAGTTCATGAAAGACATAAAGCATGATGATCTTGATCTTTCACAAGATAATCACATTAACTTACTAGATCATGTGTTTAATCACAATCTAGTAGGTTCCATATGATGTCTAACATCATTAACACTAATAATCAATCAACAAGAAGCAAATAATCAACAAGTATTCATATGTTTATAAGCTTATGTTAGAGATTCATGAATATGTCTTTTAATGTTCATCATGTTTAACAATGTACATCGTCTTTTAACCATCAACATATGAAGTATTAAGAGATCATAAGGGCCTAACTACTAGCACAAGGCTAGGGAAGAACACTTGATGTTGATGATGACAAATGTGGAGGATAAAAGCAATCGAGAGAGGTCCTTCAAGATCCAAGACCACCAAACCTTCTTATATGGTTCCTTACACCTTTGTGAGTATATGGATTGAGTGGAAGTGAGATGATGATGGTGGGGTGGTGTGTGCTTGTTCTCGGCCGCAAGTGAGGGGGGGAGGAAGAGAAGAAAGGGTGTTGGTGCAATGTGATGCAAATGATGGTTATAATCCTCATGGGTATTCTTATAGTCCTCCATCCATCTTAATCCAATGGTTAAATTGTTTCAATAGTACAAGACATAATCTTCAATAAATCTCCACAAATCTTGCAAGATCAAAAGAAATCACAAGTGGGGACCCACTTGTGACCGTAAATTGGAAGGGGGGGTCTTGGTTGGGTTTTTAATGTTAAGTTAGATTAAATAGCTAGAAGTTAAGTGTATTAGTTAGTGTTCATGTGTATTAGATGTTATATAGTGTGTTAGGGTGTTCGAGGATCATAACTAGCTCAGAAACATTAAAACAATGCTTCTAGTATAATTTTGGTGTTTCGCGTAGTGTCCGGTTGTTCGGTTAGATATCGGTTCGTTACAGTGTCAAACTATACCGTTTAGTGTTCTTTATGTACCCTTTTGTGACACTTTTAATTCCCGACACTTAGGAAAGCATTCATGACCATTTAGTCGTATTTTTGCATGTTACAAACTTGTTAAAATGCTGAATTTTGCTGAAATATGCAGAATTCTGCACTTTATGTGGGTTTTAGGCACTTTCCGGCACTTAAACTATCTCCTAGTGAAGCAGTTTTGTGGTCCTTACTTCCCTACACACTATACTAGTGTAGAACTTAGTCTCTGGCTCATACTGGGCCTCAAAACATTGTCTGTCTATGTACTGAACTCCCGTCAGTGCTTTTAGTTTGTCTGATAATGGTGCCAATTCTGTTCTGTGCATTATTAGAACTATATTGTGTTGCATGTAGTAATGATAAAAGTCTTGCAACATGAAATGCCATTGTATGTATATAACAGTAATCAGAATTTCATTTGACTTGTAAGCTAGATCATGCACAGTTATTAAAGCACAGATTACTGTTCAAATTGTGTACGGAATGTACGGAAAAGTGACAGTTGTCACAGACTTCCCTCGTTAAAAGAATTTCGTCCCGAAATTCAAGCGATGCCATCGGTCGCAGGGGAGTTTTGAATCAAATATGGTCACTTAGGTTTAAAATTAGTCTTCATGTTCCCAAGTAAACTCTAGGTCATGATATGAATTCCATCGTACTCAAATAAATCAATTACGTCTTCTCTGTGTTTTGTGGACTTTCAGTCTGCAACCTTAACATGTTCTATAGTAAATTGGAGTTTGTCGTTGATGTGAATCTTGTTTGTGGGAACAACGACTGTTCCTTGAGTCAGATTCCTCTAAAGACTAGACACGTGGATTGTGTCGCGATCAATACTGATCTTTTCTGGAAGTTTCAGCTTGTGAGCAGTGTTCCCGATCCCTACCAGGATCTCGAAAGGTCTAATATACTGGGGGTTCAACCTTCCATGCTTTCCAAATCACACCACACCTTCTCAAGGCGAGGCTCCCATTGAAGCCATACTTCGTATCTCAAATTCCTACGATTTCTGCCGCTCGTCGGCGCAATCTTTCTGTATTCCGCGGGCTGTCTTGATATGATCACATATCTGAACGATCTTGCCTCTAATTTTCCTGAACCAACTCAGGCCAGTAGATTGTTTATCTCCGGTCTCCGTTCAACACAACGGGGATCAACTTATTATGTTCCATCAAAAGCTTCACATGAAGCGGTTTAAACAGCGGTGTGATAAGTACTGTTGTAGGAAAACTCCACTAAGGGCAAGTGAGTGTTCCAACTTTTCATCAAAGTTTACCACACAAGCATGTAACATGTCCATACAGTCTGCATCGTTCAGTAGCTCAGTCCATCTTCGTTAATATTTGAGTTCTTACGATCAACGGTGTGCTGCAACCCCTGCGATCAGTAAAGGTCGTGCAGCATTTTCTCACATGTAATGATGTCAAGCTTGCGGCGCGCAATTATTGTTTCTTGATCAAGGTTTCTTCTCATGATCCCTAAATCAAAGTGAGGCGTATGCAATGATGTGGTCTCGTTGCATCGACGCACAATCGAGACTCTGTCGAGAAGCGTCACATAACTGCAACTCTAACTCCTTAGCTCTTGATTGCAGGGTTGGCATGAATCTCATTTTTTATCCACCATGTGTCCTAAAGTTCTTACCTCGCGAATTCGAAATCCGCCCTTCAACATCTTAGCACATAACTGTTCTTTCTCTAAGAGTCGCAAGGAAAATTGCAGATGTTGCTCACGACCTTCCTTGGTCGTTGATCATATAAGAATGTAGTCAATAAATATAACCATGATCTAGCCAGGTATGGCTTACACATTCGATTCATGAGGTCCATGAATACTGTCGATGCATGTGTTAAGCCAAACGGTTACGACAAGGAACTCGTAACATTCGAAGCGAGTCCTAAAGGTCATTTTATAGATATTTCCTTCTTGTATTAACAGTTGAGGACGTCTTGTCCTCAAGTCAATCTTTGAGTGGTAACTAGAACCTTATGATTGGTCTGTTCATGTCATCAATCCTTGGCAAAGGATACCGATCCTTGATATCCAATTCTCTGGAATTGATGCAAGGTGGAAACTGTCAACTTTCTTCTTGTGACCTTAACTAAGGGTGTCATGTCCTTAATTCCTTCTGTCTAGCAGCTCTTGCAGTTATATCGGAGGCTCATGCTTCTCGGACGAAGCTAGTCAGTAAGGCGTCATTTGGCACTGGTGCCGCTCCTAGTACTAGGTTCATCCTAAACTTCTCTTGTTGCTGTGGAGGTATTCCTGGCAAGTCTTCAGGAAGGTCTTCTGGGAATTCCTCCACCACGGGGTGATCTTCTAGCTCCAGCTCCTAGGTCTCCTAATCGGCAACATGAGCTAGGAAGGCTATGCAGTCTACTCGGAGGCGCTTCTGTGTCTCTTCGACCAATGAGATATGTCGCAGATCTGCTGCCTTATGGGGTCTAGCACCCTTGCACCTATTGCAGGAAGGTTGTGTGCTATAAATGTTTCATCATTCGCAAGAGGGATGCGACTGATTTTCCTTCTAACGAACAACTTCATCTCTATACTTGGATATCCAATTCATGCTGATTACCATATCATGACTTCCCAAGTCAATGGTAATAGAAGGTTCCGGCCTTCTGAGTTCCCAAAATATAATCCTTAATTGCCCCGTCTGCTTAAATTAACCTTCTATATGCCAATTCTAAAGAATACGGAACGTCCATTTTATTCGAAACTAGGCTAAGCAGTTTCTTAAACTCTAAGGATACAAGGTTAAAGTTGGTGCTAGTATTAATCAAAAGTAGATGCATAAAGTTGGTTAATAGGGGACGTACCCGTAACCGGATCTGGATCCTGGCGTGCTTCACGAGATCCGATCGTGAAGACCCTTCCTCACTTGGTTCTTCCTAGGGCAATCTTTCCTAAAGTGCCCTGCTTCACCACACCTGTAGCAGCCTGGAATTTTCCCATTATCTCTTCCGTCTGGATCCTTCGCCCAACAGGAATCCTTGTTGTGCCCTTCCTTTCCACACTTAGGCCTCAGACATCGACCTTCATGGTAAAAATTACATTCCTCGCACCTCGGCTTAGTCCCCAAGTAGCCCTTACCACCAGCCTTATTAGTGGTTCCATAAGCTTTCCTGCCATGCGGCGGGTTTACTTCCTTTCTTTTGTTTGCTTTAGAGCTTCCATATCTGACTTGGGTGCCTATCTTTAGGTTTGAAGACTTCCTCTTCTTGTTGCCTGATGACTCCACATGAGTCTCTTTCTTGTTATCCTCAGATTCCGAAAATTTTCCCATACGTAGAGCTTCTTCAGTAAGAGTGACACTCAAATCGATAGCCTCTGCGATGGTTGGGGGCTTTGAGGTAGTAACCATGCTCCTGATTTGAGGTGCAAGTCCCCAAATGAATCGCGCAATCCTCTTGAATTCCGGCTTGACTAAGTAGGGAACGACCCTAGACAAGTCGTGAAATCGCTGGACGTACTCAGAAATCTTCGGCCCATCCATTTTCAAATTCCATAACTCCACCTCAAGCTTCTGGATTTCAGCCCTAGAAAGGTATTTCTTCTCCATCATTTCCTTGAGCTCGTCCCAGCTCAGTGCATAAGCAGCTTCGTCACCGAGGGTCTGAACCTGAAGGTTCCACCAAAAGAGTGCGCCATTTAAAAACAACCCTGAGATAAAGGTAACTCTCTGCTGCGGCGAACAGTTACTCATTCTTAGAACGGAGTCAGTCTTTTTTGCCCAACGGACAAATGCAACGGCACCTCCTGTGCCATCAAAATTCAACGGCTTGCAGTCCAGGAACTGTTTATAGGTGCAGCCAGTTGGAATGTTATTTCCGGTAGTGCCACCGCTGTGTTCAGAGCGGAGGGCTTCATGTTGCGCTACGGCTTGGGAAATGCGCTCATTGAGTTCGGCCTTAGTTAACGTAATGGTGTCCGTGTCACGTCTGGGCGGTATTTCCGTCTGTCAAAATGGTAGGGGGTAGGTCAGACAACATTCCATAATTGTCTATGAGGTACATATTACCACATGCAAACATGTAATCACCCAATATCACATGCATATATAATCAACAATGTATGAGCGAGGAAACAATTACTGAGCCTTCACATAGGCTTGGCAACTTGGCTTATTGTTTATAATGGGAAAAATAAAATGAACTCGAGGCTACATCGCCTTGGTCATGCAAGTTTCATGAAGTGGTAGTTGTTTTCCTTCTTCATAGCTTTACAAGACGGGTATACTTCCCTTGAGATGGGGGTTGTCCATGTAGGGGTGATAGAGAGTGTAACGTCACTGAATCTTTCCGAATGTTATACATCTTCACTTGCTTAAATATCGATTCTCAAATGTCTCATACACGGGTAGAAGTGTCAGACACGAAGTAGGTAAAGACAGGTTTCCTACTTTATAAAGTGCTAAAGCAATGGTCTATGCATTGTTCTACCAGATGAAGGTGTGAACACCTATAGATTATTTTTGGAGGGATGGTGATTATTAACCTGACCCGCAGAGTCCACCAGGATTTCCATGCACTACAAGTTGTTATTACGTGGGCCCCCATAATAATAAATTGTCTTGCATAGTTACCCCAATTTTCTCTCATCCAAGCAGATGATCAACCAAGGAGGGGACACTACTGTCCTTATACCTCTGTCATGGAAAGGACCATTGCGGTGGTCCACGCGCTAACACTCATTATCGTTACGCGGCACGATGATTAAACGAAATAGGAATAAGGAGAATTCCTAGTAGTTGGAGGGGCACCTTTGAGATGAATACTTCATCTTCTTTGTCTGGTCAAGTGTGTCATCAATCTCGCTTCACAAAAGCCGCAGGGACCTTGTCCCGCTGATTAAGAAGTTGTCCAAGGTTGCCGCCTCTGCCTCGCCGTCACCACCGTAGTCAGGCACCTTCACGATCGAGAGGGAAGAGCAGCCATCTCCTACGGAAGCAAGCTCAGAATCTCGTTTGGTAATCACTCTAGCCATGAGCTTTGCAATGAACGCGAGGCCGATAGCTTCATCATGCGAGTAAGAATAATAATAGGATTCGGAATCGAAGGTATCTTATTCACGTCAATAATCATTCCGTACACTTATTCGTATGTATATATCGATAAACAAATATGTTACTTAGCATAAACAGGCAATTCGATGCATCATATCACATATAACTCTCGTTTATCCTTTAGGGGGGGTCATTTTGTCTTTGGCAAGTCTAACTCATGTAGACTATGCCTTAGTTGGCACCTTATTTTGGGGTATTCTCCTCCCTACTAATGTCCTTGCCTTCTCTCTTCTTTGAAAAATGTTTGACTCATGGATCTTGACGCTTACGTGAATGCAATGAAAAACCTTTTTGTAAAAATGTTTTTGTGAGAGAATTCTAGTGATTGTAGTCTAGACTCGAGAAGGAATCCTAGTTCACTACAATCGAAGCTCTGATACCAAACTGTCACACCCTGACTTTTGTGGAAGCATATGATGTGTGACTGGTTTAATATCATTACATTCAATCATAATAAACAACTACATGATCAAAGCGATGTTCATCCATTCATGAAATTTGAGTATTACAAACACCGTTATTTAAGTTTTTAAAACACAACCTTCAACTAGGTTATAAACCAACAAAAGTGGATGACATCTAAACTTGAAGTCTACTTCTAGAAACAACACCCGCCCCCAAGATCCAACCTGTCACCTGAAATACATGTAATTTTGGAAAACATCAACAAAAGTTGAGCGAGTTCATGCGTTTTGTGTGAGTACTGGTAAATTTGTAAACCTTTGAGAGACTCATTTGGAAACAGGTATGAAAAAGCGTGTATGAACATACCAAATAAATGTTTTACAAGGACATTAAGGCATGTGAGGACATAGGGAGCACTCGAAATGAGTAGGCTTATACCCTTGTCGATTTTCCCTCGACTATGTCGATTTCCCTCGACTATGTCGAATTTCCCTTCGACTATGTCAATTTACCTTGACTATGTCAATTTCCCTTGACTATGTCGATTTCCCACTACTGGGACACCGAAGCACTCAAGTGATCACATGAGGACCATGAGTGGGGCTCTGCCGTACCCGTTAGATCTAACATTCGTCCCTAATTAAGAATTAATGGCATTTCAATATTTGGTCTATGCTCACATGATCTAATAGTGCATTTCATAGTCAATTCATACCGTTTAAACATTCGTAACATGTATTCCACCCCCGAGAGTTATAAAACCAAAAACAGTTAAGAGAAAAGGGGGGACATGAACTCACAGTTTTGCGTCTTCGGTACTCGTAACTCAAAGCTCGTCAGCAAACACGACTACCTACATTGTACTATGATCTATTAGACGAACGGGTCGTGCCTTGCCTTGCCTTAGTATTTACGTTTTTTGAGTTACGTTTCTTCTATGTCTCCAATATTATTCCAAGTTATAATTCCTTGTTAAAATAATAATTATTTTAACTATAAATTATATTTAATTTTGGAATAATTGTTAAACAATATTTTAGTATCAATACTTCTCAAGTATTTCCTTCCCAAGGATGGGGGTATTCTCATACATGTATTTTCGTATTCTTGTATTTGTAGTTTCCAAAATAATATATTTTCAAGTCTTACTTCAGAAAATATATTTAAACTTGTTTTGTCCCAAAAATAATGTATTTCAAGAAAATATAAATTTTTCTAAAAAATCATATATCTTCAAAATATTCCATGAAAATATATTTTAACTTCCGAAAATAATATATTTTCTCCTTGTCGAAAATATGATATACTTTGTAATAATAATAAAAATCATACTTTCATTTCTTTTGTATCCAAAATAATATTTACCAAAAATATGCTCAAAATGTAGTTTCCGGAATATCTTGTAAGTTACGTTCTTTCGTTCGGTTTCGCAATATTATGTGTGTAACTTATATATTTATTCCTTGTGATTTTTGGTGATATTTTGGATTGTAAATTTCTTGGTATTTTGTTAAGTCATATCATTTTAAATCCTAAAATAATATAACTAATGCACAAAGTATACAATTATTCACACAAGTGTCTTTAATATATATATTCTAAATATATATTTACCCATTTTTATTTATAAAAACCAACCTCCAATATTTGTATTTTTGTTACAAAATCTATGGCAAAGTTTATATTGAAAACCATAGTTAAAACACTCTTGTAAGTATTTGTTTAGTAAATATTTTACTAAGTGTTTATATTTTTAGAAAATTTTGCCATAGCTTCCCCTAAAAATGGAGGTGTCCATGCTATCAAAGCATATCATTTTCTTTTCAAAATCATCACAAACAATCAACCATTAATCTACACTCACCAAGTGCTAAAACAAAGCTATCTACATAATAATCATGAACTTGAACTTTCATAAAAACTTGTAGTAATTTGGTAGTGTGTTTAGTAGGTTTAGTTACCCTTTAAAGTGTGTTCACTTCTTTAAAAATCTCATTCTTAAAGGATTTAGGTGTTTACAACTTACTAGATGATTTTTCCAAAAATCATTCTTTTGTATTTTTCTTGTAAACAATGTATGCTTATACTTGTTTCAACACTAGAAACATGATTAGTTCTTTTAAAACAATGTTTATGTAAATCTTGTGATTTAACTTGGTTTCTTTGGAAAACTATTTTAGAAACCATTGTTGGTGGATAAATGTTTGTTAACTTCGTCTTTATCGAGTCTAGTGTCTAGATAGGATAAACTAGTGCTCAGTATACGAAAAAGTAGGTTTTGTATGTGAATAGGTCATTTCGCACGAAATGGCAAGAACCATTTCGTACGAAATGGAGCAAACCCATTCCGCACGAAATGAGCCATGCCTGTTTCATACGAAATGGTATCCCTATATATAGCTAGCCTGGTTTGTCATTTGTAAGGATCCGGATTTCAGAGCCGAGGTGCTGCCAAACTGTCAAGTGATCTGTAAAGCTTTGAAATCAATAAAAACAAGATAATTAGGGAGAATCAAGATGTAATCAAGTTCGTATCATTGATTCCGACTTTGATATGGATTAAAACTCTTCTGATCGACTCGTTCAGGTCGCACAACGATCCAACAAGTGGTATCAGAGCTCAGGAGGAAGAGTTCATACCGATTCAGCTTGTTTTCACCAGAATTTCTAACTTCTACTCATTCTTCTTCATATTTTTCAACATTTAAAGGTTAAAATGGCTTGAATTTCGCATATATCACGTAAAACAGAGTTTCAACGAGTCCTTGAAAGAATTGGACCTAAAATCGACCTAAAACCAGATCAATTTGACAAAATTTTGGCCGATATGATGATGTCAGCATCATTTCGTATGAATTGAGAACTTCATTTCGCACGAAATCAACCTAGTGAAGATCATTTCGCATGGAATCGATTTTGAAAATCTCATTTCGCACGGAATCAACATTGTAAACTTCATTTCGTACGAAATAGTCATCCGTTTCGTACCAAAGTGCATTTCGTTTGAAGACCTTTTCGTGTGAAGAGCATTTCGTGTGAAAGCTCCATTCCGTTTGAAAGTTCATTCCGCGTGAAATTCATTTCTCGTTTTAAAATCACAAAATTTTTCTAAGTGTTTGTTGATTCATTCAGGTACTTGAAGATGGATGATTTTCTGAATCTGTTTAGTGATGGTTTTGCTTACACTGGAAGCACAGGGGATGCTACAACAAGCCACACAAATGAAAATGCACCAACAAACCCGAGTCCAAAGAAAACCATTGCTAATTCTTTGAGTGTTGATAATGCCTACGGCACCTACAACAAACCGCCCAAGCTAATGGCCATAGAGGAGTACAACAGATGGGCTAGTAGATTTGAGGAATGGCTACAGGCATTTGCATACCTAAGTTGGAAGAGTTTGAAAAATGGTTTTGACATTGGAAGAACTGATTATGAGAACTTAGCGGATACTGAACAAGATAGGTTCATTGCAGAACAGAAATGCATCGCTTTACTACATCAATCAGTGAGGGATGACATTATATCATTGATTGAATACAAAGATTCCAGAGATCTATGGGAGAAATTAAAGATGAAATGTGTGGGTGGTGCTGAGATTGTTAAAAATAAGAAAAAATTGTTGAGAAAAGAATTCGATCTGTTTGGATGTCTGAAAAATGAATCTGTATCAAAGATGATAGAAAGATTTGGTCACTTAAAGTTGGAACTTCCAAGATATGGAATTGTGTATACTCAGGAAGAATTGGTTGACAAGTTGTTTGACTCACTACCTGATGATAAAGATTGGCAGTATTTTGCTTTAATGTTGAAGAACACAGTGAAGTCGGCTGATCTGACAGTTGATTTACTAATTGAAAGGATGGAAAGTCATGAATTGGAGATCAGGAAAACGAACAAAGTCAACAACTCCTCGTATCAGCAAAATGTTGACTTATATTATCGAGGAAGTATGACTCCTAAAACTGTGTCCCCGAAGACTGCCTTCTCAGCAAATAATTCAAACATGTCAAATCAAGAAAGTCCAAGCAGTGGTTATCATGGAGGATCATCGTCAACTGCTCCAAGACAATAACAACAGTCAATTCCGAAAAACATGTTCCAGTGTAATATTGTTGTAGACCTCAACAATGCACAAAACTTCAGCGAAGAAGCAGCTAAACAACAAATGGTGTTTTTAGCATCCGTCTTGGAATCCTATGAGAGCCTTGTTGCTGGAAAGATTGGAAACACCAACCTCACCAAGGAGGATTATGATCAAATAGACCCTGAAGAGATGGAGTTAATTGATATAAGATGGTGTATGGCAAGTGCAGTCAGAAGGGTTCAGAGATTCATGGAGATTACAGGCAAACACTCCATTGGCGGACCTTCAACAAAGCTAGGTTTTGATAAATCGAAGGTTACATGCTTTAAATGCAAAAGGGGCATTTTAAACGTGAATGTCGAAATGCAGCTGCTGATGAAACTGCCAACCCATTTCGTGAGGATTATTATAAAAGAGCCATCTATCATCAAAACAAATCTGAACCTCCACGAATGAAATAGATAGAAGAAAATCCCAAAGAAAAATCAAGAGCATTAGCTGTTATCCATGATGATGAGGGATATGATTGGAGTGACGTGTTACCGGAAGAAGATGCAGTGGGTTATGCCTTTATGGCAAAGATAGTTCCTTTCAAAGATACACGAACAGAAGAAGTAAAATATGTCAACAGGAAGATGTTAGCTCAAATGATGAAAGACAAACATTATTGTGCATGGAAAGAAGCAAAAAGCACAAAGAGATGGGACGTTGACAGAGAATGCTATTTGGATCCTAAGGGAAATATACTTGTGGAACCATCAACACTTCTTGTTGAGACTCTGATCGAGCAAATAGCAGAAGAGGAAGAAGCAAGACAGAGAATGTGGTGGGGAAGTGATGAAGAAGAGAAAGAAAAGGAGCTGCAGTCGAAAAAGATCGATGATGGGATAATTGACATGACAAAAGAATTTACAGTAGAAAATTTGAAGAAAATGGCTGATAAAGTTCTTGCAGCGAAAGAGTTAGAGGTAGATACTAAGTCCAGAACTGAGTCAAAAAGCAAGGTCAGTTATAATGATTCATCACATGAGTCAGGTAAGACTGATAAAGCCAAAAGTGAAAGTGACTGCAAAAATTGCATGAAAGACTGCAAGGTTTGTAGCACACATGCTTACCTCAGTGGTAAAAAGACTGAAGAACTGACAGAAAGAGTCAGAGAAGTTGAAAATCAGATCTTAAGTCGTGACAAATTGGTAAAAGCTTCAAATGATCGAATAAAAGAATTAACTGATAAACTTGAAAATGATAAAATTGACGTAGAACGAATCAGGAAAGAAAATGAAAAATTAGTTCATGAAAGCCGTCAACTTTCAGAAAGTTACGAGAAGCTAAAAAGAACGACAAAAGATTCTGATGAAAGAAATGATAAAACTGTCAAAGAAAATCTCCAACTGACAGGAGTACTTCAGTCGAAAGAGAAGCAAATCAACCAATAGTTGGATGAGATTGCTAATCTAAAGCTTCAGGTTCAGGAAGCTAAGATTGAAAATGAACGCATCAATCTGAAACTCAACAGTTACAACTCCGCAAGTTTTGTTCTTCAATATATCGTTCCTAAACCAATCGGAAAGAACATAGCTGGTGAAGATGTTTATTCGGACGGAACTGGGGTTGGGTATCATCAGGTTCCACCGCCAGTGTTAAATAATTTCTCAAAGAAAAAGTCCGGGTTGGTTAATGATAACGACACAAATGAGGTTAAACTTCTAGAATCAATAGACGTCACATTCACTGGGGTTGGGTATCATCAGGCTCCACCGCCAATGTTAAATCATCCGATGAAGACAGTGTTCAGTCCGAAGTTGTTAAAAGTATGGTTGAAAATGTTTTGAAATCTGAAAGTGACTCAACTGAGGATGAAGAATGTTTTTTGGACAAATATATTCCGAAATCAACATCCAAAAACAACTTAACTAAAGAACCTAATCTTGTGATGTACAAGATGTCGGGATCGGATAAGTTGTATTCGGATTTTGAATTTCCTTTGGAAAATGTGAATGTTGACAAATTGAAAAATGTGTTCAAGCTGGTTGAGATTGATATGTCTGAGATCGAAGATTTGAAACGTTCCAAAAGGCAGTTAAACTTTGAAAAAGATAAAGCTTACTACAAAAAAAAACCCGTTGTACCGCCACGTTTTTCTAATAACAACCAGAACAGATGGTCGGGTGGATATCAGGGTTGTAAGAATTATCAAAGAAGGAACTTTCATAACAAGAAGTTTGTCGAGAAAAAGGTGTTTGTAAAATGCTCGAGTTCTCATTCCGAGCAAGAATCTGAGATTTTTTCAAAATCAAATGAAGAGTTTTTTTAAAAGAAGGCCTCACAGCCTCAGACCGAAGGCACAAGTCGAGTAGTTGATAACCGTACATGCTTTAAATGCAACAAAGTTGGACACATTGCACGAAAGTGCACCAACTTAAAGCCTAAGTCTGAAGTTGTTGATAATCAGAAAAGGAAAATTGATGCAAAAGGCAAAGCTCCAATTATTGTTGAGAAGAAAGTTTTGAAAAATGAAAACACCAAATTCAAAACAGAATTCGTAAAGAATGTGGTAACTAAAACTGACAAATTTTACAAACGGGTTGCTTCACCTCAACAAACATGGAAGCCAAAATCAGTTGAAAAGAAACCAAGTTCTCCAAAACCAAAGGTTTCTGAGACGGAAAAATAATCATCCTCTACCACTCCGGTAAAGATGAATGTTCCTTTGGATTACTATGAGAAACTTGAGAAACAAAAGTGTACTACTTCTGAAAAGAAGGATGTACCAAAGAAAGACCAATCATCTGGTCAACCTCCTAAAAATGATTTCTTTTTATACAAAGAGGTTGAGATTGGGTCTGAAGAGAGCTTAAAGATGAATGACAAAAATTTTCCGCCACTATACACTGCAAAAACTCACCTCAAAGTCAAGCTACCTGAGTCAAAAGAGGCTTGGGTGGCATCAAAATCTAACTAAGTGTTTGTGATATGTGCAGGAGCTTCTAAGATCCGTTTCACGTTGGATTATGGATAGTGGAGCTTCTCAGCACATGACGGGGAAGAAGACCCTATTGTACGATGTTCGAGCGTTTAATGGAGGATATGTGGGTTTTGCAGGTAATCAAGGTGGTCGAATAGTTGGTGAAGGAACTTTATCAAATGGTATTATCACGTTTGAAAGAGTAAACTACATCGCCAAGCTTGAAAACAATCTTCTGAGTATTTCTCAGATCTGTGATCGTATGTATACAACACACTTTACGGATAAGGAATGTTTGATATTGAAACCAGGATTTGTTGTTCCCGAAGAGTGGGTTATCATGAGAGCACCTAGAGTCAACGATCTGTACGTGTTGGACATGAGTGTAGCAACTACTACCACGGGTCAGGCTCACTGCTTTATGTCAAGAGCAACGGAAAAAGAGTCACAGTTATGGCATCGAAAGATGGGCCATATTCATCTGCGAAAAATGAATCACCTGGTGCATAATGACTTAGTAATTGGTGTTCATGTGAAAGGTTTTCATCTGGAAGGGGAGTGCATTAGTTGCATCAAAGGGAAGCAAAAGAAGAAATCACATCCTCAAAAGAAGGTTAACTCAGTCTCGAGACCATTAGAGAGACTTCATATGGATCTTTTTGGTCCAGTGAACGTCAAAAGCATAACTGGTGATCTCTACTGTCTAGTAGTAACAGACGATTACTCGAGATTTTCGTGGGTATCATTTCTGAAAACAAAGGATGAGACATTTGAAAGTTTGATGACATTGTTCAGAAAAATTGAAAACTTGTACCAAACTCGAATCAGAAGAATCAGGAGTGACAACGGTATAGAGTTTAAGAACAACAAGATGGAAGAATATTGTGATGAGAGAGGTATATTGCAAGAATTTAGTGCTCCTTACACTCCGCAGCAAAATGGAGTAGCAGAAAGGAAAAATAGGACGCTAATTGAAATGGCCAGGATGATGCTTACCGATTCAAAATTACCAGTCAACTTTTGGGCAGAAGCAGTGTCAGCCGCTTGCTATACACTCAACCGGGTTCTTACAGTGAAGAAATTCAACAAGACATGTTTCGAGCTGATCAACAACCGCAAACCTAACCTAAAGTATCTGGAACCCTTTGGGTCTCCCTATACAGTTCTAGAACCTTATGGTAAATTTGGTCCAAAGAGTATTGAAGGAATTTTCGTGGGTTATGCAAGTCCATTGAAACGAGTCTTTGTTCCAAGCTTGAAGCGGATCATCGAAGCACATAATGTTGAGTGTCAAAGTTATACCATGCCACCTCAGAATCCCAGCGACTCATGGCGTTTTAATTACGATACTCTGTGGGATTCATTCGACATAGAAGAAGAATCAGATTTCTTTGACGAGTTGGATATTCTGAGAGAATATGAAGCATCACAAGAAAGATTCCCAGCTGAGTCATCTAGACGTCAATATCGAGCTTCCAATGACGATGAAGCCGGTCCTAGTAATGCTGGAGAACATGATGATATTCAGCAAACTCTTGACAATCAGATGACAGTCAACGATAATCTAGAATTTGATGATAGACCAATATTCGATCGTGGTGATTCAGATTCTGAAGGGGAGCCAATCCATATGTCAAATCAAACAATTCCAGTCAGTGAACAAGGTGCAAATCAGAATGTCACAAATTTGGAAGGCGAGGTAGATGTTCCAGGTGAAGTGATGCCGAGAACTCTTTCGTATCATCCAGAAGAGCTGATTATTGGAGAATTACAATCAGGCGTTCGCACTAGACGTCAAATTGACCAAGGCCTTACTTGTTTTTATTCTACAGTTGCTCTGTTACAAACAGAGTTTTCACTTAGTTGTTTTATTTCACAGATTGAACCGCGAACATATAAGGGAGCATTAACTGAAGATTCTTGGGTCAACGCAATGCAAGAGGAGCTGAGTCAGTTTGAGAAGTTGGGAGTGTGGAAATTGGTAGACTTGCCTGATGGTCACAGGAAGATAAACACCAAGTGGGTGTTCAAGTGCAAAAGAGACGATCGAGGGGTTATTATTCACAACAAAGCTTGACTCGTAGTCCAGGGCTTTAGTCAGCAGGAGGGTATAGATTTCACCAAAGTATATGCTCCCGTTGCTAGACTTGAAGCGATCAGAATCTTCCTAGCATTTGCATCTTGGAAAGGATTTAAAGTTTATCAGCTAGATGTTAAATCGGCTTTTCTCTACGGGAAGGTAAAAGAGGAGGTATATGTCGGACAGCCACCGGGCTTCACCGACCCAATCCACAAAGACAAGGTCTATTTACTGGATAAAGTGCTGTATCGTTTACACCAGGCCCCGAGAGCCTGGTACGAGACATTGTCTCAACATTTGCTTGCCAACAGCTTCATCCGTGGAAAAGTGGATGCCACTCTCTTCACCAAAGAAGTCGACGGACATCTTCTGATTGTTCAAATATACGTGGATGACATCATATTTGGGTCAACAAATGAAAATCTGTGCAATGACTTTGAAAGAGTTATGAATCAAAAATTTGAAATGTCATCGATGGGTGAGATGAAATTCTTCTTGGGACTTCAGGTTGATCAACTGCCTAAGGGAATTTTCATACATCAGACGAAGTATGTTCATGATATCTTAGAGAAATTTGGGATGTCCGGGACTACTCCAGCTTCCACCCCGTTAGCGACGAACCATGGGATAAACCCTGATCTCACCGGAGAGAAGGTAGATGAAACGATGTATCGTTCCATGATCGGATCGCTGATGTACTTGACAGCTTCAAGACCCGATATTATGTATCCAACCTGCCTCGCAGCGCAGTTTCAGTCAAGCCCCAGAGCTTCGCATATGGTGATAGTGAAACAGATATTACGCTACCTGAAAGGAACTCCATCACTGGGGTTGTGGTATCCATGAAAAGGCGATTTCATGCTCGAAGGGTATTCTGATTCTGATTTTGGATGCTGCAAAGTTAACGCTAAGTCAACAACAGCGGGGTGCCAGTTTTTCGGACCACGATTGGTCACCTGGCAATGCAAAAAGCAGACCTCTGTCACTTTATCCACATGTGAAGCCGAGTATATATCTGCTAGCAGCTGCTGCTCTCAGATCTTGTGGATCCAGCCACAGATGCGAGACTACGGTTTGCAATTTATTAACACCCCTATCTTTGTTGATAATGAGGCAGCGATAAACAATACAAAAAATCCTGTTCATCAAGCTAAAATGAAACACATTGAGATTCGTCATCACTTCATCCGAGACTGTTTCGAGAAGAAGTTGATACGAATTGAGAAAATCCACACTGACGAACAAAAAGTTGATTTACATACCAAAGCGTTTGATAAAACTCGTTTTCAATATCTTTTAAAATTGAACTGTATAAAGCTTTTATCGGTGTTGGAGGAGATTCTTGGCGTAGATGAAGGTACCACTGTAGATGATGTTGAGAAGCAATCCGCAATGGTTTGTTGATTTTTTACTTGTTTTGGTATTTAGGGGGAGGTAGTTTATATTTTTCAGAAATACAAAAACAGTAAAAGTTTTCAAAATCCAAAAACATGAGATATTTTCAATTTTCAAAATACAAAACAATAGAAAACCGAAAAAGAGCTTGTGTAAAAAGGGAAAATGATAGTACATCGGCTTGACAGTTGCAGTATGCTAAAGAAATGTAAAGTTTAAAAGTGTTAAACAGTCCCGCTGATGATATGCTGGTAAGTTTTTACACATTTAGTTGGTTTGTTCAGGATATAAACCTAAATCATTACTTGCTTTTTACATGGGGAACATCTCTCGGATATACGGGGGGTAACCCCCGAAATCTTGTTTGAAAGGCTCTATTTCTGACATACTAGGTCTTTGTACGTGGTAATATCTGGGGTATTATACCTGGACTTCTGATTTTGTGGGAGCAATAGCCTAGTCCTCGTATAATACTTTGCATAGCTTTAATCTTAAAGCCCGCCCTCAGCATAAAAAATGATGAAACATTGAAAAATGCTAATCATGTGCTGTTGTAAAAGAAGATCCCCAAAGGGGACCCACCTAAAGTTGAGCCATCATCTCTCCGATTTTACGGAAGCAATAGCCTGAGCTCTCATGGCCTCAACACTTAACCCCTTACAGATATTACTAGTGTGCACTCAGCTGTAAGACTGAATATAGTAGTCTGGATACAGGAGTATATTCTGAGGTGGTACACTCGTATAAGCTAAGTCTCTAAAACACTAAATTCGTATCCTGAACAGATTGAAATGCGTGTGAGAACTTAAGAGGATCAGTATATTGACAATCTAAGCGAATTGTTTAATTCTGAGTAAGAAATCAAAGCTTAACGGTACTTGTGACGTGTTGACAGCTGATATGATTCCCTAACACGCTCACCAAAAATATGTTTGTAAATAGTTTAAATTTACTGCATTTTATTTCTGTTTAGCATTCTAGTTCTGAAACTTTTCTCAAAATCCAAAAAGATTTTACATTTCTGCTTTATTTTTACGACAAACCAAAGTGGAAAGCTGATCTTCAGACTCACAGTTTGTAGTAGATGCAGGAAGTTTCTGAGCTGGACAGAAGAGTTGGGAGCTTATTATATTAAACCTGTGAAAATGAAAAGTCGAAAACAAGTTCATTAAGTTGAAACTTGTAATTTTCAGAATAATGTTTTGAAAAATGTTAAACAAAAGTCAGTTTTGTTTTGTCTCAGGTCAACCAAGGTCATTAAGTTGGACTTGGTAGACAAAATTAAGTGTTTAGGGTCATTAACTTGGACCTAGATACTTAAGTGGATTATTAACGACTGATAAAAACAACAAATGAAGTCAAAAAGGAGAATAGATTATAATGTCATATTTCTGAGAAGCAGGGAACAGGTTTGATCCTGTGAAAGCAGCAAAGCAAGATTCCTATGGATAAATCTGAACAAAGTTTGAACCAGAATCCGATCCCAGCTTATTGATAGGGGGAGTCTAACAGTTTCTGGATCAACATTAAAGGGGGAGTTTGAAGATTGTCAAAGTCATGTTCGAGTGCTAGCTATTGATGCTGATAGAGATTGAAGGATGCTTAAAGTGTCAAATCAATTTAGAAAAGACTGATCAAGACTGAAGACTCGATGCCGAAGACTTCGTCAACATCCAAGGGGGAGTCTGTTGGTGCATAAATGTCTGTTAACTTCGTCTTTATCGAGTCTAGTGTCTAGATAGGATAAACCAGTGCTCAGTATGAGAAAAAGTAGGTTTTGTATGTGAATAGGTCATTTCACACGAAATGGCAAGAACCATTTCGTACGAAACGGAGCAAACCCATTCTGCACGAAATGAGCCATGCCTGTTTCGTACGAAATGGTATCCCTATATATAGCTAGCCTGGTTTGTCATTTGTAAGGATCCGGATTTCAGAGCCGAGGTGCTGCCAAACTGTCAAGTGATCTGTAAAGCTTTGAAATCAATAAAAACAAGATAATTAGGGAGAATCAAGTTGTAATCAAGTTCGTATCATTGATTCCGACTTTGATATGGATTAAAACTCTTCTGATCGACTCGTTCAGGTCGCACAACGATCCAACAAGACTCAGAATCGCAATACAAGACGAAGTCGACATACATATGCACCAACAGACTCCCCCTTGGATGTTGACGAGTCTTTAGTACAAATCTTCAGAATGTCGAGTCTTCAGCCTTTATCAGTCTTCGGGCTCTTTATCATTCAAACTCCCCCTTGAATGTTGATCTAACAATCTTCAGTCTCCTCTTTTCTTCATAGGTTCAGAATCGCAATCTGGCTCTTGAGCTTTCTAATTCTCTTGATCAGATTTCTTGATTCCTTTAGTTCTTTAACATCAGCAATTGCACAAACCTGCACAGACTCTACCCAAAAATAAATTTTTCAAATTTAACAATTTAACAATTTAACAAATTTAATCACTGCTTACCTCTTGCAAAAACAATCTCAAAATGATTTAACATTTAAAGTCTTTGATGATCATTTTGTAAAAACAACATATAAAATTTGGTTTCAACTGAATGAACCATTTAATCATTTCAAAATCAATTCTCATTTCATACAAACTCTCCCAACCTGTTGTTCATCATGTTTAGCACTCGGAATTTTGAAAATCAGCTTTTCATCATCAGTTGTCGAAAATCTTTTTGAATTTTTCAAAAGTTTATGCTAAAACACACTTAAACTCTTTTTAGGTTTTGTTTTTAAAGAAATGCAGTAAAGAAATATTTACAGACAATATTTTTGTGAGTTTATGTAAGAGGATCATATCAGTTTATGAGACAAATCACCAACATCGTTAAGCTTTAAACACTTTAAGTTCTAAACGATTCACTTAGATTGTCAGTATACTAATCCACTTAAATTTTCACACAAAATTCAACTGTTTCGAGATACGAGATTAATGTTTTAAGAACTTAAACTTATTCGCGTGTCCCACCTCAGAATATACTCCCGTATCCAGATCCCAATATTCAGTCTTACAGGTGAGTATACCTAGATGATATCTGTAAAGGGGTTAAATGCGAGACCATGAGAGCTCAGGCTATTGCTTTCGCAAAATCAGAGAGATGATGGTTCGACTTTAGGTGTGTTCCCTTTAGAGAATCTTTTCTTCAACAGCACATGATTATCATTTTTTCAAAGTTTCATCATTTTTATGCTGAGGGGGTGCTTTTATTTCAAGCAAGCGAAAAGTATTATACGGGGACTAGGCCATTGCTTTCGCAAAATCAGAAGTCCCGGGATAATACCCCAGATATCACTAAGCATAAAGACCTAGTATCTCAGAAAGAGGGGTCCTTCAAACAAGATTTCGGGGGTTACCCATATATCCGAGAGATGTTCCCCACGAAATAAGTAAGTTTGAAATTTAGGTTTATATCTCGAACACAATCTACTAAGCGTGTAAAAACCTACTGGCATATCATCAGTGAGACTATTTATCACATTTTAACTTTTCAATTCTTTAGCATGCCATGAATGTCCACTGATGTACTATCATTTCCTCTTTATCACAACAAAACTCATTTTCATTTTATCATATTTTTGGCTTTTTCAAATTTTTAATGTTTTTGGATTTTCTGAAATTTCTTACTCCCCCTAAAATTCAAAACTATTTTTAAAAAAAAATTGAAAACAAACTGTACAAGTAAAGTGACAACTGTTGTGAATTACTTCAATTCGCCATCCACTTGGCATAAACAATCAGAACTCCCCCTGACAACAAACTATTTTCCCATTATGATTTCAAAACACTTAAGTTTGTTTTAATCAAAATGGTTTTCCGGAAAATTAGTTTTGTTGATTTTATCACTTGTAAAATCGGGGTAATGATCATCACATTGTTTTCTAAATACCATTGGAATGAAAGTTAGATCAAGTTCAACTTAATGACCTTGATTAACCACTTGTAAATTCTCAACAACCAATACCACTTGTAAATTATCATATGACAATTCTCAAGAATAATACCACTACTTGTAGGTCGAAATATCACAAAAGTGAATTTCTCAAGAAAGATACCGATTCATGCTCCACGATTACCAACTTGGGAGCTCCGGCAAGTCAGGGTTTTAAGTAGAAAAAACTGTCACCCAAGCCTGACCAGCCTTGGATGATTGTGAATCATCTCTATCCCACCATCTTTTTTATTTGTAAAAATCTTTCACACCCTTTACCTTCCCATCAACCATCTTTCCAAAGATATGTTTAACTTTACCATTAAAAGCCTTTTCAACATCAAATTTTCCCTTACCAGAGAAGAATTGATCTGAAATCTCAATCTTTCCAACTTTTAACTTCAAATTTTCTTTTGACAATGGCGGAAAGTTTTCATCGTTCATTTCTGGAACGGAATTCTCATCACTTTTCTCAACAAATGACTCCTCTAACTTTGACGAGTCAGATTCAATGTCAAAATTAGTTTCAGATTTAACAACCCATCTTTGTTTGTTCAAATCGACTTTTCTTTTGTAAAAACGTTTTGAACTTTCATCAACTTCGAAAGTCGAATTTTTTAACACTTTGAATTTCTCTTTCAGCTTTGAGTTAGAAGAAACTCCCTGTTTTGTGTTGGTGGAATTTATGCAATTCCAAGCGATGTGTCCAACTTCTTGGCATTTAAAACAGGTTCTTCGTTCAACTCTCTTCTCAGATTCTTTCACCATATTCTTTTTCTTTTCAGCGAAAAACTCTTGATTTGACTGTTTCCTGAACAGTTTCTCCTTCTCTTCCTCTGAACTTGTACCTGAAATAAATTTAGGTTTTGGTTTATAAGTTTTCTCATTTTTATGATTTTCTGGGGGAATGAAACCTAATCCCTGCTTTTTGAAATTACCGTTATGGTTTGGTTTCTTTCGATAACCTGAACCAGAACTGTAACCCTTTTTCTTGTTCAATCTCTGTTGAACTCTTGAAATGTATTTTTTAGGTTTTTCAGCAAGATTTAAATATTTTATTTCAGAAATATTAATTTCTGTTAGTTTGAAAACCTGTTTGATCATTTCAGTTTTGACACTTCTTATTGGAAATTCTTCATCAGAAAATAATTTGTCAGAATCTTTCAAAGTATATGCAACTTTGAATGTTTCGTCATTCAAATTATTTTTCGACATCGGAAATTCTTTATTGTAAACTCGTTTGACCGGTGAACTCGGACTCTTGTCTGGTGAACTCGAACATTCAGAATTAGACTCCGACTTTGACTCTTCGTCCATATCCAACACCTGATCGACCACTTTCTTTAATAACTCAGACTCATGATCAGTGTCAGACGCTGTGAATGTGACATCAATGTTGTCTGGTAACTCATCAATGGTTTCAGACGTTAACTTTATGTTGACTGCTTTTTTTAATCGTTCCTCATTTGGTTTTCTGGGAGAATAACTTTCATAGATTGGAGGCGGACACTTGTTATACTTGACACTTTGTTTCTTACCAGTATCCTCTTCCATCTTTTTATCTTGAAAAGCTTCAAGACCTGCAACAGTAGGATAAACTCTGTCAATCAAATAATCACAAGTTGTATAACTCAACAGCAATCGTTTGATTCTTTCACTTTCAAAATTTTCGAGTTCCAAATCTTGCTTTAGTTTTGCACAATCTTCTATATACTCATTGATGACCCTCTGCTTTGTCATTAATGTTGAACTCATCATCGTCATAGCAGCATCAACTTCTAAGTTTGTCTTGTTCAGACTGTCAACGGATCTGTTTAGCACATCATACGATTCCTTTACATATTTCACATCAAACAACAACTTTTCTTTCATCTCTTCAAGTTCACAAATCTTCTTGTCTTTCTCTTCACAATGTTTGCAAGGTTCCAAACATTTGAAACAAGGTTTAGTGACCTCGACAATCTTTTCAACTTCAACAATCTTCTCAACTTCGATGATTTTTTCAATTTCAACTAATTTTTCGACTTCAACTATCTTCTCAACTATTTTCTCAATCACTTTTTCAGTCATTGGTTCTTTATCGAATTCTATTTCTGCTTCCCACCCTTCAACTTCAACCTTTTCTGTCAAATTTTCTTCAACTTCTGCTTTCTCGGCTTCCATTTTTGCCTTTTCTTCAGCAA
Source organism: Helianthus tuberosus (assembly GCA_030545235.1). Taxonomy (NCBI): domain Eukaryota; kingdom Viridiplantae; phylum Streptophyta; class Magnoliopsida; order Asterales; family Asteraceae; genus Helianthus; species Helianthus tuberosus. The sequence goes on from CM060397.1 coordinate 99,765,257, forward strand.
TCTTTCTTGCTTCTAATTATTCCAATTCTTTCTTCAGACGAGCAGCATTTTTTTCTTTCAACATCTCAATTTTATCTGCAAAAAACAAATTAAAACTGAATGAGTCTAAACTTTTTCTAGCATTATTAATGTATTCTTCTTCATCATCGGTATCTTCATCACTTTCTAATGATCTAAAAATCTTCATTCTTTTTGGCTTAGATTTGAATTCTTCTTCTTCTTCCAGGATTCGAGCAACTAATCCTGAATCAGCCGGAATGTATTTGTCCCAGCTAAATCCCTCTGCCACTTTTTCGTCGTCTTGATTAACAAGAAACGATTTCTTCTTTCCGTCTTCAATAGCACGAGATGATGTTGGTTGTTGAACAATCTGATGAAAATTCGATTTTTGATAATAATCATTCTTTCCAAATGGATCTTGTCTTCCGGTTGCTTCTTTATTTCTACATTCTCATTTAAAATGTCCCTTTTCTTTGCAACGAAAACAAATAACCTTTGATTTGTCAAACCCTATCGGAGATGCAGCAATATCACGAAAATCATCTCTTCCGGTGATTTGTGTGAATTTTTCTGCTCTTCTTACAGCACTGGCTAAACACCACTTGATGTCCATCAATTCAAGTTCCTCAGCATCAATCTGGTTATAATCCTCTTTGGTCAGCATCGGATTTCTAATCCTACCAGCAACTAAACTTTCATACGACTCTAACATAGTAATAAGTGATGCCATGTGTTGCTTAGCCATTTCTGGAGAAAGATTTTGACTATTTTGAATATTCAATGTAACATTGCATTGCAGATTTGTTGAATTCTGTCGTTGAGGACTTGGTGTTGAGAAATTCGGATCAAAACTTGAATACGATGACGAATATCCACCACTCTGAGTTACAGTACTACCATTTGTTCTAGAAGAACTATCAGCACTGAAAGCAGTCTTAATCTTTGGACTCGGAGTAGTCTCAAATTTGTTTCCTCTGTAATATAGATTAACATCTTGTTGAGCATTTAGATTATTCCTGATAGCAGTTTTCTGAATATCCAATTCACGTTCTTCAATTTTCTGAATGAACTTCGCCAAATTCATTCTTTCAGATTTTCTCATATGTTTTAAGATCAACAAATATGTTCCCCATTTATTCTGTGGTAACGCATCGGCTAGGTTATCAACCCATTCATCATCGTCTTTCTTTATTTCCAATCTTCCCATTTCCAGAACAAGATAACAATATCTATCGATAGTCATTTTTGTTGTTTCTCCTTCAAAAGCTACAAACATATTAAATGATTTCTTTAGTAAAGCTTGTTTGTTCTTTATCATATCAGCACTTCCTTTAAACATGTTAATCAATGCCAACCAAATTGATCTAGCAGTGCCTTCATGTTGAAGTAGCACGAAAATATCTTCTTTTACGGATTGTTGAAGAAGACTAATCATCATTTTTTCACTGGTGTATTTCAATTTCTCAGCCACTGAATAGTCACTTAAAGCCTTTTCAATCCCACGTTCATTTTTCGGTTTAACGTAATCTACATCCAATGAGCACCATGCATCGAACTTATAGGCTTGAACCCAGTTTTCAAAACGATTTTGCCATCCTTTAAAATCCTTGGTGTACATAAGTTTAGGAGGCTTTTGAGACGTTCCCGTTTCATTTTAGATTTCAATGGTTTTAGTAGCTGTGACTGGGGCAGCTGGAGTAGTAGCAAACGCGTTGTAAAATTCCTCTTCCATGTTTTGGCACAAACTTTCACAAAATCTCAAAGTTCTCACGAAATGCAAATTCAAACGAAATGGCTCCTCAAACAAACTGATCGATCAAACGAAATGACACACTGATACGAAATGAGTTTGGTGCGAAATGAACCCTGAAGCGAAATGACCTCTTGGTGCGAAATGAGTTCAAATTCAAGCGAAATGGATTCTCAGAAAATACAAAAACAGTAAAAATTTTAAAAATCCAAAAACATGAGATATTTTCAATTTTCAAAATACAAAACAATAGAAAACCGAAAAAGAGCTTGTGTAAAAAGGGAAAATGATAGTACATCGGCTTGACAGTTGAAGTATGCTAAAGAAATGTAAAGTTTAAAAGTGTTAAACAGTCTCGCTGATGATATGCCGGTAGGTTTTTACACATTTAGTAGGTTTGTTCGGGATATAAACCTAAATCATTACTTGCTTTTTACGTGGGGAACATCTCTCGGATATATGGGTAACCCCCGAAATCTTGTTTGAAAGGCTCTATTTCTGACATACTAGGTCTTTGTACGTGGTAATATCTGGGGTATTATACCTGGACTTCTGATTTTGCGGGAGCAATAGCCTAGTCCTCGTATAATACTTTGCACATCTTTAATCTTAAAGCCCACCCTCAGCATAAAAAATGATGAAACATTGAAAAATGCTAATCATGTGCTGTTGTAAAAGAAGATCCCCAAAGGGGACCACCTAAAGTTGAGCCATCATCTCTCTGATTTTGCGGAAGCAATAGCCTGAGCTCTCATGGCCTCAACACTTAACCCCTTATAGATATTACTAGTGTGCACTCACCTGTAAGACTGAATATAGTAGTCTGGATACGGGAATATATTCTAAGGTGGTACACTCGTAAAAGTTAAGTCTCTAAAACATTAAATTCGTATCCTGAACAGATTGAAATTTGTGTGAGAACTTAAGTGGATCAATATATCGACAATCTAAGTGAATTGTTTAATTCTGAGTAAGAAATCAAAGCTTAACGGTACTTGTGACGTGTTGACAGCTGATATGATTCCCTAACACGCTCACCAAAAATATGTTTGTAAATAGTTTACATTTACTGCATTTTATTTCTGTTTAGCATTCTAGTTCAGAAACTTTTCTCAAAATCCAAAAAGATTTTACATTTCTGCTTTATTTTTACGACAAACCAAAGTGGAAAGCTGATCTTCAGACTCGCAGTTTGTAGTAGATGCAGGAAGTTTCTGAGCTGGACAGAAGAGTTGGGAGCTTATTATATTAAACCTGTGAAAATGAAAAGTCGAAAACAAGTTCATTAAGTTGAAACTTGTAATTTTCAGAATAATGTTTTGAAAAATGTTAAACAAAAGTCAGTTTTGTTTTATCTCAGGTCAACCAAGGTTATTAAGTTGGACTTGGTAGACAAAATTGGACCTAGATACTTAAGTGGATTATTAATGACTGATAAAAACAACAAATGAAGTCAAAAAAGGAGAATAGATTATAATGTCAAATTTCTGAGAAGCAGGGAACAGGTTTGATCCTGTGAAAGCAGCAAAGCAAGATTCCTATGGATAAATCTGAACAAAGTTTGAACCAGAATCCGATCCCAGCTTATTGAGAGGGGGAGTCTAACAGTTTCTGGATCAACATTAAAGGGGGAGTTTGAAGATTGTCAAAGTCAGGTTCGAGTGCTAGCTGCTGATCCTGATAGAGATTGAAGGATGCTAACAGTGTCAAATCAATTTAGAAAAGTCTGATCAAGACTGAAGACTCGATGTCGAAGACTTCGTCAACATCCAAGGGGGAGTCTGTTGGTGCATAAATGTCTGTTAACTTCGTCTTTATCGAGTCTAATGTCTAGATAGGATAAACCAGTGCTCTGTAGGTTAGAAATTAGGTTTTGTTTGTGTAAGAGTCATTTCGCACGAGATGGTAAGAAGCATTTCGTACGAAATGGATCAAGCCCATTTCGCACGAAATGAGTTTTGCTTGTTTCGTACGAAATGAACCCTCTATATATAGGAGAGCATGGTTCATCATTTGTAAGGATCCGGATTTCAGAGCCGAGGTGCTGCCAAACTGTTAAGTGATCTGTAAAGCTTTGAAATCAATAAAAACAAGATAATTAGGGAGAATCAAGTTGTAATCAAGTTCGTATCATTGATTTCGCCTTTGATATGGATTAAAACTCTTATGATCGACTCGTTCAGGTCGCACAATGATCCAACAACCATCCACTTACAAGACTTGTATTTTATTTAAATCATCATCATATGAAAATAACTTTTATTATTCAAGTTCATGAAAGACATAAAGCATGATGATCTTGATCTTTCACAAGATCATCACATTAACTTACTAGATCATGTGTTTAATCACAATCTAGTAGGTTCCATATGATGTCTAACATCATTAACACTAATAATCAATCAACAAGAAGCAAATAATCAACAAGTATTCATATGTTTATAAGCTTATGTTAGAGATTCATTGATGCGTATTCTAGTGTTATATATATTAGGTGTATATTTTAAGCCCCTTTAACACTTTTTAGTCAAGTTTTAAATTTATAAAACACGATATTTACTAACACTAGACACACATATGGGCAAGTGCACCCATCGTGAGCGTAGTATAGTGTCGGTAAGATACCGAGGTCGTCCAAGGACACAAGAGCTTTTAGTACCGGTTTATCCTCAACGCCTAATCAAAATAAAAAGTTTAGAAAAATGTTTTTAACTAAGAAAAATAAAAACTAACTAAAAATGCTGAAAAATAAAAAGAAAAAAAAACAGATAGACAAGATGAATCACTTGGTTCCGACTCGTATCTAGTGTAACCTTTGATTATTCCCGCACTTTTGCACTATTTTAGGAGATTATCTTAGTTATTGTAGTAGGCCCCTCTTTTGAAGGTGGCGTTACTCTCACCCCAGTAGTTTTAGTCAGCAAGGATACAATCCTAAAAGGGTGGATTATTGGAAGATAATTACTTAAGTTATTAATGCAAATTATGGTAGGCCCCTCTTTTGGAGGTGACGTTACCCTCGACTAAGTAGCCTGAGTCAGCAGGGATACAGTCCTAAATAGCTGGGTTATAGTATTAATAGTAGTTAACTTATGAGGGGATCAAAGAGTTTGGACCCCCGCCATCCAATACCGTTAAGTGTTGAAGGAGGTCCTACTAAATTTGACCTAGGTCCATTGCAAGACCTCTAAACGCTGAACAACGGCAAGACCTTTACCAAACCGTTCCCTTAACCCCCGACCAGGTAGCCAACATACCTCCACATAGACCGTGGAGATATGAATGGTGAAAATCTTTTATTTTATATAGACAGTAAAATAATGCCAAGACACCACGAACAAACGATAAGGAAAGATCACCTTCAACATAAGCAACTAGTTATTAAAGTCATTAATACAAAACCAAGTAAAAAGTGCAAAAGATTAGAAATAAAAAGTATTACACTAGACACTTTGTCTTCACCAAGTGATGTAAGAGACTTAGGCAAACATGGCCTTGATTGTCAAGAACTCTTACGATCAATCTTGGATCCCGAGACGACTCACACACTCTACGATGGACAATGGATGATGGTGGTGGATGATGGTGTTATGGTGGTGGTGGGTGGTGGGTGAAGTGTGAGAGAGGTGGTGTGCCAAGGGATGGTTTGAGCTTGAGCCAAGCACTTCTATTTATAGGCTGAATAGAAGCTCGGGCACGGCCCCGTGTCCAGTGGGCACGGCCCCGTGTCCACATCCTTCTCTTTCTTCATTTAATGCAGTTTTGTCTTTTTAGTTGACCACGCCCCCGTGTCCGCTGAGCACGACCCCGTGGTGCAGAAGAATCTTTGTACTATGCAGATTTGCTGGATTGTGCGAATCTTATAGTTGACCACGGCCCCGTGTCCGCTGAGCACGGCCTCGTGGTGGGCAATAGAAGCTTCTACCACTTTGTCTTTTCTGCTGACACTTGGGCACGCCCCCGTGCTGGCTGAGCACGGGGCGTCTTCAGTCTTCTGTTGTCTTGTTTTGCTTGGGAAGATGCTGTCGTGGGGTCGGGCATGTCACGTCTTGTTCCTTTTCTTGTATTTATGTTAGATTTTGATGTCTTTTTGCTTCTTTTGTTAATTTGAGCTCATTTAATCCTGAAAATACAAAAGGAAGACAAAAGCACACTTTTTCCAACATTAGTACTAAAAAAGGGTTAGTTTTATGTCTCAATTGATGAAATTTATATGTTGCATTTTTAACACATCAAATACCCCCACACTTGAATCTTTGCTTGTCCTCAAGCAAAACTCTTTAATATGTGGCTATTACACTCCCAAATGGAATGGGTAGAGAAGAAGGTTTTTTGGGCTTGTCGTAGAGTGTCGGGATTTCCAAGATTTTTTATTTAGTTTTATTTTTATTTATTTACAATCCTATTCGTCATGATTTATTTAAAACTTTTCATAAGACAAATTACTTATTAGGGCATAACATGCCTTTGTAAAATTCTATTTATATACAAGTTCACATACCTCACGGGGATCACTCAACACTCGGCCGAAAATGTATTTTTGTGGATCACTCGAGAGCGGCATGGAACTTACTCCTACCATAGGCTTGCCAAGCAATCAATCCTCCTCCTTTTTAACTTATATACCTTTGTAAATATCAAGAGGACTTTGTGGGTGAAGGGTTAGGCTTGGGTTAAAGGTAGGTGGTTGGGTTAGTGGTTAGTGGTTAGTAGAAAAAAAGGGCTAAAAGCGTAACAAGTTTCGGTTTTCGTAAGACTTTCTATTTTTGTAATTTTTATTTGATGAAGCTATTATTCAAACAAAGTTATTTTTGATGAACTTGTTTGTTTATTTCTTTTGCTTCATCATCAACACATTTTTTTTTTTTTTGAAAAGTCATACGAAAAATCGAAGCTGTTACTAAAACAAAGGGTTAAAAATAAAAAGGGTTTTGGTGGGAAAAAGGGTGTTTGGTTTGGGTTATGAAATGAAAAGGTTTAGGCTCAAAGGGGCTAACTAGGGGGATTTTGGGTAGGTGGTAAAAAAAAGAAAAAATAATGGTGTAGAAATAAAAAGGGGTTAGTCCTAATGCCTCCATCATTTACTTACTCGGGTTTAAGTTGGTAAGGACCGGGAAAGTATCGTCATGGCAAGTTCTAGAGTCGTAAGAACCAAGCGGCTATTCACACAAGAAACGAAAAATGAGCATTTAGTCTAATGATATGTAATTGTATGCTCAATAAAGGCTCAAAACTCACTTTTGTGGGAATGGGTTTTTATGTGATCAAGTATATATAATCAAATTTTAACTAAGTTTGTCATGCCTTTTCATAATTTTCTTATGTTGGTTCTTTTTATCACGACGCTATCGGTTGTAAATTTGTAAAAATATAACCTTTTTGAGAACTTGAATTTCCCGAGTTAAACCTAGACAAGTAAAAAAAATGAAAATTTTTGAAAAAATTTGGGGTGACTAGCGGTTCCAATAGAGTTTTGTGTAAGGCTTGTATTTAGGACTTGCAAGATTCAAGGTTTTAGCATCCCCCCCCCCCCCACACTTAAATTACACATTGTCCTCAATGTGTCCCAAAAACAAGTTTTTAGGTTGATTGAATGTGTAAAAAGGTGTAAAAAGCAAAAATTTTGTGTTACTGGGCGCTGAACACGGCCCCGTGTTCAAGTGCCAGTAACAAAATTGAAACAAGAGAAACAGAAGCCTGGACACGGGGATGTGTTGGGTGAACACGGCCCGTGTCCAGTTACCTAAACTGGGTCTTTTTCTGCAGACAGTGCAGCACGAGGCCGTGTTGGGCGGACACGGCCCGTGCCGAACTTACTGTAAATGAAGAATTTCGTCGGACGGTTCTGTTTTCCTGCATGGAGTGCTGGTTCAAGTTTCCCTTGTATCCTTTGCCATCTCAAGTGTGTTTTATTCATTTCAACATCATCCAAACACCAAATTAACTAAAACCATCATTCATTAATCATAGAGAGAATTACAAACTAGTCTTAAAAATTAAAATATTAGCTAGTTAGGTCAAAGAAACACAAGAAATCCAACCCAAGAAGTTTTTAGCCTACTATTTATTCTACTAGCAAAATTTCCGAAAAGATAGATCTCTCGGTTAAAAGTGGCTTGACAACTTCTTCCTCCGGGTATGGGCTCCTCATACATCGGCGAGCCACTCTTCGATCTCCCTAGGGAGAAGAAAAGCGGGCTCATGAGCATTGGGTTGAGGAGGTGTAACTTCCACCGGGATTTCTTGGAGTTCTTCAAGAGGAGGTTCCGCCAGAATGTCGTCCCAACTGGTAGGATTTTGGATTCCAAGTGCTAGGTTCCAATCCTCTTGAGGGAGGATTGGTTCCATGGGAGGTGTCACAAGAATGTTTAACCTCTGGTGCAAGAGGTTTATTTCTTGGAAACTGTTTTCCAACCCCACCGAGAGATAGTTAATAAGGTCAATGAGGACCTCCTCCACTGAAGTCATCTCGTCAAGGGCTTCACGTAGCGCCATTACGTATCTTACGAGAGTTGCTTCAATCGACGGCCTCCTTTCCCGTCGACTGTTCCTTGAGTTCGCAGAAGAGGTTCCACTGTTTTGGCTAGACATTCTACGAAAACAAACCAAAAATAGTTCGTTTTAATGAAACAGTATTACGGGCACGGCCCCGTGCTCAATGAGCACGGCCACGTGTTCAACTCTCTGCAGATTTTTAGAACAAGGAATCTTGGGGTTTCAAATTATTTTCTTAACTTATGAAGCTTTTTTTAGCAGAAATAACTTAAAACAATGTTATGTAACTTATTTTTAACAAGATTCCTTGAACAAAAATTCATTAAACATCACAACAAAGCTTGAAATCAAGCTTTAATGGAGTTCTTGGTGCAAGAAAGATGAAGAAGAAGGCAATAGATAAAAGAGGAAAGGACAAGATGCTTGTAAGAACCTTCTTTTAAAACATACCTAGGATGGTAAGTCAGAAAATCCTTTCAAATCTCTGTCCCTGGATGGTCCAAATGTGCAGGGTTCTTGGCTGCATTTATAGAAAACGACAGCGTGCTGGACACGGCCCCGTGTCGGCTGGACACGGCCCCGTGTGCAGGCAAGATCCTGACACGTTTTGTCCGTATTCTGACAAAAGTCAGAAGGGAATCTTTTGGTGGACACGGGGACGTGTTGACCCGGGCACGGCCCCATGTCGGAAGGCTGTTTTATGAAGTGCGTCTATTTTTAAGGAACTTTTCCGGATCGGGTGGTTCCTTACTGGATGGAACAACCCCAAAGTTCCTAAGATACCTTAATTGATCTAGACTAAGACGAGAACGCAAGAGGTTGTCGGTGAGGGTGATTCCTAAGCTATATGTAGGTGGACAAGTCCAACCCTTTTCCGGGCTCTCGTTAAAGAAGGTGTATGTCGAATCGCTCAGGTCTATGTATGCATCGAACGAAGTCGATGGGGAGTCCTTCACGGCACAATCGACACAGGGACGACTATCGCTCAAGTCCTCACTAGAGTTAGGAGTATCTTCGGAAACGATGAAGTTGTTTGAATGCGGTTCCAACCCTTCTTCTTGGTTATCGTTTTGGAAAAGATTATTAAAATCTTTCCTAAGTTCTTTTAACCAATCAATAATTAGATCTTCTAGTTGAAATAATTCATCGAGAAGCATTTCTCCTAGAAAATCCGGTTGGGAGCATTCGAGGGAGAGATAAGGATTATTTTTACTTTCGCCCCTCTTAAGGATACTAGGAAATGATGGGTCTATATAGTGGGGTTTATAATTTAGAAAAAAAGCATTCTAATTCTTTATGGTTACCACCACATAATTGACACCACATAGTTCCATAAGAGTGCCGAAAGTAAAAAGTATCAGTATCCCTCATGTTTGTGTCAGAAATTACCAACCGTCGGGATCTTACGGTTCTGTTTTCAGTAACTGAAACTTGGGCACGGGGGCGTGTTGAGGGGGCACGGCCCCGTGTTCAGCTTACTGTCTGACTTAAAACAGGATTGCCAGTTCCAATGATTGGGCACGGGGCGTGTTCAGCGGGCACGGCCCGTGCTGAGTTCTGCAGAAGCTGAAAAACTAAAAAAAAATCCTAAAAAAAATGAAAAATAAGAAAAACGATTAGGCCGTTGATTCCTAACTTTCTTAAAATCCTTGTGTCCCCGGCAGCGGCGCCAAAAACTTGATGCGTATTCTAGTGTTATATATATTAGGTGTATATTTTAAGCCCCTTTAACACTTTTTAGTCAAGTTTTAAATTTATAAAACACGATATTTACTAACACTAGACACACATATGGGCAAGTACACCCATTGTGAGCGTAGTATAGTGTTGGTAAGATACCGAGGTCGTCCAAGGACACAAGAGCTTTTAGTACCGGTTTATCCTCAACGTCTAATCAAAATAAAAAGTTTAGAAAAATGTTTTTAACTAAGAAAAATAAAAACTAACTAAAAATGCTGAAAAATAAAAATAAAAAGAAAAAAAAACCGATAGACAAGATGAATCACTTGGTTCCGACTCGTATCTAGTGTAACCTTTGATTATTCCCGCACTTTTGCACTATTTTAAGAGAGTATCTTAGTTATTGTAGTAGGCCCCTCTTTTGAAGGTGACGTTACCCTCACCCCAGTAGTTTTAGTCAGCAAGGATACAATCCTAAAAGGGTGGATTATTGGAAGATAATTAATTAAGTGATTAATGCAAATTATGGTAGGCCCCTCTTTTGGAGGTGACGTTACCCTCGACTAAGTAGTCTGAGTCAGCAGGGATACAGTCCTAAATAGCCGGGTTATAGTATTAATAGTAGTTAACTTATGAGGGGATCAAAGAGTTTGGACCCCCCGCCATCCAATACCGTTAAGTATTGAAGGAGGTCCTACTAAATTTGACCCAGGTCCATTGCAGGACCTCTAAACGCTGAACAACGGCAAGACCTTTACCAAACCGTTCCCTTAACCCCCGACCAGGTAGCCAACATACCTCCATATAGACCGTGGAGATATGAATGGTGAAAATCTTTTATTTTATATAGACAGTAAAATAATGCCAAGACACCACGGACAAACGATAAGGAAAGATCACCTTCAACATAAGCAACTAGTTATTAAAGTCATTAATACAAAACCAAGTAAAAAGTGCAAAAGATTAGAAATAAAAAGTATTACACTAGACACTTTGTCTTCACCAAGTAATATAAGAGACTTAGGCAAACATGGCCTTGATTGTCAAGAACTCTTACGATCAATCTTGGATCCCGAGACGACTCACACACTCTACGATGGACAATGGATGATGGTGGTGGATGATGGTGTTATGGTGGTGGTGGGTGGTGGGTGAAGTGTGAGAGAGGTGGTGTGCCAAGGGATGGTTTGAGCTTGATCCAAGCACTTCTATTTATAGGCTGAACAGAAGCTCGGGCACGGCCCCGTGTCCAGTGGGCACGGCCCCGTGTCCACATCCTTCTCTTTCTTCATTTAATGCAGTTTTGTCTTTTTAGTTGACCACGCCCCCCGTGTCCACTGAGCACGACCCCTTGGTGCAGAAGAATCTTTGTACTATGCAGATTTGCTGGATTGTGCGAATCTTATAGTTGACCACGACCCCGTGTCTGCTGAGCACGGCCCCGTGGTGGGCAATAGAAGCTTCTACCACTTTGTCTTTTCTGCTGACACTTGGGCACGCCCCCGTGTTGGCTGAGCACGGGGCGTCTTCAGTCTTCTGTTGTCTTGTTTTGCTTGGGAAGATGCTGTCGTGGGGTCGGGCATGTCACGTCTTGTTCCTTTTCTTGTATTTATGTTAGATTTTGATGTCTTTTTGCTTCTTTTGTTAATTTGAGCTCATTAATTCCTGAAAATACAAAAGGAAGACAAAAGCACACTTTTTCCAACATTAGTACTAAAAAAGGGTTAGTTTTATGCCTCAATTGATGAAATTTATATGTTGCATTTTTAACACATCATTCATGAATATGTCTTTTAATGTTCATCATGTTTAACAATGTACATCGTCTTTTAACCATCAACATATGAAGTATCAAGAGATCATAAGGGCCTTACTACTAGCACAAGGCTAGGGAAGAACACTTGATGATGACATATGTGGAGGATAAAAGCAATCGGGAGAGGTCCTTCAAGATCCAAGACCACCAAACCTTCTTATATGGTTCCTTACACCTTTGTGAGTATATGGATTGAGTGGAAGTGAGATGATGATGGTGTGGTGGGGTGGGGTGGGGTGGGGTGTGCTTGTTCTCGGCCACAAGTGAGGGGGGGGGGGGAAGAGAAGAAAGGGTGTTGGTGCAATGTGATGCAAATGATGGTTATAATCCTCATGGGTATTCTTATAATCCTCCATCCATCTTAATCCAATGGTTAAAGTGTTTCAATAGTACAAGATAATCTTCACTAAATCTCCACAAATCTTGCAAGATCAAAAGAAATCACAAGTGGGGACCCACTTGTGACCGTAAATTGGAAGGGGGGGGGGGGTCTTGGTTGGGTTTTTAATGTTAAGTTAGATTAAATAGCTAGAAGTTAAGTGTATTAGTTAGTGTTCATGTGTATTAGATGTTATATAGTGTGTTAGGGTGTTCGGGGATCATAACTAGCTCAGAAACATTAAAACAATGCTTCTAGTATAATTTTGGTGTTTCGGGTAGTGTCCGGTTGTTCGGTTAGATACCGGTTCGTTACAGTGTCAAACTATACCGTTTAGTGTTCTTTATGTACCCTTTTGTGACACTTTTAATTCCCGACACTTAGGAAAGCATTCAGGACCATTTAGTCATATTTTTGCATGTTACAAACTTGTTAAAATGCTGAATTTTGCTGAAATATGCAGAATTCTGCACTTTATGTGGGTTTTAGGCACTTTTCGGCACTTAAACTATCTCCTAGTGAAGCAGTTTTGTGGTCCTTACTTCCCTACACACTGTATTAGTGTAGAACTTAGTCTCTGGCTTATACTGGGCCTTAAAACACTGTCTGTCTATGTACTGAACTCCCGTCAGTGCTTTTAGTTTGTCTGATAATGGTGCCAATTCTGTTCTGTGCATTATTAGAACTATATTGTGTTGCATGTAGTAATGATAAAAGTCTTGCAACATGAAATGCCATTGTATGTATATAACAGTAATCAGAATTTCATTTGTCTTGTAAGCTAGATCATGCACAGTTATTAAAGCACATATTACTGTTCAAATTGTGTACAGAATGTACGGAAAAGTGACAATTGTCACAAATAGTGTTATGAAGTCTCTTGCAATCATGTTTTCGTCTCACTCCGATGTTTCCGCCATCGGTTGGGGTGTGACACCCCCCCTTCCGAAACCTAAAACTAAACCCTAAACATAAACCCGAAAAAAAAACCTAAACCCCCCACCCCCCTCCCGAAAACCTAAAACTAAACCCTAAACATAAACCCGAAAAAAACCTAAACCCCCCACCCTCCAAAAACCTAAACCTCCCCAACCCGCACACCCAAAAACCTAATTCTAATCCTAAACCTCCAAAAAAACCTAACCCTAAAAGCTAAACTAAACTCAATTGCTAATTTTAAGCATGTAATGCACATGTGCAGTACAAGTTTTTTTTTTGAAATTTTTTTTATATAAAAAATAACGATTTTTATTAAAAAAAATTGTAAAAAAAAAGGGAAATTTTGGTATGTTTTTTAGGATTTTTTAGTTAGTTTTTTAGTTTTCTTAGTTTTCTCATGATCTCTCCCTATAATTATGAGGGTATAGAAAATATTAGGAATATAGTCACTTTCATGATTTCTTATATCTAATGTTAGAGTTTGTGTCAAAACACTATGTGTATATACACGTTAAAACATGTATCAATGAATCTTTGGTCTAGCAAATTATGTTCTTTCTTTCTCATAGGGTGTGAGGTTGAAGTTCCAATGGTGTAGAATTAGAAATATGTTAATTTAGTGTTAAAAATGTTACAACATCTTAAATTATAAAAAGAGTAAAATATCAAAATGGTTCCTGAGTTTATGTCACTTTTGCTACTTTAGTTCAAAAATAGATTTTTTTTTTTTTTTTGAATCTGGGTCATTAAGTTTCATTTTTGTTGTCATTTTCATCCAATTGTCAAACTAGGTTAGATTTTTTTGTTAACTTCTCTCCTTCCCCCCCCCCCCCCCCCACCCCACCACAATTTAATTAAAATATATTATGGTATAAAATAATGATTATACCCTTAATTTAAATGAGGAAACCAATAAAAATGACAGAAGTTAACAGAAAATTCTAATTCAGTTTGCCAATTGGATAAAGATAGCAATAAAAATAAAACCTTAGGGATCCAGATACAAAAGGCTTCATTTTTAGACTGAAATGACAAAAGTGGCCTAAACTCAGGGACCATTTTAGCATTTTACTCTTATAAAAATATCTTATTATAATATGTCACGTTTTGCGCATGACTTTATAGCCTAGTGGCATATCTTGGGGGTGAGATAAGTCTTTAGAAACCAATAGGTCCAGTGTTCAGTTCTCACAAGGGGGTTTCCCATATTTATTGGGTTTCCTCCTGAATTGGTGTATATGCATTATGTCTAGTGGAGATAGATATGATCGGATGGTTCTACTGCTGGCACGATGATACTTCAGTGGTGCGTCAGTGATTCAAATTTGCCGATAAAAAGTAAATAATAATCTGTCAAGTTTATAAATTTTGTGTTTCTTTTGATGGCAAGAGTGTGACAAGTGTCAGATATTGCATTAGGGTGAGGGGGGCACTCCCCTAAGAGGGGAGTCCCCTCTCTTACGCATAACCAATCCTCGTGTGCCATGTCAACTCCCCTCTTAAACTCCCCTAACACCCTAAATTGATGGCACCACTCCCCTCTTAACTCCCTTTGTTTTTTTATTAAAAAAAAAAAAAAAAAAGAAATCTTTTGATTGGTTGGAAAAAGGCTGGGCCCACCATCCCTCTCCTTCTTCTTCGCGGTGAACTCCCACCGAGCATGGTCCCCGATTTGCCTCACCGCACCAACGGCGGCGGTGTTCCCGCTAGGTGACTTGGGTCACCGAACGGGGTTACCGCTGGTGCCCCGGACACCCTTAGAGAGGACAGCAAACTGAAAAATCTGTCGGTCTCTAACTCTGGTTAATTCTGTTAACTCCGGTTAAACCGGTGGTGGCCCGGTCCACTCGTGATCTGGACCAATAAAAGCGGCAGGGAATTTATAAAGAGCGTCGGTGACTCGGTGAGTGTTTAGCATGATTTAATTGAGGGAGAATTTATATTACAGCAATTTTCATTTTTAGCCCCTATGTTTAGCGTACTGTACAAATCTCATCCTAGTTTTAACTTTGCTATAAATTAGACACAAACAAAAAACCCAACAAACCATCAATAAAGATAGATTGTATGTAATTGCTGTCAACAGAAAATCTTTATAAAAATGAGTTAAATAGATAAAATAAAAAATAATAATAAATGAAACGTATCAGACATGTTAAATGAGTCATTTATGTTAAGTCTAATAAAACGCATAGGGCTGTAAATAAATTGAACATTCAGCGAACAGTTTGTGAAACGTTCGGCGGGAAGTTCATTTACGTTTGTTTGTTTAATGAATGAACGAACATGAACAAGAAATTTTGTTCGATTAGTTAAATGAACGAACACGAACAGAGGTCCCTTTCGTTCATTTATGTCGTGAACGTTCGATAATGTTCATGAACATTTGTTCATATTCGTTTGTTTTTATTGTTCATACAGATTTTTGTACATTTATTTATCATATCTAAACATTTCATATTCTTTAATCTATTACCCTAACAATTAAATAGGAAACCTCATTCCCACTTTGTTCTGCACCATTCCCCTTCCCTTTCTCATTATTCACATAGATGAATATATCGACCTCCGTTCCACTATAAGGAGTTCAAGTTCTAGGGTTGCTCCCTTGACTATCCTTTTTTATCCTTTATCGTCTTCACCGATTTTATTTGTGTTTGTGAACCGTTCGTGAACACACTCATTTTCTTAATGAACGAACACGAACAAAAAATCTCGTTTGGTAAGTATTCATGACCAGTTCGTGAACACATTATTTCCTTAACGAATGAACATGAACAAGGCCTTGTTCGTGTTCGTTCGGTTCGTTTACAACCCTAAAAACGCATCCAACTACTTTTATACATGAATGTCGAATGAATATATTATAGTCGGATATTTTATATTTCAAGTTGGTTTTTAATGAGTTGAAGATCACGTTTCAAATAACTGACATTTGAAATAGATTATTTTTAACAACACTAGATCACACATACCCGTGAATTTGATGAGTAACATGCAACGGATACCCCTGGTTTTATAATCGATTATTTAGCATGATTTTGTAACTTAGATATGGGGCGATAATTAACAAACCCTATTTATTTTCATCTTTGTTTATGATAATAAGTTGATTATACTCTTTTAGTTATATTGATTGTTTTTCATTTTAGCTTTAAAAATTCCAATGCTTTGTGAAAATATTATATTTTATCTAAATCGTCATTTTCGCTTTAAAAATCCCAATGCTTTGTGAAAATTATATTTGATCTGTTATCCAAAATGTTGACTACTTTGTAAATCTAGAAAGATAGTTGGTGGTCCTTCAACATACTTGTAATATCTGTTCCTTATTTTATTTTAAAAAAATAACAATATAATACAACATTAGTTTGTATGTAATAGATCATAAAATCCAAAGATAACTTTTATATATTCTTAAATACATACAATCCTTAAACTAACAATTCATGATTTTGACATAAATTATATTGATCAAATCATAATATTACTTATGCAGTTATTATATTAAGTTAAATTGACTAATAAAAATTCCTGTAAATATGACATTATTACTAAGTTTAAAAAGAAAAAAAAAATCACTAATTCACCTACAACCAAATAATTATCCATCCATTTTCTAAATGATAAAGCTTAGGGTTAAAACCGAAATAAATAGCTAATGATCTCTAGATCAAGTGGTGGAAGGCTTGCATATCTCTTGAGAGATGCAAGTTCAACTCTCACTTGGTGCAGAGCAAGGCATTGGTGGGCAATGATAGAAGACCCAGGGAAACCTGGGTTCCGGTTTTACCGGTAATTTCACCATCGTGCCTAAGGGCGGGTGGGTTACCGGGTTTTCCCCGGAATTGGTGGTGGACTCGGGTTACTATCGGAGTACTTCATTTGGTTCAGTGGGTGCCCCGAGAATGCTCGGAATTGATTCTGTTGGCCGTTAAAAAAAAACCGAAATAAATAAAATCATATCATGTAAATGTCATAATGTTCTCACGCGCAATAGTATTAAATTTTGATAAGAAAAATCCGTGGAATAAAACCTACCGTAAGTTATGAGAATGTTGAATTGTCAAATGTCAACAAACAATAATAATGACATAAGACAACAAATATAAGCAGCATTTATTAACATTGTATTATTAGGATATTTTTTACATACTTTGTTTATATTATTAGCTTTTTTACATACTTGTATATTTATAATCATGGTTGTTAAGATCTCAAAATCTTAGAAACTTGAAGATTTTACAATTTAGTTTGGTAAAGTGTTTCAATCCTGTATGGATCCTAATAGACATAGGTTTAACATTCTAAAATCTAAGTTGGTAATTTATTTTTTTGTGTCTTTGTGATCATGTTTAAAATACGTAGTTCTTATGATTTAACATTAATTAGTCTTTAATATGAAAAAAAAAAAACATGTATGAAAAAAAAATACCAAGACATTCCGAGTATCCTTGTTTTGTTCACGATTGATAAAAACGATTCAAAATTAAGATCTGATTCATTTAAATATTAATAAATGATTCATATCTTTTAGAAATTTTGCACTTCTTATATATATACGAAAGGTTTTTTCAAATTCTATTTTTACCAAAAATCCTAAAAAATCAACTTTAAAAAAACATTTTTTTAATTTACGGGAGCCGTAAATGCTGTAAAAAGTGACGTCATTCTTATGTCATCAGTTTTTTACAGCTGTTGTAAAAGACCGAAAAACATCACTTTGATTTTTTTTTTACTACAGTCTTTCTAAACATTTTAATCTAGAGGTGTGAAAAAAATGGGGGCAAAACTCACAAAGGAAAACCGAGTTCTCTAAGTTCTCACAACTCGAAGTGGTTTTCCCTTGATCTTGATATATATCTTTCTATATAATAAAGCAATGTTTATAAGACCCCTCGTAGTGGGGCGTTTTTTTTTTTTTAATTTTCAAAAATAACGCCAAAAAACGCCCGGAACCCATTACATAGGGGTGTTTTTAGCGTTTTTTTTGAAAAAAATTGAATCAGCGTTTTTTGAAGCACGCCTTGCCCCCTTCTCCTTGTCCAATCATCTTTCATCTCCCTTTTTGTTATCCAATAAGATTTTTTTAAGGGTTTTTGTTTTATTTAATTATTTTACATCTCATTTAACATAATACCCCAATCCCCACTACACCCATTTTGCAATAACCCCCAATAATGTCTCATGCTGACTGGACTGCCACGTGTCGTAAAACGCCCCATGGTGGGGGCATTATTGAGCTAAACCACTACACATGGTCTAAATCTGATGTGTCAAAATTCTAGCCCACCATGTTATCTAGTCCTATGTGTAATTTTGTTAGCATTTTCATTTATAGTGTTATTATATAAGTTTACATCCCTTTTAATCTGAAAATCCATGTCCTGTTGCAACACCAAAGAGGCATTCTGCAATTCCCTAAATCAAAAAGTAGTCTGCAATTCACAACTCCTTCACCTCATTCCCCATAACTCAAAATTTAAAAGCTAAAACTCTCTTTCTCTTTGTTTCTTACTTACCATGAACGCATGAACACACACATGCATGAGTTTTCATCTTCATTTTAGAGCGAAATTAAATTAGAGACGGATAGGGTTTCCATTAGTAAACTCTGGTTGGATTCTTCAAGAACAGGTTTGTATGTCTCATATACGGTCAAATTTGCATCAATGGCAGGTGTTTTCGGTAGAGATGGAATCCCGGCACTGATCGGGATTACAATGCCTGATTTGGTGGGGTTAAACCCATACTGCAACGACATATCAGATTCCGGTCAAGGGTAGGGTTCCCGCGAGTACTTGGTAACCGTTGTTAAGCTGGTTTGGTCAGGTGCTTGGAAAAATTGATAACCTTTGGAGACCCTATTTTACTTTTGGTAATTCCAAGTAAATGTTGTATCTTTGAATATTTTTGTATGTTAATTAAATAATTTTGCCACTGAATTGCTTGCTTATGTGTACGGAGTGGAGAAAAGGATAACTTTACAATTGTTTTTGCAGCTGTAAGTAAGAGTCTGAGCATGGAATCTGTAGTTTCCTAAACGTGATTCCATGATTTCCTAAAAGAATGATTATTTTCTAGCAGTTATAATATTATTATTGGTAATGGCATGAACACAAGCATGAACCGTCAAGCACAACTTTTCTACCCTACATTTCCTTTCTCATAGTTT
This sequence comes from Helianthus tuberosus, assembly GCA_030545235.1. Classification (NCBI taxonomy): domain Eukaryota; kingdom Viridiplantae; phylum Streptophyta; class Magnoliopsida; order Asterales; family Asteraceae; genus Helianthus; species Helianthus tuberosus. Next base: position 99,784,491 of record CM060397.1, read on the forward strand.
GTCTACCAAGAGTGTTACTATTACACAAAAAGAACATTCTGAAACAAGACACCAAAACACCAGTAATGATGGGGTGTTTGGATGTTAATTTTCAAAAGAATCATATAATTAGTTGTAAACTACTTCAAAGTTTAATTGTTTTCATCTTAGTTTTAATGATTACTCACAACAATAATCGTATCATCTCTACCTGCTTTAACACCATTCACATGACTAGAAAGCGATGCTGGCCGGAGATGGTAATGGCGACTTTTACGGGGAAAGAGATCAAAGTTGAGGTGCGTATCATGTTGGTTAATATATTATTTATATTTATTGTTATTATCATTATAGAAATGTGTTATGAATTAAAAATTCTATAATTTTGACCATTGTTTGTCAAATACTGTGTTGTAGATTGTCATCGCTGCAGCATCGCGCGAGTTTCCCACTAAATGCTCGAATGTATCAAAGCAGAGTCTTCAAAAACCTAGATATTAGAAGTGATAACGGGAACTCGAAAGTGATATGAAAGCTAAGTATCCACAACTCTTTGTTACGTCTACTACTTAATTTCAGGACGAAATTCCCTAAAGTAGAGGAGACTATAACAACCCGAACTTTAGGTTGTTCCTATTCTAGTCATTATTTCATTCTTAGACGCTTGTACTCCGAGATTCGATTTATTCCAATGGTTAAGATATATATTTTAAACGCATTTTTACATCGCTTAATGTAACGACTCTCATCAAAAGTCATAATTATTAAATTAATTTGACCAATAGGAAACCCTAATTGAGACACCCAAGTGATTCTGCGCAAACCCTAAAATTTTCAGAACAATCAGAATCAGGATCAGGGCCCCTAAAACTCAGGGGGGGTATTTCCTAGTTAATGATTATCTAAATAAAACGCTGTCGAAATATGAAATTCGAATTCTGTCAAGTCAGCAAGGCTAGTCCCACACGTGGCCAGCCTATAATGAAAACGTGTCCCTTGCGCACCGCAAGGGATTGAGTGTTACGATGCGCAAGGGTGGTTACGCACCGTAAGAAAGATGGTGTTACGGTGCGCAAGGCTTGCTAACTTTTGGGTATAAATACAGAACATTGGCACTTGAATTCTGGCTCTGAAACGTCGTAGAAATTCCAATCCTACGCTGAGTTATAGTCGAAATACCACAATTAACACACACGGATCACTAATCGACGCCGCAATCAGGGTAACAACTCGATCGCTATTACGATTCATTGTCCGATCGATCAATATATCCAATGGATGTTTAAGTGCTGCCCACATTAGGGTTATGCTTTGTCATTCGTCGTTAATTCGATGGATGTTTAAGTATCGCACTTTGTCATTCGTTGTGAGAATTTGATCTCGTGAGTTATCGTAAAGGCTGTATTGATTACTAACCCCGAATTGTGTGCCTGTTATTAAATTTAGGTTAAAAAGGCTAATCAGTAGGCTAAACTCTGCCCGTATAAATCTGCAATGTGAGTCATTCTCTTTTTATCAACTATTTTACAATACCTCAAATTATTTTCAAGGTTATAATTACAGGGACTAAGTCGTGGATATCTTGAATTACTGGTTAGTGGGGTATTGTGCACATTACTAATTTGCTTCCGGTTACGTTCATTGACATAACCGGGATAATCCCAGTTAGGTTCATTGACCTACTAGGGATAATCATCACTATTTAGGTTCATTGATCTAATAGTGGTATGACCATCGTCACCATTGTGACATGTCACCATTGTGACATAGAGCCAGATAAAGATAAGATAGAAGCCATTGTAATCGCTCTTATGCTGTAATTAATAACTATGCATCATTATGCAAAATAGAATGATTCACTCAGTATTTCCCGCTGACAAAACCTTTTTCAAACATGTTTCAGGTAATCTATTATGATCCAGGAAAAGTGCCATATAGCACTACAAGCTCAAAGAAGTGGCTCAGTATAAAATAAAGAAACATGTTTTTGTAAAATAAAGGATTTCTTCGTGAAATCTCAAGATTGTAAATTACCGGGTTTTATCCCGCGTTGTGAAATAAAATAATCGGGAAATATTTACATTTTAAAAGATCCTGATGAAAACTTCCGCTGTCAAACTCCATTAATTAAATACCATGGGATTTCTGTCCCGCGGCTCCTGAAACGGGTCAAACCGGGTCGGGGGCCGTGACACTTAATTATCGTAGTTATCGCATTTAAACGCTATTTATATCGCTATTATTTAAACGCTAATCGCAACGCAAACTCGAAACGCGGATTTATTTATATATATTATTTGTGTTATTTGTGTGTTTAAATGTTTAATATGTTATATGTGTTTGTTACTCGCTTAAACACTCAATCGCTTACTCTCGCAACTCGATTTATCACACCGAAACGCAACACAACGCGATACTTATCTTCTCGCTAAAATACTTAACATACTCGCACTAACTAACGTAACAAAACACACCTAACGAACATCCTTCACGTGAAACGAGAAACTAATTGCACAAAATAGGCCCTTCGAACGAAGCCAACAGCCTCGTACGAAGGCAACGAAGCCACCTGTGCGATCCCACCTCCTCTATAAATAGCAAGCTCACTTCTCCATTTCATTCATTGCGGCCATTTCACTCCCGAACTGGCTGACCTTCGATTTTTCAAGTAAGATTTATCATTTTTACAAGTTACACAACGTTTTCCACTACGATTTTCCACGAGTTTATCTCCGATTTCATCAAAACTCTTCTATTTTCATCAAAACTTCTATATTTTCAACTAAACTTCATCCTTTTCATCTTAACTTCTTTATTTTCATGAAAACCTTCATCTTTTTCATCAAAACTTCTTGTTTTACAACGGATCTACGCTTAACCGAGTGTATTGGGCCTAGCTTCGGCTTCCCAAGTTAGAAATCTACAGGTTTCACACTCACCAAGTGTTAGATCTAGGTAAAACCCCTTTAAAACCCTTTTAAACTCAATTTTTACACAAAAAACGGACCAAAATCGACACATATTTCGTTCACTGGATAGTGGGACGAAGTGGTGTCGAAACCGTCTTTAATAGGACTCAAAAACACATCCAATTCAGACAAAAACATAGCTCTGAACGCAAGAAAAAGCCACTTGTGAAAACTGGATTGTTTTGTGCGAAGCCCGACTTCGTACGAAAGCACTGCCTTCGTACGAAGGCACTGGTTTCACACAACCCAGCCCAAGTTCTCACTTGTGACTTGAACAAAGACCTTTCTGACTCTAAGTTTAATCAGTAGCTTAAGGTTGGAGGGATGAACACTCGATTTCCCGAAGACAGACGCGAAGCACACTCGATTTTGGACAATGGAAGCAACACGTGTACGAAGTCACCACCTTCGTACGAAGGCACTGGCTTCATACGAAGCCTCTGTTTCCCACTCAACACTCCGATTTCGACCGTTTCAGCACTTTGGAGGACTTACGCTTCTGTTCCCATACGCAGGCTGATCCGGTGCTCCCTTCAATCCATTTCCAGACTGTGTTTACTGTTAAACACGCACTGTGAGTATACTCAAACCCTTTTCGGTTAACGCACTTTTGGGTGTTACATACGTTTTCTATAAAAAAGACAACACTTAAACGCTTTATAAACGTTAACCGCACTCGCATGATATACGTGAATAGTTGAATACTTATTGCTATGTTACACAGTGATGACTTGCCCTACCGCCCTTAGCAACGATAGTACTATAGTTTGGACTTAGCACTTGATTTGTCAGGGGTTGGTAAGGATCACATACTTTACTTCATGTGTTCACTTCGGTGAACGCGTGTCACGCATAATCTACTCGCAGTCATGTGGTTAGCTTGTATCATTGTTGATAGTTACTTGATTCGTCTGTTACGTGTTGCATACTGGTTACGCATAAACGCTTTTATACTATACTTATGCTAAACTTGTGTACTCACCTTTACATTTTGTATTGACTTCTAATTTAATGTATATGACAGGTTGATGGATTATTTGCTGAAAAAATGATAGGAATGCTAGAAACCCACAATAAAAATCTAAGTGGTCGGACTAGTTTTTGTTTGAGAGACATGATATCTGTTTTGACATTTGTTGGAATGTTTGTTTAGTAGTATGGGATATTAAACTGGTTAAATATTGTCAATAAATAGTTGTTATGGATTCTCTTGAGCAATCTGGTTCGCTTAGTGTCGCGCCCCGATGATTCCGCCATCGGTTGGGGTGTGACAGTCATAAAAAAGTTCTATATGCCAATATACTTTAAATATGTTACCAAGTCAGTAGGTAACCAAGGTTTTATAAACAATATGTTTTAAAACCAAAATATGCACCATAAGGGCATTTTAGTCATTATGTGACATAGTTTGAGAACTTGCGTAAAATCTGACTTATGATCAAGTACCTTCTGTGAAAACACTTTAATTATGTTATAATATCATTAGGTACTAAGTTTTGAATGATAGTTTTGGTTAAAAACCATACTGTGCACCAAAAGGGCGTGTTGGTCATATTATAACATAATTTACGATCTTATATCAAAACTCAGGTTATGAACAGATTTATAATGCCAAGATATGTTAATTATAATAACTTATCTGTAGGTAAATCATTTTTCAAGTTCATCATTGATTAAAACCAAGTTTTATGCAAAAAGGGCATTTTGGTCATAATTAGGCATAATATAGAAACTTGTATAAAAACTCATAATCTGATTATGATCATGTAGTATAACCTCAAAGGGTTATCCTACATTATAATACGATCATAATACAACTTAAATTCAGTAGCTAACTATGCTAAATCGGGTCAGAATCGAAAGTTAAAGAAGAAGTCAAACTGCACGACTTTCGGTTGCGAACCGACCCTAAAACTGGAAATGACGAGCCTAACATGTTCATACATGTTCTAATACTAATTACCAACTGATTAAGTGTCAAAAACATGGTTTATAACATTTATAAGATCAATTTATAATGTTTGCGAAAAACTAACCTTTGACTTTTTAATTACGATAACTTTGACCCGTCATTTGACCTAGTTAACGTGATTTTCAGAAGGTGCCCTTTTGAGGGATTAACACCTACATAATTACAATCAAACATAGCCATGTTTGATTCGAACAATGACTGGACCATAATGGTCTAAACCGAAAGTCAAAGCAAAAATTGATTTTGCTTGACTTTCGGCTATTAAAGCCTATAAAATGAAAAAGCACTGGATAGGAACACTTACAAGTGATCCTTGGATGAATTTGAACTAAATTGGATGCTCTTATAGACAAGGAACTTCCAGATGAGGAGTAGAGAATGATTTTCAAGAAGGTGCAAGAAAATGGTTGCAACTAGTGTGCTATTTATAGTGTTGGAGCAAGGTTTGAGATGATGCCAGGTGTTGGAGCTCATTTTGGATCATTACAAGTATGTCCTAACGTGTCAAGACCAACTTAGAAGCTCAGAGATTCCTTTAGGTGGCGTTCATGCAGCTTTGCTTGATGCCCAAACAAAATCTGTCACTAGCAACTCTTTACGGACCGTAGAGGGTAACCCTTTGCGGTCCGTAAAGACCTTGGGCGCACACAGTTTTCCATTTCCTTGCGGACCGTATAGACCTTAGTCTTGCAGTCCGTATACGATGGTTTGATATAAAAAATAGATGCTTGCGGTCCGTAAAGGGTCACTCAGAGGCATAAAGTAAGCATGTTGACACCTTTAGTCCCTCCACATCATACTTTCAATCATTGGCAAAAATAGTCCCTCTCGTCCAACATTTCGCACAGTTGAGAGTATGGACACGTGTCAGTACATGACTGAACACGAATTTACAAGGTGTTACATAAAGAGTCCTTCCATTCAGGAACTAAGAACTCAAGCGAAAGAAGAAAAACTTGCGCACACTCCCTTTCACAACTACTTAAATGACAAGTCAAAAATTATTTCAAAAATCAATTACTACCACAAATAACTTTTGTATATTGGTTATCAATTTTTATTTCTTATCAAAATAAATTGTTCAATCAGTGTATCACACAGGTAAATAACCTAGTATATATATACACACGCATAGGTTATGTACACAAAAAACCATCAAATTAATTTGTTCAGTTGTTTTTTTACCTTTTATTTACATGTGTAGCTTAAAAAAAAATCAAACTAGCATATTTATACCTTTGTTTAGATATTTAATTAGATGAGTGAAAAACAATAAGTGTTTATTCCATTTTCTCTTGTTATAAACTATTTTGAAATCGAAAAATAATATGGTTTATTTTGCTGAACGTGTCATGCAATATGTAATGATTTGTAAAAACTCTACCCTATCAACTTAAATGCTTTAAATGCCCTCTTTATAGTCGCAATCCATATTGTACAAACAAATGTTATTAAGTTGACACAACTATACAAGTAAATACTTCAACAAAATTGATGACGTGTCTCAGCGGTTGAGGTGTGAGGGTTTTCACCCACGGGTCCCAGGTTTGATCCGGGGCCTAGTGGGTTTCCCGCACGGGGGTGAGTCCGGTCCAAGCGGGAGGCAGCGTTCTCCGCCGGGAGGATTCGAACTCGTGGACTTGGGTTTCTCCAGCCTAGGGAGTTTCCGCTGAACCAAACCATTCATATAAAAAAAAAAAGATGAACAAATAACAAGTTTCATATTGTAGTGGCCAAACTGAAAACTTTTAAAACTTATGGGCCAAAACTAACACATCATCTATAAATATACACTGAAAGACATATATCATGCTATATAGATATACATACAGAGTGAGAGAGAGAGAGAGAAACACAGATTTCTATATAAACCCATGGATACCAAATCCAACCTCTCTCAAATTTGACAAATTAGGTTGCTGATTATGGCGGATTCAAGCGATTCTATCTCCATTGACATGGAATCAAGCTCTGTTTCCGCAAAGGTTTGCAGATTACTTCACATTTTGTACACATATATTACGAGATTGAATGTTCATGTGAGTGTATATCTGCTTGTATGCACAATTGATTGACAAATTTTATCACAATTTATACCTATAACCTATTTATGACGAGATTGAATGTTGATCAGTTTATGTGAATGTATATCTGTGTGTGCGTTCTATAACTGTTCAGTAATCTGCTGATACTAGCAACATTTTCATCGATTTATTGGCAGTTTAAATCTCGATTTATACCTATTTATTACGAGATTGAATGTTTATGTGAATGTATATCTGTATCACTGTATATGTGTACGATAATTGTTGATACTCGCAACATTTTTGTGGATTGATTGAAGGTGAGATGCATACGTTTCAATTTGCGTTTGATTCAGCTTTTTTCGTTCAATTTTTCGTCGAAAATTGAAGTTAGAAGTGTGTGAATGTGTGATTTGTTCATCTGTTATATGTGATTGTCAGAAGTTTCTATTTCACTTAGGGAATTTGATTTCTTTGTGGTTAAGTTTGCTTTTGAGAGGTTTAGTAAGTTTTAAGTAAACGGTAGGTAAATGCTTGATGATGCAAGGAATCATTGTTTAAAGTTCATTTTGTATCTTCTTTTTTTTTACTGTCTGTGATCACATCATTTTTTAAAATTGGTAAAAAAAAAAAAAAAAACTGTTATAAGTACAATAATTAACAAGTCAAAGAAGGATTCATATATCATGTGATTAAATTTAGTAACAGTTTTTGCATCTATCTGTAATGAGATTTTATGTTTGTAGACTGTAATAGCTGTTAGACACAGTTATCATGTGATAAGTTTTGCTTTATATTTTTTTGTTATCCTTTTCAGATTGTTGAATAGGACTGTGTTTGGTGATGTATATTTTTGTTTATAAAATTGTTAGTTTGGTGAAAGAGTTATTGTATTTGACCAGGTTCAGTGGACTTTTAGACATACGTTTTAATACTGTGTCAAAAATTTATTGCCAGGGGAGCTGTGGCCATAAATTCGTATTTTCTCTGTCTGATTAATATGTATGTTAGGTCTAATAGTTGTGTAACCATCACTAGTGCTCCAGTGGTGGCCACGGGTATCTAAGTTCCACTTATGGTGGGCCCGGGTGAGTTTTCCCCTCAAGGTCTCAAGTTCGAGTCTTAGTGATAGGGGTTTCTCATTGAGGGGTTTAAATTGGGGATCTATTGTGCGAGGGGGCTCTCTAGCGCGGACCCGGTTAAGACAATGTATGCTAGACCTCCCGACATTCGCGAATAATTCACACCTTTCAAAAAAAAAGGTCTAATAGTTGTGTATTTATAGAGAATTAATGCGAGAGTTGCGTGCTGCCACTTAGTGTTTTTTTAACTTCATGCCCATGTCTCTATCTCGTTGACTTATATTATATAGTTATATTCAATGTGGAAAAGGTTATGTATATGCAGTTAAACAGGGAGAGATAGTTATGGGTGGCCTTATTGTCCTTATCTCCGTCTGATTAGATTGTATGTTATGTAAAAACATTAGGCTCTCAACTTAATATAATAAGCGTGTTTTGTATTGCATTCAGGAACACCTTGTGAAAACTTCTAATGGATTTGTATCCGTTGCCATATTCGGGGACCAGGACAAGCCAGCTCTCATTACGTATCCTGATTTAGCTTTAAATCGTAAGTGATGGTTTTTTCGTAATTGATATTAAAACTTTATAACAAATATGATTGTGCTTGCTTTGAACTGTCTCTTCACCTCTGTAATCACTACTTGAGGTCGAAAACTGGCATTAAAGCATGCTAACGAGTCATATGCATTAACCACTTCTGTTATTAATGTTGCATCGGTTTGCGTGTTTGGCAGACATGTCCTGTTTTCAAGGCCTTTTCTTATGCCCCGAGGCTTTTTCGCTGCTGATTCATAATTTCTGCATTTACCATATTAGCCCCCCTGGCCACGAGGTCGGTAATCATTAATCACTATCTGTAAATAGTTATAAATTTATAATAAATTTTTCCTTGATGAACGTATTTGTATTGTTTCAAATGCATACTATCTTATATTCTTATATGGTACATCCTTAAGAGATTTTGCAGTTGGGAGCTGCTGCGGTGTCCTATGATTATCCGGCATTATCTGTTGATGACTTAGCTGATCAGGTTGCTGAGGTTCTTGACTATTTTGGGTAAATTTTTAGTATATTTGTTCCTATCATGGGTGTAATTCATTCTAAAAACTTGTTTATTTTTTTTATTTGGAGTTAATTACGCTTTTTGTACCTGTGGTTTGTTGAAAATAACCATTACAGTCCATTAGTTAAAAAATTGCCAAAACTATTGGATTGTAATTGTTATTTTCAACAAATCACAGGGGCGAAAAACGTAATTAACTCATTTGTTTATGTATTGTTTTTTAATGAGGGGTATTTTAGTCTTTTCACCAAAAACTTAATGGTAAATTGGATAGACTTAACGAAGGTGGACTGTTATTGTTACAAAAATGAAAGTACTGGTACCGTTTTGTCAATTTTTAAACTAATGGACTGTAATGGTTATTTTCAACAAACCACAGGGACGAAAAACGTAATTAACTCTTTTAATTATAACAAAACGTAATATTTGGGTGAAGGGTGCTTCGGGTCAAACTGACCAGGGTTGACCTGTTACCCCAAGTCCCAACCAGCGGACCCACCCAATTCACCACTTTTAGTTTTGCTTCTCGTTTTCTCTCGTTAATTGAATATACGGAAAGCTTTTTTTTTTCTCATGATCTGCTTTTGCAGACTTGGTGCAGTTATGTGCATGGGAGTGACTGCTGGTGCATACATACTCACCCTGTTTGCTGTAAGTCACATCTTCTGTGTACTGCGTGAAATCTAAATTCTAAATTTGCAATATTTAACTATATATGCTTCTTTTGGCTAACAGATAAAATATACACGTCGTGTGCTCGGGCTCATACTTGTTTCTCCTCTATGTAAAGCACCTTCCTGGACAGAATGGTTGTGTAACAAGGTTAACTATTCTCAATATGCTTTTAAGACGTGACAATTTGGACCCATTACCAGTGAACGGGTTGACATGTGTTATGCAATGTATCTAATCGGCGAGATGAGTATAAATAAAAAAATATACTAACTAAAAGGAGAATGGGCTAAACAGTGGGTGGTATCCCAAAAGTAATCTTAGGAGACTAATTATATGTAAAATGCCATTTTCGTCCCTGAGGTTTGGCCAGTTTTGCGACTTTCGTCCAAAGGTTTGTTTTTTCGCATCTGGATCCAAAAGGTTTGGAATCTTGCCATTTTCAGCTGGCTCCTTAACTCTATCCATTTTTTTCCGTTAAGTCAGGGGACGAAAATGGCATTTTACTCAAGAAATAAAAAGTGGACAAAAATATATATGCAGTCAACATAGTGAAAATTTATTTTACTATTATATGTAAAAGAAATAAAAATGGGCAAAAAGATTTTTAGAGTCAGACTTGTTTTGACCCTTTATCTTAACCTGCTTGACCCCATCCACTTGTAAGGCTTTTGTAAGGCCTTTTTTAACCCGTTGGGGGAAAGGAGTGAGCGTTAATTTAAGTTGAGCTCTTGTTTGCAGCTTATGGCAAACATACTTTATTACTACGGGATGTGTGGTATGGTAAAGGAGTTACTGCTAATGCGTTATTTCAGCAAGGTGTATATCTCCTTCCATTTTGTGGTTACATTTTTGATAATTCAATGGTTTTTATTATATATTAATAATTAAATGTGTGATTATGTTTTACTATCTAAATGACAGGAAGTTCGTGGAGCAGCGATGAGTCCCGAAACAGAAATAGTGCACTCGTGTAGGAGAGTAAGTTCTCTCTTTGATGCTATAATATGACATGCGGCTTTTGAATCATGTTTCTCATCATCAAGTCTGCTTTCTTTCTGCAGTTGCTTGGTGAGAGGCAGAGTGCAAATGTGCTCAACTTTCTTGAAGCTATTAACGGGTAAAAGGCTCTTTCTTTCTTGTCAAAATAAACTTTACTAGAGCAACTATGTCAAATTTGTGCACTATTTATGCATCAAAAGAACGTTGCTTGTATTATGTTATAGATCGGAGTTTATCTCTGTGTTCTACTTTGTAATGGCATAACGCAAAGCACACATTAAATTGTCAATCCGAAAACTCCATAAAAATTTGGAAATTAAATGTTTAAGCAGTATTTAGTGCCAGATATTGATGGTGGCAGTTTCAATTCAACCCATATGTATATAGTCGAGTCGATTTGGTTTATTTTTTAGCCCTAACGGTCAACAGGCCGAACATTGAATAGGTTGAAGATCAGCCAAATTGTACTTTTGATGCTTATAATTTCCTAACTCGTACTTTTGTTTTGTTCAGGAGACCAGACATCACGGAAGGATTAAAGAAATTGCAGTGTCGCTCCCTAATCTTTGTGGGAGAAAATTCTCCGTTCAATTCTGATTCTCTTCACATGACGTCAAAACTAGATAGAAGATTCAGTGCATTGGTAGAGGTATGCAACAATATCTCTAAAAATTATAAACCTATAAACACAAAAAGTCATGTATATCATTTAAAATGAACATATTCTTGTATGCATTTATAGGTTCAAGGATGTGGATCAATTGTAACAGAGGAGCAACCAGATGCAATGTTGATACCACTGGAATACTTCCTCATGGGTTACGGGCTCTATCGGCCCGCTGAGACGGACGTAAGCCCAAGAAGCCCATTAAGCCCAACTTCCATCTCCCCCGAACTTTATACGCCAGAAAGCATGGGCTTAAAACTAAAGCCCATTAAAACTCGACTTTCACAAATCTGAAAGGAGAGGTAAGATGGTATATTTGCAAGATTTTGTAATTCTGTGTATGTCATGAGATGTATTTGAGGATTAGTATGAAGGTATATAGATACAGGAGAGAAATTTATAGAGAGCAAAGATTGAAATAATCCAAAAAAAAGAAATAAAAAAATAATAATAACTAGAAAAAGGATAGTCATGTATATCTGCAAAAATAAATGTTATGTTCATATGATTACAAGAGTAAATGTTTGTGATTGAAATGCAATTTGTTTAGGGTATAGTTCCTATGAAAACAATAAGAATATAAACATGTGATACGGATGTTAAATATACATGCGTGTATGTTCGTGTCCTATGTAAGTTGTAAAACATTAACAACGTGGTCCATAACACGTACACCATAGATACTTGTGTCGAATAGTCGGTCCAAGTCAAAACTTCAAATGAATTAGAAACACACATGTTTTTATGGTATGTTAAATTTAAGGATCAAGGACAATTGATTTGTTTTTAAATTAAGATGAATGCATGTTTTTTTTATATAAAACTTCTAAACAAATCTTATAAAATGAACAAGTTTTTCTTAAAACCAAATTAAAAATTTACAGAATGTGAATTTAGTTGAGACGAGCTCAAAGAAATCTTCTAAACGTTATCAGGAACTTACGATAGTTAAAAAAAATTAAACCAAAAAAATATTTATATATTATTGTCTACTAGTCTAAGTACCCGTGTAATACACGGGTGGCTAAACAACAAAAAATTTATACTTTAATACGTAAATACCTTATTACAGGTTCGTTCGAATATTAAGATAAATAATATCTTATAAAAATTAATTAACGATTACATTTCATATTAATTATCAACATGCATACGTCTATAAATAATTTTTTGAAATGAAAGAAATGTTGTATTAAATCTATAAAAAAAAATTGGATTTAAATCACAAACCCGCTTTTCCCACTTTTATATAAAAGTAGTCAACTCTTACCTATTAAAAATGTCCACATTAAATAGTGTGTGCATATATATATATATATATATATATATATATATGTATATCACTAAAAACATCAAATTGCATATTTAGGTATAATTAATAGTAATTATGTTACATCAAATGGTTTTATAAAAAAGAAAAAAAATTGCAGCCAAAGAATCCCCTAAGAGCAGATAACGGATGTGTAGCCTTGAAAATATGGTGCTTCTTTTCATCCATTAACCTGTAAACTGTTTTCACAATATGCATTCATAACATTAATCGATATTACCTTCATAACAGAAACAGGGCAACTAATAAAATTTATAATATGATAATTTCACCCTTCTTATTCTCCTTAAGCTTTATATGTATGAAAATGAGTATATATGACATAATTCTTTTGTTGGGTGGTTATAATAATATTATCCCAGTTGAAGATAACATCAATACTATCATTAAATTAGATAATCAGCACATGGAGTCAACTGCAAGAAAGTCAACTTAGAATGCATTTTATAAAAAGATCCCCTATTGTGAACAAATTGTAAAAATAAAGTGTTCTTATCACTATATGTAGGGGTGAGCACTATTAGGGCCGGTCCGAAAAACCCCAAGAATCGACCCATTATAAAACCGAACCCGACCCAAAATGAGCATGTTGGGTATTTGTTCGGTTCTGAGATATCAGCTGGATTCGTATAAACCCGAGCGAAACCGTCTGGACCGAATTAAAATGCAAAAATAATATAACATGGGCTAGGCCTATCAATTTTGCGGGATATCCCTCACCTATACATTATCGTTATAGACCAAATTCATCTTCATAATATGAAACATCATGTATAAGTATTATAAACAAACCTGGAGTTGTAGTTGTTTTCTGGAGGGCACTCCCCATACATTAAACCCCAACATGACCTTCAGGAACTTGATGCAGGATCGTTAAGTTGTTCTTCAGGGTTGGTGATGAGGATGGAATCAGAACCTACATAGATAAGAACCAGAAAGACATTTGAAGAAGAATGGTTATCCTGTCATCATGACTCACACTTAATTCTCACTAAATATAACATTAACAATCTTGAGTTGAAAAAGCGCAACTGAAGCACGAGGTGCGCGAGTCACTTAAAAAATGCATAGAAGCGCGCCTCGCGCCTCGCAACTCGGCTTTTGGGACCTAAATCACTAAATTCCTCGAAGCGCCTCCCACTTTTTAAACCAATTTAAAAATGATAAAATTTAATTTCTATGCAGTCACATCGCCTGAAAGGTGAACATATATATCAAGTATACAACATCAAGCCTCTTAACACCATCTTTGTCGATGTTTCCTCTAGATAAGAAGATACATTTTAAGAACTCACTGGACCACACTTTTCAAACATTCAGCTCAGGAAATATCTTTACCCAATAATAATACATAAAAACTCTACTAATGTATCTGGCATTCTTGCTATTGTATTCAATATTTACAATTTAGAGTTTATTCGTTTTTTACTATTATAAATGGATAAATTTGATTAACATGTATAAATTCAAAAGAAGATAAAAATTTATTACTAATATAAATGGTGAATCATCTTGTAGGCTAAATGATGAATCCATATCACAAATAAATTCCAATATAGCTTGCATAGAAGTTGTATCCAATATAAATGAGCCACAAATTTCCACTTCATCAATTCTTAAAAGATTACCCTTTTTAACCAGACCCGCTCTGACCCGTTTTAAACATGCATATTTGATAATGTTATATTTACAATTTACATATCACATGAATTGAATAATATAAAACGAATAAACGATATAATTCATAAATATCTAAAACTTATTATAGTATAATGAAACTGGGGAGATAAACTCACGGTACTTATCCGACATGTTCTTCAAGGAGATGATATTTGAATTGTTCCCTGTTGCCTTCAATTTGCTTTGTAGCTTCCATATAGCCACATGCCTATGCTCCATTTTTCCAATATATCACATAGCAAAATTAGATCTAATTAAAACGCCATGTCAACAAAAACTGACCACATTAACTAGTTTTGTAAAAATGATAATAGTTAATTTTTGAAGTGCCAATTTTTGACCAATGATACATTGGGGTTGATTTAGTTTGTTTTTCACATCGAGTATTCAAATGGGTTAAACTAAAAAGATTTAGTTAAAAATGGAACATGCCAAGAAGTCAAAAGGCATCAAAAATGTATTCCAATGCTTAAAACCTCCTAAATCTCCCTTTCTTTACCTGAACCCAAACCTCTTTTGACCGATGACCATTTATTTGAGTATGACCCACTGCCATCTCAAAGTAATTTTAATTTTCATTGCAATTTCCATTGAACATCTCAAGAAGGAAAGTGTTGTAGTTCTAAAATACACAAATATATTTTTATTTATATACTCTAGCGAAAACATAAAGTTATAATGTAATACGAAATTACCACAAATGTGTTGAGGATTATATGAAAGTAATATGATTATAATATCTTAATCTTTGAATAAAACAAATTATTAGGTTGTATGCATTAAAAATAGGCTTTGAGTCACTTTCAACCTGTTTGACCCGTTCACTTTTAGTTTTTTCTAGCGGCATGTATATCAAGAAAGGGAAAACCACCCACCTCCCTTTTAGTAAGGATGCTGATCAAATGTAATTATAGAAAGTTTGACTTATGTCCTCGCAATGTTCTTTATATAAACAAAGACTTCATTTGTTTCAAGTTTAGATGGTTTGTCCACCGGATGAGGCATTAGTTATTTGTAAATTGTATTCCATTGCCATAACTATTCAGTTAGAGATGGCAAAAAATGGGCAGGTTCATTGGTCGACTAACGGGTCAAAATGGGTTGCATTGACCCAGTACACGTTTGTGTAAACAAATTGTTATTTTTTTCCTAAAAAGATAAGTGCCTCACTTTATTGTTTCATTAAAGTTAAACTACTGAATAAAATTATTTAGGATGTTTTATGCATTACAAATCCACTTGTAAGCGACATTAAACCTGTTCCATCTGTTTGACTCGTTTCTTTTTTAGTTAGTTTTTTTAATTGTTAAATCGACCCATTAAAGATAAAACCGAATCGACCCATTATTAACTGGTCGAAGTTGCGAAATCTATATTGATGCCAATTTCCTTTGAATGCACATAACAAAAAAAAAACAGTAAAACATGTGAGTTGACAGTTTACTTACACCTGTATTTACAAAAAAAAAAAAAAAGAAAAAAAAAGTAAACACTTACCTTGGAATGAAACTGGAAATCATCCTCCTTTACTACAAATGGCTCACCGGTTGTTGAAAACCATCCCTCTTTTCCTTAATCACCACAATGGTATGGATAACAATCACCACCGCCCACAACCACTAACAACTCATCTGCCACCAGATTTTCGCACTCAAACCACCTGCTTCACTCATGCCTCTCTATAAAACAACAATTAAAAAAACACATAACTCCAATACTTTTACAAATATATGTATTAGTTCATTTACCATAAAATTTTAACTTTGTCTCAATCTTAGCATACCAGCAATAACAAAAACTCTGTCCAATTAGTTATTTGCTCTCCTTGTCTTCGGTATCCATGGCCTGCACCCAAAATTCGACACCAATTTAATTATGAAAGCAAAGTAAAGATAAGTAGAAAAACAAAAAAAACTATATTAGGTAGGTATGGTGGTCATTTCCCTTAGAACGCTAAAAAACTATTACACTCCTTGTGAGAATTAGGAAATCCAAAACGCAAATCGTTTTTTTCTTAAACAGAGCTCATTTAGATAGGTTTGGTTCTCCTCGATTTGATATTTTAATCTTCCGGTGTTGGTACTGTCTGGTTCTGTCCCAATGAGCACCCGCAACAATCAGTAGAAGTCAATTTGGTGAGCCAAAATGCCACCTACACATAACAGTTTACAAAATTAAACAATTATTCAAATAACATTAATACATAAAGGTCAGCTGGAAAAATTAGAAACAATGCAGTCAAGTGGAACAACTGAAAAATGAAGAATTAACTATGTTATTTGGTGTTGCTCTTTTGTCACCGCTACCGAAAAGCTCAGTCACCAAAAAAATAAGTTTTTTTTTGTCTAATTACCTTATATTAAAGTCTTTTAGGCTTTTGAATGCATTTTTTAGCAGCTTAACCATCTGACTGGTTATACCAAGAGTTGAACAAAGATGCCTCTAATGATTTCAGATTTGTAAAAACATAATGCTTAGCAACTTTAACAAAATATAGCAAAAACTAAAATTTAAATTGAAAAAAAGCAAACAAAAGCAAACTTACCATAAAATCACCAGCAAGGATAATGCCCATATGTACTGACTGGCCCATTTCAAGCTCTTACGGTATATTGCATCCCGATCAGACGTGATTGCTTTGAAGTAGTTACAAAATGCTGCAAAAAGTACTCATACACCTTTGTTTTGCAATCATGATTAGCATAATATATATATTTCATAACAAATAAAATAAAATTAATGAAAATGGTTTGTTGGCTGGACTTGGTCTGGTAATAAAGGTAATTTACTCTTAAAAGAAAGATGCTTACTCTGCATCACCAAACCCAGTTTGACCCATTATCCCCCACCCACCTATTTTGCCACATTTATAAAACAGGGTATCGGTAGTTACCTGTCAGCATATCGTAATGCTCACTAAAAGTATTGGGCGTGTCGAAAACAAACCAGTGAGTGAAAATTTAAAACAACCAAATGATTTCATACACACCATTACTCATTTGCTCCACCATCATAAATCCAAGCTTGTTACCATTACAACAATATTTGCTAATTACATTATAGTGTACATGATCTTCTAAACAAATAGGCAACAATTAACAGATTCATGAGGCTCAGAGTAAGCAAAAGGACCAAGTCACCATGGCTGCAATAGGGGTTACAGGTACTAAGCTGCCATCCTCCATAGCTGCCACACTATGGCGACATATCGCCTTTATTTTGTTATAACTCATCACAGCCTCTGTGTAACAACGGTCCATTTAAACCAAACACAACTACAATTCCTATTTAACGGTTGTTAAATTACTATTCCTAACCACCGTACAACCATTTCACCACACGGTACAACACCAAACAACTATAAAATGTTACTGGTTGATGCTGTATCATTTTATAGTGCATAAATGAAGATACCAATGAACCGGCATCGCCATAAGTCCAACAAAACCCTAGCCGCCATGCCCAGAGGCGGTGGCTAGGTATTCTAAATCAGCGTTAACGTTGATACCCAACTATCAACGACCGTCCAGTGACGACCACCCTCCTGACATCACAAAATCACCATGACCAACACAAAACCGCATATAAAAAACAATTAGCGGCCTAATCAACAGCAACAACATAAGAAATCATACAACCAAATTAGGGTTTTCTTATAACAACTACAAAATCACATACACAGATGGAATCCAACTTACCGATGCTTCAGTTTCGAAGGATGATCAAGATTAAACAAAACAGGCGACTGGAATCGTGCTTTGAATCCTGGAATTAAGAGCCGTAAAGTGTATATAGGCGGTAAATTTGGAAACGCTTCCATATTTTCGCAAAAGATATTCCGGTAATTGATGATTTGTTCAAGGAGCCTTTGAAATTCGAATGAAGGATGTGGGAGGCGGTATATCAATTGAAGGAGAATTGAGAGAATAGAGATAATGGCGCCCAAATAACAATTCTCTGGCCAAAGACATATGCCACATCATGGTCAAATGGTCAAACTTATTTTGCTTTAATATAAAAGATAGATTCTGAGTTAATCACCTACGTATTTTATAATTTATCCAACCTTTTTCTAATAATTAAAATACCCCAATGTCAAAGTTGGATGAAAAGGATTATATGTTTAAATACGGTTTAGACACAAGTGTGAACTAACCTTTTTTTTTTTAATCAAAATGGCTATAATGGAGCACCAATGATGTTTAGGTTGGAGGTAGGGCTGCAAACGAACCAAACGTTCGGCGAACAGTTCGTGAACCGTTCGGCGATCGTGAACCGTTCGGCGGGAAGTTCGTTTGTGTTCGTTCGTTTATTAAACAAACGAACACGAACAAGAAATTTCGTTCGTTTAGTTAAATGAACAAACATGAACAGAGGTCGTGTTCGTTCGTTTATGTTCGTGAACGTTCGGTAACGTGTTTGTTTTCGATAGTTTATTAGTGTTTTTAGTTTTTATATTTATTTAAATACTTTAAAATTCCGATATATTAAATATCTAATAAGTGTCAGTATATTATATATTCTGTTCATGAACGATTGTTTTTGTTCATTTGTTTCCATTTGTGTTTATAAACATTAGTTTGTGCTCATTTGTGTTCGTCAACGTTCGTTTTTCTTCGTTGCCTAAAATTAACAAACAAACACAAACGAACACGAACAAGTTCATTTCCTTAACAAACGAACACGAACATAAAATCTCGTTCGATAAGTGTTCGTGAATAGTTCGCGAACACACATATTTCTTAACAAACGAACACGAACAAGGTCTTGTTCGTGTTCGTTCGGTTCGTTTGCAGCCCTAGTTGGAGGGTATCATTCAATCACTTTAGGGTGTTTGAAACATTCTCTACCCAATGATATCATGCCATGTCAAGTCTCCATTCTACTCCCCATTTTGCACTCAATCACTGGCAATGATTCAAACACCTAGAGAGTGGTAAAGAATTAAAAAAAATTATGATTGGTTGAAAGGGGTTGGGACCCACCATTAAACCCCCCTCTCTCCTTCTTCCCTCCTCTTCCCTGCAGCGGTGAGTATACACCGAAATCACCACTCCCCACTCACCGATTTGAAGCCGGCGATCATTCACCGCTCGGCAAACACACTCCCCGAACCAACTCCCCGAGATCATACCGAGTACCCTTATTAGATTTTGCATCGTAATCTGTTCACCTTTTACCGTTGTTGATTGATCTTAGTAATTTAAGCAACCTTTGCTTCAACATTTAAATAAACATCTTGCAAACATAATCTCTTAATTTTTAAATACATTTCTAAGTAATCTCCAGTTCTTTAACTAGTAACTACTACTCAAGTACTCATGTAATTAAGCAACTTTGGCTTCCACACAGTGGCGGAACTAGAACATTAACTCAGGGGTATCCCAAATTTTTTTTACTGTACAATCATTCAATATTAAAAAAAAAACAACAATACATAAATAAAGTAAAACAAATACCTAATAGATTTGTCCTCTTCTTTTTTTTTTATAGCTTGAAATCGTTCCATCACATCGTTGTCTTTTACTTCACGTAAAAAATCCTTTTCGACCGCACAAACCATAGCATTGTTCAAGAATTCCGGGCCGATTCGATTGCGTAAATCCGTCTTCACAAGCTTCAATTTTGAAAAACATCTTTCAACGGTTGCGGTTGCAACCGGTAAAAGCAAAGCTAGCTTAACTACCCGATAAACTGTAGGACAAGAACTATGCGTTCCTGTTTCAACCATAACACGCGCTAGATCACTTATTCCATTCAGGTCTTCAAAGTTATCATCATCGCTTATTGTGTGACGAAATGACTCAATATCACCCAAAAGACTCCCTATTTCTTGTGTAGTAAAATCATCTGGGTACATCTTAGCAAAGGCCAATATCTTCGATGGGTAAAACTTAGAAAAACCGTTAGAAGGATTTAAACCCGACATATTTTTTATCAAACTAGTTGTTACCTCACTAAATCGATTTCCTAATTCTTGAATTTGCATGTCCAAAACCTCATTAAAAATGTCTACTTCAAAATGATGTCGATTTGTAATGACATTCTTTCGGTTTCTTGGATTACCATAACTTTCCGTCATGTCCAACATTGTAATGTCATATTTTTTACAAAAGGAAGTCACTTTTTCCAACATTGGCTCAAACCTATTTTGTCTTAAAACATTTAATGCTCGTTTTGTACCATTTATCAAGTTGGCCGCTTCTAATAAATCTTTACCTTTTTGTTGAAGGTGTTTTGAAAGAGCATTTGTGTAACTTAATATATCTCCCATCAAATGCATATAAAAAACAAACTCGAGTTTTTTAAAATAGGATAGAATACCTTTTGCATTTGTCCATTGTTGACTGCAATCTCCATCTTCTTTAACATATTGAAGTACGGTAACAACTTCCGGAAACAATCTAAGCAAACTGATGATGGTTCTATGATGTGAACCCCATCGCGTATCACCGGCTCGTGCTAGGGAAACCTCTTGGTTTAATCCTTAACCCGTTTTAATTTCACCTTCAAGTATCTCTTTTTCCACTCTAGCCTTTTTTTCCTCCCTTAACATATCTTTTCGTTTGCAAGAAGCTGAAACCGTAGCAACCATGGAAAGGAATTCATAGAAAGTTTTGACACCGGCATGTTTTTTGCAACAGCGACAATAACCAACTGAAGTTGATGAGCAAAACAATGGATGTAATGTGCTGACGGGTTATCTTTCAAAATCAACACTTTTAACCCATTAAATTCTCCCCGCTTGTTCTGTTCGAAAATCAACGGCCATTAACAATAAGTAACAACAACATATAAACCAACTAATCATATCAATTATCAAACTGAAACAATCAAAAGAAAAACTAATCAAACTGAAACAAAACCTCCTGTTCGTGACTTCGTGTGAATCTTGATTAATATTAATAAAAAAGATACTTATAACATACATAACTTTTTATCTAATAAATCAAACTGAAACAAACCTCCTGCGATGAGCCGACTGCCCAAATGCCGATGCCCGATAATAGCAAACACCGGTCAAAACCTCCTGCGAAACTGATGACAATCTGTTCGTGATTTATGTTCGTGTAATCGTGTGTTCGAGTTCGACAACAATTCTGCGATGCGATGACAATCTGTTCGAGACTTCGAGTGTTCGTGATATCCCTGTGTTCGACAACAATTGTCGACAATCCACAATCGACCTTTGATATCCCTGCATAATTCAATCTGCCGCCCAAATGCCCAATACACTGTTGGGTTATTTTTTTGGTTATTTGGGCTAACTAATATTGGGCTATCATTTGGTTATTTGGGCCAATATATTCAGAATTATTTGGGCTTAATATCAGTTGCTAAATTTTTTTTGAGGGGTGTCCTAGTAGTTGTTGAGGGGTATCCTTAGTATAAAAATCGGAAATTTTTTTTTACACTACCGGTTAAAAGTTGAGCCGTAGCCCGTGCTACGCCTCCGACTACACTAGGTCTACCCCTGCTTCCACATTTAAATAAACAACTTGCAAACATAATCTCTTAATTTTCAAACACATTTCTAAGTAATCTCTAGTTCTTTAACTAGTAACAACTACTCAACTACTCATGTAAGATAATGAAATCCTATAAGCGTCTAAGAGAAGAAGTTTTCGTAAGCAAAATTGTAATACTCATTGGAAAAATTATTTGTATTTACGAATGATGATGCGTATCAATATAAAAGGAAAAGTTGTAAAAGTCATATCTATCTTAGAGACCAAGATTATTGGGAAGTAGTAATTATGGTGTTGTATGTAGGCCACAAACCGACGGAGCCCCAAAGTTGGCTCATTGTATTAACGTATAAATCTTAAACCGATCATAGTCATTCATAGCAGCGTAATATATCATAAAAACATCAAGTACAAATTACATTGTCTCAACCAAATATAAGGTGGCGTTTGTTTTTCTAAAAAAGATCTGCGCAGGTTCTTCTGTCTGATCCGCGTAGACCACGTGCAGACATCGCCATCTGCAGACTGTTTGTTTTTCCGAAGACGTTTCATTAAAAAACGTCTGCGTGAGATCTTCTTGGTGCAGACTTGGCCTAGCTACTTTTAAGATCTTCTAAGGTCTGCAGAGGGTTAAACACCACCACACACCACCACCGTCCACCACCACCACCACCACCACCACCGTCCAACACATACCATCGTCTACCACCATCGTCCACCATCCACCATCCACCACCCACCACCACCACCCACCGTCCACGTTCACCACCTACCACCATCGTCCGTACACCACCACCAGTTTATTTTAGAAGTCTACATACGTTAAAAAACAAACATCGTCCGTACACCACCATTAGTTTATTTTAGAAGTCTACATACGTTAAAAAACAAACAACCTTCTTGTAGACTTCAGAGGTTTAGTCCACCTCTTCTTCTACAGATGTCTGCAGATGTGGTCTGCAGACTGCAGACATTTTATCTCTTAAAAAACAAACTCCACCTAAATAACATAGTAGGTCCACTAAAGTCGATAGGATGCCAACCCATTAGTAGGGGAGCCATCAATCCATGTCGGGGACTTCCTATGAAGCATTAATTTGTTCAATCTGACAAGCATGCTAAATAGTGAGCTACGCTGAGTGAGTCCTAGTTTTTAATATAAAAAAGGAGTCAACGATTTATAAAACGTTTTCCTCAAGTCACATTTAAACATCAAAGATATACATATAATTAGACTTCTAGACCTGCGGTTAACTAGTCAAAGATAAACATATAACCCATGCGCAGGTTGGTAATGTCACGCGTAATTGTGGCTCTTTGTTTGGGAAACATCGTGCCCTAACATAGAAAACATTACGTTAACTACATTGCACTACACTAGTTTTCAAAAGTGGCTCACCTTGTGCGCTTTCATGTCAAGTGCAAGGTGGCACTGCACTCGTGTAACACCCAGACCAATGGCAGAAACATTGGGGAGCTATGAAATTGTTCGCATGCACATGATCGACTAAAAGTTTTAATACTATTAAAAATCCAAATTAAATACCGTCCAAACAAAACAGATAATCCAAATAAACAAATGTTTCCAATTAAAATTTAAAACTAAGTCCAAGGCATCCGAGATGTGACATCCTGGATAAGCTTCATGCGTTGTTTCCTGAAATATGTGGAAAATGAAATGGTTAACTTTAAAAGGTTGGTGAGCATACATAGGTTTGCATATGAAAAATAAGTTAAGCAATAAGCATGTCAAGTTTATCTAGAACTATCTTGTGAAAGTAAACAATTTGGAACAAATGGGGCGTACAATCAACCCTAGTGAACCCTAGTGACTGAATCAGGTTCAAAACCAAAAGTTAAATGTATGTTGTTTCAATCATCCTGAAAACAAATGATGCATGTGTTTGTCAAACCTATTATGCTATAATTTACTATAGTTGGCCGAAGTTAATGATTGTACGTGTATAACGTTAGCTCCAAAGTAATGTTTAAGATAAGAAGTGTAAAGATACAATGATATGCCATGATTGCTAATGTTTAAGAATTGCACATGTTTCACCCCAGAAGAAAAAAAGGGCTATGTAAACTCATTTTAGCAAACAAATGAATACACAAGTTGTTTTTATTGACTAATCAATTCACTTTTTAGCATTTTGAGTCTATTTTACCTTATGACACCATTTTCACCAAAATAACAATTCGTGTAATATAATCATATCTCATCAATTGGTGATGATTAAAACATCATTTTACTCAAAGTCCCACTTTAGACCAAAATCCCCCAATAACACATATATCAAAATCCTCAATTGGGCTACATATTCCCCATTTATTAGTTATAACAGATTATATACATCACATATGATTTTTTTTACTCATATGGATGTCCCAATTACCACCAATTTCTATGAATTAGGTTTTCGGTTTAACCCACCAAAAACTCGATTTGCCATTTTTTTTTTTAATTTGACTGCATAATTGGAACCAATAGATTCTACCTATTTTCACCCATCACATGTGATATTCTAAACCATAAAAAAATAACTACAATCATTGACTTCAAGATTTTTTTGAAGGGTACATACACCTATGGATGTCCTAGTTTACCATCAAGTACTCGATTTACCAATTTCTTGATTTGACTATATAATTGAAACCATTTATTAATTAGCTAGTTTCACTTATAACATGACTATATACCATTAGATTCCACTACAACCATTGTTCTTTATAATTTTGTATGGTTTTATAAACCTATCAAAGCCTCTACAAATGAAGCAATTGAATGAAGGAAAGCTCACTAGATATTGATTCCAAGTGATATTGATTACTTAAAAAGAATAGAAAGATGAGTTAAAATGGCTTAGGAACTTAATTTAGAGCTTCATTTCTTCTTGTCTTGTTTTCTCTCCATGAACATATAATGTGCTAAAAGCTGTCTTTAAAAACTAACTAATTTTAACCCTAAACTAGACACTCTAAATTTTATATTTATAAACCATGACTCTCAAAAACCTAGACCATACAATCGACAAGTATACCGGTCAATGCAGTACAACTTAAGAAGTCCGAGTATCGAACCTAAAGGACATTGGCGACTACGAATACTAGACTCGACTAACTTATCTAATCTACGACTAACTCGACTTAATTGTTTTTATGTATTGAGGGGGGGGGGGTTCTAATAACCTAATGCAATTTATTAAAATTAACTAAATTAACTAAAGCTGACGGAGACATGAACTAAGACTGGAGATGTATTCAAATGATGGGAAAGACACTACCTAGGTCAGAATCCTACACATAAATGACCCATTCTAACGATTATGAAACTAATGTGAAAACCGAGATCTTAAGATGCTAAACTTAGAGGATAAACGAATAGGACCCTCGACCCTTCTCGGGAAGACACCTATGGAAACCTAATAAGCTGTTTAACCTTAGAGAATTCCCTCACGGGCTTTCCTATTATAATAAGGAAGTACCCTCTAGACAATTTACTTCATAGTGCGAAAGTCACAGGTAACTATGGAATTATGATCAGACTCGATAAGCAAATAGTGAAAGGGAAACTAAGAGGATCTTCTCACAAAGTATCTAACATTAGCAATCTAACACTAAAGACAGACCGACAACCTCTTACCTCATAGTTATTAAGATTGGTAGAATACTTAACCCTATTCAAATTACAACTATATTCCTATAGTTCACTACATCTAGCAAAACATCCAATAGTCAAGAACACACAATAAATGACCCAGCATGCACTATTATTTGAAAGACATTCAACTAGCAACATGAGGGATAATAATTATTCAATGAACAAGATTAAATACGCATATACGAAGGATCATGAAAACCAAAGTGTCTACTTCAATATTAAATCCACAAATATAGTCCAAAAACCGATAAAAAGACAAGTTAAACACGTATAATCATCTTAACCTAGGTAGTCCAAAGTTTCTAGCCTAGAATCATAATCAAGAACGCGGAACAAGTTTGGAATAAATAACAAACCATAGTGTCAAGTTAAAAAAAGTTACTAAAACTGAAAACTAACTATTTTCGAATCGAACTTGAATCTTGGTCAATGTTAGGATCTGAGTTTGACTTGATTATGTTGTTTTAATTAAGATGATTATTGGAAGAACATAAAACAAAGAGTAATTGCAGCGGAAATGAATGTAAAACTTTGTAACACAATCAAGGAAAGATTAGCTTTGATCATACAATGCTTTCATAGTCAAAAGATTGAAAGATTACAATAATTCAACTTATGCATGCATGAAACACTAACTCCTCCTCAGCCTGGGCTCACTAGTTGTTCATACAAGATAAGTGTGTGAAAAGGAGCTGAATAGAACAGTACAAGCACTGTCTATTTATAGTACAAATCCTAACCACTGAGCATCTTGGCTGGCGTCACCTAGACAGTGACAGCTAATAGTTATAACAACCTCTAAACACTGATTACACAAAACACTTTTACATTGATAAACAAACTATACTAAGCACTGATGAAGAAATCCACTGATGATGCTTTAATCACTGATGAGTCTGAGCAGTGCTTTCTTCTTAGGTTGATCAGGCCTTTGATTCCAGCAGTACTTTGTCTTCAAAAGCACTTTGACAATCATTAATTGATAGGCCTTAACAGTCTTTGTAATCAGAAGAGCTTTGATAGAACAGTCTTTGTGCATAACAGTCTTTAGGATCATCAGTTGTTTGAAGCCACCGCCATTGGAGGGAATTAAGTTTAAACACTACTTATAGTGGATCAACTGTTGAGAACCAGTTTTGGCTTTTGTATCATCTGTTCTTCAAGGAATGATTACATGGGCCAACAATCTCCCCCTAGAGAACAGATGATGCCAAAACTCTTCCTTATTGTGATCTTTATTCTCTCATCAACCTCTCCCTGATTTGCCCTTTAAACTGGAGCTCAAAATTCAAGGAGTCGGTGTTATCTTCATCCCTTTGAAGTTAAAGGTTCAAAAGATCTTGGAGGTCACCTGCACTCAGACCTAGTGCATCCTCCCTTGATATATATTCAACTCTACCATTAGACCTGAGCAAAGTTAATATGTGGGTCTTTTTGTCAGACATCCACTTTAGTATTTTTGGGTCTAGTGGGTTTCTTGGAAGAAGTTTTATTTTTGATGAGTTAGGGGATTGAGGTTTGCTTGCCAACTTTTGAATAGTTGCAGCAACTTGAGCTTGAAGTTGCAAAGAAGCCTCATCCATTCCAAAGTCCATTTGATTCCTGATATCCTCTTTTCTAATTTCTTCTTCTCTCTTTTTATCTTTCTCATCAATCAGTTGTTGTCTTTTTCTTTGGTTCAAGACATTGATGGATACATCTGCTGATAAGAACAAATATTTAGAAGGAAGGGTCGGTTGGGGTCTAACAGTGGTTTCATCATTGTATACTGGCTTCTGAGGCACTGTTGGATCTGTCTTTCTTAGTTCTTCTAACTTTTTGTAAGTTAGATCAACATTCTGCTTAGACCATCTTGCAATGGCCCTAGCAGTCCCATAATTACCTACTACAAGTTCTGCACTCTTTCTATTATACCTTAATGCTTCATCTACATCTACCTTCTTGTATTGTTTCCAGTTGGGAGCAGATTTTCGCATTTTAGGATCATTATTCATCTTTTCAATTCTGTCAACTTCTCCTTGAGAGCTTCAAGAGGCCAGTCTTTGAAATCAGACCTGTAGGCTTTGTAGGGCTTTGTTTCAATGATGATGTTCAAGAAATCATCCCTCAATGTCTTTTGAAGCTCAACATTTGGTGGCAGATTTGACATTTTCTTACTAAGGTCTTTAGCAAAGTCTTCTAACTTCTTGACTTTACTAAGCCCATGTTGCATACGACCTTGTAAGTTGCTGTCTCCTGCCCTTTACTCTCTTCTTTTGCCTGATATTCTGCTTGCTTGGCTTTTAACTTCAGATATTCATCAATGTTTTTAGGTTTCCTGAAGCCATGAAGAGATGGGAAGGATCTTTTGGATGGATCATCCTCTGTGTAAAATTGTATCATTTCATCTTGAACTGCAAGCAGTTCTAGAGGGAAATTTACTGCCAATGGAATGTTTCATGGAGTGTAACCAGCGGGTGGATTTTTTATTGGGTTGGTTATTGGAGATGGTGGTGGTATGAATGGAGCAGGATTGGTTTGAATGAATGGAGTATATGATAAGGGAATAGGTGCAGGTATATCTTTTTCATTTTTTTCTTCTTCATGCACTGTAAATTTTCTTTTTCTTGTGTAAACAGATTTTGAAGTAGGAGGAGTTTGTGAAGGAATGTGCTATGGGTGTAAGGATTGATTGTGATGGAAATTGAAATTGGGTGGAATCAGTGGATTGACTAACAACTGTTGAAACAAATGGTGTCTCAACCGCTGTTGTCTTAACATCTGTTGAAGCTTTTGTTGCATCAACATCTGTTGCAATGGAGATTGGTGGTGGTGATGAGGGATTTGGTTTATGCTTTTTGTGAGGTGGTTTTTGTGGTGAAGGTTTTGATTTGGTTGTGTCAGTGTTTGGCATTTTGGAACCATCAGTGGTTTTGGACCAGCAGTGGCTTTAGGTTTGGGATCAGTGGTTGGTTTTTGTGGTGGTGAAGGAGGTTTAGGAAATGTAGCAATGGGTGGTTTATTGTGTTTGAGAGATTTTTTTCTTTTTGAGGTTTCAATTTGAAACACTTTGTTTTCTTTCTTCACCTTTTTCTCTAACTCCTGCCTCAACACATCTTGTATACTTTCTTTAGTATCTTTTCTCTTCTGCTTTGCTTCAATCTCTTTATCTGTCTGCTTATTAAGGGTATCATCAACTCCCTTTTTCTTGCCAGTTTCAGATTTTCCAGAAGATTTTGCAGAAGGCTTTTTAACAGGCCCTGGCTTTTGTTTTGGCTGATTCCTTGGTGTAGGCTTGCCAAAGTTTTTCATTGAGTCTTTCTCCCCCTTTTTGCAAGGATTAGTGCAGGGGTAGTGCCAGTCAGTTTTGCAAGGTCTTCTGTGATGCCTCTGATGTCAGCCTATGTGTCTTTATACCTTGCTTCAACCATAACTCTAATAAGATTCATGTGTGAGTTATGTTGAATTTCAGCAAGTTCCCTTTGAGCAGCAAGAATAGGTTGAACTGAGTTCCAGACTTCTTGGGATAACTGCTGATGAGAAGGTTGACTTTTGAAAGCATCCACCAACTGATTCATCATATCTTTCATATCAGCAACAGTTGTTTCAATTGTAAATAACCTCTCCGTCAAATCCTGATATCTTAAACCATCACCCAAGTTAATGGGATCATCTGATTTCCCACTAGTGGTGGTTGTATCTATTTTTGAAGTAGGAGGAGTCTCCTAGATTTCATCAACAGATGCCCCTTTTTCTTGGTATTGGGGACTTCCCTCTGCTACAATGGATACCTTTGAAAGCTCACCAGTGGTTAACTTGAAAAGACCAGTGGTTACCTTGGTAGCCACAACAGTGGTTGCCTTCAAGGGAGTCTTACTTATGAAAATACTGTCCAGATGTAGATCAGTGGATCCAACATCTGTAGTAGCTGCTCCACTTGAACTACCAACTAGAATTTCAGAGAATTCTAGTGGTGTATCCTCCTCAGCTGTTTGTGGGCTAGCCAATTGAATTGGTTTAGACACAACCAATGTAAAAGTTGTACTCTCAGTAATGTGTTGGTGAGAGGGGCTGTTCTGTGTCTGAATTTCAATGGCCTCAAACAGAGGTATTATGGTAGGTGGAATGGGAGATGTGGGGTGTGGGGTGTGGTGTTGAAAGAGAATTTGCCCCGGGAGGAGGGCTATTAAGCATACTCTAAAGTTTGCTCAGACCCCTTTTCTTGTGTTTTAGAAACTTTTGACTCTTTAGCCATAAGGCGAGTAAATGTTTCTGAAGTTAGACTGTTTATGTTGAAGGATGTTCCTTGTTCAAAAGCTTTTATAGGAAGTTTTTGTCTTAAATAATAGCTTAAGAACCTTGGGAACAAAAGAAAAGCTGTGGTTTTCTTTTCTTTAACATTTTTCACATTATTAACCAAATCAGTAAACAATGCTTAGGAGTAGTTAAAATCTGTTTTTGACATAATTGCATACCCCAAGTATTGAATTTTTAAAGGAATTTCATTGAAAGCAGTTGTTTTGTTTGAGACACAAGTGAGCAGGGTCTGGAACAAAAACTTCATTGGTGGTGGAAAATATCCTTTTTGCATTGTTGCTTTTGATAACTATCCTTCATACCCTCTTTCGATCAAATCAAGTTGATACTCACTTTTAGGAAAAGAAGTTTTACCTGCTAGATCATTCAGTTGAAAAACCTCTGAAATGGATTGTGAGGTTATTGGTACCAAAACATCTCCTACTTTTGAAGTGATTGCCCAAGGCTTTTTATCTTGTTCTTGAACTTCAGCATTAGCCCAGAAATCACGTAGGGTGTCTTGATAGATATGTGCATCACAAGTAAGCAAAGTTTTGTACTTTGGTGAAGACAGGATATCAATTATGGAGTGAAACTCTGTATTTTTATCTGTCTTTTCGAATGTTCAGAGGTAATTATGCGGGTGTTTGATGATAAGAGCCATGATCAGAATAAGAAATCGCGAATGGTTGAGAAAGAAATGAAGAAGAAGATGGTAACTGCTTTGGAGAATTTTTGAATTCGATATGGTAGTAAAAGCTCTGTTTGGGGTTTTATCAGGGTTTTGTAAAAAGGGAAAAAGTGAAAGCTGACGTGGCAGTAGTTTCAAAGATCGGACGGTTAACATCTGCCCACGTGGCAACCTCTTATGAGTAAAGTGGATGACAGTTTTTTGGAAACCACTCATGGGCAACAACAGTGGTTGGGAAAAGTGCATGAAATATCAGTGGCTGATTTTTATCTATCAGTGGATAGACATCAGTGGTTGAAACACTGATGTTTAGTCAACAGTGGTCAACAAGGAAATGAAGAAACAGAGGTTGTCTTTCAGCAGTGGGTGAATATTCAACTATCAGAGGTTTGAAACAAACAGTGGACATGGACAGACTTTTAAGGATTTATGAAAAAAATTCATTTTAACTATTTTTAAGGATGGATTTTTGATTTTCTGAAAACATTTTAATGCTTTTTATTCAAAGATAAGAAGGTTTTAACCTTCTAATCCAAGTTAAGCATGTCAATCCTAGAGATCAAGCTTTCAAAGGAGGATGTGTCTAATGCTTTTGTTAGCACATCTGCCAGCTGATCTTTAGTTGGAACATTATGCAGAGAAATCAAACCTTTTTCCTAGCAATCCCTCACAAAGTGACGTCTGATGTCAGTGTGTTTGGTGGTTGAATGAGAAACTGGATTTTTTATGATATTTTCAGCTGCTTGACTGTCCAACATGAGAGGAGTCTTTAGAGCAGTTATACCAAAATCCAGTAACTGATTTTGAAGCCACAATAGTTGGGCTGTACAGCTTGTAGTAGCAATGTATTCTGCCTCAGCAGTGGATGTTGAAACAGCTGCTTGTTTTTTTGCTTTGCCAAGACACTAAGCAATTACCTAGGAATTGACACCCTCCTAATGTAGACTTCCTGGTGGTGTTGCATCCAGCAAAATCACTATCTAATAAACATGAAAGCTTAACATTCTCATTAGTAGGGTACCAGATA
The DNA here is from genome assembly GCA_030545235.1 of Helianthus tuberosus. Classification (NCBI taxonomy): domain Eukaryota; kingdom Viridiplantae; phylum Streptophyta; class Magnoliopsida; order Asterales; family Asteraceae; genus Helianthus; species Helianthus tuberosus. The sequence continues at coordinate 99,816,057 of CM060397.1, forward strand.
CCAAGTGTGGGAGCACCTTTTATGTATCTGAATATCCTTTTCACAGCAATGAGGTTGGACTTCTTAGGTGCTGACTGGGATCTAGCACAAACACATGTTGCAAACATGATGCCTGGCCTTGATGCAGTTATGTATATTAAAGACCCAATCATGCTTCTATATAAGGTCTGATCAACCAAGTCATCTTTTTCATAGACAAGATCAGCTTTGTGGTTGCCATGGGTGTACTACATGGTTTACAATCATTCATCTCAAATTTGTTTAAAAGATCTTTGACATATTTGCTTTGATGAATGAAAGTTCCATTTTGCAGTTGCTTAACTTGGAGACCAAGAAAGCATTGTAGTTCACCCATTGCTCTCATTTCAAACTCTGTTGTCATGAGTTGTCTGAACTCTTCACACATTGCATTGCATGTGCTTCCAAAAATGATATCATCCACATAAATTTGGACAATCATCAAATCTTTTCCTCTCCATTTTAAGAATAGTGTTTTATCAATTTTACCTCTTGTAAATCCAATAGAGATAAGAAAAGTGGAAAGAGTTTCATACCAGGCTCTAGGTGCTTGTTTCAGGTCATATAAAGCTTTATTTAGCTTGTAGACATGATCTGGATAAAAAGGATCTTCAAAACCAGGAGGTTGGCAAACATATACCTCTTCCTGTATTTTCCCATAGAGGAATGCACACTTGATATCCATTTGATACACCTTGATGTGGTGGTTGACAACAAAGGCTAAAAACAATCTGATGGCTTCAAGTTTTGCTACAGGAGCAAATGTCTCATAATAATCAATGCCTTCTTCTTGTCTGTAACCTTGAACCACAAGGCTAGCTTTGTTCTTGACAACAATGCTCCTTTCATCTGTCTTGTTCTTGAAGACCTACTTTGTGCCAATTGGACAAACTTCCTCTGGCAGTGGTACAAGTTCCCATACTTGTTGTCTTTTGAACTGCTGGAGCTCTTCTTGAATAGCTTCTACCCAACTATTGTCTTTCAGTGTCTCTTGGTACTTGACTGGTTGATGGAGTGATAGAAAGCTAACAAAAAGACAAATGTACATATAGGCTTGAAGATAAAGTCTTAAACATCTCCACGCGCCTGAAATCAAGACTTGAACAAAGGAATCTTTTCTGTTACAACAGAATGGACACGTGGCAATAGTGCAATGGTTTACAACTATAGATCTTCTAGAAGGTCTTAAATGCTCATCGTGCATGCCTTCATTCGGTTACAACCGAATGTGACGTGGCACGATCCTGAGCCCTCATCTAAATCACGATGATGGCACCAACTTGAAGGAAGATCTACACAAAACCACTTTCCACGTGGCATCTCCCCAGCCGTTGTTCAGACCCACGATCTGTGTGAATGGATGTGGAGTTAACCAAATTGACGGAAAGAGATAAGTGTAACGACTCACACAAAAATGTCCTAAAATGCTCCGTAAGTAAAAACCCAAACCCGTAAAACCTTACTTTTTATAAAAAACCAAGAAAACAAGAAAATTTAGTCTGTCGCGGGGCGCGACAGAGTTAAGAAGGGCTTCGCGGGGTGCGAGAGCCTTAAGCTGATCCGAACACGTTGTGTGACACGTGTCGTCCACGTGTCAAACCTAGGTGATGACTTGGCAACCCTAGCCGTAGCTAGGGTGTCCCTCGCGGGCCGCGAGGGACTTCATTAGATTGGTCGCGGGGCTCGAGAGAGTCTCGAAACAGCTATAAATTGGACAGAGTTTGGGCATTTCAAACTGCTCATTTTCTTTTCTTTCTCTTGCTCTCTCGTTCAGTCATTCTAATGTCAGAACTTCTAAACCCCGAAACTTTGCCCGTTGTTAGGGTAATAACTCTAATCACAGGTACGATATTTTATCCGATCGATTGAAACCAATCCAATGGATGTTTAAGTACTGCCTGTATACGGCTATACTTTGTCATTCGTTGTAGGTTATGATCTCATGATTATCGTTAAAGTTGAATTAGGTTAATACGCTAATACGAGTTCCATTATATCTAGAAATTAGAACTTATAAACCAGGAAACTACTAAACCAGAATACTTAGCAATTAAGTAAACTTAGTGGTTAAGATAACTTAACAGTTAAGTAAACTTAGTAGCTAAGAAAACTTAATGGTTAAGTAAAGTTAATAGTTAAGAAAACTTAGCGTTTAAGGAAACTTAGTGGTTAAGAAAACTTAATAGCTAAGGAAACTTAACAGCTAAGTAAGCTAAGTAAGTAAATTAATTAATTGATCAGCTAAATAAGATTAATTAATCAGCTAAGTAAGTTAATCAGTTAAACAGTTAAGTAAAGTTAAACAGCTAAAGTTTAAACAATAAGATATACATGAGGTAGATAATATCTAAATAGGTATATATGGGGTAGGTATTATCTAAGGAAAATAATATATAGGGAAAGTTCAACTGAGGAAGGTGTATATGGGTAGATAACACCTGGGGAAGTTCTATATGGGGTAAAGGCTTATCCCTTACCTATAAATAGGAAGCTTAGGATTCATTTTTCTTTGCTCATTCCTTCTATTCTTCTCTCTATACGTTGGTGTCCTAACCAATAATCACCGATACGATATTCTGTCCGATCGATTCGGGAACCAACTAACGAATGCCAAAGTACTGTCTAAATAAGACTATACTTTGTTGAATTTCGTTAAGGTCCTTATCTCGTGACCATCGTTAGGTTTGATTTGGCTTAAAACTAATACGTATTCCACTCTGTTAAACTAAATGTTTAACTATCAGAAAACTCCAGACTATACACTTACAATCAAACAAGATGTTTAATCATCAGAAGATTTAGAATCAGGAGGCCTGTTAAATCAAGACTATAAGACCTACAAGGTGAGTCATTCTAATTTCTATCAAAGTGCTTTCCAAAACCCTAAATGTTTTCCAGTTATAATTACAGTGATTAAGTCTTTGTTATCTTAAATTACTGACAGTAAGTGGGGTTTTGTATACATTACTTATCAAGCGTCACTTTTAGGTGAACGGACCTAATTAGTGATACACGTCACTTTTGGGTGAACGGACCCAATAGTGATATGACCACAGTCACAGATCCGGTCGAGTGACAACTGGGTCAGCTAATTATAAGATAGAAGCAATTGTAATCGCTCTTAATACTGTAAATTATAAACAATGTGTTTTGAACAAACTGAATGAACTCACCAGTATTTTCTGCTGACCAAATGTTTTTAAAACGTGTTTCAGGTGATTACAGTAGATCGGAATTAGAGTTGTGATACAGCACCGAAAGGCTTAAAGAAGTGGCTTATTTTATCAAATGAATTAAATTAAATAAAATTTAACATTGTTTTATGTAGTTGGATTTATCCCATACTAAAGCTACCTTTGTAAAACATGGGTTATTCCCATCTGTTTAATAAATAAAATCCGGTGTTTCTAAACTCTGGAATTTTCCTAACTCACGGTCCTGATGAAGCATTTCCGCTGCAATATTTTCAAAATAACCACCGGTACCACTTGACTGCTCGCGGCTCCCGTCCTGGGTGTGGTCGGGGTTCGTGACAATAAGTGTCAACGAAAAAGTAATTTTCGTCACTCCTCCGTTACCTTTTTGGCGCCAAAATCTTGGTTATAAATATGGGAAGGCAGGTATGATCTCACAAGTTACTTTCACATACTTTCACTCTTACTACTTCATCTTTCTCCTTTGAGATCACTGTACTTATTCTCACGCCGGAGGGTGGTCACGGAGAAAACCCCCATTCTCCCCGTGGCGAGTCTAACGGCTTTCTGTTTTGCAGTGTTCTCCGGTGAAGTAGTTCCCAACCAGCGAATCGACGAGAAGATTAACCTCTTTATGCAGGAACAAAACCCCAGATCTGATTGATTCCGGTCAATTTAGATCGCTGTTTCTTCAGGCATGTATTTGACAAGCTTCACATTTTTTCAGCTGCTCAATTGTATCTCGATGCATGGTGGGCCAAAACATCCAAGGTTCATAAATTTGGCAACCACTGATCTTGGGCCGTAATGAGCCCCATATATCCCCTCATGAACTTCCTTGATCAAGTACTAGCTTTGCTCTGGGCCAACACATCGAAGCAATGGTGCAAGGTATCCCTTTTTGTAGAGGATATCTCCTTACAACACGTATTGTCTTGATTTGATCCGAACCCTTTCAGCTTCTACCTGATCGCTTGGCAGCTCACCATTTGTGAGGAATTTGACCAAGGGGGTCATCCAACTTGGGCCTTCTTCGGTAATCACATCTTGTACCTCGAGTTCTTGAATGGATGATTTCTTCAACATTTCAACCAACACTTTTTTGGTGAGATTAGCAAAGGTGAGTGACGCAAGCTTGCTTAGTGCATCAGCTTTCTTGTTTTGTGATCTTGGGACTTGTTTTATGGTGCATGATTCAAATGTGCCCATGAGTTCCTTTGCTTTTTCACGATACTTCTTCATGCTGGGTTCTTTAGCTATGTAGCTGTCGTTTACTTGGTTTGAAACAATTAAAGAGTCTGTGAAGACTTAAAGCCTTTTGACATCCATCTTTTTGGCTAGCTTTTAACCTTCAATCTGTCACACCCCGACCACGTAGAACATACAAAACGTGGCGGAAACGTCGGGGAGTGTTGTAACAGAATTAATGTTTCAAATCCATGGCAATTGAAGTTTCGTTTTATTAATCAAATATGAAAGATTACATTGTTTTATACAAGAACCAAAGAGTACATAACATAAAGTAGCTAGTTCTTGTCTCGTTTTAAGTCACTAAGGCACAGGTCCGCCTAAGTATGTCTTGATAAGTCCTATACATCATCACCTGAAAACACATGTGAAAATAGGTACGTCAGCATAAAAATGCCTGTGAGATACATAGGTTTTGTGAAAATAGGTTTCATGACTTATGTTTGAGAAAATGTTTAGTCATGAACCTTGTAATTTGCTTTGTCTTGTAAATCGTTTGAAAATCAATAAGTCCAGATGATATGTATAGATAAAAGAATAATGTATGGTTAAATGAATAACCATGAAACTGAGTTTGTATAAGATAAGTTGTTTGTAAAACAATGTCTTGTGAAAAGTATGTTATTTCTATAAAATGTTATATGTCTCAAACTGAAATGATTCAAATAACGCTACGATATGTAATACCATACAAACACTTATATATAGGAAGTACCAGCGGCGTATCCACCATGCTTGTATCATATTACACACGCCTTGTTACTTAATGACTTACTCAAACCAAACTATCAAGATGAAATGTTTAACAAGTGTAGAAATGTTCATGTATAGTCAAAGACGGTTCACACGGTTCACAGATACAAACGGTTCACAGATATCAATGGTTCACTTAGTCAAATGATTTCAACGGTTCACATAGTCAAATGATTACAACGGTTCAATATGTAGTATAATGTGTTCATATGCTGGATGAGCATATGCAACAGAAAGGCAATGTAAAACAATGTACTAAGTATGCATACAATGGACATACATAGTATGAAATGTAATGTAGAACGATGTACTAAGTAATGCACACAATGGGCACACCTAGCATAAGATGTAATGTAAAACGATGTACTAAGTAATGCACACAATGGGCACACTTAGTATGAAATGTAATGTAAAACGATGTACTAAGTAATGCACACAATGGGCACACTTAGTATGAAATGTAATGTAAAACAATGTACCAAGTAATGCACACAATGGGCACACCTAGCATGAAATGTAATGTAAAACAATGTACCAAGTAATGCACACAATGGGCACACCTAGCATAAAATGTAATGAAATCATGTACTATAATGTACTAACAAACATAGCCGGTATGATGTGAAAACAGGAAAGCATGAATGTAACAAGTAGGCACATGTGTTCCACCCCAAAATGTTTGGAAAACAGTAAAAGAGGGGTCTATGTACTCACATAAACACCTTGAAAACATTTAAAAGAGGGGGGTTCTATGTACTCACTTGAGGTTGCTTAGTAGTCCTTGAGTAACAACCAAACAATGCTAGAGATCGCGGATATTAAACGGCACCTAATATAGGTAACTATGTTAATAACCGGACCTAAATCGGAAGATTGGATAGAATGAGGGTTTGTAAACCAAACGAGTGTAGAGACTCGTGTCATTTGGTTTAACAAAGCCTACATACTAAATGAAACCTAACATAATTGTTTACGACCCGTTTAGGAAGCTTATGCTACTTTAACGCGTCGTTCGCGTAAAACGCGTTCGGACCGCCTAACTAGCCCTATGACAAGTGTTATATGCCTAAACATGTTACATAATCAGTTATGTGACAAAAGTTTAGGTTACATATGCTTAATTACTAATTATACCTGAAAAGGGTATTCTGGTAATTTACCTAAGGCATATAAACTACCTATCATACAACTACTTAAACGATGTGACCATAAGGTATAACCTCGGAAGGTTATTCCCTATACACTATGGTCACCTAATGTATTTGGTCGGATCCTAATGATCGACCAAACTGGGTCGGGTTCGAAGGTATAAGCGATTTATTAGATCGCTTATCCTACGACCCTAGACAACGTGGTAATCAGTAGGCATAGTCCCAAGGGACTATAACCAACGTGATTACACTCACGTTGCGAAGTTCAAACGAACTTCGCATTGACCATAAGCTGGTCAACGCTGAAAGTCAAACAAAGTTTGACTTTCTGACTCAAAAAGCAATAAAATAAGGAAAAGAACGAAAGAATACTTACGAAGGGTCCCCGAATGCTAATCTAGATCTTAATAACTCAGGTATGAAACAATGGTTCCAACTTAGAGTCACTTAGATCAGATTCTAGTGGTTTTGGAGTAATGGGGGGTGGGGTATTTATAGTTTTCGGGTAACCGTTAAGATCGTTTGTCGAATATCGTGCCTTAATCTTAACCGTACAAGTGTTGCAAAGTTGTGGTGCCTAAAAATGGTGCTTATCAGCTGAAATGTCAAGTGGTGAGTGTGTGGTTGTGTTTAAAACAGCTGGAAGTTGCTGACTGTTCGTTGTTATCTGATCAGACAGGCGGACGCGGCCCGCGTCAGGATCAATGAAAACTCAGGCGGGCCGCCTGAGACTTCTGATCAGCAAACATGTTTGATAAATGACAGTTTCAGTCCCTGCACGTGTTTAAGCCCATTTCCGGCACTTCTAAGGCCCGTAAAGCCAACTTTAAGGCCCTAAAATGATGCCTAAACATTGTGGACATGAAACATGCTCAAAAATATGTCGGGTGTTGGTTCGTTTGGTCGTACGAACGCGATGTTCGCTTAATTACGACGGAATGCGCATAAGCGCGTAAAACGATCCAAATGACGAAACGAATGGATTTTTCTTATGCCAAACACTAAAATAAAATATTTTAGTGCTTACATAAATTTTTGGATGTCCGGATGTATTCAGAACGTAAGTTATGCGCGAAAATACAAACTTGTGCACTTTTTGACACTTTTAGTCCCTGAATGACACAAAAGTTTATTTTAGCATACCGAACACCTCAAAGCCTATTTCTAAGCTATGTGAAGGGTATATATGGTATGTTTAACTTATGGTCATGCTCTGGAATGTCTGTTACAGTTCAAATTGGCATACTTTCACAGTTTGTCAACTTTAGTCCCTGTAAGCGATTTAACTTGATTTTGCCATACCAAAGCCTTCAAAACTTATTTCTAAGTTATGTAAAGGTTATTTAAGGTATGTTAAGCCTATGTCACTATTCCGAAGTGTTTGTTGCATTAAACTGGTTATATTTACGCATCAGTGCGCGTATAACCTTCCAGAAAGCGATTTAGAGTTTGAAATCGAACAAGAATTGATATGTGTAAACGATACACATATTTTTACAAATCCCAAGTATGAAATACAATATTTCATTGGTTTGGCATTTGTTTGATGGTTGAAGTGACACAGGTGTCACAGTCTCCCCTACTTTAGGAAATTTCGTCCCGAAATTAATTCGTAGGAGTCTATTTGTGACTTTGTGTCAGATAACCACCAGAGATATGTAAAGCATAATCCTGTCATTTCCTTAACGGACATTCTTCAGAATGAAAATGAACAAACGGAGTCATTTTCCTCTACGAGTATTCTTCAGAAGCGGAAATGAAGGAATAAACAAACGGGGATTCATTTCCGCAACGGACAAATCTTCAGAAACGAAAATGAACAAACGGAGTCATTTTCAACGGTTGCTTCCTCAGAAACGGAAATGAAAATGATAGACAAACGGATATTCATTTCCTCAACGGACAAATCTTCAGAAACGAAAATGAACAAACGGAGTCATTTTCAACGGTTGCTTCCTCAGAAACGGAAATGAAAGATTAAGCAACGGATATTCATTTCCTCAACGGATAATCTTCAGAAACGAAAATGAACTAACGGAATCATTTTCAACGGTTGTTTCCTCAGGTTCGGAAATGAAGGATTAAACAACGGATATTCATTTCCTCAACGGATAATCTTCAGAAACGAAAATGAACTAACGGAGTCATTTTCAACGGTTGTTTCCTCAGGTTCGGAAATGAAGGATTAAATAAACGGATATTCATTTCCCTTGACGGATACTCTTCAGAATGAAAATGCACAAACGGAGTCATTTTCCTCAACGGGTATTCTTCAGAATTGGAAATGAAGGATAAACGGATATTCATTTCCTCAACGGATATTCTTCAGAAGTGAAAAATGAATAACTAGTTCATTTTTTCCTCAACGGATACTTCATCAGAATTGGAAATGAATAGGGTTAACTTCTAGGTACATGACAAAGCTCGCTGTGGTTTCTGTGCACTAAATTCCATAATTATGTATGCATCCATAATTACGTAATTCCTTGCACAGTTCGCACAGTTTGTCTTGTAATGTTCATAAGCACATAATCACATAGTTGTTTAATTGTTATTATCTTGTTATTGATTGCTATTAACTTGGCACCTCGTACTTCGTTTCTCTTGGAAGAAACAGGTACTTAGGATTTTCGTGGAAAACACAAGAGATCATACAATGGAAGAAATTTGGGGGTAGTCTGTTCTTCAAGGAATGCGATTCCTTGATTGTTGGTATTGTAGGGGATATGTTGTTTATACATACAATCACATAAATACATTTCAATGTAAATAAAAGATTTATTTATAAACAATAATGACAACAACTGTTTCATGGATTGTGACAACAAAAGAAAATAATACATAAGACGTGATTATTTCTAGACGATGTTGTCTTCTGGTTGGTCATATGCTCATCCCTGCGCTGGATTTGCATTAGCAAGTCTTGGGCAATTCCTACGAAAATGGCCCATCTCGCCACAGTTGTAGCAAGATCCCTGTGGAAAACGAGCTTGAGCAGGATTGTTGCCAGCTTGATTTGGTGCAGCTGCGGTTGGGCAAACCCTAGCTGTATGACCTATAAGTCCACAAACTTGGCATGTGCGGCACTTCACCCCAGCATGATGATGTAGGCCACATTGGTTGCACAAGGGTGCAGTTCCGTTGTAGGGTTTCCTGGCAGGGGGTTGAGCTGGTTGGTTGAGGACGGCTTGATCATTGTGAGCGACCACAGCGTAGTTCTGAGAAGCCTTTCGCTTCTTTGACCTCTTAGGGGATCCAGTCTGTTCATCCATGATCTTTGATTCCTCGATTGGTTTCGATTCTTCGACAGGCTTCTTGTCACCTTTTCGGAAAAGTTTACCTTTCCTGATCTTTGATTCAGTCAAGGTTGCAGATAGCTCAATGGCCTGTCTAACTGTAGTAGGGTTGCTACCAGTCAAAATGTCTTGTATTGAATCAGGGAGGCCATCAATGTACTTTTCGATTGCCTTATCCAAAGGCGTGACCATGTTTGGGCATAACAGACTTAACTCTTCGTAACGGTCCGTGTAGGCTCGATGCTCACCGCTGTCTTGCTCAAGATTGTCGAATTCCCTTTCCAAAGCCCTGATCTCGTGTCGAGGACAGAATTCCTTCATCATAAGGGCTCTAAGTTCAGCCCATGTCTGTGCTAGAGTAACTTCTGCACCACGATCTCTCATAACACCGTTCCACCACGTAAGGGCTCTCTTCTGGAACACACTCGAAGCAAACTCGACCTTGCGATTGTCAGGACACTGCACGTGGCGGAAAGTATTCTCAATGCTCACGAACCATTGAAGAAGCCCAGTCGCTCCCTCAGAACCACTAAACTTGAGTGGTTTCGCCGAGTTAAAACTCTTGAATTTGCATACACCATTGTTGTTGTTGTTGGCTTGATTCCATAGAGCAAAGAGGTTTGGGAATTGAGCAGCCATTTGCTGCGCAATGATTTCTGCCAGTTCGGCAGTCGCTATCTGGTTCTCGCGTCGAGGAGGCATTCTAAAAGAGGAAACATGAAAGGAAACGAGTGAGAGAATTAGACGAAAAGAATGAGATGAAACAAATCTGATGAAAGCAAGGATAGTGGTCATTTGTTTGTTACTACAAAGCAACAAACGACCTCGGTGGTTAATCAAAGTAGATAGGTCAAAAATAATGTATCGCGAAGACGTGCTCGCCTATAAGTGAACACTCATCCCAAGAATTCCCAGGTAAGCACAACTGGTCTCGCGTCTGATGAGATGTATACGAAGTGCTTGCCTAGACAGAAAACCCAGAATACAGGCATTCACCCTTCCAGTTTGCACGTGTTCACATTATTTAAAACCCAAAACCTTGATGAGATTTTGAAAAATCAAAGGGGTTCAAAACCATATAACAGAGGGTTCAAAACCTTACAATAGAGGGTTCAAAACCTTGTAATCAATCATCCTAGAACAGATGATTAGTTTTCAAAGCGGTTTCGAAAATTATGTTCTTGTTGTGGTAGTCGCCTAAGGATAGGTGACGGTATTGTTTTATGACTAAACGCAAGTAAACTCGCGTTAGGGTCCTAAGAAGGTTATAGACTAGGTCAAATCATTACTAATAACCTAATTCCCTATAACCATTGGCTCTGATACCATCTTTTCTGTCACACCCCGACCACGTAGAACATACAAAACGTGGCGGAAACGTCGGGGAATGTTGTAACAGAATTAATGTTTCAAATCCATGGCAATTGAAGTTTCGTTTTATTAATCAAATATGAAATATTACATTGTTTTATACAAGAACCAAAGAGTACATAACATAAAGTAGCTAGTTCTTGTCTCGTTTTAAGTCACTAAGGCACAGGTCCGCCTAAGTATGTCTTGATAAGTCCTATACATCATCACCTGAAAACACATGTGAAAATAGGTACGTCAGCATAAAAATGCCTGTGAGATACATAGGTTTTGTGAAAATAGGTTTCATGACTTATGTTTGAGAAAATGTTTAGTCATGAACCTTGTAATTTGCTTTGTCTTGTATATTGTTTGAAAATCAATAAGTCCAGATGATATGTATAGATAAAAGAATAATGTATGGTTAAATGAATAACCATGAAACTGAGTTTGTATAAGATAAGTTGTTTGTAAAACAATGTCTTGTGAAAAGTATGTTATTTGTATAAAATGTTATATGTCTCAAACTGAAATGATTCAAATAACGCTACGATATGTAATACCATACAAACACTTATATATAGGAAGTACCAGCGGCGTATCCACCATGCTTGTATCATATTACACACGCCTCGTTACTTAATCACTTACTCAAACCAAACTATCAAGATGAAATGTTTAACAAGTGTAGAAATGTTCATGTATAGTCAAAGACGGTTCACACGGTTCACAGATACAAACGGTTCACAGATACAAACGGTTCACAGATACAAACGGTTCACAGATACAAACGGTTCACAGATATCAATGGTTCACTTAGTCAAATGATTTCAACGGTTCACATAGTCAAATGATTACAACGGTTCAATATGTAGTATAATGTGTTCATATGCTGGATGAGCATATGCAACAGAAAGGCAATGTAAAACAATGTACTAAGTATGCATACAATGGACATACATAGTATGAAATGTAATGTAGAACGATGTACTAAGTAATGCACACAATGGGCACACCTAGCATAAGATGTAATGTAAAACGATGTACTAAGTAATGCACACAATGGGCACACTTAGTATGAAATGTAATGTAAAACGATGTACTAAGTAATGCACACAATGGGCACACTTAGTATGAAATGTAATGTAAAACAATGTACCAAGTAATGCACACAATGGGCACACCTAGCATGAAATGTAATGTAAAACAATGTACCAAGTAATGCACACAATGGGCACACCTAGCATAAAATGTAATGAAATCATGTACTATAATGTACTAACAAACATAGCCGGTATGATGTGAAAACAGGAAAGCATGAATGTAACAAGTAGGCACATGTGTTCCACCCCAAAATGTTTGGAAAACAGTAAAAGAGGGGTCTATGTACTCACATAAACACCTTGAAAACATTTAAAAGAGGGGGGTTCTATGTACTCACTTGAGGTTGCTTAGTAGTCCTTGAGTAACAACCAAACAATGCTAGAGATCGCGGATATTAAACGGCACCTAATATAGGTAACTATGTTAATAACCGGACCTAAATCGGAAGATTGGATAGAATGAGGGTTTGTAAACCAAACGAGTGTAGAGACTCGTGTCATTTGGTTTAACAAAGCCTACATACTAAATGAAACCTAACATAATTGTTTACGACCCGTTTAGGAAGCTTATGCTACTTTAACGCGTCGTTCGCGTAAAACGCGTTCGGACCGCCTAACTAGCCCTATGACAAGTGTTATATGCCTAAACATGTTACATAATCAGTTATGTGACAAAAGTTTAGGTTACATATGCTTAATTACTAATTATACCTGAAAAGGGTATTCTGGTAATTTACCTAAGGCATATAAACTACCTATCATACAACTACTTAAACGATGTGACCATAAGGTATAACCTCGGAAGGTTATTCCCTATACACTATGGTCACCTAATGTATTTGGTCGGATCCTAATGATCGACCAAACTGGGTCGGGTTCGAAGGTATAAGCGATTTATTAGATCGCTTATCCTACGACCCTAGACAACGTGGTAATCAGTAGGCATAGTCCCAAGGGACTATAACCAACGTGATTACACTCACGTTGCGAAGTTCAAACGAACTTCGCATTGACCATAAGCTGGTCAACGCTGAAAGTCAAACAAAGTTTGACTTTCTGACTCGAAAAGCAATAAAATAAGGAAAAGAACGAAAGAATACTTACGAAGGGTCCCCGAATGCTAATCTAGATCTTAATAACTCAGGTATGAAACAATGGTTCCAACTTAGAGTCACTTAGATCAGATTCTAGTGGTTTTGGAGTAATGGGGGGTGGGGTATTTATAGTTTTCGAGTAACTGTTAAGATCGTTTGTCGAATATCGTGCCTTAATCTTAACCGTACAAGTGTTGCAAAGTTGTGGTGCCTAAAAATGGTGCTTATCAGCTGAAATGTCAAGTGGTGAGTGTGTGGTTGTGTTTAAAACAGCTGGAAGTTGCTGACTGTTCGTTGTTATCTGATCAGACAGGCGGACGCGGCCCGCGTCAGGATCAATGAAAACTCAGGCGGGCCGCCTGAGACTTCTGATCAGCAAACATGTTTGATAAATGACAGTTTCAGTCCCTGCACGTGTTTAAGCCCATTTCCGGCACTTCTAAGGCCCGTAAAGCCAACTTTAAGGCCCTAAAATGATTCCTAAACATTGTGGACATGAAACATGCTCAAAAATATGTCGGGTGTTGGTTCGTTTGGTCGTACGAACGCGATGTTCGCTTAATTACGACGGAATGCGCATAAGCGCGTAAAACGATCCAAATGACGAAACGAATGGATTTTTCTTATGCCAAACACTAAAATAAAATATTTTAGTGCTTACATAAATTTTTGGATGTCCGGATGTATTCAGAACGTAAGTTATGCGCGAAAATGCAAACTTGTGCACTTTTTGACACTTTTAGTCCCTGAATGACACAAAAGTTTATTTTAGCATACCGAACACCTCAAAGCCTATTTCTAAGCTATGTGAAGGGTATATATGGTATGTTTAACTTATGGTCATGCTCTGGAATGTCTGTTACAGTTCAAATTGGCATACTTTCGCAGTTTGTCAACTTTAGTCCCTGTAAGCGATTTAACTTGATTTTGCCATACCAAAGCCTTCAAAACTTATTTCTAAGTTATGTAAAGGTTATTTAAGGTATGTTAAGCCTATGTCACTATTCCGGAGTGTTTTTTGCATTAAACTGGTTATATTTACGCATCAGTGCGCGTATAACCTTCCAGAAAGCGATTTAGAGTTTGAAATCGAACAAGAATTGATATGTGTAAACGATACACATATTTTTACAAATCCCAAGTATGAAATACAATATTTCATTGGTTTGGCATTTGTTTGATGGTTGAAGTGACACAGGTGTCACACAATCAGTGCCTCATATTCGGCTTCTTTGTTGGTAGTCTGAAATTCAAGCCGGAGAGCATATGTGAATTCCAATTCATTAGGATTGATCAGGACAAGCCCTGCGCCTGACCCTTCAATGCTGGAAGCTCCATCGGTAAAAAGCTTCCAGGTATCAGGGTCGGAAGGTTTAGTGGAGGCTGTGTTAACTTCTGTTATTGTTTCCTTTGGGATTTCCAAAATGAAATCAACCAAAATTTGGGCCTTCACAGCTTTTCTTGGAATGTAGGTAATGTTGTGTTCACCTAGTTCCACTACCCACTTGGCTAAACGTCCAGAGGTTTCAGGTTTTTCAAGCACATTTTTAATTGGTTGGTCATTGACCACTTGTATAGGATGTGCTTGAAAGTACCTTCGAAGTCTTCTAGCTGTTTTTACTAGTGCAAGAGCAAGTTTTTCCAATGGGGGATACTTGGTCTCTACTAACTTTAAAGTTTTACTGAAGAAGTAAATAGGTGGTACCTGAGCCTTGTTTCTTTCGATGGTCAGGACTGCACTGATTGCTTCCTCAGCAACTGACATGTAGACAGAGATTAGTTCCCCGGTTTCAGGAGCTGCGATGTCTGGTAATGAAGCTAGGTGATGCTTCATTTGGTTAAAGGCTTCTTCAGCTTCCTCGGTCCATCGGAAGTCCTTCTTGTTTATGCACCCTTGAAGGGGTTTGAAAAAAAGGATGGGACTTTTCAGCCAGCTTGGAGGTGAAACACTTCGAGGCTGCCAGATTACCATTCAAGCTTTCAACCTCCTTCTTGCTTTATGGGGATCTTGTATCCAAGATAGCTTTAACCTTGTTGGGGTTGGCCTTTATGCTTTTCTTGCCCACAATATGCCCCAAGAACTTTCCTTCTTCAAAACCAAATGAGCATTTCACAGGATTGAGCTTCATGTTTATCTTCCTTAGATTCCGGAATGTTTCTTGTATGTCATCTAGCATTTGGCCCTCAGTCTTGCTCTTGATTAGCAAGTCATCCACATAAGCTTCAATGTTTTTGCCTATTTGTTCAGCAAATGCTTTATCTACTAACCGTTGGTAGGTTACCCCTGCATTCTTCAGGCCAAAAGGCATTTTTTTGGTAACCAAAAAATACCCTTATCGGTGTGGAAGGCTATCTTCTCTTCATCCTCTTTCTTCATTGAATTTGGTGGTAGCCTTTGTAAGCGTCAAGGAAGCATTTGAAGGGGAAGCCTGTGAGCGAGTCAACTTTTAGATCAATTTCGGGCAAAGGATAACAATCCTTTGGACAAGCTTTGTTCAAATCTTTGAAATCGATGCACATTCTCCATGATCCGTCAGGCTTTTTGACCATCACGGGGTTGGCTATCCAAGAGTGATACTTAACCTCTCGGAGTATGCCAGCTTGTACCAACGCTTCAACCTCTTTGCATGCTGCTAGGCTCCGATCTGGGGCTAAACTTCTTTTCTGCTGAACAATGGGTTTCACATTGGGTGGGATCTTGAGCTCATGTTCGGCGATATCCCGGGGGATACCAGTCATGTCTTCAGGACACCATGCAAAGATGTCCATGTTGTGTACCAGAAGCTTCTTGAGATACGAGAGAATGTCTTTAGTGAGGTTAGAGTTTACCCTTATCTTTTGTTGGGGATACTTAGGGTTGATGACCCAACCTTGCTCTTCTTCTTCGTTTTTTGTTGACCTCTCCCCTTCAACCAAGAAGGCTTCCTGGGTAGGTTGAAGGGTTGTGATTCTTCTTTCTGTGGGAAACTTGACAACACCTTGACCAACTGAAACAGCCATACCAAACTCACTTTGCCCCGGCCTTCCTATGATAACATCATAGCTGGAAGGCATGTTGATTACGACAAAGGTGAGTGGTTTGGTCCTTTCCATTTTTCCTTCTCTAAAGCAAACATCAAGTGTTAGTTTGCCCAAAGGCTTGATTGGGATGTCAGCAATACCTTTAATAGATGACTTAGTTGGTTGAAGCCTTAAACGCTCATCGTTGTTGAGTTGGTTGAAATACTTTTCGAACATTATCTCAGTTGCTGCCCCCGTATCAAAGTAAGCTTTGCTTGTTTTGAAGGTTCCCACGATGGCTTCCACTACCAAAGGATTCGAGAGAAGCCCCTTTTTAGGTGGTGGGAAGCACAAGCATTGAAGCTCCCAAGCCTCCAAGCGTTGCCGTTTGTTGGAGGTTTCTGCATCAAAGTTCACCATGTTCACTTCTTTTCTTTTTCCATCAGCCATTTTGTCTTTCACCCCTTTGACTAAATTCGCAAGTTCTCCAGACTTAACGGCTTCCTCAATTCTTTTCTTGAGTGAAAACAGTCATTGGCGTGATGGCCTTTTTCTTCATGGAACTCACAAAATTGAGTGGAGTTTTCATTCCTTTTGCTCTTCGGCAAAGGTCTAGGTGGTCGGAAGCTATGTTTTACATCTTCAGTAGCAAGGATTTCTTGCGGAGTTTTGGTTAAGGCTTTGAAGTTCACAGCCTTTTCCCTGCTTGAGGGGTTCATACCTTCAGACCTTCGAGTGTTTGAGTTCCTGGAACATTTATCATAAGAACCATAGTTGCTCCTTTTTCTATTGGGGCTGCTACTCCTCCAGCTAGGACCCCTTTTTTATAACAACCCTTAAGAAAACCGACACCCTCGAAATATTTCTGACACCCTAATATATTTTAAAATGTCCCAATATGTCCCAAAATACACCCCATACGTGAAAACAGGCCCCGAATACCTTAAATATTATTAAAAATAATTAAAAATCAAGTTTTTAAGTTTGTCGCGGGCCGCGTAGACCTCTTAAGGGTCTTACGCGGGCCGCGTGAGATCAAAAGTTGTGGCGCAGCCCGGTGATGACATGTGTCATCATCGTGGCGAGTCTAGTTGCTGACCCGGACCAGCTACACGTTGACCAGGGTTTGACGTGGGCCGCATAGCCCTGTGTTAACATTTACGCGGGCCGCGTAAAAGTTGAAGTCAGGCACTATATATAGAGGGCCTCGGATCGTCATTCGAATTCGTTCAAAAATGTTTTCTTTCTCTAAATTCTGAATTGTAGGCATAATCTACGGGTATTATACCCCCCTAAATAGCGAGGTTCTGCTCCGTTGTAAGTACTGTATACGTATTAGATACGCTGCCTGATTGATCTAGGGTTCCGTAACGGCTGTCGTGGTTCTGCCCGACGTAGTCGTTGGAATGCCGTCTCGAGGAGGGTATTACTAATGTTAAAATGGGTTATTATACCAACGCGTGTGCATTTGTGTAAATTATAGATTGTCACCAGGAAATCCTTACAGAAAATCCAAGACAACAATGTGAGTTTATCCGCTTTTTGTTAACCTTTTTGTAAATTGTTTTTACAAAACCTCACTTAATTAATTATATATTAAGCAGTTATTGAGTATTTGTAAGAATACAATTATCATGAGTATGTTGGGGTTTTGTATACAAAATTTGTTACCACCTGGTTAAGGAGTAACATTTCCACAAGTCGGGTCTGACAGTACCATGGATGTTAATTGGTATAACTTGGAAACAAATATAATTGCGAGATCGCCCTCAATACTGTACAATGGGTTTTATTTAAATTTGATTAAATTGGGATTCACTCGCCAATATTTCCCACTGACAAATGTTTTTAAAACGCGTTTCAGGTAACAAACTGTGAAAGCCAAATAGAAGCCAGCTGGACAGCACTGAAGGCTTGGAAAAGTGGCAATAAAGTTACCTAAAAAGAAATAGATGTTTTTCTTAAATAAAATAGGACTTATTCCTATGAAAATGTGTGTATTGCAAACTTGGGTTTTATCCCATGTGTTTAATAGTATGAAAATGTGGTATTTTACTCTGATCAAACATTTCCTAACTACGGTCCTGAAGAAAATTCCGCTGCCAAATTAGACAATACGCGATACCACCGAAACTGGCTCGCGGCCGCCCGTTCCCGGGGATTAGGGATCGGGGGTTGCGACAGAAGGTGGTATCAGAGCTAAGCCACTGATTCAGCCACAGAAGCGTTCTGCTGATATCAAAATTCAATCTGTTAGGAAATAAATTATGGGAATACGTGCGTAATTGTATTTTTATTATTTGACTATTTGTTAGTTTACAGTATGAGCGACCAAGGACCATCTGACACGTACCGTCAATTGTCTGGTTAGCCTAGAAGCGAAGGCACCTCCTCTTCTCAGTCTGCCCTCTCAGGGTACTCTGCTGATACGGAAGAAGGAATCTTTGTGTTTAAGGCTCAGTCAGAAGAGCCATTTCCTCAGAAAAAGAGGGGATGGTTCAGTAGAGGGGCACACTAGCGTAGAAAACGTATGAAAAAGTTACAAGACCAGAGAGTACTAGCAGCAGCCAAAAGAGAAACCGATGCCTATGCCCAGGATATGATAAATAGGGGTATAGCCAACATCCACATCCTAGCAACCACTGCAGCTGACCCTAATCTGGAGCAAATAATAGCACCCCAACCACAACCACCAATTCCTGACCAACCGATGGAAATAGAAAACCCTGAAAATCAAGTAGAAATGCATGACTTCAATCCGGAAGAAATACCTAGGGTACCTGCACCAAATCCCTTAGACCCAAATTACGACCCCTGGTGGGATGACGTTAGGGACTATGTGCAACGTTACCCGATACATGAAGACATGCCCATGCCAAACATAGGAGCCTACCCAGGTTTGGATCCCTTAAATCCCTATTACCATGATGAATACATTAGGGAGATTTTAGAAGATCCTTATCGATTCCAGGCACCTACACCTCCATACCAGGAACCCGCACCCCAGATTCCAAATCCAGTCCTAGAACCTGCACCCCCAATGAGTGCAGAAAATGTACAAGAACTTAGGACATTTGGTGAAGAAATTCTAGAAAGTAGTGAGAGAATGCGACAGGTGGGAGAGCGACTAGTCTGGAAGTATGACGAGCGCAATATGGATTTCTGGATGAATCCATACCCATGAACGTGATGGTGGAGACGGTAGTAATAGTAATAATAATAATAAAATAATATAATATGTGTGTATGTGTATGAAAAAAAAATACGGATGCCTACTACTAGTAGTGTAGTTTTAAAATTCAGTCGGTATTGTAATTTTTAATTCCAGTACTGGTGTGTAATAGATGCATAGTATATGAATAGAGTAAAGTCGCAATGATCGACGCTTTTAGCTAAATTGCGTGTCATGTGATTGACTATATTAATTATTATTTTGTGATATTAATACGGTGTAAATGTTTAAAATTCAGATGGCCGACGAAGGAAATCAAGGAAATCTGAATAATGATAACCAGAGTAACATTAACTTGGTTAATGAAAATCCGAGCATCAATAACAATGGAAACCAAGTGGATAATAGTGCCATCCAACACATAGTAGCACAAGGAATTATAGATGCAATGCCATTTATTATTCAAACGGTTCAAGAAGCGAATAATAAAAGTAAACATAGCAGTAAGCGACTGTCACACCCCAACCGATGGCGGAATCATCGGGGCGTGGCACTGAGCGAAACAGATTGTCCAGAAGTTTCCATAACAACTATCATTACCATTCAATTTAAGTGATATGTCCCATACCGGTAGACAGCATTCCATGTGTAAACATAACAAACAAGCATTCATAAGCCACGTATAACATGCATTAACGGTTAGCGTTCAAATAGCTTGAGTAGTGTGATAATTGTAGTTTGAATATTCGTAACGTATGTAACACCCAAAAGTGCTAAAAGCGAAAAGGGATCGAGTATACTAACAGCGATTATGGATTGAAGGGAGCGCTTTTCAGCGAGTACGGTTAGCCTGAATAGATTCGATAACGTAAAGATAAGTGGCACGCAAAACAGTACAAGTGAGAGTGGTTAGGATGGCTGATCGTGTGGATCAACTATCCGTGGGAGGGAGTCATCCGTGCGGGCGAACTATCCGTGCGGATGGTGATCCGTGCGGATGGTGACCCATCCGGATAAGCTATCCGTGCGGGTGAGCTGTCCGTGCGGATTAGTCGCTCGTGCGGATTGCTTATCCGTACGGACAAGTTGTCTGTGCGGATAAACGTTCAAGTGGATTGTTTCTTCCTAAGGATGTGTTTGTGTATGATGGCTTGTGCCTAGAAGTTTTCGTTGTAGCATTTAGAAAACATCTAAGTGTTTCTACCTTTCAAGCCGGTCGCGCGGACAACAATCCGTCCGGATGGCAGTCCGTGCGGACAATGTCTTCAAGGCTGAGTCACTAAGTGGATTTGGTAATCCGCCCGGATGGTAATCCTTGCGGATAGTGACAATCCGTCCGGATAGCTTACTCGTGCGGACAGTGACAATCCGTCCGGATAGTCTGTCCGTACGGGCAACCTGTCCGTGCGGATGAACATGTTGGAATTTGTTTTAAGGCCTTAGTATCTCATGATCCGAAGAGTAATCCATTCAGAGGTCGTCCGTCCGGATTGCTCATTCGTCGATACTCAAACCTTGTTTTGAAAGTGGGTCCCAAGGGTAGCTCGTATGGGTGACAACCCGTCCGGGTAGCCTGTCCGTGCAGACAGCTCGTCCATGCGGACAGCTTGTTCGTGCGGACAGCCTCTCGTTCTGGTTGTTCCATCCGTCTACTCTTGGTTGCTGTTATTGTTTTATCGAGACGTTCTGGTTACGTGGCAACCACCTGGAATTGCATTCTCACTCGCACGACTAAGCCGGCCAGGAACCACCCTAACTCGACCTATCGGTGGCTCAGAATGGTTGTTCCGGTTTGTCCCGTAATCAGGTGTCTTGTGGGTAGGATTCCAGATCTAGGACTAGTGCATCACTATTATCGAGTAGAGACTAGAACCGATCAGATTCGTACCGATTCTAAGGGTAAAAGAAGGAGAGAACTTAGGTTTATTTCTTTCAACTCTTTTAGCCTTAGAAAAGTTTAGATTTTAGGTGAAGTTGTTGTGAAATCTTATGGAAATCGTTCAGATCTGAGTTATTCTTGGTGGAATGAGGTCAAGCTTGAAGTTCATGAGAACTTCATGATGACGTCACCCGAGAATACCTCAAATCTTGATGATTTCATGGTTAGAAGTTGAGATTTGAAAGATAGAAAGGTGTAGAATGGTGTAGTGATCAAGAACGTACAAGAATTAGTGCAAGATCTTACCTGGATTGAGAGAAATCTGAGAAAAAGTGAAGAATGCGTGCGGTTCGGACGTCACTTGCCAAAAGTGGAAAAGTTGGAGAGTGACCGTGTATTTATAGGATGCCAAAAAGGGAAAGGATGAGCCGTGCGGATGGCACGTACCCGGATAGGCTATCCGCCCGGATTGGTCATCCGTGCGGATGTCGCCTGATTTGGTGCGTTCGGTGTGATGTTGCTTCGGCTTCGGTTTTCGAGCGATTCGATAGGGTTTCGTAGTCAAATTACTTTTAGTCCCAACTACTTCTTATATGGTTTGACTCGGAATTCGGGTTCGGGTTCGGGTTCGTTTACATTCGAGTTAGACTTCGAGTTCGATTGAGTTCGCTTGATTATCTCAACATAACATAAAATAAATATGCACAGGTAACACGTAAGGCACACACACACGTATAACCAACAAGTAAAATACACAGCTCGAGTTACGATTCGATGTTGATTTGATTAGCATAGCTTGATTAACTTTATCGCATTGTTACTTCCTATCATTCACAGTCGTAGGTCGATTGAAATACGATTAATATGATTCGATTATTGTAATGAACGACACTTACTCCACATCATATAAATAAAATAAAAACATTTCTACGAGTCAAGTCGCGCGAAATCGGTCGTTGACTTTGACCTTGACTTTGACTTTCACTCGTGAAAACACGGGGTGTTACAGCCTCCCCTTGTTTAGGGAATTTCGTCCCGAAATTAAGCTGAAAGCCGTAACCAACCGTGGATCACAGGTGAGAGTTCTTCGTTCGGATCACTGAAAATCATCAAATTAATCGACTCTTTACAGATGAAAATCGCTGACTTTTGGATATGTTATGCGAAATTGTCTGATCTAAAAGCCTATAAAGTTTCAGATCTTAATTCGAAGTCATTTGTGAGAAAATTTGGGGTTCGTTGAAAAATGTTGAATCTTGCTGTTGATGTTCACCGTACGGATGGCAATCCGTGTGGTTAACATATCCGTGTTGACTATTGTTGACTCGCCTATTCGCGCGGATAATTGTTGACTCTGAGACGTGCGAAATCCGTGAACGATCGTGACCAAACATAATCGTAACGGAGTCAAAACCGATCCTACAAGTGGTATCTGAGCAGGTGCTCGATTGCGATGATTAACACACTCAGATTTGATCAATTTCTTCACCTTTCATATTCGTCACGTTTTTAACTGAAAATCACTAAATTAAACGACTTTTACGGGTAGAAAATTGTTAAAACTTGGATATGTTGTGCGAAAAACACTTGATCTATAAGTCTACAAATTTTCTTATTCAAACAACTGTGGGTACTTTGCCTTCATGTCGCTTTCGAGTTCCCAAGTAAACTCCGCGCCTCGTTTTCCTTCCCATCGGACTTTCACAATAGGAATGTTTGAGCGCCTGAGCTGCTTGGTTTGGCGATCCATGATTTCGACAGGCTTCTCCACGAAGTGTAATGTTTCGTTCACTTGCAGATCGTCTAGAGAAACATGTAAGTCGTGGTCGGCGATGCACTTTCGGAGGTTTGACACGTGGAAAGTCGGATGGACATTGCTAAGTTCCTCCGGTAATTCGAGTCTGTAGGCGACTTTTCCGATCCTTTCCAGAATCTTAAAAGGTCCAACATATCGAGGCGCGAGTTTCCTTTCTTGCCGAATCGGACTACACCCTTCCAAGGTGATACCTTTAGGAGTACGTAGTCACCAACGCCAAATTCCCGGGGCTTGCGCTTTTTTATCGGCGTAAACTTTCTGTCGATCCCGAGCTTTCGCTAGGTTGTCTCGAATTTGGAAAATTTTGTCTGTCATTTCTTGTAGCAGCTCCGGACCGGTTAGTTGCGAGTGACTGATCTCGTGCCACACAATAGGCGATCGACATCTTCTTCCATATAACGCTTCGAAAGGTACCATCTGAATGCTGGCCTGATAGCTGTTGTTATACAAGAATTCGACTAACGGCAGGTGTTTATCCCAATTACCCCCGAAGTCTAAAACACACGAACGGAGCATGTCTTCAAGAGTACGAATCGTTCTTTCAGTCTGACCGTCGGTTTGTGGGTGGAACGCAGTACTTAGATTAAGCGTTGTACCGAGTGCTGTTTGGAATGTTTCCCACAATCGTGAAGTAAACCGAGCATCACGATCAGAGATGATGTCACGAGGCGTCCCATGTCGACAGATGATCTCGTCGGTGTAGATTCGGGCTAATCGTTCTACCTTGTAGTCTTCTCGGATTGGCAGAAAGTGAGCTGATTTAGTCAAACGGTCGATAACAACCCAAATGCTGTCGTGACCTGATGACGTGGTTGGAAGCTTGGTTACGAAATCCATAGCTATGCTCTCCCACTTCCACATGGGAATTGGTGGTTGTTCGAGCAAGCCAGAGGGTCTTTGATGTTCAGCCTTGATTCTAGCACAGGTTAGGCATTTTCCGACGTAGAGAGCGATATCTCGTTTCATACCCGGCCACCAGTACCTATAGCGAAGATCGTGGTACATTTTGTCAGCACCGGGATGGATAGAGTACCGGGATTTGTGGGCTTCATCCATGATAATCTGCCACAAATTGGTTCGCTTGGGAATCCAAATTCGGTCTAAGAAGTAGAATATCCCATTTGATTTGCTCACAAGCTGGGCTCCATCGTGGTAGATTCTTTCTTTCTTCAAGGTGCGTTCGTTGAAACATGCATGCTGGGCATCGCGGATGAGAGCTTCGAGGTTGTGCTAGGCTTGAACATTACGAGTGCTAAGCAGATAGCTCCGTCTGCTAAGTGCGTCGGCAACAACATTTGCTTTGCCTGGGTGATAACGAATCTCACAGTCGTAATCGTTGAGAAGTTCTACCCATCGGCGTTGACGCATATTTAGTTCCCTCTGATTAAAGATGTGTTGTAGGCTCTTATGATCGGTGAAGATCGTACACCTTGTACCATACAGGTAGTGTCGCCAAATCTTTAATGCAAAAACAACTGCGCCTAGCTCGAGATCGTGGGTTGTATAGTTCTTCTCGTGGACTTTGAGCTGACGAGATACGTAAGCTATGACCTTGTCTCGTTGCATTAGGACACAGCCGAGACCAAGGTTGGAAGCATCACAATAGACAATGAAATTATCGTTTCCGTCGGGTAGTGTGAGAACAGGAGTATTGCAAAGCATGTGTTTGAGGGTTCGAAAGGCAGACTCTTGTTTGGTTCCCCAGACAAAAGGCTGGTCCTTATGCGTGAGAGAGGTAAGTGGTACAGCAATCTTCGAGAATCCTTCGATAAATCGTCGATAATAGCCCGCTAGCCCGAGGAAGGAGCGGACTTCAGACGGGTTCTTAGGCGTAACCCAGCTCTTAACAACTTCAATCTTCGCAGGATCAACGTGAATACCCTGACTATTCACAATGTGACCCAGAAACTGAACCTCCCCCAACCAAAATTCGCACTTGGAGAATTTGGCGTAGAGTTGGTTCCCCTGGAGTAACTCGAGAACCAAACGTAGATATTGCACGTGTTCGGCTCTCGTTTTGGAATAGATCAAGACATCGTCGATGAATACAATGACGAAACGGTCGAGATATGGTTTACACACGCGATTCATCAGATCCATGAAAACTGCTGGTGCGTTTGTTAGGCCAAAAGGCATGACAACGAATTCATAATGGCCGTAACGAGTACGAAACGCGGTTTTGGGTATATCCTCCTCTTGTATACGCAGCTGGTGATATCCGGAACGTAGATCGATCTTCGAGAAACACGTAGCGCCTTGTAGTTGGTCAAACAAATCGTCGATGCGAGGCAGAGGATAGCGGTTCTTGATAGTCAACTTATTCAATTCCCGGTAGTCGATGCACATCCGGAACGACCCGTCCTTCTTTTTGACGAAAAGGACTGGTGCGCCCCAAGGAGAGGTGCTCGGGCGAATAAAGCCTTTTTCAAGTAATTCCTGGAGTTGGGTTGAGAGTTCTCGCATTTCGGACGGTGCGAGTCGATAAGGAGCTCTGGCGATAGGATTGGCTCCAGGAATGAGATCAATGCGAAAATCAATATCGCGCTTCGGAGGTAGTTCGGGGAGATCCTCTGGAAAAACTTGAGGGAATTCCCGAACCACGGGTACGTCTTTTACTTCCTTCTTCTCTTTCTTTTCCTTCTCCGCTGCTACGACGTTAGCCAAGAAAGCCCTGTATTCCTTGCGGAGATACTTGCTGGCTTGGAGGCATGACATAAGCTTGAGGCCCTTTGAAGTAGTATCACCGTAAACACATAACGAATCACCGTTTGCGAGCGAAAAACGAATCATTTTATCAAAGCACACAACTTCGGCATGGTTTTCGCGAAGAAAGTCCATGCCTACTATGACGTCAAAGCTTCCGAGCTGCATCGGAATAAGGTCGATTGAGAAGATGTGATTGTTGATCTCGAGAGTGCAATCACGAATAACAGAATTTACAGTGACGGTTATTCCGGTAGCGACTTCAACATCGAATGCCGAGGAGAGTCGGGAACGTTTACGACTAAGGAGTTTCTCAAATTCGAGCGACACAAAGCAATTATCGGCTCCAGTATCAAACAAACATGAAGCATAAATACCATTCACAAGGAACGTACCATTGACCACGTTGTTGTCGGCCTAGGCTTGACGCACATTGAGATTGAAAGTTCTGGCGCGTGCGGCCTGTTGTTGCTGCTGCAGTTGCTGCTGTGGTTGCTGCTGTTGCGGTTCTTGCTTCACTACCCTGTTCGGGCACATGTTGGCGAAATGATTCGGGTCGCCACATGAGAAGCAAGCTCTGGCCTTGACTGCGGGTGCCGGAGGAGCTTGTTGACCCTGTGTGGCTGTGAGTAGAGCTTGATTGGCAGGAGCTTGACGAATACGGCAGTTGGCAGTAAAGTGGCCGTAGACATTGCTGTGAGCACAGAAGCGGCATTGAATAGTAGTCGGGTGATGATAGGTGCAAGTAGGGCAGAGCGGGTGTGGTTCAGTATATGCACGCTTTGCAGGCGGTGCATTGGCCACAGGCGCCGCTACTTGACGCTGTTGGGCTGGTACAGCTTGGATCGGTGTAGCAGTAATCGCACAGTTCTTGTTGGTGGAGCTGTTCTTTCTCTTGTTCTTTCTCTTGTTGCTTGAGGAGGTAGGTTCAGCAGTTGGTGCAGTAGCGGTAGCTTGATGCAGATGCTTGGAGGTCTTATCCCATACCCCAGCCTTAACCCTCTTGTCGTTGATTTCAGCGGCTAGCAGATAGGTTTCCTCGATCGTGGTAGTCTTAGCCGCTTGCACGAAATCAGCAACGCAGTCGGGCAAAGCTCGGATATACTTCTTGATGGTCATCTCGGGAGTCTTGACCTGATCGGGACAGATAATGCTGAGCTGTTTGAAGCGAGCAGTGAGAGCAGCATTGTCTCCATCCTTCTGATGTATGTGCCAAAATTCATCTTCAAGCTTTTGACGTTCGTGAGGAGGGCAGAATTCCTCTAGCATGACTTCCTTGAGCTCGTCCCACGACAGACCGTAGGCTGCATCATTCCCTCGCTTGTTTCTCTCGGCCGTCTACCAGTCTAGAGCACGAGACTGGAAAACGCCGGTAGCGTTCAGAGTTCGAAGGTCATCAGGGCAACCACTTTGTCGCAGAGTAACCTCGATAGAGTCAAACCAGTGGAATAGTGCAGTAGGACCTCCCTCGCCTGTGAATTCTTTTGGCCCACACGACTTGAATTGTTTGAAACTGAAAGGTCTTGCGATAGCTTTAGGACCTTCAGTCCTTGATTCCTCGGATGATTTGCTGGCGTTTTCGTAAACATCACTCACGGCTTTAGCCACACTTTTCGATGATGGAAGCAAGGCGTTTGTCCCTCTTTTCTTGACGAGAGAGTGCATGACGGGATCCAGACGACATTGTCTGCAATAGACATCGCCATGGAACTCAACACATTGTATTCGAATCTCACCTCACACGTCTATTACTTACTAAAGCTCAGTAACACGTTCATTCACGTAACTACTTGACACGTAAAGCACGAAGTCACATAGGCATGTGGGGCACATAAACACATAATTCCTAAGCATACAGAGCACAGAAGCAAGGAAAAACACATACGCTCTTAGTCACTAAAGCATTCAGAAAACAGAAACCTAGTATTCAAAGTTCGCGATCGTTCGAATATAGTGTAGCGTGAGCGATTTGTCAATGATGTGTAGTGTGTTGTGTGGGTAGCAAAAACAAAAGGCATTAGATTGAAACCAGTAGTATCTCAAAATACGAACAAATAAGCATAAAACACGTAATTCACACAAAAGCGACGAAAATTTGAAACACATAAAATCGAGAATAGATCGTCTGCGGCTATTTAGACTTTGACTAACCAAAATGGTTCGACTATTCACAAGGATCCTATGTGCACAATTACCTTCAGGACTATGCCTTTGCCTCGATTCTTGGGCGTTGGCGCAATTCCCATTGGTTATATTGTGTCTTTAGATCATTGGAGTTCATCGAAACTTTGGTGAGAGTTTTGTATAAAAGCAGGACAAGTCGTCAAGGTTAGGGTTTCACCCCTATCTTACAACTTCGTCCTTGTTCTTAATAAAATTGAGGAGATTATTCATCAAAATATGGATTCCACTCCTAATTTGGTATGATTCTCCTCGTTTGTAGCTAAAACGCAAGCTGATTAGGCAACTTTAGTCGAGAGTTTGCGGTTTTCACACCTGTTCTCGGCCTTATTAACCGTTCATAACTTGAAAAAAAAAATTCGAGTGCAGTGATAGAAAAGAGCGAGTGATAGTGGCGAGTTTACGCATACGCGTGAGTTGGTCTGTTGGTTCTTAACTATAGACTAGGTCTCTAAGACTTCGACCCAGACTAGGTCGAGTCTTGCCTACTTCCCTATAGTTATGGCTCTGATACCAATCTGTCACACCCCAACCGATGGCGGAATCATCGGGGCGTGGCACTAAGCGAAACAGATTGTCCAGAAGTTTCCATAACAACTATCATTACCATTCAATTTAAGTGATACGTCCGATACCGTATCTTAAATAGTCAAACAAGTTATTACAGATAACATCAAAACAAATATTCTGTTCCGACAACTCAGATTTAAACATAACAATTTATTTGTTGGTTTCTAAGACTCCAGTTCCTAGCTTCAATTTCATCATAGCCCGAGAAGCATATAAGCGACCTAAGCACCTGTCACATACGTTAAAATAAAGTCAATACATAAAATGTAAAGGTGAGCATACAAGTTTGATAATAGCATATAGAGTTCGAATTCGTTTACGCATAACCAGCACGTACACATAGTGAAATGAAGCACGTTAGTTATCGACATAGACCCATCGATACCAATGACTGCGGGTTGACTGCCCGAGGCAGTTCGCAATACATGATTACCACCGTAATCCATGCAAGTAAAAGATCCTTAACAACCCCCGTGTGAACGGGTGCTGAGTCCAAACTATAGTACTATCGTTGCTAAGGCAGGTAGACAGCATTCCATGTGTAAACATAACAAACAAGCATTCATAAGCCACGTATAACATGCATTAACGGTTAGCGTTCAAATAGCTTGAGTAGTGTGATAATTGTAGTTTGAATATTCGTAACGTATGTAACACCCAAAAGTGCTAAAAACGAAAAGGGATCGAGTATACTCACAGCGATTATGGATTGAAGGGAGCGCTTTTCAGCGAGTATGGTTAGCCTGAATAGATTCGATAACGTAAAGATAAGTGGCACGCAAAACAGTACAAGTGAGAGTGGTTAGGATGGCTGATCGTGCGGATTAACTATCCGTGGGAGGGAGTCATCCATGCGGGCGAACTATCCGTGCGGATGGTGATC
The DNA here is from genome assembly GCA_030545235.1 of Helianthus tuberosus. NCBI lineage: Eukaryota > Viridiplantae > Streptophyta > Magnoliopsida > Asterales > Asteraceae > Helianthus > Helianthus tuberosus. Next base: position 99,845,468 of record CM060397.1, read on the forward strand.
CGTGCGGATGGTGACCCATCCGGATAAGCTATCCGTGCGGGTGAGCTGTCCGTGCGGATGGTAATCCGTGCGGATTAGTCGCTCGTGCGGATTGCTTATCCGTACGGACAAGTTCTCTGTGCGGATAAACGTTCAAGTGGATTGTTTCTTCCTAAGGATGTGTTTGTGTATGATGGCTTATGCCTTGAAGTTTTCGTTGTAGCATTTAGAAAACATCTAAGTGTCTCTACCTTTCAAGCCGGTCGCGCGGACAACAATCCGTCCGGATGGCAGTCCGTGCGGACAACGTCTTCAAGGCTGAGTCACTAAGTGGATTTGGTAATCCGCCCGGATGGTAATCCGTGCGGATAGTGACAATCCGTCCGGATAGCTTACTCGTGCGGACAGTGACAATCCGTCCGGATAGTCTGTCCTTACGGGCAACCTGTCCGTGCGGATGAACATGTTGGAATTTGTTTTAAGGCCTTAGTATCTCATGATCCGAAGAGTAATCCATTCAGAGGTCGTCCGTCCGGATTGCTCATTCGTCGATACTCAAACCTTGTTTTGAAAGTGGGTCCCAAGGGTAGCTCGTACGGGTGACAACCCGTCCGGGTAGCCTGTCCATGCGCACAGCTTGTCCGTGCGGACAGCTCGTCCGTGCGGACAGCTTGTTCGTGCGGACAGCCTCTCGTTCTGGTTGTTCCATCCGTCTACTCTTGGTTGCTGTTATTGTTTTATCGAGACGTTCTGGTTACGTGGCAACCACCTGGAATTGCATTCTCACTCGCACGACTAAGCCGGCCAGGAACCACCCTAACTTGACCTATCGGCGGCTCAGAATGGTTGTTCCGGTTTGTCCCGTAATCAGGTGTCTTGTGGGTAGGATTCCAGATCTAGGACTAGTGCATCACTATTATCGAGTAGAGACTAGAACCGATCAGATTCGTACCGATTCTAAGGGTAAAAGAAGGAGAGAACTTAGGTTTATTTCTTTCAACTCTTTTAGCCTTAGAAAAGTTTAGATTTTAGGTGAAGTTGTTGTGAAATCTTATGGAAATCGTTCAGATCTGAGTTATTCTTGGTGGAATGAGGTCAAGCTTGAAGTTCACGAGAACTTCATGATGACGTCACCCTAGAATACCTCAAATCTTGATGATTTCATGGTTAGAAGTTGAGATTTGAAAGATAGAAAGGTGTAGAATGGTGTAGTGATCAAGAACGTACAAGAATTAGTGCAAGATCTTACCTGGATTGAGAGAAATCTGAGAAAAAGTGAAGAATGCGTGCGGTTCGGACGTCACTTGCCAAAAGTGGAAAAGTTGGAGAGTGACCCGTGTATTTATAGGATGCCAAAAAGGGAAAGGATGAGCCGTGCGGATGGCACGTACCCGGATAGGCTATCCGCCCGGATTGGTCATCCGTGCGGATTGGCAATCCGTGCGGATTGGCAATCCGTGCGGATTGACCATCCGTGCGGATGTCGCCTGATTTGGTGCGTTCGGTGCAATGTTGCTTCGGCTTCGGTTTTCGAGCGATTCGATAGGGTTTCCTAGTCAAATTACTTTCAGTCCCAACTACTTCTTATATGGTTCGACTTGGAATTCGGGTTCGGGTTCGGGTTCGTTTACATTCGGGTTAGACTTCGAGTTTGATTGAGTTCGCTTGATTATCTCAACATAACATAAAATAAACATGCACAGGTAACACATAAGGCACACACACACGTATAACCAACAAGTAAAATACACAGCTCGAGTTACGATTCGATGTTGATTTGATTAGCATAGCTTGATTAACTTTATCGCATTGTTACTTCCTATCATTCACAGTCGTAGGTTGATTGAAATACGATTAATATGATTCGATTATTGTAATGAACGACACTTACTCCACATAATATAAATAAAATAAAAACATTTCTACGAGTCAAGTCGCACGAAATCGGTCGTTGACTTTGACCTTGACTTTGACTTTCACTCGTGAAAACACGGGGTGTTACAGCGACCAATTGAACCAGAACACAGCGTGAACAATGGACCTGTACTTCAAGCGCCCATTCCCAAAAGAAGAAGAACCATGCCTTATGGTTGTTCTTACAAAGAATTCTAGTCCTGCAAACCAATAGAATTCTCGGGCAATGAAGGACCCATTGCAGCTCTACGCTGGATAGAAAAGACTGAGGCTGTTTTAAAAATAAGCAAGTGTGCTGAAGAAGATAAGATAATGTTTGCTTCTAACCTGTTTAAGAACTCAGTCTTAGAATGGTGGAACACTATCCTCCAATCAAAAGGAAGTGATAAAGTATACAACATGGAATGGGAAGAATTTAAAAATACGGTAGAAAGGAAATTATGCCCTCCCAATGAAAAGGAACAGATAGCAAATAAGTTTATGAACTTAAGAATGACCGGGGTAGATAGTAAGGGTTATACTACCACATTCTTTGAATATGCTAGAATAGTACCAACCCTTGCATCACCTGAACTGGTATTAATCTCCCGTTACATCTGAGGATTAATTGGAGAAATTAGATATGTAGTCAAGGCAGCTAGATCCCAAACTATAGAAGAAACTGTAGAATTAGCCAACACCTTGACAGATGAGTTAATCTGTACTAGGGAAGAAGACCAGAGGAAAAACCTAACCCAAAGGCTTACCCAAGAATTCCGTTCTGGGAATTTCAACCGTAGGAATATAGGCTCTATCTCTGCACCATTCTGCAAGGTCTGCAAGAAAAAGCATTCGGGAAAATGCTCCACTCTTTGCAATTTCTGCAAGATGCCAGGACACAAGGAAGAAGATTGCAAGAGAAAATCCAGTAATGGACTGTGCTTCAACTGTGGAGAAAAAGGCCACATCAAGCCAAATTGTCCGAAATTGGCTCCAGCTGTGAACAACAAGAACACTAAAAATGCTAGAGCATTTGTTCTAACTGCAGTTGAAGCCAAGATGATCCCAGACATGATAGCTGGTATGATTTTAGTTAATGATGTTTTTGCTAAAGTATTATTTGACTCTGGTGCAAACCAAAGTTTTATTAATACTTCATTTTGCAAATTCCTTAATCAACCATTAACTAAACTACCACAAGAATGTCTAGTAGAGACAGCAAATGGAGAAACTGTGACAAATGGCACCAAACCGGTAATTTCCGTACACTTTGATTATTATTTAATGACTACAATTATGTGCTTAAATGTCAACAATGTCTGATTACATACTATACAAGTGAATTCATGCACATTTTATGCTACAAAATATTGCTTTATGCATTAACTAGAGCGTTGCGTCAGAAATACTAGTAAACTCTCCGGTAAAACACAATATGCCAACAACTCTGCGGAAAGCAATCAGACAATAAAATTGGAGCCTAGGTGTAGGTCCAATGACAAGAATGCATTAAAACCCAAGAGTACATACAAGGGTTAACACATAGACTTTCCGGAGACTAAAATACGCACTAAAAAGCACCCGAAACGCACTTTAAGTGCAAAATTTTATTAAATGCAGCTATAATAAGCTTTTAAACATGTAAATGTCATGCAGAATTTACGTTTTATCGTCCAAAATATTTCCCTAAGTGTCGGGAATTGAAAGGGTTACAAAAGGGTACATAAAAGACACTAAACGATGAAATTTAACACTTAACGAATCGGTGATTAACCAAACAACCGGACATTAACCGGGACACTAAATTTTTGCCACATACATTGTTTTATTATTTTTGGCTAGTCGTGATCCCCGAATACCCTAACACCCACTAAAAAGCAACTAACTAACATAAGGAAGTTCATACTTGGAAATCTAACTAACCATTACAATCTAGTTACAAAATGTTACAACCAACCCCCCCCCCCCCCCCTAACCGAACTCGGTCACAAGGACCATCACAACCATGCTTCAAATCTTGTCTTGGATTATATTCACTATTTTATTTGATTGGTTGCTTGTAAATCTTACCAAGATATGTGAACATATCTTATAAAATCATGGCCAAAGATCACAACCATACTCCACAAAAATTCACTCTCACCCTCACACTCTCTCTCCATCTTTCGGCTCACCCCCAAACCGCCACCATCACCACCACATAACCACCATATTCATCCATCTTTGAGCTCATTCAAGTGTAGAAGAAGGGTTGTAGGAGCTTGCAACTTGTGGAGCTTCAAAGGGGCTTGTTTCTTGCTTGTTCTCCATCTTTTTCTCATCACCTTCATCACTAAATCCTACCCTAGCCTTGTGCTAGTAGTAAGTTACTTGTACACCCTTGTTCATCTTGTTTTTGTGATCAAAAGTTGTAGTATGTTAGTATGTTCTAAATCACTAAAGAACAAGAACACTAAAGAGTCTAATCAAGAAACTTGAACCTAAAAGTTTACTTAAACCTTTACATAATGTTTACATAAGAATGAGACAGGAAGATGAAATCTTGTTGGATGAGGGTTGGTTAAATCATGCATGATATTTGATCGTTGGTTTCTTGATAAACCCGTTGTTCGGACATTTGTTGATACGATTTAGTAACGTTTAAACTATAAAGAAACATGCTGATTTACATTTTCAGCCAACTTCAAATGGCTGTAAACAGACCATAATAAATAGAAAAACAGAATTTCTGAAGCCTAAATTATGTATTATCGAAAAACGAATCAAATGGCACTGGAATCGTAATTTTTCGAAGTCGTTTACTATTTTTAAAAGTCTATTTTTGGACAGCAGCTCAAGCTGCATTTTTACTGCCAAAAACATGTGTTATATTCTTCATCATAACTTGAAACCTGAGTAGAACCAGCCCCTAAAATTTATATCGTAGATGATCACTGATGTCATTGTGACCCTCCAACTGGAATTTCGTAAAACGGACTTACGATGAATTTTAAACGAATTATTCCGTAGGATGCGGTCAGAAAGTAACAAATCTGATCGCAGTTCGGTAAATGATTTTCTATAAAATATTGATAATGAACTGGACCCCGATATTTTTTACACAATAATATTTGATTCGTATAAGACGTTCTGTAAAAATTTGGGAATTATTGGGATAAGTTAACCATTTTACTAAAATGTCCGAAAACAGTCCGGTTTTATATATATTAAAACTGAAACGACAAAAGTAGTATCTTGCATGTCAGAATGTCGGGTTGATTATTTGAGAACGATCTAACGTGTTATATGTTAAAGAAAATGATATGCTACTTAGCATGGACACCTCCATTTACAAAGGAGACTATGGCGAAATTTTCTGAAAATCCTAACACTTAGTAAATATTTTCTAGACAAATGTTTGCTAGTGTGTTCTAAACTATGCTTTTCGAATATAAACCTCGCCATAATTTTTGTAACGAAAATACACATACAACATACAAGATACATAATTCGGGTGCAAAATACAAGAAACTTATATTTATTTTTGAGAAAATAATATAAGTAAGACGCATAGTTAAAAATATAAATTATTTTTAACACCAGAATACGTATACAAAAGATAGTGACTTGTACTTGTGCGATACAAGTCTAGTGACTAACGTTAAGAAAACACGTATAGGTCACGACGTTAATTAAGCAAATCCGGTGAAGTTTACGACGCAAGAACGCAAAGTTGTGAGTTCATGCTCCCCCTTTTCTTTAACTGTTTTCAGTTTTCTAACTTCGGGGGTGAAACACATGTTACAAATGTTACAATGTTTATAAATGGTATGATACAAATACAAGAAGCACTCTTGGTGAAAACGAGTACCAAGTATGATGCGTTTTGAGGAATGATACGAGAAATCGTGTCACGAATAGGGTACCATAAGCACCATTAATCGTGTACATACTTAGACCGCAGAACAAAAGGTTAGATCTAACGGGTACAAGGGCAGCCCCACTCTTGGTGATAACTAGTACCGAGTAGTGTTTTTGTGTCTCCGTCGTGAATCGACAACTAGAAAAATGCCTATGGTTTGGTGACTTCCTATGTCGTGTCACATGTTAATGGCTTTGCAACCCATTAACACCTTTTACATATAGAAATACTTGATTTATACAAGAATATGTGATTTATACAAGAATATGTGATTTATACAAGATACATACCATGTTGTTCATACAAAGCATACAAACGTACAATACAAAAATTGCATGAATTCACACCAACATTATGTTGACGTTTTTCCAAAAACTCTCATGTATTTCAAGTAACTAGGATGGATGTGCGCGCGGTCTTACTCATGCTCGTGGATGTCGTTATGTTTATCGTTAAATAAAGTTGTAACTTTTAAGACTATATGTTATCTCATGTTGTAAACACTTAACTTATGTTTTCAGTAATGTAAGGTTTGAAGTTATTTTTGAGCATGTAGTATGTTTACCTTTCGTATGCAATGAGAACCTTTCATGATCACACCTCATGCTTCCGCCACAGAAAGGGGTGTGACAGATTGGTATCAGAGCTGTGATTGTAGTGAACCAGGATTCATTCTCGAGTCTAGACTATAATCACTAGGATCCTTTCATGAAAACGATTTTTTTCAAAAAGTTTCCATTGCATAAAACGTCCCGCGACATCCACTACCTGAAAACTGTTTACATGAGTCAAGAAAAGACGCTACGAGACTTAGGGTGCACTAGAGTAGCACTCGTCAGTAAGTAAGAATTACTTGCAATTATGTGTGATAACTAATACATACACATGCTAGAAGTAGAATGTCACACGTATACGTGACTTTACCTGAAAACAATGGCCTACCTGAAGGAAGAGATACGAGGACAAAACGAACTGTGCAGACTGTGCAAGGGGTTACGTAATTATGGATGCATACGTAATTATGGAATTCAGTGCACAGAAATCACAGCAAGTCTTGTCGCGTATAGATTCCCTCAAGTGCAAGAAAAGGTCAAATGTGAACACCGGCTTATTAAATACTCTGCTAGAGTAATAATTGTTTGATGTCACTTATGTGGTATATGCCTGTGTATATATACTACTACTGTCTAGTAAGACGATATCAAACAAATGTCTAACCCTGTTGTGTTATGTTCTGTCAGAACATGGCACCCAGGAAAGCTGTGAACGCACGTGATCAACCTCCTCCTCCCCCACTGCCAAGAACGGCTGAAGAGCTGAACGCTCTACTGGAAGAAAGGATCTCCGCTTCTATTGCCCAGTACGAGGCAAACCGAACCCAAGACAGTGGCGGACCAAGCAACGCTAGACGTAATGGGAATGGAGATTCATCTGGAGGCAATGCAGCTCAGGGCTGCACTTTCAAGCAATTTCTCAACTGCAAACCAATGAACTATGACGGCACAGGAGGTGCAGTAGTGTTTGTACGCTGGACGGAAAAGACTGAAGCCACTATCCGCATGAGCAAGTGTACCGCGGATCAACAAGTCACTTTTGCTACTGGGTTGTTTGTCGATGAAGCTCTGACATGGTGGAACTTGCAAGTTCAGACTTTGGGTGATGATGCCGCTTATGGCCTAACTTGGGATGAACTGAAGGAAAGAATGAGAGAGAAATATTGCTCTCGTGCTGAACTCCAAAGGTTGGAGACTGAATTCTGGCACTTGACCATGGAAGGTGCTGACATTAATGGGTAGGGTTGGCATATCGTGTATACCCGTACACGATAAGACACGACACGATAAGACACGATACACAAAATCCGATACACGAACACGACACAATAACTTATCGTGTCCTTTTTTTCAAACACGAACACGAACACGACACGATATACACGAAAATTACCTGTTAATACCTGTTAACATGACTATTCGACTGTTATACACGAAAATTACCTGTTAATACCTGTTAACACGAACAAAAACACGAACATGACATGCTATCTGAGAGTTACAGAGGGAGTTTAGGGTTTTATTTTTTTTAATTGAATGAGGAATGAAAATAAAAAGGAATTAAGGAACCCACACGCACATGGCTGATGAGTTTTATTTAATTTAGTTTCTTATCGTGTACTAACGGGTATTAACAGGTAAACAGGTATTTAACCTGTTTATACACGAAAATTAACAGGTAATATCGTGTCTACCTGTTTGGTACACGATACCTGTTAAGGCCATACACGATACATGTTAACTTCGTGTAGGTTCGTGTCGTGTATTCGTGTAAAATTGCCGGCCCTATTAATGGGTATACTTGAAGGTTCCACGATCTGTCTAGAGTGCTTCCTTACATGGTGACTCCCGAATTTAAGCGCATTGAACGCTACATTTGGGGACTGGCCCCAGAGTTTCGCGGCATGGTAACTTCGGCCAAACCTTAAACAATCACTGAGGCTGTAACTCTGGCTGTCAGCCTTACTGAAGATTGTGTTCGTATGAAGAAGTTAACGTTGAACCCCACTGAAAAGACCGAGACGCATGCTGAGTCGTCCAGTGACAAGAAGAGAAAGCATTCGAATCTGAATCAAGCAACCCGCAACAACAACAAAGGTTCATAACACAAGAAGCGTGACACTAACCCACCCAAGGAGGCAAGAACCTTTGCAGCGGAAAATGATACTGCAGCCAAAGGATACCAAGGCACCCTACCTAAATGCCAACGATGTAAGTATCATCATGAAGGAGCTTGTCGCGTCCCAAGGTGCGACAAATGTGGTAGATTGGGTCATCAAACAGAAGACTGTTGGGGGAAAGGAAGGAACGGAAATGGAAATCGCAACGGTACTGGTAATGCGAATGGTGGGAATGGAAATGGCAATGGTAACCAGAATCGGAATGGAGCTGGGCGAAATCAAGGATGCTTCAGTTGTGGAAGCAATGATCATTTCATGAAGGACTGCCCAAAGGGAAACAATGCTCAGGCTCGAGCATTTATGATTGGAGCAAAGAACGCACGCGAGGACCCTAATGTGGTCACCGGTACGTTTCTCGTTAACAATCACTTTGCATCCATATTATTTGACACTGGTGCCGATTATAGCTTCATGTCTGTGGAATTTAAACGCATGCTTGGAATAGAATCTAGTAGATTAGAAATTCCTTATTCCATAGAACTAGCCAAAGGTAAACTTGTTGAGTCGGGCGAAGTTGTTAGAAGTTGCACATTGGAACTTGGTGAACGAAGATTTAGCATAGACCTTTTACCTATTCAATTGGGTAGCTTCGACGTGATGGTCGGAATGGACTGGTTGTCCAAGAACAAAGCTGAAGTTATTTGTCATGAGAAAATCATTCGCATCCTTTAGCGAATGATGAAACTCTCATTGTGCATGGGGAAAAGCGAGACGCGCCCCTACGAATCATCAGTTGTATGAAGGCACAGAAGTGCTTAAGGAAAGGATGTGTTGCTTTCCTAGCGCATGTTGTAGACAAGAAGGTTGAGGAGCAGAAAATCGTAGACATTCCTGTGGTGAAAGAATTCTCTGGTGTTTTTCCTGAAGATTTGCCAGGACTACCTCCGCAATGACAAGTCGAATTCCGTATAGACTTGGTTCCAGGAGCCGCTCCTATAGCCAAGGCACCCTATCGGCTCGCGCCATCCGAAATGCAAGAATTATCTACGCAACTCCAGGAGTTGTTGGATAAAGGATTCATAAGGCCAAGCTTCTCGCCCTGGGGAGCTCCAGTATTGTTCGTGAAAAAGAAGGATGGAACACTGCGGATGTGTATTGATTACAGAGAATTAAACAAGCTCACTATCAAGAATCGGTACCCGCTACCGAGGATTGATGACTTATTTGATCAGTTGCAAGGATCAAGCTACTATTCCAAGATCGATCTTCGATCTGGATACCATCAGTTAAGGATACAAGAGGAAAGCGTACCCAAGACTGCATTCAGAACATGCTATGGGCATTATGAGTTTCTTGTGATGCCATTCGGACTGACGAACGCACCAGCGGTCTTCATGGATCTGATGAACCGCGTATGCAAACCATATCTTGATAAATTCGTGATTGTATTTATCGATGATATCCTGATTTACTCGCAAACGAAAGAAGAACATGAGCAACACCTCAGAACCATTTTGGAGTTACTGAAGAAAGAGAAACTTTATGCAAAGTTCTCAAAATGCGAATTCTGGATTCGCGAAGTACAATTTCTTGGTCACGTTGTGAATGAGAAGGGCATTCATGTAGACCCGTCAAAGATAGAAGCAATAAAGAATTGGGAAGCCCCCAAAACCCAAACTGAAGTTCGACAATTTTTGGGCTTAGCGGGCTATTATCGGCGATTCATCGAGAATTTCTCAAAGATAGCTCAACCGCTAACGACCCTTACTCAAAAAGACAAGAAATACGACTGGGGTTACAAACAGGAAGAAGCCTTCCAGCTACTTAAAAACAAACTATGCGATGCACCAATACTATCATTACCCGAAGGCACTGAAGACTTCGTGGTATACTGCGACGCTTCACGACAAGGTTTGGGTTGCGTGCTCATGCAATGCCAGAAGGTCATCGCTTACGCTTCAAGACAATTGAAGGTACATGAAAAGAATTATACCACGCACGAGTTGGAACTCGGCGCGGTGGTATTCGCCTTGAAGATCTGGCGACACTATCTATATGGTACTCGATGTACAATCTTCACAGATCACAAAAGTCTACAACACATATTTGATCAGAAAGAATTAAACATGCGACAACGACGATGGGTCGAGCTGCTGAATGACTATGACTGTGAGATTAAGTACCATCCTGGAAAGGCAAACGTTGTAGCAGACGCACTAAGTCGAAAAGAAAGGGTTAAGACCCTAAGGGTTCGAGCGTTAGAAATGACTATTCGAACGAACCTCATTGCACGTATTTGTGACGCACAACAAGAAGCTCTTAAGGAAGAAAACTGTAAAGCTGAATACCTCCGGGGTACATTGAAATATATGGTGCCAAATGAAGAGGGAACCTTGTACTTTAAGAAGCGCATTTGGGTTCTGCTCTATGGTGGCATACAAGAAGTCATTCTTGATGAAGCACACAAGTCAAGATACTCGATCCATCCAGGATCGGACAAGATGTATCAAGACTTAAAAGAATACAATTGGTGGCCGAGACTTAAAAGCGATGTTGCTGTCTATGTTGGAAAGTGCCTAACCTGTGCTAAGGTTAAGGCTGAATATCAGAAACCGTCTGGCCTACTACAACAACCAGAGATTCCCATGTGGAAGTGGGAGCAAATCTCGATGGACTTCATAACGAAATTACCCAGGACCCCTAGAGGGCACGACATGATATAGGTGATAGTCGATCGGCTAACGAAGTCTGCGCATTTCCTAATAATCCGAGAGAATGATAGCACTGGAAAGCTTGCTGAAATATACCTAAAGGAAATTGTGGCACGTCATGGAGTGCCTATCTCCATTATTTCAGACAGAGATGGACGCTTTGTCTCAAGAATCTGGCAATCTTTTCAGGAAGCCTTTGGATCTCAACTAGATCTAAGCACGGCATTCCATCCACAAACAGACTGCCAGAGCGAACGGACTACACAAACGTTAGAAGATATGCTTCGCGCATGTGTCATGGACCTAGGCGGCAGCTGGGATACTCATCTACCTTTAGTTGAGTTTTCCTACAATAACAGCTATCACACAAGTATAAAAGCCGCACCGTTCGAAGCTCTGTATGGCCGCAAGTGCCGATCGCCCTTATGTTGGTCAGACGCTGGAGATAAACGTATGGTTGGTCCTGAATTAGTACAATAGACAACCGACAAGATTATGCAAATCCGAGAGCACATTAAGGCGGCTCGAGATCGACAAAAGAGCTACGCTGATCAAAGACGAAAACCATTAGAATTCGAGGTGGGAGACAAAGTGTTGTTAAAAGTCTCACCTTGGAAGGGCGTAGTAAGATTTGGAAAACGTGGGAAGCTGAATCCCCGATACATCGGACCATTCAAGATTTTGGAAAAAATTGGTACTGTGGCGTACAAATTGGAATTACCGGAAGAACTTAATGGAGTACATGATACGTTCCATGTATCCAACCTCAAGAAGAGTCCAACACAAGAAAGCGTGATCATCCCTGCGGATGAAGTACATATTGATGACGCCCTCCGATTTACAGAACAACCCGTTAAGGTTACCGACTGGAAAGTCAACAAGACCATGAGGAGCACTGTTAAACTTGTCAAAGTACGTTGGAACTCTAAGCACAGACCCGAGTACACGTGGGAACGTGAAGACCAGTTCAAAGAAAAGTATCCCCACCTGTTCAAGAAGACTCCTGCGAGAGTTAGTTCAGCTTGAATTTCGGGACGAAATTCTTTTAACGGGGGGAGACTGTGACAACTGGCACCAAACCGGTAATTTCCGTACACTTTGATTATTATTTAATGACTACAATTATGTGCTTAAATGTCAACAATGTCTGATTACATACTATACAAGTGAATTCATGCATGTTTTATGCTACAAAATATTGCTTTATGCATTAACTAGAGCGTTGCGTCAGAAATACTAGTAAACTCACCGGTAAAACACAATATGCCAACAACTGTGCGGAAAGCAATCAGACAATAAAATTGGAGCCTAGGTGTAGGTCCAATGACAAGAATGCATTAAAACCCAAGAGTACATACAAGGGTTAACACATAGACTTTCCGGAGACTAAAATACGCACTAAAAAGCACCCGAAACGCACTTTAAGTGCAGAATTTTATTAAATGCAGCTATAATCAGCTTTTAAACATGTAAATGTCATGCATAATTTATGTTTTATCGTCCAGAATATTTCCCTAAGTGTCGGGAATTGAAAGGGTTACAAAAGGGTACATAAAAGACACCAAACGGTGAAATTTAACACTTAACGAATCGGTAATTAACCAAACAACCGGACATTAACCGGGACACTAAATTTTTGCCACATACATTGTTTTATTATTTTTGGCTAGTCGTGATCCCCGAATACCCTAACACCCACTAAAAAGCAACTAACTAACATAAGGAAGTTCATACTTGGAAATCTAACTAACCATTACAATCTAGTTACAAAATGTTACAACCAACCCCCCCCCCAACCGAACTCAGTCACAAGGACCATCACAACCATGCTTCAAATCTTGTCTTGGATTATATTCATTATTTTATTTGATTGGTTGCTTGTAAATCTTACCAAGATATGTGAACATATCTTATAAAATCATCGCCAAAGATCACAACCATACTCCACAAAAATTCACTCTCACCCTCACACTCTCTCTCCCTCTTTCGGCTCACCCCCAAACCACCACCATCACCACCACATAACCACGATATTCATCCATCTTTGAGCATCATTCAAGTGTAGAAGAAGGGTTGTAGGAGCTTGCAACTTGTGGAGCTTCAAAGGGGCTTGTTTCTTGCTTGTTCTCCATCTTTTTCTCATCACCTTCATCACTAGATCCTACCCTAGCCTTGTGTTAGTAGTAAGTTACTTGTACACCCTTGTTCATCTTGTTTTTGTGATCAAAAGTTGTAGTATGTTAGTATGTTCTAAATCACTAAAGAACAAGAACACTAAAGAGTCTAATCAAGAAACTTGAACCTAAAAGTTTACTTAAACCTTTACATAATGTTTACATAAGAATGAGACAGGAAGATGAAATCTTGTTGGATGAGGGTTGGTTAAATCATGCATGATATTTGATCGTTGGTTTCTTGATAAACCCGTTGTTCGGACATTTGTTGATACGATTTAGTAACGTTTAAACTATAAAGAAACATGCTGATTTACATTTTCAGCCAACTTCAAATGGCTGTAAACAGACCATAATAAATAGAAAAACAGAATTTCTGAAGCCTAAATTATGTATTATCGAAAAACGAATCAAATGGCACTGGAATCGTAATTTTTCGAAGTCGTTTACTATTTTTAAAAGTCTATTTTTGGACAGCAGCTCAAGCTGCATTTTTACTGCCAAAAACATGTGTTATATTCTTCATCATAACTTGAAACCTGAGTAGAACCAGCCCCTGAAATTTATACCGTAGATGATCACTGATGTCGTTGTGACCCTCCAACTGGAATTTCATAATACGGACTTACGATGAATTTTAAATGAATTATTCCGTAGGATGCGGTCAGAAAGTAACAAATCTGATCGCAGTTCGGTAAATGATTTTCTATAAAATATTGATAATGAACTGGACCCCGATATTTTTTACACAATAATATTTAATTTGTATAAGACATTCTGTAAAAATTTGGGAATTATTGGGATAAGTTAACCATTTTACTAAAATGTCCGAAAACAGTCCAGTTTTATATATATTAAAACTGAAACGACAAAAGTAGTATCTTGCATGTCAGAATGTCGGGTTGATTATTTGAGAATGATCTAACGTGTTATATGTTAAAGAAAATAATATGCTACTTAGCATGGACACCTCCATTTACAAAGGAGACTATGACGAAATTTTCTGAAAATCCTAACACTTAGTAAATATTTTCTAGACAAATGTTTGCTAGTGTGTTCTAAACTATGCTTTTCGAATATAAACCTCGCCATAATTTTTGTAACGAAAATACACATACAAGATACATAATTCGGGTGCAAAATACAAGAAACTTATATTTATTTTTGAGAAAATAATATAAGTAAGACGCATAGTTAAAAATATAAATTATTTTTAACACCAGAATACTTATACAAAAGATAGTGACTTGTACTTGTGCGATACAAGTCTAGTGACTAACGTTAAGAAAACACGTATAGGTCATGACGTTAATTAAGCAAATCCGTTGAAGTTTACGACGCATGAACGCAAAGTTGTGAGTTCATGCTCCCTCTTTTCTTTAACTGTTTTCAGTTTTCTAACTTCGGGGGTGAAATACATGTTACAAATGTTACAATGTTTATAAATGGTATGATACAAATACAAGAAGCACTCTTGGTGAAAACGAGTACCAAGTATGATGCGTTTTGAGGAATGATACGAGAAATCGTGTCACGAATAGGGTACCATAAGCACCATTAATCGTGTACATACTTAGACCGCAGAACAAAAGGTTAGATCTAACGGGTACAAGGGCAGCCCCACTCTTGGTGATAACTAGTACCGAGTAGTGTTTTTGTGTCTCCGTCGTGAATCGACAACTAGAAAAATGCCTATGGTTTGGTGACTTCCTATGTCGTGTCACATGTTAAAGGCTTTTCAACCCATTAACACCTGATACATATAGAAATACTTGATTTCTACAAGAATATGTGATTTATACAAGATACATACCATGTTGTTCATACAAAGTATACAAACGTACAATACAAAAACTGCATGAATTCACACCAACATTATGTTGACGTTTTTCCAAAAACTCACATGTATTTCAGGTAACTAGGATGGATGTGCGCGCGGTCTTACTCATGCTCGTGGATGTCGTTATGTTTATCGTTAAATAAAGTTGTAACTTTTAAGACTATATGTTATCTCATGTTGTAAACACTTAACTTATGTTTTCAGTAATGTAAGGTTTGAAGTTATTTTTGAGCATGTAGTATGTTTACCTTTCGTATGCAATGAGAACCTTTCATGATCACACCTCGTGCTTCCGCCGCAGAAAGCGGTGTGACAGAAACGATTAGGATTTCTGAAATCTTGCAGGGAGCAAGAATAGAATTTTTAAACAAAAAGTATATTGCAAATCTTTACCCAATGAATCTGGCAGGATTTGATATTGTATTAGGAATGGATTGGTTAATAGCCAATAAAGCCAGTATTTTATGTGATCAAAAGTCAATTCAAGTAAATTCACCAAAAGGTGAAAAGATCACAATTAAAGGAGATAAACCATCTAGATCCACTAAATTCATCTATGTGATGAAAACTGCGAGCTATATAAGAAAAGGGTCTATAGTGTATTTGATTTCTATAATCACTAACACTAAAGGAAACGAACTAAAAGACATTCCAGTAGTATCTCAGTTTTCAGATGTATTTCCGGAAGAATTACCAGGACTACCACCGGACAGAGAAGTTGAATTCAGAATCCATCTACTGCCAGGAACAGCACCGATTGCTAAAGCACCTTACCGTTTGGCACCAGCCAAAATGCAGGAATTAAAGAAACAATTAGACGAATTGTTGGAGAAAGGATTCATACAGCCAAGCTCATCACCGTGGGGAGCACCGATTTTATTCGTTAAAAAGAAGGACGGATCGATGCGTATGTGCATTGATTACCGAGAATTAAACAAGGTCACAATTAAGAACCGGTACCCATTACCGAGAATCGATGATCTGTTCAACCAATTACAAGGAGCTCGATTTTTCTCTAAAATCGATTTAAGGTCAGGATATCATCAATTAAAGGTACAGGAAGAGGATATTCCTAAAAACGCATTCAGAACAAGGTATGGTCATTATGAATTTACTGTCATGCCATTTGGTTTAACCAATGCCCCAGCTGCATTTATGGACATGATGAACCGAATATGTAAGCCATATTTGGATAAATTCATAATTGTTTTTATTGATGATATTCTAATTTACTCTAAAAGTAAAGAGGATCATGCAAAGCATTTGCATGCACTTTTAAGTCTATTAAGAAAGGAGAAGCTTTATGCTAAGTTTTCAAAGTGTGAATTTTGGTTAGAACAAGTACAATTTCTTGGACACCTAGTGAACCATGAAGGAATTCATGTGGATCCCACAAAGATCGAGGCGATTACCAAATGGAAAACCCCTGAGTCACCAACAGAGGTTAGAAGTTTCTTAGGATTGGCCAGTTATTACAGAAGATTTATTCGAGATTTCTCTAGAATAGCCATTCCTTTAACTAAGTTAACCTGTAAATCCATTAAGTTTGAATGGGGACCAAAGCAAGAAGAAGCATTTAGAATTCTTAAGCAAAGATTAACCCACGCACCCATACTAGTGTTACCAGAAGGAACTGAAGATTTTGTAATATATTGTGATGCTTCTAAGTTAGGTTATGGATGTGTGTTAATGCAACGTCAAAAGGTTATAGCTTATGCATCTAGACAACTTAAGAATCATGAAGAGAATTATTCAACCCATGATCTAGAATTAGGAGCTATAATTTTTGCCCTTAAGGTTTGGAGATATTATCTTTATGGTAGTAAGTTTACCATATTCACAGATCATCAGAGTTTAAGATATATTTTCGGGCAAAAGGAATTGAATATGAGACAAAGACGCTGGATGGAGATGCTTAGTGATTATGATTGTGATATCCAGTATCATGAAGGAAAAACAATTGTAGTAGCAGATGCTTTAAGCCGAAAGTATCACGAAAAGCCAAAAAGGGTACGTTCTCTTAAATTAAATCTACAAGTAGATTTAAATGATCAGATAAGAAAAGCATAAGAATCAGTAATCAAGGAGGATACTGAAAAATTAAAAGGTATGCTAAAGGAATTAGAACAAGGAACATATGAAATTTGGAGATTCCATAAGAAGAGAATGTGGATACCTAAATTAGGAAACCTACGTCATCATATATTAGAAGAAGCCCATAAATCTAAGTATACGATGCATCCAGGAAATGATAAGATGTACCAGGATTTAAGAAAGAATTTCTGGTGGATAGGAATGAAAAAGGATATAGCAACCTATGTTTCTAAATGTTTAACCTGTTCGCAAGTTAAAGCTGAACATCAGAAACCCTCAGGATTATTGCAACAGTTAGAAATGTCAGTGTGAAAATGGGAATTGATAACAATGGATTTTGTTACTAAATTACCCAAAACAAGAAAAGGTAATGATACAATCTGGGTGATTGTAGATAGGCTAACCAAGTCAGCTCATTTTCTACCCATGAAAGAAACTTTCAATATGGAACAGTTAGCTAAATTATATGTAAATGAAATTGTTTCATTACATGGAATTCCTTTATCAATCGTTTCCGATAGGGATAGTCATTTTACCTCTCATTTTTTGTCAAGTTTCCAAAAAGCAATGGGAACAAGGTTAAATCTAAGCACAGCTTATCATCCTCAAACGGACGGACAAAGCGAAAGGACAATTCAGACAATGGAAGACATGCTTAGAGCTTGTGTAATTGATTTCGGAGGTAATTGGGATGATCACTTACCTTTAATAGAATTTTCTTATAATAATAGTTATCACACAAGTATCAATGTTGCTCCATTCGAAGCACTTTATGGACGAAAGTTTCGAACCCTAGTCTGTTGGGCAAAAATTGGGGAAAAGCAACTATCTGGACCTGAGATAGTGCAAGAAACAACCGACAAGATTATTCAAATCAAGGAACGACTGAAAGCAGCACGAGATCGACAGAAGAGCTATGCTGATAACCGACGCAAACCATTGGAATTTCAAGTAAGAGATAAAGTCTTGTTAAAAGTCTCTCATTGGAAAGGAGTGGTAAGATTCATCAAACGAGGAAAGCTAAGTCCTAGGTATGTTGGACCTTTTGAGATTATTAGAAGAATAAGACTTGTAGCCTATCAGCTACAACTGCCAGAGGAAATGGCCGGAATACATGATGTATTTCATGTATCTAATCTCAAGAAGTGTTTAGCCGACGAATCACTGGTAGTACCTCTTAAGGATATAGAGGTAAATGAACAACTTAAATTTGTAGAAAGGCCTCTACAGATTGAAGACAGGAAAGTCAAGAATCTCAAGCATAAGAGATTAGTTCTGGTCAAAGTGAAGTGGGACTCCAAAAGAGGACCTGAGTACACTTGGGAGCTTGAATCAGAAATGCAAAGGAAATATCCACACTTGTTCCAGTAGATCTCGAGGAGGAGCTCTAAAATAAGGTGGGGAGGATATAACAACCCTCAAGAAAACCGACACCCTCGAAATATTTCTGACACCCTAATATATTTTAAAATGTCCCAATATGTCCCAAAATACACCCCATACGTGAAAACAGGCCCCGAATACGTTAAATATTATTAAAAATAATTAAAAATCAAGTTTTTAAGTTTGTCGCGGGCCGCGTGAGATTAAAAGTTGTGGCGCAGCCCGGTGATGACACGTGTCATCATCGTGGCGAGTCTAGTTGCTGACCCGGACCAGCTACACGTTGACCAGGGTTTGACGCGGACCGTGTAGCCCTGTGTTAACATTTACGCGGGCCGCGTAAAAGTTGAAGTCAGGCACTATATATAGAGGGCCTCGGATCGTCAGTCGAATTCGTTCAAAAACGTATTCTTTCTCTAAATTCTGAATTGTAGGCATAATCTACGGGTATTAAACCCCCCTAAATAGAGAGGTTCTGCTCCGTTGTAAGTATCATAACCCCTGGATACGTATTAGATACGCTACCCAATTGATCTAGGGTTCCGTAACGGCTGTCGTGGTTCTGCCCGACGTAGTCGTTGGAATGCCGTCTCGGGGAGGGTATTACTAATGTTAAAATGGGTTATTATACTAACGCGTGTGCATTTGTGTAAATTATAGATTGTCACCAGGAAACCCTTACAGAAAATCTAAGACAGCAATGTGAGTTTATCCGCTTTTTGTTAACCTTTTTGTAAATTGTTTTTACAAAACCTCACTTAATTAATTATATATTAAGCAGTTATTGAGTATTTGTAAGAATACAATTATCATGGTATGTTGGGGTTTTGTATACAAAATTTGTTACCACCTGGTCAAGGAGTAAAATTTCCACAAGTCGGGTCTGACAGTACCATGGATGTTAATTGGTATAACTTGGAAACAAATATAATTGCGAGATCGCCCTCAATACTGTACAATGGGTTTTATTTAAACTTGATTAAATTGGGATTCACTCACCAGTATTTCCCACTGACAAATGTTTTTAAAACGCATTTCAGGTAACAAACTGTGAAAACCAAATAGAAGCCAGCTGGACAGCACTGAAGGCTTGGAAAAGTGGCAATAAAGTTACCTAAAAGGAAATAGATGTTTTTCTTAAATAATATAGGACTTATTCCTATGAAAATGTGTGTATTGCAAACTTGGGTTTTATCCCATGTGTTTAATATTATGAAAATGTGGTATTTTACTCTGATCAAACATTTCCTAACTACGGTCCTGAAGAAAATTCCGCTGCCAAATTAGACAATACGTGATACCACCGAAACTGGCTTGCGGCCGCCCGTTCCCGGGGATTAGGGATCGGGGTTTACGACATTTTTCTTTGTTCCTTGATATCGACAGCCTCCTCCCCCTGGATGTGACCTTCACCCCTTTCAAGGGCTTCTTCAAGGGTTTTGGGCAGGCACTTATTGAAATCCCTGGTGAGATACTTGGAGGTGATTGCATTCATGAGGCCTGCAACCCTCATCTTTTCGTCAGTTCCCACATATGTCAACCTTTATTTATTGTATCTCTCAATGAAATCCCTGAGGCTTTCATCATCCCTTTGCTTAATTTAGAAGATCACGGTTGCATCTTTGACATACCTCATTTGTTTTGAAAAGTTAGCCAAGAAGCCTTTGCTCAAATCATTGAAGGTTCGAATGCTTCTGTCTGGTAAGTCATTGAACCAGATTCGGGCAGACCCTACAAGGATTTGCATAAACATAAGGCAGCATTCGACGTTGGACCACTTCTCAATTCTTACAGCCCCAGTGAAGATTTGGAGGTGATCTTCGGGATCTTCCGTCACATCATACGTTCTTATGTGAGATGACAACTGATGTGTGTAAAATGCAACATATAAATTACATCAAATGAGGTATAAAACTAATCCTTTTTTAGTACTAATATTGGAAAAAGAGTGTTTTTGTCTTCCTTTTGTATTTTCAGGATTAAATGAGCTCAAAAACGCAAAAGAAGCAAAAAGACAGCTAAATCCAACATAAATACAAGAAAAGGAATATTAGTGGACTGCCCGAACCCTCAACGGCACCTTCCAAAGCAAAATAGAGAAAACAGAAGACTGAACACGCCCCGTGCTCAGCCAGCACGGGGACGTGCCCAAGAAGCAGCAGAAAAGACAAACCTATAGAAGCTTCTATTGCCCATCACGGGGCCGTGCTCAGCGGACACGGGGGCGTGTCGAAAGTACAGCAGGCGCATTTATTGTAATTGCGAATTACAATTAATGAGGAGAGAAAGTGTCAGACGGACACGGGGCCGTGCCCAGCGGACACGGGGCCGTGTCCAGCTCTCTGTTCAGCCTATAAATAGGAGTGCTTGGATTCATTTCATCTCATCCCTTGGCACACCACCTCTCTCACACTTCATCCACCACCCACCACCATCACAACACCATCATCCACCACCATCATCCATTGTCCATCATAGAGTGTGTGAGTCGTCTCGGGATCCAAGATTGATCGTAAGAGTTCTTGACAATCAAGGCCATGTTTGCCTAAGTCTCTTACATCACTTGGTGAAGACAAAGTGTCTAGTATAATACTTTTTATTTCTAATCTTTTGCACTTTTTATTTGGTTTTGTATTAATGACTTTAATAACTAGTTACTTATGTTGAAGGTGATCTTTCCTTATCGTTTGTCCGTGGTGTCTTGGCATTATTTTACTGTCTATATAAAATAAAGGATTTTCACCATTCATATCTCCACGGTCTATATGGAGATATGTTGGCTACCTGGTAGGGGGTTAAGGGAATGGTTTGGTAAAGGTCTTGCCATTGTTCAGCGTTTAGAGGTCCTGCAATGGACCTGGGTCAAATTTAGTAGGACCTCCTTCAATACTTCACGGTATTGGATGGCGGGGGTCCAAACTCTTTGACCCCCTCATAAGTTAACTACTATTAATACTATAACCCGGCTATTTAGGACTGTATCCCTGCTGACTCAGACTACTTAGCCGAGGGTAACGTCACCGCCAAAAGCGGGGCCTACCACAATACTGCATTAATAACTTAATTCATTATCTTCCAATAATCCACCCTTTTAGGATTGTATCCCTGCTGACTCAAACTACTGGGGTGAGGGTAACGTCGCCTTCAAAAGAGGGGCCTACTACAATAACTAAGATAATCTCTTAATTATGTGCAAAAGTGCGGAAATAATCAAAGGTTATACTAGATACGAGTCGGAACCAAGTGATTCATCTTGTCTATCTGTTTTTATTTTTATTTTATTTTCAGCATTTTAGTTAGTTTTATTTTTCTTAGTTTAAAACATTTTTCTAAACTTTTATTTTGGTTAGACGTTGAGGATAAACCGGTACTAAAAGCTCTTGTGTCCTTGGACGACCTCGGTATCTTACCAACGCTATACTACACTCAACGATGGGTGCACTTGCCCATATGTGTGTTTAGTGTTAGTAAAATATCGAGTTTTATAAATTTAAAACTTGGCTAAAATAAGTGTTAAAAAGGGCTTAAAATATACACCTAAAATATACGACACTTTATCGCACATCAAGTTTTTGGCGCCGCTGCCGGGGACACAAGGATTTTGAGAAAGTTTAAAATCAATGGCCTAATCAGTTTTTCAAAACCTTTTCAAAACGCGCGCACATTTTTCTGCATTTTAGTTTAGTTTGCATTTACAGTAGCCTGAACACGGGGCCGTTCTCATTGAACACGCCCCCGTGCTGCATATTTTTAGCTAGATACCCATATACAGAGTCTGAACACGGGGTCGTGCTCGCTGAACACGCCCCCGTGCTCAACGTGACCAGTAACTTTAATTAAAACGCCCAGATACAGATCCTGTACACGGGGCCGTGTTCACCAGACACGGGGCCGTGTCCAGCCTTCTGTTTCAGTCTTTGTTTTCGTTTTCTGGTCCCGAGACTCAGTTGTGGTCTGCTGAGTGATTCTTATGGATCAATACTCAGGAGGTTACAACTACACCTATGATGAGGATGATTATAGGGGTAATTATTGCACTAATTGTTATAATGCACGTTCGATTCAAAATAATCACTCGTATCAACCATCCGATTCATACGCTTACTATGAGGAACCCAGGTACGAGCCATCAACTTCATACACATCCTATGAAGACCAAAGGTATGAACCTCCTCCCTCATACTCATATTTTGATGAACCAAGGTATGAGCCTTCTTACTCATACTTTGAGGAACCAAGATATGAGCCACCACCTTCATATGCTTATTATGAGGAACCTTGGCGTGAACAACCCACCTCATATGAGTATTATGAAGAACAAAATTACGAACCTTATCCATCATATGCTTACAATGAAGGACAATGGTGTGAACCATCAACTTCATATGGGTATTATGGGGAACAAAGGGTCGAACAACCGGAATCAAGCTTAGAAAATAATGATTCTTTTTCTATAACCGAAGTGACCGATAGGATATTAGAACACATTAGAGTTATCGATCGATGTATAAAAGAAGCTCGCGCAAGGGAAGAGGAGTCCCGCGCAAGAGAAGAATTAAAAAAGGAAGAGATAACTAAAAATGAAAAAATGGAAGAACAAATAAGTGAAAAACCGACACATGAGTTAAGCAACGAAAAAGGTGAGTCCAATAACGTTAAAATCCAAGAAGAGTCTAATTTTGAAGAAATTAATCTCTTGACACCTTCTTTCGAAAATCATTGTTTAGTACCCACTCATGCTAAGTTTTTAAAAGAGTTAAACACTAACACTAAAATTGACGAAACGGTAAGTGTTAAGTTAACTAATAATCAAACCTCGCTAATAAAAGAAGACCCATTTGAAATTAACATTACACCGGTTCCATGTTTCTTTCAAAATTCGTTTATTAGTAATGTCACAATCGATAAAGATCTTTGTGTTAACATAATGCCTAACTACATTTTCGAAAAATTAAGTATTAGTGATTTTTCTCCACTTCAAATACCCATTTTTCTATCCAATCGGAAAGTAATAAAATCAATCGGTATAGTTGAAGACGTTTTGGTTCAAACAAATCAAATGGTAATCCCAACCGACTTTGTCATCTTCGATGACGCTCCTCTAGTGTTGGGACGACCATTTGTAAAAACTCACGAAGCTTTGAAAAACCGGAAGTTCAGTAATTTACCTCTTCAATTAGGGGCATTTAAAAGAAGTGTCGATCTCGAACGATCAATGAAATATCCCTTCGGCAATAATGACCCCCTAATTGAAGATGAAGATGAACCACCCGATACAAGTGAAGAGATTGACCACTTTGTTGAAGAAGAGGTCGCCATAGAACAAACTTTTAAAGTTCTTGATCGAAACGAGCAACCAAATAAGGAGTCTCCTAAAGACCCACCACTTGAGCTCAAAGAACTTCCAAAAGGTTTGGAATATGCTTTTCTAGACAAAGATGGTAAGTTACCTGTAATTATTTCGTCTAAATTAGATAACTTAGAAAAAGAAAAACTAATCAATCTTTTGAAAAAACACAAAAATGCAATAGCTTGGAAACTTGTTAACATAAAAGGAATTAGTCCTTCTATGTGCACACACAAAATTTTGATGAATGATGACTACAAATCGGTCATCCAACCACAACGTCGCGTAAATCCAAATGTTCAAGAAGTGGTTAAAAACGAAGTCATCAAATTACTTGACGCTGGACTTATCTATCCTATTTCCGATAGTCCTTGGGTAAGTCCCGTCCAAGTAGTTCCAAAGAAAGGAGGTATGACGGTAATTACTAATGAAAAGAATGAATTAATACCAACGAGAACCGTCACAGGATGGAGAGTATGTATAGATTATAGACGATTAAATGAAGCAATAAGAAAGGATCATTTTCCTTTACCCTTCATTGATCAAATGTTAGAAAGATTATCCGGTCATAAATTTTACTGTTTCTTGGATGGTTTTTCAGGTTACTTTCAAATCCCGATAGCACCCGAAGACCAAGAAAAGACAACTTTCACATGTCCCTATGGAACTTTTGCTTATCGACGCATGCCTTTTGGTCTATGTAATGCCCCTGCAACATTCCAATGTTGCATGGTAGCCATTTTCCATGACATGATAGAAAAGATAATGGAAGTCTTCATGGACGACTTTTCTATCTTTGGGGATTCATACGACCAATGCCTCGATAACCTTGAACAAATGCTATCCCGATGTGAGGAAACTAACCTCGCCCTTAATTGGGAAAAATGCCATTTCATGGTAACGGAGGGAATAGTACTCGGTCACAAAATCTCAAGCGAAGGAATGGAGGTGGATCAAGCCAAAATAGATACCATTTCTAGGTTACCTCCTCCATCCTCCGTAAGAGCTATTAGAAGTTTCCTAGGGCATGCCGGATTTTATAGGCGGTTTATCAAAGACTTTTCAAAAATCTCAAGGCCTCTAACAAAATTACTTGAAAAAGATGCTCCTTTCATCTTTGACAAGGATTGCAATCAAGCATTTCTAACCCTAAAGGAAATGCTAGTCAATGCGCCTATCATGATAGCACCTGATTGGAAATTTCCTTTCGAAATCATGTGTGATGCTAGTGACTTTGCAGTTGGAGCTGTCTTCGGACAGAGAAAAGAAAAGCATTTCCACCCAATATATTATGCTAGTAAAACACTTAACGATGCACAAGAAAATTACACAACAACTGAAAAAGAGTTACTAGCTGTGGTATTTGCTTTTGATAAATTTCGTTCTTATCTTGTTCTTTCTAAAACTATAGTCTATACAGACCATGCAGCCATTCGATATCTCTTTAAGAAGCAGGACGCAAAACCACGTTTGATTAGGTGGATTCTACTCCTCCAAGAATTGGACATTGAAATCAAGGACAAAAGAGGAGCAGAAAATACCGCAGCAGATCATCTTTCACGTTTAGAAGACCCAGCTTTGGAGGCAACCAGGGACGAGCAAATCAACGAAAAATTTCCAACTGAATCCCTGGAAATGGTGGAATATAAGGAAGAACCATGGTACGCCGATTTTGCTAACTACCTAGCTAGCGGAATAGTCGCAAAAGGGTGGCCACATCATCAAAGAAAAAATTTCTTTGCCAATGTGAAACACTATTTTTGGGAAGATCCATATCTTTTCAAAATGTGTGCCGACCAACTCATCAGACGATGCGTACATGGTAGTGAAGCACGAAGAATTCTCCGCCATTGTCATGAAGGTCCATACGGAGGACATCATGGTGCTGCCAGTACCGCACGAAAGGTATTCGATTCAGGATTTTATTGGCCAACCATTTACAAAGATGCCCAAAATCTTGTAAAGACATGTGATGCTTGCCAAAGAACAGGTAATATTTCTTCCAAAAACGAAATGCCACAAAATGGCATTCTTGTTTGTGAAATTTTTGATGTATGGGGACTCGACTTTATGGGACCTTTCCCACCATCAAAAGGAAACAAATACATACTTGTGGCAGTAGATTACTTGTCTAAATGGGCCGAGGCCGAGGCACTACCAACAAATGATGGAAGAGTAGTGGTAAGGTTTCTGAAAAAATTATTCTCTCGTTTTGGCACACCTAAAGCTTTAATAAGTGATAGAGGTACCCATTTTTGCAACCATCAACTTGAAAAAATTTTAACAAGATATGGGGTCTATCACCGGGTTTCGACGGCATATCACCCTCAAACAAACGGACAAGCCGAAGTGACTAATAGAGGGTTAAAACGAATACTCGAAAAAACCGTAGGATTAAATAGAAAGGAATGGGCTGATAAATTAGATGATGCTTTATGGGCTTTTCGAACTGCTTATAAAACAACGATAGGTACAACCCCATATAAGCTAGTCTATGGAAAAAGTTGTCATTTGCCAGTAGAAATTGCACACAAAGCCTACTGGGCAATCAAAAATGTAAATTTAGATCTAGAATTTGCTGGTAAAAATCGATTTTGTCAAATAAATGAATTAGACGAACTTAGGAATTATGCATACTCAAACTCCGAGATTTATAAGGAAAGAATGAAAAATTTGCATGACAAACATATTAAACCTAATGAATTTCGGGTGGGAGACTTAGTTCTTTTGTTTAATTCACGACTTCGATTGTTTCCTGGTAAATTAAAGTCTAGATGGTCAGGGCCTTTTTCCGTCACCCATATTTTTCCACACGGTGCAGTAGAAATTAAACCTCGAAATGGGCCACCATTTAAAGTCAATGGCCAACGGCTGAAACTCTATCAAGGATTTATTGAGGATGAGGAAGAAGTGATCTCGCTTCAAACCGTGGAAGAATAAAAACATCATGCCTGGTAAGTTACGAACGATTGAGACGACAAAATAAAGCGGTAAGTTTTCTAAACCGTAGCTTATGGGAAAAAGGGGCACTCACACGCGCACAAAAAAAAAAAAAAAAAAAAAAAAAACTGCTCGGCACGAGGCCGTGTCCGCTGGACACGGGGCCGTGTTCGCGCTGCAGACGGGATAAAACCCCTTTTCTAAAACTGTTTCTTCATTCCACACGCCCTGTTTCCCCACAAAAGCTCTGGTTCCAGGCGATTTTTCGCGAATTTTCAACGTCTCTCACCGATCTAACAACGTCGAGGTATGATTCTATCACTCTTAGTAGTTAGATTAGTTACTTGCATGTAGTTAAAACACCACAAATTTGGGGAAAAATCTAGGGTTCTTGATGTTCATCCGAATCGAACCTAAAATTTTTGCCTAAATCTGTTTGCATTTAGTTAGATTAGTGTTAAGGGAAGTAAATACACTTAGATTGTTCATAGATTCACCCGATTTCTTACAAAAACCCCAAACCCTTGCTCTTGAACCGAAAAAGACAAAATTGATAAGGTAAACGGGATATTTTGGGAAAAACGGTGTTTAGGGTTTCATTTTCGGGGGAAACCGCGCCTATTGGACCAAAAATTTTCAAGTTTTCGAAACCGGGTCGAAAAATGAAGTTTTTGAGTAACAGACTTCTGGACACGGGGCCGTGTCCGCTGGACACGGGGTCGTGTCCAGCCCACTGTTTGCAGTTTTATCCGAAAACATTTCTGATTCGTGCTAATCTTTGGTGTATTCTTTCAGATGGCAAAGTTCACAAGGTTCAATGCAAGTGAGCTTGATGCAAGGGCAAGGTATGAGGTTCTTCAAACAAGACCCGAAGAGTACCCGAGGAGAGCTTGCACAGAACTGTTAACCTTGGTGAACCAGCTGAACCGATTTAACAACATCGTTACGGGACCACTAGCTGTTGCATTAAACACTAGGCTTCAGTCAGTGCATCAATGTACCATGGAGTTCTACAGTACCTTCAACTTCGATTCAAGGTGTGACCCATTTGACAATACTGGGGTTGTATTTCGGTGTGGAGGAACAATGTACTCGATCTCCATGGCACAGTTTGGAGCCATAATAGGTCTATATCAAGAAGAGGAATCGGGAAACGAAGAAAATACCGGGGGATTACGAGACTTGGAGGTAAATGAAAGACAAGCCGCATGGGCTCAAATCGGTGAAGGAATCTACGACCCTCGTAGCACCAAGAGTACAAAGCTGAGGGATCCGCTCTATCGCTACATTCATAGGATCCTCACCTACTCTCTAAACCAACGTCACGACAGTAGTGGTGTTGTAGGGTTGAAAGATTTGGTTGTCCTCCACTGTATCCACAACCAAAAGCCTCTTGATGTTCCATATCTCCTGTTGAAAAACATGCATCTCAACCGTCTTGCTCGAGCTCCAACGCCCATCTTCTGCGGAGGTTGGGTGTACCGTCTTTTTAAGCATTACACGCGAATTCCAAGAGCCTTTGAAAGAAGCCCATGGTCGGGACGAGTTGACTACCACATTTGCCGAGCCATGAACTTACTCTATGAGGCGGAAGACGGAACAGTGAGTTTCCAAAGAACGCAAGGCTATGCATGGAACCCACAGGAGGCCCTAGTTCTTCACGCACCACCTCCCCACCACCAGTATCCACCCCATGGTGATCCGGGTCAATCCTCCTCACAAGGAGGCGGTTTTCCTAATTTTCAAAGCTTACATGATCTTATGCAGGAAAACCTTATGTGTACCAGGAACGCCTACAACCTCGCCAACAACACATACCACCGGGTCAGAGCTATTGAACGCAACATCAACGATATACAAGACGATATCAGCAGCATCCGGGAGCATATGGCGGGACATGGGGATGGAGGTGATGATAGCGATGAAGATATGGATTAGAGGGTTTGGAGGAGCAGGAGCGGGTTGATGGCGAGCCCACAGGTTTAAGTCCCTTTATCTATCAAATGGTTGGTGGCCTGCGTGCCAGAAGTTGAACAATTTACTTTCCTTAAACACTTTTATTTTCCGTTTTATTTTTCTTTTACTTTATGCTTGGAACAATTAACTGTGGTAATGTAGGATGTTTGTATTGCTTGGTGTGGTATTAAGTGATGAAACAGGTACAAACCAAGGCTTGGGGTGCTAAGCCTCAGCACTTATAGGGCCAGGAAGGAAAAACCGGATAAAGAAACCTGTTTTTCGGGCTTTCAGACTGTCCACACGGGGACGTGTCCAGCCAACACGCCCCCGTGCTCACCTCCCAGACCTGCTGTTTGGCTTCTGTTCTGCAGAATTTTGTCAGACACGTGGCCGTGTCCAGTGGACACGGGGCCGTGTCCACCTTCTGTAAGTTCTTGTTACTGGCACCTGAACACGGGGTCGTGCCCACTCAACACGGGGCCGTGTTCAGTTCCGAGTAACACAAATTTTTGCTTTTTAAACACTATTTTACACATCTAATCAACCTAAAAATTTATTTTTGGGACACATTGAGGACAATGTGTAATTTAAGTGTGGGGGGGATGCTAAAACCTTGAATTTTGCAAGTCCTAAATACAAGCCTTACACAAAACTCTATTGGAACCGCTAATCACCCCAAATTTTTTCAAAAATTTCATTTTTTTTACTTGTCTAGGTTTAACTCGGGAAATTCAAGTTCTCAAAAAGGTTATATTTTTACGAATTTACAACCGATAGCGTAGTGATAAAAAGAACCAACATAAGAAAATTATGAAAAGGCATAGCAAACTTATTTAAAATTTGATTATACATACTTGATCACATAAAAACCCATTCCCACAAAAGTGAGTTTTGAGCCTTTATTGAGCACACAAATTACATATCATTTGACTAAATGCTCATTTTTCGTTTCTTGTGTGAATAGCCGCTTGGTTCTTACGACTCTAGAACTTGCCATGACAATACATTCCCGGTCCTTATCAACTTAAACCCGAGTAAGTAAATGATGGAGGCATTAGGACTAACCCTTTTTATTTCTACACCATTATTTTTCTTTTTCTTTTACCACCTACCCAAAAATCCCCCTAGTTAGCCCCTTTGAGCCTAAACCTTTTTCGTTTCATCACCCAAACAAAAACCCTTTTACCCACCAAAACCTTTTTATTTTTAACCCTTTATTTTAGTAACAAGTTCGGTTCTTCGATCAAAAAAAATATATATATATATATATATATATATATATATATTTTGATAATGATGAAGCAAAAAGAAAATAAACAAACAAGTTAATCAAAAATAACTTAGTTTGAATAAAAGCTTCATCAAAATAAAAAGTTGCAAAAATACGAAAACTGACACTTGTTACGCTTTTAACCTTTTTTCTAACCACTAACCCAACCACCTACCTTTAACCCTAGCCTAACCCTTAACCCGCAAAGTCCTCTTGATATCTACAAAGGTATAAAAGTTAAAAAGGAGGAGGATTGATTTCTTGGCAAGCCTATGGTAGGAATAAGTTCCATGCCGCTCTCGAGTGATTCACTAAAAATACACCTTCGGCCGAGTGTGAGTGATTTCCCCGCGAGGTATGTGAACTTGTATATAAATAAAATTTTAAAAAAAGGCATGTTATGCCCAAATAAGTAATTTCTTTTATGAAAAGTTCTAAATAAATCATTACGAATAGGAGTGTAAATAAATAAAAATAAAACCCAAAAAGATCTTGGAAATCCCGACACTCTACGACAAGCCCAAAACCTTCTCTTCTACCTATTCCATTTGGGAGTGTAAGCCACATATTAAAGAGTTTTGCTTGAGGACAAGCAAAAGTTCAAGTGTGGGGGTATTTGATGTGTGTAAAATGCAACATATAAATTACATCAAATGAGGTATAAAACTAATCCTTTTTTAGTACTAATATTGGAAAAAGAGTGTTTTTGTCTTCCTTTTGTATTTTCAGGATTAAATGAGCTCAAAAACGCAAAAGAAGCAAAAAGACAGCTAAATCCAACATAAATACAAGAAAAGGAATATTAGTGGACTGCCCGAACCCTCAACGGCACCTTCCAAAGCAAAATAGAGAAAACAGAAAACTGAACATGCCCCGTGCTCAGCCAGCACAGGGACGTGCCCAAGAAGCAGCAGAAAAGACAAACCTATAGAAGCTTCTATTGCCCATCACGGGGCCGTGCTCAGCGGACACGGGGGCGTGTCGAAAGTACAGCAGGCGCATTTATTGTAATTGCGAATTACAATTAATGAGGAGAGAGAGTGTCAGACGGACACGGGGCCGTGCCCAGCGGACACGGGGCCGTGTCCAGCTCTCTGTTCAGCCTATAAATAGGAGTGCTTGGATTCATTTCATCTCATCCCTTGGCACACCACCTCTCTCACACTTCATCCACCACCCACCACCATCACAACACCATCATCCACCACCATCATCCATTGTCCATCATAGAGTGTGTGAGTCGTCTCGGGATCCAAGATTGA
Source organism: Helianthus tuberosus (assembly GCA_030545235.1). Lineage (NCBI taxonomy): Eukaryota > Viridiplantae > Streptophyta > Magnoliopsida > Asterales > Asteraceae > Helianthus > Helianthus tuberosus. The sequence goes on from CM060397.1 coordinate 99,876,895, forward strand.
TCGTAAGAGTTCTTAACAATCAAGGCCATGTTTGCCTAAGTCTCTTACATCACTTGGTGAAGACAAAGTGTCTAGTATAATACTTTTTATTTCTAATCTTTTGCACTTTTTATTTGGTTTTGTATTAATGACTTTAATAACTAGTTACTTATGTTGAAGGTGATCTTTCCTTATCGTTTGTCCGTGGTGTCTTGGCATTATTTTACTGTCTATATAAAATAAAGGATTTTCACCATTCATATCTCCACGGTCTATATGGAGATATGTTGGCTACCTGGTAGGGGGTTAAGGGAATGGTTTGGTAAAGGTCTTGCCATTGTTCAGCGTTTAGAGGTCCTGCAATGGACCTGGGTCAAATTTAGTAGGACCTCCTTCAATACTTCACGGTATTGGATGGCGGGGGTCCAAACTCTTTGACCCCCTCATAAGTTAACTACTATTAATACTATAACCCGGCTATTTAGGACTGTATCCCTGCTGACTCAGACTACTTAGCCGAGGGTAACGTCACCGCCAAAAGCGGGGCCTACCACAATACTGCATTAATAACTTAATTCATTATCTTCCAATAATCCACCCTTTTAGGATTGTATCCCTGCTGACTCAAACTACTGGGGTGAGGGTAACGTCGCCTTCAAAAGAGGGGCCTACTACAATAACTAAGATAATCTCTTAATTATGTGCAAAAGTGCGGAAATAATCAAAGGTTATACTAGATACGAGTCGGAACCAAGTGATTCATCTTGTCTATCTGTTTTTATTTTTATTTTATTTTCAGAATTTTAGTTAGTTTTATTTTTCTTAGTTTAAAACATTTTTCTAAACTTTTATTTTGGTTAGACGTTGAGGATAAACCGGTACTAAAAGCTCTTGTGTCCTTGGACTACCTCGGTATCTTACCAACGCTATACTACACTCAACGATGGGTGCACTTGCCCATATGTGTGTTTAGTGTTAGTAAAATATCGTGTTTTATAAATTTAAAACTTGGCTAAAATAAGTGTTAAAAAGGGCTTAAAATATACACCTAAAATATACGACACTTTATCGCACATCAACAACTTAATCCGGGTTTGGAAATCATAGTCAGCAATTTGTTGAGAAAAACAGAACAAATTGCTTGGCTTGCATGGTTTGGCAAGATCGTCTTCTGCTTTTATGGCCGGATGTTTGTTGGTGTTCCATTGGGTGGCTAGCACTTGGTTAATGAAATGCTGCCAAGGGAAGTTTGCCATCATTTGGGCCATCATCTGTGGCATGAGGTTGAAGCCTTGAAGGCTTTCTGGTGCAGCCATATAGTTCATTCCCATAGGGGCACTCATGGCAGCACTTCACACCAAGGGAAGAACGGATAAGGCTTGCTCCCATGTAGTAGACACATGAGGTGGAATGCTTGAAACTGGTGACTGTAGCAACTGATCCAAGGTTAACTCGTGTCCTAATGGTGCACCGGTTGTCACCGGCTTAGAAGAGAACAAAGGAAAGGTGGTTGGATTTGGCCTTGCAACTGCATATGGACTAGGATTTGGCGGAGGGTGACTAGGACCAGCTTCATTTCTTGACACGATAGGTTGTGAGCTTACAAAAGGGGTATAGGTGGCCTAGGTGACAATGGGGGCTCTGGCTCATCATAATCCAACCTGATTCTTAATCCCTTATCCCTTTCTCTACTCACGTACTTGTTAAGGAGAGATCTTAACTATAGAAAGTTGCTTGCAACCCCGTCTGGTGTCAGGTCGATGCGTGTTGGAGTGATTCCCAGAGTTGAGAACGAAGTAGGCATAGCCGGTGGAGTTTGGCTAGCACTGGGTGTAGAAGTACGTGGTACTTGGTTCACCTATCCCGGAGATTCTCCTTCAGACATGATGATTTTATCAAAGTTGGAGCTACACTACTGGTCTTCAAAGATGAACTTAGTGGCGTAGCCCCACGGTAGGCGCCAACTTGTTGCTGCAACAAATATGAGACCAAGAATAGTAGAAAGACTGGTTAGGCAAAAGGCTTCACGAGTCCCGTTTTGCCTAACGCGGGTTACGAGTCCCCCTACGTAGGCTGGATCACTTCTTTATCAATTACTTGGAATTCAAGGCCGAGAGAGACTCAACCCAGATTCTATGCATGCAATGTGATAGTTGTATTGCATGTGAAGAATAGAATATGCAATGTGCATATCCTAGAGAGAGAGTCAGATTTCAGAATGTCTTGTTAGACGTCCGGGTGTGGTCATTTATAGAGAAGGACAATTCTCAAATAGGAAACCTTTGACTAAGTGATCAAAGTATGCAGAGAGGGGGTTGCCCGTTTTGGAGGGTTGAAGGCTTTAACCTGCGGATAAAAGAGTGCCTCGTACCACATGTTCTCTTTTGCGGCTGAGCGAGGATGTAACACGTAAAGTGTGATGGGACGTGACCTTGTCCCATGCTTTTTGTTGTTCACCACAGCTGGGTCGTCGATTGAACCCTTTTAACCTTTTAAGCTATATTGCACTTAAGTTAGTTTCTTAAGCTTGAGCTACCTTCATCATCAATACCTATAGAAAATCTATGACAGTGATGCTCTATTGTAATTTTGTTTTTTAATCATAGTTTGTGCGCCATTAGTTATAATCTAATAAAAAAATGGACAAAAAGGTTTTTGTGGGTCAATCCAGTGTGACCCTTATGGCCTTATTAATACCTGTCCATTTTAACCCGAACCGTTTTGACCTGTTCTACTCTTTTTGTTGTCTCTAAATTTAAGCAATAATATTAAGAACATTTTTTTGTAATATCAACCACGAACTCCACTATAAGAATCGGATTACTGAGTATCGCAATGATTGTAACATGTTTGTTTATAATTGTCACTGTAATTGATATTTCAGGTGTACGAACTTCCTCTTTCTTGGCCCTTTCTCTATCAATTTCAGTATTCGCTTACTGATGATGTGAGTCACAACATAGGTGTTCATGTACATGGGGTTGAGTTGGTTAATGCTTATCGTATTGCTTCTTCTGATCTTTTTTTATTTGTTTCATGTTAAGAGGAAGATATGGAGTTCAATTGGAGAGTCTATATAATTAATATGTTAGATACAACTTCAATGGTTTTGGATTTGGGCGCCAGAGGTAGCTTCTCCACTACCACAGCCAAAGGTTTTGGATTTTGCGTGACAGCCGACGTGTTACAGTTCTCCGACGATTGCAACTTCCTCCTGATCAGCTTTCGCGTCGTCCTTTCCAGCTTCAAATACTTTAACTCCTCTTCATTTTGTGAGCGCTTCCTCTTCCCACTATTGCTCACCACCAGCAACAAGAAAAAGAAAGTGAAATTCTCGTGATCATTCAAATGTGGCTCAGTTTTGTTATTCCAGGGATTTACCAAAGTTTTGAAGATGTGCACCCTTGGTCTTTCATGTCTACTTTATTAGACTTTTGCCTTTGAAATTCTCATGATCATTCAACATTATTTTGCCTTTCATTTTGAGTTTTTGCACATCATTCATATAGATAGGCACACATAAATATATCAAGTCAAGCCACATAGCTTATACATCATGAAGACACTTTACTCATGATTATCCTTTGAACAAACATTAACATGTATACTTTAGGTTTGGGGATACTATGTCAAGTTCTTATTTGTGCATGTTGACTTTTAAGTCAACAAAACATCTTATTGGTATATGCTTATTTTGAGCAAAATACTTAACCAAATTCTTCACTTACTATACTCTAAGTAACCTTATGCTATATACATCCACTTGAACCCATTCCAATAGTTAAAACTAAAGTTAGATCCTTCGGCCTGTTGAATTAGGCATAAAATTCACCAATTCAAGTTCACTTAGTTCAATTAACATTTTCAAAAACTTAGGTAATTAAGTACACATGGTCATTTACAGCCAACATTAGCTAATTGGACTAGTCTATTTATAAATTTAGCATTTGAATCTATTTTGCCTTAAAACACAATTTTAATCGAAAGAACTATTTTTGTAATATAATCATAACACTCAGTTAGTATGATTAAAACACCATTTACTCAAAATCCAGAAGAACACATATATCCAAATCTTTAGTTAGGCTACATATTCACCAGTTATTAGTTATATATACACATCACATATGATTTTTTTTACATATATAGATGTCCTAGTTAGTTACCACCAGTTTCTAAAAATTAGGCTTTTAGTTTTAAACCTACCAAGAGCTTGATTTACCATTTTTTTTTAAATTTGACTATATAATTGGAACCAGTAGTCGGTAGAGTTTACCTAGTCTCACACTCTCACTCATCACATGTGATATTCTAAACCATAAAAAACCACTATAACCATTGATTTCAAGAATTTTCGCAAGGGTTCATACACCTATAAATGCCCTAGTTTATACTTGATTTACCAATTTCTTGATTTGACTCTATAATTGGAACCAATTATTTAGCTAGTTTCACTTATTGTATGTGATGATTATACACCATTAAATTCCACTAGAAGCATTGTTCTTTAGAATTTTGTATAGGTTCATAAAACTATCAAAATCTCTACAAATGAAGCAATTGAATGAACGAAAGCCTAGCATGTTGATTCCAAGTGATATCATCATTTAGAAAGGTAGAAACATGATTGATTAAATATGGCTTAGGAACTTAATTTGGAGCACACGTCCACTAAAAAATTAATCAGAGTATATCTTAGAATAAATGTGGCTCAGTTCTATTATTCGAGGAATTTACCCAATTTTTGAAGATGTCCACCCTTGGCCTTTTATGTGTAACTAGGTTTACGACGTCGCTGCGTTGCGGTGAACTTCTTTAGTTATTTACTCTGTATTTACATGTGTTTTAAAAAAAACTACGAACGCGTTTTGCACGGAACCGCTGACAAGAATAAAAAGAAAATGTACAAAAAAAAAACACGAAAAGAAAATCAACCAAAACGTTGTATGGTAATGATGTTGTTCGTATAAAACCCGTGGTCAGAGATGAGCAAATGGTACTGGGTACCGGCCGGTACTGAATTTCCTGAACCGAAAGATTTTAAGTACCAATTTGGTACCGACTTTTGGCGTTACTACTACTGGTTCGCTATCGGTTTTTAGCTTCATATACCGGTACCGTAACTGGTATCTTCGGTACCAGTACCGCTTCGGTATCGGTTGGCACCGAGCTCATCCTACCCATGAAACAAAAAAAAAATCATTAAAAGTTGAAGAAAATTAACAAAAAAATTGTATGATACCGTTGTTGTTCGTACAATACCCGTGATCAGGAATGTGCAAATAGTACCAGGTAGCAGTACCGAATTTCTCAAACTAAAAGATTTTCAATGTTAATTCGGTTCCGACTTTTGGCGTTTTCTGTACCAGGCCGGTGCCGGTTTTTACCTTCATCTACCGATACTGAACAAGATCGTATGAGTATTTTCGATACCAGTACCGATTCAATACCGATTAAAACCAAGCATATCCCAACCCGCGATACTAAAAAGAAATCATTAAAGTTAAGAAAAAAAATATGAAAATGTATTAAACTTAAAAAGTAAAGAAAATAATTATTATTATAACATTAGAATAATAAGAGTATAACTATTCATTGACTTCTATTTTTAATATATAGATATAGATAATGAAAATGTATTAAACTTAAAAAATAAAGAAAATAATTATTATTATAACATTAGAATAATAAAAGTATAAAAATATATATAATATAATATTATAATATTATAATATTAAAGTTACTATTCATTGATTTCTATTTTTAATATAGAGATAAATTAAACTTAAAAAGTAAAAAAAATAATTATTATTATAACATTATCTATATTTTAAAAATAGAAGTCAATGAAGAGTAGCTCCATCCGCTAACAAAGAATCTTGCGTGCTACACCCACATACCTGTAATCAACCTAACATACATGCAAAAGTCAGCTCTGTTGAGTGAGTTCTACGGTTAGTTTCAACAAGTAATTCAACCCCAAAGCATTTATTACAAAACATTCCAATATACCCAGAACTGCCAACGTTCCCAAGAAACCTCAATCCAGTAATCTCCCATTACAAAACATTCCAATATACCCAGAACTGCCAACGTCCATCTTGTCTTTCCATTCTCCATTCCTAACATTCACACCCCCAACATTTTTCAATTGGTTTTGGCATCCCTATTTGAGGCTCTAATATACTTGTTATAGGACAATCTTTTAAAGCTCTACGTGGGGTCTTTGGATCCTAAAAGACCAACCTTTCCATCCCACATCTGGTTGTGGATCCATTGTTTTCCCATCCTATGGACTCATCAATTTAGAGATAACCACTCCCAACCAATTGGATATGAGAAGTGCAATCATATGCATGTCCCCGTGCATGGTTGCTCATCCACGACAACTCCCTGTAAAATTGGATTTACATTGATTCAAGAAAAGTTCAACAAACTCTTAATCCCAATGTGCAATGACCATTTTTCATTTGGAACAATTTCGTTGGAAAAATTTCGGTCGTCTAACTCATGTCGACCACCACATTCGAACATTATCCCTTTTGTGGTTAATCCATTACCCTTTTCTCGTGATCCATTTTCCAACCCTTCTAGAACTGAAGCAAATCACACAACCCCTCACAGCTTCATGTTAATGTGACACTCCTGGGAACAAAGATCTTCCAAGCAAGTTGACTCGATGTCATGGGATCTTTTAATTAATCTTATCCCACTACCATAGTTTAGCTATCTCTATAGAAGTTTTGAGATAACGACTTCGACATACCAACTTTATGAAGGTTCGAAGATGCTATAATACCACTTGTCAAAACATTATTTTCTCAACCTTCCATGTAACACTTCTTCCCTAATTACTAAATTCAACCTTTCACTTTATCGCCTTAGCAACTTTCAAGAAAGCAATATGAAAGCTTTTATAGACTTTTAGAGACATTTAGAAATTAGCTTTACAGGATGATGTCCTTGCACAAATGAAGGTTTCCCTCATATACAAGTTGTCATCCTACTAGAATGCTTATATTTTAGAGTATTGATAAAGATCTATGAACAGAACATTGATATTTCGTTGAAAATATCTCGGTACTCCAAGGATTTCCAAGAGTTCCCTATAACTATCAATGCTATCAAGGAAACCTTGCGCAAAATTTTTGAAGAATCTTTACCTATTAAAGAAAAATGATCATAAGTTTCAAGTATGTACGGAAAAGAATCGAAAGTCACACAAGCAACTTAGCACGTTTTATTCAATAGAATGTGAGGAACGTTACCAGATATTGAATTCCAAAAATCACCATCAAAGAAAGGAGTACCATCAAATAATGACAAGTTCACAAACTTCAAGTTTAATTTCATTTTCTTAGGCTTTAGGGTGTGGTCATGACCCTCAAGACCATCATTACCCTTCATGACAGCGTTATGTCACCCCACTCTCATCCATCATCCAAATCCACCATCCTATATGGTGTGGTCATGACCCAAACCACTATCCCCATTTTTTCTAAGTTTATTTTGTGTAGAATATATTTAACTAGTTAAGGAAATGGAGGTGCATGGCTGTCATTGTTTAATCCATGTGAACCATGGTGGTTCCCTAAGAGGGTGGTGTAGCACATCACCATCTTAGGCGGTAATCCATGACCCATCACATGCCCCCATACCCCATAGCCTTATTAATTACTTAGATTGAGTTATCTTTTTTTTTCAAAGAGTTAGATAAAGAAAAGAAAAGAAAACCGATCCAATAAACCTAGTTTCGTTATTAAATCATGTTACAATAAAAAGTAAAGAAATTAATTATTATTATTATTATAACATTAGAATAGTAAAAGTATAAAAAAAAACTATATATAATATTATAATATTAAAGTTACTATTCATTGACTTCTATCTTTAATATATAGATAATTACAATAAAAAGTAAAGAAATTAATTATTATTATTATTATAACATTAGAATAATAAAAGTATAAAAAAAACTATATATAATATTATAATATTAAAGTCACTATTCATTGACTTCTATTTTTAATATATAGATAATATATAGATAATTATTATAACATTAGAATAATAAAAGTATAAAAAAAACTATATATAATATTATAATATTAAGGTTACTATTCATTGACTTCTATAGATAATTAATATTAATATATAGATGTAGATAATGAAAATGTATTAAACTTAAAAATTAAAGAAATTAATTATTATTATTATTATTATAAGATCTATTATATATAATAAATGAAAGTTATTAGGGCCACGTGTCAGTAGATGAGGGCTACCTTTTTTCCCTTTCCCCAAAAGTACCACTCCCCTCTTTTATCTATCTCATCTCTCATTTAGGGCTTCTCCACTTTCTCTCTCGCTCTGCTCTATTCCGGTCCAGATGTTCAGATGAACGCTCCGAATCAAGGTTAGATTATCAATAACTTCCATTCTATAAGTGTCAATCTTTGTTTTCATTGTTCACTCATTCGATCTTCCTGCGTCTTTACCTATGGTTGTGCTTCTGCTAGGGTTCCGCTGTGAACTTGATGACGGAGATGATCGGAGGTTGTCGGCTCTGCGGCCTGCAGTTCTCTTGGTTAATTTTTGGTCAGGTTTGCTGCAGGGCCGTTCCTAGGTTTTCGGAGACCATAAGCGAACTTCGAAGGGGAGGCCTTTTTTGCAAAATTACCCTTTCAACAAATAAATGTTATATCGATCTTTTCGTAATCTAACGGATTAATAAACATTTTAGCTGCAAATTTTCATTTAGAAGCCTCTCTACCTAAAACATGCATAGTGAGGTTCCACGCACAGGATATCCAACGGCTAAAAGTTTACCTCCTGGTTTTGCATTCCCCATTATCTGCAAACCCTCAACTCCTGGGCCATCTTCAAGTAAAAAATACAGCATGTTAGCAACTATAACAAAGTTAAAACCCATGGCTAGTTAATATAGGGTCATACGGGCTGTTTAACGAATCAATGGTAACGTTTGTATACTTGCCAGTCTGTCAACACTTTTTACATCCTTAGTTAAGGTTTTTAATTTACACGCCAGTTTCAAGTATAATGACTACATCAAATTACCTTCTGAAGCGTAAGAATCATTCGCATAGCTAATGGGCGCTGGTTGAGAGTAATCCACTCCCTTTCCAAGGTTTCCAAAATTCTCTAGCATATATGTTTTATGTCAACTCCATTTGCTTTGTTTTCAGAAATGGTGTTAAGACTTGTAACATTGCAAGCTTTCGAAAAACATAAGGAAATTAAAATTACTTGTTGTCTGAGTGACAACTCAAGTTTGAATATGATCTCAGCCATATTCGGCCGCTCTTCATGATCTCTCATCTCTAATCTTGTTATTTAGGCACTAGGCTTGGTTGTTTGCAATTTCTCCTTTGCTATACTAAAATCTCAGATTCATAACATGTCTTTCATGAAATTAAAATAGACAGATAACCAAGCCTAGTGCCTAAATCGAAGAACTGACCTAATTCCCAAATCAATCAAATCTTATAACTACAACAATCTGCAAGTCGCTAATAATCCTTTCTTCTTCGATGATTTGAGCAGTAACAACATATATTTTCGTTCTAAAAACTGCATGTAAGACCCAAAGTCCGATAAACAAGTCAAACGGTTTGGTTTTTTTTTGTAATTGAAGAACTGATTTATTGTTTATCAAAACTGAATTGGTTTAATGGTTTGTAGGATCGACCGGCAACAAATCGAAGAACTGAAGAAGATACATATTGTTTATCAAAACTGAATTGGTTATTGGTTTAATAAATTACTTACCGACGATACATGTTGCGCATGTTCGGATACTCTCATTCTGCAGCCGCTTTGACGACCTTTTGTTCTTCAATTTCATCTGTGCGCTGTCTGACTGAGGCCTTTTATGTTTGGATACATGGTTTGGACGGGCCTTTATGTTATGGGTTGTTTACTATAAAACTCAAAATGGGCCTAGTATAGAAAAAACCCATAACAAATTTGGAGGCCTTTCAATTTGGGTGGCCCTAGGCCTATGCCTAGGGTCAAAAGCCCATTGGGCCGGCCCTGGTTTGCTGTTCAATTTTGATGTTCACCTATCTAATTTTCATTTTATTTTTAGACTTTTATATGATTTTGAGGTCGATTGAATGGTTATGCTGTAATGGATTTGAGGTTTAGGGTTAGTTATAAATATATTTTTTCATTTTTCCATCTTCAGTTTTAGGTTAGGGTTTGTTTTATTTTTTGGCTTCTATATGATTTTGAGGTCGATTGTTTGGTGACTTGCTATTGTTGTTTGTTGTTGTTTGTTGATTAGGCTGGTGACATCACCGACCGACTCCAACGACATCGAAAGGTTGTAGGACTTCGAACGACAAATATCAGGTGTTTGGTTTCATTTTTTCTATGTTTTACTTATTTTCATATTATGAAATTTGTGAAATAAGGTAAAAATGGCCATTCTAATTACCTGAAGATTGCGTATGATATCCTTTTAATTTTAATCGCCCAACAAGTTTATTGGTTTGTTTCTTTGTTCTTTGATTATTTGTTAGATGTACACATTCTACAGAATGTAGTTAAGAGCCGCACATAAATCTGACCAGTTATGGTTTCGGCAAGTATCGGATGGTTGGATGGTTGAATTAGTTTTATTTTGGGTATTTTTGGATGATTTCATCCATTTCTTTAAATAGTTCATGATTTAAGATGCAGTTGAAGGTATCTTTTGAGTGAAATGAATGTTGATTTATCAGAAGATGCAGTTGAAGGTATCTTAAATAAGGTAATAATTGCATTACATCCCTGTTGAAAAACAGAATCGATAAATTTAGGGAAAATGAGGTTGAAAGATGATAAGCCAACAGTGGAGGATCTCTTTCTACAGCTTCGATAAATTCAGGGGTATTCTCAAATAATGCTTCCTAGATGCTTCCAAAGAAGCAGCAGTTTGGACATTTGTCGGTCTTCAAACACCTATTATCTATTATCTATTATGTATTATCTATTATATATAATAAATGAAAGTTGATTGGTCAACATCTGTTTGACTTTTGGTTAACATCTCATTTAGTATTCAACAGACGTTTGAATAACTCAAACAGTGGTTTGAACATCTGTTTGACTATTGGTCAACAGTTGGTGGAAACCCATGTTAGGTTGAACAGTGTTTTGAAGAGGAAAACAATGCTAAAATATAAGAAGACAGTGGATCTGGTAAAACATATGTTTGACTTTTGGTCAACATCTGTTTTCCCGATTAGATTGGGTGTTAGATTGTAGTTCTTTAAGTCATTGTTTCGTTTTCTTGAATTCTATGTAATTTTGTAAAGAAGTACAAAAACAAACATTTTTACTAAATCTCAAATCACCCGATCACGTAAATGCATTGAAGTAAAAGTGGAAATGATGTTATTTATGTGGTCCTGTTGTGCTTTTGTTTGACCTCTAATATGGGTTCATTATCTAATCCGGTGATGTGAAGACATTGTTGTTGAATCCAATGAGATGCTTGATGTAATGAGATCGTATTAATAACAAGTAATAATTAATATAACTAAGTTTCCCTAGCCCGGGAAGCAATCCCGGGTAATAACCTATTTAGAATAATAAAAAATATAAAAAAACTATATATAATATTATAATATTAAAGTTAATATTTATTGACTTCAATTTATAATTTATTAGACTTTTGACACACGTCACTATCGCAAATTTATTAATTGAAACTATAATATTCTAATAAATTTATTAATTGAAACTATAATATTCTAATTGTATATTGAAATTTAGGATAGTACAAGCTTCTAACTAAAATACTTTATAGAATCAATACCACTAGAGGAAAGGCTTTATGGCCAATGAATTTGTTAAATCTATGTCATTTGAGAAAGCTAATGTCATGTCATATTTAATATTTATGTTTCATTAAATGATAAATTTAATGTATCGAAACTTTGAAAAATTCAATAGAACTCCTATATTTACATTCCAACCATTCAAATAAAAAACATAAAACATGATTCCCACTACATCCATTCTATATTCATTCATTATTAGATGGATATAGAAGCTCTTGGAGCTCCATTTCGAATCTTCAATATACAATTACCAAATTGCCAAAAGTCAAAATCATGACCACCTATTGAATTATCCTATATATTAATAAACCAACCTTATGAATAGTAGTTGTCACTTCATAATCAATAGTAAACTTTCCTTATTGGTTCACGTACATCCACTCACATATAGACACGTGACAAGTACATCCATTCACATACAGACACGTGACAAAGTTAATGAATATCATAGGGAAAAAAAGTCAACAATTTCGTCTAATAACAAAACCCACCCGAAACACTACCCACCCCCACCCGAAATACCCATCCCCCCACCTGAAACACCCTCCACCCCCACCCGAAATACCCATCCCCCACCCGAAACACCCTCCTGGACGAAATGGAATGGCCCTTTAGCAACTTTTGTTGACTTTTTCATAACACTTAATTTTTTTTTTAAATACTTAAATATTAAAATACTTATTACTTACTATACACACATATTAATATGTAATTCAGTTAATAAAACAAGGGGGTTTTGGGCCGTAAGCTTGGGCCGAGAGTAAAAGAGATTAGGCCACTTCGTCGTGGGCCATAGGTTTAATTATTGGGTTAGGGTGTTTGGGGCCGAAAGTATGTTGGGCCGACGTAGATTCGAGCCGTGTCACGTTTTGGTTTCCAATAAAACGTACCCTTTTTAAGTGAATGGGCCTTTGGCCCAAGTAGCGATCAATGGAATGGGACTTTGGCCCAGTTGCGATCAATTATATATTTTTTAAGATTACAAATTAAATGTTTTTAAAGAAAAATAGTTAGAATTAGATTAGAATTATTTAAAATTAGTAACATGATTAAGAGATGAGCAAATGGTATCGGGTATAGGTAACGGTACAGGTATATGAAGGTCAAATCTGGTAGCAAACCGGTACCAGGAAAGCAAAAGGTTGCTACCGAATTGACTTAAAATCTTTCGGTTCGGGAAATTCGGTACCGGTACCCAATACCATTTGCTCATCTCTGACCACGGGTTTCATACGAACAACATTATTATGATAAAACTTTTTTTGTTGATTTTCTTTCGGTTATCTTTTTGTTGATTTTCTTTCGGTTGTTCAGTTTTGTCGCCAGTCAGCGGTTCTGTGCGTAACGCGCTCGTAGTGATTTCAAAACATATGTAAACACAGACTAAATGACAAAAGAAGTTCGCCGCAACGCGGCCATAGTAATAAACCTAGTTCAATAAATAACAAAACCCTAATAACTACTTTGGGTAAATACCCAATTCTAACCTCAAAAACTTATTTTGTGAGTAAAAAAGAAACTTACATTTTCACTCCAATTCTAACCTTAAAAACTTATTTGAGTAAAAAAACCTTACATTTTCAATACTTAAAGCAACACCCCATCACAATCACATCACACCAAGTCTTCCACTCCCCACCACGGTCACCCAGTGGCGGAGGTAGTGTTATTGTAGGGGTAGCATGGGCTACGGCTCAACTCCGTCTATGTAGTGTAAAATTTTTATTTTTTCGATTTTATACCAAAGATACCCCTGATCTCAAAATAATTTTCTTTTTGGGATACCTCTAAATATCTGGACTAGATCCGCCACTCCGGTCAGCCATCACCATGCAAGCAACCAACAGCCACCGCACCCAACTTCTGAAGATTCAACTTGACAACCGTATCCGTAAACATCTTAGTATCCTCCACCGTATTCCCTTCAGGAACATCAACAACATAAGACTCCAACACAATGGTGTAAATCTTATCACCTTCACTAAACTCATTAACCGAAGTGACCGAACAATAGTTATTCAACCGGTGTTCACCACCCACAACTCTAAAGCTCAAGATATGCTTCTCATCGTCTACTAGTTCGAGTCTTTCGGTGCTAGTAGACGCTGGGAGGCCGGAGATGACCGTAACTTCCCGGATACTGCCCACACCACCGTCACCGGTCATGGTGCAGCTTTTGATGAAGTGTTTGTATCTTTGTGGGTTGTCGAACCGGCGTACTAAGGACCAGACTATGTGGGCTGGGGCGTTGATGCGTTGGGTGATGAGTGAGGTGCATGTGTTTGGTGTTTTGGTGAAGAGGTGGTGGATGGTGATGATGGGTTGGAGGTTGGAGTATTCATCTTGGGTTAGGCCTTGTGGGATTGGGTTTGTGTTCATTTTGAGAAGTGGAGGAATGGATTTATGGGTTTTAGTTTGGATGAATCATGTAGCAGGAGAGATTTGTGTGTGTGTTGGGGGGGGGGGGGGGGGGGGGGGGAAGAGTTGACAATAATATCACATGAAAATGAGTATGAAGATGTACAAAAGGTAGTTAATGAGATTTGAAAGTGAGGAGAGAGGTTGGTGAAGGTGGACAATGGCACATGAACAATGGAGGTGAGGGTTTTGTTTATATTTTTTTTTTTTTTTTTTTTTTGAACGGCAACGACGGAACACCCCTGAACGAAACACCTCCGTCCGGCTTCGACCCCCGAGCCCCCCCTAAGGTCCAGCCCTCACCAGACATACGCCGGTTAGTCTTCGAACCCGTTTTGCCACCCGAGCAGGAACCCGCCACAGACTTTGGAATAATCTCAAAGCTATGTGGAAAACCTTCTCCCACTCAGGATCGAACCCGCGACCTTGTGGTCACGTTTCCAAACCATCACTGTGGTGGCCACTGGGACAAGTCCCCGTGGTTGGGTTTTGTTTATATAAGTTGTATAAAAGTTGACTTGCTTGCCCTTGAGATTAAAGCAAGAATTAGATATGACCCTCTTATTTTTATATATATTGATCAAGTCATGTGTTTGGAGATTGCAAAAAGAAGTATTCCATTTGGGTTCAAGAGAGTGTTAATGGTTTTGAAAGATAAATATAATACATACCTTTTTCACTTTGATTAGTTGATGATTAGTTAATTGTGGTAATTGAAGTTAGGCATTTTTAAAGTGTGTATCTAAAGACCTCAACATGTTTATCTTGGACACAAACATATGCAGTAAACTTTATGGTTGTAAGATAAGGGAGGCATGATACCATGTTTTTGAAGAGAATGTTCATAAAAGTTGTTTCATGTTTATTATAATCATGAAAATATAGTTTCTTAAAACCATGAACATTTTTTTTAACCATAGCCTTCTCATTTTAAGTTGTTATTAGAAAACGTAACGGTGTAATTCTCTTGTAGGATTTTAACCAAATTTTGTTATTTGCTAATCATCAACCACAAACTTTTATTTAATCTTGGTTCATAATGTTCTTTTTCATCTTTGTCTTACTAAAGATTACATTTCTGTAAAATGACAAAGACTTACACACGTATTCACTTGTACTTGAAACGAAACTTCAAAGTTCAAACCATCACCTTATGTATGCTTGACATCCTTTTAGTACTGCTAGACCAAAGGGGCTCATTAACGTGTCATTTCAAGGATTTATGTCATGGATTTTAGGATCCGCTCTTGATCATAAAATCTTAATTGAACAAAGCATGCCACTAGCATAGAATCACTATCACCTAGGACCATAACAAGGATCACAAGACCAACCACACATTCATAAGATTTCAAACCAATTAATCTTGTTTGACTTAATTTAGTTTTATAATACTATCAAGTACGGTCATATCCAAACTTTAAACCTATTATGAATTTTTATATATTTTTTTCCCAAATATTAGTTAATTGATACGGACAATTCCTAGTAGGATATCGCCAAGAATGCCGCTTATCAAAACAAATTTGCATAGTTTCCAAACGATGAGAAGTAGGATATAGCTAAAGGGGTCAATGTTAATTTAGAAGAAACCAAAGGGGGTGAAAGTGCACTTTGTCCTTTTCTTAATAACTAGTTGATGCCCGCCCGCGTTGCGAGGTGATGGCCGAATAATTTTCAATCAATTAAAAAAACACTACTATAATTTTGCTAGGAAAAAAAAATAAAATGATATTTTTCAGATCAAGGCAAAACTGTAATTTTTCAAAACTAATGAGTAAGTGTTAGGCGGCTCCTTGACACGGAAAAAAATTAAATCAAGTAAACCAATTAAAAAAAATGTTTTCTACTTTGGCTAAAAAAAACTAAAACGATTGGGAAAACGTAATTTTTAACTGATGGTGAAATCATAATTTTTATTCAGGGATAAAATCGTAAATTAAATGGACCAATGGGGGAGTGCCAGGAATTTGCCGGCATGACTGTAATTTTACATTGGAGGCAAAATTGTAGTTTCACCAGGAAAACAAACAAAAACGATGGAGATAATGTAACTATAAGTTGAGGGCAAAATCGTAACTTGGCTGTGAGAAAAAAAAACTAATGGCAAAACTATAAATTTACACGGGGCAAAATCGTAATTTTGAACCCAGGGCAAAATAGGAATTTTTAGCTGGGTGCAAAAGCGTTAATTTATTTTTAAGTGGGGGTAAAAACATAACTTTGAACTGATGGCAAAATTGTAATTATAAGAGAAAAAACTAATGGCAAAACTGTAACTTGAAACGGGGCAAAGTCGTAATTTTTAACCGGGGGGGAAATTGAAATTTTTAGCTGGAGTAAAAGCGTAAATTTATTTTAAGTAGGGGCAAAAACATAATTTTAAACTGATGGCAAAATCGTAAATTTAAAGGGGATAAAATTATAAATTTGTTGGGCCAATAGTGGAGTGCCAGGCAGCTGCCTGGCACTGCCCCCTGCCGCCCATTTAACCCAATGGAAGGCAAACACTATTGCCGCCCATGGGTTTTGTTGATATTGAATTTATGTCCAAATTGTGAGGTCTAGAGTTGTGATTGTGATTTCTTACCAGTTAAGGGATGGTGAAAATGTTATACAATTTGTTGAGAGTCAACCAAAACCTTAAAAATTGTGCAACTTGCCCCCATCACATAGTTTTTTATGCAATTATACGTACTCACCCAAGCTCTTCCTTAGAAGCTATATTTATTGCTATTTATTTAGCTATATTGCAACTTTTTTTAGGGTAGTATTATTAGCACACGTTAAGGGATTAAATCAACACCCTTAATACGTATTGAGGTGGTTCAAACTTCTAGGTCAGTCAAAAGCTGACAATGTCCCCTATCAAAAGTAATACGCATCGTATAGGCCTATACGATGCGTATTAAAGGTGTTGATTTAGTTCTTTAATTTTGCAAGGTAGCTTTCTGTCACGAGGTAGCTTTCCGTCACGCGAACAAAGAAGTAGCACTTTGGACATTTGTTGGTCTTCAAACATCTAGGAAACATTATTTGAGAATACCCCCTGAATTTATCTAAGCTGTAGAATGAGATCCTCCACTATTGGGTTATCATCTTTCAACCTCATTTTCCCTAAATTTATCGATTCTGTTTTTCAACAGGGATGTAATGCAATGATTCCTCTCAATTGAATAGACAGACACTTGCATCATAGGACTCACTTGAATCGTCTCGGATGTAATAACAGTACGTTTAGCATCCGTGCCTGCTTGAATTGAAGAAAGCAAAGGATAACGAAGATGAACATTGTATTTATTACGAAAGTACTGAACAACCGAGATAACAGCTCCAGTTTCATCACCTGCATTTGGAACAAGAAGTCCAACAATTCGTTCATTATCTGTTGTTGTCTCAACAATATGAATGCACGCAACGAATATCTACAATCCAATCAACGCACATTATGTGTTTCAAATCAAGGGTCCCATCATTACAACCACTTGTTTGAAAATGACTAGGAGAGTTGAAAAAACTGCAATTGGAATTGATCTTGGAACAACATACTCTTGTTACCATATTACACATGATAAAAACGCTTCTCTAGACAATCTGGGATTATGTTCCGCAAATTGGGAACCACATATTTGCTTCAAGATTTACGTCTGATGTCCAAGTTTGATCACATTTGACTTCATCTGCGGCAGTCCAATAACTTTCTTCCCACGTGTTTGCACCGTGATCTTCATATTCTTGGTTCAATACCAACTCATCTTTAGTAGTGTTTGTTTGAGCATCTGATTCAGATACACAACGGTTCTACAATTCCAGATCAGTAAGCAAATACACAACGGTTCTCCAATTCCAGATCAGTAATGTAAGGAGAAGCGTTGAGATAACGGACATCCATCAAGCTTAAAAAGAAAACTTGTGTTTCCCATAGTCACAAACGATTGCGGTTTGTATTTCCCACAGGCACCGTTCCCATAGTAAAAAACGGTTGCGGTTTGCACATTCAATCTTCATTGCTTCATTAAAATTAACAAAGCGGTCTCGGTTGCATGAAGTTTTGATGTATGTTGCAAGTTAAATCCACAATCAATGTATGTTGGTTATTGTAAGTATTGCTTTTGCGTTAACACGCCTCATTTCATCTTTTTTACTCTTTTCTTCGATTTCAACAAGTATTTTCAATAATCAGCAAGCAAATACACAACGGTTCTCCAATTCCAGATCAGTAATGTTAGGAGAAGCGTTGAGATAACGGACATCCATCAAGCTCAAAAAGAAAACTTGTGTTTCCCATTGTCACAAACGATTGCGGTTTGTATTTCCATAGCCACCGTTTCCGTAGTTAAAAACGGTTGCGGTTTGCACATTCAAACTTCATTGCTTCATTAAAATTAACACGGCGGTCTCGGTTACATATTTTAGAGAGACCTTTAAGTACGGATCCTATAGCTGCATTTGGAACAAGAAGTCCAACAATCCGTTTATTATATGTTGTCTCAATAATATGAATACATGCAACGAATTTGACAACTGTGACAGCTTATTAAAAGTAGAAACCACCTCCAATCCTTTCCTGGTCAAATCACACAATATAAAGTTTAAACTTAGAGTTAAATGCTTGGTTGGTCCCTGTGGTTTGTAAATATTGCAGACTTGGTCCTAGTGGTTTAATAATTACATACTTGGTCCCAGTGTTTGTCACTTTTGCACTCGGGTGGTCCTTATCATTAACCTAGGTTAGATTTTTTAGTTAAGTGTTTGTGAAATGACATATTTACCCCTCAACAATTAAGAAAACTAAAAATATATGAATTACAATTATTTAATAAATTCAAGTAGGTCCCATTTCCTACCCCTACCCAACCCCCACCTTCTTATCCCCTCTTCTTCTCCTTTTGTCTGCAAAGAACAATAACGTTCCACCACCATAATAGCACCCACCACCATAACAGATCCACCCCACCATCGCCGGAAAAGGCCCCTCCATAACAACTCCACCACGCCGCCACCACCACACCCGGCATCGCCGGAAAACCCACAACCGTAACACCTCCACCCCGCTGCCATCACCTCATTCACCTCTAAATCATCAACCGATTCGATCGGAACCAACTGATTCAGATTTTTACTCTTCCCTCTTTTCAAACTCAATCAAATCCCCTGTTTCCTCTGTTTCTTTCTCAAGAACTTGAACTTCATTTTCATGATTCACATTTTCCCCTAAATCACCACTCACTAAACCTGATCCAATCAATTCGACAACCAAATTACCAATTTTCTCAAACCCAACAAAATCCCATGAAGAATTTTCATCAAATTCAAACCCTTTTCTTTTAAACTCAACCCCACAACAAGAACACTTCAAACCCACCTCATTTTTCTCACAAAATTCAATCTTTTTCTCACAAACCACAAAAAAAAATCAGATTTTCACCAACCTCAGATGAGCAATTGCCACACATATCATGAATGTCTCCTAACTTTCCATGTTTTGAACAAAACTTTAAGTCAGAAACTTCTTTAGAAAGGTTTTTGCATAGAAGTTGTCTGTGTGAATTCTTGTTTGTGGGTTGAAGAATCGGTCGAGGTTGGGTAACAGAAGAGAGAGGGGAGAAGAAGGTGGAGGTGGGGGTGGGGGGTGGGGGGTGGGTAAGGGTAGGAAATGGGACCCACTTGAATTTATTATATATTTTTAGTTTTCTTAATTGTTGAGGGGCAAATATGTCATTTCACATTCACTTAACTGAAAAATCTAACTTAGGTTAATAATAAGGACCACCCGAGTGCAAAAATTACAAACACTGGGACCAAGTGTGTAATTATTAAAGCACTAGGACCAAGTCTGCAATATTTGCAAACCACAGGGACCAACCAAGCATTTAACTCTTAAACTTATCGTGTGTTGTAGTTTAGAAATATGACCGAATAGAGATCTGAATAACAAACTGTGGAGAACTTGTTTGTGTTATCCTTCAACATACGCTAAACAAGCATGTGTTGAAGTAATGCATATCACTTGAATCGTCTTGGAAGTAATGCATCCTTATTTTTGTAAATCGCACAAACAAGCATGCCTTGAACGAGTCTAGAACACTCGTAATCCTTAACCGGCTTTGATACCGGACGGAATCTATGAAGAAACTGTTCATGCGCAAATTCAATCTTCGCTGCTTCATTAAAATTAACAAAACGCACAAAAGTGGCCTGTCGAGTGGGCATCAGGAAAGAAGCATCTAAAGAACCTTCAAAAGTTACAGAATACACAGACTTCAAAAGTTAAACATATTTATTAGCTATTATACCTCGTTTAATAGCAAGATAAGAATGATGAGATATCGGCAGTTAGCTCGAAGAAGTTTCTCTCGATCATTCAACACGTGTGATCCAGAGGTCGGTCTCGGGTGGGCATAAGATCCGTGGGCCCTATTGTCGGATCCGTGACTCCATGGAAAATGTGATTAAGGTAACAAAGAGAAACACTTTCTTCTTTTCTTCAATCTTTGTTAGTTGTTAATGTTTTATTTTTTCAACTTTTAGAAAGGTTTGACCACCTCACGACTGTAATAAAACGAAACATAATCCCAGATTGTCTAGAGAAGCGCTTTTATCATGTGTCATATTAGAGAAAGATAATTTTACAGACGATTTAGAGAAACAAAGAATACGTTACGAGATTCTTCGAGAATTAGAAAAGGAGAAAATACGGAACGACAAGGGTGCTGGTCTTTTCTCCCACGTGTGATCCAGAGGTTGGTCTCGGGTGGGCATAAGATTCGTGGGCCCTATTGTCGGATCTGCGACTCCATGGAAAATGTGATTAAGGTAAGCGTGCCGTAAAGTTGCACCTATTGTCTAGAGAAGCACTTTTATCATGTGTCATAAAACGGAACATAATCCCAGATTGTCTAGAGAAGCGCTTTTATCATGTGTCATATTAGAGAAACCTAATTTTACAGACAATTTAGAGAAACAAAGAATACGTTACGAGATTCTTCGAGAATTAGAAAAGGAGAAAATACGGAACGACAAGGGTGCTGGTCTTTTCTCTCACTGTGCAAACTTGAAGAATCTCACCATAACACATTGTAGACTGGTGGGCTTGAAGACCCGTTGGCCCTATTGTCGGATCTGTGACTCCAAGGAAGATGTGATTAAGGTAAGCGTGCCGTAAAGTTGCATCTGATTTTTAAAACATTCCCACTGACATGATAAATGTGGCACCTGTGGAAAATCCACAGTCATCCTGATCGTACCTTGCTAACACCTTGATACTTTGAGCTACTTAATAAATTTCGGGACAAAATTTCTTTCAAGTTGGGGATGATGTGACAACCCGTGCTTTCTAGTTTGTGTCATCAAGTCTCGTAACCTCTAACTTTGAATTATACCCTTGTACGTTTCACAACACGTTATAACTGAGTGTGTGTCATGCTAGACTCGTTAAGCATAATTAGCTGTCTTCGATTTCTTGGATAGAATGATCATAGCCTTATAACTATGTAGTACTAAATTGGTTGCACACTCTAGTCTAGTCGCGCACTTTTTCCTGGGCCAAATACTTTTATCTCGGCTACCCAATGGTTCTCGGCCCAAATTCCCCAAGCCCGAAGCGGAACCCAAGTGGTCTGTCCCACTTGTTTTAAACACGCACACACACGCAAGACTGTGATTAGTTTCCATTGTGTCAAATACAAAATAACCAAACCCTAATCCCCTCTACATCGGTCGGCAACCCCTCCTCCTCGAAGCTTCTTCCCTGTGCATCGATCTAAACAATCTTCTCTGTGCTACATCTTGGGGTTAGTATCATATCCTTAATTTATGTGCCGAAAACTTCTATGGTTAGTATTATGATTGTGTTGAATGTGTGCTAATTGTTATGGCATGATAATATAGTATTAATTCGTGATGATGTAATTTCGACAATAAAATTGACTTTCAATTTGTAATTGTTCAAGACTTCCCATATATCACATGTAATGTCAGATGTAATTCAAATCCTATTGGACCTCAAACAAAAGCCACTAACCACAACTGTTGCTTTAGTTTGATCGAGTAGCACATGCAGACAATAAATGTGAACTGATCTATGATGAGTCATGTGATACTCTGATTCATAACACAGCCTTTTTATTAATAAGCTTTGATTTAATGGCCGACAACAATGGAAAAGATAATTAGGGTTGCAGCGCACAACAACTATCTGATGTTATTTCACGGCGAAACCTAGAGTTTCGTCAATGCATGTGTCGACGAAACATGGTGTTTCGTCACCTAGTTAGTCGACAAAAGTCCTGATGTTTCGCCGTGGTCGTGGTTGTTAGGCAGGAAACTTATCAGACGAGTATGGCTTATCATGTGATTGTTATATAATGAAACTATATGCTGAGATTGATATACATATAATGGAACTATATGCTGTGATGGATATATATAATGAATTAACTGTATGATCATTATGATATAAAATGTGTTTAAAGTAAATGATTTGGTTGTCTGAATTGGCTAGTATGAGGTAATAATGAACCAACTAGGTCGCACAGCAACATGGGGTATCGATGTGGACGGATAGGTGACATTTGGGTTGTATGCTATGACACGAAAAGCTTGAGGTCTAGATGTTTATGGCATATTAGATGATGAATATATGAATTACAACCTGTTAATGCATGACCCGTTTGTGTGAATTATCAACCTGTTAAGTAATGTCATGACACATGCACATGAGATGAAAGCTGATAAGAGATTCAAGTGATTGCCACATGTCATGTGGGGGTGGCCAATACACACAACCTACTAGAATGTGTGGTATAAGTGGATATGGATCTGATTGTTTTGATGGAGACTATAATTTGTGTGACGCGTGGTTTCTTGTTATGATTTGTATGATGTTATGTGCACTACTGTACGATACGTGCGTTACGAATGACTGATACATGTTACATGTTAGTCCTTGTTACGATTACACACTATGAAAATGCGTGAGCAACGTGAACGTAAACTAATTCCGGGTACATGAACATCATAGGCATTGACTGATAATGTGTGAACAAGTAACTAATCCTACCGAGCAAACTAAGGTGAGTTAACTGCTCTTTTTCCAAGCATGCATCCCGGGGAGGGATATCGGGTAACGTTCCGGGGAGGAACGGTTGTTTATTGGGATGTTTGTTATTATACTCAGTTTCTATCACATAAGACCCCTTATGTAACATCTGTGCTTGTAAACATTGTAAACAGTTCAATTATCAATAAAAAAATGTTATTTGATCCCAATGTTTGTTTGGTTATGTTTTACATTTTTCATGTTTTGACTTTTATTCAATTTCAAACTCTATATCACTTTCTGGAGAGTTATACGCAAACTGGTGCGTAAACGTAATCAGTTTAATGCGACAAATACTTCGGAACATCAACATATACTTAACATACCTTAAATAACCCTTACATAACTTAGAAATAAGTTTTGAAGGCTTTGGTATGGCAAAAACAAGTTAATTCGCTTACAGGGACTAAACTTGACAAACTGTGAAAGTATGCCAATTTGAACAGTAACGAACATTCCGGAACATGAACATAAGTTAAACATGCCATAAATATCCTCTACATAGCTTAGAAATAGGCTTTGAGGTGTTCGGTGTGCTAAAATAAACTTTTGGGACATTCAGGGACTAAAAGCGTCAAAAAGTGCACAAGTTTACACTTTCGCGCATAACTTACGTTCTGAATGCATCCGGACATCCAAAAATTTATGTAAGCACTAAAATATTTTATTTTAGTGTTTAGGCTTGAGAAAAATCCATTCGTCGCGTCATTTGGATCGTTTTTCGCGCTTATGCGCATTCCGTCGTAATTAAGCGAACATCGCGATCGTACGGCCAAACGAACCGACATCTGAGATTTTTTTGAGCACATTTTTAAGTTCCCTATACTTTAACTTCATTTTAGAGCTTTGAAATGGGGTTAACGGGGCTTAAACGTGTCAAAAAAAAATGCATCGAAAACCAAGTTTTGAGGTTGCAGGGACTGAAACTGTAAATCTGCCAAACTAGGTCCGTAAGCAGGGGCCAGATGCAGCAAAACGTTTTTTTTTTCAGCTGTTAACAGCCCTTAACACTCTCCAAAGGCCAAGTGCCAAGTGTCAAACTCTTATGGTGGATGGCAAATGAGTTACCACAACTTTCCAACAAGTGTACGGCTTAGATCTTGCCCCCTTTTCCAAGAAATGATCCTAACGGTGAACCGAAAACTATAAATACCCACCTCCACCCTTCACTTTTCCTCACAATAATCTGATCTAATGTGCTCTAAGTTGAAACCTTTGTTTCATACCTGAGCTATTTTGATCTAGATTAGCATTCGGGGACCCTTCGTAAGTATTCCTTCGTTCTTTTATTTCTTTTCGAGTCCGAAAGTCAAACTTTGTTTGACTTTCTGCATTGACCAGTTTATGGTCAATTCGAAGTTCGTTTGAACTTTGCAACGTGATTGTAATCACGATGGTTATAGTCCCTTGTGACTATGCCTACTGATTACCACGTTGTCTAGGGTCGTAAGGGTAAGCGATCTGATAAATCGCTTATACCTTCGAACCCGACCCATTTGGTCGATCATTAAGATCCGACCAAACACATTAGGTGACCATAGTATATAGGGAATAACCTTCCGAGGTTATACCTTATGGTCGCTTCGTTTAAGTAGTTGTATGATAGGTAGTTTATATGCCTTAGGTAAATTACCAAAATGCCCTTTTGACGCCAAAATTCATTTTAAGCATATGTAACATAAATTTTGGTATCTAAACTATTTTGGTAACAATATTAGATATGTTAAGGCATATTTTACTTGTAATATGACTAGTTAGGCAGTCCGAACGCGTTTCACGCGAGCGACGCGTTAAAGTAGCATAAGCTACCTAAACGGGTCGTAATGGGTCGTAAGCACTTATGTTAGGTTTCATTTAGTATGTAGGCTTTGTTAAACCATATTACACGAGTCTCCATACTCGTTTGGTTTACGAACCCGCATTCTATCCGATCTTCCGATTTAGGTCTGGTATATTAACATAGTTACCTATATTAGGTGTCGTTTGATTCCGTGATCTCTAGCATTGCTTGGTGGTTATCTTAGGACTTCTGAGCAATCTCAAGTGAGTACATAGACCCCTCTTTTATTGTTTTCCAAACTGTTTTGGGGTGAAACACATGTGCCTACTTGTTACTTTCATGCTTTCCATGTTTTCACATCATATACCTGCTGTGTTCGTTAGTACATTATAGTACATGTTTTACATTACATTTCATGCTATGTATGCCCATTGTGTGCGTACTTAGTACATTGTTTTACATTACATTTCATGCTATGTATGCCCATTGTGTGCGTACTTAGTACATTGCTTTACATTACATTTCATGCTATGTATGCCCATTGTGTGCATACTTAGTACATTGTTTCACATTACATTTCATGCTATGTATGCCCATTGTGTGCATACTTAGTACATTTGTTTCACGTCACATGCTATGTATGTCCATTTGTTACATACTTAGTACAGTTGTTTTCATCACATGCTTACATTTTGGTATGACATTTGGTTTGTTTCAATGGAACAATACATTCATTAACATTAGCTACGCTGTTCGTTAGTTGATAGTGGTACCATAGGAATTGACAACTCCCGTTCCTGAAATCCTGGGTTTGTTTGGATTGGAAGGAATGACCGAATTCGATATACATAACTTAGATAAACCTTTAATTTGTTTAAGGGTTTATCGCCACAGTCTCAAGGCTTGGATGTATACATTTTCACAATACCGCATAGTTGTTTATATCAGTATAGCATGCATTTGTTCCACAAAACATAACTTTGATTTAAACCATGTTTTACTTCAATACCTTGTTTTTGTGCATTTTACATATGGTTAGTTGATATATTTCACATACCATACATGACATTTTTGGATACACATCACATGATTTACATTAGACATAAACATTTTGACATTGATATACACAATTCATGATTAACATTAATCACGGATATTTGATATGGTTTACACAATAACATTTTGACATTTGATTATACATAAGCAATTTACATTGGTGGTTTGGTTTGAGTAAGTGATTTAAGTAACGAGGCGTGTGTAATATGATACAAGCATGGCGGATACGCCGCTGGTACTTCCTATATATAAGTGTTTGTATGGTGTTACATATCGTAGCGTTATTTAAATCATTTCAATTTATGACACATGGCATTTTATACAAATAACATACTTTTTACAAGACATTGCTTACAAGCAACTTATCTTACACAAACTCATTTTTACATTGTTATTCATTTTACCTTACATTTATTTATACATATCATCTGATCTTATCGTTTTTCAAATAATTTATAAGACAAAGCAAATTACAAGGTTCATGACTAAACATTTTCTTAAACATAAGTCATGAATCATATTTTTACAAAACCTATGTATCTCACAGGCATTTTTATGCTGATGTACCTATTTTCACATGTGTTTTCAGGAGCTTTTCCATAGGATGATGATCGTGACACTAGGGCGGACCTGTGCCTTAGAGACTAAAAATGAAGATAAACTAGTTTAATCATGTTATGAATACTTTGTTTCCTGTTTAAGACAATATAACACTCTTGTTTAATAAATAAAATATAACTTTGTATGCCATGGTTGTGAAACAATAATTCTGTTACAACACTCCCCGACGTTTCCGCCACGTTTTGTATGTTATACGTGGTCGGGGTGTGACAGAATAGTTGGTATCAGAGCCAATGGTTATAGGGAATTAGGTTATTAGTAATTCTTTGACCTAGACTATAACTTTTCTAGGACCCTAACACAAGTTATCTTGTGTTTAGATCTTAAAACATGCACATCACTTATCCTTAGGTGATTATCAAAACAAAAACCAAATTTTCTGAAACGATTTTTGAAAAACAATCATCTGTTTTGAATGATTTATTACAAGGTTTTGAACCCTCTATTGTAAGGTTTTGAACCCTCTGTTATATGGTTTTGAACCCTTCCAGTTTGGTTTTTGGCCTTGTGCCTTTAAATTTTCAAAATCTCGTCAAGGTTTTGGGTTCTAAATAGTGTGAACACGTGCAAACTGGAAGAGTGAATGCCTGTATTCTTGGTTTTCTGTCTAGGCAAGCACTTAGTATATATCTCATCAGACGCGAGACCAGTTGTGCTTACCTGGGAATTCTTGGGATGAGTGTTCACTTATAGGCGAGCATGTCTTCGCGATACATTATTTTTGACCCATTTACTTTGATTAGTCACCGTGTGTCGTTTGTTTGCTTGGTAATGTGGACAAATGACCACCATCTTTTCTTTTGTTAGTTTTGTTTCATCTCATTCTCTTCATCCAATCATCTCACTCGTTCCCTTTCATGTTTTCCCTCTTTTAGAATGCCTCCTCGACGCGAAAACCAGATAGCGACTGCCGAACTGGCAGAAATCATTGCGTAGCAGATGGCTGCTCAATTCCCAAATCTCTTTGCTCAATGGAACCAAGCCAACAACAACAACAATGCTCCATGCAAATACAAGGATTTTAACTCGGCTAAACCACTCAAGTTTAGTGGTTCTGAAGGAGCGACTGGGCTTCTTCAATGGTTCGAGAGCATTGAGAATACTTTCCGTCATGTTCACTATCCGGATAATCGCAAGGTCGAGTTTTCTTCGAGCGTGTTTCAGAAGAGGGCTCTTACATGGTGGAATGGGGTAATGAGAGACCGTGGTGCAGAAGTTGCTCTAGCACAGACATGGGCTGAACTTAGGGCCCTTATGATGAGGGAGTTCTGTCCTCGTCATGAACAGCGAGCTTTGGAGAAAGAGTTCGATGACTTGAAACAAGATAGTGGTGAGCACAGGGCGTATACTGATAGATTTAAGGAGTTGAGTCTGCTTTGCCCGACTATGGTTACCCCACTCGACAAGGCTATCGAAAGGTATATCGACGGCCTACCTGACTCAGTACAAGACATCATTACTGGTAGTAACCCTACCACACTCCGTCAGGCTATCGAGTTAGCAGCGACATTGACTGAGTCGCAGATTCGGAAGACCAAGTTACACAGGAAGGGTGACAAGGGCAAGAAACAGTCGTCTGACAAGGAAGATAGCAAGAAAGGTCAAAACAAGAATGGAAAGGATTCTGGTTCATCGAAAAGGGCAAGGAAGCGTAAGGCTTCCCAAAACTATGCTGTCACTGCCCAAGCTAACCAGGCAGCTCCCAACCAACCCGCACAGCCTCCAACAAAGAAGCCCTATTCAGGGAATGCACCTTTGTGCAATAGATGCAACAGTCACCATCAGCCGCAACATCAGTGCCGTTTCTGTAATAACTGTGGGAAGTCTGGTCATCTTGCCAATGTTTGTCGATTTGCTCAAAATCGGGCAGTTCAGAACCCGGCTCAACAAGTTGCTCGACCTCCTGCTCAGCAACAGGGTCAAGCTGCACGACCACACTACCCACCAGGTGCTTGTTATAACTGTGGGGATCTGACCCACTACCGTAATCAATGCCCAAGATTGGTGAATGCAAACCAGAATCAGGCTCAGGCTCGAGGGCGAGCTTTTAACTTGAATGCCCAAGAGGCGCAGGCGGACGATAATGTGGTGAACGGTACGTTCTTTATTAATAATCAGCCTGCATCTGTTCTTTTTGATACGGGTGCCGATAAGAGTTTTGTGTCATTGTCTTTTGAGCCAATGCTTCGCGTGTCTAGAACAAAACTAGGTAAACCTTTGACAGTAGAAGTTGCTAGTGGTGAACCCATTGTTCTTGATTCTGTTCTTCACAACTGCCAGTTGAACCTTAACGACCATCTTTTTCCTATTGACCTCACGCCAATGCAACTTGGAAGCTTCGACGTTATAGTGGGTATGGATTGGTTATCTAAGCATCACGCAGAGATAGTTTGTTCTGAGAAGATTGTTCGTGTGCCGCTTTCGACAGGCGAGATCCTACAGGTTCGTGGTGAGAAGCCTGCCGGTGAACTCATGTCTTGTTTTAAAGCTCGGAAATATCTGCGGAAGAACTATGTAGCCTTCTTAGCACATGTTACAGCAGATAAAGGCAAGGGTAAGTCTATTTCAGATATTCCTGTCGTTCGGGATTATTCTGAAGTTTTCCCTGAAGAGTTACCTGGTCTACCCCCAGCACGCCAAGTCGAGTTCCGCATTGATCTCGTACCTGGTGCAAATCCCATTGCCAGAGCTCCATACCGTCTTGCACCGTCTGAGATGCAAGAGTTGTCTAAGCAGCTTCAGGAACTCTCTGACAAAGGTTTTATCCGTCCTAGCTTTTCACCCTGGGGTGCTCCCGTTCTTTTTGTCAAGAAGAATGATGGATCCTTTAGGATGTGTATCGATTATCGTGAGCTTAACAAGCTTACCATCAAGAATTGATATCCCCTACCGCTCATAGACGATCTCTTTGATCAGTTACAGGGTGCTTCTTATTTTTCGAAGATTGATCTGCGTTCCGGGTATCATCAACTTGGTGTGCATGAAGAAGATATTCCCAAGACAGCGTTCCGCACTCGTTATGGGCATTATGAGTTCACAGTCATGCCATTCGGTTTGACTAATGCTCCTGATGTTTTCATGGACTTAATGAATAGGGTCTGCAAACCTTATTTGGATCAGTTCGTCATTGTTTTTATTGACGACATCTTGATTTATTCTAAGACGCGAGCTGATCACGAGCAACATCTTCGTCTTACTCTGGAACTCCTAAAGAAAGAGCAACTTTTCGCCAAATTCTCCAAGTGTGAATTCTGGCTTAAAGAGGTTCAATTCTTAGGACATATTGTCAACGAACGAGGCATTCATGTAGATCCCTCCAAGATCAGTGCAATTAAGGATTGGGATACGCCTACTACTCCTACTGAAGTTCGTTCTTTTCTTGGTCTAGCGGGTTATTACCGCCGCTTCATTGAAAACTTCTCAAAGATTGCAGTTCCTCTAACTGCTCTAACTCAGAAGAACAAACCCTTTGATTGGGGATTCAAGCAAGAGGAAGCTTTTCAACACTTGAAGCAGAAACTTTGTGACGCGCCTGTTCTAACTTCGCCTGAGGGCAATGATGATTTCGTCGTTTATTGCGATGCATCTAAATTGGGTCTTGGCTGTGTTCTGATGCAAAGGAACAAAGTCATAGCATATGCATCGAGGCAGTTGAAGATACATGAGAAGAACTACACCACTTATGATCTTGAGTTGGGTGCAGTTGTTTTCGCTCTAAAGATCTGGAGACACTATTTGTGCGGTACAAAATGTGTGGTTTTCACGGACCACAAAAGTCTTCAGCATATCTTCAATCAGAAAGAACTCAACATGAGGCAACGACGTTGGGTCGAGCTTCTAAACGACTATGACTGCGAAATTCGCTACCATCCTGGTAAGGCGAATGTCGTAGCCGATGCATTGAGTCGTAAGGAACGTACTAAGCTTCATTGTGTACGTGTTCAATCTGTTATACAAGCTCGATCCGATATCCAAGCCCGCATTTCTCATGCTCAACACACTTGTGTTTCACAAGGTTTAATGGATAAGGAATTTCCTTATCACATAACACCTGCTCTGGAACTGAAGGACAATGGATCATATTACTTCATGGACCGTTTGTGGGTCCCAAGCCAAGATAACCTTCGCACCTTGCTTATGGATGAAGCCCATAAGTCGCGTTATTCTGTTCATCCTGGCTCAGATAAAATGTATAAGGATCTTCGTATTCACTATTGGTGGCCTGGTATGAAGAAAGACATTGCCTTATACGTATCAAAATGCCTTACTTGTCTTAAGGTTAAGGCTGAACATCAACGTCCTTCGGGTTTATTGGTGCAACCAGAGATCCCAGTTTGGAAATGGGAAAACATTACTATGGATCTTGTTACCAAACTTCCACGCACAAAGAAAGGTCATGATGCCATCTGGGTAGTTGTTGATCGTCTTACTAAGTCAGCACATTTCTTGCCAATCCGTGAGGATTTTTCTGCTGACAAACTTGCTAAAATCTATGTGGATGAAATTGTAGCTCGACATGGTGTTCCTTTGAACATCATTTCTGACAGAGATGCTCGTTTCACTTCTCATTTTTGGAGAACCATGCAATCTGCTATGGGGACCCAACTTAACCTGAGCACAGCTTATCATCCGCAAACGGATGGTCAATCTGAGAGAACAATCCAGACTCTGGAGGATATGCTTAGAGCTTGTGTGATCGATTTTGGTGGTAGTTGGGATTCACATCTTCAGTTAATTGAATTCTCCTACAACAACAGTTATCACACCAGCATCAAAATGGCTCCTTTCGAGGCTCTCTATGGTCGAAAATGTCGTTCACCAGTCTGCTGGAATGAGATCGGCGAGGCTCAGCTTACTGGACCTGCCCTCATTTTAGAGACAACTGACAAGATTAAGAAAGTTCGTGATAACCTTCAGACAGCTAGAAGCCGTCAAAAGAGTTACGCGGACCCGAAACGCAAGCCTTTGGAATTTCAAGTCGGTGATCGAGTATTACTTAAGGTCTCACCTTGGAAAGGTGTGATCAGATTTGGAAAGAAAGGAAAACTTGCACCTAGATACGTTGGACCATTCAAGATCGTCGAAAGAATCAGAAAGGTAGCCTACAGACTTGAGTTACCTCCTGAACTTGGAAATGTTCATCCAACTTTTCACGTGTCCAATCTCAAGAGGTGTTTAGCTGATGAGAACCTCCACATACCACTTGACGAAATTCGTGTTGGTAAAACACTGAAATTTGTTGAGAAACCTGTGGAAATCATGGAACGTGAAGTCAAGTGGCTCAAACGCAAGCGCATTCCTTTGGTCAAAGTTCGCTGGGAAGCTAAATGTGGACCCGAGTTTACTTGGGAACGCGAAGATCAAATGAAGGCGAAGTATCCGCATCTTTTCCCACGAGTTTCCTCTAAATAAATTTCGGGACGAAATTTCCAAAAGTAGGGGAGACTGTAACATTTGTGCTTGTAATCATTGTGAACAGTTCAATTATCAATAAAACAATGTTATTTGATCCCAATGTTTGTTTGGTTATGTTTTACATTTTTCATGTTTTGACTTTTATTCAATTTCAAACTCTATATCACTTTCTGGAGAGTTATACGCAAACTGGTGCGTAAACGTAATCAGTTTAATGCGACAAATACTCCAGAACATTAACATATACTTAACATACCTTAAATAACCCTTACATAACTTAGAAATAAGTTTTGAAGGCTTTGGTATGGCAAAAACAAGTTAATTCGCTTACAGGGACTAAACTTGACAAACTGTGAAAGTATGCCAATTTGAACAGTAACGAACATTCCGGAACATGACCATAAGTTAAACATGCCATAAATATCCTCTACATAGCTTAGAAATAGGCTTTGAGGTGTTCGGTGTGCTAAAATAAACTTTTGGGACATTCAGGGACTAAAAGCGTCAAAAAGTGCACAAGTTTACACTTTCGCGCATAACTTACGTTCTGAATGCATCCGGACATCCAAAAATTTATGTAAGCACTAAAATATTTTATTTTAGTGTTTAGGCTTGAGAAAAATCCATTCGTCGCGTCATTTGGATCGTTTTTCGCGCTTATGCGCATTCCGTCGTAATTAAGCGAACATCGCGATCGTACGGCCAAACGAACCGACATCTGAGATTTTTTTGAGCACATTTTTAAGTTCCCTATACTTTAACTTCATTTTAGAGCTTTGAAATGGGGTTAACGGGGCTTAAACGTGTCAAAAAAAACGCATCGAAAACCAAGTTTTGAGGTTGCAGGGACTGAAACTGTAAATCTGCCAAACTAGGTCTGTAAGCAGGGGCCAGATGCAGCAAAACATTTTTTTTCAGCTGTTAACAGCCCTTAACACTCTCCAAAGGCCAAGTGCCAAGTGTCAAACTCTTATGGTGGATGGCAAATGAGTTACCACTACTTTCCAACAAGTGTACGGCTTAGATCGTGCCCCCTTTTCCAAGAAATGATCCTAACGGTGAACCGAAAACTATAAATACCCACCTCCACCCTTCACTTTTCCTCACAAGAATCTGATCTAATGTGCTCTAAGTTGAAACCTTTGTTTCATACCTGAGCTATTTTGATCTAGATTACCATTCGGGGACCCTTCGTAAGTATTCCTTCGTTCTTTTATTTCTTTTCGAGTCCGAAAGTCAAACTTTGTTTGACTTTCTGCATTGACCAGTTTATGGTCAATGCGAAGTTCGTTTGAACTTCGCAACGTGATTGTAATCACGATGGTTATAGTCCCTTGTGACTATGCCTACTGATTACCACGTTGTCTAGGGTCGTAAGGGTAAGCGATCTGATAAATCGCTTATACCTTCGAACCCGACCCATTTGGTCGATCATTAGGATCCGACCAAACACATTAGGTGACCATAGTATATAGGGGATAACCTTCCGAGGTTATACCTTATGGTCGCTTCGTTTAAGTAGTTGTATGATAGGTAGTTTATATGCCTTAGGTAAATTAACAAAATGCCCTTTTGACGCCAAAATTCATTTTAAGCATATGTAACATAAATTTTGGTATCTAAACTGTTTTGGTAACAATATTAGATATGTTAAGGCATATTTTACTTGTCATAGGACTAGTTAGGAGGTCCGAACGCGTTTCACGCGAGCGACGCGTTAAAGTAGCATAAGCTACCTAAACGGGTCGTAATGGGTCGTAAGCACTTATGTTAGGTTTCATTTAGTATGTAGGCTTTGTTAAACCATATTACACGAGTCTCCATACTCGTTTGGTTTACGAACCCGCATTCTATCCGATCTTCCGATTTAGGTCCGGTATATTAACATAGTTACCTATATTAGGTGCCGTTTGATTCCGTGATCTCTAGCATTGCTTGGTGGTTATCTTAGGACTTCTGAGCAATCTCAAGTGAGTACATAGACCCCTCTTTTACTGTTTTCCAAACTGTTTTGGGGTGAAACACATGTGCCTACTTGTTACTTTCATGCTTTCCATGTTTTCACATCATATACCTGCTATGTTCATTAGTACATTATAGTACATGTTTTACATTACATTTCATGCTATGTATGCCCATTGTGTGCGTACTTAGTACATTGTTTTACATTACATTTCATGCTATGTATGCCCATTGTGTGCGTACTTAGTACATTGCTTTACATTACATTTCATGCTATGTATGCCCATTGTGTGCGTACTTAGTACGTTGTTTCACATTACATTTCATGCTATGTAAGCCCATTGTGTGCATACTTAGTACATTTGTTTCACGTCACATGCTATGTATGTCCATTTGTTACATACTTAGTACAGTTGTTTTCATCACATGCTTACATTTTGGTATGACATTTGGTTTGTTTCCATGGAACAATACATTCATTAACATTAGCTACACCGTTCGTTAGTAGGTAGTGGTACCATAGGAATTGACAACTCCCGTTCCTGAAATCCTGGGTTTGTTTGAATTGGAAGGAATGACCGAATTCGATATACATAACTTAGATAAACCTTTAATTTTTTTAAGGGTTTATCGCCACAGTCTCAAGGCTTGGATGTATGCATTTTCACAATACCGCATAGTTGTTTATATCAGTATAGCATGCATTTGTTCCACAAAACATAACTTTGATTTAAACCATGTTTTACTTCAATACCTTGTTTTTGTGCATTTTACATATGGTTAGTTGATATATTTCACATACCATACATGACATTTTTGGATACACATCACATGATTTACATTAGACATAAACATTTTGACATTGATATACACAATTCATGATTAACATTAATCACGGATATTTGATATGGTTTACACAATAACATTTTGACATTTGATTATACATAAACAATTTACATTGGTGGTTTGGTTTGAGTAAGTGATTTAAGTAACGAGGCGTGTGTAATATGATACAAGCATGGTAGATACGCCGCTGGTACTTCCTATATATAAGTGTTTGTATGGTGTTACATATCGTAGCGTTATTTAAATCATTTCAATTTATGACACATGACATTTTATACAAATAACATACTTTTTACAAGACATTGCTTACAAGCAACTTATCTTACACAAACTCATTTTTACATGGTTATTCATTTAACCTTACATTTATTTATACATATCATCTGATCTTATCGTTTTTCAAATAATTTATAAGACAAAGCAAATTACAAGGTTCATGACTAAACATTTTCTTAAACATAAGTCATGAATCATATTTTTACAAAACCTATGTATCTCACAGGCATTTTTATGCTGACGCACCTATTTTCACATGTGTTTTCAGGAGCTTTTCCATAGGATGATGATCGTGACACTAGGGCGGACCTGTGCCTTAGAGACTAAAAATGAAGATAAACTAGTTTAATCATGTTATGAATACTTTGTTTCCTGTTTAAGACAATATAACACTCTTGTTTAATAAATAAAATATAACTTTGTATGCCATGGTTGTGAAACAATAATTATGTTACAACACTTCCCGACGTTTCCGCCACGTTTTGTATGTTATACGTGGTCGGGGTGTGACACCTTACATCTACCGACAGTTGCCGGGGAGGCAACGAGGTTATTAGTTGATAGCGCTATTAGGTTTGGCACCCACACACCGTACCGGGGAGGACGGGCGTGAACTAATTTCCTTAAAGCATGACCAATGTTTTGATAGAGACATTGGGGTTGGGCAAATACATCTTGTAGCCATTTCGGTAATCGAGTTAATAACAACATCAAATCAAATTGTTAAACTGTTTTATACATGTATCTGGTAACCAAACTCGGTAACAAAACTTTGAACTCACCAGCGTTGTCTGACACACTTGTTTGCATGCTTGTAGGTCGTTAGATATCTTGCATTGGAACTTGCTGTCTGGAGTAGCTGGAGTGGCCATGGGTCGACTGGATGGATTCGTGTTATTGATTTCTTGATACTATATATTGGTTTTGAAATTGTTAAACTTTGCTTCCGCTGAATACTTTGGTTTTCACTTAAATTTGTTGAAGGTGTTTTTATTAATAATTAAGGATTTTATTTTGAAACCTGTACGCGTTCAATGTAATTAGTGGCTCGTTATTGGTATGTCGCACGCCTAACAGGGACATTTCCCTAGGTGGTATTTTGGGGGTGTGACAATAAAAGCGCTTCTTTAGACAATCTGGGATTAGTTCCGTTTTAGGGTTTCTTTATCACCACCTATAACAATGATGATAAACGTTGATCGGAACGCGCCGCTTAAATCTCAGTTATGTCTCATTGCATTATGACAATACTGTCAGGGTGCTGGTCTTTTCTCTCACTGTGC
Organism: Helianthus tuberosus; assembly: GCA_030545235.1. Classification (NCBI taxonomy): domain Eukaryota; kingdom Viridiplantae; phylum Streptophyta; class Magnoliopsida; order Asterales; family Asteraceae; genus Helianthus; species Helianthus tuberosus. Next base: position 99,913,480 of record CM060397.1, read on the forward strand.
AAACTTGAAAAATCTCACCATAACACATTGTAGACTGGTGGGCTTGAATGGTTTTAATATATTTCATCTTGAACTATCTAGTCTAATACTTGAAAATGGATATGATCGTGTCAAGATCTTTATCTATCATGTCATTGACCAACTACTCAAAATCCCTTTCGTTTCTCCCGCTGACAGGGGTGCTGGTCTTTTCTCCCACTGTGCAAACTTGAAAAATCTCACCATAACACATTGTAGACTGGTGGGCTTGAATGGTATTAATATATTTTATCTTGGACTATCTAGTCTAATACTTGAAAATGGATATGATCGTGTTAAGATCTTGATCTATCATGTCATCGACCAACTGCTCGAAATCCCTTACGTTTCTCGGGTTCGCATTCGACACAACACACCAAAAAATAAAGTTTAAAAAATCAGTGCCTTGATACGGATCGTATAGGCCTATACGATGCGTATCAAGCCCGCCGCCAGACATAACATGCACCTGTCAGTCTGCCATGTATTTTACTTTATTTCAATACGCATCGTATAGGATTATACGATGCGTATTGAATTGAAAAAGTGTGCGGATAAACAGGGGGTGTGCCATTAAAAAAAACTTTTTTTACGCTATAAATAGGAAGTTAACAATGATACTTCTAATTGTTCTTGTAAAAAAAGTTAGATTTTTTTTTCTTCTAGATTCACTTGGCATAGAACTATAGTTTATAGGGCTTAATTATTTTGGAGCTATTAATAACAATGTAAATGTAAATGTAACAAGCTCAGGATGTGACTTTTAAGTCCTTATCAGGGTGGTCGGGCACTTCACGAGTAGAAGTATGCATGTAAGGTACCCACATGGTAACGCCACCCCCACCCCCTAGGGTAGGCCATGCGGGTTCCGGTCACAGGTTTACCTACCCGCGCTAGTGTAAATGTTTGAGGGTTGGGGTGTTTAAGGTTGTGTGATTGGTGGGTGGAGTAAAAGAGTGGAGCCCATGGTTATAGGGTACTTGTTGGTAGGCGTTACCAGTGTTTTGTGGTTCTAGAGTACCTTAGGTATAGAATTGACATGACAATAGGGTATTGGTGGGGGCTATAGTAGTACCCTTGAGCGCCTCTTCCTCCCTCAAATGCAAACAACACATCCACATTTATGTACATTTTCTACTACAAATATAGAGATTGTTGTCCTCTTGACTTATCCATGTATAGGTTTAAAATACGACGAAATGTTTTGGACTTGTTACATACAATACAATTATGTTTTAATTTTTGGGCATGTCACAAACAAAATGAAGAGTTTTGGTATAATTAACCAAGCACTTATTTTACCATTTTAAACATAAACATCATGTAATTCGATACATGATGCTATTAAATTTGATGATACAATAACACATAAGAAACATGTTGTGATTAATTTTGATAACTTACAAATCGATCTTATCCCCTTATACAGTTTTACTTATATATAGGAGAAAGATCTATATAGAACATTAAATGTCATGAGAAAACGTTGAAAAATAAATCATTTATTTTTTCAGGTCACAAAAAATTTTAAAATAAAAGAAAGAGCAAACTACTAATTGCGTCCCCGGGGTAATTGAATTTTTCGATGCCTGAGTCCCTGACTTATAAAAAGTGCTACAATTTGAGTCCTCCGCTAAGAATCCGTTAGTTTGACCGTTAAGTCAATGAGTATTTTTGTAATCTTCCAGTTTTAAAATTCGAAATAATAAAAAAAAAACTAAATCTAATTTCTATATCATCTGCACATCATCATTAAATCTTCAAGATGTCATGAAGAAGAACAAGAACAAATCAAAATCAAATCCCAACATACGATGTTCATAAACAAGAACAAATCAAAATCAAAACCCAAACATACAAATTCAAGATCTTCAAATCAAGATACATATAAATTCAATATCCTCTTAAAGCACAAAACGCAAACATACAAATTCAATATACTTTTAAAGTACAAAACCCAACATAAACTGTAAGGACCTACAAAAATGCCCCAAAACGACCCGTAAGTGAAAATTCGGACCCCTGAAACCCTAATGTGCATGAAAAACCAAGAAAACAAGAAATTTGAGTTTCAGGCGGGCCGCGTAAACTGTAAGCTTATGCTTACGCGGGCCGCGTCAACTTAATGTTGACCAGATAAGCATGCCGGGCCAGGTGTCTCACACGTGGCAACCCTACTCGTGACACCCCAGCCCTACACGTAGACTAGGGCCCCTCGCGGGCCGCGTAAAGATTAAGTGTGGGTTTACGCGGGCCGCGTAAAACCCAAAAACCAGCTATAAATAGCTTGTGCATGGGGCTTTCATACTGTGTCAAAAATTTTGATCAAAAACGAAGTTCTACTACTCGAAATCACACTTCACAATAGCAAAACGCTGCTACGATCAAGGGTAATAACTCGATCGCTGCTACGATTCAATGTCCGATCAATTGAAACCAATCCGATGGATGTTTAAGTGCTGCCCAAACTCGGGCTATACTTTGTCATTCGTCGTAAATTCGATGGATGTTTAAGTGTTGCACTTTGTCATTCGTCGTGAGGGTTTTAATCTCGTGAGTGATCGTAAATGTTGTATTAAGTTACTGACCTAGTTCGTGTGCATTGTTATTTAAATTAGGTTCCAAGGCTTATCAGTAGGCTAAACTCTGCCCGTCTAAACTCGCAATGTGAGTCATTCTCTTTTTATTAAAATTGTTTTACAATACCTCAAACTATTTTCAAAGTTATAATTACAGGGATTAAGTCGTGGTTATCTTGAATCACTGGCAAGTGGGGTATTGTGCACATTACTAATTTCTCATGGTTAGGTTCATTAACCTAACAGTGATAATCATCACTACTTGGGTGAAAGGACCCAATAGTGGTATGACCATCGTCACCAGGGTGTGACACGGCGCCAGATAAAAATAAGATAGTAGCCATTGTAATCGCTCTTATGCTGTAATTTATAACTAACGTGTCATTTTATGTAAACTGAGTGACTCACCAGTATTTCCCCGCTGATAAAATATTTTTAAACATGTTTCAGGCGACCTACTGTGAATCAAGGAAAAGTGCTACGGAGCACAAATAAAGCTTGAAGTGGTGGCTCAGTTAAATAAATAAACATGTTTTGTAAAACAGTGAATTTCCCCGTGAAATTCCTCTATTGTAAATTACGGGGTTTATCCCAAGTTATGAAATAAAATAATTGGGAAATTTCAAGTTTTAAAAGATCCTGTAAATCTTCCGCTGTCAACTCAATTAATGAATACCACGGGTTTTCTGTCCCGCGGCTCCTGGACCGGGTAACACCGGGACGGGGGCCGTGACATAAACCCACCACCGCCCTCGTTGAAAGTGCTTGGCATTATAATGAAGATGGTGTTGATCTTTGATGTAAAATGAAAAAAGATGAAAAGAGACGATGAAAAAGAGAAGAAGATAGATCTGGAGAGTAGAGGGAAATGAAATTAGCATAAAATTGAAAAGAATTGGGGAAATAACTATTTAAGGAGGGGCAAAAAGGACATTTGACCTTAAACTAACGATTTAGTTGACGGAAGAGACTCAACATGTAGCGAATTTCAAACAACAGGGACTCATGTAGCGAAAACTTTGTTTCGGGGACGCGACTGACAACGCCCCTAAACCCCAAAGACGCAAATTGTATTTTACTCTAAAAGAAAATGATAAAAACATCATGTTTATTCGACCATGTAGCCCGAAAGCACATAGTTGTGCCCTATGTTGCGGTAGACTCTACAGAAATCACATCGTTATGCTCATCAAAAGTATATAGTTGTGTACCTCTTGCATCTTGGGTGTTTTACCTAAAAGAGGAATAGTAGAGCCTTAGAGATGGATCAAAATATCTTTACATAAGAGCATTGTTGTATATATAAATTTATTAAGATATTTAAACTATGTTTTGGATGTGATCGGGTGGTTCCGTTGGTGGCACGATGATACTCCAGTCCGTCAGTGATCCTAATTTGCCGTTAAAAAAAACATCGGAGGGATGACCTTAAATTCGGGTGAGCAATTCGATGGGAGCGACAATAAACATTACATATTTGTTTAAAATTATAAAAAAAGGTTAAAACTTGGGAGAGATGACCTTAAATTCGTTTATATCTTTTGAAATAGATATGATAAATTTAATAAATATGGATTCCATTGTCTATTTATTTAATTTTTTAACTAAAGGGATTGAAGTCTAGTAATCCCATGCTGTATGGAAAAAAAAATGTGCGTATGGAAAAAAATGTGCCTTCTTATTACATTGAGGGTTTAAGTCTCGTAATGGATTAAGTCAAGATTTATGAGTATGATTAAAGGGTGTGATGTGGTTAAGTTAATCAGCCAATTAAAAAAATGTTTATTTGAATTTTAAACATTTTATAAAATATCAATGATGTTGAAATAGATTATGGGTTTTTGTTGTAGTGATGGCTGACAAAGCATCAAAAGTCAAAATTTTCTCATCGAAGTGGTTCTTTTCATCATATATAGTGATTACTGATTTACTGAAGAAACACGGATTCGCCCAAACAGGGATACGAACCGTCTTCTCTAAGATACCAATAATCGCTACACGTTCTTCCTCTTGAATCTAGATCTGCAACATGGAAGAAAGAAATGTGGGGATGTAGAGATAGCCGGTAGAGGAATAATCTCCTATTTCCAGCTACAAAAAGTGTGGTGGCCTCATATCTTATGCCCTAATAATGAGGTTTACATCTGTTTATATAGGATATATGACACATCATGATTGGGTGGGTGAAAATTTCCCCCCATCTCATGAGGGGTGCACCTCTTACACCCTTAGACCATGGGGTATGGGGGTCGTCCCCTCCCCGTCCCGGTTCGTCCCCCACGTCGCACACCCCCCCCCCGGGGCTCGTCGCGGCACCGACGTCCTCTCAAAATTTTCTCATCGAAGTGGTTCTTTTCATCATATATAGTGATTACTGATTTACTGAAGAAACACGGATTCGCCCAAACAGGGATACGAACCGTCTTCTCTAAGATACCAATAATCGCTACCCGTTCTTCCTCTTGAATCTAGATCTGCAACATAGAAGAAAGAAATGTGGGGATGTAGAGATAGCCGGTAGAGGAATAATCTCCTATTTCCAGCTACAAAAAGTGTGGTGGCCTCATATCTTATGCCCTAATAATGAGGTTTACATCTGTTTATATAGGATATATGACACATCATGATTGGGTGGGTGAAAATTTCCCCCCATCTCATGAGGGGTGCACCTCTTACACCCTTAGACCATGGGGTATGGGGGTCGTCCCCTCCCCGTCCCGGTTCGTCCCCCACGTCGCACACCCCCCCCCCCCCGGGGCTCGTCGCGGCACCGGCGTCCTCTCCAAGACGTTGGAGACGAGGCAATGATGTGCCCCCCCCCCCCCCCCCCCTCTGACTTCTCTCTCTCCCCTTTATTAATATATTAATATTATATTGGTTTTTATTCTGGGTTGGGTAGTCTTCCACACACTTGGGTAGTCCCCAAGGGGATGGTCCTCCACCCTTGGTGAGGTGGCGCCTACGTGGCGGGTAGTCTCTTTGAGAACTAACCAAACCATACCGGGTAGTCTTATTGTTTGACGATGATACATACTGTTGTTTTGATGATGAAGCAAGTTTTGGTGATTGGTGAAGTCTTTACTCGCAACATGTTTCTCCACATACCTACACTGAAATATCTTACATTCACCAAGGGATAATTGATGGATAAAAGTTCCCTAATTATTTTGTATTCAACATCATGTCATTTTTTATATGATCATGACATTTAGTCAGTTATTGTTAAGATGTTTGAATAAATTAGTATAGTCTTATAAATTTTTTTATAAGATCTTAACGTGAATGATGATCCAAGATTCCAAGGTGACCGTATAAAAAGACCACCTTATAAATAATGTATTTTAGAAAATAATGTTTGGCAGTTGGCATTGCAAGTTGAACACTAAAAAATTTCGATCAATATCAAAGTCAACAATATATTAAATAAGTTTGAGAGGCAAATTCTGTGGCATATAAAAAATCACAAATGCAATAACGCATTCTAATTGAATAATTTCTTGGTTACTTTACAAATATAAGATTGTAACCTAAAATCTTCAAGTTAACTTGATAAGTTATCATATACACTGCACTCCATTAGAAACAGAACTTTCATCAATATATGTGGCTTTTTTACTGTATAAAAAATTGCACTTGTCAAATAACAAATTCTTGATTACATAAATACTATAAATTCCGGGTTTTCCTTGAATAAAAATGATAAATAGAAATAGAGCTACAATTGTTATATGAGTAAATTACACAAAACGTCTTTTATGTTTTATCAAACTTGCTGATTTCAGCCTTAATGTTTAAACCTTGTTTAAAAATAAACGTAAATGTTGTTTTCAGCAAGTTTTAAACATTAAGGTTGAAACCTGCAAGTTTGAAGAAACATAAAGGACGTTTTGTGCAATTTACTCTTGTTATATCTATTTCTCGTCATAAGAATTTATTTTAAACATATAATGAAGTTCTCGTCATAAGAATTTATTTTAAACATATAATGAAGAGGTACATTTGTGTTTGTATCAGGGCGGATATAAAAAAGGGTATGACGCGCAATATGGCATGAGTACGTTACATGTAAACAAAAGATTAAAAGGGATCGCGAGGAGGGAGAAGTCAGAGTCCTATAGTGTAATACATGGATTTTATAGCACCAAAACCATATTTAAAGATTTTAATATAAAATATAAATGAATTAATTTCATATATACTCTTGCAAACTTGAAAAAATTCATATATATCCAACAAAAACAAAAAAATATCATATACACCCTTACAAAAACTAAAATATCACATATGCCCTTACAAAATAGTTAAAATATCAAATTTACCCAATTTATTAAAAACAATTTAATAAATAATCATTTTACACTTATTTTTTTAACTTCTAAGTTTTCATACATGCTTATCTTTTAACTTCATATTTTTATATAACACATCTTAAGCTTAAATTTATTTTACCCATTTTTAAACAATAGTATTCTCCATATATATAATTCCTTTTTTTTTTAAAGGTAAATTTATTAACACCACAAAAACGCAAACTCAGTCTCCAACCATATATATAATACTTAAGCTAAATAAATTAAGCTAGAAAAAGAGTAAATATAATATTTAAAATTAAAGGTTATATATGAGATTTCAAAATTATAGAAAAATAAGGGTAAAATTGTCTTTTATTAAATTGTTTTTAATGGATTGAGTATATATGATATTTCAACTAATTTGTAAGGGTATATATGATATTTATAATTTTGCAGGGGTATATATGATATTTTATAAGTTTGTAGGGGTATATATGAAAAATATAATTTTAAGCCTTATAAGCTCTTTATGAAAGAAATCAGAAATTATATTCACCATTAATAGTTATTATTATAACCAATGGATCTAACATCTAGCTCCCATAGTAAGCTCTTTATGAAAGAAATCAGAAATTATATTCACCATTAATAGTTATTATTATAACCAATGGATCTAACATCTAGCTCCCATAGTAAGCTCTTTATGAAAGAAATCACAATTTATATTCAACATTACTAGTTATTATTATAACCAATGGATCTAACATCTAGCTCCCATAGTAATTATTTTACACACCATAAAGCTATGGCTTTGAGCCTACTAATTTATATGATCCCACCATCCATAATTCCATATGGATAACCCCTAGGTCCCACAATCAACATGGACAGCCCCTATCCTGTGTCCAACCACCAACATGGACAAGACAAAGAAGAAAGCAACGATTGTCACAAATGATTACAAGCAACGGTTGGTCTGTGATTAACCTCATGAATCAAAAGATCCTTGTCAATTAGGACAATAGGTTGTTTTGCATTATCTAAAAGCAGTTCGTCTACTTTGAACCTTATCCCGTTATGTCCAACTCACAAACCAGTGTAAGTTGTTGCACGATCAAACAAACAAGATAACCCATGGGTCCGTGTGTGTCAAAGAATGAGCATCCTCGGTTTGACTATCAGGGGCGAACGACTTACATTATTTGAAAAAATAATGGGGCTATTTTAGTTAGTAAGAATGCCACACAGGTATTTGATAGTTAGTGATTCATCATAAAATACATCAAGAATAAAGAAACAAGAAGTCCGACTCGTTTTCTTTTGCATGGGATCATTTGGGTTATGTTTCATCTTTAATGGATTGAACTAGTAGAAAGTAGCCCAATGTTTAATTGTATTATTAAAAACAACTAGTGTATCGTTGTATAAAATAAATATGATTGTTGTTATATTTAGAGTAAAATTCTTATTATCATGCTTGATCTAAAGACATCCCACCTGCATTGCACAATTATATATAGGGTGCTACTATACGCACCCCCCTATTTACTTTTTTCACCCCCCCTCCTCTCACATACTTACAGGTGGGGCCTGCGTGGGACCGACAGTTTTCCTCTCACAAGGGGGGGTGTAATCAGGAAATAGGGGGGTGCGTATAGAATGAGCCTTATATATATTGATTTCGAAGGACCATGAATAGTAATTTAATTTTTATAATAATATATAGTTTTTTATTTTATTATTTAATATATTATAATAATTTATTATTTTATATATTATAATAATTTATTACTATATTTTATTATTTAATATATTATAATAATTTATTATTATATTCACTTTTAATAACATATTTTTCTTTTTTTTAAACATTATATATATTATATATATTGATTTCGAAGGACCATGAATAGTAATTTAATTTTTATAATATATATATATATATATATATATATATATATATATATTATTTTATTTTTTTATTATTTAATATATTATAATAATTTATTATTTTATATATTTATAATAATTTATCACTATATTTTATTATTTAATATATTATAATAATTTATTATTATATTCACTTTTAATAACATATTTTTCTTTTTTTTTAAACATCAGTTCCCTTTAACTTTTTTTTAATAATTGTTTTTTCCTTTTTTTAACATATATTAATTTATCGATTAATTTGATACTTCTTTAATAAGTTACGTTTATAACTTTTTTTCTAAAACTTAAGTACGTAGTTGTGCTTGATTTATTTCCCCTGACATTCCGTTATAAGTTTTCTTAAAACGAGCTTATACTCAAAATAAAGTATTTATTTGGTATCATAAAACGGCATGATGATAAACTAAATCGTTCTAATGGTTTGACTTTCTAAACAACATGCTTTATTTTCAAATCAAGTTTGTTTTACATTATCATTTGCTCGGTTTCGCCACAACGCGCGATATAAAAAAACTAGTTTTACATTATCAATCCTTGAAAATAGGAAGTCTCTAATATCGGTGACCATATATCGGAGATTCTCACTTTTGTAGGTACTTGGGGGCAAAAGTGAAAGTGCATTAATTTTAACGTTGTTTTACTAATTTCGTGAAAATAATGTTAAAAGAGGGGGATGGTTGATCATGCATCATGTGGTGGCGTTGATAGCCGAAAGACAACGGAGTACATGCACTAATTGGCCTTTGTCTTAATTGCCGAGTGTTGTGTGCCTTATGTCCAATGCTTGATACAAAACTACCATCGAGCCGGGCGTCTCACTGGAAGCAGCCTCTCTATTCCTACATGGTAGAGGTAAGGTTATTTACATCTTACTCTCCTCAGACCCTACCTTAGCTTTGCTATTGGTGGGATTTACTGAGTATGATGATGATGATGATGATGTTATCGGTTTATAAAAAAGATCCAAATTTACTACGATAAATGTCTACCAGTTGGGAAGCTAGACATGAAGATAACTAAGCTGACACGCCGAAGTTGGCTGCTGGCAACCTTGGCACACGTAGGCGCTCAGATCAGCCATTGCACTTAAGGCAGACGGACGCAAGGCGGGTACTTTGCTCTAGGCGCGACAAGGCACTAAACCGTTTAGAATAATGTTATTGTTTATTCCTTTTGGGTTATTGTCACACATCTTCTGTTTTGCTTACAACTTAAAGTGACCACTGCGCTCTATGCCTCTACTGAAAGACTATGCCCTAGGCGTGACAAGGCACTTTCGTACGTTTTGTACGATAAGGCACCTTGTACGTGAACTTAACCCTAGAAATAAATTATGTAATTTTTAACAATACGATGAATCTTATGAATGAAATGCTTAGGCTAGACGGTATGGGGACCGTCCCCGGCCCGTCGCCGCCCTGCACACCATTTCCCCCGCCCCGTCGTCGTCTCAATCGTCTAGCAAGGGATGTTGGGGACGCTCGCATAAGACAAAAAATGTTACCGTTTGGGGCATGGACCGTTGTAAAAAAAATCAAATTCCTTTTTTCAAACATCAACGGGGAGAAATTTTAAAAACCTTAAAATTTATTAACTTTTTTTTATAAATACAACCCAAACACCCCATTTTTTACCCACTTCAACCCCATCTCTCTCTCACCTTTTCTTCAACTTTTTATAAAACTCTTCTACTTTTTATAAACATTCTTCTACTTTTACCATGGATCCATACAACCCGAATAACCCAAACCCAAACCCAAACCCGAACCTGAACCAAAACGTTTTTGCAGTGCCCGGCTACTATCCTTCAATGGAACCGAGTTGGTCATCCTCTTAATTTTCTCTCAACGCTTTTGCGGGTTTTCAACAATCACCGAACGCTTTCTCGCAAATGCAACAAATGCAATCATTACAACAAATGATGATGTGAAACCCGTTCAACACGCAACTTCAATCTCAACAACCACAACCCGAATCTTCTCAACAACCACAACCCGTTGAAGACGACATTGAAATTGTTCCGGAGACGCAACCGCTATCATCGAAACGTAAAAAAGGAAAGCAAGTGGCGGTTGACAAAGATCAACCTTCAAAAGCGAAGGCAAAAACGTAGACGAGGATTGAGGAGGAGGCCTTAGCGAAGGCGTGGATTAGCACATCCAAACACCCTATTGTCGGTATGTAAAATTATATATATTTTACACTAAAAATATAATTTTAATTTTTTAATATATACTTTTATTACATTCTAAAAATATAGGTACCAACCAAACAAACGATGGGTTTTGGAAAGCGACATTAGCAAAGTTCCTTGCGATCATAGAACAAGGCCATTATCGCGATGTTGACTCGGTCTCTTCAAAGTGGCGAAAGATGCATCCAGTCGTGAACCGGTTTGCGTCGATATAAATTATATAATAATTTATATACAAGTAATCGTCGTAGTGGGATGAGTGACGAAGATGTTTTCAAAGCGGCGATGGATAAATACGAAACTACGCATAAATCCATTTCACCACACGTAAGGGCTTGGGAAGTTTTACGAACCAATAGCAAGTGAGCGCCGGTTCCAAATGAGGTTGCGATGGCTAAACGACAAAAAACCTCGGAGACTGGTAGTTTTAGTGCGGGGGGCTCGGACGCACGATGTCAAATTAATATAAACGACGAGCCCGAATTTGACGAAGAAGAGTACGCGGTACGAGAGGAGGAACGTCCCCCAGGCAGGGACAAATCAAAAAAGGAGGCGGCTGCAAAAAAAACAAGCCGCAACGGGGGGTGGTTCCAAAATGGACGAGTTTATGGCCCAGTTCAAAGCGTACACGGAGGTCACGGCCCAAAAGGCAAAGGCGAAGGAACGCGAGGTGAAAGAACGGGTTCGGTTGAAACATGAAAAGAACGAACTAAAAGAATGGGAGATAATGACAACCGATATAGACAATTATCCCCAGAAAAGCGAGCGGTTTTAAAAAAATGCAAGAAAAGATCATGAAAAAGTGGTGTAGTTCTTAGGATTTTTATTTTTTTAGGTTAGTTTTTTTTGAACTTATGTAATGTTTGATTTTAATATTATGTAATGTTTGGTTTTTAATATTAATGATTTTATTTTTATATCTTATTTAATAAATGTTAAAAAAGTATATGAAATTAAAAAAATAAATAAATTAAGTTGATGGGGGTAGGCTCATCCTCCATTTCCTTGGTTTCATCCTTGGAGGGGCATCCTCCAAGGACTATGACGTGACGCTTACGTGACGAGTCCTCCTCCAAGGATGAGCCTCAACCATACCGAGTAGCCTTATCAATTAATTTCTTGGACTAATTACTTTCTGTTTATGGATTACCTTTGAGAATCTTACAGTTGTAAAATTATATGATCAATTTGTGAACACACATTCTGTTAGTTAAACTAAAATAACTAAACTTCTTTCTTTCTTGACATTGTTTGTTGAGTCAACCTAAGGCCGTGGGGTATGGTGGGGCTTGGGTTGGGGCATTTGTTGACACGTGGAATGGGAGCCCCCCACCACCAAAACCCACGCCCATGGGGTATGGTGGGGCTTGGGTTGGGGGCATGAATTTGGTTTGGCCATTGAGAGCCCGCCATGTCACCTTGCTAGCCCGCCCCACGCCCGGCTTCAAACCCAAGCCCCAAGGGCCACGCCCAAACCCACACCCCAACCCAAGCCCCCGGGGTGGTGGCTTGGGCGTTTTCAGCCAATCCACACCCCAACCCAAGCCCCATACCCCCATAGCCTAATTTTTGAGTAAAGATATTGACTTTCTTTGATGGGTCAAATTTAAATATGACAATGAATTTGGATTAATGATGGAACTTGTTAAAATATTAATGCGTAGGCATCTCACAAGGCTTCACCAAGAAAACATCCATTCTAACCATGCAATCACTATGTTTAGTTAGTCATTTGATGATGCTAACAGTACGTATCAACCCGAGCCCATTTTAACCCGAACAAAATTAGTGCCGTTTCAAAACAGTGTATTTCAACCCAAAATCGATAATTTTTTCAAAAAAAAAGGCCCTCATTTTGACCAAATCAAGTATGACCTGTTACCTGACCCGACCTGTCAGCTTTGCCAATCTTAGTTTTCAGTCTATCTAGTGGTGATGGTGAATATACATTACACAAAACATGTTTTTGTTGGGTGCACTCAAGAGCTAGAAGCAGAGGGATTAAAATGGCAGTAAATACACCAAACTTCAAACAACAAAAACTACTTCCAAATAATTGATGGATAAATAATTTTCAAGAGGAAAAACAGTGGTTTGCATATAAATCATACCAGATTCAACTACCAAGTTCACAAAAGAGATTATAACCTTACTCTCACTATTCTAGACTAAAAATTCACCTTCTGAACTTTGGGCGCTTTGGTGCGCTGCTGATGGGACCTGCACGCGACTTACCAAACGCCTTCATCTTCCTTCTTTTCCTATCCTCTTCACTGTCTGACGCGTCACCTTTCTCCCTGTCAGCATTCGTTGCTTCCCGTTCCAACTCTTCCCACGTCTTTCCTTCTTCTTCCTCTGACCCATCCTCTTCCTCTGACCCATCCTCGTCATCATCAGACTCAACTAATGACGCACTGTCAGACCCGTCATCTTCTGACTCAGACTCGGGCTCCACGTCAGACGGCTCATAACCCTGATCAGATTCCTGTGAACCATCAGAATCTGAATCACTAGCTTCCAAGTTCAAAAACTCCCACCCACCTTCATCAATAAAGTTTTGTGGGTCGTCAGTGATTGTTTTCACTATGGCCCGCCAGTTCATGTTCAGTCTGCTTTCATAGTATTTAATGTCGGTCGTGTCAAGCCATTCTTTGATCCCATCGAGTGACGTAGAAGGAATCGAGTCGATCCGGAGCACGTCACGTTTAAAATCCTTAAACACGATCGCCATGTCGAAATTCTTCTGTCCTAGCCCGACTCGTTCAAGGTTCACGATTTCAATCTCGCTTAAGCTAACCACGAGAAATGGAGTTTCGATAAGCTCAACCAAACAACTTGACGTCGGAACTATGAAAGCAGAAGCTTTATGCGGTACCCCGTGAAACCCAAGTTCTCTTAACGGCTGGTCAAACTCAAGATCAAACTCCTTAAACTTCGGTTGCCCCCAAAGATCGTTAACACGGTTAACAAAATTCTGGAAATCCATATTGATCTTGTTTTTACGATCCCGTTCTCGTTGTTCTTCGATCTCATCCGGGTCGTAAGCGGATCTCTTTCCACCTCCTAGAGTTTGCACAACGTCCATCACCTCAACGTAGAACTGAATGTCTTTCGTTTTTTTGTTTCCAACCATGATGTGGTTGTGGAGATGAAAGTGAAGTAGCGTGATCATTTCCTTCTCTGCGGGCTGAAAAAACGCGTGTTTAATGTTACCGAACAGAATATCAACACGTTCATCTGCTCTAGATGTCGAGTATCTGAAACCGTTGTCATGAGCCTCGAGTGTACCCGGAAGCTTCCTTCCACGACCCGGAAACGTTGGACGGATCCAAAGATCGGTTAATCTTATTGGTTTAAATTTATTCCCTGCAAGCACGAGTTTCTCTTGAGTAACCAACGATGCCCTCTCAGCTCTTTCAGACTCTCGGGAAACAACGTTTCGTCTAAGTGTTTTGATCTGCTGTACCACTTCACTGATGTGCCTCGGGTCCTTAGAACGAAACGATACCTCTTTTAAGAAAATATCTGTTTGATTCTTGACGGAATTTGGATCTTGAGAAGAAAAGGGTGTGCCGGGAACGTTAAATATTATACGAATATAGCAGTTTCGACTCGTGTCAGCTTGACTAGAAACGGTTTTCACAGTAGCAATATGAAACGGCACCATACTTCCGTATAACGGAATAAGAATAGCCTCGTTTTTCTGGTCGACTTGAATCATCAAGTCTCTAGGAGGAACATCGTTTATATTCTTGTAAGCAATTAAATCATTTGAAGTTCTTGAAGAAGATCTTCCATTCCCCGTTGCCGTTGTCCCACCCGCAAGCCGTTGAGCGGTTTCTTCGTTCTTTTGGCGTGCGAGTTCCGCTTGATGCTGTCTTCTAAGTTCTTCTTTAGACATTTCATGGTTGTCTGACCGTAAAGTCGCTTTAGAGTATAAAGCTTCATTATGGTTACGGTTAGAATCCACTTTCACTTGTGCCCTTTCGTCTTCTACCTCACCATCGTTGAACGAGTACGCAATGTCTTTAAACGCTTTGGAACTTAACGTCACCACTTCATGACCGGTAGCAGTTACAACAACCGTATCAGCAATCAACAGTGCGTAGTTTTGACTTTTCGCTTTGCTACTCTTTGTCTGCATGTTTTGAAACCCTAGCGAAACGTTAAAAACCATACCAGCTTTCAAAACTCTTTCGTTTTTCTCGTTTAGATTCAAACCCGACTCCCGAAACTCAAGACCGATTCCCGTCCCGGCTGATTTGCTCAAATTGGAAGTCAACTCAGGAGCTTCTTTTTCAACCACCGCAAGTGCAGCCTTGTAAACATCGTTCGCTTTAATACCGGGCTTCAGAATACCAACAGCAGCCTCATGGGCTTTTAAAAGAACCTGATACGCCTTGCTTTGTGTAGCATTTGAATCGATGAGAAACGTTCTAGCCACATTCGCGCAGTAGCTATTATATCGTGACCCAAGAGCACAGATAATCACACTAGCCGAATCATAGTACAAATAATCGTCATTGCTTGAAGCACTAGGCCTGAGATCAAAATTACCGCCACTTTGGAAAATCGGAGGGTAACATATATCAACGTTTTCACGTTTCAGCTTCACTTTAATCGTATCTGGCCTCGCAATAGCGTTTTCAGTTTCATCCATTAAAGAAGAATGAGTCACTTTCTTTTCTTCATCGATTACCTTCTCAAGCTTCGGAACAACAAACTGTTTCATCGCAGAGGCGGTTAAATAAGCGGCTTTTTTCACGTTCGTAAGCTCACCGGTCTCCTTAACAGAAAAAAGATCCGCCAATCCGTTAGTTATGTCACGAAGCTGTAAACGTGCCGACTTCATTTTCCCGGTCCACGTTTCTAGAAGTTTCCCTTCTGGTGCCTCTCTTGCTATATGCCCAAGAATACGGGAATTAGCAGACTCAATGGAAGTTAAAATGGTGTCCATTTGGGTCAACCCGTCATCGTTTTTGGCCTTTACGTGCATCACGACGTCTACGTTTATAGCTTCTTTAGCTGACTTTTTGACAACGTCAAGAAGTGATGCTTTTTTCTGGCTGCATAAAAAATGGATCTGTTTATCTGAGAAAAGCATGATTGTTTCGGGAAATTCGTAACCGAGAAGCCAGATGTTTAACGCTGATGACTTTAAATAACGAAGATCGTCAGATGGTGGTGGGGTAGCTACTACAAATGCGTTACAAGATCCCCATAACTCCTCCCTGTGTTCCCGCCAGTGAAAATACAGAGATTTTAGCCGCCTGACTAATGTACTTGCATCAATTACGTACACACCTGAAGCTCCTCCAGCTGCACCGTTACTCGCAATTGGATGGTTTCCACCGTTTCGTTGATCAACCATTTCTCCTGGTGAATGTAATTCATTAGTTCCAATACTACAATCAATATACAATTCTGACATTTTGTTTTGGAATAATGGATTTTAATAATCCCAACTATTAGCAATTGGCCGGCAACAATCCCAACTACATATCTACTGATGGTCCCACCTTCTAACATATTTTCTCCCAACAAGCCTTTTCTACCTGATGTCTAACCCAGTTAGTTTTTTGGTGACGTGAACATGGCACAAACCTTTGTTATTTGATAAGGTGGCTCCTTATGACTCTCATCACCACCTCACCTCCACCACCACCATTGATGAAGTGCCACATAAGGAGACACCTAATCAAATAACAAAGGTTTGTGTCACGTCAGCGTCCACGTCACCAAAAAACTAACTGGGTTAGACCTCAGTTAGAAAAGGCTCGTTGGGAGAAAATAGGTTAAATGGTAGGACCATTAGTAGATATTTCTGTAGTTGGGACTGTTGCTAACCAATTGCTAATAGTTTGGATTATTAAAATCCATTATTCCTTTTGTTTAATATACCAAGATGAAAAAATATAAAAAGATATAGAATGTATTGGCTTAAAATACAAATCTTATGTTGTTCCAAAAAAAATTTATCATTATACGAATTAATGCTCAAGTACAAGCCATAGATTACATAATGTTACAGTCCAGTAGATAAAAAGCCCTTATCCTCTGAGACCATGCGTAGTCGTTGGGGTGAATAATGCCCCACCCTAGGGCGTTTTGCGCCATGTGGCAGCCCAGTCAGCAATGGGGCATTATTGGGCGTTTTTACAAAAGGGGTGTAGTGGGGATGTGGGGCATTATGTTAAATGAGATGTAATATAATTAAATAAAACAAAAACCATCAAAAAATCTTATTGGATAAAAAATAGGAAGATGGAAGGTGATTGGACAAACAAATGAGGGGCAAGGCGTGATTTAAATCACGCGAAAACAAAAAAATCAGCCAAACACGCCCAGGGGGTGGTGACCCGGCGTGTTTGGGCAAAAAAAACTGGGCAACCACGCCTCGTAGGCATGGTCTGAGCAAAATTTTGCTCACAT
This sequence comes from Helianthus tuberosus, assembly GCA_030545235.1. Classification (NCBI taxonomy): domain Eukaryota; kingdom Viridiplantae; phylum Streptophyta; class Magnoliopsida; order Asterales; family Asteraceae; genus Helianthus; species Helianthus tuberosus. Next base: position 99,930,945 of record CM060397.1, read on the forward strand.
GTTTCAAAACATGTTACGGGGTAGAGGTAAGGTTGTCTACATCTTACCCTCCTCAGACCCTACCTTTGCTTTGCTATTGGTGGGATTTACTGAGTATGATGATGGTGATGATGTTTCAAAAAAAAATATCATTCATTTCAACCATTGTGTACTTCTATTTGTGGTTATTTGTGGGTCTTATGAACAAAGACCAAATGGTAAGGTTCTATATTGAGAAGTTCAAACTACAGTCAATACACAAACTTTGCTTTTAAAATGTGGTTATATTCTGCCCAAGTCAACAAGATGCACTTTATGATAAACAAACAAATAATAAAAGCGAAAAGTAATAAATCTACAACTAATTAAAGGATTTCTCACCTTGTTTGAAGTAAATAGTTTCGTGACTAATAATTGAGACAAGAGTATTGCTGTACTTGCGTTATCCTCTTATGTTGTTAGCTAGCGTCAAACGTATAAATCCTACAAACGGATAAAAGAAAATCAGAAGTTACATAAAGGAAATGATAAAACAAAGACACCCACAGTCAAATTATAAAAAATTTCACTGTAACAATTTATCGAACACTTCAAATAGTTCCTTTTGTACTGATGAACAATCAGACCATAAATCCATAATATCTCCAAATCTAGTTTTTGTTTTTCACTTTAACAATTTAAGCATGTTTGAGACTAAGAAACGAAAGCACTTTGACATATACAAAAAACATTATGCACTACAATCAAATAACATTGAGACACCAATTGTCTAATATAAATCATTATAAGAATCATGATTTCTAAAGCTTTACTTTTGCATTGCAACTCAACAAAACAAGACCGCATCCCATTCTTTTATTTCATTGTTAATTTCTTTCCAAAACCCACGACTACCATATTATTAAGATTACCCGTTAACTGTGTCCACACACTATATATGCATGCATATGTGTGGATGACAGACAGATATCTTTCACGACTACGCTAAAAAAACTTTAGATACTGAAACATGCGTTATATTTATGGTAATGTAGATATCATTTTTTGGAATATATCACACACTAAACCATATTCATATCCAATTATCTAATATCTTAAATGGCTAGTTGATACAGTGTATTATAGTTGAACGTCTAATTTTGAAGAACACATAGCTACACGATAATCATTTTTTGGCAGGTACTCTATCCTTCTTCCTACTGATAAATCGTTCTGGATGATTTCAACTGGTTCCCAAAAACTAAACTAATAATAGGCCAGTTACATCATAAATATAAGGTATGCTGACTCTACAAATTCAGCTTGACCTAAGCTTTCATTGCAAGTAGATTGTCTTATTTGTCCGTGGTTTTATATAAAAAGGCATACCAGTAATGCAAAATTCACAAAAATCCAAACTTTCACTTAAAGACCTTTTATTTAAACACGAGTCAGTTCCGCATATAATCAATATGCAATGACAATATCAACATAGCAGTAAGAATAACGTGTTAGTCAAGTACTCAACTAGAGCCTCTAAATTTAACCAGTTTATTGTTATCAAATTCTGGAAAAGATAAAAGGTCACATACACAATTCTTTTATCCACAGTACATGATCTTCCTTCAAGTCACCACTAAAATTTTGCAGAAAAAAACCGTGTGCCTTTTATATAAAATTTGTATTCTCTATGTATATGCCAAAAACAAGATGCTGATGGCCAATTGTTTCAAAAACCATAACACAGATTATGCTCAAAAAATGCAAAATTATCATATTACCATGAGATATAACATCATTGTTCATCACAAATACTAAGTATCACTATTGAACTTGCACTACCTCAACATCAGAATTCATTTTTCAACTTTCTTCATTTAATAAACTTATTTCAAAATCATCAAATTCAAAAAACATCAAAAAAAAAAAAAATTAAAAAAAAAACTAGCCAAGTTCGATTTCTACACACAAATAAAAAACTCATAGTTGCACAAAATCAAAAAAGCATAACTCATCAGCATTCAAAACAACGATCCACACAAAACAATCACTAATTCCTCCAATTTAAACCTAACAATAATCCACATATTTCGCACTACAAAATCACAAAAATAACAAAAACATTCCCCTCTCCATAGCTCACAACGTAAATCGTAGATCTGAAACCCTAATCTCGCAAAAAGTCGTAACAAAACCAAAATTAACCTAAGCAATCCAAAATTCATAACACCAAAACTTCACAACACAATGATTTCGAACTAAAATGGCTCTAAAACTGCCTAATAACAATAGTATCAGCTTCAATCGCGTATTCGGATTGTGAATGCATACATTAAACCTAATTTTAGTAGTGTATTGACAGTAATTATGAGAGAAGATGATATGGATTGATGTGAAGAGAGAAATTGACCTGATCGGAGTCGACGGAATCGTTGCCGCCGGTGACGGTTGTTTAGAAACCGGAAGAGACTGCGGTGGGGTTTGTTATGGTTATGGAGGGAGTTTTTATATGTGTGATTTTGGGGGGTAATCCTACCCGCCCAATTTTCTCAGTTGGCACTATATCTCAAAGTTTTGAAATTTTCATTCCCCCTTACATTATGTGTATACCCCGCAAGGCGTTAAACTGAAAATTTCTCGGTTTGGTAACATGTTGGGTTATTTTTTCGATTACTTATGTATGCGATTCATAACACGGTCTTCAACAAAAAGTATCGAGATGTAGATAAAAATACGCTCATCAAACAAATTTTCTTATTAAAGTCTAAAAACCATATGGTAACTTTAGTAAAGTACAAGTGTAGTATCGCAAACTGACTTAAAAAAAGAATAAAGAAAAAAACTGTGCAACCTTCTGGCAAACCCGGGCGTCTTGATTTGTTTAATAATACATCACACAATAGAACCACTACACCAAATGCGTTTTTGATATTGAAATGTGCATGCAATTATTAAATACCAACTTTTAAAACGCAGAAAATAATAATAATAAAGAAAGTCATCGGATGCCAGCCCTTTTCCACCAGTAGAAGGTGGGAACTATTCCCGCCCTTGGTTTTTGTTAATAACTAGAGTTATGCGCCGCCCGCGTTGCGGGGCGCTAAACCAAATATTTCTTAATTTAATAATATGTAGGCATTTATTTCAGTTAGTTATACATGCTACTTATAACACAATATAAAAAAAAGATGCATCGAGTTAACCAAATAAAGAAAAACTCTATCATAGTTATGATAAAAAAATAACTAAAACGATGGCAAACGTGTAGTTTAGAGTTAGGGGCAAAACAATAATTTGTCAGAACCAATTAGTGAGTTCTAGGCAGATGTTTGGCATGCATAAAACTAAATTGAGTAAACCAAGTAAAATAAAACACTACCATAGTTTTGCCCAAAAAACTATGGCAACATTGCAATTTTAAAATCGTAATTTTAAAATAGAGGTAAAATAATATTTTGACCTGAGGGCAAAACCATTTTTTTTATTTTGAATTGGGGGCAAAATCGTAATATTTTTACTAAGGGCAAAATCGTAATTTTTAGCTGGGGACTAAACAAAAATTTTATTTTGAACTGGTGGCGAAATTGTAATTTTAAACTGTGAACCAAATTGTAATTTGGTAGGATTGTAGCGGTGGGCAAAAGTATAATTTTTTTTAACCAAGGCAAAATTGTAAATTTAAGCTGGGGGCAAAGCATAAATTTAATTTCTAACTGGGGGCAAGATCGTAATTTTAAACAGGGGATAAAATCGTAATTTGACAGGGGCAAGATCGTTATTTTAAACAGGGGATAAAATCGTAATTTGGCAGGACCTATAAATAACTATTTTATGCAAAAAAAAAAAAAAAAAGTTGGCCACCACTTTCGGCCAACCAACAAACACAACTATTCCCGCCGACATTACAAACTTATGTTTGTATGTATTGTAAATGGTAAGATAATGATAATGGTAATGGTAATTGGTAATGGTAAAACAGATTACGATGACTTAGAGTTTTTTTTTATAGAAGAACTATATGTGGATCAAATACAAAGAACATAATAAATAAACAAGAAAGACAAGATTGATCTTTGATTTATAAGGTTGAGATTAGTTTTGAGGAAAATAAAATAATATAAGAGCATAAAGGAAATCCTATATTTATTGACTTTCTCTCTCCATATGCAAGACACATGTCAATTTTCCCATCAATTTAAAACATCCATAACTTTTTCATATGACATTTAAAAAAACTTCACAATAATAACGAACGTTTTTTATCTTTAATATGAGTATGATATTGCTATATTATAATAAAATATTTTTTTCTTTTTTGCTGGGTTTTCTTTACATTGTGTTAAAAATTATGGTTATTGTGTCTTTTAACTGGGTTTTGGTCATTACGTTTTTACTAGGGTTTCTATACATTGTATTATTATCAAAACTTATAACATAATGTTAATTGTCAATTGTGTTTTTATCAAGACTTTATAACACAATGAAGATGGTGTTATATTTGGGTTTTCTATTCATTGTATTATTGATTCTGGTCATTGTGTTTAGTCTACTGTCTATTGTGTTTTAATATGTTGTCTATTATATTTTTATTCTGTTATCCGTTGTGTTATAATCTGTTCATTGTGTTGTACTGTGTTGTTCATTGTGTTTTTAGTTATTGTCCATCAAGAAATATAAGAAATATCCGAAAATTCTAATTAATTTGACAAAATATTTTGGATAATTCGAATCCGAATAAAAATAGATATATGAAATTTCAGATAATTCGGTCACAGAATTCTGAATAAATCGGGCCTGGTTTCGGAGTTTCTTAGTGGGGTGTTCAATATTCGGATATCCAAAAACATGAAAAATTCTGCATATTGTATTCATCAAGTATATATATCTCTGGACACTTTGAATCCAATTCACTTTTTTTGCAAACAGAACTACAGGACATGCATCAACCTTGAAGATGGACATGAAGATTGGTTCAGTGCAGGCGGTTGTCCCAGATGGAGACGTATGGTGTCTTCTTCTACATGGTGGTGTTTTCCTTATCCAGACATCTATTGTTCCGTTTAACTGTTCTGGGTGACACTAGGGCGTCACCTGGCTCAGCGGCTCGTCTAGGAGTGTCTAAAGTCTTCTATGTTCCCGATGACTTCAACCTGACTTTGCTTGCCACCTCCTCTCCCAGCCAGAGCTATATCTGGTGGGGTTGCTACGAGATCTGAAGATACATATCCGTGTCCGGACCTTACCGTGAGGGACGGACCGGATCTCCTAGGAACGGACACTCTTAAGATCTCTGTACCCCACAGTGCCGAGGATGGACAACCAAACAAGTGTGTCTGGATGGATGACGTCATATCAGTTGACTAGTATAAATACCCATTCAAGTACAAAGCCAAGTACGATTTTCTGAACCTTCGTCCTTACTTTCTTTCTCTACTTTCTCTCACTATCAAATACTTATCCTCACACCGGAGGGTGGTCGCAGAGGGGCCCTCCCATCTCTGCGGCGAGCCTAACGGTTTTCTCTTTTGCAGGTTTAAGTTCTCAACTTCTCCAAGGTCCAAACCCAATTTACAGGCTCCAGCCTACTCGAAAATTTGGATCTTCAAGATCAATGCTAGATACGCCGCTGACGGATACGCTAGGTCTCGTGTTGTTGGTTCCTGGGTTGTCATCTTCACCATCAATTCACACCCCGACCGCGTATAACATGCAACCGCGACGGAAACGTCGGGGAGTGTTGTAACAGAATTATTGTTTCGTAACCATGGTAATTAAAGTGCTGTTTTATTTATAAACAAGGGGGGATTTCATTGTCTTTAAACAAAAGAAACAAGAATACATAACATTATTTAATCTAATCTTGCTTCTTTTATGTCACTAAGGCCCGAGTCCACCCTAGTGTATCTTGAAATCAAACCTATGCAACAGCTCCTGAAACACATGTGAAAATAGGTACGTCAGCATAAAAATGCCTGTGAGATACATAGGTTTTGTGAAAATATGATTCATGACTTAGGTTTAAAGAAATGTTTAATAAAAATTTGTCATGAATCTTGTTAAGTGTTTTTTTTATAAATCATATGAAAATATGATAAGAAAATCAGATTATAAAAGAAAGATGTATGGTTAATTAAATAACCAAGTAAAATGAGTTGTATAAAATAAACTGTTTTGTAAAACAATGTCTTGTGAAAAATATGTCATTTATGTAAAATGTTATATGTCTAAATTGAAATGATTTAAATAACGCTACGATATGTAATATCATACAAGCACTTATATATAGGAAGTACCAGCGGCGTATCCACCATGCTTGTATCATATTACACACGCCTCGTTACTTAAATCACTTACCCAAACAAACCAACCAAATGTCTGGTTTAAACCAATATTAAATGTTTATGTCAAATGTGTATATCAATGTCAAAATGTTTATATCAAATGTAAATCATGTAATGTGTATATCAATGTCAAAATGTTTGTCACATGTAAATCATGTAATGTGTAAACAAGGATCATGTATGGTAAGTGAAATATATCAACTAAACCATAGGTAAAATGCACAAAACAAGGTATTGAAGTAAAACATAGTTTAAATCAAGTTATGTTTTGTGGAATAAATGCATGCTATACTGATACAAACATCTATGCGGTATTGTGAAAATGCATACATTCAAGCCTTGAGACTGTGGCGATAAACCCTTAAACAAATTAAAGGTTTATCTGAGTTATGTGTATCGAATTCGGTCATTCCTTCCATCCAAACATACCTAGGATGTCGGGAACGGGAGTTATCAATTCCTATGGTACCACTACCTACTAACGAACGGCGTGATCAATGTTAATGAATGTATTTTTTGTCCCATTTAAACAAACCAAATGTCATACCAAAATGTAAGCATGTGATGTAAAACAAATGTACTAAGTATGCAACAATCGACATACATAGCATGTGATGTAAAACAATGTACTAAGTATGCACTAAATGGACATACATAGCATAAAATGTAATGTAAAACGATGTACTAAATATGCAACAAATGGAAATACATAGCAAAAACACAATGAAATCATGTACTATAAGTGTACTAATGAACATAACAAGCATATGATATAAAAACATGGAAAGCACGAAAGTAACAAGTAGGCACATGTGTTTCACCCCAAAACGATGTACTAAATATGCAACAAATGGACATACATAGCAAAAACACAATGAAATCATGTACTATAAGTGTACTAATGAACATAACAAGCATATGATATAAAAACATGGAAAGCACGAAAGTAACAAGTAGGCACATGTGTTTCACCCCAAAATGTTTGAAAAACAGTAAAAGAGGGACTATGTACTCACTTGAGATTGCTCAATAGTCTTTAGATAACCACCAAGCAATGCTAGAAAGATCACAAAATCAAACGGCACCTAATATAGGTAACTATGTTAATAAACGGACCTAAATCGGAGGATCGGATAAAAAGTGGTTTCGTAAACCAAATGAGTATATGAACTCATGTAATATGGTTTAACAAAGCCTACATTCTAAAACGGAACCTATCATAAGTGCTTACGACCCATTACGACCCGTTTATATAGCTTACGCTACTTTAACGCGTCGTTCGCGTAAAACGTGTTCGGACCGCCTAACTAGTCCTATGACAAGTAAAATATGCCTTAACATGTCTAATATTATTGCCAAATTAGTTTAGATATAAAAAAATTATGTTACATATGCTTAAAATGAATTTTGGCGCAAAAGGGTATTTTGGTAATTTACCTAAGGCATACAAATTACCTATCATATAACTAACTAAACGTAGTGACCATAAGGTATAACCTTGGAAGGTTATTCCCTATAAAACTATGGTCACCTAATGTGTTTGGTTGGATCCTAATGATCGACCAAATGGGTCGGGTTTGAAAGTATAAGCGATTGTTTAGATCGCTTACCTTACGACTCTACATAAGCACTAAACCTAAAGTGACGAGCTAAACATGTTAAAACATGTTTAACGAAGTTTGAAAACAGGTTTGGTATCAAAACAAATGGTTTTGATACCTAAAAGTAGTTTGGTTACAAAATACGCAAGAATACGCATTTTGGCCGAAACTACGACTCGTCACTACACCTAAACAACGTGGTAATCAGTAGGTATAGTCACTAGGGATTATAACCATCGTGATTACGCTCACATTGTGAAGTTCAAACGAACTTCGTGTTGACCATGAACTGGTCAATGCAGAAAGTCAAACGGAGTTTGACTTTCATGCTAAAAACGCATAAAAGAACGAAGGAGGACTTACAACGGGTCCAAGAACGGAAGCTTTGATCTGAATATTCTCAGGTATGAAGTGATAATCACATCAACTTAGAGAACCAATTCAGATTCAAAGGTGTGAGTTTGAGAGTGAAGTGGGTGGGTGGGGGGTATTTATAGTTTTTGCACAACCGTTAAGATCGTTCATCGTAAAACGAGCTTCGATCTCATCCGTACACATGTGCCCATGGTTTTGTGAAACCATGGGAGCCCCTAAAATGGCCCATAGTACTGAAAATACCATTTGTAAGGGTGCACAACAGCTGGAAACAGGCTGGAAAATCATTTTTGCAGATCTGGCATGTTTACACAACAGCTGGAAACAGGCTGGCTGCCTGAGATCTCCAGTTCAGCAACAAGTTTTGATAATTGCAGTTTTGGTCCCTGCATGCATATAAGGCCCTTTTTGATGCGTTTGAGGCCCGTTAAACCATTTTCAAGGCTCTACAATGATGCCTAAGTATGAGGGACATGAAACATGCTCAAAAATATGTCGGATGTCTGTTCATTTGTCCGTACGATCACGTTATTCGGTTAATTACGACGAAACACGAACGAACGCGAAAAACGATCCAAATTACGCGACGAATGGATTTTTATCATGCCAATCACTAAAATAAAATATTTTAATGATTACATAAATTTTTGGATGTCCGGATGTATTCAGAACTTAAGATATGCGCGTAAATGCAAACTTGTGCACTTTTTGACGCTTTTAGTCCCTGATTGACCAAAAAGTTTATTTTAGCACACCGAACCCCTCAAAGCCTATTTCTAAGCTATGTAAAGGATATTTAGGGTATGTTTAACTTATGATCATGTTCCAGAATGTTCGTTACAGTACGAATCGGCATACTTTCGCAGTTTGTTGAATTTAGTCCCTGTAAGCGAATAAACTTGATTTTGCCATACCAAAGCCTTCAAAACTTATTTCTAAGTTATGTAAAGGTTATTTAAGGTATGTTAAGCTTATATTGATGTTCCAGAGTATTTGTCGCATTAAACTGATTACGTTTACGCACCAGTTTGCGTATAACTCTCTAGAAAGCGATATAGAGTTTGAAATTGAACAAAAATCAAAACATGAAAAATGTCAAACATAAACAAACAAACATTGGGATCAAATAACATTATTTTATTGATAACTGAACTGTTTACAATGATTACAAGCACAGGTGTCACAGTCTCCCCTACTTGTGGAAATTTCGTCCCGAAATTTGTTTAGAGGAAACTCATGAGAATAGATGTGGATACTTCGCCTTCATTAGATCTTCACGTTCCCAAGTAAATTCTGGTCTACGTTTAGATTCCCAGCGAACTTTGACCAATGGAATGCGCTTGCGTTTAAGCCACTTGACTTCACGGTCCATGATTTCCACAGGTTTTTCAACAAAATGCATCGTGTTATCAACACGAATTTCGTCAAGCGGTATGTGGAGGTTCTCATTAGCTAAACACTTTTTGAGATTGGACACGTGAAAGGTTGGATGAACGTTTCCAAGTTCAGGAGGTAACTCAAGTCTGTAGGCTACCTTACTGATTCTTTCGACGATCTTGAATGGTCCAACATATCTAGGTGCAAGTTTTCCTGTCTTTCCAAATCTGATCACACCTTTCCAAGGTGAGACCTTAAGTAATACACGATCACCGACTTGAAATTCCAAGGGCTTGCGTCGTCAGTCCGCGTAACTCTTTTGACGGCTTCGAGCTGTCTGAAGGTTATCGCGAACTTTCTTAACCTTATCTGTTGTCTCTAGAATGAGGTCAGGTCCAGTAAGCTGAGCCTCACTGATCTCATTCCAGTAGACTGGTGAACGACATTTTCGACCATAGAGAGCCTCGAAAGGAGCCATGTTGATGCTAGAATGATAACTGTTGTTGTAAGAGAATTCAATCAATGGAAAATGTGAATCCCAACTACCACCAAAATCGATCACACAAGCTCTAAGCATGTCCTCCAAAGTCTGGATTGTTCTTTCAGTTTGGCCATCTGATTGCGGATGATAAGCTGTGCTCAGATTAAGTTGGGTCCCCATAGCAGATTGCATGGTTCTCCAGAAACAAGACGAGAATCGAGCATCTCTGTCAGAAATAATGTTCAAAGGAACACCATGTCTAGATACAATTTCATCCACATAAATTTTCGCAAGCTTGTCAGCAGATAGATCCTCACGGATCGGCAAGAAATGAGCTGACTTTGTAAGACGATCAACAACTACCCAGATGGCATCATGACCTCTCTTTGTGCGCGGAAGTTTGGTAATGAGATCCATTGCAATGTTTTCCCATTTCCAAACTGGAATCTCTGGTTGCTTCAATAAACCAGAATGATGTTGATCTTCAGCCTTAACCTTAAGACAAGTAAGGCATTTTGAAACGTATAAGGCAATGTCTTTCTTCATACCAGGCCACCAATACTGAGTACGAAGATCCTTGTACATTTTGTCTGCACCAGGATGAATAGAATAACGAGATTTATGAGCTTCATCCATAAGCAAGGTGCGAAGATCATCTTGGATTGGGACCCACAAACGGTCCATGAAATATTATGATCCATTGTCCTTCAGCTCATGATCAGGCTTAATGTGATAGGGTAATTCCTTACCCATCAAGTCTTGCGAAACACAAGAACGTTGAGCCTGAGAAATGCGGGTTTGGATATCAGATCGAGCTTGAATATCATATTGAACACGAACACAATGAAGCTTGACACGTTCTTTACGACTTAATGCATCAGCCACGACATTCGCCTTACCAGGATGCTAGCGAATTTCGCAGTCATAGTCGTTTAGAAGTTCAACCCAACGTCGTTGCCTCATGTTGAGTTCTTTCTAATTGAAGATGTGTTGAAGACTCTTGTGGTCAGTAAAAACCACACATTTTGTACCATATAAATAGTGTCTCCAGATTTTGAGAGCGAAGATAACTGCACCCAACTCAAGATCATGAGTGGTGTAGTTCTTCTTGTGTATCTTCAACTGCCTTAATGCGTAGGCTATGACTTTGTTCCTTTGCATGAGAACACAGCCAAGACCCAAGTTTGATGCATCACAATACACGACAAAATCATCATTGCCCTCAGGCAAATATAGAATAGGCGCATCACAAAGCTTCTGCTTCAAGATCTGTAACGTTCTTCTTGTTTGGTTCCCCATTCAAAGGGTTTGTTCTTCTGAGTTAGAGCAGTTAGAGGAACTGTAATCTTTGAGAAATTCTCGATGAAGCGACGGTAATAACCCACGAGACCAAGAAATGAACGAACCTCAGTAGGAGTAGTAGGCGTATCCCAATCCTTAATCGCACTGATCTTGGAGGGATCTACATGAATACCTTGTTCGTTGACGATATGAACCAAAAATTGAACTTCTTTAAGCCAGAATTCGCACTTGGAGAATTTGGCGAAAAGTTGTTCTTTCTTCAGGAGTTCAAGAGTAAGACGAAGATGTTGCTTGTGATCAGCTTGCGTCTTAGAATATATCAAAATGTCATCAATGAAAACGATGATGAATTTATCTAAATAAGGCTTGCAGACCCTATTCATCAAGTCCATAAAAACAGCAGGAGCATTAGTCTAACCGAATGGCATAACTGTGAACTCATAATGCCCATATCGAGTGCGGAAAGCAGTCTTGGGAATATCTTCTTCATGCACACGAAGCTAATGATACCCAGAACGCAGATCAATCTTTGAGAAATAAGAAGCACCCTCTAACTGATCAAAGAGATCATCAATGCGAGGTAGGGGATATCGATTCTTGATGGTAAGCTTGTTAAGCTCACGGTAATCGATGCACATTCTAAAAGATCCATCCTTCTTCTTGACAAAAAGAACGGGAGCACCCCAAGGTGAAAAGCTAGGACGAATAAAACCTTTGTCAGAAAGCTCCTGAAGCTGCCTAGACAACTCTTGCATCTCAGACGGTGCAAGATGATACGGAGCTCTGGCAATGGGATTTGCACCAGGTACAAGATCAATATGGAACTCGACTTGGTGCGCTGGGGGTAAACCAGGTAACTCTTCAGGAAACACTTCTGGATAATCCCGAACAACAGGGATATCTTCAATCGACTTACCTTTGCCTTTATCCGCCACAACATGAGCCAAAAAGGCCGCATAATTCTTTCGCAGATACTTCTGAGCTTGAAAATAAGACATGAGCTTGAGACTACTAGCAGGTTTCTCACCACGAACCTGTAATGTCACACCCTCAAAATCCACATGCGGAGTACTACCGTGAAGCGTGTGACTGACCAGGATCCAGCCACCATTTATTTTGAACCGAATAGTTATCATTATAAACATTAGTATAATTAGTGACCAAATTTAAAATTTTCAAAACATAGTTTAAGTTCACAGCAGAAAGGGGAAGAAAACACATCGTAATTGAAAACCACAAGTTTGTTATCATGATACTTACGCACCACACACTCCATCCGATTGCAACATCCGTCCAGAGCTGTATCGAGCCACCTGCAAAGCATGCAGTAGAGTGTCAACATGACGTTGGCGAGTTCACGAGTTTGCCCAGTTTTTAATTCCAAAAACTTGTTTCAACAGTTAATTTACTCATTTATACATGCCATGGGGAGCTACCCCATAAGTAAGCTACTAAACTGTTTTACAATACCGAATACTATGCGACTGTACGTTTCCGTAGAGTGCCCCGTTTATCAATGTTCTATCATCATTGACGGTTTGCCAGAGTCTATTAGTTCACGCCTGATCCCATACACGGGCACGGTGTGAGGTTGGTGAGACCTAAATAGCGCTATCAACTAATAACCCGCCAGGCCCCAACGACTAATCGGTATTAAGAAGTGAGGACATGAGTGATAGAGTTTCGTTTAGTTTTGCTGGAGTTGCGGATTATTGTGCATCTCCCTAATGTCAGGTGATACTCTTTCGAGTCAAAATCGTGAGGGGTTGCGTATACGGTCGAGAAATACGGGCGTTGCGACGTTAAAAGTCGTGTGTGGGAAACTTAACGCAGGCGGTTTGAGTTGTAGAGGTGCCAGGGTAGCGCGGAGGAGTCGTTCGGACTACCTCGGGTTTTCGGAGTAGGTTCAGATGTCGTCGAAAGAAACAAGCGTCGAATTTTTGACATGGTGGAATAAATTCGAGTGTCGTGACTAGGTGTTGATCGTATCAGGTTCGAAGAACAATGCTTGTGGTACCTTTACCTCCGGGGTACCCTTGACTCGTTGCTCCAACGAGTAACGTTTGTAGAAAGAAATTCGTCCAAACAGATATTTGTGCAGAATAGAGTAGGGTCAGAATCATGGAATTCGTGAAACACAACGCAAGTAGCGAGAATTTGTAAGAAGGATAGTCGCAATCGATACGTTTAAACTTGAGGCAAAACATGAGGGCTTTGGGATCGGAAAATAAGGATTCATCTGATGTCGACGAGGTAGCTGGTCGTACACAAGTTGTGCGCAGTTAGAATTAAAGAACGTCGCTTGTCGATAAGGAGTGTTACGTCGATGTGGTTAGCACAATAAGAAGCAGCTAGAGAGGGATGGTCGTCGTGCGGGTCTGTAGGTTTCAGAGTCTACTGATACGTCTGGCAAGATGTGATTCCTCAAATCGGTAAGAAACCAAGTTCGAGTGGATTGTTCTAAGTCGTGCGAATGAGTTTGGAGTAGCATTTGCGTCGTCGAGGGGTTCGATGTGAAACTGCGAAAACTGGTTTTCGAGAAAGCACGATTGAAGTAATACGTTGCTGAATTTCAAGGGCTAAAAACTTTGTCGGCTAAAGGTCGAGTTTGTTGAATTCACCAAACTAAAGAGAGATCTGGTCAAGGTTTCTATACGAAGAAACGTGGATGTCGGGATAAAGAAACGATAGAAATGGGGATACCATCTGAGCAATAAACGCGGATTCGTACGAAAGCTGGCGAAAGGATTCACGGAATCAGAAAAGTCGTCAAAGAATAACGGATCTAGCAAATGAAAGATAAGGTAAGCATCTAGGTCACCGTACTCGTCGGTGGGTTGACTGGATCGTGTCTTCGTCTTGCTACGCTTTCAAATACGCCAGTTTGTAAAAAAGATACCAATTTGCTGGGTTTCGGGGCGTGCTATGGTATAAGGTTCAACTTGAATAAGGATTAACCATGTAACAAGGAATTAGGGGAAATAACTTCATGGTCGATGGAAAGGTGATACGATTGCTGGCACTGCAATGTGAAGCATACGCCACGCATGCTTTTTGTGTTTGAGACGTGCAAACAGAAGCCCAAAAAGTGTAGACTTACCAGAATGCTTCAAGAATCTAGGTGATCAGTCGTGTGAGGGAACAAGTCTCACTACTTAAGTCGGGAAAAGAAATACGCAAGTAAAAAGGATGCGAATGATGTCGTCGTTCCTTCTAATATCCCATGATATAGGGGTGGCTCCCCTTCGTCGATTCGTTCTCGTAACTTCTCTATGTGCTTTGTAGCAGACCTTTCCTGGGCAGGTCTATCGAGTGGACGTCCCTTGCGTCAATTTGCAGTCCAAGGATGATATCAGGAAATACGTGGACGAGGACTTGGAATAACTGGTTCCTTGCCCTTAGTGTATCGTGGTTTCGAATCAGGTTTAGGAGGACTCACTCCTGTTTAACACGTAACATGCTAGCCTAGCCTTCGTAAGATCCACTGTTGATTAATACTAAATATACGCATACGTACTAACATATATATGCTAATTATACACATACACACATGCGTGTTCACACACATAAGTTATTCACAAGTAAATGCTGATAGCCTACCGTTACCAGGTGAGCATCTGAGGTTGACGAACCTTGTAATCCGGAGTGTGGTGTCGTTGTGGTTTCCACTAAAGAACGGTTATAGTCTGGTTTTCATATAAAAATATTTTATTTCCCAACCAAAAATATTTTATACTTAAAACCTAGTTCGCTATAACCAATGGCTCTGATACCAATCTGTCACACCCTCAAAATCCACATGCGGAGTACTACCGCGAAGCGTGTGACTGACAAGGATCCAGCCACCAATTATTTTGAACCGAATAGTTATCATTATAAACATTAGTATAATTAGTGACCGAATTTAAATTTTTCAAAACATAGTTTAAGTTCACAGCAGAAAGGGGAAGAAAACGCATCGTAATTGAAAACCACAAGTTTGTTATCATGATACTTACGCACCACGCACTCCATCCGATTGCAACGTCCGTCCAGAGCTGTATCGAGCCACCTGCAAAGCATGCAGTAGAGTGTCAACATGACGTTGGCGAGTTCACGAGTTTGCCCAGTTTTTAATTCCAAAAACTTGTTTCAATAGTTAATTTACTCATTTATACATGCCATGGGGAGCTACCCCATAAGTAAGCTACTAAATTGTTTTACAATACCGAATACTATGCGACCGTACGTTTCCATAGAGTGCCCCGTTTGTCAATGTTCTATCATCATTGACGGTTTGCCAGAGTCTATTAGTTCACGCCCCATCCCATACACGGGCACGGTGTGAGGTTGGTGAGACCTAAATAGCGCTATTAACTAATAACCCGTTCGCCAGGCCCCGGCGACTAATCGGTATTAAGAAGTGAGGACATGAGTGATAGAGTTTCGTTTAGTTTTGCTTGTTGCATCCAGTATAAATAGTAATTAACTAAGAGTCCCGCATAAGGGGAGAAAAGTAGGTTTGTATCCCGCACAAGGGGATAGCGTTGTTACCCGTATACCGTATCCCGCACAAGGAGATAGTAAGCAATCCCAAACCAGGAAAAGTATTTTGTTCTGTTTCCCAACCACCGGGAATGCATGCTTTAAGTAAAAAGTAGTGAACTCACCTTTGCTTTGCTCGGTAGTCAATTTACTTGTGTTACGTTGGTCAACCATACCCTATTATGGTTATTAAATATTTATTAGGTTCGTATGCAAGTAGTGTCACGTATAATCCTACACGTATCTAACACATAGCATGCATGTCTTACAAGCATACACGGTATTGGGCCTATCCTAGCATGTAAACAGTTAAACAGTAACAGTTAGACATTAAAACTAGCACACAGTCCAAAACATCAGTTAACACATAGTACATAAGGCACATCAATGTTATTGGGCCTGTCCTAATCATGTAAACAGTCAACCAGTAGCAGCATGTAGTAAAGTTAAACACACAGTCCAAGCACGTCAATGCACATTGTGGCCCATTAACCAAGTCAAGCAGCCCAATTGAGACCAGGTGGTCTTGACTCGAGACTATGAGATCTCAAGTCGCAGCCACGAGATTCTGAGTCGCAACAGCTGGTCTCGGGTTGTGCAGTTTTTGAGTCACAACCTTGAGTCGAGATCAGGAGATCTTCGAGTCGCAACCAGCTTGGTCTCGAGTCTCCTGTTGTACGTTTTTCAGTTTCGAGTTGCGAATAGAGAGGTCTCGAGTCGCAACCCTACGGTCTCGACTCGCAACCACCACCGATGCTTCTAGACCCCTTATCCAATTTGGTACTATCCAATCAGGTTTCCTTAACATGTTCCAGCATACCGTACAATCATCAAATCAGATCAAACCATCATATTTCAAATATTCATGGCATCTTTAAATAGTTCATCCATATTAGCATATTATACACATTCAGTGCACAGCTCAAGAACATAATCAGTTCACAACAACCAGCATACATTCTATAGAACAGGAACATGTATACACCTAATCTATATATATATCATGAACACCTATGTATACTATCATTTAGCATAGAATAACTTCAAATATCATTGTATAATATCAGTTAATCACCCAAAACCAGACCTTAGTACAAAACACTCAACACACCTGAGTTTCTATCTAGAATTTGCAATGAACACTAATAATATTAACCTCCACATATTACTGATATAATAAATAAACCACATAGAATTTCAAAAACACATTACTGGCCACGAATCACAATTTGTAGTTCAACCCAATAAATAATCAAACACATGCTCAGATACACACCTGTTGTCCGAGGGACGGTGAACCGGGTTCCGGTGGTCCATCCCTGCCATGGTTGCTCTAGTCGTCGGCGCTGCTGGTCCGCCGGAGAACCACCACCACCATCATCCTCATCACCTCGCCGTTTCGTGGTTAACCGGAGCTCCGCCGAAATCTGAGAAAGCCTCGAATCAGTTAAGTCGTGAAAGGCCTTCACCACCACCACCGCCGTAGCGGCGGCGACTCCTGGATATTATCGCCGGAAAAATAGACATCTTCGACTCTTCTCTTTCTCTCTCTGTTCTCGTTGTCGTGCTTCCCGTCTGCCGCTGCATCGCTGTGTGCCACCACCAGGATAGTGGTGGTCAGCCGTTTCCGTTCATGAAAGACGAGGAGAAGAGAGGTGCAGGAAGTGTTCGGGTGTTGGTGTGGCCGGAAAATCATTGCAGAGAGGGAGAGGGGTTTGTCGTCGGATTACACGGTACCGCCGGCCGGAATTCCAGCTCCGGTCGTCGGACAGGAGAACCGAGAGGAAGAGATGGAATGTGCGGCTGTGATCAGTCTTAGGGTTTTGGTTTCTTTTTAAAACAAATGAGAGGGGTGGGGTTTTAGGGATATTTTATAGTGTAGGGTTTTTAGGTGAGTTGGGTTGGGCTTGGGCCCAGTGTGTTTAGATCCGCAATGTTATGTGCCTTGCTCCAACGTATTGGCCCGTTTATAACAACTCGTACGTAAATAATTGGAATTCTCATCATGGATTATTATTATTTCGCAAACAATAATAATTATAATAATAATGATAATAGCAATAATAATAATAATAATAATAATAATAATAATAATAATAATAATAACAATAATAATAATAACAACCATAGGCTCGACTCTCGACGATCCGGATCAAGGGTTCGAGTTGTCACATGTAAGATCTCTCCTGACGAAAGCGGCACACGAACGATCTTCTCAAAACAAACTACCTCTGCATAATGCTTGGCTAACCAATCCATACCCACTATAACGTCGAAACTCCCAAGTTGCATAGGTGTGAGGTCGATAGGAAAAAGATGGTTGTTAAGGTTCAACTGACAATTGCGAAGAACAGAATCGAGAACAATGGGATCACCACTAGCAACTTCTACTGTCAAAGGCTTTCCTAGTTTCGTTCTAGACATGCGAAGCAATGGCTCAAAAGACAATGACACAAAACTCTTATCGGCACCCGAATAAAAAAGAACAGATGCAGACTGATTGTTAACAAAGAACGTACCGTTGACCACCTCGTTTTCTGCTTGCGCCTCCTGAGCATTCATGTTAAAGACTCGTCCACGAGCCTGAGCTTGGTTTGCATTCACCAATCTTGGACACTGATTACGGTAGTGGGCCAGATCCCCACAGTTATAGCACGAACCAGGAGGGAAATGAGGTCGTGCAGCTTGTGCTTGCTGTTGAGCAGGCGGTTGGGCAATCTGTTGAGCTGGATTACGTGCAGCCTGATTCTGAGCAAAACGACAAACATCAGCAAGATGACCTGACTTTCCACAGTTAGTACAGAAACGGCACGGAAGTTGCGGTTGATGGTGACTATTGCATCTGTTGCACAAAGGTGCATTCCCTGCATACCGCTTCTTCGCTGGAGGCTGTGCGGGTTAGTTGGGGGCTGCCTGATTAACTTGGGCAGTGACAACAAAATTTTGGGAAGCCTTACGCTTCCTAGACCCCTTCGAGGAACCAGAATCCTTGCCTTTCTTGTTTTTACCCTTCTTGCTCTCATCCTTGTCAGACGACTGTTTCTTACCCTTATCGCCTTTCCTGTGCAGCTTACCCTTTTGGACTTGTGACTCAGTCAATGTCGCAGCTAACTCGATTGCCTGACGAACTGTGGTAGGGTTACTACCAGTGACGATGTCTTTTACGGAGTCAGGTAGGCCATCAATATACCTCTCGATAGCCTTCTCGAGTGGGGTAACCATGGTAGGGCATAACAAACTCATCTCTTCATACCTGTCAGTGTAAGCCCGGTGCTTACCACTATCCTGCTTTAAGTCATCAAACTCCCTTTCTAAAGCCCTTAATTCATGAGGAGGACAAAACTCCCTCATCATAAGAGCCCTAAGTTCAGCCCAAGTTTGTGCTAATGCAACCTCTGCACCACGGTCTCTCATAACCCCGTTCCACCATGTAAGAGCCCTCTTCTGAAATACACTGGAAGCAAACTCGACTTTGCGATTTTCAGGACACTGAACGTAACGAAACGTACTCTCCATGCTCTCGAATCATTGAAGGAGCCCAGTTGCCCTTTCAGAACCACTGAACTTGAGTGGTTTAGCCGAATTGAAACTTTTGAAATTGCATGGAGCATTCTGGTTATTGTTAGCTTGGTTCACTTAAGCAATAATGTCTGGGAGTACAGCAGCCATGTGCTGTGCCATAATATGTGCCATTTCGGCATTAGGTAGCGGATTTTCACGTCGACGAGGCATTCTAAAAAGAGGAAACATGAGAGGAAACGAGTAAGATGATTAGATGAATAGAATGAGATGATGCAAAAGTCGACAAAAGAAAAGATGGTGGTCATTCGTTTGTTACCACAAAGCAAACAAACGACACACAGTGACTAATCAAAGTAATTGGGTCAAAAATAATGTATCGCGAAGACATGCTCGCCTATAAGTGAACACTCACCCCAAGAGTTCACAGGTAAGAGTGACTGGTCCGATTATGTGGATTTGTACGAACACTCTAGCCTTAGACAGAAAACCCAGGGTACAGGCATTCACTCTTCCAGTTTGCACGTGTTCACACTATTTAGAACCCAAAACTTTGACGAGATTTTGAAAACTTGGAAGGCACAAGTCCAAAAGAATCAAACTGGAAGGGTTCAAAACCTTGTAATAAATCATTTAAAAACAGATGATTGATTTTTCAAAAATCGTTTCGGAAAATTGGGTTCTTGTTTTGGCAATCACCTAAGGATAGGTGAAGTGCATGTTTTAAGATCTAAACACAAGATAACTTGTGTTGGGGTCCTAGAAAGGTTATAGTCTAGGTCAAAGCATTACTAATAACCTAATTCCCTATAACCATTGGCTCTGATACCAACTCTTCTGTCACACCCCGACCGCGTATAACATGCAACCGCGGCGAAAACGTCGGGGAGTATTGTAACAGAATTATTGTTTCATAACCATGGTAATTAAAGTGTTGTTTTATTTATAAACAAGGGGGGATTACATTGTCTTTAAACAAAAGAAACAAGAATACGTAACATTATTTAATCTAATCTTGCTTCTTTTATGTTACTAAGGCCCGAGTCCACCCTAGTGTATCTTGAAATCAAACCTATGCAACAGCTCCTGAAACACATGTGAAAATAGGTACGTCAGCATAAAAATGCCTGTGAGATACATAGGTTTTGTGAAAATAGGATTCATGACTTAGGTTTAAAGAAATGTTTAATAAAAATTTGTCATGAATCTTGTTAAGTGTTTTCTTTTATAAATCATATGAAAATATGATAAGAAAATCAGATTATAAAAGAAAGATGTATGGTTAATTAAATAACCAAGTAAAATGAGTTGTATAAAATAAACTGTTTTGTAAAACAATGTCTTGTGAAAATTATGTCATTTATGTAAAATGTTATATGTCTAAATTGAAATGATTTAAATAACGCGACGATATGTAATATCATACAAGCACTTATATATAGGAAGTACCAGCGGCGTATCCACCATGCTTGTATCATATTACACACGCCTCGTTACTTAAATCACTTACCCAAACAAACCAACCAAATGTCTGGTTTAAACCAATATTAAATGTTTATGTCAAATGTGTATATCAATGTCAAAATGTTTATATCAAATGTAAATCATGTAATGTGTATATCAATGTCAAAATGTTTATGTCACATGTAAATCATGTAATGTGTAAACAAGTATCATGTATGGTAAGTGAAATATATAAACTAAACCATAGGTAAAATGCACAAAACAAGGTATTGAAGTAAAACATAGTTTAAATCAAGTTATGTTTTGTGGAATAAATGCATGCTATACTGATACAAACATCTATGCGGTATTGTGAAAATGCATACATTCAAGCCTTGAGACTGTGGCGATAAACCCTTAAACAAATTAAAGGTTTATCTGAGTTATGTGTATCGAATTCGGTCATTCCTTCCATCCAAACATACCTAGGATGTCGGGAACGGGAGTTATCAATTCCTATGGTACCACTACCTACTAACGAACGGCGTGATCAATGTTAATGAATGTATTTTTTGTCCCATTTAAACAAACCAAATGTCATACCAAAATGTAAGCATGTGATGTAAAACAAATGTACTAAGTATGCAACAATCGACATACATAGCATGTGATGTAAAACAATGTACTAAGTATGCACTAAATGGACATACATAGCATAAAATGTAATGTAAAACGATGTACTAAATATGCAACAAATGGACATACATAGCAAAAACACAATGAAATCATGAACTATAAGTGTACTAATGAACATAACAAGCATATGATATAAAAACATGGAAAGCACGAAAGTAACAAGTAGGCACATGTGTTTCACCCCAAAATGTTTGAAAAACAGTAAAAGAGGGGACTATGTACTCACTTGAGATTGCTCAATAGTCTTTAGATAACCACCAAGCAATGCTAGAAAGATCACAGAATCAAACGGCACCTAATATAGGTAACTATGTTAATAAACGAACCTAAATCGGAGGATCGGATAAAATGTGGTTTCGTAAACCAAATGAGTATATGAACTCATGTAATATGGTTTAACAAATCCTACATTCTAAAACGGAACCTATCCTAAGTGCTTACGACCCATTACGACCCGTTTAGGTAGCTTACGCTACTTTAACGCGTCGTTCGCGTAAAACGTGTTCGGACCGCCTAACTAGTCCTATGACAAGTAAAATATGCCTTAACATGTCTAATATTGTTGCCAAATCAGTTTAGATATAAAAAATTATGTTACATATGCTTAAAATGAATTTTGGCGCAAAAAGGGTATTTTGGTAATTTACCTAAGGCATACAAATTACCTATCATATAACTAACTAAACGTAGTGACCATAAGGTATAACATTGGAAGGTTATTCCCTATACAACTATGGTCACCTAATGTGTTTGGTTGGATCCTAATGATCGACCAAATGGGTCGGGTTTGAAAGTATAAGCGATTGTTTAGATCGCTTACCTTACGACCCTACATAAGCACTAAACCTAAAGTGACGAGCTAAACATGTTAAAACATGTTTAACGAAGTTTGAAAACAGGTTTGGTATCAAAACAAACGGTTTTGATACCTAAAAGTAGTTTGGTTACAAAATACGCAAGAATACGCATTTTGGCCGAAACTACGACTCGTCACTACACCTAAACAACGTGGTAATCAGTAGGTATAGTCACTAGGGATTATAACCATCGTGATTACGCTCATGTTGCGAAGTTCAAACGAACTTCGTGTTGACCATGAACTGGTCAATGCAGAAAGTCAAACAAAGTTTGACTTTCGTGCTAAAAACGCATAAAAGAACGAAGGAGGACTTACAACGGGTCCAAGAACGGAAGCTTTGATCCGAATATTCTCAGGTATGAAGTGATAATCACATCAACTTAGAGAACCAATTCAGATTCAAAGGTGTGAGTTTGAGAGTGAAGTGGGTGGGGGTATTTATAGTTTTTGCACAACCGTTAAGATCGTTCATCGTAAAACGAGCTTTGATCTCATCCGTACACATGTGCCCATGGTTTTGTGAAACCATGGGAGCCCCTAAAATGGCCCATAGTACTGAAAATACCATTTGCAAGGGTGCACAACAGCTGGAACAGCTGGAAACAGGCTGGAAAATCATTTTTGCAGATCTGGCATGTTTACACCGGCCGCGTAAGGTCCAAGGGGGGGCTTACGCTGGCTGCCTGAGATCCCCAGTTTAGCAACAAGTTTTGATAATTGCAGTTTTGGTCCCTGCATGCATATAAGGCCCTTTTTTGATGCGTTTGAGGCCCGTTAAACCATTTTCAAGGCTCTATTATGATGCCTAAGTATAAGGGACATGAAACATGCTCAAAAATATAAATAGGAGCTTTATGTTTAGATTAGAGACTTTTGGCTCATTTGTGTTTTGGAGCTTTCTAGATCTAGAGAGATAATCTAGAGAGAGAAAGTGATTCAAGGTGCTTGTTCTTGTTAGATTTCTAATAGAATCACGTTTATATTACATCGTGTGTGTTAGGTTACGTTCGTGTACGGATTCCGCACGTCATACGTTCGTTTCGCAATCGTTTCAGAGTCAAAACTGGTCCTACAGATTTTTATCATGCCAATCACTAAAATAAAATATTTTAATAATTACATAAATTTTTGGATGTCCGAAT
The DNA here is from genome assembly GCA_030545235.1 of Helianthus tuberosus. Classification (NCBI taxonomy): domain Eukaryota; kingdom Viridiplantae; phylum Streptophyta; class Magnoliopsida; order Asterales; family Asteraceae; genus Helianthus; species Helianthus tuberosus. The sequence goes on from CM060397.1 coordinate 99,954,563, forward strand.
GTATCCAGAACGTAAGATATGCGCGTAAATGCAAACTTGTGCACTTTTTGACTCTTTTAGTCACTGATTGACCAAAAAGTTTATTTTAGCACACCGAACCCCTCAAAGCCTATTTCTAAGCTATGTAAAGGATATTTAGGGTATGTTTAACTTATGATCATGTTCCGGAATGTTCGTTACAGTACGAATCGGCATACTTTCGCAGTTTGTCGAATTTAGTCCCTGTAAGCGAATAAACTTGATTTTGCCATACCAAAGCCTTCAAAACTTATTTCTAAGTTATGTAAAGGTTATTTAAGGTATGTTAAGCATATATTGATTTTCCAGAGTATTTGTCGCGTTAAACTGATTACGTTTACGCACCAGTTTGCGTATAACTCTCTAGAAAGCGATATAGAGTTTGAAATTGAACAAAAATCAAAACATGAAAAATGTCAAACATAAACAAACAAACATTGGGATCAAATAACATTATTTTATTAATAACTGAACTGTTTACAATGATTACAAGCACATGTGTCACATCAATGGACTTAGTGTTCTCAACGCCATCGCTAGAGTGTATAATAAGAATATACCACTCACCTGTATTGTTTGTATTATTGGGGAACCCAATTCCAATATCTATGGTACAAATAGAATCCGTCATCATACCATCAGTTGTCTGATTCAGTCGAGAGCTTTGTTGCTTTAGATCGTCACTTGCTATTTGTAAAAGGGACTAAAGTGATGAAGTGTTGGTTCTGACAGTCTCTGAGAGTATAGGGTTCGTTATGTAACTTTTGTTACGCGATGTTTGCAATTTTTTCTAAGTAATGATGTGTCCAAACTAGTATGTAGGTTCCATATTAATTGAACAAACTCGGAACAGTTTGGTTCTGAGTTAATGGTTGGTCCGTAGTATGTAAGAGTTTAGAGGTTTGTTCCTCTGAACTCAAGGTTGTCCGTAGTTAAGGGTTGTTACTTCGGAACTATTGTTTGTTCCGTAGTTTTGTTGTCTGTCTATATATATGGCATCTGTTATGTATTTGATAGAACTTTTGTTCCTTTGTACATTCAACAAACTTTGTGTTTGTTATGTTTGTGAAATACAAGTGACATTTTGGTGAATTCTTGTTTTCTACTCATTTTATTACATTGTTTACAGTACGTACAACCTCTTGATGGATTCCGCACATCATGAGGTATGGTTTCAATGATTCGATCCGTATATTAGAGATCTAGGTGACCTTACACTATTAGATACATATTCATTTAACTACAGATATGATATCCTGTTTTCGATTAGTAAAATCGTAACTATTTATATAGATGTGGTATACTAAAATTACAAGCACTGAAATTATTATTTAGGATTTTTTTCGAGAAACACTTATGCTAAAATTAAAATTATCTCAGGTTCCCTAATTATCAGATATATCTAAAACTTTTCAATATTTTATTGGAGAAAAATACGAAATATCCATAACTTGTAACTAATATTTATTATTTATTAGTGCTTAAAATTAATATTACAGATAATTTGAATCCGAATCCAAAAACTCGGAAATCTAAAATTTAGGATAATTCGAATTCAGAATTCTGGAGAAATTGGGTTCGGTTTCGTATTTAGATTTTTTGCACACCCCTAGTTTCATGTTTCCATCTATTGTAGGCTACATGCTGGCTTATGCTTTGTTCAGATTCTAAGATGAGGTGACCGGACGTATGTGCATTCCTCTTTGCAGTCCTAGAGTTTATTAGCGAGGTGGCTATGGGATGAGGTGTCCAGACGCGTGAGTGGTACTTCGGCTATGACCCTTCCTTTTTGGTGGAGGTCGAGAATACATGAGAGGGGTAGTTTGTGCCAAAATCAGAAGGAAACTACATGGGCAAGGTCATGCAAGATTCGAATGGAAGCGTTTACAATGTCTTTGGGGCTAGGAGAAAGTTTCTTATTCAATAACTCTTGAACCACATTGAAGATTTGTGTGTTGGTGGCATTGTGTAATTTAAAGAATGTGTCCTAATGAATATGCTAAATACATAATTTGTCAAGTGTCTTTGTTTAGGTTAAGTTAAGTTGATTTTAAGGGTGTTTGTTAAGTGTTGGTTGGAGGGCGTTGGTTGTTAAGCATCTCTCTTTAAGTACTAGCAAGTTGATTATAAATGGATACTCAATTTCACTATGAATTGATTCTTGGATTTTCAATCATATGAAACTTTATTGTTCATTGTTGTTGGAAGGGGTGGTTGGAGGACTTAGGCTCTCAATGAGCGTAGAGACGTTATTAATATATGGGATGATAATAGTGTTCGAGATAGTAATGCTATGAGATTTTATATCTAGAAATCATCAATGCAAACAAAAGAGCTTGCATTTTAATGTTTCAACTCTAAATGTTATATTGTTTGTTTTATATTATGGTTTTTTATTGTAAACATGTTATTAAAAAAATTAGGGTTTTTTACTTATTTCCCCATCCTAAACTGGCTTATTACGTATTTCCCAAAAAATAAAAAAAAAAACAATTACATATTTCCCCTCCCTAACCCATATATATTACATATTTCCCCTTTTCATTAAAATTACTCTTAGAATGACTATTTTACCCTTAATGAACTATAAAATGAATATTTACATATTTTTCATTTCTAATATCATCAAATCAATTACATATTTCTCCAATTCATATAGTATTTCCCTAATTCTTCTACATATTACTCTCATCAAAAAAGCAAAACTAAAAAGCTTGCGAACCACAACTGAAACGCATGGTGTTGAACAAATGTATGCTATATATCAAAGCATGTGAACCACAACTGAAAAGCAAAACAGCTTCCAAATGCGAAGGTGTTGAACAAACGCCAATGGAAGCAAAAAAACTATTTTTCATTCAAACGACCCGATCGTCACAAACGTTGCTTGATTTCGCAACTGAAACAGCAAGACTAAGACGCAAAATAGAATGTTTCATAACCGTCTTTCAAAAATGAAAGGCCATAATTTATGGTTTTTTTTTGTACTCTTTGACAATAGTGACAAGTAAAAGAATTGAGGAAATAATACATGAATTGGGAAACATGTAAATATTCATTTTATAGTTCATTAAGGGTAAAATAGTCATTCTAAGAGTAATTTTAACGAAAATGGGAAATATGTAATATATATGGGTTAGGAAGGAGAAATATGTAATTAGTTTTTTTGCTTGGGGAAATACGTAATAAGCCAGATTAGTAGGGGGAAATATGTAAAAAACCCTTAAAATTATGTGAAGTAATAAAATGATAATAACTAGTATCAAGGGCCCTCGCCTTGCGGCGGGGGCACTGGTCAAATTCAATAATAAATAATTGCAAACAACAACAAAGCTTGGATTTTGAGTTTAAACAGTTAAGTCAGTTATGGATTTGTAAATTTATTTATTATGTAGCTTAGTTATATTTAGTAATAATGAAAGTATAAAAGCCAAAACATAAAACACAATATAACCACATGTTACAACAACCTAATGCATCAACATGTTACAAAATAATAATATATAATTATGATGCAAGAGAATGAGTATCTTATTAAGCGATGTCGTTTGGTCGATCAAAAATAAGTAAAAATGTGTAGTATATGAAAGTCGAGTCATCTTTACGAGGAATTGGTGGTCAGTTCAGTTTTGATTAAATTGCTAATTATTAAAAAACAAATTGATCTTTTTTAGTCGAGTTGGTTTGAAAGCAATAAACTTAAACTTTTGATTTAAAATAATTGTGAGAAAACATCGGGTTGGGTTTGATGAAAACAATTAATTTAATAATATGTGCAAGTTAACAAAATCAAATCTTTTATACAAAAAACCAAAAATAGATTTTATATAACTTAAGAGGTTAACAAATCCACTTCCAAAATCTAGTAAAAAATTAATATAAAATTTCTCTAGAACAAACCCTACACCCGGAGAAGATCACGGATGAATCAGCCGCGCATGGTTGTCATCTTATTGCTTTGCTTTATGTGCTCAGGCATCGTGTCAATGGAACCCTCAACTCGCCGTCAAACACCTAACTTGCGAATAACTTTCCTCTCTGTCGAACTTCAAATTGTTATGTGATAACAGGATGACAACGTCCCTATATTCTTGGTCGACTCTCATGGTCCCTTCCCTTCAGTGGGTTGGTCTCGACGGTGCAGGACAACCCTGGTGGTTTAACTATCAACTAACGAACTAAGCTACCCTCCTGGCTTGCTCGATGATGCCTGAGAAAATGTGATGCCATCCCTATCTTGCTATGATCGAACACATGTAGTTGAATGAAAAACTTCACGGTTAAAGATTCCTTAGCTACTGATATTTATTTAGCACAACAGATTAACGTTCCAACTCTCATAATCACCCTAAACTGTTATGTGATAATATAGACACACCCAAACTTGGGAACAACAAATAAAACAACCCTAAAACCTTAAACCCCTTCAGATTCTAGATGGGCCCCTTACTCAAGGAATTTTTTGCAGAAATAGGTGACTTGAGATGGAAAAGAGTGACATTAGGTGGTCACCAATATTGTTTTCATATCTAGGTAAGTCGCCCATTCAATCAGCGACCTTCAATGATATTTCTGCAAAAAAGCTGAAGTTTCTGCAAAAGCTGCATATGTGCTGAAAGTCGCTATCTCATACAGCGATCTTTCAGAAGGTTGCTGTTTCATTGTGCAATGTTCATTAAGGTTGCTGTTTCATTGTGCAAACTTCTATAAGGTTGCTATTTCATTGTGCAAACTTCTATAAGGATGTTGTTTCATTGTGCAATCTTCATTAAGGTTGTTGTTTGATGTCACAATGTTATAAAAGGTCGCCATTTGATAGTGTTCACGTGATTTTTTTTCAGAAATTATTGATGATATACATGCAGGTCAAAGACAAAAGATTAATAATGCATAATCACATGCAAGGCAAAATCATTTATAAAGCAATGTTTTATACAGGTCCGCAACGAGCGTGGGTCCGTATCGTCTACGGACCCACGCTCGTTGCGGACGACATCGACTAAATAATAAACATATTATATATTTATGACTGGATCTGTTTCGACGCTCGATACAGACCCACGCTCGTTACTGACAACGTCGACTAAATATTAAACATATTATATATTTACGACTGGGTCCGTTTCGACGCTCGATACGGACCGACGCTCGTTACGGACGACTTCAACTAAATAATAAACATATTATATATTAACGACTAGTTAAGTTTCGAAGCTCGATACGGACCCGCGCTCGTTACGGACGACGTCGACTAAATAATAAACATATTATATATTTACGACTGGGTCTGTTTCGACGCTCGATACAGACCCACCCTCGTTACGGACGACGTCGACTAAATATTAAACATATTATATATTTACAACTGGGTCCGTTTCGACGCTCGATATGGACCCACGCTTGTTACGGACGACTTCGACTAAATAATAAACATATTATATATTAGCCACTAGTTAAGTTTTGATGCTCGATACGGAGCCGCGCTCGTTACGGACGACGTCGACTAAATAATAAACATATTATATATTTACGACCGGGTCTGTTTCGACGCTCGATACGGACCTACGCTCGTTACGGACGACGTCGACTAAATATTAAACATATTATATATTTACAACTAGTTAAGTTTCGACGCTCGATAGGGACCTACGCTCGTTATGGACGACGTCGACTAAGTAATAAACATATTATATATTAACGACTAGTTAAGTTGCGAAGCTTGATACAGACCTACGCTCGATACGGACGACTTCGACTAAATAATAAACATATTACATATTAACGACTAGTTAAGTTTCGACGCTCGATACGGATCTACGCTCGTTACGAACGACTTCGACTAAATAATAAACATATTTCATATTAACGACTAATTAAGTTTCGACGCTCGATATGGACCTATGCTCGTTACGGACGACGTCGACTAAATAATAAACATATTATATATTAACGACTAGTTAAGTTTCGAAGCTCGATACGGACCTACGCTCGATACGGACGACTTCGACTAAATAATAAACATATTACATATTAACGAATAGTTAAGTTACGCTCGATACGGACCTACGCTCGTTATGAACGACTTCGACTAAATAATAAACATATTTCGTATTAACGACTAGTTAAGTTTCGACGCTCGATAAGGACCTACGCTCCTTACGGACGACTTCGACTAAATAATAAACATATTATATATTAACGACTAGTTAAGTTTCGACGCTCGATACGAACCTACGCTCGTTACGGACGACTTCGACTAAATAATAAACATATTAGGTATTTACGACTAGTTCCGTATCGAGCGTCGAAACGGACCCACGCTCGTTACGGACGACGTCGACTAAATAATAAACATATTATATATTAACGACTGGGTCCGTTTCGACGCTCGATACGGACCTACGCTCGTTACGGACCTATATAAAACAATTCTTTATAAATGATTTTTCCTTGTTCCATGTGATTATGCATTTGTTGGTGCACTTGTGTCTGTACTTTGTCATGATACCAAACGATGTCTTTGTTAGTCTTGTAAGTTTGACCAAGTCAACCATCCTCCTGGTTTGACTTGGCCAAACAGTAAACACATGGTTGTAAGATGTGTGTGTCGAAGGATGAGTCATCGAAGGATTGTTTATATCCTTCGATGAGCTCGAAAGATGAACCTTCGATGGATGTTGATAGACCACGAAGGATATCATCCTTCGAGGTATATGTGATCCTTCGGTAGGTTTCAGATCGATAGATGATCTTTCGATCAGTCTATCTGATCCTTCGACCAGACGAGCTGTGTTGGGTATAAATACCCATGTATTGTGTTCACTTCATTTTAGACACAAAATTGAGAGACAAGGAGTGCAAAAGTGTGAGAAGTGAGTGAGTCTAACAGAGAGCATTCTGTTGAGAGCACATACACACGAGTTTTTAGAGAGTTTGCAAAACACATTTGTAAACATAGCTTTGTAACCGAACCTTTCTTCGTATTAATACAAGTGGTGTTAATCGGTGAAGATTGTGTGTTGTGTTTGTGCTTGTTCTATCTCGGTTTGCATGCTAGCTTGGATTCCGCACTTGCTAGTGTGTTTGACATAACAAGGAATAGGTTTAACCTCACACGAATCACGGTTTCGGTCACGAAACTCGGTCCTACAATTGGTATCAGAGCCATGGTGCCCGATTTAGTAAATCTAACCGTTTACTAAGTCACATGTGCTCTAGATCTGTGATTTTAGTGATTTTTGTTCAAGAAGAAAAGTTGGGTGAAAATGAGAAAAACTCAGATCTGGACCCGAATATTCAGATCTGTGCTGAAACGAGTGTTGGGGTTTTATGTTTTTCACCTATATAATCAAGTTATCATCATCAAAAAAAAAAAAAAAAAAATCAAAAATACAATGTTTTCGTCAAGATCTGCATAAGAACAGTCGCTGTGTTCTTGAGATGTTCTTGGCGGCTGCTTAAAGAAACTAGGGTTTCTTCATACCCACTCCCGAAAGATGAAAAAGGTGCTCGATAGATGAGACTTTGGGTCGAAGGATCCAGATCTGGATCGAAAGATACCAGATATTTGTGGGAACCCTCAACAACTTCGAAAGATGATCCTCGAAGGATATCTTTCGACCTGATCCATCTTTCGAAAAGTATGATCAGCTCGAAGGATCCAATAGGTCAAATCCTTCGTTGACCAATTCATCTTTCGAGCATCAATCGTCCAGCATATATCTTCTGTTTCAAAGGATCCAGATCGTCGGCCAACAAGATCAATCAGTTTCGTCGGTTCCTTATTTTCGTCGACTGAAACAGGGGTTTCAGCTGGTATCGCTGAGAAGGAGAAGACAGGAGGTTGGCGGCGCACAAGGTATCGCAGACACACAGAAAGGGTTCTGATTGTTGCTGGGTATCGTCCGATTGTTGCTGGGTATCGCAGTTTTGTTGCTGGATTTCGAAAATTAGAAGATGTTGTCGGCTGAATGTTTGATTTCAGCAATTTTTTAAAAAAAAAAAGGAAGATGATGGTTATTGGCTGATAATGTTTGTAGGTGTGAATCGATGATTGAACTGATTTTTTATTTGGGGGTTATGGTTGTTAGACATCGCAGAGGCTGAAATGGTTTTGGTTGTTGTGTATCAAAGAGAGTGAAAGCTGTTTAAAGAAAGAAGATGATGTTGCAGCTTTAAAAGGTGGATGTCGACATGTTGTTGACTATTGGGTCATGTTGGATGAGTTACTGTACAAACACAAGGAAGATGTCGGCTGACTTTGGCAGCTAGGTTTCATTTTTTTTAAACTCATGATTCACCTGATGGGCCCTCAAATTGACTTGGAACATTGATTTTGTTTTGGGCCAATGACATCACATATTGGTGTTATGGATTTGGTTTGAGATTTAATCATGTGGGCTTTTTGAAAGTTGTTTTGGATCAAAAAAATTCTCTATAAGTTCAAGTGTGGGCTTTGAGTTTTGTTGCAAATTCAGTTATTATATTCGTAAACAACTAGTTGGTCGGGTGTTCGCGAATTTTTGTTGAGCCGCGCTTCTAAATGTCAACGTCAAAATTCGTACGGGTTCGGGAGCGCGCGAAATGATGAAGATGATGAAAACTTGATTATTTGAAAAATGTGGGGTAGTCACGGTTACCGATGCAAATGTCAAAAATGGTGACGCGACTATTATGGGCCAAAAGCCAAAAACAAAACGGTATGTTCACTTCCGCACGTCAATGTTTATGATTGTTATCGGTTATTCGTAAATGTTCGAAAGCATTTTGTTTATTGTCATATTCTCTCATTTGAAAACGAACGTATGAACCTGGAACGTCAATACCGGTCCTAACGAGTTCACAAAGTCTTTGGAGGGATACAAGTCGGATCCTACGGGGTACTAGGCGAAATTTCTTTATCAACTAGAATATGCAACGAAGAAAACCTTTTTGTTTATTGTCATATTCTCGCATTTGGTAACGAATGAATGAACCTAGAATGTCAATACCGGTCCTAACGAGTTCACAAAGTCTTTGGAGGGATACAAGTCGGATCCTACGGGGTACTAGGGGACGTTCTTATTCAACTAGAATATGCAAAGAAGAAAGTCGTTTTCGTGATTTTTCGGAACTGAGAACATTCAATGAAGATTGACGACAGTTCCGCTTAGTGGAGGGAATTGGTGAACATTTGACGACAGTTTCTTTGAAGTGGAGAGAATCTGTTAAGGTTTAGAGATTTTACCAAAGAAATGGGGGGATAAAAAAAAAAAAATTTAAAATGTTGAATTTCTTCGGTAAATTTCTAAACGCAATCACAGGTGGTAGAGTTTGTGATTTTCTGGTGATACAAACGGTTCGGCGTGGAATGTTTTGCACATACACATATTTGAGGATTTTAATTAATTCTCCAGCCAGCGTGAAGGGTTTTGCACGGAAAAATACAGGTTTCTAAAGTCTACAGTAGTTACAAAAGCGCTGTTCACTGAAGACCTAGGGAATCTTTATGAAAGCTGATAGTTCAAGACTGAAGACCTGCAGGATTCGGTTTTGGGTTTGATGTTTCTTTGGGATTTTACAGGGATCTGGGGGTAACTCAATTCGTTGAGTTTGCAAACGATGTACTTGGTCAAGCTGACTTCCTGAGTACTGATGCTGAAGATCCGTAGTGCATTACGTGGTCAACTTCACAAAGGCGAGACAATGAGATCTGGATGTAGTTCAACTAAGCATGCTGGTTGAGCTTGCAAGGGATACACTTGGTCTAGCTGACTTTCCTGAGTGTTGATGCTGAAGATTAAAGTGCATTACTTGGTCGATTCCACAAAGACGATTTACAGAAGACAGTTCACCAGAAATCTCTATCAATGTAGTATGCTTGAATGAAATGAAGTTCTTATGACAGATCAAGACTTGATGCAGTTCTTAAAGATTGGAACCCTTATCAAATGCCGGTTGGAGTATTGGAAGATCAGCGGAAGATCGGTCAATTGAGGAAATTGCACAACACCCAACACGGATACGCGTACTTTAAGGGGGAAATATTATACAAGGAGCATCAAGATACTACTTACCTGGATCATCGGTCAAGGGGGAATTTGTTAACACAGAGAATATGAATACTTGACTGAAGATCGATTGCAGTTGCATTTTCAGCATTCGACAGCAACGGACAAGGGGGAATTTGTTGATGCAGATTTTGTGTCCGATGCTTGTCGAATAGATTAGTTTTATTTTACGCTGAATTTGTAATAGTTAGTTAAACGGTCTATCGAACGTGTATAGACCCGCTCGTTTGAAGTGGTCAAACGAGAGGGTTGTTCGGTTGACCGTGTGTGTTTGCAAGACAAGGGGTGTGACTATAAATAGAAAACCCTTGCCATTTGCAACACTGGGAGATTTTAGGAGGTTTGAGACCTCACCGGGAGAGATCACCACTTGGTCTCTCCCCGGATGTGTACTCCTTTGGTATGGTTCGGTTAGCTTGTTAATCGGGCCGATTTGTAATGTTTTACTACCGGATTAATACAAAGTTGTTTGTTTATCATCTCTAATCTCTCCCGTCTTGAACCAATCTCAACCAGTACCACAACAGCAAAGCCAACGACCTATCAGAGCAACTGATATGTTCGGAAATCCATTACCTGTTCGATCTACCGGACCAACAGACATGTATGGGAATCCACTTCCTCCTCAATCTACTGGACCAACAGACATGTATGGGAATCCACTTCCTCCTCAACAGCAAGCGTGTTATGGAAGCACATCATCTGCTGGTCAACAATCAAAGCCAAATACAGTACGGCTCGACACCTCAAGCTTTTCTAAAGTCAGTGTGGAAGTAGCAAAGGAACACATGGAGCTGCTAAACACTTTGGTGAGCGCATACTGTGGATTAGTGGAAGGTCAGATTGGTAACATTAATCTGACACAAGAAGACTATCAGCAGATCGATAAAGAGGAGATGGAGATGATGGACATCAAGTGGGCCTTTGCCAGTGCTGTTAGGCGAGCAAAGGATTTCATGGAAAGAACTGGCAGAACCAGCTTGGAAAGCAAGAAAGACACCAAGTATGGGTTTGATAAGCAGGCTGTCAAGTGTTTCAATTGTGGTGAACGTGGTCATTTCAAACGTGAATGTACGAGGCCATCTCAACATGGGAACCAAAATCCTTTCAGAGGTCAAGGCAACAGGGCAAGTCAGAACCAAGTAAGGAACAATGAGCGCACACTGGTGCCTGTCAACAACCAGAGTCAAGCAGGACCATCTAATGCCAACCAGGCACTTGTGGTTCAAGTAGATGAAGGTTGTGATTGGTCAATTCAGTTGGGAAATGATGCTCAAGATGGAACAGCTTGTTTTGCTGAAGTTGTCAAGGATCTTAAACACGCCAGTGGTGGAGAATCTTCCACCAATGGTGATGAATCTTCTGAAGATGAAGACAGCTCCGGTTATAGTGGAAGCTCAGATGAAGAATCCTCCACTTCAGGTAATGATCATGTGGATGAGACATCAAATGCGTCAGTTGATGCAGATATTGATGAGCTTTTGGAAGAAGCTACAGCAGGAATTGAAAGAAGATCTATTTTGGTGGATCAAGCTGCTTATTCTTCGTCTTCTCTCCATTCAGCCTTTATGGCTAATGTCGACAGTTCATCAAGTCAGGTATGTGTTGATGAACCCACTGCTGTTATTTGTGATAATTGTGATAGTTTAAATGTTAAATGTGCTGATTTAGAGGCAAACATGTCTGAGTTGCAAGGCAAACATGATGCTTTACAAGCTAGTTTGTTTGACTTGCAAGACAAACATGTTTCTTTGAATGATAAGTGGTGTGAATTGCAAAGCAAACACGAGGCTTTGCAAGAAAAGTATGATGTGACATTCATCCACAACCAGAAGTTAACCGTGGATCTTTCTAAGTGCACAGAAGCCAACATGTTTTATGAAAACCATGAAAAGGAATTTAAATCGATGATTGAAAAATTAAAGAAAGATAAAACCGAGCTGACAAAAATGGTTTCCAGAAAACAAACTGACATTAATTTGTATATAACTCGTCTTGAGGTAATGCAAAAGGAAATGGCTTGTGTAAAAACTGAAAGTGAGGCGATCTAACTTAAGCTAGACAGTTATTTGAGCTCTAGCTATGTGTTGGATCACATCATTGACGTACAGAAAGAGAAACGGGATGTCACATGCATTGGATACAAGCAATGTCCACCACCTGTGAGACACAATTATGATGCTATGCCTGATGAGGAGTATAGAACTCACTTTGAACCATCTGTTCCTTTAGACGTTGAGGAATTTGCAACAGGACTCGGATACAAGAAAGAAGTATCATCCGATTCAGATGTGCCAGCAGATACCTTTGTAACTGCCGAACCGAATCAGGATCCTCCAGTTGTGATTGAGGATGCTGATTCTTCTGATGATGAATCCGATGATACTGATTCAGCAAAGTCTGATGCGGTGATAAAAGAAGAGGACATACCTCTTGAGAATCATATTCTATGTGATCCTCCCGCAAAGCCCGCTAAGACTGGTGCAATCAAGTCCTTGTCTGCACAAGAGTCGGAGAGTGTGGATTTGCTGTACACTCTTGTTGGTGATAATAAAATTTATTCTGACAAAGATTTTCTGATTAAGAATGTAAATCAATCCTTAATCAGTAAAGTTTTTGAAAATTCGACAAGTAAATTTCTGGGTAAGAAAGGATCACATGTTGTGGTAACACAGTGCCCTCCTATCCCAAAGGCTGAAGTTAGAAAACAATTTGGCAATCAGAAATTACCAACAGAGAAAAGGCAGCAAAATCATACCAAACCAAAAGGTAAAACACCGACTCAAAGTCAAAGGAAGCCGAATCAGAAGAAGAACAAAAATGTGAACTTTGTGAAATCAAAGGGAACGGACAAAATTGAAAAGTTTGAAAATCAATCTAACTTAGATTTTGTCAAGAAAGCAACAGTGATGAAAAGGAATGAACCAAATAGTTCAAAACCTAGTACCTCGGGATCACAAAGTTCATCATCGGCAAGACGATCACATGATACTTCGGGGTTTGTTGAACGAAGATCATGTTTTGAATGTGGTACAATTGGACACATAATTCGAAATTGTCCGTACCTTCATAAATTAAAAGCCAAAGAAGATGATCCCCGTGAACACAATCACCAAAAGCGATCTGTTTCTATAAAACAAGATCCCCGACTTGTAAGAGAAAGGGAAAAGAAACAGAAATGCCAACAAGTCAAGGTGATTGAAAAGGCACTTAAAACTGATGTGGTTCAAAAACAATCTGTTTCAGTTAAGCCAGAAAACTCAAAATTTTCAAAAACTTCAAACAATCACGAAGTTAAATTGTCAAACAATCAAACTGGTAAAACTCAACAGACTTGGAAACCTAAATTGACCACAAGTTCAGGGGGACCATCACAATTCTTGAATCATCAAAGAATAGAAGTTATTGTTGTTGATGAAAATGGAAGACCCAAGACCACAATGGCTTGGGTCCCCATCTCCAACTAATCAAGTGAGTTCATGTGCAGGGTGTTCCAGGAGGAACTATCAGTAGTCATTGGATTGTTGATAGTGGGGCATCCAGGCACATGACAGGCGACATGAAGCTTCTCTACGACGTTAAATCTATTAGAGGAGGTTATGTTGCTTTTGCTGGAGATAAAGGCGGATATATTACGGGTGAAGGAATGATTTCCAACGGGGTTGTTAGCTTTGATAAGATCAACTTCGTACAACAACTTGATCACAATCTTCTTAGTGTTTCTCAAATTTGTGATAAGCAGTTCTCAGTACACTTTGATGCAAATGGATGTTATGTGCTGAAACCCGGCTTCAAAATTCCAAAAGAATGGATTCTCTTATCGGCTCCAAGGATAAATGATCTGCATGTCCTTGATATGAGCCAAGCTATCACAACGTCTGCACAAGCAACTTGTTTCGTTTCTAAAGCCACAGAAAAAGACACAATCTCTTGGCACAGACGAATGGGTCACATTCACTTACGCAAAATGAATCATTTGGTGTCAAATGAATTGGTGAATGGTGTTCCTCTTAAAAACTTTCATCTTCAAGATGTCTGTGTCTCGTGCCAGAAAGGAAAACAAACGAAGAAGCGACACCCTACAAAGAAAATCAACACGGTGGCTGTTCCTCTTGAACGTTTGCACATGGATTTGTTTGGTCCTGTCAAGCACAAAAGTATTAGGAATGATCAATATTGCCTCGTGATAACTGATGATTATTCAAGATTTTCTTGGGTGGCGTTCATGGCACATAAGAGTGAAACCTTCGGTATTATCAAAAACTTGATCATTCAGATTGAGAATCTATATAATTTGAAGGTTAGGCGGATACGTAGCGACAATGGTACTGAATTCAAAAATCATGCCATGGCGGAGTTTTTCACTTCAAAAGGTATTCTTCACGAATTTAGTGCAGCTTATACTCCTCAATAGAATGGCGTCGCTGAACGTAAGAACCGCACATTGATCGAGACTGCTAGGACTATGTTGGTAGAGTCGCAGTTGCCCATTCCATTCTGGACTGAAGCTGTGTCCTCTGCATGTTATACGTTGAACCGAGTCCTTACAGTCAAAAGGCACAACAAGACCTGCTTTGAGCTTATTAACAAACGGAAACCAGATTTGTCATATCTTGAACCGTTTGGAGCTCCGTGCACAATAATCGATCCTAATGGAAAGTTTGGGGCAAGAGCAATTGAAGGATACTTTCTTGGGTATTCCACCCCGAACTTAAGAGTCTGGAATCTAGAGACTAAAAGGGTCGAGGAATGGTCTGAAGTCAGAGTACAAAGGCACACTTTACCAGTCAAATGTCCTGGTCAGCCTTAGATGTTCGAGTACGATGACTTTTTCAATTCGATCAATGTTGAAGCCGTTGAAGAAAATGTTGCGGCAAGGATGTTTTTCGAGAGTGACAACGCAACAGATTCACCGTTGGTTCGTCCAATTATTGTCAATCAAGAACCATCTTCAGTGAACAATAATGCTCTCGACAATGAGGATTTTCACGATGCTACCGAATTGAACGAATCTTCAGAGGATGATGAATTTCTAGATGCAGATCAAGAGGCTCCAACAACAGCAGTACATGGTACTTCAGAAGGTACACCTCCAGTGGATGTCCCTAGAACAGCTGAAGCTACTGCATCATCCTCTTCGTTAATTCCGGGTATTGAATTGGTTGTTGATCTCAATCTCAACAATCTGGGTACAAATATTCCAGTTCAAGATAATCCAGAAACAAGGATTCACAATACCCATCCTCAACAAAACATCATCGGAAATGTACAAAGTGGCATTCAAACAAGAAACATGTTGCGGAACAACAACAATGCAGGCTTGTATGCGGCGATTAGAGAATCTGGTCAACAAAATGATTGGTCTTTCGCGTGTTATGTCTCACAGGAAGAGCCAAGAACTTGGAAAGAAGCTTTGAAAGATAACTCTTGGGTTGAAGCAATGCAGGAAGAACTGCAACAATTCCAGAAGCTTGGTGTCTGGAAACTCGTAGAGAAACCTGCTGGTTACAAGAAGATTGGTACCCGTTGGGTGTTTAAATGCAAAAAGGATGACCGTGGAGTCGTTATTCGAAACAAAGCACGCTTAGTCGTTCAAGGTTTTCGTCAGATAGAAGGGATCGATTACAACGAAGTGTATGCACCTGTTGCACGTCTAGAAGCAATTCGGATCTTTCTGGCTTATGCCTCATTCAAAGGTTTCAAGGTATACCAGATGGACGTGAAAAGTGCATTCTTACATGGTGTGGTGGAAGAAGAGGTGTACGTCAAACAGCCTCCAGGTTTTGAAGATCCTATCCATCCCGATCGGGTTTGGTTGCTCAACAAAGCTCTATATGGTCTACATCAAGCACCGCGAGCTTGGTATGCAACCTTATCTAATTATCTGCTGGAGAATGGATTTCGCAGAGGTCTTATCGATTGTACTCTTTTCATCAAAGAACAAGATGGAGATCTTCTACTGGTACAGGTATACGTTGATGATATTATTTTTGGTTCTACTAATGATGTTTTGTGTAGGAATTTCGAGCGCATCATGCAGGATAAATTCGAGATGAGTGCTATGGGGGAAATGACTTTCTTTTTGGGCCTACAAGTACAACAAACCGAGTCTGGGATATTCATCCATCAGACTAAATATGTTGGTGACATCTTGAGCCGATTCCAGATGTCTGATGCAACGCCCATCGGTACCCCATTGCCGCAAAATCACGGAATTACTCCAGACTTGAAGGGTGAAGCTGTTAGCCCCTCGTACTACCGCGCGATGATCGGATCTCTTATGTACCTCACAGCATCAAGACCAGATATAATGTATCCAACGTGTCTGCTTGCCAGATATCAAGTGAATCCGAAGGCCTCACATCTTGCAGCTGTAAAAAGGATTTTTCGTTATTTGAAGGGTTACCCTGACACCGGTCTATGGTACCCTAGGGATAATAACTTTGACTTGATCGCTTTCAGTGATTCTGATTTTGGCGGATGCAAAATCGACGGCAAATCCACAACGGCTGGATGTCAGTTTTTGGGAAATCGCCTAGTCACATGGCAGTGCAAGAAGCAGACGTGCGTCGCTACATCAACATGCGAAGCTGAATACATTGCTGCCTCAAGTTGTTGCTCCCAAGTCCTATGGATCCAACAATAAATGCGCGACTACGGTTTTGAATTCCTAACTACTCCTATTTACGTTGATAATTCTGCTGCCTTACAGATCACTAGAAATCCTGTGCAGCATTCAAAGACTAAGCACATCGAAATTAAGTATCACTTCATACGTGATTGCTTTGAGAAAAGGCTAATCGATGTTGCTTACGTCCACACCGATGCCTAACGTGCCGACCTTTTTACCAAAGCATTTGACAAATCAAGATTTGACTATTTATTACTGGTAAACGGCATTAAGGTCAAGCAAGAGTAAAACCAACATCGGAAAATCATTTTTGTAAATACCTTTGTGTTTTAAATTTGTCTTAGTTTATTGATTTTAGGGGGAGTAAATCCAAATTTGAAAATCCAAAAACATCGAAAAATTTCAAAAACACAAAAACAATAGAAAAACAAAAATGAGTTTCCTGGCGAGCAAAAGAGAAAATGATAGTACATCAGTGGTCTGTCCAAACCTCTTTAAACCTAAAATGAAAAACGATAAGCAGCTCTATATAAGATGTATCGGTAGGCTCACAATCATTTTAAAGTGTGCAGGGTGATATAAACTTAAATCGACTGAAGACCAGGTGGGAACCATTCATTGGCATATGGTCTTAGTACCAAAATTTCGTTTGAGAGATTGCCGAGGTTCTGAGATATTCGGCCTTTATGCTGCTTATCATCTGGGTATCATGGTTGTATCTTTTACCGAAAAATAACGGGGACGCAAGTCTAGATCTTCCATGATACCATACATACGTGTACATACTGCATACGACCTCAATAAGTGATCAACAATCACATGTCCCTCAAAATAAGTGATAATATATCACATTTTTCCGGGAGTCAAGTTCGTCTCTCTGCTGTACGAAAGTACTGACCTGTTCACGGACTTGCTCCTGTGCCCTCATGCATCGAAAATCAAGTTCCTCATCAATAAGTGATTTTATCACATAGGGCTTGTTTTAAAATCAAAATAAGTGAGAATCTCACATCATATACGGTCAAACAGATGATAATCGGTATACTCACCGGTAAGATGAACCCTCGTGCATACCTTGATACGGGAATGTGTCGTGATGTGGATGAACACCGGTCGGTAAGTATAAATCATACTCTAACGTATCCCCTCGCCATGATTACAAATGATAAGTTGAGCTTAAGTGGACAACAATACCGATAATCGTTATAGGATGCTTATCTTAATGTTAACTAATTGAACAAAGAGAGCGTTTTGGCATGACCGTACACTGATATGATTCTCTTACCCTCGAAACTCGCAAAAAGAATGTCTGTATATATTTATTTAATGCTTTCAGTTTCTGCATCTTTGTATATATTTATTTACTGCTTTCTGTCCTTTCATTTGAAATATTCAAAAAAAAAAAAATTTCCAAAAAGATTTTAGGTGTGTTTTAATATAAACTTTATAAAAGCCAAAAAGATTTTATTTCAATTTTATTTTCGATCGTACGATGTTGGATCTCGAGTCTTCGTTACCTGAAACCTGAACGAAAACCGAAAATGTCTAAATCTTCATAAACGGTCGAAATTTGCAAGTTTTGAAAGTTAAAAACTAAAACTGAACAATTTGTTAAACTTTCAAACTGTCGGACGGTGTTTGATTAAACAATGGTCACACGTGTGTCGTTTGTTTATGTTTACTATATTCCAAGCAGTTGTTCTCATTACGCGTTTAGATTTCTTGCATGTGCAGATTCTAAAGGCAAGGAGAACATGGTCGATGACAAGCTTCGGAATGAAGACACGACGTGAAGGCACTCAAATGATGAAGATGATCGAGTTGCAGCTGACCATCATCAACACCACAAGGATCTCAAGTTCTAAAGATCAAGATATTCACGAGCATAACTCAAGGGGGAGCTTATGTTAAGGGGGAGTTTGTCAACACACTTCCTACATGAAACGGGGAGTTTGTTGGTACACTTTCTGCTTTCAAGACGTGAAGACTTTAAAGATCCTCCGACATTGAAGACTTGAAAGGACGTCAAAGACTTGAAGACACGAGGGACCTACAAGAATGAAGATCGAGACAAAGCTACAGCCAAGGGGGAGTTTGTTGGTGCACTTGTGTCTGTACTTTGTCATGATACCAAACGATGTCTTTGTTAGTCTTGTAAGTTTGACCAAGTCAACCATCCTCCTGGTTTGACTTGGCCAAACAGTAAACACATGGTTGTAAGATGTGTGTGTCGAAGGATGAGTCATCGAAGGATTGTTTATATCCTTCGATGAGCTCGAAAGATGAACCTTCGATGGATGTTGATAGACCACGAAGGATATCATCCTTCGAGGTATATGTGATCCTTCGGTAGGTTTCAGATCGATAGATGATCTTTCGATCAGTCTATCTGATCCTTCGACCAGACGAGCTGTGTTGGGTATAAATACCCATGTATTGTGTTCACTTCATTTTAGACACAAAATTGAGAGACAAGGAGTGCAAAAGTGTGAGAAGTGAGTGAGTCTAACAGAGAGCATTCTGTTGAGAGCACATACACACGAGTTTTTAGAGAGTTTGCAAAACACATTTGTAAACATAGCTTTGTAACCGAACCTTTCTTCGTATTAATACAAGTGGTGTTAATCGGTGAAGATTGTGTGTTGTGTTTGTGCTTGTTCTATCTCGGTTTGCATGCTAGCTTGGATTCCGCACTTGCTAGTGTGTTTGACATAACAAGGAATAGGTTTAACCTCAACCTCCGAGGGACCTACAGCATTATTAATCTTTTTTCTTTGACCTGCATGTGTAGAGAGGTCACATGCATAAAGCTGTCATCAATAAGACTCAGTTTCAAACAGCGAATTTTAATAGATGATTCAGCGACTTATTATAAGATTGCATAACTATTCAGCGACTTATTATAAGCTTGTAGGATGATTCAGCGACCTTCATTAACATTGTACGATGATTCAGCGACCTTCATTAAGCTTGCAGGATGAATCAGCGACTTCTTTAAGCTTGTAGGATGAATCAGAGACCTTCTTTAAGCTTGTAGGATCAAACAGCGACCTTCTCTAAGCTTGTAGGATCAAACAGTGACCTTCAGCAACTTCCACAGCTTTTGCAGAAACATCTGAATTTTTGCAGGAAACCCATTGAAGGTCGCTGTTTCAACTAGCAACCTACCTAAATATGAAAACAAAATTTGTGACCACCTAATGGCACACTTTTGGGGTTCAAACCACCTAAAACTGCAAAAAATTCTTGCTCAAGCCAAACAACAACTGAGCCAATAGTTTCTAGTCGAACCCACGAACATGCTTAGCTAAACAAGTCATGTTCGAGTCGACATGGTGGGTCAATGACTTGACTCGTATTACATGAAAAAGAGCACTCATAAGTCGTAAGTACTTATTGTAAGTTGCATTCTTTAAAAGATGTTTGGGGAATTTTTGTAAATAACATATGAAAATGAGTATTGAATACTATAACACATAACACAAATTTTTTTTAATCTTTCTTTACAACTTGGGTCCACCCTTGCCATGGACATGATACAATAAAACAAATACATACACATATAAAATAAAAACAATGAGAAGGAATTACTGATTATGGTCATTGATCATTAACAACACGACAATTTTTTCTAACTTGTCCTTGGCCATCCGTAAGGACTTCAATTGCACCCATTCGTACCATGGACCGAGCAAATCTTGCAAAGAACACCTTAGGATTTTGCAAGACTTCTGCTATGTGAGCCGATTGCGCATTTGTAAGTAGTGCTGCATCGGACACAAATAGACCCTTATGTTGGTTCAAACCTTCAAAGTATTGAGAATCAAATGAGAGGGAACTATTAGGATCCATTTCAAGAGTAATGCTTGCATTCACAGGGATCGGGCATATTTCCCTCAAGGTTTGTGCGTAAGTCGGGTCGAGAGAAGGGTCAGCATCTCCTACGCCTGTAAAGTTATAGAGTCGTCTTGAAACCAATGCGCAACGTGAGGTCCCGATAGTATGCGCCCCTAATTAAGTACAAAAATATAGTTACATATAACCAAAAGAAGCTTTAGAAAACAAGTATATGCATGCATGCATATGTAGGAAAAAGCTTTAGGAAACAAGGTTGTATACCAGAAAGCGTTACAAGATCATCAACGTCTAGTCCTTTGGCTTCGAATTGTGTTAGGAGAGTGGTGAAATTTGCGCTTGCAGATGGTAGATTGACACCGACTTCGGCCGCCACCGAGATGTTTCCGTCCTTTCTTCCGGTAAAAACCGGCCAGATTTCCCTTTGAAACTACAATTATCCGGTAAAAGATGAAAACTATTAATTCCATTCCAAAATAAATGCATGTGTTTTGAAATATATAATTATTTGATGTGGTACACTAAATCCATATGCATGGTTTTGTTTTATTTCTGTTTTATTCTATATAAGTTTATTAAAAATCGAGTTGTATCCGAAATTTAGTATTATTTAGTCTTGTAATATGAAATAGCTATTTATTTAGAATAATACACAATAAAATTCATAAGTAAAACATATAAATCACGATTTGTCATCTTCCCATTTAAAAAGAAATTCCAGTTAATGTGATGCATAATCTAAAAAAAGTTGTTGGAATTGAGTTGTGTTACTTGGTACGAAACAGCGTCTCTAGCAGCCAACGCAACAATGTCGGCACATGAAACAATCCCAGGACAGCTAGCTTCCAACGTTGTTTTTATTTCATCAATAACATCGTACCCAGTAACAGATCTGTTAGGTCCTGCTGCTTTTTCGGTTGTCACATTTTGAGTAGGATCCAATAGGATTGAAGCATCACACCCCTGCAACAGTGCAAAAGTTACACTTGATTAAGTATCGTGCACAATCTAGAATTGGTGGCAACTTGGCAAGGTTCAAAACATAACACTATTAGTTAGCTAATTTGAAGAATATATTGAAAGGCTATGCGCATAAACGAGTGGAGAAAGCGGCGGAACAAACATTTAACTTGGGGTCGAAAATATTAGAAATTAAAAGTATCCACCTCTAGAGAAAGTTTAAAATACAAAATGTGCTTAACGTGCGACCGGTACGCGATCACCAAATAACGTGCGTGATTAGGTATAACATGCTTAATTAGGGTTTGAAACAACCCATGTGTGATTTTGTGTTTTGACCACGCGTGATTTCTTCTTCATGCGTAATTAGGATTTGCATTTATAAAGTGCGTAATTTACAAATGAACATGTGTAATTAAGTCATATACTGGTCAAACGTTAAGGGGATATTGTATGATAAGCCGCCCCTACACTTCTAAGGGAAAAAATTAGCAGGGGTCACCAAAGACACATAGTTTTTCAAAGGTAATAAGCCTAAACTATACACTTCTATATGGATAAAAACCCCTTCTAGCTCATACTAAGCTCCACCTCTGAATGGGGATGAGCGAGCCCGAAATCGCATAAACTATAGCCCGACTCGGTTAATCTAAGGCATTGATCTCCATCGTGACTCATGTTAAGCTTTATATCTAAAGCTCGAACTCGGCTCGTTAGTAATTTTTTTAGTGGCTAACAATTTTAGGTTCGTGCTAAGCTTGTGCTCGCCTCGTCTATTATTAATAAGATATTAAATTAAATTGTTTTATTTATATATTTATAAATATAATTTTTTTATATATCCCGATGAATACATTATTAAGTTATTTTCATTTTAACCTTCTATATAATACTAACTATTACGTAATTATATGATGATTGTATAAAATACAATTTTTAGTTATATTATATATATATATATATATATATATGTGTGTGTGTGTGTGTGCGCGCGCGCGCACACACACATTAATAACAATTTAAGCTCAGTATATAAAGCTACGGCTCGATCTTGTTTATTAACGAGCTTCAGTTAAGGCTTCATCAATGTTTAAATTTGGCTCGCTTTGAACTTTCAGTGACCGATTTCGAGTAGCTCACGAGCAACCAGACTCGTTTACATCTGTAAAGAACTATGGAAGCTGTATTGAATGAATTACTTACCCTAACAAAGCAGTCATGATAGTGAAGCCTTAGAAGCTTGGCAGCCAGGGCAGGTTTTGCAGCAACTTTGCTCCATACAATCTCCCTAACTGTATTTTCAACCGAAATCGAATCACACAGTTTCTCATAATACTTCATCTTCAACCCTCCGCCACCATGGCACCCAACCACCAAAATCAAAAGTAGCAACAACCCTAGAACTCTTGGGATCATGTTAACTTTCTCAGTTAATGTTTTTGGGTTGATATCACCTTTGATATAAATCCTTTATATAGAAGGTTTTCAAGGTTTTTCTATCAATATAAATATATAATAATAATTTTCGAGATTCAACCCTAACATAAATGCGTGTATTTTCATCGGTTGACATTAAGATTCCCAACATAATAATTCTGTAATATTGATTAAGAATGAAATTTCTTTTTCAATATTCAGATTCAGAAGCCATGCATGTTTCATAAAAAATAAAATAATAAAAGAACCAAGCAGGAATAAGTTAATTAAAATTTACAGGATTCAGTTGGTTAGGATGATATTGATCCAGGCATATTTAAACTGTAACAGGTTCTTGAGGTTAAAAAAACAAACCATTCATGCAGGAATGAGTTTATAATTATATAGAAAAGAAAGCTGATTGTTTACCTTGTAAGTTTAAGATCCATGCATATTTAAACTAGAGTCAACTTTAACTCATTATTACATTTGGCCTCAATAATTCCTTTCTGCATGCATAGATATGCTTATTATTAAATACACACATAAGATTGTCGAATCATGGAACGTAATGATAGATCAAAGAAGTCAACCAATTATTGAGCATTTTTCAGTTTTTACCTTACGTAAAGAGAAAGGTAATGACATATAGGTTAATTGTTATAGTGAAATAATCATCAAATTTGATACTTTGGTGGTTACGATATTAGAGTTAAAGGTGCCGGCTCCATAGGCTTGACAACCAAGGCGCCTAAGACCACCCAAAAATAAATCTCTTCAAGTTTTTGGAAAGTTTTTATATGTAGTATATGTATTAGGCCTAAATAAATACGTTTATTTTAAAACTAATCTAGTTTTTCATTTAAGGAACCTAAAGCAAATATTTTTTTAGTAAAAAGGCCCAGCTTCAAAACTCATTTCGCATTAATTTCCAGCTATTACAACACACAACCATTAACCTAATCATCATTATTCAGCGGCCTAAAGCCCCTAAAATACAGCCGCAATCATCGTTCACACTCCCCATTGCAACCTGCTTTCAATTTCTATGCTATCAGCTATCATTAGATGAAAAGGTAACCGTAATCAACTATGACGACGGGTCTATCGAGATTGGAGGAGAGTTTATGGGTGAAATTAGAGCCCCCACTTCGTAGTTCGCTTAATGTCTCCAAAAAATTTGTCAAATACCCTCTCTTGATTACGTACCAAGAACCGCAATCACATGCCATTTCCCCCTATCATATTTAAACGCCAATAACTTTTTTATATGTTATTATTTTTTTTAAAATTACACCATAAAACTCAACGTTTTTTTATCTTTCCAACGAGTATACTATTGATATACGTTTCGAAAAAAATGAACTGGGTTTTTATGGTGTTTTAACTAGGTATTTTCATGTCGTTTTTCTGAACTAGGTATTTTTATGGCGTTTTAACTAGGTATTTTCATGTCGTTTTTCTGAACTAAGTGTTTTTATGACGTTTTAACTAGGTATTTTCATGGCGTTTTTGTGAACTGTGTGTTTTATGGCGTTTTCAACTAGGTATTTTCATGACGTTTTTTCTGAACTGGATGTTTTATAGAGTTTTCAACTGGGTATTTTCATGACGTTTTTTCTGAATTGGGTGTTTATGGCATTTTATTTGAACACCCAGTTCATGTGAGTGGGTTTTTTTGACAATATTACCCTTAGTGTAAGTTAGCATCAATGCCACATGTCAACACCAAAATCGTTATCACCGTTCTCACACTTTTCACCGTTTTCCCTAAATCTTTACCCTATATATATATATATATATATATA
This sequence comes from Helianthus tuberosus, assembly GCA_030545235.1. Lineage (NCBI taxonomy): Eukaryota > Viridiplantae > Streptophyta > Magnoliopsida > Asterales > Asteraceae > Helianthus > Helianthus tuberosus. The sequence continues at coordinate 99,979,300 of CM060397.1, forward strand.
TATAGGAATGTTCATTTGAGAAGAAAATTAAATTAAGAAGAAAAAGAATAAATGGTACAAATGTAAAACATTAAATAGTTTTTCTCTCAACTCATTTATTATTATCTTTGACTAATTATTTAGTCATAAACAATATCATCCTCCACACTTAAATTTTTGCTTACACACATCAAAATTTATCCTACACATTTTGAACTTTATCCTACACATATTGAAATTTATCATAGACAACTCGTAATTTATCTTACCCACCTCGTAATTTATGCTACACTTTAACTAATATATTTTTTCACTTTTTGAAAAATATGTTTTTTTTTTAAATAAGTTACAAATTTAATATAGTTAGCTATTAAAAAAGGAAGACTACCAATTAATGATCCATTTTAGTTTACCAATATACCCTTACACTAATATTAAATGCAAAAATTAAATAAAGTAAAATGAAGCATTCTTATTGGTTGAAATTTCTTCTTTTTTATTCTTACAAAAAAATTCTTCCCATTTAAACTCTCCACTATATATATATATATATATATATATCGGTTAAAATGAAAACCATCCCAGTTGCAAGAACTAAGAACTGTAGGAACCACTTATTCACCCTTGATCTTTGTTGATGGATGGTTGAGATTAATTGAATATAAAACACATATTTTAATCTTTTGTTTTATATGCTTTTTAACATTATATATTGTCAAAAGGTTACAATGGTAATTTTTGTATGGTGCAGTAGTAGTCACTTTTATGTCTTCCCCTGCATACATGTCTAATCCTCCATTAAAGTTTTTACACTCTCTATGTGCCTTCTTCTTCTGACATCCTACAAAAACAACATCGAATATTTTTTTCTCTCTGGTTTTTTCACCGACGGAGACTTCCCCCTCCCCCAATCATTCTCCAACGTAGATTCAAACTCCGGCGACCGCTAGTCTACCATCTGAGATCCGGTCAGAACGATCCAATCATTCCCCAATGATACGCAGACTATCGAACGAACAAAAAGGTAGGTGTCTCCTTTTCACTATTTTGGTTCTGTTGTGTTTTTTTTTATTTTGTTATTATTTGTCAGACTTGTGGTGGGTGGGTGTCCCGGGTGAAAACATTTGTTAGGATCAGATGTTGTGAAGATTGGAGTGGGGGTACTTGGGATTGGGGATTAAAGATTTACTAACCCAGGTTCAATATATGTTGGTCGGGGGTGCTGATTTGTGGTGGGGAGGGGGGGGGGTTGGGTATTTAATGATTCGTATTTTGTGGGCATACACTTCTTCACTATTTTTGGTTTCGTGTGTGTTTTTTATTTTTTTTATTTTGTTAATATTTGTGGGACTTGTGGGGGGTGGGTGTCCCCGGTGATTGGGGCTAATGGGGTTGGGGGTTAAAAGATGCAAACTTACTTACTTGGGTTATGTTTTTCCCGTGTATTCGGTTTATTTTTGTATGAATCACAAAAAAAAAACATGGGGGACCATGGCAGCGACGACGCGCAGCTCTAGTCAGAGCAAAAACAAGACCGACGTACGAACAGAGGTGATATGCACTAACTCAAGTAATCAAATGTTTTAGTTCTGTAATTGTGTTTTTTTATTTTTTTATTCTTTACCCCGGTGTTAACGAATTCTAAAACTTACTATTTTGCCATACGATTGTAGGGACGAGGTCTCAACGAAGACGCAGCCGTAAAGTGTCCCGCGTTATATTTGACTCTAGTGAAGAAGGCGACACCCCTCCGTGTGTGATGCCAAGACAACCTTCTAAAAAACGCAACGAGTCAGTTTCTCCCCGCAGTGACTCAAGGCATCGGACCAAGAACAAAAGCTTGTGGTACAGCAACTGTTGCCGCCCTTAAACACGCGTTCGTTTCCGAAGCAGTTATTTAACGCGATGGTGAGGTTGTCGGCTTATCAAAAAGAAGTTCTTAAGAATATGGTTTGGGGGGGGGGGGGCATGTTAGGGTTCAGCGTTAATACGTTGTAGACCAGTTTGACGCTGATTCTTTGACTTTAAACCTTGGTAGCTGCAAACTGGTGGTGGACGGGGGGTTGATAAGCAAGTTAGTGCGGATACGTGATGAAGGCTTGTGTTTTAATTAGCGATGTTGAGGCAACAAAGACGCCCACCCGTCATTGAAGGCGTGGCGTGCTAGCTACCTGCCCACCAGTTACATAGCCCCATCGCTGGTGTCGACAAAAATACAAAAGGACAAGTACGATGACATGGCACATTTCTGGACTGATTTCGCTAGTGTCTTGAAGCGTTTAACTGCACATACCCGGTTCGAAGATTATAACTGGTGTGGTTTTATTGTGGATTGTTTGAGGAAGTGTAAGAAGAAATGGAGGCCATGGGACCCGAAGTGTTGGTGGGCTGGGCCTTTAACAATCTTAATGGTGAGTATGTGTTTCTATAGGGGCTGCATGAAAATGAAAAAGGAAAAAAATAAAAAATTTTCACAAAGCGTAAAAAAATGAAAGACATGCTGTGGGATTATTTTTGTTATTATTATTATTATTATTTTTCTTAAGGTCTGATATTTGAAAAACCCACTAACTTATAATATATTTATTTATTATGTTTTTGTAGTTGTTGTACGTGGACAGCACGCGGCAGCCAACCTAGAACACCGGTGATGGGGTCCGGGCCATCCACTTCTGGATGAAGGAACTGCTGACCCGTAGGCAACATTACGAAATTGTGACTGTGGGTTTTGGATGTGGCGAGGCCAAATCGCTAAGTGATGGTACATTTGAGAAAGACGTTGACATAGAGGTATAACCGTTTTTTATTTTTTTTTATTTTTTTGGGTGTATCAATATAGCCTAACCATGCCTTGTTTGAGTAGAGAGTGAACTTGTGTGTTCTTGAAAAAAATGGTAAGAATACATCGAAGGGCCCGAGCTATGTTGATAAGTGGGTAGACGAGTTAGCAGCCTTAAGGCCGAGAATAGAAAAGATTTTAGGGGATCGGTTAACGGAGGACCCGAACAACGAGGCCCACCAGATGTTGAAGCGTAAATACATCAAAGTGTTAGATGTATTGTCATGTTTTCCTACAGAAGGGTTAGAGGCATTTGAGGATGGCGAAACGTTGAAACGAGCAACAGGGAGTACTTCCAGCCCTCCGCCCGCATTGACAGGTATTCTTATGTTTTTTACTTACCCAAACCCCTTGTGTATTTTTTAACCTGTTGCTTTATAACTGACTCGGGAAAAAAATTTGTGCAGGCAAGCGTGGGCGAGGTGCGCGCAACGGTTCAGATGTAGCTTCACAGTCTGGTGACGAAGATGAGACAGTTGATTTAAATGTGTTAATTTCCGAAATTGCGAAAACTGCAGAAGTTGGGGGTGGCGTGAGCCTGGGCGATATAAGCCTGGTCCTCGACAGCTTGCCAGGTAAAAAAAAACTTCCGCAGAGCCGTTTAATATTTACATATGTCATTGTGATTTTGCCTAAATATTGTTTTTTTACTTTCCTTTTTAAGACCCATGCGGCACTGCACGTGGGTCTGATGTTGACGAGGGCCCTGACGGCATACGAGTTGTGGACGATGTAGAGAGTTTGTAGCAGATTGTGGACATCTCGTTGACAAAGATGCAGATGTTCGGCAGGAGGTGGTTTGCGGTGTGCAATAGGGGTTTGCGGAAGTTGGTGGTGCTGCGAGTTTGGACGATAACAGCCCGGTGGACGTCAGCAAGCCAGGTAAAAAGGTGTTTACAAAAAAGCCATTTACTAGTGACATATGTGTGTGATGGCATCTAAATTTTATTTTTTATTTTTTTACATTGCCTTTAAGCTACACATGCGACGCTGCGAGCGGGCCTGATCTTAACAACGCCAGTGAGAACATGCGAGTCGTGCGTGATGATGGGGACGTTGACGCTGATTGTGAACAAACGGTTGACGAAGAGGCTGATGCCCAGCTGCCGGTGGTTCTCGTGTTGCCGCAGCACTCTGTCGGCGTGGTTTAGCCACGAGTGATCTGCGGGCTGTACGCACCTAGGGTTGGGTGTCCAAGGCTCTCATGCGTAGTCGCGACTCTGTTGACGTTGAGTGAATTTGAAAACATAAACACTTCAGACACCGATTCAGGTATGTGGCGCAAAAAAATGAACCTAAAATGGTTTATAAAAATATATATTTCTTCTTGGCGTGTGGGTAAATTTTTTGATACTTGAGTTTGTGGTGCCATAGGGAGCGTAAACCATGCGTCCAAAACTGGGGGCAGCTGAACGGACGCCTTATTTGGAAAGGGATGGGGAGATATAGGTGTTAATACAGCGAAGGTGAGAAGGTCGTTGATCGTTGTACGACAGTGAAAGCGGGCCCGGTGTCTATTGCACACGAGCGAGGGTGGACGAAGTCCAAAATTGCCGCTCGGCTTATTAATCACCCCCCGTGTGTAGGCGCAGCCCGTTCAATGGGCGGGCGCACAGCAGACGACGCCCCCAGTGTATGTTTCTAGGGGGACCAGCAAAGCGTGGGTGCGGACAATGGTGTGTATATAATACCAAGTCGCATTCTATTTTTTCGTTTAGTGTTTAACGTTATGGGGGGGTTTAAAAAAAATTGTGGCCTTTTGAGTTAACTAATTATCAACCGTAGGTGATGTCGCTGGCATGCTTGATGTTGGGATGCATAGCCAGCCGAGTTTCAGCCTGGGGATCTCTCAGGAGGTGGCGTGTGGTCCTGAACCGAACGAAAAAACGTCTAGTACGTACAACTATCATTCAAAAAAGCGTATGCTTTTTATGTTGTTTTTTATTTATTTATTTATTTCTTTTTTAAACAACAAACCTTTGATTATTATGTTTTTTAGTTTTTATCTATGGGATACCCTGCACCAGATGAGGTGGCTGCGTCCGAAGCTGGACCTTCAGATGCATCGGGGGCACCGGCCACCGTTGCTAGTCCAGCGACAAGTCCTCTAAGCTTCGATTTCTGGGTGCCCGTTGAAACCCGTGGGCCTGTAGACACGGAGGAGGGCAGCGAGAAGACTGTTGACGATGAGGACCCCCGACCGACGGAGCCCATTCAAGCGAGACCAATTCGATCGTTCTATGAGAAGCCCCGCTTAGTCATCGGCCAGGGCGACATTGAGATAGATTCAAAACACTTAACCAGGCAGGAACGTTTGGTATGGGGGTTCATTTTTTGGAACAGGACCAAGGAAGGGTGGTTAAGGCAGACAATTATGGAAATGCGACTGAGGTAAAAAGCGATAAAAAGGAACCACCGGTAGATTGTGCGCGTGTCACCACCGAACTCATTCTAAGTTGATCTATTGGTGTTTTTATATTGTCTTTTTTTTCCATTGACGGGGGATTTGTTTGTTCTGCACAGGGACCTAGGGACAGAGGTCATCCCTGATATAGCGGCTGATGAGTTCTCGTAAGTGACCCAACAAAAAAACAAAATATAAAAACTTTTACGGGCGGTATTTTCGAAAAACCGTCCTTTATTTTTTTCCGGTTGCGGCGCAAAAAGATAAATAAATAAATAAACAGAAACTTTACGGTTAACCGGTAAAACGTTTTTTTTTTATTTTTTGTTTATTTTTTTTCCAGATATGTGATGTTTGAGGATAAGTTTGGGGCACGTTCGGAAGCATACACATTTCAATCCCTTGCGATTAGCAACAATATATCCGGGCGTGGTGGTGGATGCATGGGCGCACGTCCTCAACAACGACCCGAATTACTCATTGCAGTGGATGCCTAGACGCTTGTTTTGCGTCCACACAATAGTGGTAAATCCCCACGCTTCTCTGTGTTTCGTATTATGTTTGTCTTTGAAAACATTTTTCATGCAAAGTTGATTTGCCCACAGGTTGAGTAGATGTTGATCCTGGAGTCCGACCCTACCAGGAGTCGCTTCTCCGCTTTTGAACGTGGACTGAAGAGCAGCCTCAACAGGCGACATCATCTGGTAGATCTACATGATTTTGATATGGTCTTCGTGCCCGTGCTTGAGGGGGACCACTACTACCTCGTTGTGTTCGATTTGGAAGAAGAACGCATATACCTCGTTGATCACTTGGGTGACCGGGAGTCTGGTGTTCTTCTAAGGGACAATGAAAATTATATCTTGAAGACAACACCGTTTAAAGTGGTATGTGATGCATGTTAACTGTTGTGATTTTTTTAAGTCTAAACAATGTTAGCTCGCTTACCATTGCTCTTTATTGGGATGTAGAAAGACATATTTGTGGAGTATCTGAAGTTGGTGAGCCATCCAAACGCAACCGTCATGTGATCGAGTGTCATCAGGTAAGAGAACCTACCTTGGTCAACGTCCCAAAGAAATGCGTCACCGTTTGTTGATTCCGGCGTATTCGCAATGCGCCATATGGAACGGTTTGTGGGCTCACGGCGCAGCTTTTTCTGTGGTTTCAGCGCGCACGAGGCGCGAAAAAAAGCCCAGTGAAATTACCTACGAAAAGAAGATGCCGCTGAGATACTCCTGTTGCTCGTGAAAAAATATCGCGACGTGGTGCAACATCGACTGGATTTTGTGTAGACAATGTTTTAGGATGGGCGTCTCTGGGTTGGGCCTTTTTTTGGGGTGGTTTGTATGTTAGACAATGTTTTGGGATGTTCGTATGTATGTTCGCTTGGGGGTCACCTGGGACAAAAGTAGTAGGTTATGTAAAAAACCAGTAGGGCAAGCTTAAAAAACAATTCTTGTGTTTGAACCATGAAGTAGAACGTATCTCGTGAAACTGATGTATTATTTTTTTTGTTTGAAGCCGTAAACTTATATATGTTGAAACAAAATCCCCTAAAAAACAGTATAAAAAGGTTACTTTCCTTTTTTTTACATGTTATTATTTACGTGTTTTGTTTTATTTTTTTTTTATTTTCTTTTTTAAGCCAAAATATAGAAAGTGGTAGGTGTGGTTCTAATAGCAGGTGTCTTTTGGTACGGGACAAAATTACTCTTTAGCTTGTCTTTTACCAAAAATAAACATGGATGGAGAGCCACAAAAAACAAAGGGGACATCGATGTGAAAAGTGATATCTGCAACTGTCAAGTACATGTAAAACCTTCAGGAATATGTATGAGTGCCTTTGTAGAAAAATTTGAGAACACCTTTGTCTCTTACTGTTGATGGTTTCCCTATATATGCCATCATATTTGCATATGTTGTTTTCATGCAAAAAAAGGGAAATAATTTTCACAACTCTACTATCAGTCTTTAAAAGCCAAGGAAAAAGATGGCAGACGGCCGGAAAGTAAGGCGTCCACGCAAGCCTACGTCCCTAGAAGGTTAAGATACAAACCATAAGCGGTTAAATTGTTTTAGCGGCACATATACAATTTTTTTATATCATTTTTTCTTAAAAAAACATCGGTATTTTTTATTCTGTGTAGGCTCGTCCCCAAGTCCTCCCCATCAAGGTAGAAAAGTCAAAACAGTGCAAGTGTGGGATCGTCAACAGATGGGGTTGGTGTCTAACCCAAACACTTATTGGCTCCCCATCCAAAGAGGGTTGTGGGGGAGCATGTTTGTTGTCTGGGGTACTAAACCGTACCTGGGTTCGAATTCATATCTAGTTGCCGACGATCCCAAACTTGCACCCATGTGTCGTCCCCATATATGCCATCTCGAACCACTGCAGGAGCGCAGTTGCTCCTTGAGACCTAGAAAACTTCAACGGTTTAGTAGAACTGAAATTCTTGAAACTACATTGAGCATTGCTGTTATTATTGTTGTTGTATAATTGATGGATCTGGGTCACTACGTTCGGAAGCACTGCAGCCATTTGTTGAGCGACAAGGGCTGCGACTTCTTCATTATTTAGGGGTTGTGCATCTCGTCGAGGAGGCATTATATAAAAAGATAAGGGGAAACATGGGAAACGAGTGAGATTGACAATTGGATAAACAAAGAAAGTATTGAAAACATCGACAAAACACAAGGGAGGCGATCATTCATTTGATACCTCGAACAAACAAATGACACACAGTGACTAATCAAAGTAAATGGGTCAATAGAATGTATCGCCGAAGACATGCTCGCCTATAAGCATGGTTGTAAAAGTCCCGACTAGGCTCCGAATACTCCCTGAGTACTCGCTACAAGGTAGACTGCCGAGGCACGAGTACTGTTCTCCCAGGCCAATTACTCCCCGAGTAACCTCCGCATAAGCCGAGTACTTCCCGAGTACTCCGGAATCCGACTAGGGAGCGCCTAGCGACTTTTGCAACCATGCCTATAAGTGAATACTCACCCCAAGAGTTCCCAGGTAAGAGTGACTGGTCCGATTATGTGGATTTGTACGAACACTCTAGCCTTAGACAGAAAACTCAGAGTACAGGTGTCATACCCTTTTCTAAGGCGGAAGCACGAGGTGTGATCCTGAAAGGTTCTCATTGCATACGAAAGGTAAACTTACTACATGCTCATAAAATAACTCCAAATGCCATTATCATTGCATAATTAAAACATAACATAGGTTAAATGTTTACATCACAAGACAGCATATTGTCTGAAAAGGTTTACACCTTATTTTAAAGACAAACATGAAGGTTTTGATTCTTATATCCCACACAAGATGGAATATAGAAACCAATTCCTACAAAAACAGGCATCGGAGTCTTGACATAACATGACTAAAACAAAAGCGACATCTTGGAGCAAGGGTAAGACCGCGCGCACATCCACTTTAGTTACCTGAAATACATGTGAGTTTTGGAAAATCGTCAACATAATGTTGGTGTGAATTCATGCAGTTTTTGTATTGAACGTTTGTATACTTGTATGAAAACATGCTATGTAATTTGTATGAAACAAGTATTTCTGTAAATATAAGGAAATCGAGATCGCAAATGGTTTGCAAGGCCATTAACATGTGACATGACATAGGAAGCATCCAAACCATAGGCATTTTTAGCTGTCGAATCCACAACAATCAACAATGAAATCAACACTTACCAAATGCCAAAATTATGCAATTTATACAACAACATGAACTTGAACATTCATAAAAACTTGTAGTAATATGGTAGTGTGTTTAGTAGGTTTAATTATCCTTTAAAAAGTGGTTATTTGTTTGTAAATCTTATTCATGTAAAGTTTAGTCTTTTACAACTTACTAGATGATTTTTCCAAAAATCATTCTTTTGAATTTTTCTTGTAAACAATGTATTCTTATACTTGTTTTACCACTAGAAACATGGTTAGTTTCTTTAAAAACAATGTTTATGTAAATCTTGTGATTTAACTTAGTTTCTTGAGAAAACTAGTTTTGAAATCATCTAAGTTTATGACTAGTAACATATTACATACTTCATCATTCATAAAATCATTTTCATTCTTCAAGTTCATGAAAACATAAAGTATGATGATCTTGGTCTTTCACAAGATCACCACCTTAACTTACTAGATCATGTGTTAAATCACAATCTAGTAGGTTTCATATGATGTCTAACATCACTAACACAAATCATCAATCATCAAGAAGCAAATCAACACTATTCAACATGTATTCTTATGTTATTAAGCTTATGTTAAAGTTTCATGATCATGTTCTTTAGCGTTCTTGAAGATTAACAATGTTCATCATCTTTTAACCAACTAAATATGAAGTAAAATCAAGTGACAAGAAGCTTACTACTAGCACAAGGGCTAGGGAAGAACACTAGAAGACGAAGGTGACAAATGTGTTGGATAAAAGCAAATGGGAGAGGTCCTTCAAGATCCACAAGCTCCAAACCTCCTTAGACACCTTCTAGCACCTTGTGTACACTTGAGATTGGATGATAATTGGATGAAGATGGTGGTGATGTTGTGGGTGGCTCACGGCCGTGAGGGAGCAAGAGAAGAGGGAGAGAGTTGTGTGTGAAGTGGGTGTGAGATAATGAGAGCTCTTGATCTACTTATAACCATGTTTATGCATTATCCTTTGTATAACATGTTTCTTCAGTACAATACAAGATCATCCAAGATATCAAAGTGAATCCTAGGAAGATCAAGTAAGATCATGGGGTGGGGCCACATTGGTGACCGTCCACCATGGGGGGGGGGGTCTTGGTTGGTGTTTAAGGGTAAGTTAAGTTAATTAGTTAGATTTCAAGTGTATTAGTTAGGTGTTATGCATATGATGTGTTATATTTCAAGTGTATTAGTTAGTGTATTAGTTAGTGTGTTAGGGTAAGTTAAGTTAATTAGTTAGATTTCAAGTGTATTAGTTAGTGTGTTAGGGTGTTCGGGGATCATAACTAGCTCAGAAACATTAAAACAATGCTTCTAGTATAATTTTGATGTTCCGGGTAGTGTCCGGTTGTTCGGTTAGATACCGGTTCGTTAATGTGCTAAATTGCGTCGTTTAGTGTCCTTTATGTACCCTTTTGTGACACTTTCAATTCCCGACACTTTGTAAGTTAATTTGGACAATAAAACATAAATTCTGCATGATATTTCAGTGTTAAAATGCTGATTAGAGCTGAATTATTGCTGAAATATATAAAATTCAGCATTTAAAGTGTGTTTCCGGTGCTTTTTAGTGCATATTTTAGCTTCCTGAAAGTCTATATGTTAACCCTTGTATCCATACTTGGGTTTTAATGTATTGTAGACGTTGGACCTACTCCTTGGCCCTAATTCCATTATCTGACTGCTTTCTGCAGAGTTGCTGGCACAGTGTGTCTTACCGGTGAGTTTACTAGTCTTTCTGACGCAACCCTAACAGTAATGCATAAAGCAATATTTGAAGTATAAAACGTGCATGAATTCACATGTATAGCATGAAATCAGACAATGTTGACATTTAAGCACATAATTTCATATATTAAGTAATAATTAAATTGTACAAAAATTACCGGTTTTGTGCCAGTTGTCACAGTCTCCCCCCGTTAAAAGGATTTCGTCCCGAAATTCAGGCTGAGCTATCTCTCGTAGGAGTTTTCTTGAACAGGTGGGGGTACCTGTCTTTAAACTGGTCTTCACATTCCCACGTGTACTCGGGTCCGTGCTTAGAGTTCCAACGTACATTGACAAGTTTGACACTACTCCTCTGGGTCTTGTTGACTTTCCAGTCTGTAACCTTATCGGGTTGTTCTGTAAATCGGAGTGTGTCGTTAATATGCACTTCATCCGCAGGGATGATCACTGTTTCTTGGGTTGGACTCTTCTTGAGGTTGGACACATGAAACGTATCATGTACTCCGTTAAGTTCTTCCGGTAATTCCAACTTGTAAGCCACTGTACCAATTCTTTCCAAGATCTTGAATGGTCCGATGTATCGTGGATTCAGCTTTCCACATTTTTCGAATCTTACTACGCCCTTCCAAGGTGAGACCTTTAACAAAACTTTGTCTCCCACCTCGAATTCTAAGGGTTTTCGTCTTCGATCAGCGTAGCTCTTTTGTCGATCTAGAGCCGCCTTAATGCGCTCTCGGATCTGCATGATTTTGCCGGTTGTCTCTTGAACAAGTTCAGGACTAACCATACGTTTCTCTCCAGCGTCTGCCCAACATAATGGCGAGCGGCACTTGCGGCCATATAGAGCTTCGAATGGTGCGGCTTTTATACTCGTATGGTAACTGTTATTGTAGGAAAACTCAACTAAAGGTAGGTGAGTATCCCAGCTGCCGCCTTGGTCCATAACACATGCGCGAAGCATATCTTCCAGCATTTGTATGGTTCGTTCGCTCTGGCCATCTGTTTGCGGATGGAAGGCCGTGCTTAGATCTAGTTGAGATCCAAAGGCCTCCTGGAAGGATTGCCAAATCCTCGAGACAAAACCTCCATCTCTGTCTAAAATAATTGAGATAGGCACTCCATGACGTGTCACGATTTCTTTCAAGTATAGTTCAGCAAGCTTTCCAGTGCTATCCTTCTCTCGGATGGGTAGGAAATGCGCAGACTTTGTTAACCGATCGACTATTACCCATATCATATCGTGCCCCCTAGGGGTCCTGGGTAATTTTGTTATGAAGTCCATCGAGATTTGCTCCCACTTCCACATGGGTATCTCTGGTTGTTGTAGTAGTCCGGACGGTTTCTGATATTCAGCCTTAACCTTAGCACAGGTTAGGCACTTTCCAACATAAATAGCAACATCGCTTTTAAGCCTCGGCCACCAATAGTATTCCTTCAAGTCTTGATACATTTTGTCTGATCCTGGATGGATCGAGTATCTCGACTTGTGAGCTTCATTAAGGATGACTTCTCGAATACCGCCATAGAGCAGAACCCAAATACGCCCCTTAAAGTATAAGGTTCCCTCTTCGTTTGGCACCAAATTCTTCAGCATACCTTGGAGGTATTCAGCTCTATGATTTTCCATCTTAAGGGCTTCTTGTTGTGCGTCATGAATGCGTGCAGTGAGGTTCGTCCGAATAGTCATTTCCAATGCTCGAACTCTTAGGGTCTTAACCCTTTCTTTTCGACTTAACGCGTTGGCTACAACGTTTGCCTTTCCAGGATGGTACTAAATCTCACAGTCATAGTCGTTTAGCAGCTCGACCCATCGTCGTTGACGCATATTTAATTCCTTTTGATCAAATATGTGTTGTAGGCTTTTGTGATCTGTGAAGATTGTACATCGAGTACCATATAAATAGTGTCGCCAGATCTTCAAAGTGAATACCACCGCACCTAGCTCCAAGTCGTGCGTGGTGTAATTCCTTTCATGCACCTTCAACTGTCTTGAAGCGTAAGCGATGACTTTTTGGCGTTGCATAAGCACGCAACCCAAACCTTGACGTGAAGCATCGCAGTATACCACGAAGTCTTCAGTGCCTTCGGGTAAGGATAGTATCGGTGCATCGCATAGCTTATTTTTGAGCAGTTGGAAGGCTTCTTCCTGCTTATTACCCCAGTCGTACTTCTTGTCTTTCTACGTAAGGGAAGTCAGCGGTTGAGCTATCTTGGAGAAATTCTCGATAAATCGCCGGTAATAGCCTGCTAAGCCCAAAAATTGTCAAACTTCAGTTGGGGTTTTGGGGGCTTCCCAATTCTTTATCGCTTCTATCTTGGCTGGGTCTACATGAATGCCCTTCTCGTTCACAACGTGACCAAGGAACTGTACTTCGCGAATCCAAAATTCGCACTTTGAGAACTTTGCATAAAGTTTCTCTTTTTTTCAGTAGTTCCAAAATGGTCCTGAGGGGTTGCTCGTGTTCTTCTCTCGATCACGAGTAAATCAGGATATCATCGATAAATAAAATCACGAATTTATCGAGATATGGTTTGCAAACGTGGTTCATCAGATCCATAAATACCGCTGGTGCGTTCGTCAGTCTGAATGGCATCACAAGGAACTCGTAATGCCCATAACGTGTTCTGAATGCAGTCTTTGATACGCTCTCCTCTTGGATCCTTAACTGATGGTATCCCGATCGAAGGCCGATCTTGGAGTAGTAGCTCGATCCTTGTAACTGATCGAATAAGTCATCAATCCTTGGTAGTGGGTACCGATTCTTGATAATGAGCTTATTCAGTTCTCTATAATCGATACACATCTGCAGTGTTCCATCCTTCTTCTTCACGAACAATACTGGAGCTCCCCAAGGCGAGAAGTTTGGCATTATGAATCCTTTATCCAACAACTCCTGGAGTTGTGTAGATAATTCTTGCATCTCGGATGGTGCAAGCCGATAGGGTGCCTTGGCTACAGGAGCGGCTCCTGGAACCAAGTCTATATGGAATTCGACTTGTCGTTGCAGAGGTAGTCCTGGCAGGTCTTCGGGAAAAACATCAGGGAATTCCTTCACTACAGGAATGTCTTCGAGTTTTGGCTCCTCAGCCTTCTTATCTATAACATGCGCCAGGAAAGGTACACATCCTTTCCTTAAGCACTTCTGCGCCTTCATACAATTGATGATTCGCAGAGGCGCGTCTCGTTTTTCTCCATGCACGATGAGAGTTTCATCATTCTCCAGAGGGATGCGAATGATTTTCTCGTGACAAACAACTTCAGCCCTGTTCTTGGACAACCAGTCCATTCTGACCACTACATCGAAGCTACCCAATTGAATAGGTAAGAGGTCGATGCTAAATATTCTCTCACCAAGTTCTAATGAGCAACCCCTAACAACTTCGCCCGATTCAACAAGTTTACCATTGGCTAGTTCTATGGAATAAGGAATATCTAATCTACTAGATTCTATTCCAAGCACATGCTTAAATTCCACAAACATGAAGCTATAATCGGCACCCGTGTCAAATAGTATGGATGCAAAGTGATTGTTAACGAGAAACGTATCGGTGACCACATTAGGGTCCTCGCGTGCGTTCCTTGCTCCAATCACGAATGCTCGAGCCTGAGCATTGTTCTCCCTTGGGCAATCTTTCTTGAAATGATCCTTGCTTCCACAACCAAAGCATCCTTGGTTCTGCCCAACTCCATTACCATTGCCATTTCCTCCACCGTTTCTATTACTAGCACCGTTGCGGTTTCCATTCCCGTTCCTATTACCACTTCCATTTCCTCTTCCCCAACAGTTCTTAGTATGGTGACCCAGTTTTCCATACTTGTCGCATTTTGGAATGCAACAAACTCCTTCGTGATGACGCTTGCACTGGTTGCAGATGGGCAGAGTGCCCTGGTATCCTCTGGCAGGGGCGTCATTCATGGCTGCAAGAGTTTTTGCCTCCTGAGGCGGGTTGAGGTCGCACTTCTTATTGTTGGAACCCTTGTTGTTACGTGTCGCTTGATTCAGGTTCGAATGCTTCCTTTTCTTGTCACCAGACGACTCAGCATGCGTCTCGGTCTTTTCAGTTGGATTCAGTGATAGCTTCTTCATACGTATAGCATCTTCAGTAAGGCTGACAGCCAGAGTTACAGCCTGAGTGATCGTTTCAGGTTTAGCCGAAGTTACCATGCTGCGAAACTCTGGAGCCAATCCCCAGATGTAGCGCTCGACACGCTTAAATTCAGGAGTCACCATATAGGGGATCACTCTTGACAAATCATGGAACCTTCGAGTATAACCAGTAATGTCTGCACCTTCCATGGTCAAGTGCCAGAACTCAGTCTCCAACCTTTGGAGTTCAGCACGAGAGCAATACTTCTCTCTCATTCGTTCCTTTAGCTCATCCCACGTCATGCCGTACGCAGCATCATCACCTAGAGTCTGGACTTGCAAATTCCACCAAGTCAAAGCCTCATCAACGAATAATCCAGTAACAAAAGTGACTTGCTGATCCGTGGTACACTTGCTCATACGGATAGTGGAATCAGTCTTCTCTGTCCAGCGTACAAAAGCCACTGCACCTCTAGTGCCGTCGTAGTTCAGTGGCTTGCAGTCAAGAAACTGCTTGAAGGTGCAGCCTTGAGTTGTGTTTCCTCCAGATAAATCTCCCTGTCCATTACATCTAGCATTGCTTGGTCCTTCACTTTTCTCGGTGCGGTTTGCCTCGTATTGGGCGATAGCTGCGGTGATCCTTTCTTCCAGTAGGGAGTTCAGTTCTTCAACACTCCTCGGTAGAAGAGGAGGAGGGGGTTGATCAGAATCCTGATTGTTCACAGCTCTCCTAGGTGCCATGTTATGACAGAACACAACACAACAGGGTTAGACATTTGTTTGATATCGTCATACGAGACAGTAGTAGTATATACACAGGCATATACCACATAAGTGACATCAAACAATCCGCCAAACATATAAATCCATTCATACAGCAGCAAGCATGCATAAATAGATAAATACTGATGTGTCACAAGATATTCACCGAGTCTTTACACATATTAGGGCAACTTGTTACATCATTGTTTGCGAAGTAAACAAAATGCATAAGGGTTACATCTCCCCATAATACAAGTTTAATATATGTAAAGGACAAAATATCTTTCTTCACATTGGCGGTTCTTGTCTTTATACCCACATCAATACCTCAATAGAGTATTTAATAGGTTGGGGGAAGGGTGAGGGTGTTCACGTTTGACCTTTTTTTGTACTGAAGGAATCTCGTTTGATATGTGACAAGACTTGCTGTGGTTTCTGTGCACTGAATTCCATAATTATGTATGCATCCATAATTACGTAAGCCCCTGCACAATCCGCACAGTTCGTTTCATCGTCGGATCACTTCCTTCAGATAGGCCACTGCTTTCAGACGAAGGCACGTGTACCTGTGATATTCTATTTCTAGTATATGTATATATTAATTATCACACATAGTTGCAAGTAATTTCTAGTCAAAGACAAGTGCTACTCCAGTGCACCCTAAGTTTCGTAGTGTCCTTACTTGACTCTTTGAAAATAGTTTCAGGTAGTGGATGTCGCGAAAAGTTTTATTCAATGAAACTTTTGAAAAATTGTTTTCATGAGAGGATCCTAAAGATTGTAGTCTAGACTCGAGAAGGAATCCTGGTTCACTACAATCGCAGCTCTGATACCAATCTGTCACACCCCTTTCTAAGGCGGAAGCACGAGGTGTGATCCTGAAAGGTTCTCATTGCATACGAAAGGTAAACTTACTACATGCTCGTAAAATAACTCCAAATGCCATTATCATTGCATAATTAAAACATAACATAGGTTAAATGTTTACATCACAAGACAACATATTGTCTGAAAAGTTTTACACCTTATTTTAAAGACAAACATGAAGGTTTTGAATCTTATATCCCACACAAGATGGAATATAGAAACCAGTTCCTACAAAAACAGGCATCGAAGTCTTGACATAACATGACTAAAACAAAAGTGACATCTTGGAGCAAGGGTAAGACCGCGCGCACATCCACTTTAGTTACCTGAAATACATGTGAGTTTTGGAAAATCGTCAACATAATGTTGGTGTGAATTCATGCAGTTTTTGTATTGAACGTTTGTATACTTGTATGAAAACATGGTATGTAATTTGTATGAAACAAGTATTTCTGTAAATATAAGGAAATCGAGATCGCTAATGGTTTGCAAGGCCATTAACATGTGACACGACATAGGAAGCATCCAAACCATAGGCATTTTTAGCTGTCGAATCCACGACTGTCGATTCACGACTAGAGACACAAAAGCACTGCTTGGTACTAGAGTGACCAAGAGTGTGGCTGCCTGAAACCCATTAGATCTAACCTTTTGTTCCGTGGTCTTGGTATATAACTGATTAATGGTGCTTATGACACCCTATTCGTGACATGATCTAAAGTATCATTCCTTAGTTTTTGTATTTTCCCCAAGTTAGAAAACAAGTAAAAGTTTAAAAGTGGGGACATGAACTCACAACTTTGCGTATCCTGCGCCGTAAACTTCACCGGTTGGTTTTATTGCGTCGTGACCTATACGTGTTTTATTAACGTTAGTCACTAGACTTGTATCGCACAAGTACAAGTCACCATCTTTTATGTATGTGTTCTTTGTTGTTAAAAATAATTTATATTTTTAACTATGTATCTTACTTATATTATTTTCTCAAAAATAAATATAAGTATCTTGTATTTTTCACCCGAGTTATATATTTTCGTCCAAAAATACATTTTAAGTTCATAACTTGTCCAAGTTACATAATCTATTAAGAAATATATTTTCATAAATATATTTTCTTGTAATTGTCTGTGCATGTTGTATGCGTATTTTTGTATTTTTACTCCTTAGGAGTATTTACTGTATTTTCAAGTCCTAATACACTATTACATATAATACATATTACATACACTTGGCACAAAATTTGGTGACCAATAAATATATATATTTTTCTAATAAATATATACATACTTAATATCAATTTTTATTTTGAAGAAATCATCATTTCTTAACTTGAAATTCACAAAACAATTAGGGAAATCTTGGTAAATATTTTTAGGTGAATTTTTAGGGAATAAGTTTCACTAAAACTTATATTTTTCTAAGTGTCAAAATTTTATAAAAATTATGACACAGTTTCCCCTAAAAATGGAGGTTTCCCATGTTTTCAAAACATGTGTTTATTTTCTTTTCAATCATCAAAACCAATTAACAACAATCAACAATGAAATCAACATTTACCAAGTGCCAAAATTATGCAATTTATACAACAACATGAACTTGAACTTTCATAAAAACTTGTAGTAATTTGGTAGTGTGTTTAGTAGGTTTAGTTATCCTTTAAAAAGTGGTTATTTGTTTGTAAATCTTATTCATGTAAAGTTTAGTCTTTTACAACTTACTAGATGATTTTTTCCAAAAATCATTCTTTTGAATTTTTCTTGTAAACAACGTATTCTTATACTTGTTTTACCACTAGAAACATGGTTAGTTTCTTTAAAAACAATGTTTATGTAAATCTTGTGATTTAACTTAGTTTCTTGAGAAAACTTGTTTTGAAATCATCCAAGTTTATGACTAGTAACATATTACATACTTCATCATTCACAAAATCATTTTCATTCTTCAAGTTCATGAAAACATAAAGTATGATGATCTTGGTCTTTCACAAGATCACCACCTTAACTTACTAGATCATGTGTTAAATCTCAATCTAGTAGGTTTCATATGATGTCTAACATCACTAACACAAATCATCAATCATCAAGAAGCAAATCAACACTATTCAACATGTATTCTTATGTTATTAAGCTTATGTTAAAGTTTCATGATCATGTTCTTTAGCGTTCTTGAAGATTAACAATGTTCATCATCTTTTAACCAACTAAATATGAAGTAAAATCAAGTGACAAGAAGCTTACTACTAGCACAAGGGCTAGGGAAGAACACTAGAAGATGAAGGTGACAAATGTGTTGGATAAAAGCAAATGGGAGAGGTCCTTCAAGATCCACAAGCTCCAAACCTCCTTAGACACCTTCTAGCACCTTGTGTACACTTGAGATTGGATGATAATTGGATGAAGATGGTGGTGATTTTGTGGGTGGCTCACGGCCGTGAGGGAGCAAGAGAAGAGGGAGAGAGTTATGTGTGAAGTGGGTGTGAGATAATGAGAGCTCTTGATCTACTTATAACCATGTTTATGCATTATCCTTTGTATAACATGTTTCTTCAGTACAATACAAGATCATCCAAGATATCAAAGTGAATCCTAGGAAGATCAAGTAAGATCATGGGGTGGGGCCACATTGGTGACCGTCCACCATGGGGGGGGGGGGGGGTTGGTTGGTGTTTAATGGTAAGTTAAGTTAATTAGTTAGATTTCAAGTGTATTAGTTAGGTGTTATGCATATGATGTGTTATATAGTGTGTTACGGTGTTCGGGGATCATAACTAGCCCAGTAACTTTAAAACAATACTTCTAGTTTAATTTTGATGTTCCGGGTAGTGTCCGGTTGTTCGGTTAGATACCGGTTCGTTAAAGTGCTAAATTGCGCCGTTTAGTGTCCTTTGTGTACCCTTTTGTGACACTTTCAATTCCCGACACTTTGTAAGTTAATTTGGACAATAAAACATAAATTCTGCATGATATTTCAGTGTTAAAATGCTGATTAGAGCTGAATTATTGCTGAAATATATAAAATTCAGCATTTAAAGTGTGTTTCGGGTGCTTTTTAGTGCATATTTTAGCTTCCAGAAAGTCTATATGTTAACCCTTGTATCCATACTTGGGTTTTAATGTATTTTAGACGTTGGACCTACTCCTTGGCCCTAATTCCATTATCTGACTGCTTTCTGCAGAGTTGCTGGCACAGTGTGTCTTACCGGTGAGTTTACTAGTCTTTCTGACGCAACGCTAACAGTAATGCATAAAGCAATATTTGAAGTATAAAACGTGCATGAATTCATATGTATAGCATGAAATCAGACAATGTTGACATTTAAGCACATAATTGCAGATATTAAGTAAAAATTAAATTGTACGAAAATTACCGGTTTTGTGCCAGTTGTCACAACAGGCATTCACCCTTCCAGTTTGCACGTGTTCACATTATAAGACCCAAACTTTGACGAGATTTTGAAAACTTAGAGGGTTCAAAACCTTATAACAAATAATTTACGAAGAAATGATTGGTTTTTAAAGCGGATTCGAAATTTGTGTTCTTACTATGGTTATCACCTAAGGATAGGTGACGGTTTTGTTTTAAAAATCTAAACGCAAATCTTCTTGCGTTAGGGTCCTAGAAAGTTATAGTCTAGGTCAAAGCATTACTAATAACCTAATTCCCTATAACCATTGGCTCTGATACCAACTCTTCTATCACACCCCGACCGCGTTAAAACAACGAAACCGCGGCGGAAACGTCGGGGAGTGTTGCAACAGAATTATTGTTTCACAACCATGGATTCAAAAGTTTCGTTTTATTGATTCATTAGATAATTTACATTGTCTTAAACTACAACAAACAAGTTACACATCGTCTAGCATTATTATTATGTCACTAAGGCCTCGTCCAGATCCTATGTGAACATGCATCCTAGCAATCAACATCATTCAATCACCACCTGAAACATATGTAAAAACAAAGTCAACAAAGAAATGCTGGCGAGCACATAGGTTTTATGAGAGTATCGGATTCATGGCTCGTTTACATGCTGCAATACCTCATTTAAAAACCTTATTTTGAAAAGTGTATAGTATTGCAACATAATTAACCAACTCAAATCAAGTGGGCTATAGTTTATAAAATCTCGTAGCCATGATTCTTAGCCCCAAAATATTTGTTTTAGTAAACCAAATTGTAAAACATCTCGTAAAAACTCGTTAATAAAACTCGTATGGTTTATATCCTTTCGAAAACATCGTTATGTGACATCGTTTCAAAATCGTTTACCCAAGTGAACTAAATAACACCACGGTATGTAACATTGTGACAACCCTCATAATTCCATGTATCCGTATGATTTATTAATGATAATTAAAGTGCTTGACGACTGTGTGGAATTACTTAACTGCTCTCTGATTACTGTGTTATACTTACATGTGCTTGTTAACATAATAGTAGTATACAGAAAAGTTACTAAATAGTCCGGTATGCTTTCCTGAGTGTTGAAAATTAAAAATGTTACAAATATATATATATATATATATAGGACACTTTACGGATTAATTAAGCACTTTAACGGGACAGTATCAAACCAAACAACCGTACATTACCTGGAACACCAAAATAATGCTAGAAGCATTGTTTTTATTTTTCTAAGCTAGTTAGGGTCCCCGAACACCCTAACACACTATATATTTAATAACACTCATAACACCCTAACTATATCACTTTGTTTCTAACTAGAACTTATAACTAACCATTGAAAACCAACCCTCTACCCCCCCCCCCCCTTGGGACGGTCACCATGGGTGACCCACCCATTGATTTCTTTCAATATTTTATTTGATTATGTTGGTGGATAATAGAACATATTATACCATGGTTAATAAGGATTAGGGGACTATAAGTAAACACACTAGTCCATCATTCTCATTCATCACTTATCTTCATCATCCCACTCAACTCTCTCCTCTCTTCTCTTGTTCGGCCAACCCCAAGCCCACACACCACCACCATCATTCAAGCTTCATCTTCCAATCTACATACATCCAAAGGTGCTAGAGACCATACAAGCAAGCTTGGTGTGTTCGGAAGCTCAAGGACCTCTCTCATCTTCTTTTAACCACCACTTTTCTACACTTGAACTCCCCTAGCCTTGAGCTAGTGGTAAGAACTTAGATCCTTGTATTTTCATGTTATTTAGAGTGGTTAATAGTTATTTTATGATGAGAACCCATGAACACTAAAGGATCATAAACAAAGTTTTGAACATAGAGCTAATCTAATGATGAAATGTTGTTGAAATGTGATGAAGTGATGTTAATATGAAGTTGTTTTGATTCTTGTTGATTACCTGATGATTTGCTTGTTAATATTGATGTTTGATGTTGTTGTGATCACTAAACATGTTAACGGAATCAATCGAACACGAGTTAGAAAGCTAAAGGCTGAAAACAGTTTCTGTCCAAGCTTTTACAGCCAACTTCAGTTGGCTGTAAACAGGTCAATATTTAATGAAAAACGGATTTTCTTGATTCTATAACAGGCTATTTCGAAATACGTTTCTAATGGAACCGGAATCATAATTTTTGTACTTTGTTTACTATTTTTAAAGATCTGTTTTTGGACAGTAGCTCAAGCTGCATTTTTACTGCTGAAAATATGCATTTTGTTTTCCATCATAACTTGAATTCTGTGTAGAGTTAGATCATGAAATTTGTACTGTAGATGACCACCGATGTGTTTGTAATTCTCTCACTGGAATTTCATAAATCAGACTCTCGATGAATTTTAAATAAATTATTCCGTGGACTGCAGTCAGAAAAAGATAAATCTGATTCAGTCCGGAAAATGAATTTTTATAAAATATTGGTAATGAATTGGATCCCGAGATTTTTACACAATAATACCTGGATTGTTTAAGATATTCTTTAAAAATTTGGGAATTTTTGGAATAAGTTAAGTATTTTATTAAAATGCCCGAAAACAGCCCAGTTTTCGATATTTAAATTGAAATGACATAAATAGTAATTTGCGTGTCTAAATGTCGAGTATTTTATCTGAGGATGATCTAACATGTTATATATGTCAATGAAAGTAATATGTGCAATATCGTATGCTTGTTCTTGAGTAGCTATAGGTGGAATTTTATATGAGCGTGAACTATTAAAGTGAATGCATGTTATGTAGTAGATACGTGTAGGAACTTTGTGCTCTATTTGAAACCACTAAATGACTAACTGGTAATCATATTAGGACGTGATTGACCGACCTTGACTGTTAGCTGTATTTGAGAATCTAACCGAGTAAACCGAGGTGAGTTCACACTTTTCTACAAAGCATGGAAATTCCCAATGGGAATGGGAATGGGTTCAGGAATAGGGATTCCTCGTCCTTGAGACGTGTTCAGGAATGAGAATTCCTCGTCCTGTTGGGACGGAATTAGACTTACTGGACTAGAACTCTATCAGCAAAGTCCCTCCCTTTTTGTATCGACTTAATTGCCGAGGCTATGGCGAGCGGGTCATTAGTTAATAGCGCTATTAGGTTTAACAAATCTCACACCGTGCCAGTCGGACGGGCGTGTACTAATGGACTATGGCACGTCGGTGATGATAGACACCGACGCTAGGGCACAATTAATTTTCATAGTAGTCGATATGATAAACGAGTCTGGTAGTTTAAATAATGGGGTAGCCCCCACGGCCGAAGTACCGGGCTGGATAGCCAGGGAAGGTGGACATGGGATGGTTAACTGATAAATGTTTTCGAACTATGGGGTAACCCCCACGAATGGATAGCTGATTAAGATTAAACTACGTTTTTGGAAACAACTCTAAAATGGACAACCAACCGTGAACTCACTCAACTTTGTTGTTGACTCGTTGTTACATGCTTTGCAGGTCGCTAGATGATATGGGGCTTGCACATGGAGGTGGTCGTTGTGGGATGCGAACTGTTATGTTCCGTACTTAATAAATAAACCTTATGAACTTATGAAACTTATGTTTTGAGTCTTTAAAACTTATGAACTATGAACTTATGTTTTGGTTTAATGTCTTATGCTTCCGCTGTTTAAATTGAACTTGGTTAACTTACTTTTGGTCACCAATTGTATTGTGGTTGGTTTTATTTACTTAATTATGTTGTTCAATATGATTGGTGGCTCGATCCTGGTCATGTCACGCCTCCTAGCGGTGATACTCCGCATGGGGGAATTTGGGGGTGTGACAGATTGGTATCAGAGCCATTGGTTATAGTGAACTTGGTTTTAAAAAGGGAAAAGCTTTTTGACAAAACCAGACTATAACCTGTACAGTGCTCAACGATCCACAACGACGCTTCGCTCCACGTGCAAGACTCGACACAATAGGTGGTATGGTTTACGTTATATTGTCGGTTAGATAGTCCACACTGTGCATTAATTAATGTGATAACTGCTATTTGAACCTTGTGTGCTTACTCTCTCTCGTTATCCCGCGCTTACGCACTTTCGCGACACTTTCTCACTTACGTTGCTTCGTTGTGAAGATCATGAACGAACGCAGAGGACGTATCAACCTAACTCAGGCCCAGTTGACGGCTTTGATCAATGAACGAGTTGCTGAGGCACTCGCAGCTATCCCTGCAGGAGGTATGACCTACCATACCAACCCATATTAGGACGTTTAGATCCTACCTTCGCAAACCAACCCTCGTGCTTAACCTTGTCTTTTATTCTCGCGCAACATGTCAACATGCTCAGCCTCCTGTGTGCACGTTCAAAACCTTCATGGATTGCTGACCCAGTACCTTCAGCGGCACAGAAGGAGCAGTAGGCCTTCTTCACTGGTTTGAGAAGCTCGAATCTGTCTTCGAGATGTGTGAATGCCCTGAAGATCGTAGGGTGAAATATGCTACTGGGACACTCGAAGGTGCTGCGTTAACCAGGTGGAAAGCACAGGTTCAACTACTAGGGCTGGCGGTTGCTAATGCCACCCCATGGAATGACTTCAAGGAACTGATCAAGGAAGAGTACTACAGTCGTGACGACATCCACAAGCTGGAAGTGGAATTTTTCAATTTGAAGATGACGGGGTCTGAGATCGAGGCATACACGAAGAGGTCAAACGAGCTGGCCATCTTGTGTCCAATAATGGGGGACCCTCCCATTAAACGTATCGAGCTGTACCTCAAGGGTCTTGTACCAGAGATTCAGAGTCACGTAACCTCGGCTAATCTTGGCACCATTCAACAAATCATCAAGTTGGCTCATCGTCTCACCGATCAGGCAGTTGAGCAGAACAGGCTGCCCAAACGTATTAGCGCTACTACTTCTGATGCTCCCAATGATAATAAGCGCAAGTGGGATGGAAATTTGGGCAAAGGTTCTACTTCAGCTCAGTCTCAGCAGCGAAAGACAGATGAGTACAGGAGCCCCAGTCAGCAGTCTTCTGGGAATCAAGGTCAGGGTGGGTACAAGGGAAATCACCCCAAATGTAATCGCTGTAACTTGCACCACAGCGGGCCATGTAGTAAAGGAAACTGTCATCGATGCAACAAGCCTGGTCACATTGCAAGATATTGTAGGAGTCAGCGTCCGGCGAATCAGAACCGGCAGCAACAATAAGCCCCACCAAATCAACGCCAGCAGCAGCAACAACAAGGTAACAACAAAGGGTGCTTTCAATGTGGTGCTGAGGGCCATTTCAAGAAAGACTGCCCCCAGCTAAATCAAAACCAGAACAACAACAATCAGGGGAATGGAAATGGCAATGGGGGAAACAACAATGGTAATGGGGCAAGGGGTCGTGTGTTCGTGATTGGTCAGGGTGATGCAAGGAACGATCCCAACGTGGTGATGGGTAAGTTTCTTCTGGATGATTTCTTTGTTACTGTTTTATTCGATTCGGGTGCCGATACTAGTTATGTGTCCTTAAAAGTTAGTCAAATGCTTAATCGCACCCCAACACTTTTGATCACCAAACACACGGTAGAACTAGCAAACGGTAAAAGTCTTGAAGCCACACACGTAGTTAAAGGTTGTAGCCTCGTTTTAGCTGGTCAGACTTTCTCTATCGATCTTATTCCTATCACACTTGGTAGTTTCAATGTCGTTATTGGGATGGATTGGCTATCTCATCATCAAGCGGAGATTGTTTGCAAGGAGAAAATCGTCTGCATTCCTCGTTCTGGTGAAGAACCTCTTGTGATTCATGGGGACAAGAGTGGTGCTGTCGTAGGCATCATCTCTTTCCTTAAGGCCCAAAAGTGTCTGCGAAAGGGCCATACTGCCATTCTAGCACTCGTTACTGACACATCAATGGAAGAGAAGAGAATTGAAGACATTCCTATTGTACGTGACTTTCCCGAGGTATTTCCTGAGGAATTACCTGGTCTTCCGCCTCATCATCAAGTTGAATTTCAAATCGAGCTAGCTCCGGGAGCAGCGCCCATAGCTCGAGCACCATATCGTCTAGCTCCGTCAGAACTTGAAGAACTGTCCACGCAACTACAAGAACTCTTGGAAAAGGGTTTCATACGTCCTAGCTCTTCGCCCTGGGGAGCTCCAGTCTTGTTTGTGAAGAAGAAAGATGGTACTTTCAGAATGTGTATTGACTATCGCGAACTTAACAAGGTGACCGTGAAGAATCGTTATCCTCTCCCACATATTGACGACTTGTTCAACCAGTTGCAAGGGTCGAGCTATTACTCTAAGATTGATTTGAGATCGGGATACCATCAGCTGAGAGTCCGAGAGGAGGACGTCTCCAAAACAGCATTCAGAACTCGTTACGGCCATTACGAGTTTCTGGTTATGCCTTTCGGATTGACGAATGCACCTGCAGTCTTCATGGATCTCATGAACCGACTGTGCAAGCCTTACCTGGATAAGTTTGTCATAGTGTTCATCGACGACATCCTGATCTATTCTAAGAGTCAGGAGGAACACGAGCAGCATCTATGACTTATTCTGGAACTTCTTCGAAAAGAGCAGTTGTATGCCAAATTTTCGAAATGTGACTTCTGGCTTCGCGAAGTCCACTTTCTAGGCCATGTGGTAAACAAGGATGGGATTCATGTAGATCCATCCAAGGTTGACTCGATCAAGAACTGGCCTGCACCCCGTACACCAACAGAAATCCGCCAATTCTTGGGTTTGGCAGGGTATTACAGAAGGTTTATCAAAGATTTCTCCAAGATTGCGCAACCTCTCACTTCACTGACTCAGAAGGGTGTCACCTATCCTTGGGGTGATGCACAGGAGTCCGCATTTCAGCACTTAAAAGATAGACTTTGTAGCGCGCCTATCCTCTCATTGCCCGAAGGCACAGATGATTTTGTGGTTTACTGCGACGCTTCCATCCAAGGACTTGGTTGCGTGTTGATGCAATGTGACAAGGTCATTGCCTATGCATCGCGCCAACTTAAAGTTCACGAAAGGAACTACACTACGCACGACTTGGAATTGGGGGCAGTTGTTTTCGCGCTTAAGATATGGAGACATTACCTGTACGGTACCAAGTGCACCATTTACACCGATCACAGGAGTCTCGAGCATATCTCCAAGCAAAAGGAGTTAAACATGCGACAACGCCGATGGGTCGAACTCTTGAACGATTACGAATGTGCAATCAAGTATCATCCAGACAAAGCCAATGTTGTGGCCGACGCCCTCAGTCGAAATGATACTATACCTAAGCGTGTACGTGCTTTACAGCTTACCATCCAATCCAACCTTCCCGCTCAGATTCGCGATGCTCAGGTTGAAGCATTGAAAGCAGAAAACATCAGGGCTGAGTTCTTACGAGGATCGAGGCAGCGGCTAGAACGAAAGGAAAACGACACCTATTATGTTAACGGGCGCATCTGGGTTCCACTGTATGGAGACCTACACGAGCTTGTGATGGATGAAGCACATAAGTCTCGTTATTCAGTACATCCTGGTTCGGATAAGATGTACTACGACCTAAAGACTACATACTGGTGGCCTGGTATGAAAGCCAGTATAGCAACCTACGTCAGTAAATGTTTGACTTGTGATAGGGTCAAGGTTGAATACCAGAAACCATCAGGCCCACTTCAACAACCAGAGATACCTAAATGGAAATGGGAGCAAATTTCCATGGATTTCGTTACTGGCCTGCCCAGATCTCAACGCGGAAACGATACCATTTGGGTGATCGTGGATCGACTGACCAAGTCTGCACATTTTCTGGCTATCAAGGAAACAGATAAGTTTTCTACTCTAGCAGACATTTACCTAAAGGAAGTAGTATCAAGGCACAGAGTGCCAACCTCCATCATTTCTGATCGTGACGCGCGTTTTACTTCGGAACTGTGGCAAGCTATGCACAGGTCTTTTGGCTCACGTTTAGATATGAGCACCGCTTATCACCCGCAGACGGATGGGCAATCTGAGCGTACCATCCAAACCCTTGAAGACATGCTTAGGGCATGTGTAATCGACTTCGGTAATGGTTGGGAAAAACATCTCCCGTTAGTGGAGTTTTCGTATAACAACAGTTACCACACCAGCATCCAGGCTGCTCCGTTCGAGGCATTGTATGGATGAAAGTGCTGATCACCTCTCTGTTGGGCAGAAGTTGGTGACAGCCAAATCACTGGCCCAGAACTCGTAGTAGATACAACTGAGAGGATTGCTCAGATACGACAGCAAATGGCGGCAGCTCGTGACCGTCAGAAAAGCTATGTTGATAAGCGAAGGAAACCACTCGAGTTCCAGGTTGGGGATCGAGTGCTACTCAAAGTCTCACCTTGGAAAGGTGTAGTTCGTTTTGGCAAACGAGGCAAACTCAATCCGCGTTATGTCGGACCATTCGAAATCATTGAGAAAATTGGAAAGGTCGCCTACAGGTTGAATCTACCTGAAGAACTCAGCGGAGTTCACAATGTTTTCCATGTGTCAAATCTGAAGAAGTGTCTGTCAGATGAGACCCTCATAGTTCCCTTGAAGGAGCTCACTATCGACGACCAGCTGCGATTCGTCGAGGAACCAGTAGAGATTACTGATCGAGATGTTAAGATTCTCAAGCGTACCAGAATACCTCTTGTTCGAGTTCGTTGGAACTCCCGTCGTGGCCCAGAGTATACCTGGGAATGAGAAGACCAAATGAAACTCAAGTATCCCCAGCTGTTTAAGAAAAATGCAACCACTGCTGAGGCTGAATCTACTGCAGAATTTCGGGATGAAATTCCAAACCAACGGGGGGATGATGTGACACCCCAAGAAAACCAGGAAACCAATGCAACATAACTAGCTTCCTCAGTAACCACGAGCTAAATTTCGGGACAAAATTTTCTTAACAGGGGGAGAATGTGACAACCCTCATAATTCCATGTATCCGTACGATTTATTAATGATAATTAAAGTGCTTGACGACTGTGTGGAATTACTTAACTGCTCTCTGATTACTGTGTTATACTTACATGTGCTTGTTAACATACTAGTAGTATACAGAAAAAGTTACTAAATAGTCCGGTATGCTTTCCTGAGTGTTGAAAATTAAAAATGTTACAAAAATATATATATAGGACACTTTACGGATTAATTAAGCACTTTAACGGGACAATATCAAACCAAACAACCGGACATTACCTGGAACACCAAAATAATGTTAGAAGCATTGTTTTTATTTTTCTAAGCTAGTTAGGGTCCCCGAACACCCTAACACACTATATATTTAATAACACTCATAACACCCTAACTATATCACTTGGTTTCTAACTAGAACTTGTAACTAACCATTGAAAACCAACCCTCTACCCCCCCCCCCCTTGGGACGGTCACCATGGGTGACCCACCCATTGATTTCTTTCAATATTTTATTTGATTATGTTGGTGGATAATAGAACATATTATACCATGGTTAATAAGGATTAGGGGACTATAAGTAAACACACTAGTCCATCATTCTCATTCATCACT
This sequence comes from Helianthus tuberosus, assembly GCA_030545235.1. Taxonomy (NCBI): domain Eukaryota; kingdom Viridiplantae; phylum Streptophyta; class Magnoliopsida; order Asterales; family Asteraceae; genus Helianthus; species Helianthus tuberosus. The sequence goes on from CM060397.1 coordinate 100,008,591, forward strand.
TATCTTCATCATCCCACTCAACTCTCTCCTCTCTTCTCTCGTTCGGCCAACCCCAAGCCCACACATCACCACCATCATTCAAGCTTCATCTTCCAATCTACATACATCCAAAGGTGCTAGAGACCATACAAGCAAGCTTGGTGTGTTCGGAAGCTCAAGGACCTCTCTCATCTTCTTTTAACCACCACTTTTCTACACTTGAACTCCCCTAGCCTTGAGCTAGTGGTAAGAACTTAGATCCTTGTATTTTCATGTTATTTAGAGTGGTTAATAGTTATTTTATGATGAGAACCCATGAACACTAAAGGATCATAAACAAAGTTTTGAACATAGAGCTAATCTAATGATGAAATGTTGTTGAAATGTGATGAAGTGATGTTAATATGAAGTTGTTTTGATTCTTGTTGATTACCTGATGATTTGCTTATTAATATTGATGTTTGATGTTGTTGTGATCACTAAACATGTTAACGGAATCAATCGAACATGAGTTAGAAAGCTAAAGGCTGAAAACAGTTTCTGTCCAAGCTTTTACAGCCAACTTCAGTTGGCTGTAAACAGGTCAATATTTAATGACAAACGGATTTTCTTGAGTCCATAACAGGCTATTTCGAAATACGGTTCTAATGGCACTGGAATCATAATTTTTGGACTTCATTTACTATTTTTAAAGATCTGTTTTTGGACAGCAGCTCAAGTTGCATTTTTACTGCTGAAAATATGCGTTATGTTTTCCGTCATAACTTGAATTCTGTGTAGAGTTAGATCATGAAATTTGTACTGTAGATGACCACCGATGTGTTAGTAATTCTCTCACTGGAATTTCATAAATCGGACTCTCGATAAATTTTTAATAAATTATTCTGTGGACTGTAGTCAGAAAAAGATAAATCTGATTCAGTCCGGAAAATGAATTTTTATCAAATATTGGTAATGAATTGGATCCCGAGATTTTTACAAAATAATATTTGGATCGTTTAAGATATTCTTTAGAAATTTGGGAATTTTTGGAATAAGTTAACTATTTTATTAAAATGCCCGAAAACAGCCCATTTTTGGATATTTAAATTGAAATGACATAAGTAGTAATTTGCGTGTCTAAATGTCGAGTATGTTATCTGAGGATGATCTAACATGTTATATGTCAATGAAAGTAATATGTGCAATATTGTATGCTTGTTCTTGAGTAGCTATAGGTGGAATGTTTATATGAGCGTGAACTATTAAAGTGAATGCATGTTATGTAGTAGATGCGTGTAGGAACTTTGTGCTCTATTTGAAACCACTAAATGACTAACTGTTAATCATATTAGGATGTGATTGACCGACCTTGACTGTTAGCTGTATTTGATAATCTAACCGAGCAAACCGAGGTGAGTTCACACTTTTCTACAAAGCATGGAAATTCCCGGTGGGAATGGGAATGGGTTCAGGAATAGGGATTCCTCGTCCTTGAGACGTGTTCAGGAATGAGAATTCCTCGTCCTGTTGGGACGGAATTAGACTTACTGGACTAGAACTCTATCAGCAAAGTACCTCCCTTTTTGTATCGACTTAATCGCTAAGGCTATGGCGAGTGGGTCATTAGTTAATAGCGCTATTAGGTTTAACAAACCTCACACCGTGCCAGTCGGACGGGCGTGTACTAATGGACTATGGCACGTCAGTGATGATAGACACCGACGCTAGGGCACAATTAATTTTCATAGTAGTCGATATGATAAACGAGTCTGGTAGTTTAAATAATGGGGTAGCCCCCACGGCCGAAGTGCCGGGCTGGATAGCCAGGGAAGGTGGACATGGGATGGTTAACTGATAAATGTTTTCGAACTATGGGGTAACCCCCACGAATGGATAGCTGATTAAGATTAAACTACGTTTTTGGAAACAACTCTAAAATGGACAACCAACCGTGAACTCACTCAACTTTGTTGTTGACTCGTTGTTACATGCTTTGCAGGTCGCTAGATGCTATGGGGCTTGCACATGGAGGTGGTCGTTGTGGGATGCGAACTGTTATGTTCCGTACTTAATAAATAAACCTTATGAACTTATGAAACTTATGTTTTGAGTCTTTAAAACTTATGAACTACGAACTTATGTTTTGGTTTAACGTCTTATGCTTCCGCTGTTTAAATTGAACTTGGTTAACTTACTTTTGGTCACCAATTGTATTGTGGTTGGTTTTATTTACTTAATTATGTTGTTCAATATGATTGGTGGCTCGATCCTGGTCATGTCACGCCTCCTAGCGGTGATACTCCGCATGGTGGAATTTGGGGATGTGACAAACATGATGAAAACACTTATATATAAGAAGTACCAGCGGCGTATCTACCATGTTTTCATCACATTACACCCGTCCCGTTATCTAAACACTAACCAAAAACCAATCGTTTGTCCAATTCGTTTAACTCGTTTAAGTCGTTCCAAAATCGTTTAACTCGTTTAAGTCGTTCCAAAATCGTTTAAGTCATCCCAAAATCGTTTAACTCGTTTTAATTGTGAAAACTACTTTTGGTCATCTCGCTAATAACATCCAAACCTTCGCAACTCGACTATCTCGCTTCTCGCATTAACAAACCACCAAAGGGTAAGTTAACAATCACAGATTCAGTCGTTACGCACATAACCCCCACACATAACCATGGGTGCAGTCTGATAACGGGATTTGTCATATCCTATGGTACCATAACCTAATACTGGTCGGCTTGATCAATGTTAATGAATGTCATTTGTTATGTAAATATGTCCAACAAGTTTGTTCACATTATCAAAATCGTTATTAGTTTTATATAAACCATATTAATCATTTCGAAAACCATCGTTAAAAACATCGAAAACATTTAACACATATGAATCACCCCAAAACAATTGAAAACAGTAAAATAGGAGAACTATGTACTCGCTTGAAGTGCAAAGTTTCCTCAATCAAAATAACTCAACAAAGCTCAAACAAGGAAATCAAGCAGCACCTAAAAATCGGATCACTAGATAAATAATCGACACCTAAATCGGAAGATCGGATAGAATGAAGTCTTGTAAACCAAATGAGTATTGGGACTCATGTGATATGGTTTAACAAATCCTACATCCTAAATCGGAACCTAACCTAAGTGCTTTCGACCCGTTACGACCCATTAAGGTAGCTCACACTACTTTAACGCGTCGTTCGCGCAAAGCGCGTTCGAGACGCCTAACTAGTCCTATGACAAGTATTATATGCCTAAACATGTTTAAATATGTTGCATAATTAGTTATGTGACAAAAGTTTAGGTTACATATGCTTAAAGTTCAATTATGCTTGAAAAGGGCATTTTGGTCATTTACCTAAGGCATATAAACTACCTATCATACAACTAATTAAACCTAAGTGACCATAAGGTATAACCTCGGAAGGTTATTCCCTATACAACTATGGTCACTAAACATGCTTGGTCGGATCCTAATGATCGACCAAACGGGTCGAGTTCGAAAGTCTAAGCGGTTGTTTAGACCGCTTGACTTACGACTCAATACAAGCACTAAACTAAAAGTGACGAGCTAAACATGTTGAAACATGTTTAACTAAGTTAGAAAACAGGTTTTGATATCAAAACAAACGGTTTTGATACCCAAGAATAGTTTGGTTACAAAATACGCATAAATACACATTTTGGCCGAAACTATGACTCGTCACTACGCCTAATCAACGTGGTAATCAGTAGGTATAGCCACTAGGGACTATAACCATCGTGATTACGCTCACGTTGCGAAGTTCAAACGAACTTCGTGTTAACCAAAGACTGGTCAAAGCAGAAAGTCAAACACTGTTTGACTTTCGTGCTTAAAAATGTATAAAAAGCACAAAAGAATACTTACAAAGGGTCCAAGCTAGGAAGATCTTGATCAAATTACTCAGGTATGAAGTTCTTGAACTCCAACTAAGAGTAATTCAATCAGATTTGTGAGGAATGAGGATGAAGGTGATGGGTATTTATAGAAAACCCACAACCGTTAGGATCGTTCCTCGCAAAACATGCTTCGATCTTGACCTTCCACTTGGGCACATGGTATTGTAATACAATGGGATATGAAAAACCATCAAAATTTAGCCCATAGAGTGTAAAACCTTGGGTTAAAACCATAAAAAACAGGCTGGAAGTCCAAATTCAATGTTTCTGTCTGGGAAGCTGACGCGGGCCGTGTAAGAATAGCACTGGGCTTGCGCGCCCCTCCTGAGTACTTTGACAGAATTACACTTTTGGTCCCTGCAGCCTAGAAACTTGCATTTTGATGCATTTTTGACATGTTTAAGCCCCGTTAACCCCATTTCAAAGCTCTAAAATGAAGTTAAAGTATAGGGAACTTAAAATATGCTCAAAAACATCTCGGATGTTGGCTCGTTTGATCGTACAGTTGCGTTATTCGGTTAATTACGACGGAAGTCGTAACGAACGCAAAAACGATCCAAATTAAGCGACGAATGGAATTTTATCATGCCAATCACTAAAATAAAATATTTTAATGATTACTTAAGTTTTTGGATGTCCGGATATATTCAGAACGTAAGATATGCGCGAAAATGCAAACTTATGCACTTTTTTTACGCTTTTAGTCCCTATTGATCAAATAAGTTTATTTTAGCATACCGAACCCCTCAAAGCCTATTTCTAAGATATGTAAAGGATATTTAGGGCATTTTTAACTTATGATCAAGTTCCGGAATGTTCGTTACTATACAAATCGGTATAGTTTCCCAGTTTGACACAAATAGTCCCTGCGATCTAACAAACTTGATTTTGACACACCAAACCATCCAAAACTTATTTTTAAGTTATGTAAAGTTTATTTAAGGTATGTTAAGCCTATGTCACTATTCTGGAGTGTTTGTCGCGTTAAACTGACTACGTTTACGCACCAGTTTGCGTATAACCTTCCAAAAAGCGATTTAAAGCTTGAAATCGGAATCGAATCAAATCGTAAGATCATCAAACACAAATACACACATAATAACACCAAAACACCTATAGTAACACCAAAACACATTTTTTTATTGATAAATGACATTGTTTTACATTGTACATCGATTACAGAGCAGAGTTGTCACATGGATCATTTCTGATTCTTTCAGTTTTGTTTGCTTCAGCTTTGAGTGCAATGAGTGGCCAGTCTTTGAATTGTTCAACCTTTACAGGATAGAATTTATCTCTCATGATCAGCTCCAAAAGGTCTTGTCTCATCTCTTTTTTGCAGGTTAGGATTTGGTGGTAAATTAGACATCTCTTTACTTAAGTCTCTTGCATAATCTTCCAGTTTCTTCACTTTGTTCAGCAGAAGTTGCATTCGACTTGAGATGCTATTATCACTTTCTCCCTGACCTTCATACTTGGCTTGCAATTCAGCTTGTCTTGCTTTGAGTTTCAAATACTCATCCAAGTTTTTAGGAGGTCTGAAACCAGTGAGGGATGGAAATTTTCTTTTGGCAGGGTCATCCACTGTGTAGAACTGTCTCATTTCATTTTTGACTGCAGGCAGTTCCAGTGGGTAGCTTGCTGGTAAAGGAACAACATTTGCAGGATCATGTCCTTCAAGTACCTTTGGATCTTTGATTGGGTTTGCCAATGTTGGAGGAATGAATGGTTGAGGTTTGATTTGATTGTAAGGTGCAGATGAAATAGGATCAGGTGCTGGTATGTCATCATCATGCACCTGAAACTTTCTTTTTCTTGTGTACACCTTTTTGGGATAAGGTGTTTTTGTTTGAGGTTTAGGTGCAGAAAGAACTATGGCTTTAGAAAGGGTGTTTGAAGTGATGGGTGACTGACTAACAGCTGTTGAAACAACTGGTGTCTCAACCACTGTTGTCATTACAACTGTTGATGTGTCAACTGTTGTCTTCTGCTTTTCAGCAGGTGGTTTTTGTGATGGTAGTGTTGTTTTTGGTGTAGCAGTGGGTTGAGTGATGGTTGGTGAAATTATGAGAGCAGTTGTTGAAACAACATCTGTTGAAACCACTGAAGTATCAACAACTGTTGATACAACAGGTGTTTCAACATCTGTTGGTTTTGTGGTTTGATGTGAGGAACTTGTGGGGATTTCAGGGACATGTTTAGTGGTTTTGGAAGGTGTGATTTTGGGTTAATTTAGCTTTCTGGTAGTCTTTCTTCTGTTTGAAGTACCCTACACTTCCTTTGCCATAAAAACTTTCTTTTCCTCTACAAATATTTTATCACCCTTTGTTTCCATTCTCTCTTTTCTCTTTGCTTTTTCTTCAGCAAAAGCATTGAGAGTCACATCAACCTTCTTTAAACCATCTGGCCTTGGAATTTCTACAACAGGTTTAGCCATTGGAGCTGGTGGTAGATACAAACCTTATTTTCCTTTCTTTCCTTTCTCCCCCTTTTTAGCATCATCAGGGTTTTCTACATAAACAATTGTAGGAGGAGAAGTGCCAATGGTTTGGAGCAGATGAGCTTTGATGGCATTTATATCAGCTTAACTATCTTTATACCTAGCTTCCATCACATTTCTGAACATCTGTAGCTGAATTTCATGCTGTTGATCAGCATATTGCCTTTGTTGATGGAGCATAGGTTGAAATAGTTGCCATAGCTCAGTGGGGGTTGGAGCAGATGTTGAAGCAGTGGATGGAGCTTTTTGAGATTGTAACAACTGTTGTAGCATATTTTTGATATCTGCCACAGATGTTTCAATTTTGTCTACTCTCTCCGTCAATTCTCTATATTTTAAACCATCACTCAAGTGAATGGGATCATCTGATTTCCCACTAGCAGTGGTTGTATCAGCAGTTGGACCAGAAGAAGTTTCCACTGGTTCATCCACCGATGCCCATTTTTCTTGGTACCGGGGACTTCCCTCTACATTAACTATCTTATTTAACACACTAGTGGGTAAATGAAACACACCAGTGGTTAATTTGACAACATCAGTAGTGGTTTCCTTCAAGGGAGACATACTGATGAAACTACTGTCCATGTGTAAATCAGTGGATTCAACACCTGTAGTAGCTGCTCCACTTGAACTACCACCAAGAGTTACTTATAACTCTATGGGTGTAACCTTCTTAGCTGTTGATGGGTTAGCAAGGTTAGAGAAATCAGACTCAGTCACTTGTTGGAGTATATTCTCAGTGATGGGTTGTTGAGAAGAACTGATTTATGTATGATCCATGTCCAATGCATTCAACAGAGGTATGAAAGATGGTGGAATTTGTGAAGTGAGGATGGGAGTTGAAAGAGAATTTGCCACAGGAGCAGGGCTGTGGAAGATGGGTTCAAGTGGATCCAGAGCTTCATAATGTGGTGTCCCTATGTATACAACCTGATCCTTTTGTGAGGATGCAGGAGGAGTTTCAGGCTCAGGTTGAGATCTTTCTACCATCTGATGTGAGGAAGTAGCAGCAGTGGTTATTGGTGACTTTTGTGTTGTCACAGGAGTTACTTATGGGATATCATCTTCAAGAAGATCCTTTTTGGATGGGTTGGTGGGCTTTTTTATAGTTTTCTTTTTGGTCTTTTTGGTGGGGGTTTCAAAGCAGTGGTTGTGCTGCTGTGATCACCATGAGCAGTAGGCTCAACAGCAGAAACCTGAGGAGCAGATGTGGACTCATCCAAAGTTTGCTCAGGTTCCTCTGTTTGTGTTTTCAAATCTTTTGACTCTGACATCCTTGTAAAGGTTTCAAAAGAAAGACTATTTATTTGACAAGGAGCACCCTGGATGGCACTTGTGCACTATCCTTTGTATTTTCTTTTGTAGATAATAACTCAAAAATCTAGGAAACAATAAAAATGGTTTCTTCTTGTCTTTTATATTATTAAATTTTTTAACCATATCATTGAAAATCTTTTGGGAATAGTTAAAATCAGCTTCTACCATGATAGCATATCCCAAGTATTGGATGTTCAATGGTATTTCATTGAAAGCTGTAGTTTTATTTGAAACACACATGAGCAGGGTATGAAATAAAAATTTCATGGAAGGTGGGAAATTCCCTTTTTGCAAAGTTGCTTTATTCATTTGTCCCTCATACCCCCTTTCGGCCAGATCTGTCTGGTACTCATTTTTAGGGAAGGAATTATTACCTGTGTGGTCGTTCATCTCAAAAACCTCAGAGATTGTTTGTGGTGTGATGGAAACCAGAATTTTTCCTACTTCAGATGTAATAGCCCAGAGCTTTTTGTCCTGAACTTCAACTTTTGCATTTTTCCAAAATTCACGTAGGGTTTCTTGATAGATTGGTGCGTTGCAAGTCAACAAAGTTTTGTACTTTGAAGAGGAAAGAGCATCAATAACGGAGTGAAAATCTGTGTTTTGACTTGTTTTCTCAAGAATACACAGATAGTTATGAGGATTTTTGAGTGAAAGAGTCATGATGATTCGAGGGTAGTTGCAAGAGGAGGAAGAAGATGAATGATTCAAAGGATTTTGATGGAATATGCTTTTGAAAGAACTTTTGAATTCGATACAACAGTGAAACCTCTGATTAGGATTTTAATCAGGGTTTTATAAAGTGAAAAAGTGAATGCTGACGTGGCAGCGGTTACAAAGATCTGACGGCTAAGTATTGTCCACGTGACAACCTCTGATGAATAATGGATGACAGTTGTTTAGGAAACCACTGATGATCAATATCAGTGGTTTACAGTGGTGAAAATGGAAACAATGGCTGATTTTTGACTATCAGTGGATAGCCATCAGTGATTCAAAAACACTGATGTTTGACAACAGTGATTATCAATGGAAATGAGAAAAACAGAGGTTGTCTTTCAGCAGTGGATAGTTTGAAACAAACAGTGGTTGTGACAGGCTTTTAAGGATTAATGAAAAATTTCATTGTTAGCTATTTTCAAGGATGGATTTTTGATTTTCTGAAAACATTTTAATGCTTTTTATTCATAGAAAAACAAGATTTTGCCTGTTATTCCATGTTAAGCATGCCAATCCTAGAGATCAAGCTTTCAAAGGTGGATGTGTCTAAAGCCTTTGTTAGCACATCTGCCAGCTGATCTTTAGTATGAACATGATGCAAAGAAATCAAACCTTTTTCATAGTAATCCCTCACAAAGTGATGTCTGATGTCAATGTGTTTGGTGGTTGAATGTGAAACTGGATTTTTGATGATATTTTTTGCTGCCTGACTGTTCAACATGAGAGGTGTCTTTAAGGCAGTGATACCAAAATCCAGCAGTTGATTTTGAAGCCATAACAGTTGGGCTGTACAGCTTGCAGCAGCAATATACTCTGCCTCAACAGTGGATGTTGAAACAGCTGCTTACTTTTTGCTTTGCCAAGATACTAAACAATTACCTAGAAATTGGCACCATCCTGATGTGGACTTCCTTGTTGCATTGCATCCAGCAAAGTCACTGTCTGTGAAACCTGAAAGCTTAATATTCCCATTAGCAGGGTACCAGATACCAAGTGTGGGAGCACTTTTTATGTATCTGAGTATCCTTTTCATAACTATTAGGTTAGACTTTTTAGGGGCTAATTGGGATCTTGCACAAACACATGTTGCAAACATGATGTCTGGCCTAGATGCAGTTAGGTACAATTAAGACTCAATCATGCTTCTATAAAAGGTTTGATCAACCAAATCATCATTTTCATCAGTCATGACTAGCTTGGTGGTTGCCATGGGTGTACTACATGGTTTACAGCCATTCATCTCAAATTTGTTTAAAAGTTCTATAGCATATTTGCTTTGATGAATGAATGTACCATTTTGCAGTTGTTTTACTTGGAGACCAAGAAAACACTGTAGTTCACCCATAGCACTCATCTCAAACTCAGCTGTCATGAGTTTTCTGAACTCTTCACACATTTTTGAACATGTGCTTCCAAAAATAATGTCATCCACATAAATCTGGACAATCATCAAATCTTTCCCTCTCCATTTTAAAAGCAGTGTTTTATCAATTTTGCCTCTTGTGAAACCAATAGAGAGAAGAAAGGTGGAAAGAGTTTCATAACAGGCTCTAGGTGCTTGTTTTAAGCCATACAAAGCTTTATTTAGCTTTTAGACATGATTTAGATTAAATGGATCCTCAAAACCAGGAGGTTGACAAACATATACCTCTTCTTGAATCTTACCATAGAGGAATGCACATTTGATATCCATTTGAAACACCTTTTTGTTGTGGTTGACAACAAAGGCCAGGAACAGTCTGATAGCTGCCGATCTTGCTACAGGGGCAAAATTTTCATCATAGTCAATGCCCTTTTCCTGTTTGAAACCTTGAACCACTAGCCTTGCTTTGTTCTTGACAACAATGCCCCTTTCATCAGTTTTATTTTTGAAGACCCACTTTGTGCCAATAGGACTCACACCCTCTGGCAGTGGTACAAGCTCCCATACTTGTTGCCTCTTAAACTGTTGGAGCTCTTCTTGCATGGCTTCCACCCAACTGTTGTGTTTCAATGCCTCTTGGTACTTGACAGGTTGATGAAGTGATAGAAAACCAGCAAAAAGACAGATGTTTTGGGATTGACTTCTGGTGAGAACCCCTTCACTAATGTTGCCAATGATTTGGTCAGGTGGATGAGACTTCAAGAAGATCAAATCTCCTTTGTATGGAACAATGACATTTAAGGGTGAGGGCTGCAGATGTGAATCATCTGAGCTAATAACTGTTGCTGACTTTGATGATCCAACAATGTCTTGAAATGGAGGTGGAGGAATAGGAGGAATAGGTGTGGGAACATGTTGATTTTTATCCACTATTTAAAGATTTTTATCAACAGTGTTTGAGGATGTGGAAGCAGGGGTTTGAGGACTACTTTGGTCAACAACTGTTGATGTAGCAGTGGTTGAGCTTTGACAGCTGTTTTGAACATCTGCTGCTCTGGCAATGGATGTGAACTTTTGTTGTTGAATGATCACTTCATATCCATTGTCTAATGGAGGAGGTTGAGATGGACCTACACTGTTAGTCTTGATAGAAACATTTTCAAAGGTGAATTTATCAAGATCAAATAACTCAGCAGGATTTGCAGGGAGTTTCATTGAAGAAAGTTCAGTGAATTTACATTCAAAGTCAATTCCACTGTCTTAGTCCTAGTGTTAAACACTTTGTAGGCCTTAGCAGTGGTTGAGTATCCCAAATGATATCCATTGTCTACTTTGGCTACAAATTTTGAAATTGAGTCTTTTAAGTTTAAAATTAAACATGGGCAGCCAAATACTTTAAAGTATGAGATCAGTGGTTTGATTTTATACAGAATTTCATAGGCAGTCTTTTGATGCCTGGGGTTTATCAAAACTCTGTTCTGGACATAGTAGGCAGTGTTTACAGGCTCTGCCCAGAAAGTTAATGGCAAACCTGAATCAGCAAGCATGGTCCTGGCATCCTCAATCAGTGTTCTGTTCTTTCTTTCAACAACCCCATTTTGTTCTGGTGTCCTTGGAATGCTGTACTGCCTTACAATTCCTTTTGACACACAAAACTCATCCAACTCCCTATTTCTAAATTCTGTGCCATTGTTACTCCTAAAGACTTTTACTGGCAAGTCAAACTGCTTTTCAATCTGTTTGACAAAGTTTTGCAGAATGCCTGCAGTCTCATCTTTAGAATGTAAGAAATAAGTCCATGTAAACCTAGAAAAGTCATCTACAATTACCAAACAGTATCTTTTCCTTTTAAGACTCGTGACTTTTACTGGGCCAAACTGATCCATGTGTAGCATTTGCAAGCACTTGGTTGTTTTGGACTCTTCAATGGACTTAAATGAGCTTTTATGTTGTTTTCCTTTTAAACAGGAAACACAATGCTTAGGACAGGTGAACAATTTTTGTGGGAGACCTCTTACAAGGCCCTGTTTTGACAAAGCAGTGATTGTCTTGAGAATTGTGTGCCCCAATCTTCTGTGCCATTGTTCTGTCTCTTTGTTAGAGGCAGCTGAGAACAGACATGCACCAGTCATGGGGCTCGCTTTTGACAAATCAACTACATAAACATTGCCACTCCTTTGAGCAACAAGTTGATTTTTTCTAGTTTTTATTATTTCTTCAATCTTTTTGACCATTTCTGGTCCAACAATCCTACAACACTCCTTAGTAAAGAATGACCCATAACCTTTGTCACTCATTTGTGAGACACTAAGGAGGTTGAATTTTAGATTGTCAATCAGATTGACATTTTCAAACTTAACATTTCCAGACTGAACTGTACCAGAACCCATCACCTTCCCTTTACTATTATTACCAAAAGATATATCACCCCTCCATGAGTTTTGAATTCTTTGAGTAGGGCTCTACATCCAGTCATGTGCCTGGAGCCTCCACTATCTACATACCAAAGACTATGTAAGCATGCAGAAGCTCCCTGCACATCAAGTAAATAATTAGTTCAGGAGGGTCTCCAAAGCCAATAAGGATTTGGATGGGGTCTCAACAGTGTCAATGTTAAGTTCAGGAAGATGGACAGTGGTTAGCTCAAGGGTTTGGGCAGCTTTTGAAATGTTTTTCTCTAACCACTGTTGGGGGCCATTTCCTATCAACTGTTGATAACCAAAGGGATGTCTGTTCACTTTTGGTTTAGAAGGCCTTTTGTAAGCCTCATAAACATGTGGGACCGTTGGGTATGAAAGTTGACCTTTACCTCTTTGGTATTGGTTAGCAGGGGGTGCATCTGTCACTTGAACCTCTCTTTTAACAGAGTTTTGGTTTAGCTGTTTGGACAGGCACAAATGGTGGTTGTTTCTAGACTTCTGAATTTTGTGAACTCATGAATGTTTTTGAAGTGTACTCTTCCTTTTTGACCTCAAAGGTTTTGAGGTACACACACTCCTGAGTGAGATGGTTTGATTTACCACAGATGGTGCAACTTTTTGAAGGCACAATGGTACTTGTTTTGTTAATGTCATAAGCTTTTAAATGAAAAAAAATCTTTTGTCAGATGATATTTCTTTTCACAAAAGTCACAAAACAAGTTTTAATCTTTTCTCTCTTTTTCTTCTTTTCGGACTCCTTTGCAACAGAGTTTTGAACCACTGTTGGGATGTGCTTAAGAGGAATTACCTTGGCCTTTGGGGCTTTTACACCATCCACTGTGGTGAAGTCAATGGGTTTAAAATTTTCAAGGAGATCACACTCATCAGACCAAGTGGGTTTGAATTGGTATTTCTCAATCTCCTCAAAAGTTGAGGACCCCACTGATCTTTCCAGAGTGATTTTGTTACCACTTTTATCAGTTATTTTAACTTCTTGGCCATCCTTGTTGGTGGGTATGATTTCAACAATGTTTTGAATAGATTCATTTGCAGCAGTGTTTTCAACTTGGTCATGTTTTCTGAACCCTATGCCAGATTTTACATTGCTTTTAATCTGTTTTTCAAGCATAACTTCATAACCTTTATAGGATTCCACCCATTTTTCACATGTGATTTGGGTGGATTCCAACTCCTTTTTACAGGACTGATATTTTTCTATCATTGCCTGAAGTTGGTCCTTGGTTATGCTATGCTCATGTTTGAGGCTGCAAATCTCATTTTCCTTTTCTAACAATTTGATTTTCAATTCTTTTAAATATTTTTCAAATTGTGTCTCATCATTTAACAATTTATCTCTAAGGTTTTCATTCACCTCCATGATGTTTGCAAATGCTATGATGCATTTGTCTGAACAAAGGTTTTTAAGAACCTGGGGTGATACCTTAGTTGCAGCCATCATGGCACAATCACAGACATGTTCACTTTCCTCTGACTTCTTCTCTTATTTTTCATCTTGCTTCTTCTCTTCTTCTTCAGCAGACCAGGGTTCAGACAGCGGTTCCAACAGGGGTTCTGAGTTTTCTTCCAACAGTTGTTCACCAACAAAAGCAGTAACCACTGCTTCAGCAATTATATCCACTGTTTCTGCACTGGATGTTCCTTCTTCAGTTTCCAGCCCTTCTGGAATTGACTCTAATGCTGCAAAACATAATTCATCACTAGAAACAACATTCTCAGCATATAGAGCAAAGTTTTCATCACCTAGATCCTCAGGCAAATTACTCCAATCAACAAAGCCTTGGGTGAAAAAGCTTTGTTGATCTGGTTGAACAGCTGTTTGTGTAGCTTGTTGAGGTGCAACTTGTTGCACCTGAACCTGAGGAGCTGGGGCCTGGACATACTGTATCTGAGGAATAGTGGTTTGGACATAGTGCACAGGAACAGGGGTTGCGGGGTGTGCATAATGAGTAGTGTTTACATGAGCAGCTGGGGCATATTGGGAATACTGCATAGTGGTTTGGTTATTTTGTGGTCTAGAGCTAAGGTGTGTGATGATTGTTCCATTGTTTTGACTCCTACACTCTCTAGAAAAATGACCTAACCTATTACACTTGTAGCATTTGATCTTTGATTTATCCAACCCTACTTTCAAGTTCCCATGTAACCCTGGAAATTTTCTCCCTGTTCTCTTATAAAACCTGTTGGTTCTAATACTCAGCAGTGCAAGTTGGTGCAAAATATCCATCTCTTCCAGATCAGTTGGATCAAAATGCTACAGATCATTGAGTTCAAAGGACAGATTATCAGAATTCTGGTTTTCTCCATTAGCTGTAAAAGCATAATTGGATGAGTAAGAATCAGAGTTGTTAAAAGCTCCATCAGCTGTTATGTCAATGTAATGCTCATAACCCTGATCCTTACTACCACCAGATTCTTCCTGCCCAAAAGAGCTGTGTTGCCAAATGTATAATCACAAGTTGATGCTAACCCGCGCGTTGCGGCGGGATGATGACTGAATGTCTTTAGCATCATTGTATGAGATTTGCATGTTAGTAAGTCTATGTAATATTTTCAAAAAAGTAAGTCTATGTAATGTAATTTTTAGTGGCAGAACAACAATGTCGTTGATGGAGTTATGTATCTTTGTCCAAGCGAATGGCAATCCATCATTCCTCAATGGTTAACCGTAAAATCAGGTTCGTTGGAAAAGGGAAGGTGCGAGTCTCGGCAGTGGCGAATCTTGAGATTTCTGACCGAGGGGCAGAAGTTGTCACACCCCAAAATCATCGCAGCGGAATATAAAACGTAGTGGTGACGGAAGTTGGTGCCCATTTATACCTTGTCGGACGATGCACTCATTTGTTGGACATTTTGACATATTTTAAAACATAAGTATTAAACATTATATTTTAAAGTCACGACACAACCACATAAGTTAAGTTGTTTTGATCCTCGCGGATCTTATTACAAACGTCCCAGATAGTTTAAAAGTTGTCCAACATATTTACACAAAACAACATGCATCATCAACCACAAGATACGCCATGATTTTCCGAAGCCGAACTCAAGTACCTGTAGAACACGATAAAATCAAGTGTCAACACAAAGGAAGGTGAGTTCACATATTCACTTACATACCATTTTTATTCCAAGGAAAACTTTCTGTTTAGGTGTTTATTTGAAAACATCCATATAATTTTAGAAAGTCAATTTTACTTCCTTTATAAAATCCATGGGCATTCCGTCGGTTCATCAATCCGACAACTGTAATATATATTGCCCAGGTTTTGTATATTTGTTGGGTCTAAATCGTGTAGTCTAATGTTATCAACGAATCAAGTCAACAAAGTCAACGCCAACAAGTCAAAGACAACACGCATGTCGACATGAGAAGATCGAAGAATGATATGGCGTGTGGAAGTTCGAGAAATGATAATTATATTGCTTTGGATAATTAAATATATTTTGTTTAGACAAAATATATTTATTATCTTATTTAATTTGTTTTCATGTTTATTACTAGTTTTGGCAACTTATTATCTCTAGGGTCCTAAATGTAATTAGCCAAAAGTTGTTTTGGCTATAAATAGAAAGTGATGATTAGGGTTTTAGGCAACACACATTCTAGAGAGATTTGGGGGCTAATTGTATCATCATCATTGCAAATCATTCTAGTGGGTTTTATTGCTATATTTTGGTGTGTTCATCTTGATTCTTATTCAAAATCAGATTTTTGGCTCGATTTGATCCTATCATTTGGTATCAGAGGAGAGGCTCGTTTCAGTTTTGGTTTGGTCGGAGCTTCACCGGAAAACCGCCAGAGACGTAAAACGCTTCAAATCTATATGTTGATTTTATTTTCAGATCTAGCGACTTTGGATGGTCTTCCTGCGACTTTATTTGAGTTTGTGTTCATCCAGCGTTTTTGTTCGACAAAATACACACACTTGTGTGTGTTTTCATTGTGAAAGAACACAAACTGATGTGAATAAATGAAGAACGAAAGTAGCATAGAAGTAAAGAGAGAAGAAAGGCGCCGGAAAAGTGTAGACATGGAAGCCGGTTGTGATATCTACCTCCGAAAACCCAGGATGAATCCCACAATCAAGCATGATAGTTTTCCCAACCCACAAGTAACTTTATTTGATGCTATTTCAGATCTGGTGACTTTATGGTGTGTTCTTGTTCATCAAGTAACTTTATTCACTAGAGACTTGAGAGAAGGAGAGAGAGAGGATATGTTGAGCCGTTGAATGGAAGAAGTGAGGTCGGCCATGGCATTGTCGTTCACCTAAGTCGACGGTGGTCCGGTGAGAGGTTGCTTTGTGAGATTATGTTTCCGGTGTCGTGTATCGGTGTTAATTGCGAGCCGGTTGATGACCGGAGGTGGTCTATGGTGGCTGAGAGAGGTGACGCAAGGTGGGACGGCGGCTGAAAATACGTTTATGGTGGCGTAGGATGGCGGCACAAGGTCGAACACTTTGGTTTGATGGCTCGTATAGTGGTTGATGGTGAGATTATTGGTTCCACGGCAGCTGATGTAGGTGATGACGGAGGTTCACAGTGGTCTTTGGTGGTGGAAGAAAGAAGTGGCGGCTGGTGGTGCGGTTGCTGCTAGGTTACGATGAGGTCAGTAGGGTTGCTGACTTGCTGTGCATGATTGGGCCAAAATTAGGATTTTTGTTGGGCTGTGTGCCTATATGTCGTATTCAGACTATTGTTTGGGCTTTGGAATCCAAAATTTAAGGTATGTTTTACTTGGAATGTTGTTGGGGGCCATCAAATTTTGCAGATCACGTGCTAATGAGAATTCCATGTTTTTGCTTGATTTTATTTCCAAGATTATTGGATCTAATATCGTGGGATTATTACTCTGAACATGGAGTTTTAATGAATAAGTTTCTTTTTATTGATTTTTGGACCCACCTAAGATATTGTGGGTGACAACTGGGTTCTGATTTCAAATTGAAAGGTTCAGCGATTTCAATTGGGTTTACACTATTCAGCGATTTTATTTTTGGTTAGATGGGACGCAAACAAGACCGTGCCGATGAATTTATGATATATTTTTAGGTCGGGAGTACAAGATTATTACATGGGCCGGGTGTTAAAAGAAAGTCTATTTTGGCCCGGGATTTATTATACTTTTTTTTGGGCCGGTAACTTTATGACATTTTTGAGCCGTCGATATTTATTTAATTTTTATGCAATCTGACAGAATTGAAGATCCTCATGATGAAGCTAATTATTTAATTTTTATCATTGGAGTTCGAACCCTATCACATGCCTATTACAATTTTATCTTTAATAAGATACAGAGCTTTGATTGACAAGATATAGGAGGGTCTACATTTGCGGGGGAAAACGACAATGAAGATTTTGGGTATTTAGCCGATTTGTTAAGATTCGAAGACGACATCGGATTTATTTTTGAAGATCATTTGAAGAATCGATAGCATCATTCTTGGGGGAATATTGTTGGGTCAAATTAGAGAATGATGTTATCAATTATGGCGACCTTATTAGCGATATTATTGTTCGTATGGTGTAGCGAGCTTATTTTATATGGTTTGTATTTTTAGCGTCTTTAAATGGGTTTTCCAAGCAAGGGGCGGCTTGCTTGGAGGACAAGGCTCAAGGGGCTATATATAGAGTGGTAAACCTCACTTGTGAGGGGTGCATTTGTGAGCCACCACCCCGGGGAGCTCACCCGGGGTGTATGATTATCTTTTGTATTGTCTTATCACATTCAATGAAAATATCTATGTTCCAATCCTTGAAATTTCCATCTTTCTTGTCTTTTTCGTTTGTTCTTGGCTCGAATCACCCGTCTCACTATTTTATACCGAACCAAGATTGAAACCGAATCGTTATGGGACTATCATTTGGTATCAGAGCTTGGTACTCGAATTTGGGATTCAACAATCTCCAAATTCATCATAAAAATCGATTTTTATTTGAAAAGTTTTGAAATTTTTAGGGTTTTTGATTTTATTCATTTTTTTCTTTAAAAATCTTGTTTTTAAAAGGTTTAAAGTATTTGTTTGCTGATTAGAGTTGAGACTAGTATTATTAGAAAGATTCATAGTGATTTCATATCATTTAAAGAAGTTTCAGCTCAAATCAGAAGGTTTTAGATGAGTTTTTGAAGTTTCTGGGCGTTTTTATTGTTGAATACAGCGATTTTATTTTGAATATAGCGGTTTCATTGAAGATCCGGTATATTTGTGTGTTTCCGGAAACTTTTCCGGCGAAATTAATTTCCGGCGACTTTAAATCTTTAACGCGAGTTCAAGTTCTCCGGTGTATTTGTTAAATACGCCGGTAAGTCACATATTTCCGGAGTCGTCATTCTGACCATTTTGTTTCACCCAGCGTAGTTAGAAAGAAAAGAGTAGAAAGAGATAGTTGTTAGAGTTCTGTGTGTGGTTTATTCTTTCAGCTGTCAAACATATAAAAACCACAAATTACAGACGTATAAATTCACCACCACAAACAACTCAAAACAAATTAATATTATCTTTATATTCATATAAAAAAAAAACTCTGATTTTTCTGAGTGTTTGAATCCCACCTAATCCGTTGAACTCCGACCACCTAACAAGATCGAGAAGAGGAGAATCATAAACAGACTCCTACCGCCTACACCTCCACCTCCGGCTAGAACCATCTCCGGCTACCACACTTCCCACCTTCGAAGCACCTCTCCTGTCACCGCCATACGCCAGTCACCACCTTGGTTTACCGTTCCACACCACCATCACTTCAGAACCGTAAATCACCACCTCCGCCGTGCAACCTCCCTCGGATCTAAACAATCACCACCAATGTTTTTAAAACCGGACCGGACATCGAATCGGCTATCTTACTGGTTCACTGGTCGAATCGGTTCACCGGTAAACCGGTCGAACCGGTTCAACCGGAATTAAGAAGCGGATACGTAATATATAACAGTTAATACAACGAATTAATAAATATATAAAAATTATAAAGTATATAGAAATTCACTTAACAAAAAAACGTAAATTATGAAATAAAAACACAAACAAAAGTCAAAACCTACTTCTGTATCGAATCTAGATTTACTCAAAACCTACTTGATGTACTGAACTATATCTTCAACTTTGAAAGTTGAAGACAAAAACTCCTTCATCTTCATCACCCAAGATCTTCACTCCATCATAAAAGCAACAATATTTACACCAACATAATCTACCATCGTCATTCAAAACCTATCAATATTGCACACACCAAATACCATCCTCATTCAAAACTCTCCACCGCCTCCCCCTTTCTCTCCACCGATAACCGCTTTCTCCGCTCGTTTGGTTCCGTTGAACCGGCTTCTGTTTCCGATAACTTTTCAGGTCAGTTTTCGGCTTTCTGTTTGAAACGGTGTCGTTTTTCTAAGATGTTTTGTTGATTTTTGTTAGTTTTTTTTTTTTTTGCTAGAAACTCGTCTCCGATCAACCTGCAGGTTGAACCGGCCGAATCGGCGAACCGGAGATCGAATCGAACCGGCCGAATTTTTGACCTTTGCTGAAAATAGCCAAACCGGATCGGCTGAAGGACCGAACCCCGGTTGGACCGGTTGAACCGGCCGGTCCGAACCGGTTACGAAAACCATGATCACCACCATAGACCACCGTACTTACCGTCATTCACCCTTCACCACCGCACCATTATCACCGCACACCTCCTCCTACCCAGCAACCACCATATCTTGTTGATTCTGTGTGTTTTATTGTTGAGGAAGAAAAGAAAAAGGAAACGTGTTTGCTGATTTTTGTTTGTTAGATCGTAGAGAGAAGGGTAGTATATCTCTCTGAACCGTCGCCGGTGTGCTCGATGGAGATAGCTTAGTCGAAATAGCGTGAGAGGTCCCGTCTTCTTTCTCCTGGAAAGTTCCGGTTTGTACCTCTTCTCCTATCTTGATTCAGCGTCTCTCCCATTCGCTTCCGGGCCGGTTTTTTCGTTGCTCTTGGATCGCCTTCTCATCTACCCTCATTTCCCGTAGTGGTTCCTGGACTTCTTCGGGGCTTAGTGGGTCTGATATTGATCGCGGCTATCTGAGTATAGTTTAGCTAGATCGATTCGAATTCCATTAACACCTTTAGGGTCGGGGCGCTACTGATTCGTTTGTTTGATTGGAGGGGCTAGGGGGATAGCGTACGGATATCGTTTCTTTTCATAAGGGTATTCGAATATAAAGGAAAACGTTTGTTCGTTTGGAGGGTTGTGGTTTCATCAATGGCTTCGTTGAATGAGAGGGAGGGGAATCAGGATGATGGAGGACCTTGGCATGATGTGCAATACCGGAAACACTAAAAAAGCAAAGGAGATGGTGTGGAAAGAACATTCCTAGTTCAGAACATTTCGGATCGGGTAACCAAGAGTATTTTGTGGAGATCTTTTCAGCCATATGGATACGTTTCGGATGCTTATGTGGCTCGAAAGCGGGATGCTAAGGGCAAATGTTTTGGTTTCATAAGGTATGTTGGGGTAGAAAATATGAAAGATACATTAGAGTTAATGAACACAGTGAAAATGTTTGGTATGAAAGTTAATGTGATGTTAGCAAAGTACGATAAAGATCATAAGAGGTTTAAGTTCAGTCCTGAGAATGATGGCCGGTCGGAGTGGAGACCTAAAGAAACTAATCAAGGGGCCCAGTCTTATTCGAAACCTCATACGCCGGGTCAGGGGTATAGCGGTCCTTCGGTAATGAGAAATGGAGTGTCATATGCAGATATGCTAAAAGGAAGGAAGGAAACGGGTAATCAAGGAGCAAAAAGTATAACGGTGGAAGGTAAAGGATCCGTCTACCCACTTCACTGCGTTGGTAGATCAGTGGTTGGCCGTGCAAAAGACCTTTGGAACCTGAACAATATAAGAAGAATACTGGAAGCAGATGGTTTGGAAGAGTTTGGATTGTCATATGTTGGTGGGCTAACTGCATTGGTTACGTTCAGAGATAATGCCACAACAAAGGTGGTCTTGGACCAACATGTTTCCTCGTTTTCAAAGGTTTTCGCTAAATTCAACCTTTGGAACGGGGAAGATGTCCCGTATGATCGAATAGTCAATCTGAGAATAGCTGGTGTTCCTGTTCTTATAAGAGATAATGTCCTATATGATAATATCGGAGGTCTATTCGGGGAGGTTATACAACCATCAGCTTTTTCGTGGCAAGAAGAAGACAATTCGGCTGACCTGGTTAAAGTCTTAACGACCCAACTATCAAGAATAGACGAAGCAGTGGTGATCAAGTGGATGGATAGGAGCATTGTCACTTGGGTTTCGGAGGTCCCTGAGAAGTGGGTACCTAAGCTTTATGAAGATTCTGCATCTGAGCCTAGTGATTCAGAATCGGATTCGGAAACAGAATCAATTGAGTCTGATGGAAATATGGTGGAAGTCGAAGAATTCGAGGAAGGTGAAATTAGGCATGATAGATCTCAGATTCAGGCACCGGAAAGGAAAGAAGATATTCCGGTGGATGATCCTCCGGTAGACGAAACCCAAGAGCCGCAGGGAGTCCATGCTCAGTCGCCGGAGAAGATGGATCATGTTGAATGCCAATCGTCCCCCGGAATTAATGTTGGATTGGAAGAAACAAATTTGCATGGGAAGAAGAATAGTCGGCTGCATGCTTCCAATATCTTTATTAGTGATGACGTCACTAATAAAAATAACCATAATTGCCTTGGGTCTGATGACGTGGGCCCAGGTGGGGAATTTAACAGGTCCAATCACCCTTGTGATCAAGAGGGCCCAACTCCTTGTGTTAATTTAGGGAAACGGACTAGGAATGATGTAAGCCCACCGTCAATTGGATCCACCCAAGGCCCAGCTCAAAAGATGTTTTATCATCCACAGGATCAGAATAATGAACCCCTGGATCTCAATACCCCGGTGAACGGTAATTTTGACGAAGACGTTGTAGATCCGATCTCTCCAATTCCGTACAGGGTGTCTCAGGTGAATGATCCTCAGCGGAGTACTCCAGTAGATGGGGACCCTAATTTGGATATAGGCGACGTTCAAGGTAATCCGATTAGACAAGGCTTAATAGATGCGGAGGTTCAAGCTACAATTGAAGTTGGTTCAATTATTGGGGTTGACTTAAAAGGTTTCATATCAGTTACAGAAAGTCTGGTAGCTGAAGAAGGTGCCATCAATCGTGTCCAATGAATTGTCTATCTGCAAATTTGAGAGGTGTTAGGAGTAATCGGAAGATGGACTGGATTCGTGGGTTAAAGACAAGCTACGGGATACATTTCTTGGCTATTCAGGAAACAAAGTTGCAGGATTCAGATGCGTTTATGTTTAGTAATTATTGGGGTAGGGCTGAGTTCAGATCTGCAGTGGTCAATTCGACAGGGAGGTCCGGAGGTCTGGCCTGTTTGTGGTGCCCTTCAGTACTCAGGTGTGTAAATATCATCCAGAATAGACATTATATTGTGGTTTGTGGCTATTTAACTCAAACCGGCTGCATGATCAACTTAATAAACGTTTATGCCCCAAATGACGCGGTTGGGAGGAGGGCTCTTTGGTTGGAATTGTTAAACATCAGAAACTCAGTTCAAGGGCTTTGGATCTTGATGGGGGATTTCAACGAGGTTCGGGATAGTAGCGAAAGATTAAATTCAGAATTCATTGAAGCGAATGCAGAAGTGTTTAATCAGTTTATTCTGTCGGCTGGACTGGTGGAGTATAACATGGGCAGGGGAAATTTCACTTATATATCGGATAACGGTACAAAGCTGAGCAAGTTAGACCGCTATTTAGTCTGCCTGGGGTTTAGAGAGCGATCGCCAAATGCAGCTGTTATTGCCTTAGATAGAGAAGTCTCGGATCACCGGCCAATCGTGTTTTCTACTGTTCAGACAGACTTTGGCCATATTCCATTGATGTGTGTAAAATGCAACATATAAATTACATCAAATGAGGCATAAAACTAACCCTTTTTAAGTACTAATATTGGAAAAAGAGTGTTTTTGTCTTCCTTTTGTATTTTCAGGATTAAATGAGCTCAAAAACACAAAAGAAGCAAAAAGACAGCTAAATCCAACATAAATACAAGGAAAGGAACATAAGTGGACTGCCCGACCCCTCAACGGCATCTTCCAAAGCAAAATAGAGAAGACAGAAGACTGAACACGCCCCGTGCTCAGCCAGCACGGGGCCGTGCCCAAGAAGCAGCAGAAAAGACAAACCTATAGAAGCTTCTATTGCCCACCACGGGGCCGTGCCCAGTGAACACGGGGGCGTGGCGAAAGTACAGCAGGCCCATTAATTGTAATTGCGAATTACAATTAATGAGGAGAGAGAGTGTCAGACAGGCACGGGGCCGTGCCCAGCGGGCACGGGGCCGTGCCCAGCCCTCTGTTCAGCCTATAAATAGGAGTGCTTGGTTTCATTTCAACTCATCCCTTGGCACACCACCTCTCTCACACTTCACCCACCACCCACCACCACCATAACACCATCATCCACCACCATCATCCATTGTCCATCGTAGAGTGTGTGAGTCGTCTCGGGATCCAAGATTGATCGTAAGAGTTCTTGACAATCAAGGCCATGTTTGCCTAAGTCTCTTACATTACTTGGTGAAGACAAAGTGTCTAGTATAATACTTTTTATTTCTAATCTTTTGCACTTTTTATTTGGTTTTGTATTAATGACTTTAATAACTAGTTACTTATGTTGAAGGTGATCTTTCCTTATCGTTTGTCCGTGGTGTCTTGGCATTATTTTATTGTCTATATAAAATAAAAGATTTTCACCATTCATATCTCCACGGTCTATATGGAGTTATGTTGGCTACCTGGTCGGGGGTTAAGGGAACGGTTTGGTAAAGGTCTTGCCATTGTTCAGCGTTTAGAGGTCCTGCAATGGACCTGGGTTAAATTTAGTAGGACCTCCTTCAATACTTCACGGTATTGGATGGCGGGGGTCCAAACTCTTTGATCCCCTCATAAGTTAACTACTATTAATACTATAACCCGGCTATTTAGGACTGTATCCCTGCTGACTCAGACTACTTAGCCGAGGGTAACGTCACCGCCAAAAGCGGGGCCTACCATAATATTGCATTAATAACTTAATTCATTATCTTCCAATAATCCACCCTTTTAGGATTGTATCCCTGCTGACTCAAACTACTGGGGTGAGGGTAACGTCACCTTCAAAAGAGGGGCCTACTACAATAACTAAGATAATCTCTTAATTATGTGCAAAAGTGCAGAAATAATCAAAGGTTATACTAGATACGAGTCGGAACCAAGTGATTCATCTTGTCTATCTGTTTTTACTTTTATTTTTATTTTCAGCATTTTAGTTAGTTTTTATTTTTCATAGTTTAAAACCTTTTTCTAACCTTTTTATTTTGATTAGACGTTGAGGATAAACCGGTACTAAAAGCTCTTGTGTCCTTGGACGACCTCGGTATCTTACCAACGCTATACTACGCTCACGATGGGTGCACTTGCCCATATGTGTGTTTAGTGTTAGTAAAATATCGTGTTTTATAAATTTAAAACTTGGCTAAAATAAGTGTTAAAGGGGCTTAAAATATACACCTAATATATACGACACTTTATCGCACATCAAGTTTTTGGCGCCGTTGCCGGGGACACAAGGATTTTAAGAAAGTTAGGAATCAACGGCCTAATCATTTTTCTTTTTATTTTTCATTTTTTTAGGATTTTTTCTTAGTTTTTCAGCTTCTGCAGAGCTCAGCACGGGCCGTGCCTAGTCAGACACGGGCCGTGCCCAGCATCATAACTGGCAGTTTTTATTTTCTGAGTTACAGAGAGCTGAGCACGGGGCCGTGTCGGTGCAACACGGGGTCGTGTCCAACTCCCAGTAACTGGGATACAGAAAACAATTACTGTACCTCTGACCACGGGCCGTGTTCACTGAGCACGGGGCCGTGGTGAACATTCTGACCAGCGTTCTTTTCTGTTTTTGTTGCAGGACTTGGAACCCAGGCGCCACATTTGAACCTCCTACGTAGTGCATGAGCTCCAGTTCTAATAGAGACATAAAAGAACCCCTAGAAGAACCCGAACGCTTTCTCAGAAAAAGACTTAAAGCTAAAAATCAAGAGAAAGCTTCGGGGGACCCACTTCCAATGGCGGACCAACGTACCCTCATGGATTACCTACGGCCCACCGTAGGCAATCTCGACGCCGCTATCAATGCACCGAATATCGAGGCCAACAACTTCGAACTTCGGCCGCATTTGATACAAATGCTCCAAAACTCCGCAACCTTTCATGGGCTTGCGGACGAGGATCCCCATCTACATATTACTAATTTCTTGGAAATATGTGATACTTTTCGGATCAATGGAGCATCAAACGACGCCATTCGCCTTAGGATGTTTCCATTTTCACTAAAAGACCGAGCTAAGGCTTGGCTTAACACCCTCCCAGTTGGCTCGGTAAACACCTGGGATGAACTAGCCCAAAAGTTTCTATATAAATATTTCCCTCCTGCTAAAACGACTAAACTAATGACTGAAATTAATACATATTCACAAGAGGATGGGGAATCCTTATATGAAACTTGGGAAAGGTTCAAGGAGCTTCTAAGAAAGTGTCCTCATCACGGTCTAGCGGTATGGCAACAAGTATCCACCTTCTACAATGGGTTGTTGCCACACACAAGACAAACACTTGATTCAAGCTCCGGGGGACTTTTAGGTAATCGTCGCCCAAATGAAATATATAATCAAATTGAGGAGATTGCTCAAACCAATTTTCAATGGCACACTCCCCGAGGTAATAAATCTATTGCCCCGGGCGCCCATAAGGTTGATGAAAGCACCTCTTTACAAGCCCAAATCGAGGCCCTCTCTTCAAAAATCAAAAAGCTAGAAATGACAAAAACGGCCTCGGTTATGGCTTGTGAAGGGTGTGGTGGGTCACATGAAAATTGGAGTTGTATGAAAGAGTTAGATGAACAAGCAGAAACGGTAAACTACATTGATAATAGACCTAGGCCGTCGGGTCCTCCAACGGGTACCTACAACCAAGGATGGCGTAACCACCCAAATCTTGGTTGGAGAGATCCCGGTAATAGTAGTAACCAACAAAACCAACGAACTAATTTTCAACAACCACAAAATTTCTCTCAACAACAAGGTGGAAGAGAAAGGCTTGAAGATACTGTATCTCGCCTTATCTCTGACACTGAAAAGAAAAACTCAGATCGATTTCAACAATTGGAATCGAATTTTAGAAATCAACAAGCTAGCATTCAAAACGTTGAAAAACAATTAAATCAACTAGCTCAAAATTTCTCCGAGAGACACAAGGCGCGTTACCTAGTAATACCGAAACCAACCCGAAGGCACAAGTACATCTCATCACATTAAGAAATCGAACCGTGGGTCCCGAGGATGCTCCATTGCCGCCAAATGAAAGAAGCCATTCTAGCCAGCCTGTGACTCCTCCTGCGCCAGAAAAGGCTTCTCTACCAACTCAAGAGCCCACCAAGACTCCTCAAATTCCGTACCCCGGTAGGTTAAATCGTCAGAAGACCGATGAGCAATTCGCTAAATTCGAAAATTTACTAAAACAATTGCATGTTAATATTCCTTTTATCGAGGTCCTAACCCAAATGCCTAAATACACAAAGTTTATGAGGGATTTCCTCACAAACAAAAGGAAAATTGAATCATTGCAATTAGTTAACTTAGGCGAAGAATGCTCCGCCTTAGTGCTCAACAAACTTCCACAAAAGAAAATCGATCCCGGAAGCTTCACAATTCCTTGCTCGATTGGGGAATCTCCCGTTCGTAATGCATTAGCCGATCTTGGGGCTAGCATTAACCTCATGCCCACATCAATGTTCAAACGACTCGGCCTAGGAACAACAAGCCCTACAAAGATGAGCATACAACTCGCCGACAGATCCGTCAAATTTCCACAAGGTGTCGCTGAGAATTTGTTGGTAAAAGTTGACAACTTCGTTTTCCCAACCGACTTTGTCATCCTAGACATGGAAGAAGACACCGATGTCCCTCTCATCCTCGGGAGGCCATTTCTAGCCACCGCCCAAGCGGTGGTAGACATGAATGACGGAACGTTAACGTTGAAGTTTGGGGATGAGGAGGTGAAGTTTGAATGTGGAAAAAGAATTGAGGACGAAGACCCGGTCAACTACATGCAAGTCATAGACTCAAGCTTGGATGATGCTCTCCGACGGTGTAATATGGGATGCAATACATCCCACTTGGGTGACATATGACCGGCTTTGGGTCTAGCCAAGGACCCTTATAAACGTGGCGCACCACGGAGGCATTCCGCGGAACTATCCTTAGTTTAATTTAGATTAATTTTTATGTTTTCTTGTTAGTTTTAATTTTCAGGAATAAAACACACTCATGGTAATAAGGGATGAAAAGGGGAACGAGAAAAATGACCTCATGCACAAGAACAAGGCAACCCGACAATTTTCTCCATTACAGAAGGTTCAACACGGGCCGTGCCCAACCAACACGGCCCCGTGCTGAACCCCCTGCAGAAAAATGCCCAGTTCAGGTAACTGGACACGGGCCGTGTTCACCAGACACGCCCCCGTGTCCAGGCTTCTGTTTCTTTTCTTTAATTTCTGTTACTGGCACCTGAACACGGGGCCGTGTCCGGTCCCCACGGGGCCGTGTCCAGACTACCAGTAACATAAATCTTTGCTTTTAACACCATTTTACACATCTAATCAACCTAAAAATTTATTTTTGGGACACATTGAGGACAATGTGTAATTTAAGTGTGGGGGGATGCTAAAACCTTGGAAATTTTGCAAGTCCTAATAACAAGCCTTACACAAAACTCTATTGGAACCGCTAATCACCCCAAATTTTTTCAAAAATTTCATTTTTTTTACTTGTCTAGGTTTAACTCGGGAAATCCAAGTTCTCAAAAAGGTTATATTTTTACAAATTTACAACCGATAGCGTCGTGATAAAAAGAACCAACATAAGAAAATTATAAAAAAGGGCATGACAAGCTTAGTTAAAATTTGATTATATATACTTGGTCACATAAAAACCCATTCCCACAAAAGTGAGTTTTGAGCCTTTATTGAGCATACAAAATTACATCTTTAGACTAAATGCTCATTTTTTCGTTTCTTGTGTGAATAGCCGCTTGGTTCTTACGACTCTAGAACTTGCCATGACGATACATTCCCGGTCCTTATCAACTTAAACCCGAGTAAGTAAATGATGGAGGCATTATGACTAACCCTTTTTATTTTACACCATTATTTTTTCTTTTTCCTTTACCACATACCAAAAAAAAAAAAAAAATCCCCCTAGTTAGCCCCTTTGAGCCTAAGCCTTTTCATTTCATACCCCAATTCAAACAACCTTTTACCCACCAAAACCTTTTTCATTTTTTACCCTTTGTTTTAGTAACAAGTTCGGTTTTTCGTATGATCAAAAAATAAAAAATAAAAAAATGTGTTGATGATGAAGCAAAAGAAAATAAACAAACAAGTTTATCAAAAATAACTTTGTTTGAATAATAGCTTCATCAAAATAAAAGTTACAAAAATAGAAAGTCCTACGAAAACCGACACTGGTTACGCTTTTTCACCCTTTTTCTACTAACCACTAACCCAACCACCTACCTTTAACCCAAGCCTAACCCTTCACCCACAAAGTCCTCTTGATATTTACAAAGGTATATAAGTTAAAAAGGAGGAGGATTGATTGCTTAGCAAGCTTATGGTAGGAATAAGTTCCATGCCGCTCTCGAGTGATTCACTAAAAATACACCTTCGGCCGAGTGTGAGTGATTTCTCCCGTGAGGTATGTGAACTTGTATATAAATAGAATTTTAAAAAGGCATGCTATGCCCTAATAAATAATTTCTCTTATGAAAAGTTTTAAATAAATCATGACGAATAGGATTGTAAATAAATAAAAATAAAACTTCCTAAAGAATCTTGGAAATCCCGACACTCTACGACAAGCCCAAAACCTTCTCTTCTACCTATTCCATTTGGGAGTGTAAGCCACATATTAAAGAGTTTTGCTTGAGGACAAGCAAAAGTTCAAGTGTGGGGGTATTTGATGTGTGTAAAATGCAACATATAAATTACATCAAATGAGGCATAAAACTAACCCTTTTTAAGTACTAATATTGGAAAAAGAGTGTTTTTGTCTTCCTTTTGTATTTTCAGGATTAAATGAGCTCAAAAACACAAAAGAAGCAAAAAGACAGCTAAATCCAACATAAATACAAGGAAAGGAACATAAGTGGACTGCCCGACCCCTCAACGGCATCTTCCAAAGCAAAATAGAGAAGGCAGAATACTGAACACGCCCCGTGCTCAGCCAGCACGGGGCCGTGCCCAAGAAGCAGCAGAAAAGACAAACCTATAGAAGCTTCTATTGCCCACCACGGGGCCGTGCCCAGTGAACACGGGGGCGTGGCGAAAGTACAGCAGGCCCATTAATTGTAATTGCGAATTACAATTAATGAGGAGAGAGAGTGTCAGACAGGCACGGGGCCGTGCCCAGCGGGCACGGGGCCGTGCCCAGCCCTCTGTTCAGCCTATAAATAGGAGTGCTTGGTTTCATTTCAACTCATCCCTTGGCACACCACCTCTCTCACACTTCACCCACCACCCACCACCACCATAACACCATCATCCACCACCATCATCCATTGTCCATCGTAGAGTGTGTGAGTCGTCTCGGGATCCAAGATTGATCGTAAGAGTTCTTGACAATCAAGGCCATGTTTGCCTAAGTCTCTTACATTACTTGGTGAAGACAAAGTGTCTAGTATAATACTTTTTATTTCTAATCTTTTGCACTTTTTATTTGGTTTTGTATTAATGACTTTAATAACTAGTTACTTATGTTGAAGGTGATCTTTCCTTATCGTTTGTCCGTGGTGTCTTGGCATTATTTTATTGTCTATATAAAATAAAAGATTTTCACCATTCATATCTCCACGGTCTATATGGAGTTATGTTGGCTACCTGGTCGGGGGTTAAGGGAACGGTTTGGTAAAGGTCTTGCCATTGTTCAGCGTTTAGAGGTCCTGCAATGGACCTGGGTTAAATTTAGTAGGACCTCCTTCAATACTTCACGGTATTGGATGGCGGGGGTCCAAACTCTTTGATCCCCTCATAAGTTAACTACTATTAATACTATAACCCGGCTATTTAGGACTGTATCCCTGCTGACTCAGACTACTTAGCCGAGGGTAACGTCACCGCCAAAAGCGGGGCCTACCATAATATTGCATTAATAACTTAATTCATTATCTTCCAATAATCCACCCTTTTAGGATTGTATCCCTGCTGACTCAAACTACTGGGGTGAGGGTAACGTCACCTTCAAAAGAGGGGCCTACTACAATAACTAAGATAATCTCTTAATTATGTGCAAAAGTGCGGAAATAATCAAAGGTTATACTAGATACGAGTCGGAACCAAGTGATTCATCTTGTCTATCTGTTTTTACTTTTATTTTTATTTTCAGCATTTTAGTTAGTTTTTATTTTTCATAGTTTAAAACCTTTTTCTAACCTTTTTATTTTGATTAGACGTTGAGGATAAACCGGTACTAAAAGCTCTTGTGTCCTTGGACGACCTCGGTATCTTACCAACGCTATACTACGCTCA
The DNA here is from genome assembly GCA_030545235.1 of Helianthus tuberosus. NCBI lineage: Eukaryota > Viridiplantae > Streptophyta > Magnoliopsida > Asterales > Asteraceae > Helianthus > Helianthus tuberosus. Next base: position 100,039,458 of record CM060397.1, read on the forward strand.
CGATGGGTGCACTTGCCCATATGTGTGTTTAGTGTTAGTAAAATATCGTGTTTTATAAATTTAAAACTTGGCTAAAATAAGTGTTAAAGGGGCTTAAAATATACACCTAATATATACGACACTTTATCGCACATCATCCATTCAGGTTCTTCAACTCCTGGTTTGAATTTCCTGGTTTTTTAGATTTTGTGCAATCAAAATGTGGTATGTTTAATTTTTCGGGCCCGGCGGATTTGGCACTTGCTATAAAGTTAAGATGGCTGAAAAACACTATTAAAGCTTGGTTGAAAACAGAAAAAGAAAATAGGGAAGGTATGTATATTGGTAAAAAGAGGCGGCTTTCTAATATTGAGAATCTGGTGGAAGGCAGAATGTTATCGGAGGAAGAGCTATTGGAAAGAGCGGAATGCAGGAATTTTTTGGCAGAATTTGACAGAATCAAACATCTAGACTTACGACAAAAGTCTAGATCAAGGTGGGCAGTGGATGGTGACGAAAATTCTGCTTATTTTCATCATATTATTAATGCTAACATCAGTAATAATAGATTGAATGGACTGATGGTGGATGGGGTTTGGATTACAAACCCGTTGGCCATTAAGGAAGGGTTATATAATTTTTTTCATCACCAATTCACAGAGCCAATGTCTGTAAGACCGGAGATGGTTTGTCCCAATTTAGCACATATTTCAGACTCGGAGGCAGTCACGTTGGAGGCCCCTTTCTCTGTTGAAGAAATTAAAGCAGCAATTTGGGAGTGTGACGGCGATCGAGCACTAGGGCCGGATGGCTTTAACTTCAAATTTATTAAACGATGTTGGTCCGGATTCCGATCAGATTTCATTAATCTGTTTAATAAATTTTATGAGGAAGGTACAATTAATCAAAGTTGTACTTCCTCGTTCATTGCACTGATTCCGAAAGTGAAGGATCCGACGTGCCCGCAAAACTTTAGGCCTATAAGCCTTATTGGGGTAGTGAACAAGGTTATTTCAAAGGTATTAGTCAATCGTCTTAAAGGGGTGTTGGGAAACTTGATCTCGGAACAACAATCGGCATTCTTGGCGGGGAGAAACATCATGGATGGTCCTCTAATACTTAATGAGGTGTTTAGCTGGGCAAAGAAAGTAAAGCGAAAAGGAATGTACTTCAAAGTGGATATTAATAAGGCCTATGACTCAGTAAATTGGGCTTTTTTAAACTCAATAATGGCTCAAATGAAGTTTCCAAGCAGGTGGAGATCTTGGGTAATGGCAACACTACAATCGGCTAGAGCGTCGGTATTGGTCAATGGGTCACCAACTCGGGAATTTGATTGCTCCCGTGGCTTGCGCCAAGGGGATCCATTATCTCCTTTCCTTTTCGTGATAGTCATGGAAGCGTTAACCGGCATTATGAAGAAAGCATCCGAGGTGGGTCTCTTTAATGGTATCAAGTTATCTAGTGAAGGTATGTCTTTATCCCATCTATTGTATGCCAATGATGTTATTTTTATTGGGGATTGGTCGATGTCAAACATAAAGAATTTAAGGAGGATTCTGAGATGTTTCTACTTGGCTTCGGGTTTGCGGGTAAACTTGGAAAAGTGTAGCTTATATGGTATTGGAGTAGAAGATCATGAAATAAAAGGTATGGCTGATTTGTTAAGGTGTAAAAAAGGAACTTTTCCTTTTAAACATCTCGGTTTATTAGTTGGAGCAAACATGAATCTAGAAAGGAACTGGAAGTCGGTAGTAGAAATATTTAGGAATAGGCTTTCGTTGTGGAAAGCTAGAACTTTATCTTATGGTGGAAGGATCACGTTGATTAAGTCAGTGCTGAACTCGTTGCCCACTTATTTCTTTTCACTGTTTAAAGCTCCAATTAAAGTCTTGGATGCCCTGGATAAGATAAGAAGGGTATTCTTTTGGGGCGGTTCGGAGGAGAAAGCTAAAATGAATTGGGTGGCATGGGAAAAGACTATAGCTCCGATGGAATACGGGGGTTTGGGGTTCGGATCTCTTAGGGACGCTAATCTAGCAATGCTAGCTAAATGGTGGTGGAGGTTTAAGACGGAAAAAACGGGTTTATGGAGGCAAGTCGTTTGGTTAATACATCACAACTCGAGAGGGTGGAGTGATATTCCGGCAAAACTGTCTATAGCGGGTCCTTGGAAACAAATAGTGAGCATACGGAATGTACTTCTCCAAGCTGATATAGATCTAAGTAACGCTACAACAGCAGTTTTGGTTAATGGAAGAAATATATCATTTTAGCTTGACTCCTGGGCTGAATCAATACCTTTTTATATCAGGTTTCCGGATTTGTTTAAAGCCGAAAGTATCAAGACATGCCTTGTGCATGACCGGATGAGGCTTTATGGCTCAAACTGGGCCTTTAACTGGGCCTGGAATGTTTTCGCTCTAGGTGTGAACGAGCAGAGCCAGTTAAATCAATTAATACATTTGATTACTGGGCTTGTTGATTTGAATATGTCAACTGGGGTAGACAAATGGAGGTGGAATTTAGACGGATCTGATTCATTTAAAGTTGCGAGCATAAAGAGAATGTTAAGTGAGTTCAACCGGGAGCGGCCTGAAAAAGTTTTTGAATGGTGTAACTGGGTCCCGAAAAAAGTTGGCTTGGTAGCTTGGAGAGCAGAAAAGGAACGGCTGCCGACAAGATGTGCTCTGGTAAATCGCAACATCCCGGTGCAAGATCGTAAGTGTATTATGTGTGGCGATTATGACGAAACCAGTGAGCATATTTTTGTTTCATGTCAAGTGGCACAGGTTATCTGGCAAAATGTAGCGATATGGTGTTCGATTCCCCCGGTTATTGCTTTCGATTTGAAAGATATTCTTTCCCTTCATGAGTATTGCTCGAGTTTTGCTATGAAGAAAAAAGCGGTATATGCGGTCATATTGGTAACAATTTGGAGTATTTGGAAGTCAAGGAACGAAGCCGTGTTTCAACATAAACCGCCGAATACAACTAGAATCTTGGATGAAATCAAAGCGGTGGCGTATCTCTGGGTGAAGAACCGAGCAAAGATGGTGTCTCTTACATGGGAAGATTGGAATAGATTTAAAATTGGTGGCTAAGTAATCAATGTAACACTTGTTTTATGGTTTTATTTTGGTGTAAAAGCTTGTATATTTGGTGGTAGCATCTTGCTACAATAAATAAAAATTTTGTCGGCCGTTAAAAAAAAAAAAAAAAAAAGATCGTAGAGAGAGAGAGAGAGAGAGAGAGAGAGAGAGAGAGAGAGAGAGGGGTGTTTTGAGTTTGAAATTTGTAAATGTTTTATCATAGAGAGAGAGACCAGTAGCGGCGCTTTTGTCTGCTTTGACCATAGGGTTCCGTTTGTTTTACATCATATTTTGTCTCTTCGTTTTTTATTGGGTTTGGGCTGCTGGTTACTACTGGGCCTTGTGATTGGTAAAGAGCTTCAATTGTTATTTTATTTGGGCACCCTCATTTCACATTTGCTTGATGCATTAAAGAAGACAGTAAAGACAAAACGCATTGTCAACAAATTAGAATTTGTTTTTGAAATTTGGAACACTTTTGGTGTTCTAAAAAGGTCTCGGGTACATAAAAGTTAAAAAAAATTAATAATAATAAATAATTTTGAAAACTTTATTTTACTACATTTTTTTCTTTCAATATTAATACTAATATAGAGAATCTTGTCGGGACAGGAAGTCTTTGGGTTAAATCGATTAATTGAATCGGTGGAAGTCGAATGGTATATTAGTGGGTTATCAAGATCTTGAGCCGAGATACTCATGGTAAAAGTTCAGTGGACTGCAAATTGTTCTACGATTTTGGGCTGAGACATATTAAATTTAATTTGGGTTGCCTAGAATTTTGATTAGTTTCGGGCCGGGTATCCATATATTATTTTTGGGCCTTTTCGAGTTGATACTTTTCGGGTTGATACGGGGTTATTTTCAAAGTAATTTGATCTGATACAAATATTTTTTTTGGGGATTAATTTAATTAAAAAAAATGTTTCAAAATCAGTTAACTCGCTTTGCTCTAGTTGAACATGAAACAGGAACCGCAACCCAACCTCCAAAGTTGAAAGGATCAGCCGATTTCAATAGTTGGAAAAACCGAATCAAGACCTTCTTTGAGTATACGAACTATGCTCAATGGATCTCTGTTACTGTCGGACCTCATGTCCCAATGACAGTTCGTGATGATATTCGTGTAATAAACAATGATCCCTTGACCTTTACCGATGAAGATAAGGCATTGATCCAACGTGACCGCCGGGCTCACGCTGCCCTGACAATGGCTTTATCAACTAATAATTGCAACATGTTTGAGGAATACACTACTGCACATGAACTCTGGTTGGCTCTACTTGACTACTATGAAGGGAACGGAGAAATGATTCAGAAAAAGAGAGACAACGTACAGAAAGAATACGACATGTTCGGTAGTGTTCGTGGTGAAAGTTTGTCTGATCATATTACAAGGTTCATGAATTTGCTGATAAAGATGAAGAAAGCTGGAATTCCCGTTACCAACTGTGCTAAAATCAAAAGGTTGCTAGATTCACTACCAAAAGAATGGAGTATGCGGTGCATGAAGATTAAAGATGACTTTATAAGGTATCTTACAACGCTGACAGATGTCGTGGACGCTTTGAAATCTCTTGAAATGGCGGTGAATCAGATTGGTGTCACTCCAAAAGCAAGCCCAACAACACCTACCAACATGAGTTTCCCTTCCCCAATCAGTGTAGGAAGTTCATCATCTGTTTCAGCTAGGATTCCAAACAATCTTCCAGCAAGTCCTGCAAAAACATCTTTAAGTGAAAAAGAAATGGTGGAAATTGCAAAGTCAACAACTGATAATGGGAAGAAAGTCACTGAGGAGGGTGATAAGGTGAAGCAGATTAAGAAGGTGGATGCAGGATTCAGTGAAGCGGGTAGAAAGAATGAAGAGAAGACGCCTGTTGAAGCCCAACAAGCAGAATCTAGCAAGAAGAAGGAAGAAAAGGACTTGGTAAATAGCATTCCGCACGAATTTAAAGTAAAGTTATGCACACAATCATGCGTAGACGTCGTGGCACACTATAAGTATCTTAATCGTGAAATTATGAGGGAAAAAGACAAAGTTTTAAAATTCAATAAAGAACTCAAACAAAATGAGGCCGCATATCAGAGAAAGTTGAATTCAACTTTAGCTGAAATGCAAACTTTAAAAGAATTCGTTTTTAGAAAAGATTTTATCATCAATGATTTAACAGAAAGATTAGAAAAATCTTTGAACGAAAACAATAAATTACAAATTATAATAGACAAATGGAATGTCAGTCAAAAGGCCTTTACTGACATCAAAAACTGCCAACGACCGACGTATGTAAAGGATGGGATTGGGTACAAGGACAAGCTTGGAAACGAAAGAAAACTCTTCTTTCCACCACATAGCAAAAACTATGTACCCATGCCATCATCTCATCCTGATAACGATCTGATTGATGAGAATGATCTTGTGGCTGAAGATGTTTCTTGTGAAAATGAAAAGGCTTCTAATATTTCTGATAATTATGTAGATGTGATAGAACGTGATGAAGATGGATGCGATGACGAATGTGGTGGTTCGAAGATAGGCATAGGCTATTCAGGCGACAGTTATTCCACCATTAACTGGTTCGCCTGGAATTGTAATAAGGAAAACAATACTTCGTTTCAAAATGACTGCAATGGCCATGTGCCTAAATTTAACATTCGGGATGACCGTAATGGCCGTGTGCCTACATTTAAAAACCACAACCACGACAATGTGGTGATTGAATGTCATGATTTAAATTCTGCTTTTTGTGATGAAAAAGTTGTGTGTGAACCTCCCGTGTTTGTTCCAGAATTGAAACAAAACAGATTCGGAAAATTCCTCACCGAGGAAATTCCAGAATTTGTTCCATCTCATACAGGTGTGTCAGAGTCTGATAAGGAGCCAAATGAAGAAAGCAGCAGTGAAGACTCAAGCACCACAACTTCAGAAGGTGGCGAAGGAAGCTCAAGTGAGGATCGTGATTCAGATTTTCAGACATATCAAGAATGGGAAAGCTCAAATGACTCAGAAACTTCAGTAACAAATGCTGATAAAAAGATTGAAAACCTTGAACCATCGGGTGTTCAAGAACCAACGACCCCAAATGACTCTGCTGGTCTTGAAAATCAAGATCCATTGGAAAAAGACTTCCACATTGATGATTGCACGAGTTCAAATGATGAATCAAAGACAAATGAAAGTGTTGGGGAGTCAAAGATCAAAAGATCATCTGAAGTTGTCGAACATCGCGTCTGTCAACATGCTGAGACAAGCTCAAAGCAATCCCCTCCCCTAGTTGCATCACACGGAACTGCAAAGTCTCAAAAGCCATTCAAGTCTTGTTTTAGGTGTGGAAAAGAAGGTCATGTGCTCAAGCAATGCCCAGAGCGACACGATCCAGACGGTAAAGGCAACCAGTATTGCTTTTCTGGATCAAAAGGTAAAAATCACACATCTTTGAAAGATCAGATGAAAAACTTTTCATCCAGGTCTCCACATGTGAAGCCGGTTTCACATGATTCAAAGATGAAAAGGACCAACACATCAAAACCACAATCTTTCCCTCGGTGTTTATAGACATAAAATTATTTCAAACTTTAAATCTTTTACAAACAAAATTTTTAAACCAACACAGGTTTGGTGAGTCAAATCAATGGTTGTAAAAGAAATCAATGAGGGAAAAGATTTGGCATATCGGGAGGTTTATTATTTTGATGAAAGGGGACAACCCAAGACTACGATGGCTTGGGTTCCACTCTCTAACTGAATTGCTTATGAGTGTAGGAACATCCAAGGAGGACTGTTAGTAACACCGGTTATTATAAGTGGTTGTTCTAGATACAAGTTGGGGAAAATCACAGGTTTGGTTATGGTATCTAACCTGGTTGCACACTTAACTGCACTGTAACACACTCATTTTCTTGCTGACATATGCTTTTGTGTGCCTGATGTGGAAGACTTTATTTTGTAAATACATGTTTTTTATGTTTTAGCTTTTCAGTGAATCGTTGGATATAAATAAAATTTTAAGGGGAAGTATTAAAATACTTTTTAGACCATGAGATGTGATTATTGCAAAATAATCATGATCTTATATGAGAAATGATAGGAACTAACTTGATTTTGTCTTCGCATGAATAGGATCTGATGGAAGATACGACTCCAAGCAACGACGTGTCGGTAGATTCAGCAACACCGACGAGTAAACTGCTGTTAGGGAGCAAAACATAACGTCTACACAAGGATTCTGGCTTTTCTCAGGCATTACGCATCACAGTGGGTAACACGTTGCGGCATATGGCTTAATGGTCTTAAATCTTGCGTTGATAGATTGCCAAAGTCTGAGATCTCGGGTCTTTATATTGGTGTTTCATTCGGGGATATCATAGTCGTTCTTCTGCTGCATCCAGATACATGCTGACCTAGACGCTATGATATCTTTTCTTAATAAGTGCCTTAAAAAAAAAGGCCAAACCCCTTTCATAATAAGTGCCAAATTTGGCCAAAACTTTTGATGGATTAGTTTGGTCTCTCTGCTGTACGAAAGTACTGACCTGTTCACCAAACTATCTGTCTCAGCCCTCGGTAGTTCTTGGGATCTCTGCTGTACGAAAGTACTGACCTGATCTCCGCTCTATCGTTGAAAAGAATGAAACCAATATACTCACCTGTTATGAGGAACCTTTGCGCATACCTTGATCGCGGGGGTATGTCCTGATGTGGGACTCACGGGCGTAATGTTTTCTATTCTAAATAGCCTGTGTGGGGGCCATCGAATTTTTGTCAATATTTACCAAAACATGATAACAAGTTCACCGAAAGCATGTTGAAAAAATGGTGCATGGATTTAAACGGACGAATATACCAGCAATCGTTCTTGAGTCGTAGCTATCCTAAAGAAAGTTGAAGTGTGGCTAGGCTTTTCAAGTTGGTATGATCTCGTATTTGATCAGCCTTATATCTCAAAGGTTGAAAGTAAAAAAAAAAAAAATCTAAAATTCAAAAATATTTTGATTAGTGTACAGTTGTTTTTCTAAGTCTTCCATATCACATCAACCGTGTCTCAAACCGCTTGAGATACTCCTTCCATTGCACACTACAGATGAATACGGTTTTGTCTGTACTTTGAATCTATCTAAAAGAAAATTCGGAGTTGTGTTTGTGATTATGAACAGGTTACTTCGTCTATTTGCTGCAATGATGGCCGATCATCAATTGAGCAAGATACCAGACCAAAGCACCTGTTTCCTGAAGATTGCAGAAGATACCGAGCTAGGAATCCTCCACCTACTTCTTCTGAATTACTCAAGCTAAAAGAGGGTTGGAAAAAGGTTGTTCCTGATTGTCAAAGATGATGCATGCGAAAAGGGGGAGCTTATCCAGATAAAGTACTAAAAGTGCAAAGTTTCAAAAGAAGATCTTCAGTGAAGAAAATTTGGAAAGCATCAGTCTAGGGGGAGATTGTTGGGTCTAAAATTGAGACTGAAGCTTGCCAAATTGAAGATCACATCACACATGATGTTGACGGTTTTAAAGAGGATGCAAGAGTTTGATAACATTAGACTAAGGGGGAGATTGTTGGGTCTAAATCGTGTAGTCTAATGTTATCAACGAATCAAGTCAACAAAGTCAACGCCAACAAGTCAAAGACAACGCGCATGTCGACATGAGAAGATCGAAGAATGATATGGCGTGTGGAAGTTCGAGAAATGATAATTATATTGCTTTGGATAATTAAATATATTTTGTTTAGACAAAATATATTTATTATCTTATTTAATTTGTTTTCATGTTTATTACTAGTTTTGGCAACTTATTATCTCTAGGGTCCTAAATGTAATTAGCCAAAAGTTGTTTGGCTATAAATAGAAAGTGATGATTAGGGTTTTAGGCAACACACACATTCTAGAGAGATTTGGGGGCTAATTGTATCATCATCATTGCAAATCATTCTAGTGGGTTTTATTTCTATATTTTGGTGTATTCATCTTGATTCTTATTCAAAATCAGATTTTTTGCTCGATTTGATCCTACAATATTAAATTATTGCGTCAACATTCAGACTCGTATGTTAGCTAGACGATACGAACTATATATTAACCATGCAGGGATAATCAAAGCTAGACAATAAACAAAATTTAAATTCGTCGTTTGACTTGACACGGGGCGACCGGTCACGACGGGGTTGTCAACCCGATAGATCTACCAACAATTCATCGCGTGCAATACTTAAATGATTAAACGATATCATGGGCGCGGGGTCCTCTTGAAGGACAATATGATGTCTGCCTCACGTACAATATATATATCCTACGAATATGACAATTTAATACAAGAGGTTGTACGAATTCTCTGACACTCCATTATTTGAGACCCAGTCAGAATTCGTCCCCAACTGTACGGTCATGTTTCACTTAGGAAATACCGTACTTTTAATATTCATTCATCAAAAACGTTTTACTTCGAAACGTATGACTAATCAAATTTCATATATTTTCAACGAAAATATATATTTTATATTAAAAGGTATGTTTTATTTCGAAAACATTATTAAACCCTTTTATTGACGTGTTCTACCCCCAAAATATATACAAAGCAGTAAAAAGAGGGGTTTAGTGACACTCACCTTTGGGTGCGTATTTTAAATAGCACAATTCCAGAGATTGATTTTCTACACGTCCTAATATAGGAACGATTTTAAATCAATATGCATAACACAAAAATCCTAAGTTTCTACGTTTCTTAGAATTATCACATAACTTTGAGATTACCTCGAAAAGTTGTTATTTTTGGATTATGTTGGCACGTTAATATATACATGAGTCCATATATATATATATATTTTTATGATTTTATGACTTGAACGATTTTATTGGTGACCATTGTTGTGTAAATCCGTTAACTCTTCCGTTTATACGCAATATATCTACGATTTGCGCGTCGTAATATATATACATAAACGTTCACATAGTTTAACACCGTAACATGCGAAATCTTGTTAACTTATCTATTTTGTCATTTTTAAAGCAATTATACATAAAATATCTCATATGTAGCAAATTTCATGCTCGACAAACAGGTTACACATTTAATGCAATTTTTACCGTTTCTACCGCACAAAACGCACAAGTATACATGCATAGTCTAAATTTCCCACTATCAAGTTAACAGTTAACATTTTATCACATTTACATATTTAAATCACTTAACACATTTTATCACATAAGGTTCACTCAAAATTTACCCATACTAGTGTTCATCGAAAAATGCGTATTTTAGCGATTCAGTGACGTTTTCGGGCGCTTCGGAAGTCACGTATGACCAACCAAACACCAAGTAAACTTAAAATTAGTTAAAATACCTATTTTTAAACTAAAAATATCAGTTTATTTACTGATCTAAATCAGTTTTACAAAAATCACTCGAAAAGCCGATTTTTGACCGTTTTAACGCATAGTTTTGCGTTAAACGTTACTATAATCATCCCAACTCGAAACGACTTGATATTTTAATACAATACATGTTATTTACTGATTAAAATAATAGTTATAATCAGATTAGTGCAGTTTTTGTATAAGTCACATAAATCATGCGATTTAACGTATTTTACAACTTTTAATGCACCATGTACAACATGCAAAGCTAGCAAACATTATGACAAAGTTATAAGTCACCAAACACTTTAAAATAACTTCATTTTAGTGTTTATAATCTGCTCATAACCGATTTTTACTCAATCACACTCAAATCATCTTTTTAAGATCATATATCATCATGCGTGTCTAAGTATATGCATCTAGTATGCTCATATCATAATTTTATCATCTAATATGATCTCAATACATCAAAATCTCACTAACATCTTATTCTTTCAAATATCATACATAACACCTTAAATCCTTCAATCATTCATGTTCATTTATACTAAAATCTTTTACTTTTATGATTACACATCAACTTTAACATACATGCATACACATATACATACATATATATACGAAATTTATACACACATATACTTCCAAAATTTCACTTTCATATCTCTAATCACCTTAGAACATTCTTATATGACACTTGTTGATTCTCACATGCAATCCTACTTTTCAAGAAATCAAGTAAGTCAAGAAATCTTCCAACAAAAATAAAAAATACAAACATCTATACCCACATACATACTCACGGCCACACATACATATATAGATGCTTCCATTTTTATTTCATTTAAAAACCCATTTGTTTTTAGTTTCAAGTTAGTGTTTAGATTCAAGAACAAGAAAAACTTTCACTATCATCTTCATCACTTGAATCATGAACAAGATTTGAAAGAAAATATATTATACCTTCAAGATTCTTAGTGGGTTTTAAGAGTAGTGATGATATGAAGCCTTGTTCTTGCTCAAACCTCCTTGAAATCACCTCTAAACCTTTATGTAAGCTTGAAAACACCTTGGAATGGACATGATCTTCAAGATTTAAGTTTGAAAATTCAAATGGAAGTGTACAAGGGGGTGTTTGGCCGAGCTTGGTATGAGGGAGAGAGAGAGAATGAAAATTTTGAATTGTGATATTGGAATGTGGATGTATAGATGCATGCATTCAAGGATTAATCATCACCTCTATTTTCAAGAATGGACAAGTGTCCAAAGTACAAGAATTAAGACAATGTGGGCAGCCCACATTGCCGCCCCCATGCCACTCTCACACACCAATTATATATATGTATAGATATTATATGTAAATTAGTTCAAAAACAGGTATTTTACTGAATACCGGGTATTTTATCTAGCGTTTTAACCCCGTTTTAGTGCGTTGTAAATTATTTTTATCATTCTATAAAAATAATCACTCAAAATTATTATTGAAATAATTACCAGTTGCCTTGACTAGCTGCGTAGACAGTATTTTGTTTAATTCGCGCAGTATCGCGCGGTACGCGCTCAAACTCGAAAAATAGAGTTTCTTAGCGTTTTGGATTATTTTTCCACACGGATATGATTAAAATTATTATTCTAATCATAACAGGCTATTTTTAGGATTTTAACACTGATCGGGTGGTCACCGACGTTCGTTTCGCATTTTAAACGTTACGTGATAAGCGTTAGTTTTATTGTTGCCAACATAATTTTCATACACATCTAAATTTACCAACACATCAAATATCATATATTAACATCCCAGTCAGTCACAAATAGTCATGTTACATGTTCATTACATAGATTACTATTGTCCGGTACGGCCTGAGAGGCCGGGTGCCACAGTATCCCCCTGTTTAGGGAATTTCGTCCCCGAAATTCTACTTCACAGGTTTCATTTTCGCACTCGGTGGGAAGAGGTGAGGATATTTCTGTTGCATTTGGTCCTGTCCCTCCCAATGAACTTGGGTCCATGCTTAGAGTTCCAACGGACCTTGACCAACTCAATCTTACTCCTCCTGAGTTTCTGGGTTTTCCGATCCAGAACCTCCACTGGTTCTTCGATAAATCTCAGTTTATCGTCCACTCGAACCTCTCCAAGGGGTATAATTAGTGTCTCATCAGACAGACACTTTTTCAGGTTGGAGACATGAAATACGTCATGGACTCCAATCAACTCCTGTGGCAACTTGAGCCTATACGCGACTGGTCCAACTCGAGAAACGACTTCGAAGGGACCTATATAGCGTGGGCTCAACTTTCCCCCTTTTCTAAACCTTACAAAGCCCTTCCATGGCAATACCTTCAGCATAACCCTATCAGCAACTTGAAATTCCAGTGGTTTCCTTCGGTTATCTGCATAACTCTTCTGTCAATCCGCGGCAGCCTTCAACCTATTCTTGATCTGGACAACTTTGTCCGTGGTCTCCTGAATAATCTCGGGTGTGGTCAAATGCTTTTCGCTGACTTCAGCCCAACAGAGCGGTGATGGACACTTCCTTCCATACAGGGCTTCAAACGGAGCGGCTTTTATGCTGACGTGGTAACTATTATTGTAAGAAAACTCAGCCAAGGGCAAATGAGTATCCCAACTTCCACCAAAATCAATCGTACACTCTCTCAGCATATCCTCTAACGTCTGAATGGTCCTTTCGCTCTGACCATCCGTTTGAGGATGATATGCAGTGCTCATGTCCAAACGAGAACCCAGCGATTTCTTGAGAGATCGCCAAAATCTAGAGTCAAATCGTCCTTCTCTATCCGAAATGATTGACACTGGTACTCCATGACGGGCTACTATCTCGTTAAGGTACAGCTGCGATATCTTCTCCGTATTGTCTGTTTCCTTAAGTGCCAGGAAATGAGCAGACTTGGTCAATCGATCCACAATTACCCAGATCATATTGTGTCCACGCGACGTACGGGGTAACTTGGTGATAAAGTCCATCGTAAGATGTTCCCATTTCCACTTAGGAATCTCTGGTTGCTGCAGAAGCCCAGACGGCTTCTGGTGCTCAGCCTTAACCTTAGAGCATGTCAGACATTTACTCATATAGGCCGCAATATCTCTCTTCATCTTCGGCCACAAGTAAAACTCCTTAATGTCCTGATACATCTTGGTAGAACCTGGGTGAATGGAATACTTGGATTTATAAGCTTTGTTCATAACCATTCACGGAGGTTACCTTTAAGCGGAACCTAGACTCGGTTCATGAAGTACATTACTTCATCCGCTTTCGATATCAGTTTACATTCTAAGCCCTTCAAACCTTCTCAAATCATCATCTTTCAAAGCTTCCCGCTGTGCATCACGAATTCGATCAGTCAAACTCGTTTGTATGGTCAAACCCAAAGCACGCTGTTGGTGCACCGAATGTCTGTTGACTACGTTTTAATCAAGTCTTAGGTCTAGATAGAATGTAATTAGGGTTTACATGTAAAAGTATGGTTGGTCGCTTGAACATACATGTGACACATTCAAGCAAACACAACAACTATGTCTAGTTCGCTTGAAACCGGTTCCTACATGTTCGCTTGAAGCAACATGTGTCATCTCAAGCGAACAGGCAACGACTATATATAGATGATGTTTGTCTCATTTGAAGCGAACAATGGTCATAGTGTGAGAGACGAGGTGCTGCTAAATTTTCATCAGAACTCATTGTAAAGTCTCAGAAATCGTTAATAGAGAAGAAATTGAAAAGAACAAGCTGTTGTGACTTGGTTTACTTTGATTCCGCCTTTGTAAACTAAGATGAACTGCCTTAACTGACATTTAGGGTCACGCAAATGGTCCAACAAGTGGTATCAGAGCTCAGGACAAGGAGTTCATACCATTGCAGCTTGAAACCATCGGATTTTCTTACGTCTACTCCTTTCTTTTCTGATTCGGACATTATTCACGGTTGGAATGGCCTGAAACTTATACATATCAAGCGAAATACATAGTTAACTAATCCTTGAAAGTTTTAAACTAAAACTCGGCTTAAAACTGATAAAAAATGGCTTAAAACATCTGTTCGCTTGAACTGTTCTTCGTGTTTCGCTTGAAAAAGGTCTGGTCGCTTGAAATATCTTGGTCATTCGCTTGAAATACGCTGTCCGCTTGAACAACTCGCTTGAAATACTTGTGTATTTTCAAGCAAACTAAGATAATCTGTGTTCGCTTGAAAGTATTCAGTGTGATCGCTTGAGTTGTGTTCGCTTGAACTTAGTTTGCTTGAACTTGTATCACCTGAGTTCGCTTGAAAGTTGCTGATTCTACTTAAAGTTATTTCGCTTCAAGTGTGTTCGCTTGAATTTGTTATTTTTCAAAAATCAAAATATTTCTAAGTGTTTGCTGATTTCGTTTCAGGTACAAGATGGATGATTTCAATCCGTTTTATGATGTATTTGCATTTGCTGGAAATTCTGGAGATGATGCTTCTCCTAGTAACACCAATGAGAACACGACAAACACAAAGAAAAAGTTATCGGATGCATTGGAGGTTGAAAGTGCTTTTGGAACTTATAACAAACCCCCGAAGTTGATGGCTATCGAAGAATATAGTCGGTGGGCCAAGAAGTTTGAAGATTGGTTGATGGCTTTTGCTTTTCCTAGCTAGAAGAGTCTAAAAAATGGATACCAAAATGGAAACAAAAAAGGTGAAAGCTTAACAACAAATGAGGAGATAGAATTGTTTGTTGCTGAGCAAAAATGTATTGCGTTACTGTTTCAGTCCGTCAGAGAAGATATAATATCTTTGATCGAATACTCTAGTGCTACAGATCTCTTGAACAAATTGAAAAACAAATGTATAGGAAGTGAAGAAATTGTGAAAAACAAAAAGAAACTACTTAGAAAAGAGTTTGATTTGTTTGGGTGTTTAAAGAATGAATCAGTTTGTAAAATGATTGAGAGGTTTGGACATCTGAAGCTGGAACTGGCGAGACACGACATTGTCTATTCTCGAGAAGAGCTAGTCGACAAATTGTTTGATGCATTACCAGATGAGATGGATTGGCAATATTATGCGTTGATGCTAAAGAATACTATCAAGCCACCAGAAGATTTGACAGTAGACTTACTGATTGAGAGACTAGATATTCACGAGTTGGAATTAAAGAAGACACACAAAGTCAATCATTCATCTTATCAGCAGAATTTGGATTTGTATTATCCAAAGAGCATGATGCCAAAGAGTACATCTCCCAAGACAGCGTTTTCTGCTGAGAATGTCTCTACAAAAAGCAAAGAAAGTCAAAGCAGTGGTTATCACAGTGGATATCACAGTGGGTCTTCATCAAATTCAAATCAGTCTGATGCAAAGAACTTATTTCAATGCAACATCGCTGTAGACTTAAAGAATGCTTAGAACTTCAGCGAAGAGTCTGCTAAACAGCAGATGGTTTTCCTAGCATCTGTGCTAGAATCTTATGAAAGTCTTGTAGCAGGGAAGATTGGCAACACCAACCTAACAAAAGTAGATTATGATCAGATTGATCCTGAGGAGATGGAACTGATCGACATAAGGTGGTGTATGGCCAGTGCAGTTCGTCGAGCACAGCGTTTCATGGAGATAACCGGGAGGAAGTCAATTGGTGGACCATCTACCAAGTTGGGCTTTGATAAGACTAAGGTGACGTGCTTCAAGTGCAAGCAGAAAGGTCACTTTAAGCGTGAATGCAAAAACGCGTATGCTGATGAGTCTGAAAATCCGTTCAGAGAAGACTACTACAAGAAGGCAATATATCATCATAACAAATCAGAGCCACCAAGAATGAAACAGATTGAAGATAACAAAGAAAAATCTAGAGCTCTTGCGGTGATTCACGATGATGAAGGTTTTGACTGGAGCGAGTTGTTACCTGAGGAGGATGCGGTTGGATATGCATTCATGGCAAAATCTGAACCTGTTCCTTGGAAAGATGACAGAACTGAAGAACAGAAGTATGGTTACAGAAAGCAGTTAGCTATAAACAAAATGATCAGAATATCTGGTATTTTTTCTGAGGCAAAAAGAGCAAATAGATGGGATCCAGACAGGGAGTGTTATCTTGACCCCTATGGAAATATTGCTGTTGATCATAAAACTCTTGATTTGGAAACCATAATCCAAGAGTATAAAATTGAAGATGATTATTGGCAGAAGAAATGGTGGGGAAGTGGTGAAGATGAAGAGAAAGAAAAGAAGGAGAAAGAAGAGAAAGAGAAGTCAAAGAAGATTGACACTGGGATCATTGACACGACACAGGAGTTAAATGCTGAAAACATGGGAAAGATGGCTGACAAGGTGCTGGCTGCTAATGCACTTGAGGTAGATTCTAAATCCGTTACTGAGTCTAAAAGCCAAGTCAGTTCAAACGCGTCAACGACTGAGTCAGGTAAGAAGGTCAGTGGTGATGTTGACTGCAAAAACTGCATCAAAGAATGCAAGGTTTGTAGTACAAACACTTATCTCAAAGGTAAGAAGATTGAAGATCTGACTGCTAAAGTCAGAAGTGTTGAGGATCAAATCCTTGATTGTGACAAAATGGTGAAAGCTTCAACTGAACGGTTAAAAGAATTAACTAACAAAATTGAAACTGATAAAATTGATCAGGAAAAGGTTAGAAAAGAAAATGAAAGGTTAGTTCTTGAAAATCGTCAGATCACTGAAAAATTTGAAAAGCTTAAAAGCACGATTAAAGATAATGATGATAGAAACGGTAAAACTTACAAAGAAAATTGCCAATTGCAATGTGTTTTGAGAATCAAAGAAGAATTAATCAACAAACAATTGGATGAGATTGCTAAATTGAAACTTAAGTTTGAAGAAGCCAAGATTGAGAATGAGCGTATCAATTTGAAATTGAACAGTTACAGCTCTGCAAGCTTTGTCTTGCAACACATTATTCCCAAACCCATCGGGAAAGACAAAGCAGGCGAAGATGTATACTGTGATGGAACTGGGGTTGGGTTTCATCAAGTTCCACCACCAGTTCTTGAAAATTATTCGAAAAAGCAATATGGGTTGGTTAATCTTGAGGAAGAAAATGAAGTGAAACTTCCTGATTCAATTGATGTTACATTTTCTTCATCATCATCTGATGATAGTGTTCAAACTGAGATTGTTAAAAACACAGCTGAAAGTGTTTTGATGTCTGATTCAGCTGGAGATGATGAATGTTTCTTGAACAAATATATTCCGAAACAAAAGTCCAAAAACGACTTAGGTGATGAACCGGGTCTTGTGATGTACAAGATGGCTGGATCTGATAAGTTGTATTCGGATTCTAAGTTTCCTATGGAGAATGTAAATGTTTCAAAATTGACAAATGTTTTCAAATTGGTTGAAGTTGAGTTGTCAGAAGTGAACAGTTTAAAACAAACAAAGAGGCAAATGAATTTTGAGAAAGATAAAGCTTACTACAAGAAACCTGTTGTTCCACCACGTTTTTATAACAACAATCGAAACAATTGGTCGGGTGGATATCAGGGTGGTAAGAACTATCAAAGGAGAAATGTTCAAAACAAAAGGTTGGCTGAAAAGAAGGTGTTTGTGAACGGTTCAAGTTCACTTTTTGATGAGGAAAATGAAATTTTTTCAAAATCAAATGAAGAATTTTTTGAGAAGAGGGCTTCACAACCTCAGTCTGAAGGCACAAGTCGGGTAGTTGATACTCGTACATGTTTTAGATGCAACAAAGTTGGTCATATTGCAAGAAATTGCACCAACTTCAAGCCTGAGACTGAAGTTGTTGAGAATCGACAGAGAAAGGTTGATGTAAAAGGCAAAGCTCCAATGGTTGTTGAGAAAATTTTGAAAAATGAGAAATCAAAAGTCAAAATTGAACCTGTTAAGAATGTGGTAACTAAAAATGACAAGTTTTACAAACGGGTTACATCACCTCAACAAACATGGAAGCCAAAAGTGGTTGAAAAGAAACCAAGTTCTTCAAATCCAAAGGTTTCTGAGAAAGAAAATATTCCGATATCTTATGAAAATTTTGTGAAAAAGAATGATTCATTGGAAAATGAGGTTAAAGAGGTTGTTGATAACAAATTGGAAATGAACGATAAAAACTTTCCACCTCTTAAGCCAGTTGTAAAGTACATTGATGAGATTAAGTTACCCGAGTCTGATGAGGCTTGGGCAGCTTATTTCAGCTAATCAAGTCTTAACTTGCCGGAGCTTCCTAGTTGGTAATTGTGAAGCAGGAATTGGCATCTTTATTGAATTTTTTGTGATATGTGCAGGAACTTCCAAGATCTATTTCAAGATGGATTATGGATAGTGGAGCATCTCGACATATGACAGGAAAGACTGCATTGTTGTACGATGTTAGAAATATCAATGGAGGTTATGTTGGATTCGCTGGAAATCAAGGTGGTAGGATTATTGGTGAAGGAACATTATCCAATGGGATTGTTACGTTTGAAAGAGTTAACTACATTGCTGAGCTGGAGAATAATCTGCTGAGTATCTCACAGATTTGTGACAGGATGTATACCACTCACTTTACTGACAAAGAATGTTTGATATTGAAGCCAGGTTTTGTTATCCCTGAAGAATGGATTATCATGAGGGCACCTAGAGTGAATGATTTGTATGTATTGGACATGAGTGTAGCAACTACAACTACTGGTCAAGCACATTGTTTTGTGTCTAGAGCAACAGAGAAAGAATCGAAGTTGTGGCACCGGAAGATGGGGCATATACATCTTAGAAAAATGAATCACCTGGTGCACAATGATTTAGTTCTGGGAGTTAATATCAAAGGTTTTCATCTGGAAGAGGAGTGCATCAGTTGCATCAAAGGCAAGCAGAAGAAAAAGTCACACCCTAAAAAGCAAGTCAATTCAGTTTCCAGACCGTTAGAGAGACTACATATGGATCTGTTTGGTCCAGTAAATGTCAAAAGTATTACAGGGGATCTCTACTGTCTTGTGGTTACTGATGATTATTCCAGATTTTCTTGGGTATCATTCTTGAAGTCGAAAGATGAAACGTTTGACAGTTTGATGGCGTTGTTCAGAAAGATTGAAAATCTGTATCAAAGGAGTATCAGAAGAATTAGAAGTGATAATGGTACTGAATTCAAGAACAACAAGATGGAAGAATATTGTGATGAAAGAGGTATATTTCATGACTTTAGTGCTCCGTACACTCCGCAACAGAATGGAGTCGCAGAATGCAAAAACAGGACGCTAATCGAAACGGCCAGAACAATGCTTGCTGATTCAAAGTTACCGATAAATTTTTGGGTAGAAGCAGTGTCCGTCGCATGCTATACACTCAACAAAGTTCTCACTGTCAAGAAATTCAACAAAACATGCTTTGAGTTAATCAATAACCGCAAACCGAATCTGAAGTATCTGGAACCGTTTGGGTCACCCTGTACTGTTCTAGAGCCTTTTGGAAAGTTTGGTCCAAAGAGCATTGAAGGGATATTCATAGGTTATGCAAGTCCATTAAGACGTGTCTTTGTTCCAAATCTGAAGCGGATTATTGAAGCTCCGAATGTTGAATGTCAAGGTTATACAATGCCGCCGCAGAATCCTGGAGATTCATGGCGTTTTAATTACGACAAATTGTGGGATTCGTTTGACATGATGGAAGAACCAGAAGAAGAAGATTTCTTTGATGAGTTGGATATTTTGCGACAGTATGAAGAATCGCAGGAAAGGTTCCCAGCTGAGTATTCAAGAAGACCGCGACAAGCTTTGAATGATGATGAAGCAGGTCCAAGCAATGCTGGTGAACATGATGATGTCCAACAGGATGAAGTTGCTCAAGATAATCAGACGACACAGAATGATAATCAAGAATCTGAGAACATGCCAGTTTTTGATCGTGGTGATTCAGATTCTGAGGGGGAGCAAATTCAGATTTCAAGTCAAACAAACCCAGTCAGTGAACAAGGTGCAAATCAGAATGTTACTAATCTGGAAGGTGATGTAGATGTTTCAGGCAAAGTAATGCCACGAACTCTTTCATATCATCCAGAGGAATTGATCATTGGAGAATTGCAAACAGGAGTTCACACTCGAAGATAGATTGATAAAGGGCTTACATGTTTTTATACAAAAGTTGCTCCTTTGCAAACTGAATTCTCATTAAGTTGTTTTATCTCGCAGGTTGAACCAAGAACTTACAAAGAGGCGCTTACTGAAGATTCTTGGGTCAATGTAATGCAGGAGGAACTTAGCCAATTCGAGAAATTAGGAGTGTGGAAGTTAGTGGATTTACCTGATGGTCAGAGGAAGATAAACACCAAGTGGGTGTTCAAGTGTAAGAGAGATGATAGAGGAGTTGTAGTTCGCAACAAAGCTCGACTCGTTGTTCAGGGTTTCTATCAGCAAGAGGGTATAGATTTCACTGAAGTGTATGCTCCAGTTGCTCGACTAGAAGCTATCAGAATCTTCCTAGCATTTGCATCATGGAAAAACTTCAAAGTTTATCAGTTAGAAGTAAAATCGGCTTTTCTCTATGGGAAGGTAAAAGAGGAGGTTTATGTCGGTCAGCCAATGGGCTTTACCGATCCACACCACAAAGACAAGGTCTATTTGCTAGACAAAGCACTGTATGGTTTACACCAGGCCCCGAGAGCTTGGTATGAGACATTGTCTCAACATCTTCTAGCCAACAGTTTCATTCGTGGAAAAGTGGATGCCACTCTCTTCACCAAAGAGGTCGACGGTCATTTTCTGATAGTTCAAATATATATGGACGATATCATATTTGGGTCAACAAATGAAAATTTGTGCAAAGATTTTGAACAAGTCATGAAGCAGAAATTCGAAATGTCATCGATGGGTGAGATGAAATTCTTTTTGGGACTTCAGGTTGATCAACTACCCAAGGGAATTTTCATACATCAAACGAAGTACGTTCATGATATCTTGGAGAAATTTGGGATGTCAGGTTCTACTCCAGCAGCCACCCCATTAGCAACGAATCATGGGATAAACCCTGATCTCACCGGAGAGAAGGTAGATGAAATGATGTATCGTTCCATGATCGGTTCGCTGATGTATTTGACAGCTTTAAGACCCGATATCATGTACCCAACCTGCCTCGCAGCAAGATATCAATCTAACCCCAGAGCATCACATATGGTAATAGTCAAAAGGATATTACGCTACCTGAAAGGAACTCCATCATTGGGGTTGTGGTATCCAAAAGAAGGCGACTTTACGCTCGAAGGGTATTCCGATTCAGATTTCGGATGCTGCAAAGTTAATGCTAAATCAACAACAGCAGGGTGCCAGTTCTTTGGAACACGATTGGTCACCTGGCAATGCAAAAAGCAAACCTCTGTGGCTTTATCCACATGTGAAGCGGAGTATGTATCTGCTAGCAGTTGCTGCTCACAGATCCTGTGGATCCAGCAACAGATGCGCGACTACTGTTTGCAATTTCTAAACACCCCTATCTTTGTTGATAATGAGGCAGCGATTAACATTACTAAAAATCCAGTTCATCACGCTAAAACCAAACACATTGAGATTCGTCATCACTTCATTCGCGATTGTTTCGAGAAGAAGTTGATACGAATTGAGAAAATCCACACTGACGATCAAAAAGCTGATTTACATACCAAAGCATTTAATAGAACACGTTTTCAATATTTGCTAAAATTGAACGGTATGAAGCTTTTATCGGTGTTGGAAGAGATCATTGGCGTTGATGAAGGAGACATTGTAGATGATGTTGAGAAGCAATCTGCAATGGTTTGTCGATGTTTTACATGTTTTAGTATTTAGGGGGAGGTATAGGGTAATATTTTCAGAAAATACAAAAACAATAAAAAATGACAAAAATACAAAAACATGAGATAATCTCAAAATCCAAAAACAATAGAAAACCAGAAAAGAGCTTGTGTAAAAAGGGAAAATGATAGTACATCGGCTTGACAGTCACGGTATGCTAAAGAAATGGAATGTTTAAATGCGTTAAACAGTCTCGCTGATGATGTGCCGATAGTTTTTTACACATTTAGTAGGTTTGTTCGGGATATAAACCTAAATCTTTACTTGCTTATTTTGTGGGGAACACTACTTGGATATATAGGTAACCCCTGAAATCTTGTTTGAAAGATTCATTTTTCTGATATACTAGGTTTTTATACTCAGTGATATCTGGGGTATTATTCCGGGACTTCTGCTGAATGGAAGTTCTGACCTAGTCCTCGAATAATACTTTCCGCAATGCTTGAAACATAGCATCACCCTCAGCATATATGATAAGACAATAAAATTGCTTAGCAATGCTGTTGTAAAAAAAGATCCTCTAAAGGGGACACACCCACAAGTTGAGTCATGATCTCTCTGCTGAACGGTAGTTCTGACCTGAGCTCTCATGATTCTTCATAATTTATTAACCCCTACAGATATCATTTGTGTTATTCTTACCTGTAAGACTGAATATTAGGATCTGGATACGGGAGTATATTCAAGAGGTGGGACACACGTATAAGTTTAAGTCTCTAAAACACTAAATACGTATCCTGAACAGATTGAAAATTGTGTGAGAATTTAAGTGGATCAGTATATCGACAATCTAAGCGAATTGTTTAATTCTGAGTATGAAATTGAAGCTTAACGGTACTTGTGACTTGTTGAATAGCTGATATGATTCCCTAACACGCTCACCAAAAATATGTTTGTAAATAGTTTACTTTACTGCATTTTAGTTCTGTATTTCATTTCTAGTTTAGAGCTTTACTGAAAATCCAAAAAGATTTTACATTTCTGCTTTATTTTTTGACAAACCCAAGTGGGGAGTTGATCTTCAGATTCGAATTCTGAAAGTTGAAAGCAGATGCAGGAGGTTTCTGGACTGGATGATGAGTCGTGAGCTAAACATGATAAGTTTGAGAAAGTTGAAACGTTGAAGCAAGTTCATTAATTTGAAACTTGTAATTTTCAGAAAATGTTTAAACAAAATGTCAGTGTGATTTATCTCAGATAACCAAGGTTATTAAGTTGTACTTGGTAGATAATTGAGTAATCAGGGTCATTAACTTGAACCTGAATACTTAAGTGGATTTTTAACACTGAAGGTTAAAAGGTAAGTTTAGATTGAAAATGTTATTATCATATATCTTATATTTGGGTAGAGTATATGCAGGTAACAGGAATCCCCATGGCAATGAAAAAGTCAAAGTTTGAACCAGAATTAAAGCCATAGCCTACCGAGAGGGGGAGTATGTGAAAGGGGGAGTCAGGATTCTGGATCAACAGTCAAAGGGGAGACTGAAGATGGAGCCAGATTAAGATCTTGAACCTGTATGAAGAAAGAGATTTTGCAATGAAGAGACAAAGTTGGAAAAGGCTAAGACTAAAGAATTGACGCTGAAGACTTCGTCAACATCTAAGGGGGAGTCTGTTGGTGCACTGAATGTTTGTTGACTACGTTTTAATCAAGTCTTAGGTCTAGATAGAATGTAATTAGGGTTTACATGTAAAAGTATGGTTGGTCGCTTGAACATACATGTGACACATTCAAGCGAACACAACAACTATGTCTAGTTCGCTTGAAACCGGTTCCTACATGTTCGCTTGAAGCAACATGTGTCATCTAAAGCGAACAGGCAACGACTATATATAGATGATGTGTGTCTCATTTGAAGCGAACAATGTTCATAGTGTGAGAGACGAGGTGCTGCTAAATTTTCATCAGAACTCATTGTAAAGTCTCAGAAATCGTTAATAGAGAAGAAATTGAAAAGAACAAGCTGTTGTGACTTGGTTTACTTTGATTCCGCCTTTGTAAACTAAGATGAACTGCCTTAACTGACATTTAGGGTCACGCAAATGGTCCAACACACGCACACGTAGAGGATTTTCCCGCTCCTTCCTACTGAGCGCATCTGCAACAACGTTTGCTTTCCCTGGGTGATAACGGATATCACATTCATAATCATTGAGTAACTCCACCCAACGTTGTTGTCGCATAATGAGCTCCTTCTGATCGAAGATGTGCTGGAGACTCTTATGGTCCGTGTAAATCGTACACTTCGTGCCATACAAGTAGTGTCTCCAGATCTTTAAAGCAAACACAACAGCTCCAAGCTCCAAATCATGTGTTGTGTAATTCTTCTCGTGCACTTTCAATTGTCTGGACGCATAGGCTATCACTTTGTCTCTTTGCATTAAAACGCATCCAAGGCCCAAACGTGAAGCATCACAGTAAACAATGAAATCATTACTTCCCTCATGAACGGAAAGAATAGGTGCACTGCAGAGCTTTTCCTTCAACGACTGAAAAGCTTTCTCCTGCTTCTCCTCCATTCAAACTTCCTCTCCTTCTGGGTTAATAGCGTCAATGGCTGCTCTATTCTAGAGAAGTTCTCAATGAACCTCCGGTAATACCCAGCAAGCCCTAAGAATTGTCGCACTTCCGACGGAGTCTTCGGCGCTTCCCAATTCTTAATTGCTTCAATCTTGGACGGATCTACATGTATACCTTTCTCATTTATGACATGTCCGAGAAAATGAACTTCTCGAATCCAAAACTCACATTTAGAGAACTTGGCATACAACTTTTCTTCCTTCAGCAACTCCAAAATTAACCTCAAATGATGCTCATGATCTTCTTTGGTTCGTGAATAAATAAGTATATCGTCGATGAATACTATCACGAATTTGTCCAAATAGGGTTTGCATACCCTGTTCATGAGATCCATGAACACAGCTGGCGCATTAGTTAGACCAAAGGGCATGACTAGGAACTCATAATGGCCGTATCGTGTTCGAATGGCTGTCTTTGGAATGTCTTCGTCAGCAACCTTCAACTGATGATAGCCTGAACGCAGATCTATCTTCGAGTAGTAGCTGGATCCCTGAAGCTGGTCAAACAGATCATCAATCCTCGGCAAAGGATACCGATTCTTGATAGTTAACTTGTTCAGCTCCCTGTAATCTATGCACATCCTGAAGGATCCATCTTTCTTCTTCACAAATAGAACAGGCGCACCCCAAGGCGAATAACTCGGTCGAATGAAACCTTTGTCTAGTAGCTCTTGAAGCTGGTTCGACATTTCTTTCATTTCAGCACAAGGTACCAGATTGATTCGGAACTCGATCTGTCTCGCAGGGGGTAATCCAGGTAAGTCTTCAGGAAAAACTTCTGGATAATCACGAACAATAGGAATCTCCTCGATCTTCCTACATTCGGCCTTTGTATCCATCACGTTAACTAAGAATGCAGGATAACTTTTCCGCAATATCTTGAGCATCTTCATAACACTGACAACACTCGACACACGACTCGAACGATCTCCATGGATAACTATCGCTTCGGGTGGCACGGTAGTGCGGCCCAAGAAAAGGTTGGCACTGGCCCTTGCACTGGCAGTGCTTCCTAGATCGGAGCATCGGCACGGTAGTGCCGTCAGATGGCACGGTCGTGCCACACCTGGCAGTCATCAGATTTTTGCCACTTTCATCAGAAATGCATCAGATTTTTTCCATTTTCATCAGAATTTTCCTTTATGCTCTGTTTAAGACCTGAAAATATAAAAGTACCGGATTTGGCACCTAAACGTTGTGTTTTTGGTAAAAAACGCTTAAAACGGAAGTGTTTTGGGGTATAAAAACATGTATTATTTAACGTATATCAAACATCTCCACACTTGAACTTTGCTTGTCCTCAAGCAAACTTAAAATAAAATACGGAATCAAATCTGAGTATTCACAAGGTTCACTAATTTGTTTGGTGGTCAAATTGGTTTTCAAAAAGTCATCATCAAAGATTTAAAACAAACAAGCTATGTTAGATTTATGAAAGGATAATTATAAAGCAATGATTCAACTTTTGATTGATTAAGCATCCAAATCTTTATATTTCTCACAATGTTCACACACACTCGGTTAAATTTCTGAATCATACATATAACGTGTATGTAAAACACTCGATGCCTGGTCAATGAATCATGCAATATTATAACCTTGTCAAAAGATCTAATCTCCACCAATTAATATGTGAAAAGCATAAATCAAGAGGTCTTTGATGGGTTGTAATGATAGGCTATGGTTAAGGGTATGGAATAGATATTTGAAAGTGGCACGAAAGGTTAAAACTTGGCCAAAAAACTTGGTACTTTATTTTCTACAATTCTGAACACGTTGCTAAGCTATTGTGTAGGTCTTCAGAGTTTATTCTATTTATACATCAACTCTCTATTTTTCTTTCTTGATAGTCTTTCCTTAATTTTCCTAGAGAGTTTTGACAAACGGTTTTTTTTTTTGTTTTTTTTTTTCAATCAATCTAGAAAGCTTATGGCCAAATTTTTATCGAAAATAAGGGTAAATGATAAAAGGTTATATTTGGGTGAGTAGGCTTAGTATTTTAGGTAAGGTTAAGAAAAATACGGAAAATAGGCTCAACATGGCGAACTAATGGATAATGTTGGGTGCGAGATATAAACAAAGAAAAAAGGCTGACAAAGGGTTATCCTAATTGCCTCTATCATTTCTATGTAATTTCACACATTCATGGTTTTGAAAAGTATACAAATGACAAGTTCTAAATTACATAAAACATCCGGCTCACTCATTTTTCCGAAAAAACAAAGAAGCATTTGACAAGAAAGCTGTAAAGGCTAAAAAATATGCTCACGTAAACGGAAGGAATGGGTATAAATATAAAGATAAACATGCAAGCCTT
This sequence comes from Helianthus tuberosus, assembly GCA_030545235.1. NCBI lineage: Eukaryota > Viridiplantae > Streptophyta > Magnoliopsida > Asterales > Asteraceae > Helianthus > Helianthus tuberosus. The sequence goes on from CM060397.1 coordinate 100,066,555, forward strand.
TTCATTTTGTTTTATCACACTTTTTAGTTATCTTTTTCAAACATCAATTTGGCTTGTCGATTTTTATCACATTTGAGGCTTTCTAAAGAACACAAATTGACCATTTTTGTTTTATTTTTCAAAAATATATACAAAAAATGAGAACAATTAAGGACAAACAAAACCTTTTAAACCCCTCCCCACACTTGAACTTCACATTGTCCCCAATGTGAAATACATATTAGTTAAGCAATTATGAAGAGCTAAACTAATAATGTGAAAAGGGAAAAATGTACTCCCTCAGAGTTGGAGTTGACTTGTTTGAGTAGACTTTGATTTGAAGTCGTCTCAACTCTGTGTGCATTTCTTTATGACTCTGCCAATTATGTCACTCGCTAAAATACCATTTGATCAAAATGTTAGATAACCAAACCATATTCGTTATTCAAACAAAGCAAACATAGTACTTAAAACATTAAAAACAGACATAAAGTTTTAGAAATCCCAAACAAAGTACTGAAATAGAAATAAGATAAAACATTAGTTTCTGAACTGTTCTGCCCTACCTCCTTCTACTTCTCATCATCATCACCATCACGGTGGCATGTTCCAGATGAACCCGCCCCATACGTACCTGTGTTTCCAAATGGAAACTGTGGAGGGTTGTCGAAATGGCTGGGATATACGTTTTGTAGACCTCCGAAGATGTAGGAAAATCTTGCATACATTTCCTCCCGCATGGTGTGTTGAGATGCCCGCATAGCTAACTGGTCGGCCCTCATAGTGTCTTGAGAGACCCGCATATGCTGGAACTGTTGGTACAACTCAGGGTAGGAAGGTATACCTGGAGGCCAGTTTTGCTGGTGTTGATACTGATCCTGGTGCTCTTCATGATGTGGCTGATCATGTGGTGGTGGTTCTAGCACCTGATGCTCCTCCATGTTGACGTCCTCATCCTGTGGTGGTAGCGGTAGCGGATCCCATATTTCCCCATTTAGACCCCTCAGTCGCGGGCCATTGTCTGTATCCTCCACCAGACCCATCGCTTGTAAGGACCTCATATCTACATCTCCTCCTGCGTGAACCATCGTGAGACCGTTGACTACATCATCTGTCATAATACCCAAGTTGTATGCCAACTGAGTCACATATTCACCACCATGGATTTCACTGCTTGTAGTTCTCCCCGCACTGTTTACGAAAAATTCTGCCATTCTAGCTGCGAGGTTGACATGCACTCCAGTCACTAAGGAATATAAAAAAAGAAAATCCGGAGTGGGACAGTTCCCTGCACTGTCCATGCGCCCACAGATGGTGTGACTCATGACCTGATGAATGACCCTCAGAAGCGGGTCTCGTAGTCGTGAAGCTTTAGCTTTTCTAGCTTCATAAGGTGGTTCAACTGCCACTTTTGCCCAGAAGTTAGCCCGTTGCTGATCATTTTCAAACTTGTAGATATTGGTGAAAAGTTCTGAATTGATGTCTTCAGCTGAGTATATGCCCAATCTTCTTCCAAGTCTTGCAACTGAACACTTATGCCACTTTCTTCCCAACCTGAACTGTATTGTCTCCCTGTTTCTAAAGTCTGGATTTTCACTTCTTGTTTTTTCATAAGTGTATGAAGCGAAAAATTCCAACGTTAGCTCAAGATAAACGGGTCGTGCAATGTTGAACAACCTTGACATCAGATGTGACATCATGTCAGATAACCTTTCTTCTTGGTTTAGGGTTGTCAAAGTCTCCCAGTTGATCCGTCTTAGTTCACCGATTTGTCCCCGTCTATTCCATAAGGCTTGTAATCTTGCAATACAGGGCTGTTCTTTCGGTTTGTTTTCGCTAAACTGGAGGAATCTGTGATCCATCTACACACAGGAATATAACAAAATAAGAGCAGAATATAAAAATTTCATCGCCGCCACCGGAACAGGCTGTTTACAACATTCTGTTGTCGTTTCAGCAGTCGCACTGTCGTGCGTCTGGTGGCACTGCCGTGCCATTTCTAGTCGGTCAACAGGTTGTTTCCGGGAAATTATGTCGCACTGTCGTGCCGAATCGGCACTGCCGTGCGACTCGGCGTTGCAGCTTTGAATCGATGATCTGTATTTAATTTCCGACCGGCACTGTCATGCCGTTTCAATGGCGTGACCATGCGACAGCAAATCACATCCGAAAATAGTCTATTTTACTGATTTTAACATGTATCTTTCAAAATTTAACTTGTAATCAGTCAATGGACTTCGAATCAAACATCAGAACCATCGATTTAACACTAATCAGTCAAGAACAAGGGTTTATTTGTCTTTTATGAAGAAAACCCCAAAATTTCTTGATTCAAACATCAGATCTACATCAGAAACTAAGTTTAATCTGCAAAACAAGTAGGAAACATACCTTGGAAGATGATTGAAGCGAAATCTAGGCAAAAATTAGATGATTTTTAGGTGGAGGCGACCTGGAACTCCCATGCGGCGACTAGGGTTTCGTAAAAGTGATATGTTTTTACTGCATAATCGCTTAAATACCCTAGTTTTTACTGTTCAGATTTCGAGTCGCACGGTCGTGCGACTGGTGGCACTGCCGTGCCATCCCGGATCGCTTCCCTGGTTCGATCTGTGTTATCGGGTTGCACGGTAGTGCAGCGGTCGCACAGTAGTGCGATCCGCTGACCGTCCGATGCATGAGTACTTGATCAGTTTTGATTACGGAGTGCATGACCGTGCCGATTTGGCACGACCGTGCAACACCTGGGCCTTTTTGTGTTACTTTTCACAGTAAGCTTTTAACTCCGAATTTTCACCCAATTTTTCCATTTTTGCACTATTTCATATATTTTAACAATTAATCAACTTCAAATTTTCAAAAATCATGGATCAAGATCGTATGTACCTACGTTTAAAACCGAAAAATTAACGAATTACGAAATAAAAATTAAAAACTAATATTAACAAAATTACCCTTAGCGTGTGAAAGCACGCTCGCTAAATTTGTCAGCGAGTTGATAGCTAGACTCATTCTCCCCACACTTGTTTCAAGTGTTCGGGAGGTGGAGTTCGACAATTTCCTCCACCGGATCAATCGGTCCGTTGATGTAAAGTTTTAAACGATGATCGTTGACTTTGAAACTTACGCCGCTTGGATCCTCGATAGTTACGGCCCCGTACGAAAATATTTCCTTAACTTTGTATGGACCCATCCATCCATCGGGATTTTAGCTTCCCGGGGAATAAACGCAGTCTTGAGTTATATAACAAGACAAGATCCCCTATACGGAGATCCTTATGGTCTCTCAACCTCTTGTCATGAAATCTCTTGACTCGTTCCTTGTATCTGCTAGAACTTTCGTAGGCGTGGTTTCTTAGCTCCTCGAGCTCGTGAATTTGCAGAAAACGGGCTTCACCTCCGAGTTTTAAATCCATATTCACCGTCTTCAAGGCCCAGAATGCCCTATGCTCTAGCTCGACAGGTAGATGACATGCTTTTCCGTAAACCAACCTGAAGGGGTTGGTCCCGATAGGCGTCTTGAATGCTGTTCTAAAAGCCCATAGAGCGTCATCTAGCTTGTCTGACCAATCCTTGCGGTTGTTATTAATGGACCGCTCAAGGATTCTTTTTAGACCCCGATTCGTAACCTCCACTTGCCCGCTCGTTTGAGGATGATATGGTGTAGCCAATCTATGATGAACTCCATAATGGGACAAGGCTTGTTCTAACTGTGCATTACAAAAATGCGTTCCTCGGTCATTGATTAGTGCTTTTGGAGCACCAAATCGGGCAAATAAACCTTTTAAGAACCTCACAACTACCCTAGCGTCGTTTGTGGGCAAAGCTTAAGCTTCGGCCCATTTTGAGACATAGTTTACAGCAACTAGGGTGTATTTGTTACCTTGTGAGGCTGGAAATGGTCCCAATAAGTCGATACCCCATATATCAAAGACTTCACAGACTTGCATTGGATGTTGAGGCATTTCATTGGGTGCGGAGATATTTATCGCCCTCTGGAAAGCATCACATGCTCTAACCCATTCATGCGCATCACGAAAGATTGTGGGCCAGTAAAACCCAGAGTCTAACACTTTCTTTGCAGTGTAGTTTGCTCCATGATGACCTCTGGTTGGCCCCTCGTGACAATGACACAGAATGCTAGCTGCCTCTTCTCCAAATACACATCTTCGGATCACCTGATCGGCTCCGATTCTAAACAAGTATGGTTCGTCCCAAATGTAATACTTCAAATCTGCAAAGAACTTCCTCTTTTGCTGATATGACAATCCTTTAATAAGGATTCCACATGCGAGGTAGTTTGCAAAGTCGGCGAACCAAGGTGACTCGTCATTCATCTCGATACTTAAGAGAAATTCATGGGGGAAGTTGTCATTTATTGGCTCCTCCACTGAATTTTCAGAATTACCATGCTCAAGTCTCGAGAGATGGTTGGCTGCAACATTTAAAGCACCCTTTTTGTCTTGGATCTCAATGTCAAACTCTTGTAGTAACAAGATCCATCGAATAAGACGCGGTTTTGCGTCCTGTTTTCTAAAAAGCTATTTGATTGCTGCATGATCCGTATACACAATTATTTTGGACAAACACAAGGTACGACCTGAATTTGTCGAAAGCATATACCACTGCCAAAAGCTCTTTCTCTATAGTCGTATAATTTTCTTGAGCATCGTGTAGAGTCTTGCTGGCATAGTAAATAGGATGAAAATGCTTCTCCCTACGCTGCCCTAAGACTGCTCCTATTGCGTAATCACTGGCGTCACACATTATCTCAAATGGCAATGCCCAATCTGGTGCAACTAGAATAGGGGCTTCGACAAGCCTTTGTTTCAGCTGCTTGAAAGCATTCATGCATTCGTCTGAAAATACAAATGGAGCGTCTTTTTCTAACAAACGGGTTATAGGTCTTGTGATTTTTGAAAAGTCTTTTATGAATCTCCTATAGAACCCTGCATGACCCAGGAAACTTCTAATCGCTCTGACCGAGGTTGGGGGAGGAAGTTTAGAAATGATATCCACTTTTGCTGGAACGACTTCCAACCCGGCTTCAGAGATTTTGTGTCCAAGAACTACCCCTTCTTTCACCATGAAGTAGCATTTCTCCCAGTTAAGAACAAGATTAGTTTCCTCACATCTCATTAACATTCTTTTCAGATTTCCAAGACATTGATCGAAACAACTCTCGAAAACAGAGAAATCATCCATGAATACTTCCATGGAGTCTTCAATCATGTCATGGAAAATAGCTACCATGCAACGCTGAAATGTGGCTGGTGCATTACACAGTCCAAAAGGCATACGCCGGTAGGCGAATGTGCCAAAAGGACATGTGAAAGTAGTCTTCTCCTGGTCTTCAGGAGCAATAGGAATTTGAAAGTATCCAGAGAACCCATCCAGAAAACAGAAAAATGACTTCCCCAATAGACGTTCCAACATCTGGTCGATGAATGTAAGCGGGAAGTGGTCCTTACGGGTGGCATCGTTGAGCTTGCGGTAATCGATGTAAACTCGCCATCCGATGACGGTACGGGTAGGGGTAGGGGTAGGAATAATTTCATTCCTATCGTTTGGAACTACAGTAATACCACCTTTCTTGGGTACTACTTGCACTGGACTTACCCAAACAGAATCAGATATAGGATAAATCAGTCCTTCATCTAACAACTTAATTACTTCTTTCTTCACCACGTCTTGAATGTTAGGATCCAAGCACCTTTGATGCTGTGCACTAGGCTTGTAATTGTCTTCCATGAGAATCTTATGAGTACAAAATGAAGGGTTAATGCCTTTTATATCCATAATATTCCACGCCATGGCTTTCTTGTGGAGCGTTAGAACTTCGAGAAGCTGTCTCTTTTCTTCTTTTGCTAAAGATGCTGAAATGATGACTGGCAAGCGACACTCCTCATCTAGAAATGCATAGTCGAGATGCGGTGGGAGTTCTTTTAACTCCAACGATGGTGGGTCTTCAACCGAAGGTTTTGATTTTCTTCAACTTCACGGTCAATCTCCATAAATTGATCTGGACTTTGGGAACCATCTTCACCGATTTGAAAAACCGGCTGCTCAATTTCGTGGCCCTCCTGCGAAATGCCATCTTGGTTCTCACACAAAGAATGTGTATCCGTATCAATTTCTTCAATAGTGCCTTGGAAATGAGAGTTTACACAAGTATCGACTATGTCGACATAGTAAAGCATGTCATCGTGACTTTGCGGATGTTGCATTGATCTTTTAATATCAAAAGTCACGTGCTCGTCATTTACTCGGAGCGTGATTTGGCCTACTGCCACATCAACAATCGTCCTCGCAGTATTGAGGAACGGGCGTCCAAGTATTAATGGCACTTTTGAATCTTCGTCCAAGTCTAAAATAACAAAATCCACGGGGAAAACAAATTTATCGATCTTAACAAGCATGTTTTCTATGAATCCACGCGGATACTTGATTGAACGATCTGCAAGTCGAATGCTCATTCTAGTGGGTGAAGGTTCACCCAAATCTAACTTAGCAAAGACCTTATATGGCATAAGGTTTATGTCGGCTCCTAAATTGGCTAATGCGTGACTGACAGACATACTGCCAATGAGACACGGAAGAGTAAAACTGCCCGGATCTCCCATCTTTTCAGGTAGACGGTTTTGGAGAAGGGTTGAACAGTTTTCATTCATCAACACACAAGACAAGCTTTCGAGTTTCTGCTTGTTTGTGAGGATGTCTTTTAAGAACCTTGCGTATTTAGGCATTTGAGCCAACGCCTCAACAAATGGTATGTTTGTAGGATCGGGATTCGACCTAAACGAGTCGTTCAGAAGAGTTCTCGATCAATACGAAAGGCGGAATCAGGCGTATTGATGTTATAGCAGCTTGATTTGCAAGTAGAATCACTATAACTGTCGATTATATTGATTTGATAGTGTTTACAGATCGTACGACACTTCGGCAGCACTTCGTCTCTGGAATCAGAATGTTACAAATGAAGACCTAGACTCACCTATTTATAGGAATCTCCAGACCGCACGAACCAGTCCAGTCTAGACCGCACGAGTTGGCCAGAAAGCACGAACTGCCAGAAAGCACGAACTGCCAGAAAGCACAAACTGCCAGACCCCATGAAATTGTCACCTCGTGCGAGGTGGCCTAACCACTTCGTGAGGGGTGGCTGGTTCAGGTCTGTTTCCTGTTTCTTTCGTACAACGCGTCCTAGTCTATCTATTCTAGTTACATGACTCGATACAAGACGAAATCAACAGACATATGCACTAACAAACTCCCCCTTGGATGTTGACGAGTCTTCAGTGTATTGAGTCTTTAGTCTTGATCGGTCTTCTCGCTCTTTCCAAAGTATCTTTCTCTGTAAGCATCCTTCAATCTTTATCTTTCAATCTCTCTGCAGGCTTTGAATCGGAAACCTGACTTTAATCTGTATACATTTATGCAGAAAGTCCTCAGGAGTCGAAACCTAGCTCTTCCAAAGCTTTTACAGATTCAAAAACATCTCCTGGCTCTCCGTAGCAACAAGATCAGGAACCTGGTAACCTGCACAATTCTCTACCCAAAATTAAATTTCACAATTGTTAAGATTTAACAAATTTAGAAACCACTTGTAGATATTATTCAACATCAACAATAGTTATATCAAGTTCAAATTAATGACCTTGATTAACTAACAGTAAAATCAGCTTCAAAACATCACTTGTTTCATTTCTCATTTCAAACACACTCTCTCAAACCACTGTCGTTCATCATGTTTAGCACTTGGAATTTTGAAAATCAGCTTTTCAACCATCAGTTGTCGAAAATAAGATGAAATAATTTTTTTTTATTTTTCAAAATTTTATGCTAAAACACACTGAAAATCTTTTTGGATTTTGGGAAATAAACTATATACAGACATCTTTTTGTGAGTTTGTGTAAGAGGATCATATCAGTTTATGACAAATCACTAGTACCGTTGAGCTTTAAACACTTTAAGATCTAAACGATTCACTTAGATTGTCAGTATACTGATCCACTTAAATTTTCACATAAAGTTCAATTGTTTCGAAATACGAGATTAGTGTTTTAATGGACTTAACTTATTCACGTGTCCCACCTCAGAATATACTCCCGTATCCAGACTCCTATATTCAGTCTTACAGGTGAATGTACACTAATGATATCTGTAAATGGGTAATGCGAGACCATGAGAGCTCAGGTTAGAACTTCCGTTCAGACAAAGAGATGATGGCTCGACTTTTAGGTGTGTCCCGTTTGGGGATCTTTTCTTCAACAGCACATGATTAGCATTTTTCAATGTTTCATCATTTTTTATGCTGAGGGTGGGCTTTATGATTAAAGCAGTGCAGAGTATTATACGAGGGCTAGGCTATTGCTCCCGCAAAATCAGAAGTCCTGGTATAATACCCTAGATATCATCACGCACAAAGACCTAGTATGTCAGAAATAGAAAGCCCTTCAAACAAGATTTCAGGGGTTACGTATATATCCGAGAGATGTTCCCCACGTGATAAGAAAGTATTTGATATTCAGGTTTATATCTCGACAACAATCTACTAATCGTGTAAAAATCTACTAGCATATCATCAGTGAGACCGTTTATCACATTTTAACTTTCCAATTCTTTAGCGTACTGTGATTGTCTACTGATGTACTATCATTTCCTCTTTTTAACAACAAAACTCAATTTGATTTTTTGATGTTTTTGGTTTTTAGATTTTATCATGTTTTGGGATTTTTCAAATTTTCAAAATTTCAATTTTTTACTCCCCCTAAAATCAAAAATATGTTTCAATTTTTAATTTTCCGGGAAAATTTGAAAGTAAAAACAATAATCTGAACAAACAAAATGACAAACTGATGTGAATTGCTTCAATTCTCCATTCTCTTGGCTTAAACAATCAGAACTCTCCCTGACAACAAACTATTTTCCCATTATGATTTCAAAACACTTAAGTTTGTTTTAATCAAAATGGTTTTTCCGGAAAATTAGTTTAGTTGATTTCACACATCATGGGGATTCATTCATCACTTTGTTCTTTCAACCACTTGTAAAAACTATCACTTGAAGATTTTTCACAAAAACATTTTTCAAGAATGATGCCGATTCATGCTCCACGATTATCAACTTGGGAGCTCCGGCAAGTCAGGATTTTATTTTTTAAAGAATCTCACCCATGCCTGATCAATCATGGGTGAACCATCCTCATTTGGTTTAACAACTTTCGATTCGTAAAATTCTTTCACTCCCTTCACCTTCCCATCTACCATCTTACCAAAAATATGTAGCACTTTACCATTAAATGCTTTTTCAGCATCAAATTCTTTCTTATCAGAGAAGAATTGATCTGAAATCTCAATCTTACCAATTTCTGATTTCAAGTTTCCGTTTGACAATGGTGGAAAATTTTCATCATCCATTTTCGGAACGGAATTCTCATCCTTTAGCACAACAGGTGACTCCTCTGACTTTGACGAATCCAATTCATTGCCAAAAACAACCTCTGATTTCTTAACAACCCATTTATGTTTGTTTAAATTGGCTCTTCTTTTGTAAAAATGTTTCGAACTTTCACCAACTTCGAAAGTCGAATTTTTGAACTCCTTAAATTTTTCTATTGGTTGTTCCTTTTTATCAACACATTTCTCTTTCAATTTAGAGTTAGAAGAAACTCCCTGTTTTGTGTTGGTGGACTTTGGGCAATTCCAAGCAATATGTCCAACCTCTTGGCATCTGGACAGGTTCTTCTTTCAACTCTTGGTTCAGATTCGTTCAACATATTCATTTGCTTTTCGGCGAAAAACTCTTTGTTTGACTGTTTCCAGAAAGGTTTCTCCTTCTCCTCTTCAGAACTTGCTCCTGAAACAAATTTAGTTTTTGGTTTATAAATTTTCTCATTTTTATTATTTTCTGGTGGAATAAAACCTAAACCTTTCTTTTTGAAATTACTGTTATGGTTTGGTTTCTTTTGATAACCCGAACCAGAACTGTAACCATTTTTCTTGTTCAATCTTTGTTGAACTCTTGAAGTGTATTTTTTAGGTTTTTCAGTAAGATTTACATCTTTTATTTCAGAAATATTAATTTCTGTTAATTTGAAAACCTTGTTAATCATTTCAGTTTTAACACCTCTTATTGAAATTCTTCATCAGAATATAATTTGTCAGAATCATTCAAAGTATATGCTACTTTGAATGTTTCGTCATTCAAATTATTTTGTGATATCAGAAAATCTTTATTGTAAACCCTTTTGACCGGTGAACTCGAACTTCTGTCTGATGAAATCGAATTTTCAAATTTAGACTCTGACTTTGACTCTACAATCTTTCTCCAACACCTGATCGACCACTTTCTTAATTAACTCAGACTCATGATCAGTGTCAGACGCTGTGAAGGTGACATCAATATCATCTGGTAATCCATTGATAGACTTGGATTTCAGATTCAGATTGAGTGCTTCAGCCACCTTTTCAAAGTGTCGGGGGGGGGGGGGGGTATAGCCATCCCACATTGGATTTGGTACTCTGTTATAATTCAAACCAGTTTTCTTACCAGAATTTTCTTCATCTTCTGCATACTTATGAGCTGCAATGGTAGGATAAATGCGATCAATAACATACTCTGAACTTTGATAACTTCGAAGTAAAGTATTCACTCTTTCTGTTTCAATCGTCATCGCTGCCAATTCTTGTTTTAGCCCTGCAATAATCTCAATGTATTTGTTGATTGCAGTTTGCTTTTGAAGAACTGTTGCTTTCAGAAGATTCTTCACCTGAATATCCTCATCACTAGCTCCTTTGTACAAGTTCACTTTGCTGCTTAGAAGATCATATGATTCCTTTATGCTTCTCACATTATGCAATAAGTTCTCTTTGAGCTTCTCCAATTCAGCATACTTTGTATCTTTCTCGGCACAATTTTTGCAGGATTCTAAACACTTAGCACAAGGTTTTTCAACCTCTACAATCTTTTCAACTTCAACAATTTTTTCGACTTCAACTTATTTTTCCACTTCAACTATTTTTTCCACCATCTTTTCAATCACAATCGGTTCTTTCTCAACTTCTATCTTCACTTCACTCTCTTCAATCTCGACCTTCTCTGTCGATTTTTCTTCAACTTTTGCCTTATCAGCTTCTATCTTAACTTCACTCTTTTCTTCAGCATCCCTTCTTGCTTCCAATTCTCTCTTCAGTCTAGTAGCCCTTTTCTCTTTCAATATCTCGATTTTATCTGCAAAAAACAAATCAAAACTATAAGGATCCAATTGTTTTCTAGCTTTATTAATATACTCTTCCTCATCATCAGTGTTTTCATCACTTCCTGACGACTTAAAATCGGTTTTCTTCTAGGACTGTTCTTAGATTTGATTGATTCTTCTTCCGAGGTTGAATCTTCAAAGATTCGAGCAACAAATGCTTTAGAAACTGAAGGTCTAGAAGGATCATAATTATCCCAATTGAAATCTTTCGGAATCCTTTCATCTTCTTGGTCTAACAGACCAAAACAAGCTTTACCCTTTGATTCTTCAATCGAAATAGCACGTGAGTGTGAAGATTGTTGTTGATATGGTTGTTGAGCAACCTGATGATAAATTGCTTTTCTATGATAATCGTTGTTTCCGAAAGGATCTTGTCTTCCGGTTGATTCTCTGTTTGTACATTCTCGTTTAAAATGCCCTTTTTTCTCGGCAACGAAAACAAGTAACCTTCGATTTGTCAAAACCTAGCTGAGATGTTGTAGCTTCACGAAGATCATCTCTTCCGGTGATCTGTTTGAACTTTTCTGCTCTTCTCAAAACATTAGCTGAACACCACTTGATGTCCATCAACTCAAGTTCTTCAGAATCAATCTGATCATAATCCTCTTTAGTAAGCATCGGATTTCCGATTCGTCCAGCAACTAAGCTTTCATACGACTCTAACACAGTGACAAGAGATGCCATGTGTTGCTTCGCAATATCTGGAGAAAAATTTTGACCATTTTGAATATGCAATACAACATTGCATTGCAATACTTGACCGGTAACATTTGTTGAACTTTGTTGTTGAGAACTCGGTGTCGAGAAATTTGGTTCAAAACTTGAATAAGTCGAAGAATATCCACTGCTCTGATTTGTATTACTTCCATTTGTTCCGGAAGAATTTTCAACACTGAACGCAGTTTGAATCTTCGGACTAGGAGTATTCTCAATCTTGTTTTCTCTGTAGTACAGACTAACATCCTGTTGAGCACCCGGACTTCTCATTGTAGCAGTTTTTCGAATTAATAGCTCATGTTCTTCCAACTTCTGGATAAACATACTCAAATTCATGTCTTTAAATTGTCGGTTATGCTTTAAAATCAACAGATATGTTCCCCATTCATTCTGCGGTAGAGCATCGGCTAGCTTATCAACCCATTCTTCATCTTCTTTCTTGATGTCCAATCTTTTCATCTCCATGACTAGATGACAATATCTCTCGATAATCTTCCTAGTCGTCTCACCTTCAAAAGCTGTAAACATATCAAACGATTTCTTCAGTAATGCACGTTTATTTTTTATCATATCGGCACTACCCTTAAACTTTTTAATCAACGCTTTCCAGATTGATCTAGCAGTTCCCTCATGTTGAAGCAAAACGAAAATATATTCTTTTACCGCTTGTTGGAGAATGCTAATCATCATTTTCTCACTTGTGTATTTTAATTTTTCATCCGGTAAAAACTGACTTAATTGTTTTTCATTTCCAAGTTCATCTTTTGGTAAAGTATAATTTTTCTCTAAAGAAACCCATGCATCAAACTTGTTTGCTTGTACCCAGTTTTCAAAACGGTCTTGCCACCCTTTAAAATCCTCAATGTACATAAGCGTTGGAGGCTTTTGGAAAGTTCCTGTTTCATTCTCGATACCGACAGTTTCGGCAACGGTAACTGGAGTAACCGGGGCAGTAGCAAACGCATTGTAAAATTTGTTTTCCATGTTTCGGTCAAAAGGTATACAAAAATACAACGTTTAAGCGAGCTGGAGTTTCAAACGAGCTGAGATCAAACGATATGGTAACTCTAGGTCACGTCGAATGGTCTGGTGTATTTTTCACGCGATCTGAAAGTCTTTTTTCAAATGTCCGACAAGTGTTTTACTTCACATGCAAATGTATTGGGCTGATGAACAATTATTAATTCAATGTTTCAATGAGACGACAACATTAATGGGTCTCAGTTCACCTTTTCACGTGACTACTTAAAGACAATTGGACCGAATAATAGGCAATTAATTCTATTGGGCCGAGAAAAGTATTGGGTTGTTTTTAGTGAAATTTATAATGATTGGGCCGAGATATTCACTGATTGTTGTAATAAAACCAAACGACCAGGTACAGCTTTCGAACGATCTGGGGATTTTCAAACGACTTGGTTCAAACCGTACGACCTGGACCACCTCCAAACGACCTGGAATTCAACTTCACACGACTTGGACTAATCTCACACGACCTGGATCAATCTCACACGACCTGGATCACCTCGCACGACCTGGATCATAATTTCAAACGACCTGACTTGATTTCGAACGATCTGAGGATGTTTTGAATGATCTGAAAGTGTTTTTTACGCGATTTGGACAGAAATTCACACCGTTTGAGAATTCTAAGTCCAAAAGTTCATCATTTTGTAAATTTTCATAAGTTTTTAGGTTGATTTTACGGTCAAATTTGTTCAAAGATTGTTCAAAACAGTGTTTTACGTGTTATTTGTCAAAATCAGGTCATTTTAGCCAAGAATCCATGGTTAATTTTGAGAAAAAACATGTAGAAAGTGAGTATAAAGAAGTTGTTTTTGAAGAAATCAAGCTGAAATGGTATGAACTCTTCCTCCTGAGCTTTGATACCACTTGTAGGATCAGGATTCGACCTAAACGAGTCGTTCAGAAGAGTTCTTGATCAATACTAAAGGCGGAATCAAACGTATTGATGTTATAGCAGCTTGATTTGCAAGTAGAATCACTATAACTGTCGATTATATTGATTTAATAGTGTTTACAGATCGTATGACACTTCGGCAGCACTTCGTCTCCGGAATCAGAATGTTACAAATGAAGACCTAGACTCACCTATTTATAGGAATCGCCAGACTGCACGAACCAGTCCAGTCCAGACTGCACGAGCTGGCCAGAAAGCACGAACTGCCAGACCCCATGAAATTGTCACCTCGTGCGAGGTGGCCTAACCACTTCGTGAGGGGTGGCTAGTTCAGGTCTGTTTCCCGTTCCTTTCGTTCAACGCGTCCTAGTCTATCTATTCTAGTTACATGACTCGATACAAGACAAAATCAACAGACATATGCACTAACAATGTTTATGTGTAATTGTTTAAACATTTCTAAAAACTTACCATGTTGTTCATCGTTCTTTTGCTTCTTCAGTCTGCTCGGATATGGAATAGGAGGAATGAATTCTTTAACTGGCTCCTCGAACTGTGATGTACTTACTGGGACTCGCCTAGCTTGCACCTCATCTGAAGCGTCAGTTTGGACCGTCTCAGTGATCGGTGGTGAGTCCGATTTGTCAAGTCCCATGGCTTTACCACTCCTCGTCATTACTGCATTAACGTGCCCTCTCGGGTTTGGTTCTGTGTTTCCTGGAAGACTACCTTGTGGTCTTTCAGACAACATTTTGGTCAATTGGCTGACTTGATTCTCTATGGTCTGTATTGAAGCCTTCTGGCTCTGCATTTCCCCTTCTTGTGCCATGAAACGCTCCTCATGCTCCTGGTATCGCTTTTCAAATATTTGATTGGCATTGTTGGAGTTGTTTAACAGCTGCGCCATCATCTCTTCTACTTTTGAGTTGTTTTGAAAGGTTTGAGGCTGGGAAGTGCTTCCTGAACCTAAATTATTGTAACGTGGCTAAAAGGTTTGCCCTGATGGCTGAAAAGATTGCCCCTGGGGCTGAAAGGATTGCCCCTTAGGTTGTTGTGATGCGGGAGTGCGTTGAGCAAATCGAGTGGGTTTTGGTTATTCGAATTGGCTTTCCACCCGAAGTTTGGGTGATTCCTCCAACCCGGATTGTACGTGTTGCTATAGGGGTTATTTTGGGGCCTAATTTGATTGCCCAAATAGTCCACCTCTTCGTGGCCTGTAAACATAACACCCTGCTCACATATACCTGGCTCGTGTGACACTCCACACAGCTCACATGATGATTGTAATTTTGAAACGTTCTGAGCTTGATCAAACCTTGCTGCCAAAGCTCCAATCTGTGCTGCAAGAGCCGTATATGTATCTACTTGATGAACTCCAGGAATAGATAAATCTTTACTTCGTACTCCACTATGACGCGAACTCGACTTCAAGGTAGTTTTTTCTATGATTGCATAGGCTTCGTTGGGCGTTTTTGTTCCAAGATCGTCTCCTGCATGAACATCCAAACGTTCTTGTGAGTTGTAGCTGAGTCCTTGGTAGAAGTTCAATACAAGTTGTCTTTTGGACAACCCATGATGTAGAACATCGATCAAAAGATCTTTGAACCTCTCCTAAGCTGCGTGTAGAGATTCTCCTTCATCCTGCTTGAATGTCATAATACGATTCTTAAGCTTAGCTGTCTTTTCTGGCGGAAAGTATTTTTGCATAAAAAGATCTGCCATCTCGTTCCAAGTCGTGATGGATCCTGTTGGAAGTGACCAAAGCCAAGATCGGGTTTTGTCTCGCAAAGAGAATGGAAAGAGTCGCAAATGAATTGCGTCTTCAGAAACGTCTCTAATTTTGAAGGTCGAGCACACCTCGAGAAATGAAGCGATGTGCCGACCTGGATCTTCGTGATCCTTCCCATCAAACTGCACAGAATTTTGTAACATGTTAATGATACTGGATTTAATTTCAAAACTCGGTGCTGCTATCGTAGGTCGTGCAATGCTCGGTAGCAAGCCCTCTCCTCCTGGACGGCCGATCTCATTCAAAGGCTGGTCGTCTTCTGCCATAATGCTTCCTATGTCGTCCTTCGAACTCTAGCTGTCAGAAAGTATCACTGGTTCGTCGATTGCGGCCGCAATCCTTTGTGCAACGACAAGTGATCTTTCGCGAAGCTGCCTACTTCTTCTAAGGTTATTTACTGGTTCGTTGGCTAGCTCATCGTTAGCGGGTGCAGGGGGCGTGGACATTAGCCTGCACGTGGAAAGGAAGGCATTATACAGAAAAAAGAACATAATAATAATATCAGAAATAATTAATAATAATGATAAAACATAATATACAAATATATAAGTAACGAAACAAATTTAATTAAATATTTACTGGATTATTTACTTATTTACATCCGAAAGCTGTTTTTGGCTGTTTACCAGAAATTCTGATGACGAACATCAGAATTCTGAGGAAACTTTTTAGTTAGTTTTTTTTACATATATCAGAAAATCTAATATATCTAATAAAATTCTGATAGGATTTGATAAAATCTGATGAAAGTTTTTGTTCCATCATAATTTCTGATAAATCCATCATAATTACCAGAAAACCTGGTAAATTCATCAGAAATGAAAATTGTTGTTTTTCGAATGTCTAATGGGTTTATCAGAATCCATCAGAAAATCTGATAAATTCATAGGAATTCATCAAAAAATCTGATGATTTTATCAGAAAGGTTATATTTTATGTTATGGAATAAATAAACAAATGAGTACAATAATAAAATTAAAAAGCGGTTAATTTCAATAATTGAATGGACAGAAGTGAAAGAATGAAAAACTGAACGTAAATAAATAAATAAATGTAAGTAAATGAAGAAATGAAATATAATGAATAAGGGGTTCGACGCGCGAACTCGTACAAAAATATAAATGAAATAAACATAATTAAAATAACTGAATTGAAATAAATGAAATGCTGAATTAGAAATACTGAAAGGAAATACATAAATAAATGAAGTACAGAAATAAAATGACTGAATTTAAAATAAATGAAATAAATAAATGAAAGTAAATGGTTCGATTCCTAACACAATACTGAATTAAATAAAATGAAATACATGTTCGTCGAATAATAAAATGGTTAATATGTTAGTGAGTTAGTAAAGTCAGTTGGTTAGTAAAACAGAAAAAAGAAAAGTTAGTAAAAAGTTAGTCCTAGTAGGCGTACCAGGCTAGGTGTTCACAAGTTAGTAAATCAAAGGAAATAAATAGATATAAAATGTACAAGTATTAACAGTTATTAACAGTTTGTACACCGGTAAGATATTAACTCAGATTGTTCCATTAATTTCGCTTTGTTCCCCGGCAACGGCGCCAAAAAACTTGATGTGAGCGCGACTATACACATTTATTTACAGTATTTACAATCGCACCCGGCGTAACTTGGTGTTTTAAATTTATAAAAATGGTTTATACCTTAACATTAAAACACACACAACAAAGGACAAGTGTATCCCGTCATATATGTAGCAAAGTATTGATAAGAGCCAGATATCGATCCATGGAACACGGGCGTTATAATGTACTAAATCTTTGTCAGTATTTTACCAGATAAAAGGATAAGTGAATGATTGCTTAACTAAATTATCTAAATTACAACTAAAATAAAAATATACTATTATCTTGTTTCACAAACAACCTAAATATGTTATCTATCAGATATGTTACAAAAGCACTTAATCAATTTTCCAATTTCGAGACAGCTAGTTACCGGGTCTGGATTTCTAGCATTATGATTCTTCGGAAAGTTAACGCGATGGTCACACGTTAACCACCTAAAATCATTCATTAGCGATCTATTGATATTCATTCATGCGAACCTTTAAAGATAGGTTATATACCGGGTCTGGATTCCTAACCTCACTTATCAAAGAAAGCAATACCGATGGTCACAATACAGCCACGAGGATAAGCAATTATGTAGATCATATAACAAACAGTTTCACCTTTACAAGTCTTGAACACAAATCTACCATGTCAGCAATTTAAGACCAAAACTACTAAACAAGGATCATAAACCGCATTCAAGAACATGTAATCAACACCATATAATTCGTTAGAACCCTTACGTGCAAGAAAGTATTCTTAATCAAAATAAGATATATCTTGTATAAAACCAATACCCTGGTCCGGTTTCATGGTGTAAACAAAGTCTACAAACAAGTGATTAATCAAGAAATAGTTACCATCCCACTAACCACAGATTTATTATCCAAGATAATCAAACATAATCAAGAACTCAACATCAATGAAACATTCATTATATAATCATGAAGATTCAACAAGAAAAAGCACCAAGTTTCATACAAACAAGATTACAACATAAAGATTATTCAAGAAACAAGTTCATTGCTACTATTACATAAGCTTCATTAAAACATAAACTAACATCAGCTCATAACTTGCAAAATGATCAGAATACATGTTTAAGAACAAGGAATCGAACCATAAACAAACAAGGAATTGATGGGTTGGATCGGTTATGCTTCCACGCGATCTTTAAGCTTCAAATGGGTCTGATCAGGACTGCTTCGGAACCCAGAAATCGCCCAGAAACATGGAGAAAAACCCAACATTTGAACCAGTAGCGAATGCTGCTATTTATAGGAGATTTTCTCATCGGCACGGTCGTGCCATGGGTCGCACGGTCGTGCCACAGGTGTTGTCAGGTGACGTCAGTTTCTCCGATCCCAAGTTAGCCAAGTGGACTAGTGGACAAGTTGCTTGGGTCAGCAGATCGGCACGGTAGTGCCGCATCATCAGATTGGTGATCAGAAATGTTGGTCTTGCCTTGGCACATTCATGCTTCGGGTGGCACGGTAGTGCGGCCCAAGAAAAGGTTGGCACTGGCCCTTGCACTGGCAGTGCTTCCTAGATCGGAGCATCGGCACGATAGTGCTGTCAGATGGCACGGTCGTGCCACACCTGGCAGTCATCAGATTTTTGCCACTTTCATCAGAAATGCATCGGATTTTGTCCGTTTTCATCAGAATTTTCCTTTATGCTCTGTTTAAGACCTGAAAATATAAAAGTACCAGATTTGGCACCTAAACGTTGTGTTTTTGGTCAAAAACGCTTAAAACAGAAGTGTTTTGGGGTATAAAAACATGTATAATTTAAGGTATATCACTTTGGTTCTTTTGGAAACAAATTTTACAATTCACCATATTTGTCGCTGCAACAACACTCAAATCCAAACATTGTTTGATGGGTGCGTTGACTTTTTGGAGGAAGAAAGGAGTGTCAACACAAAGTCAAATAAGAAACACCCCTTCTCTCTTAGTGGGGGTTGTTTTTCAAAGTATTGAATTGAAGATTGAGTGAAACGACGACAACTTGAAGAGAGAGAATGATAAAAAAACGACGTACTAAGTTTACTTTATCGAATCAGATTCTTTATTTACGAAACAATAGAGTTTTTCTACTTTATTAAAGTTATAATACCTTATCAATTATAAGCAACATATCCGTACGGAACCGTAAAAAATACACCAACCCTATCGGTATTTAAATACCATCGCCATACCATAAATACCCAATCTGTCGTGTTTCCTTCACACATGTTTCCCCACCGTTCGACATTAAGTTATAATTATACTCCATTTAATTCATGTTTTCTTATTAAAGAGATGCATCAATTCATGAACCAACAGGCGTATATGACCATTTCAAAGAGAAACGACATTGTTCAAGAAAGGATGTACCGGCTAAGATGAGGCGTGTCCCTTGTTTCATTTTGTGACTTTGACATGCAGTTTTTTTTTGAGACTTTCGTAAAGTCGAATTAGAGAATCAATTCAAATTATCGTGGATGACAAACCCGCGAACGATGTGGCGAGTGGATGATCTCGGTCGGATGATGAGTCGGTGTCTTTGAGATCGTATCATATGACGCGAATTTTGCGGAGGTTTTTTCCGGTGAGTTCTAGTTTATGTTATTGTTTGGTTTTGACGGTGGTGTTTCAGAGTTGTTTGCTTGCGATATAACCTATTGTGTAAAAGTAATCTTATTTGATGTTGAAGGATAAACATATAACCTATTGTGTAAAAGTAATCTTATTTGATGTTGAAGGATAAACAAAGAAAGCCTGGAACAAAAGAGCAGGGAGGAAAAGAATGATGTTCATGGTTTTTGTTATATGTGTGCGGAAAAGAGAAAACGGTTAAACACACAAAGTTGAAACGGTGAAACCTCTTAAGTTGAATGAAGCGGTGCCTTGCTATGAAAAGACGCGACGGTGCGTTAAACGCAACTTAAGTTGCTAATTGTATGGTTATATAATCTGCAACCTTCCCAGTGTCTTGTAGCTTCTTTTTCTGGTTCAACTCCCTTTCATAGGTCAGGAGTCTACCATGAAGCTAGGTCAGGGTAAGATCTTTGAACCCAACTGAGTTTCTGGTTACAAAAGCAATTGTGTCCCATTTTTCAGGAAGTGACCTAAGAAACCTACTATTTTGAGTTGATTTAGAAAATTCAACATTAACTAGTTTCAGTTCACTTATGAGACAGCTAAAACGTTCAAACTGTTGTGTTAATGATTCACCCTTAGTGTGACAAAAGGTTTCATACTGTTGATTCAAAACCTCCTTGTTATTTTCAATTACTTCTTCAGTCCCACCAAACTGTTCCTTAAGTGCATCCCACAATTCCTTGGCACTGTTATAGTGTAACAGCCCAGCATAAATTTCATTTGGTAGTACAGATGCAACGATGCTAAATGCCTTGGCATCCAGTTCAATTTTTTGAAAATCCTGGTCAGAATAGTTTTCAACTTTCTTAGGTACAAGAACTTTTAGATCCTCAGCACTCGGCACCATTGGAACATGTGGTCCAAAGACAACCGACCTCCAACACCCTGTGTTTTGTTGGGCTAAGATATGACCCATCCTACGCTGCCAGATGTTATACTCAGATCTGACCAACATAGGTGGTTTGAAGAGTGAACCAGTGTTATTAGTGTTGTCCTGTGATTGTGACGCCATTCTGGTTGTTTTACAGGTACTGAATAATCAACTTTTATACGTGATTATACCTTACTCTGTTTTCAACTAAAAACGAACAATCGAAAGTATCAACGAAATTGAGCTGAACTTTTACGTCAAAATGATTGTTAGATCAAATTTGACTGTCCTCGCTCTGATACCAATTGTTAGGATCTGAGTTTCTTAGATTGTGTTTGTTTAATTAGAATGAAGATGAAACAGAGATGAATTGCAGCAGAATTATGAAATAAACTTTGAACACACAATCAATGGAAGAAAAGTTTAAGCAAACATGTTTATCATTTAATCGAATGATTGTATTTGATTACAATAAACAAATAAAATGCATGCATGCACAGACTCCCCCTCAGCCTGAGCTCACTGATTGTTCGTACATAAATGACTTAGAAGAGAGAAGTTAACAGAACAGTATAGGGTACTGTTCTATTTATAGTACAACACAACCACTGAGCATCTTCGGCTAACGTCACCATGAAAGTGGCATCTAACTTCCTAACAAACTACAACCACTGATCTATACAACCACTGATTACTAAACTACTGATTACATATAATGCATAAGTAAACCACAAGATTCTTCATCCCACTGTTGTAGGCTACGCACTGATGTTGAGCATCAGTGCTTTCTTCAAAGGATGATCAGTTCTTTGGAGGAGCAGTGCTTTGGTCTTTGTCAGTGCTTGGGACACATCAGTAGATTGAGCTTTTGTACTTTAATCTTCATCAGTGCTTTGGCTTGTCAGTTGTTGTAACATAGCAGAGCTTATAGTCTATCAGTTGTTAGGGCCACTGTCAAGGGGAAAGACTATGTGCAGACACTGTTTATGATGATCCACTGATTTGAACCAGTTTTGGCTTTATCAATTGTTCCTTTGTAGGGTTTAATCCCAATAATTCACCTCTGATCCGTTTTGGTTCCCCACCAGATCTGGTGAGTGGTTCTGGTCCTTCCCGCGGACCTGCTTTCAGGTCGCCACCTTCTGCGGGCGTTAGCGAGAGGGCAAAGGGAAAACAGGTGATGGCCCCTATGGCTGTTGGAAGCATGCTAGAGTCGAGGTCAAAGGTGACTCAGATTTGGGTGCCAAAGGTGACAACAACTGATGTTAGCGACCCTGATTATTATTGCATGGGCACAACAGGTGGTTCATATGCGCGCGGATTTTCGTGGGCGTCAGACTGCGACTCTGATTTAGATGCGCCATGGTGAACGCTAATGTAGCGTTCGCAGGATTGCCCCGGGATGTGTAATGGTTGTGTTTTGTCTTGTTAGTATGCATCGTATGCTTGTGTTTGGTGTGTTCTAGAAACTGGTTTTATGCCTCGCCCGTGTTGCGGGGCGTTAAACCGAATATTTCTCGGTTTGGTAACATGTAGGCCCGTTTTTTCAGTTACTTGTTGTGACATTTGTGGACATCCCAATAAAAAAACATTTATCGACAAATGAGAATTGTTATCGATAAGCACTGCCGAGGCTCGATACGCAATCAGACATTGATTATATGACTACGAGGATGTGGATTAATTAATTTGATGCATTAACAGGTAATTTAGAGTTAAAATGCTTTTTGCACTTGAAGAACATCTTAGACGATTCGTTTTTTGAATATCGAAACCCAAATGTTATACGACTAACAAAACAAAGTCTTTTGTGCCATGAATGATTCCGGAGGCATGATTTAGCTTGAACATGATCATTAGTAAGTAGCGCAGGAGCATTGAAGGCTTAACACATAGCTAACACATTAAACGAAGCAGTTTCCGGTTAACGAATTGCCTTCATTTTAAACACTGTATCATCCAAACATGTATTGTATCATCCGTCAAGCCTAAAAAGACTTCTAAAACATTTATTCAATATGTTTTAAGCAAAACGTGAAAGCATTCGGGTTTTCACAAACGTATGGCCAGTTTGTTTAAAAAACACAAACATTATACGAAAACCTCTCGTTTTGTGACTGTTTACCGAATTAGAAAGAGCGTTTAAGCTAGTTTTTATCCACAACACAAAGTATCTCTGAAATTCTATCTAAAATGTAGAAAATAATGAAGTTTGAAAGTGAACAAGGCCACATGGCCCTCCCCTGGTTCCGATCGGAACATATAAGCTCACAAGCACCTTCCTTTCTTCATTTTTAAGCTTCCATTTCACAATCACACCCATTTCAGTTCTACCATATATTGTTCCAGCCATTTTCAAAGAAAAACTCAAGGTAACAAATTTCTCTTCAAGTGAATTATGATGACTTTTTATGATAAAAAGTGTTTTTAACAAAAAGAAAGAGGTTTTGATCATTATAATTTCGACACAAATATAATTACTCAGAACTATTATTTAAATTCGGAACCAACATAATCTGTTTAAACAAACACGTATAATCTGCTTAAATTCAGAACCCATTTGTAATCCACAGAAACTTGGACTCCTAGTGTAACTGGCCTCACAAGAAAACTCGGAATAAGCATGCATAATCTCAAGACTCACCTTAATTCCACACAAACTCGGAACATACACAACCTCCGAATAATACATGATAAACTCGGAAATTTATCATATTTTTATGTATACTAGGTTAGAACCCGTGTACTACCGGGTTGAATAAATGTAATTTTATATATTAAATAATAAAAAGTTATATCTTTATTAACCCCGTATATTGTACGTGTTAAATAAATGTAATTTTATATATCAAATAATAAAAAAAATTATATCTTTAAAAACCATGTGTAATACACAGATTAAATAAATGTAATTTTGTATACTAAATACTAAAAACGTTGTATCTTTAAAAAAAACCCGTGTATAATCGGGTTGAATAAATCTGCCAAATAATACAAAAATTACATATTTAAAAACCTCGTATATTACACGTGTTGAATAGATCTAAAAAAGAGTTGTATCTTTAAAAACCGTGTGTATTACACAGATTAAATAAATGTAATTTTGTATATTAAATACTAAAAACGTCGTATATTTAAAAAACCCATGTATAGTCGGGTTGAAAAATCTACCAAATAAAAAAAATATATCCTTAAAAAACCCTGTGTATTACACGTGTTGAATAAATATAATTTTGTATACCAAATAATTAAAAAAGTTATATTTTAATAAATTAGGGTAACATTTAATATTAATTTATTATTTATATATTTAATATAAGATAACTAGGAAAGAGATGTATTTGTTTTAAAAAATATATTAAATTAATAATTTAGATTTGAGGATAATATTTTATTAAAGTATAATAAGATTTAATATTACTTTATTATTTATTTAATTTAATTAACATAAGATAAGTATAGATTTGAGGATACCTTCAATGAATGACACGTGTCCAAAAATTAGTTTCTTTTATTATAGTAGACTAGCGGTAAGACCCGTGTGCAAACACGGGTCGTTTCTTAGAAAACCATGCATAACAAATATAAATGATGAATATAGTTATATTTATATAGACTTATAAATAAATTAAATAAATAAGTCAGTCGGTAAGTACTTAAAGTTTAGAGTATAAAAAATATAAAAATATACAATTTATTAATATTTTGTAAACGAAATAACATTTGCATTCAAACATTGTTAGGATCTGAGTCTTGTTTTTCTGCCATAAGTGTCTGAAGAACCATTTTCATGATGTATTCTTCTTGAGCGTTGTCTTCTTTTGTTAATTCATCCATCTGCTTTTGTTTCCTTCTTTGATAAAGTATGGTAGCATGTGAAGCAGTGGGTCTCCTGATTGGCAATTTTTGTTGTTTGACTGAAACCACTGCTTCCGGATAATCAGGCTTTTTAGGAGCAGCGGGATCTCTCTTCCTTAACTCTTCCAACCTTTTGTAAGTAGCTAACACCTTTTCTTCTGACCACCTTGTAACCTAGTTCCTTGAACCATAATCAGCAGTTATCAGCTCTTCTTTCATTCTTTTCAGTTTCAAGGCCCTTTCTGGTACATTTTTCTTGTAATTGGCCCAGACTGGAGGAGTTTGCTTTACCTTGTCTTGAATCATCTTTTTTTTGAATTCTGGCTATCTCCTCTTGCAGTTCACTGATGGTCCATTCTTTGTATTGATACCTTTCTACCCTATACTTCTTGTATGCCATGATGTATTCAAGGTAGTCATTTCTTATGCTTTCATCATCTTTTTCTGATAATTTCTGACAAAGGTCTTTTGAGAACTGCTCTAAAGTTATAACTTTGGTGAGCAGGTATTGCAAATTTCTTTGAATCTCTTTGTCAGACTTTCCCACTGTGTTTCTTTTAGATATATCCTCTGCTTGTTGGGCCTTTATTTTGAGATATTCTTCTATATTTCTTGGCAAAGGATAACCTTGAACAGATGGGAAGTTTTAGGCTTAGGTTGAGATCTTTTTTCCATTTGCTGTGAGGAAGTAGCAGCAGTGGTTTCAGGTGACTTTTGTGTTGTCACAGGTGTTACCTCTGGGATCTCATCTTCCAGAGTCACATTTTTGGTGGGTTTGGGGGGCTTTTGGATAGTTTTCTTTTCGGTCTTTTTGGTGATTTTTGGTGTGGGTTTCACAGCAGGGGTTGTGCTGCTATGATCACCAGGAGCAGTGGGCTCAATAGTGAGGAGCAGTTGTTGCTGCTAAATTCTGCTCAGGTACATCTGTTTGTGTTTTTGAAGGTTTTGACTGTCACACCCTCAAATTACCACTTAGGGAGTGTCCCTGCTAGGTGTGTGACCACTAGTAATGAGCCACCAATTACATTGAATCCATAAGTTTAAAATAAAGTTTCATCATTTAATAGTAATAGAATCCAAACATAAGTAATTCAAAAACCATCTAGTTCAGCGGAAGCGTTATCGTGACATAATGTAAATACTTTCCAAATAACCATAGTAAATAAGTATTTGATAAATAAACCCATCAACGCAACCATGACCACTCACGCCCTCCAGCCAGCAAGTTTCCAAACCAAGATACCTAACGACCTGCGAGCATGTAACAAGTGTATCAGACAAAGCTGGCGAGTTCACAGTTTAAGAAAACGTTTTGTTACCAGTTGTATGTAAAACAGTTCACTGACAAATGCAAGTAATATTGTTAATATCTCATTTCCGAACAAGACGGCTCCTGAAATACATGACTGCCCTTCCCACGTACTCCTATCTAGTACTGGGCCCCGACTGGGTCATTAGTTCACATCCGTCCTATCTAGGAGCGGTGTGAGGGTGCCAAACCTAAGTAGCGCTACCAACTAATACCCGTTACCCTCCAGGTAACATAATAAGGGACTTACGAGAATGATAGGTGAGAATATTAACCAATACACCCGTTTTTACCCAAACCACTGACTGTCCCCAACCACTGGGACGCATGCTCGAATGTAGTGAACTCACCTTGGTTTGCTCGGTAAGACTAGTTACTTGTTTAACAGTCGGTCACAAACGCCCTAACACAGTTACCGACAACAATCAGTTTTGGATGCACATACACTAGATATTTCAGGCACATTAACGCACATACTCCCTAATCACATATCACGCAATCCCATGCATATGTAACACATATATTATCATACGTACTGTAACCGTTGACCATTCAATGAAATCAGCGACATACATCATAATATCATATATTCCTAAACCCTTGCTAATCATGTTCAATAGTCAGTTAATAGTATATGAATTTTTGTGTTCACAAAAGAC
The DNA here is from genome assembly GCA_030545235.1 of Helianthus tuberosus. Taxonomy (NCBI): domain Eukaryota; kingdom Viridiplantae; phylum Streptophyta; class Magnoliopsida; order Asterales; family Asteraceae; genus Helianthus; species Helianthus tuberosus. The sequence continues at coordinate 100,093,141 of CM060397.1, forward strand.
CTATTATCATGCAAATCAAATAACCCACATTGTCAAAAGTTGCGGCCCACCATTCAATGTATAACAGACTTTTTACTTTGACCTAAAAGAGATGCATGCATGTTATAATGTGTAGACCATCAACATCACAACCATGTAAATACATGTGCAGCCCACTAAGCTCAAACTTTGAGGGTTTGCAATGATCAAATTTTGGATACATGCTTAGCATACATATTAGATTATAATTCTAAGACATGTGCTGACATATGATGACACCTTATGTGCAGATAATATGTATGCGACCCATTACAGTTTCATGTATAACCTATCTAGCTAAAGTGACTCGGTTACATGTAAAGCCCACATGGTTATTTTAGTTCATACATGATTCACCAACATCCCAAACTTAGAGACTAATCTTTTACGATCCCCTATCCCTAAGGCTTCGGTTCACTCAACCAACTCCCATTACTCAACAAGACTAATGTACAACATGCTCATCCAATAAGTGTTAACTTATTTAATTAATCAACAGGTGTAACTTTAAATCAAAGCACTAATATGCAAATATTCATATATGATCTCAAGCCACACGTCTGATATCATGCAATCCTTTCTTTATTCAAAAACATTATTCAAGTGTCATACATATTAATTATCAGATCACTAATAATTGATAACAAGCATTCCAGTTTGTATAATACCCTAATCATTCGTTCAGTTTCTCACTATTTGATCTTAATAATTAAACATCTTATTCATAACTTCCGGTTACGTTTTAATCAACATACATACACAACATAGACAAGACCAAACAAATAAGAATTTCAACAAATAAGAAATCACTAACCAAAAGGGCTCGACCAGAGAAGATGGGACTTCGATGGAACCTACTGCCGTTGATGTTTTGGGGAAAATAGGGTTTGCAAGGGAGTTGTGAAGTCTTTTACATAGTGTACGTAAATAATGAGAAGGGGGGTGGGCTCGGTTTGGGCCTGAGATAACATAAGGGACCACATGCAACTATTATGTGTGCACATGGTGGCCGGTCCAAGTTTCTGAGTTTTTGCTTGGGCTTTACATAACCTATGCATTAATGCATAAGGGGTATTGGTTTGGGCCGAGTACGCTTCTGCAACAACAAAAGGGGGGGGGGTGCGAGTGTAGAAAGGGTGTGCGGCCCCTATGCATTGTGTGGCTAAGTGTGAAGCACCAACGTCCAATAATCCGTAACGTTAACATAAAACCAATCACTCATTTACTTCATAATACAAACACGTAATGACATACAAACTTATAACGTCCAATATGATACATAGACTCGTAAACATCCTCATTTACTTAAACACTTCACATCCCATACACGTAAGTTACATGAAATCACCCGGCAAGCAAGGGAACCAGTACGACAAAAGATTCTCGAAATTACAGTTTGTCACATCATCCCCAACTTGAAAGAAATTTCGTCCCGAAATTTGATAAGCCAACACCGAGAAATGAGGTAAACGATTAGGATGACTATGGATTTTCCTCGGGTGCCACATTGACAGCCTTGTGAATGTTTCAGAAGTTAGGCTGTTTATTTGAATAGGATTTCCTTGGATAAGCACATGTTCATTATCCTTTGAAAATTTCTTTTGAAGATAAAAACTTAAAAACCTTGGAAACAATAAAAATGATTTTTTATTAACATTCTTAACCATATAATTGAAAATCTCCTGAGAGTAGTTAAAATTTTCTTCAGCCATGATAGCATAGCCCATGTATTGGATTTTCAATGGTATTTCATTAAAAGCTGTTGTTTTATTTGACATACACATGAGGAGGGTATGGAATAAAAATCTCATGGTAGATGGAAAACTGCCCTTTTTTAAAGTATCCTTTTTCATTTCTTCTTCATACCCTCTCTCAATGAAATCAGTTTGGTACTCTGTTTTTGGGAAAGAGCTTTTACTTGTAAGATCATTGATTTCAAAAACCTCTGAAATGGTTTGAGGTGTGATGGTAACTGGAATTCCCCTTATTGATGAAGTAATAGCTAAGGTCTTTTTGTCCTTAGTTTCAAGGTTTGCATTTTTCCAGAACTCTCATTGGGTATCCAGGTAGATGGTTTTATTGCAGGTCAACTAAGTTTTGTACTTTAAAGATGAAAGTGCATCAATCACGGAATGAAAATCTGTGTTGTGACTTGTTTTTGCAAGTGTACACAGGTAGTTATGATGGGTTTTGAATGGAAGGTCAATGATGAATCGAAGGTGGTTAAGAACGAAGGAAGAAGATGAGTGATTTGAGAGAATTTGGTGAAAACTGCTTTTGAAAGGAATTTTGAATTCGACTCGACAGTGAAAACCCTGTTTGGAGTTTTGATCAGGGTTTTATAGGTTGAAAAAGTGAATGCTGATGTGGCAGCGGTTACAAAAGATCATTCTCTAAGTACTGTCCATGTGACAACCTCTGATAAATAATGGATGACAGTTGTTAGGAAACCACTGATGAATCAATATCAGTGGTTTACAGTGTTGAAAATGAAAACAGTGGCTGACTATAACTATCAGTGGATAGCCTATCAAGTGGTTTAAAACACTGAGGTTTAACAACAGTGATTAACAAAGAAAATGAGAGAACAGAGGTTGACTTTCAGCAGTGGATGATATTCAGTAGAACATATGTTTGAAACAAACAGTGGTTATGGCAGACTTTTAAGGATTTAATGAAAATTTTCATTTTTAGCTATTTTTAAGGATGAATTTTTGATTTTCTGAAAATATTTTAATGCTTTTATTCATAGAAAAACAAGATTTTGCCTGTTATTCCATGTTCAGCATGCCAATCATAGAGATCAAGCTTTCAAAGGTAGATGCGTCTAAAGCCTTTGTTACCACATCTGCCAGCTGATCTTTAGTTGGAGTATGGTGCAGAGAAATCAAACCTTTTTTCATAGCAATCCCTCACAAAGTGATGTTTGATATCAATGTGCTTGGTGGTTGAATGTGAAACTGGATTTTTGATGATATTTTCTGCTGCCTGACTGTCCAACATGAGTGGTGTCTTTAAGGGCAGTGATACCAAAATCCAGCAGTTGATTTTGAAGCCATAGCAGTTGGGCTGTACAGCTTGCAGCAGCAATATACTCTGCCTTAGCAGTGGATGTTGAAACAGCTGCTTCCTTTTTGCTTTGCCAAGACACTAAGCAATTGCCTAGGAATTTGCTTTTTGCTTTTCCTTCAACCTCCACAAAACACTATTTTAACCCAACAGTGGTTTTAAACCACCGTTTTAATCCAACAGTAGTTTCAACCATAGTTTTCTCCACAACAAATACATTTAACCCAACTGTGGTTTCAAACATATGTTTTCCTCCATCTGTTGGCCAAACTCAACAAATGTATCAATTACTATTTTATTTTCAAGCATGTTCCTTCTAAAAAAAAAATATTTTAACCCAACAGTCGTTTCAATCCCCTTCAACCTCCACAAAACACTATTTAAACCCAACAGTGGTTTTAAACCGCCGTTTTAACCAAACAGCGGTTTCAACCACAGTTTTCTTCACAACACTCTGCTTTATCTCAACAGTAGTTCCAAACATCTGTTTTCATCCATTTGTTGACCAAAGTCAACAGATGTATCAACCACTGTTTTATTTTCAAACATCTGTTCCCAATAACAGAGCTTTGATCATTTAAACAAACATTTGCCAATATTACAAGCTTTTACACTCTCAAACCTAAATATTTATTTATTTACTTAATTTAAATAACAAACATGGTTAATAATTTTAACACAACTAACTATATAAAAACTACAAGTGTCAAACAGAGGTAACTATATAATAAACAAAGTTCAAAACAGCAAACAACAATCAATAGAATACAGCATACTAATTCCTAATCAATGGGCGAAACAACATACAAAGTTCATCCATCTGTTAACCCAAGTCAACAGATGTATCAACCACTTTTTTATTTTCAAACATCTGTTGACTGTTCCCAATAACAGAGCTTTGATCATTTAAACAGACCTTTGCCAATATTACAAGCTTTTACACTCTCAAACATAAATATTCATTTACTTAATTTAAATAACAAACATAGTTAATAATTTTAACGCAACTAATTATATAAAAACTACAAGTGTCAAAACAGCAAACAACATTCAATAAAATACAGCATACTAATTCCTAATCAATGGGTGAAACAGTAATCTCGATAAGTAAAGCTCCTTTCGGACCATTGTAGTTGTCAACATGTTGGAGGTATTTCAGAAGTTCGTTGCTCAGACCAACTTCAACCATATCCCCCAGATGCTTGTTATCAGCCACTTGTTGTCTTCAATTATATTAGTCCTTCGGCGCCTATCTACATAATCAACTACACGAGGATTATTGAAAACAAACACCTTCATCCAGCCTTCTTCTTCATATCTGAGCAAATCAGCAGTTAGCTCAGCAGACTTTCCAATAACAATCAAATGCAGCCTCTTTGCGATGGTAAAAAAATGCCCTTGGCAAGGATTCACTACAATACTCTCTGGAAAACGAAGCATTCTAAAAGTCTCACTCAGAACATCAAATGCAACGATGTTCCTCTCACCTAGTGGATACCAATAATTTGAAACCATAAAATATATGGTTTTATCAGCATAAACTCCTGTAGACCATTCATAACTACTTGAACCATAATTTTTTACGCTACCGAAATTTATTGTTCTCCATGACTCACGACTTGTGAGTAAACACGAGCAGCAGCTACATTATGGTAACATCTGATGTTCAGCACTTTCAGATAAATGAATTGATCAAAATAAATTCCACCAGTATCAGAGTTTCGATCATGATTGTAATTGAAGTAGTCATCAGACAAAAACTTATAGCGCCTGGTAGTTGGATTCCAAAGAATCAGCTCACAACAAATCCCTTCATTGCAAACTAACAACAAACCATTAAATGACGATAAAATACGTAAGAAGCTAGGGTGGACATTGTTAGGAAAACTTAAGGTTTTGCTTCTAACAACATCCAAATTACCAGCAACTGCGTTGTCAACGACAATTGACGTCTCTTTAAAGGATAGTAGTTTCTTTTGTAGTGAATCTCCACTTCGGAAAGCATGCATCATCTGAAATCCATCACTTGACAATCCCCTATAAAAATTCTTGGAAAGACATTTGAAACGACCAATATCTTCTGCAGAGAGCCTTGTGAAAATTTCGTCAACAATCACTTAAAACCCAACGTTTTCCATTTTGCAGTGAACCAATGCGTCCTTGAAAGTAAAAGAAATTGTAATGATATTGATACAACAAAACTTTTGAAGATGATTGAGTAGATGGATGAAAATGGTAATGATCAAAACATCTGCCCAATGTATTTTATATACCCAATGAAGGCGGTTATGACTAAATACATCGTCAGACGAAAGAATATGATGCGACACTCGTTAGGATTTTAATGCATTTCCATGGAAAAAATATAAAATTAAACACGTTATTATAATTACAATTAACATCTTCATTTACCATAAGACAGAACTGAGTGAGTGACGTGCATTAATTGCAAAGTACATATCCCTAGGCATTTTGAATTTGAAATTACCGGAAATTTCAAAACCACTGCTAAGGTATATGTTTGCCAAAGGAAACATCTGCTAAGTTCTACTTTGTTGGCGATGGGCAGTAGTTTGCCCTCTTGAATGTGGGCCAGACCTTTGACATTTAAATATAGAGCAGTAGTTTGAAATTAAATGTATTTTAACTCAGATAAAAAATCTATTCATTTAAAGACCAGCAATACAAAGATATTGCGAACATCTATTAGCCAACAACATATATTGCCAACAGTAGCAAGTCAAACAGCCATTAGATTAGCAGAAGATCACCACTAAACAAATGTTCTCTTTGGGTAGACTTTACCCTTGACAGAGAGTTAAAGTAGGAGATGCATCAGTATTTACAATAGAGAGGAGGAAATTCTTCGAAAAGCTCTATTAGGCAACAACAGATGTTGGCAACAGTAGCAAGTCAAACAGCCGTTAGATCAGCAGATGATAATTTACAACAGATGTTCTCTTTTGGCAAACTTTAACTTTGACAGGTCTATAAACTAACAAAAATTGATACAACATCAACATAATCTAATTAAACTCAGAGACAATTTCACTTCTACATCAAAAGTAGCAAGTCAAACAGCCGTTAGATCAGCAGATGATGATTTACAACAGATGTTCTCTTTTGGCAAACTTTAACTTTGACAGATCTATACACTAACAGAAATTGATACATCATCAACATAATCTAATTAAACTCAGAGACAATTTCACTTCTACATCAAAAGTAGCAAGTCAAACAGCCGTTAGATCAGCAGATGATGATTTACAGCAGATGTTCTCTTTTGGCAAACTTTAACTTTGACAGATCTATACACTAACAGAAATTGATACAACATCAATATAATCTAATTAAAATCAGAGACAATTTCACTTCTACATCACAAGTAGCAAGTCAAACAGCCGTTAGATCAGCAGATGATGATTTACAGCAGATGTTCTCTTTTGGCAAACTTTAACTTAGACAGATCTATACACTAACAGAAATTGATACAACATCAACATAATCTAATTAAACTCAGAGACAATTTCACTTCTACATCAAAAGTATCGATCTGCAATAATCAGATGATATTAAAAATTACATAATAATACTTATTCAGCTTAAAATTAGTAAAAATAAAATGTTCCACAAACATTATGAAGATTAAAAGATCAACAATTATATCGAGTACTGAACAACGAAACTTTAAAATCTAACAACAACACCAAGAAATTTACCAATCTAACAGCAAAAATTTAGTGCTTTTAGCTTAAACTCCATTGAGTACCGAACTTCTTGATGTATATCTTCGACAATCGCCATGAACTCCACGAAAGTACTGAATGCATCAACATCAGGTTTATGGAAACCTGGTCTCTCGTGAACAGACCAAGATGCAGTACATGAAAACACTTCTTCAGCTGTTGAAGAGTAGCCCTATCCTCATATACTTAATCCTTAACTTGCTTCATAAAGAACTGCTTTAAACCAAACTTTATGCTTCTTTTAATACAAAAAAGGCAAGAAAGACCATTACTCTAGTAAGATAAAATCTTATCTTACAGCAGTAGCAGATCCTTTCTTGCGTTTAGTAGGAACTACTGTGGGTTCTACATCATCATCATCATCTGCCCAAAGTCATTTTAAATGTACATTTAATAATCTTTCTTTCGGTTTAATTTAACTTTATCTAATTTTTAACACAAACCTATAATAACCCGCAACAGACTGTATGAATTTCAAACAACTGTGATTAGAATGAAATATAAACCAAGAATTAGAGTAGCAAAAACATACTTTAAACGATGTTGGAACAATGATGCTGGAAACAACCGTAGAACAATCATCATCATCATCATCTGCTCAGATCATTCACAATCATCATTTAATCATAACTCATATAAAAAAACTTTAGTAAAAATAAAAAACAAAAACAAACATAATCATATATATCACATTACCATCATCAAGGCAAACCACATATCCCCAAAATTTGTTCTGAAAGTGGGCCAGAGAGAGCTTTCGTTTTCTCTTATCTTTTATGAACAAATGTCGAGTATTGAGAAGAAGGGATTTGAGGGAGAGATACATTAGAAATGTGGTTTGAAAATACAAAAGAAGAGAACACGAGAATGTAAATATGAAGAGTGAAATGAGAATATAAATCAGTTTATATAAGAAGATGATTGAAGGAAGTGAGTGAGTGACATGCATTAATTGAAAATTACATATCCCCATGCATTTTGAATTTCAAATTACCCGTAATTTCAAAACATCTGCTAACGTACACGTTTGCCAAAGGAACCATCTGCTACTTTCTTGTAGATGGGCAGTGGTTTGCCCTTTGGAATGTGGGTTGTACCTTTAACATTTGAATACACAAGTCAGTGCTTTGAAATTAAATTAAATGTATTTTAAAGTGATTTATATATTAGGCTTTATGATGCAATAATGACATAAGAAAAGCATTGTTGGACAGCCTCTCCTGCTAACACATCAGCTTTTCTTATGTCATTGGGATTTCTTCTTTTATAGAAAGTATAGATATTCAGAAACTTTGATGCATATCATCAGACCTATCTTTATACATACATATATCTGGACCCCTTTAATCCCCTATACCCGGCCTCCCATGTTTAAACTTGGAACACACTAAACAAGGCCGGACCCTTATATTATACTTAATAAAGTCGGACAATGATCAATATACTTTAACAAGAAACCATAAACTCGGATGTCATGGCAAACCCGGATCCATCCTCGTTTCATTCACAAATCCGGAAACAGTTTCTTTAAGTAACTCGGACCAAACAATTTATATATGAAGAAACTCGGGATTTGTTTTAATAATAAACTCGGACCAATTATAATAATTAATCTCGGACCAAGCAAATTTATAAACTCGGAACATGATAATCTCGGACTTTGTGACTTCACAAAGTCTGACGCTTATCTTCAGACTAACAATTTATTCACAGATTGCAAAGCACAATAACACGAAGTAAACAAATATCCCAGTTTTCCAATGTAACAGTACGATCAAACCCTAATCTTAACAAAACTACTCAACAATCAACACATTGGCAGTTTTCATATATCAATAACATCTCTAGCATCTGACAAAACAATTTCACAAATTAAATAGATATGTAAAGGGAATGGCTAAAACTAATCTAGAGTTAAAAAGGATGGGAGATATACAACAAAATTATTATATATTTATAATTAAGAAAGTATTGTTACGTAAGTTTTTAAACATTTAAAAGATTTAATTAAAATATATAAAAGTCTTATCCAAAATCTTTAAAAATTTCAAATAAATTTATTAAATTATGTAAACAAGTCTTAATCAAATTTTTGTATGGGTTATATACATATCAAATTATCAATTATTTATGTATAGAACTAAAAATAAGATTTTATATAAGGGTGAAACTTGACAACTTTAAAACTATTATTTTTAAAAAGAAGGTATAAAAAGTAAAAAAAAAATACATTTAGCCAACCCAAAATAAACACTTTAATTTATTAAATCAAAATTATTACAAGTTGTCACACATAATAATATCGTCCTGTATTGGACATGATACACAAAATCAAGGAATTAAGTCTTATCTTTATCATTAACTATTAATGACACGACAATTTGTCCTGACTTCTCCTTGACGACCGGTGAGAACTTCAACAGCTCCCATTTTCACCATGGACAGAGCAAATTGAGCAAAGAAAAGTTTTGGGTTTTCTAAAAGTTTTGCGACCGAAGCCGATTGACGGTTTGTGAGTAATGCCGCATCAGATACGAATAGACCTTTATGTTGGTTTAACGCCTGATAGTAGTCTGAATCAAACGAGAGAGAGCTGTTAGGATCCATTTCGAGAGCGGTGCTTGGATTGATAGGGTTTGGGCATAGGTTCCTCAATGTTTGTGCGTAAGTCGGGTCAAGAGACGGGTCAGCATCTCCGACTCCTGTAAAGTTGTAGAGTCTTCGGGCAATGAGGGTGCAATGTGAGATCCCAATTGTGTGTGCCCCTAGTTAAATTACACATAACTTTAGTTACTAACAAAAAGATGCTGTAGAAAAGAAGTATATAGAGGTATGTATTTATGCATGCCTGCATGCATACACACACGTACATGTATATACATACATGTGTATGTTGCATGCACATACCAAAGAATGTTGATTTTGGTTTAGGATTCAGCTAAGTATTTTTAGACATTTTTTAGAGGTTCTTGTACTTCTGGAACTTCGAAAAACGCCTAGAAACACGTAGCTGAATCCTAAACCACTTGTTAATCCAAAAGAATCATATATAGAAAGATTGTATACCTGAAAGTGTCACGAGGTCGTTAAGGTTAAGGCCTTTTGTTCCAAATTGGTTTAAGAGGGTAGTGAAATTAGCGTTTGCAGATGGTAAATTCCCACCAACTTCTGATGCTAATGAAACTCTTCCATCTTTCCTTCCCGTAAAAACCGGCCACATTTCCCTTCGAAACTGCAATTTTCATTGACCAAGAAACCAAGATTTTTATGAATACAACAACGTTTTGAAAGACCATCCCCTTTACCAAAAAAATGAAAAAAAAAAAAAAACACAAGTTACTTGGAATGAAACCGCATCTCTAGCTGCTAGGGCGACAATGTCCGCACAAGAAACAGTTCCGGGACAATTGGCTTCCAACTTTGTCTTTATTTCATCAATTACTTCGTACCCAGAAATAGATCTGTTTGGTCCAGCAGTCTTTTCTGTTGTGTTTTGAGTAGGATCCAGTAGAATTGATCCATCACATCCCTACAATTTCAAAGGTTATCATTTGTAACACTCAACAACTCAAACTATTCTAAATCTAAACTTAGCAAACTTGAATCAACTAAATGGTATATGGTAGCATAAAGACCATGGATTACATTTTTCTTAGTAAAATGGTGTTTTCGAGTGACTATTTGGGATGGGTAGTACAAATGTTCTTTGGAAAGAAATGAACCTAACGACTTTAGGTGAATTGGTGAATTGGCACCTGACAACGACTTCATTCAAAATAAGTCATGACCTCAACTAATTAATGTCGTTGTTGACAAATGCGACTTCACCTAAAGCCGTTGTTGACAAGTGTGACTCTACTCAGTTTTTTTTAATCTCGAGAAATACGAGCTCCACGAAGTTGCGCCTCCCAAGTGTGACTACACTATAAATTATGAAAAAGATTACACCAAAATAGTTTAACTAAAAATACCAGTTTTCCCAAAATATATAAATAAATAGATGGTAAGTTAGTTACCCTAACAAAACAGTCATGGTAATGAAGCCTTAGAAGCTTGGCAGCCATGGCAGGATCTGCAGAAACCTTGCTCCATACGATATCCCTAACTGTATTTTCAACCGAAACCGAACGACATAGATTCTGATAATATTTCATCTTCAAGCCACCACCCTTCCCATGGCCCTGACCATGAGCACCACCCATGCACCCAACCAACAAAATGGAAGCAACCAAAAGTACAAGGATGTTTTTCCTCATCTTTCCTAGTTTTATTGGTTCTTTCACTTGATGTTTTGTGTGTTTGAGACTATCTTGTGTTCCTTTATATAGACATAACAATGTCAACGATTGAAATTAGACATAGCAAGTATCGATTAAAATATATGTTGCCAATATAGTTTTGAACACTAATGTGAATGATCATTAATTAAAAGGTTTGATCTAACAATAATATGTTCAAGACACAGTGTTAATATATATATATATATATATATATATATATATATATATATATATATATATATATAACTAGGGTTGAGTTCATTTCAGAACTCTAAATAACTACAGAACTTTCAGAACTCCTAATAAACAATCATTTTATATATAAGTTTTTGTATTTAGGATCTTTTTATCATCTATTATATGTATTTCTTTGATTACATACATGTTAAAAGTAGTTTACATATGTTTAATTGCCAAAATTATATATATGTGTCATAACTAATTACATATATGTAAAAAAAACTAGTTTACATATGTGTAATCATAAAATTACATATAAAAATGATAAAATTACTCTTAACATGTATGCAATCGTAAAAATACACATAATAAATGATAAAATTATCCTAAACATAAAAATATATAAATAAAAAGATTGTTTATTAGGAGTTCTGTAAATATTTATGGTTCTGAAATGATCCTGGCCCTAACTAATTACATATATGTATATATATATATATATATATATATATATATATAGGGATGAGATCATGCGAGAACCACCCTTATTGTGAGAACCGCGAGAACCAATGTGAACACATCTAAAATAGCTAAAAAAACCTAAAAAAACCTAACCCCCACCCCTCCCCCCCCCCCCAAAAACCTAACCCCCCCCCCCCAAGCTAAATGCTAAAAACTAAAACCCCCCAAAAAACCTAACCCCCCCCCCCAAAGCTAAAATGCTAAAAACTAAACCCCCAAAAAACTTAAAAAAATCTAAAAAAATAAAAAAAAAAATCTAAAATTTTTTTTTATGCTCAAATCGCTACTTTTAGTGACAAAATTTTTTTTAAAAAAAAAAAAAAAAATTTTAATATATTTTTTTTTTGCTTCGAAAAGTAGCGATTTTTCTATAAAAAATATTAAAAAAAAAAATTTGTGTGATTTTTAGCTATTTTTAGGCATTTTTGTATGTGTTCACATTGGTTCTCGCGGTTCTCGCAATAAGAGGTGGTTCTCGCATGATCTTCTCCTTCTATATATATATATATGAAATGTGTGTTTTTGTCACACCCCGACCACGTAGAACATACAAACGTGGCGGAAACGTCGGGGAGTGTTGTAACAGAATTAATCGTTTCAAATCCATGGCAATTAAAGTTTTGTTTTATTAATCAAACATGAGAGTTTACATTGTTTAAACAAGAAACAAAGGGTACATAACATAAATTAACTAGTTATTGTCTCGTTTTAAGTTGCTAAGGCACGGGTCCGCCTAAGTATGTCTTGATAAGTCCTATACATCATCACCTGAAAACACATGTGAAAATTGGTACGTCAGCATAAAAATGCCTGTGAGATACATAGGTTTTGTGAAAATAGGTTTCATGACTTATGTTTGAGAAAATGTTTAGTCATGAACCTTGTAATTTGCTTTGTTTGTAAATCATTTGAAAAACGATAAGATCAGATGATATGTATAAATAAATGTAAGGTTAAATGAATAACCATGTAAAATGAGTTTGTATAAGATAAGTTGTTTGTAAATCATTGTCTTGTGAAAAGTATGTTATTTGTATAAAATGTTCTATGTCTCAAATTGAAATGATTCAAATAACGCTACGATATGTAATACCATACAAACACTTATATATAGGAAGTACCAGCGGCGTATCCACCATGCTTGTATCATATTACACACGCCTCGTTACTTAATCACTAACTCAAACCAAACCAAACAATGTAAGATGTCTATGTTTAAACCAACTTCCAAATGTATTGAAACAATATGTTAAAATGTTTATGTCAAGATGTAAATCATATAATGTATAACCAATGTCAAAAGTGTTTATGTGTCAAATGTAAACCATGTAATATGTAACCAAAATGATATGTATGGCTAGTGAAATGCATCAACTAAACCATATGCACAAGAACATAATATTGAAGTAAAACTTGGTTTAAATCAAAGTTATGTCCTGTGGAAATGCATGATCAATGTAAATCATGTAATATGTATCCAAAATGTAAGCATGTGAAAACAATGCACTAAGTATGTAATCAAATGAACATACATAGCGTGAAATGTAATGTAAAACGATGTACTAAGTAATGCACACAATGGGCACACCTAGCATGAAATGTAATGTAAAACAATGTACCAAGTAATGCACACAATGGGCACACCTAGCATGAAATGTAATGTAAAACAATGTACCAAGTAATGCACACAATGGGCACACCTAGCATGAAATGTAAGGTAAAACAATGTACCAAGTAATGCACACAATGGGCACACCTAGCATGAAATGTAATGAAATCATGTACTATAATGTACTAACAAACATAGTCGGTATATGATGTGAAAACATGAAAGCATGAAAGTAACAAGTAGGCACATGTGTTCCACCCCAAAATAGTTTGAAAACAGTAAAAGAGGGGTCTATGTACTCACTTGAGATTGCTCAGAAGTCCTAAGATAACCACCAAGCAATGCTAGAGATCACGGAATATCAAACGGCACCTAATATAGGTAACTACATTAATAAACCGGACCTAAATCGGAAGATCGGATAGAATGAGGGTTTGTAAACCAAATGAGTATGGGAACTCATGTAGTATGGTTTAACAAAGCCTACATACTAAATGAAACCTAACCTAAGTGCTTGTGATCCATTATGACCCGTTTAGGTAGCTTATGCTACTTTAACGCGTCGTTCGCGTGAAACGCGTTCGGACCGCCTAACTAGTCCTATGACAAGTAATATATGCCTTAACATGTCTAATATTGTTGTCAAATCAGTTTAGATGTCAAAAGTTATGTTACATATGCTTAAAATGAATTTTGGCGTCAAAAGGGCATTTTGGTAATTTACCTAAGGCATATATACTACCTATCATACAACTACTTAAACGAAGCGACCATAAGGTATAACCTCGGAAGGTTATTCCCTATATACTATGGTCACCTAATGTGCTTGGTCGGATCCTAATGATCGACCAAACGGGTCGGGTTCGAAAGTATAAGCGATTGTTTAGATCGCTTACCTGACGACCCTATATAAGCACTAAACTAAAAGTGACGAGCTAAGCATGTTAAAACATGCTTAACTAAGTTTAGAAAACAGGTTTGGTATCACAACAAACGGTTGTGATACCTAAGAGTAGTTTGGTTACAAAATACGCAAGAATACGTATTCTGACCGAAACTACGGCTCGTCACTGAGCCTAGATAACGTGGTAATCAGTAGGTATAGTCACTAAGGACTATAACCATCGTGATCACGCTCACGTTATGAAGTTCAAACGAACTTCGCATCGACCATAAACTGGTCAATGCAGAAAGTCAAACAAAGTTTGACTTTCAGACTCGTAAAGCAATAAAAGAACGAAAGAATACTTACGAAGGGTCCCCGAATGCTAATCTAGATCAAAATAGCTCAGGTATGAAAACAAAGGTTTCAACTTAGAGCACAAATGATCAGATTCTAGTGGGTTTAGCAATGGGGGTGGATGGGTATTTATAGTTTTCGGGTAACCGTTAAGATCGTTTCATGGAAACCGTGCCCGAATCCCACCCGTACACTTGTCCAATTGTTGTGGTAACTAGAAATGATCCCCCATGAGCTGAAAGGGCAAGTTAGAAGATGTGGTTGTGGTTTAATCAGCTGAAATCTACTGACTGTTTAATCTGATCTGATCTGCAGAACCCATACGCATCGTAGGGCAACAATCCCCTGCGCATCGTATGCGTGTAAAATGGCAGAATTACAGTTTTGGTCCCTGCAGCCCCTAAACTTGGTTTTCGATGCATTTTTGACACGTTTAAGCCCCGTTTACCCCATTTCAAAGCTCAAAAATGAAGTTAAAGTATAGGGTACTTAAAATGTGCTCAAAAATATCTTGGATGTCGGTTCGTTTAGCCGTACGGTTGCGTTGTTCGGTTAATTACGACGGAATGCGCATAAGCGCGAAAAACGATCCAAAAGACGCGACGAATGGATTTTTCTTATGCCAAACACTAAAATAAAATATTATAGTGCTTACATAAATTTTTGGATGTCCGGATGTATTCAGAACGTGAGTTATTCGCGAAAATGCAAACTTGTGCACTTTTTGACACTTTTAGTCCCTGAATGACCCAAAAGTTTATTTTAGCACACCGAACCCCTCAAAGCCTATTTCTAAGCTATGTAAAGGATATTTATGGTATGTTTAACTTATTTTCATGTTCCGGAAGGTCTGTTACAGTTCAAATTGGCATACTTTCGCAGTTTGTCAACTTTAGTCCCTGTAAACGATTTAACTTGTTTTCACCACACCAAACCTTCCAAAACTTATATCTAAGTTATGTAAAGGTTATTTAAGGTATGTTAAGCCTATTTCACTATTCTGGAGTGTTTGTTGCGTTAAACTGGTTATATTTACGCATCAGTGCGCGTATAACCTTCCAGAAAGCGATTTAGAGCTTGAAATCGAACCAGAGTTGATATGTGCAAAAGATACACATATTTATACAAGTCCAAAGTATGAAATACAATATTTCATTGGTTTGGCATTTGTTTGATGGTTGAAATGACACAGGTGTTACAGTCTCCCCTACTTTAGGGAATTTCGTCCCGAAATTAATTCGTAGGAGTCCATTTGTGACTTTGTGTCAAATAACCCCAGAGATATGTATGGCATGATCAGGTCATTTCCTTAACGGACATTCCTCAGAACGAAAAATGAACGGAAATGAGTTAACGAAAATGAACGAAACGAATCATTTTCCACGATTTCTTTAGAAACGAAAATGAACAGAATGAGTCATTTTCCACAACATCTTTAGAAACAAAAATGAACAGAATGAGTCATTTTTCACAACATCTTCAGAAACAAAAATGAACAGAATGAGTCATTTTCACCATTTCTTCAGAAACAAAAATGAACAGCATGAGTCATTTTTCACAACATCTTCAGAAACAAAAATGAACAGAATGAGTCATTTTTCACCATTTCTTCAGAAACAAAAATGAACAGAATGAGTCATTTTTCACAACATCTTCAGAAACAAAAATGAACAGAATGAGTCATTTTTCACAACATCTTCAGAAACAAAAATGAACAGAATGAGTCATTTTTCACCATTTCTTCAGAAACAAAAATGAACAGCATGAGTCATTTTTCACAACATCTTCAGAAACAAAAATGAACAGAATGAGTCATTTTTCACCATTTCTTCAGAAACAAAAATGAACAGAATGAGTCATTTTTCACAACATCTTCAGAAACAAAAATGAACAGAATGAGTCATTTTTCACAACATCTTCAGAAACAAAAATGAACAGAATGAGTCATTTTTCACCACATCTTCAGAAACAAAAATGAACAGAATGAGTCATTTTTCACCATTTCTTCAGAAACAAAAATGAACAGAATGAGTCATTTTTCACCATTTCTTCAGAAACAAAAATGAACATGGTTAACTCCAGATACATGACAAAACTTGCTGTGGTTTCTGTGCACTGAATTCCATAATTATGTATGCATCCATAATTACGCAATTCCTTGCATAGTCCGCACAGTTTGTCTTAAAATGTTTTAGGGGAGGAAAATCGAACCTGTGATAAGTATGACTAGACTACCATAGGGTCCTTTTAATTAGATCAACAGATGATCTTATTAATTAGGCCACCAAGGAGTCCTTTCAGCTATCTCATCACATGATAATCCTAACCAGATTTTTGGATCAATCTGTTTAACTAGACCACTCAGGGGTCTAATTATGGAATAGTACAATATAATCCGAGGGTCTTTACTATTACGTAAAAGCCCATTGAGGATTTAATATAGTACCTTTGGATATCCTACTATGAATTTCCTTATACAAAGATATGGAAGATTCTACGAGGATTTGGATAACAAAACTTGGATTACACCAAAAACATAAAAGGAAACACATAAGCACATAATCAGATAGTTGTTTAACTTGGTTATTAATTTGTTATCTTTGGGCGCGGATACTTAAAGTACAACAGGAATCCAATTCGTGGATTTCATTTGGCACTTTAATTATTTCAAGAATCCATCCATGAAGATAGGATGATCTACCAAAAATTCGATTTTCGTTTTCAGAAAAACGCAATATTCGAATTAAGGTACATAATAATTTAGGACATACGGAAATACCCTTGGGTACCCTATTAAGAATTTATAGTGGTACTTGGGGTATTCGTACAAAATTATAACTTGCACCTTGTACTTCGTTTCTTTGCAAGAGACGGGTACTTAGGACCTTTGTGGAAGACGCAAGAGAATGTAAAATGGAAGAATTTTTGGGGGTAGTTTGCTTTTCAAGGAATACGATTCCTTGATTGTCGGTATTGTAAGGGATATGTTGTTTATGCATACAACCACATAAATACATTGCAATGTAAATAAAAGATTTATTTATAAACAATGTTAACGACTGTTTCATGGACCTTGACAACAAAAGAAAATAATACATAAGATGTGATTATTTCTAAAGAGTGTTGTCTTCTAGTCGGTCAGATGCTCATCTCTGTGCTGGATTAGCATTAGCAAGCTTTGGGCAATTTCTTCGGAAATGTCCCATCTCGCCACACTTGTAGCAAGAACCTGGTGGAAAACGAGCTTGAGCAGGATTGTTGTTAGCTTGATTTGATGCAACTGCTGCTACGCAAACTTTTGCTGTATGACCTTTACGTCCGCAAATTTGGCATTCGCGGCACTTCACATTGGCATGATGA
Organism: Helianthus tuberosus; assembly: GCA_030545235.1. Classification (NCBI taxonomy): domain Eukaryota; kingdom Viridiplantae; phylum Streptophyta; class Magnoliopsida; order Asterales; family Asteraceae; genus Helianthus; species Helianthus tuberosus. Next base: position 100,111,165 of record CM060397.1, read on the forward strand.
TGTAGGCCGCATTGGTTGCACAAGGGTGAAGTTCCATTGTATGGCTTCCTAGTACGGGGTTGAGCTGGTTGGTAGGGGACGGCTTGATCATTGTGAGTAACCATGGCAAAGTTTTGAGAAGCCTTTCGCTTCTTTGACCGCTCAAGGGATCCAGACTGTTCATCCATGGTCTTTGATTCCTCGATTGGCTTCGATTCCTCGACCGGTTTCTTGTCACCCTTTCGGAAAAGCTTACGTTTCCTGATCTGAGATTCCGTCAAGGTTACAGATAGCTCAATGGCCTGCCTAACCGTAGTGGGGTTACTACCAGTAACAATGTCCTGAACTGAGTCAGGGAGACCATCAATGTATTTTTCGATCGCCTTATCCAAAGGCGTAACCATGGTAGGACACAACAGGCTCAGCTCCTCATATCGATCGGTGTATGCTCGATGTTCACCACTGTCTTGCTTAAGATCGTCGAATTCCCTTTCCAATGCCCTGATCTCGTGACGAGGACAGAATTCCTTCATCATCAGTGCTCGAAGTTCTTCCCAAGTTTGGGCCAGTGCCACTTCGGCACCCCTATCTCTCACCACACCGTTCCACCACGTCAAAGCTCGTTTCTCAAAGACACTAGATGCGAAGTCTACCTTTCGCTCGTTTGGACATTGAACATGCCTGAAGGTGCTCTCTAGGCTCTCGAACCATTGCAGAAGTGCAGTCGCTCCTTGAGACCCAGAAAACTTTGATGGCTTAGCCGAGTTGAACGTCTTGAAGTTGCAGAGGGCATTATTGTTGTTGATAGCTTGGTGACATTGGGCAACGATGGTCGGGATTGCAGCAGTTATTTGCTGTGTAATGACAGCTGCCAGCTCATCAATAGATACCGGGTTTTCGCGTCGTGGAGGCATTCTAAAAAGAGGAAACATGAAAGGAAACGAGTAAGAGAATTAGACGAAAAGAATGAGATGAAACAAATCTGATGAAAGCAACGGTAGTGGTCATTTGTTTGTTACTACAAAGCAACAAACGACCTCGGTGATTAATCAAAGTAAATAGGTCAAAAATAATGTATCGCGAAGACATGCTCGCCTATAAGTGAACACTCATCCCAAGAATTCCCAGGTAAGCACAACTGGTCTCGCGTCTGATGAGATGTATACGAAGTGCTTGCCTAGACAGAAAACCCAGAATACAGGCATTCACCCTTCCAGTTTGCACGTGTTCACATTATTTAAAACCCAAAACCTTGACGAGATTTTGAAAATTCAAAGGGGTTCAAAACCATATAACAGAGGGTTCAAAACCTTACAATAGAGGGTTCAAAACCTAATAATCAATCATCCTAGAACAGATGATTAGTTTTCAAAGCGGTTTTGAAATTTATGTTCTTGTTGTGGTCGTCGCCTAAGGATAGGTGACGGTATTGTTTTATGACTAAACGCAAGTAAACTCGCGTTAGGGTCCTAAGAAGGTTATAGACTAGGTCAAAGCATTACTAATAACCTAATTCCCTATAACCATTGGCTCTGATACCATCTTTTCTGTCACACCCCGACCACGTAGAACATACAAACGTGGCGGAAACATCGGGGAGTGTTGTAACAGAATTAATCGTTTCAAATCCATGGCAATTAAAGTTTTGTTTTATTAATCAAACATGAGAGTTTACATTGTTTAAACAAGAAACAAAGGGTACATAACATAAATTAACTAGTTATTGTCTCGTTTTAAGTTGCTAAGGCACGGGTCCGCCTAAGTATGTCTTGATAAGTCCTATACATCATCACCTGAAAACACATGTGAAAATTGGTACGTCAGCATAAAAATGCCTGTGAGATACATAGGTTTTGTGAAAATAGGTTTCATGACTTATGTTTGAGAAAATGTTTAGTCATGAACCTTGTAATTTGCTTTGTTTGTAAATCATTTGAAAAACGATAAGATCAGATGATATGTATAAATAAATGTAAGGTTAAATGAATAACCATGTAAAATGAGTTTGTATAAGATAAGTTGTTTGTAAATCATTGTCTTGTGAAAAGTATGTTATTTGTATAAAATGTTCTATGTCTCAAATTGAAATGATTCAAATAACGCTACGATATGTAATACCATACAAACACTTATATATAGGAAGTACCAGCGGCGTATCCACCATGCTTGTATCATATTACACACGCCTCGTTACTTAATCACTAACTCAAACCAAACCAAACAATGTAAGATGTCTATGTTTAAACCAACTTCCAAATGTATTGAAACAATATGTTAAAATGTTTATGTCAAGATGTAAATCATATAATGTATAACCAATGTCAAAAGTGTTTATGTGTCAAATGTAAACCATGTAATATGTAACCAAAATGATATGTATGGCTAGTGAAATGCATCAACTAAACCATATGCACAAGAACATAATATTGAAGTAAAACTTGGTTTAAATCAAAGTTATGTCCTGTGGAAATGCATGATCAATGTAAATCATGTAATATGTATCCAAAATGTAAGCATGTGAAAACAATGCACTAAGTATGTAATCAAATGAACATACATAGCGTGAAATGTAATGTAAAACGATGTACTAAGTAATGCACACAATGGGCACACCTAGCATGAAATGTAATGTAAAACAATGTACCAAGTAATGCACACAATGGGCACACCTAGCATGAAATGTAATGTAAAACAATGTACCAAGTAATGCACACAATGGGCACACCTAGCATGAAATGTAAGGTAAAACAATGTACCAAGTAATGCACACAATGGGCACACCTAGCATGAAATGTAATGAAATCATGTACTATAATGTACTAACAAACATAGTCGGTATATGATGTGAAAACATGAAAGCATGAAAGTAACAAGTAGGCACATGTGTTCCACCCCAAAACAGTTTGAAAACAGTAAAAGAGGGGTCTATGTACTCACTTGAGATTGCTCAGAAGTCCTAAGATAACCACCAAGCAATGCTAGAGATCACGGAATATCAAACGGCACCTAATATAGGTAACTACATTAATAAACCGGACCTAAATCGGAAGATCGGATAGAATGAGGGTTTGTAAACCAAATGAGTATGGGAACTCATGTAGTATGGTTTAACAAAGCCTACATACTAAATGAAACCTAACCTAAGTGCTTGTGATCCATTATGACCCGTTTAGGTAGCTTATGCTACTTTAACGCGTCGTTCGCGTGAAACGCGTTCGGACCGCCTAACTAGTCCTATGACAAGTAATATATGCCTTAACATGTCTAATATTGTTGTCAAATCAGTTTAGATGTCAAAAGTTATGTTACATATGCTTAAAATGAATTTTGGCGTCAAAAGGGCATTTTGGTAATTTACCTAAGGCATATATACTACCTATCATACAACTACTTAAACGAAGCGACCATAAGGTATAACCTCGGAAGGTTATTCCCTATATACTATGGTCACCTAATGTGCTTGGTCGGATCCTAATGATCGACCAAACGGGTCGGGTTCGAAAGTATAAGCGATTGTTTAGATCGCTTACCTGACGACCCTATATAAGCACTAAACTAAAAGTGACGAGCTAAGCATGTTAAAACATGCTTAACTAAGTTTAGAAAACAGGTTTGGTATCACAACAAACGGTTGTGATACCTAAGAGTAGTTTGGTTACAAAATACGCAAGAATACGTATTCTGACCGAAACTACGGCTCGTCACTGAGCCTAGATAACGTGGTAATCAGTAGGTATAGTCACTAAGGACTATAACCATCGTGATCACGCTCACGTTATGAAGTTCAAACGAACTTCGCATCGACCATAAACTGGTCAATGCAGAAAGTCAAACAAAGTTTGACTTTCAGACTCGTAAAGCAATAAAAGAACGAAAGAATACTTACGAAGGGTCCCCGAATGCTAATCTAGATCAAAATAGCTCAGGTATGAAACAAAGGTTTCAACTTAGAGCACAAATGATCAGATTCTAGTGGGTTTAGCAATGGGGGTGGATGGGTATTTATAGTTTTCGGGTAACCGTTAAGATCGTTTCATGGAAACCGTGCCCGAATCCCACCCGTACACTTGTCCAATTGTTGTGGTAACTAGAAATGATCCCCCATGAGCTGAAAGGGCAAGTTAGAAGATGTGGTTGTGGTTTAATCAGCTGAAATCTACTGACTGTTTAATCTGATCTGATCTGCAGAACCCATACGCATCGTAGGGCAACAATCCCCTGCGCATCGTATGCGTGTAAAATGGCAGAATTACAGTTTTGGTCCCTGCATCCCCTAAACTTGGTTTTCGATGCATTTTTGACACGTTTAAGCCCCGTTAACCCCATTTCAAAGCTCAAAAATATCTTGGATGTCGGTTCGTTTAGCCGTACGGTTGCGTTGTTCGGTTAATTACGACGGAATGCGCATAAGCGCGAAAAACGATCCAAAAGACGCGACGAATGGATTTTTCTTATGCCAAACACTAAAATAAAATATTATAGTGCTTACATAAATTTTTGGATGTCCGGATGTATTCAGAACGTGAGTTATTCGCGAAAATGCAAACTTGTGCACTTTTTGACACTTTTAGTCCCTGAATGACCCAAAAGTTTATTTTAGCACACCGAACCCCTCAAAGCCTATTTCTAAGCTAAGTAAAGGATATTTATGGTATGTTTAACTTATGGTCATGTTCCGGAAGGTCTGTTACAGTTCAAATTGGCATACTTTCGCAGTTTGTCAACTTTAGTCCCTGTAAACGATTTAACTTGTTTTCACCACACCAAACCTTCCAAAACTTATATCTAAGTTATGTAAAGGTTATTTAAGGTATGTTAAGCCTATTTCACTATTCTGGAGTGTTTGTTGCGTTAAACTGGTTATATTTACGCATCAGTGCGCGTATAACCTTCCAGAAAGCGATTTAGAGCTTGAAATCGAACCAGAGTTGATATGTGCAAAAGATACACATATTTATACAAGTCCAAAGTATGAAATACAATATTTCATTGGTTTGGCATTTGTTTGATGGTTGAAATGACACAGGTGTTACAGTTTTCGAAAAACATGGTTGGCGAATCATGGAGTACGTATATCATTTATTTATTTAACATTGAATAATATGAATGGTTGAATAAATCAACCAAGATTATCTTCTCTTTTGTTCTATTTAAAACTTTTATAAATGTAAATTGGGCAAGATTATTCTATAACAAGATGTATGTGTCTTTATAAAAATAATAGTCTGGTATGTATACAAAATTAGCAATTAAGTGACAATTGGGGATGTAAACCAGAAAAGCTGTTTGTAAACTACTCGAGATCAGCTCGATAAAAACTTGAATTGATAGTTTGATACGAACTTAAATGAGTTTGAGCCCGATCTTAAGCCTAACATTAAGCTCATTTTATAAATTAGCCTGACCACGAGATCCACTTGTCGAGCTTAAGTAGGCTCAAGATCCTATGTTGTTTGTAGAATTTTTATTTGATATATTAAATGTACATTCAAATATACATAATAATGATTACTATATATAAAAGTAACTAAATAACATATCTTATGTTATATATAATAATTACAATTATAATTACGTTAAAATAATTATAAATATAATAATAAATTAAAAAACGAACATGTTGACTCCAAACCATACATGAGGTTGAAAAATTATTTATAAGGTTTTAATTTTAGAAATGAAGGTTGAGACAAGCCAAGTTTAAGATTAGAAAAGCTCCATATACAACCCTAGGCCCTAGCGATAATACTTTGGTCACTCTTCTTCTTATGGTATGATGTGTAATAGGAAGCAAAGGTGTAATGGATGATATAAATCATATTAAAAAGTACCTTCTAATAACACAAAAATCCGAGAATTTAGTAAATATTCATAAAACTAATAATATTAATAATAACAACAATGATCAATAAAATCTGTCATTGGCAATTAACTGCAAGCCAACAACGTGCACTGGAGAGTTTCTCCCAAAACATGACATCTCGAATGACGTTTCGTCTCTTGATTGAGGAAACAAACCCAACTTTATTTATGTTCTGTCCATGTTGAGATTATAATTGTTTGTTTGACACAACCATAAGAATTCTGCGACTGAAATATATGTAACGAAGGAAATGATTAAAGTGTTGGACAACCGAATCACCACCATCATATGTATATGCAGCGGAAGGTTTATTATAATTTTCAGACATGGTGATGTGAATATACAGACAACGAAAACGATGCAGAATGTGCAGTGAATATCGAGAGGATTAAGTGGACAATTTCGGTAACAAGAAACTGTCTTGATAACCGGTAAGATTTGCCGGTAATCAACTATATATATCATAGTTTTGGTGGTTAATATTGGCGGGTAACTGCACCGGCAGTTGAGTTCGAATATTAACCCGCTTATCACCTTTATTACATAGCTTATCATCCGAATATAACATAACTACTTATAAAATCGAATACTTATTAACATAACTAAAGTTTAATAATAATAATAAAGATGATACTTCTAACACAACCCCCTTAAACTTTGGTTATGTTAGAGGCTTGTTGCATGACACTTTGATTAGCATCTTCTACCGCTTTCTTCATATGGTTGAAATTAAATCGCTTCCTCTTCTTGTGCAAGTTCTAGTCATCTTCCCATCCATTTCCTGTGAAGAGTGCATATTGACTCGAACCAGTATCTTCATAAGCATCACCTGCACTTTTCATCCTCCTAAGGCAGCTTTGTGAGGGGCCTGCATCATCATTCACAACTTCTTTATCCTGTACTTTCTCTTGCACTGATTTAAACTTGTAGTAGTACTCCAAAACGTCAAGATACATGGCATATATTATCCGCATGTAGTCTCCATCTTGGTATTCAAATCCTAGGTCTTTCACTATAATCGGCCATGTGTTGTCAGTAGTGACGTCTCGGTACCCGCCGTCTCTTGCAACCAGGATGAATAAACTTAACAAGTCAATCTTCTTCTGACTCGAAGAGTAAGGAGGAACTGGTCTAGATGTTATTCCCATGTATTCATTCAGGAACCATCGAACCATTTCTTCAAATTTCTTTTGAAGATCAACCTTGTATTTGAATACGTACTCTCTATCATCAAGCATGTTTATCAATGCTTTGCAATCTGCAAATTCATGGAATTCTAATGCTCTTAAAATCAGCAAATTCCAATCATTATCGTCTTCACTCGAAACATTTAAAGTTTCGAAGTATGAATTCAGATATGCTTCATTGAATTCATCATCAACATTGCCCAGTTCTTGCAGCCTGCGTTTATCACTCAAACCCAACTCTTCTTCTTTCGTTAACCCACTCGTTTCATTTATTGAATTCACCACCGGAGATGAAAACATGGGATATATTTTACATGTATCACCAGATTTTCTGACCGTGAAACCCTGAAGTGTTAACTGATCAAGGCTGAGTACATTCCGGTCGATTTACGGTGAATAGAAAACACTTTGTATATTCAGTGTTTCATTTCCACCGATCCTACCCCTCTTATAAACAGAAAATTATTCATACCAGATCTTGTTTCTACACCCATCATATGTTTCACCCTTTTGAAAACATTAATATTGCCCGTAAAATGATGATTGAACGTCGGATTAACGTACCAGATGTCTGCCCATTGTCCACCCTCGGCGCCGGTGACAATCATTTCATTCTGGCAATGCACATCTTCTTCCTGTCTTCTAATCCCGGCGTTGATAGCCTGCTTTAACAGTTGCGTCGCTTCATCATTCTCTTTGGCCTTACAGTTGTAGATTTGGTGACCCGGTAAGTGACAATAATAACAAAGTCTTATGCGAGGGATTCGCTTGTTTCTTTCATTTTTTTCGTCGGTGCAGTGTTGGCAAGGAAGTGTGGTAGAGTTTGGTTTGATTTCTGATCGATTCCCTGAAGTGGCTCTGATACCACTATGTTGGACAACCGAATCACCACCATCATATGTATATGCAGCGGAAGGTTTATTATAATTTTCAGACATGGTGATGTGAATATACAGACAACGAAAACGATGCAGAAGGTGCAGTGAATATCGAGAGGATTAAGTGGACAATTTCGGTAACAAGAAACTGTCTTGATAACCGGTAAGATTTGCCGGTAATCAACTATATATATCATAGTTTTGGCGGTTAATATTGGCGGGTAACTGCACCGGCAGTTGAGTTCGAATATTAACCCGCTTATCACCTTCATTACATAGCTTATCATCCGAATATAACATAACTACTTATAAAATCGAATACTTATTAACATAACTAAAGGTTAATAATAATAATAAAGATGATACTTCTAACATAAAGACCAACTACATCTTTTTTTTAAAGGAAGACCAACTATGTTAAAACTTAAAATTATGTACTACAAAATAAATAATTTGTGGAAACCACGTTCCAGAGGTGCTTGTCTATTTTCATTATTATCTATTTTTTTATTGTAGTTTGTATTAGAGTAGTTATAACATTAATATTATATCTATTTATATATCATCTTTGACTCAAGCTCCTTTTATATACTATGATTTTACTAATATAACAAAGTTTGAAGGGATAACATCGAATAATAATCCAATTCTATCCAACCCCGTGGGGTATGAAGCCGGTTATTATGTTTGGATATATAGACGGGTCAACAAGGGTTCCAACGCGTAAACCTAATAGATTAAGCCTCACAACACTATTTCGGAACCATGGCTCTAGACAAGCATACATTACAATCAAGACCGAAGTCATGGGTCCACCATAACATTTAGAAGTTGTTTGTTTAGCTTTTAATGAGCCTCTTTATGGTTCAGATCTCTTACTAGTTCAATACTTAATGGTTCAGACTGTTTGTTTCGTGAGCAGACGTCTGAATGCTTCAAAAATTTGTCTCTGAATGGTTAAACATTATACTGAGTCTGAATGGTTAGGACCTCTAATCTGAATTGGTCAGACATTTGTCTCTGAATGACTAAGGTTGAAAAACAAGAAACCAAACCAGTTTATAAACCAAAGGTTAAAAATCAACAAGAAAAGGATCAGGAAATCGACCTCTCGGATAATTGTAGTAGTCGTGATTCAGACCGTGGTTCGGAAAGTTCCTCTGTGAAATGAGAGAGTCGTCAGAAAACCCCTACACAACGACAGACTCAAGTGACTTTTCGACCACAAGAGCAAGATAATCAACCTGGAGAGTCTTACAACCAAAACGTTCGACCTCATGCTCAAAACCATTATGTTGAACACCGAAACATGTCACCGACCAGATTCTAAGGTCAAAGACAAAATTCAGAATTCCAACAAAGAAATGTCTTTCATGATAACGAACAACCAAGGTTTGATAGAAGTTTTAGACCTCAGTGTAGTCAAAACTCCGGGTATCAAAATTCTGGTAATCGTTTTGGTAGAAATTCTGGGTATAATAACCATTTTGAAACTCCACACAATCCTCGATTTGTGTGTGGACATTCTAACGATTACCGGGGTGGAAACGTTAGAAATAACAATGGAGATGGTTATTTCAAAGAATTTTCATTTGCTGATGAATTTGGACGACCCAAGACCATCATGTCTTGGGTCCCTAATTCTAACTAGTTTCCTGTTTGGTAATGCAGGAACATCTGAAGAGGGCTATCTATATTTGGCATGTCGATAGTGGCTGTTCCAGGCATATGAGGTGAAACAAGGAATTGTTATCAAATGTAAAATCTATTCGAGGTGGTTATGTTAACTTCACGGGTGAAAAGGGTGTCACGGGTGAAGATTCTGTGTTAAACGGCAAGATCACCTTGCATAAGGTGAAAGATGGTTATTTCAAAGAATTTTCATTTGCTGATGAATTTGGACGACCCAAGACCATCATGTCTTGGGTCCCCAATTCTAACTAGTTTCCTGTTTGGTAATGCAGGAACATCTGAAGAGGGCTATCTATATTTGGCATGTCGATAGTGGCTGTTCCAGGCATATGAGGTGAAACAAGGAATTGTTATCAAATGTAAAATCTATTCGAGGTGGTTATGTTAACTTCACGGGTGAAAAGGGTGTCACGGGTGAAGATTCTGTGTTAAACGGCAAGATCACCTTGCATAAGGTGAATTATGTTGAAGAACTGAAGCGCAACTTGTTGTCAGTATCTTAGATCTGTGATAACAAGTATACAATGCATTTCATGGATAAGGCTTGTTTCGCTCTTAAGCCAGGGTTTGTAGTACCAGAAGATTGGATCGTGATGAGAGCTCCAAGAGTGAACAACACCTACGTAATGGACATGCATCCCGTTGTGAATTCTTCAGGACTAGCGATGTGTCACACCCCGACCGCGTAATGCAAAAAACCGCGGCGGAAACGTCGGGAGTGTCGTAACAGAATCATTGTTTCACAACACATGGTAATTGAAGTTTTGTTTTATTTCGTTAATTGACTCATTGTTTTGATATAAACCAAATTATTACAACAATTGTCTTTCAAGATTTAAGTCACTAAAGCCTGCGTCCATCCTATGTGTAGCAAGCAATCAACAATCATCACATAGTAGAACCTGAAACATATGTGAAAACAGTCAGCATAAAAATGTCGGCGAGTACATAGGTTTTGTATGTCAAATTCATGGCCTTGAATTCATATTGCAATACCTTGACCAACAACTTGAGTTTTCGAGTATGTACCTTGAAATCAAAAGTGTTTGATATTGCAATATGTTTTATCAACTTTACAAGTTGATATATGTAAAACCAAAACCATTGTAGCCATGAATCTTGACTGAAAGCATTTGTCTTTGTAAAACCAAGTAGTAAATCGTCTTTGAAAGTAAACATTGTATGATTTATATCTTTAAGTAAACATCGTTGCGTGACATCGTTTGAAAACATTTGTCCAAATCATTCAAATTGTTATAAACCAGTGTTCAATTGCTTGTGTTATAAATCATCGTTCAATCGTCCGTGTTTTAACTGTGAAATACAACTTTTGGTCGTTCTTTATTGAATACATTCAAACCTGTGTTCTGACTCGACTATACCACCCATGGGGTATCTTTAATAGGCCCTGAAAGACCTCTTTAACAAGACTAACAAACCAACACATGATATGTTAATCAGAAAATAGTTTCTGTCGTTACCCACATTACCCACCAAAGGGATATTCCGATAACGGGATTTGTCAGATCCTATGGTACCATAACATACTACTGGTCGGCTTGATCATAGTTAATGAATGTCATTCGTCTGTCTTTCGACTAACACCCCACCAAGTTTGTTCACATTATTGAAATCATCGTGTTTTATATAAACCATAGCATTTGTTTATGAAAACTTGAAAAGCATTTAGCACATATGAATCACCCCAAAACAATTAAAAGCATAAAAAAGGGGAGCTACGTACTCACTTGAGATTGCAAGTATCCTTGATTAAGTGACCTAACAAAGCTCAGGAAATCAAGGAATCAAGTGGCACCTAGTATGGAATCACTATGTTAATAATCGAGGCCTAAATCGGGAGATCGGATAGAATGAGGTCTTGTAAACCAAATGAGTGTTGGAACTCATATGATATGATTTAACAAAGCCTACATTCTGATTTGAAACCTATCCTAAGTGCTTATGACCTGTTATGACCCGTTAAGGTAGTTTACGCTACTTTAACGCGTCATTTGCGCAAATACGCGTTCGGATGGCCTAACTAGTACTTTGACAAGTATTATATGCCTAAACATGTTTAATTATGTTGCATAATTAGTTTAAGTGTCAAAATTTTGGTTACATATGCTTAAATTGAGATTATGCGCAAAAAGGGCATTTTGGTCATTTTCCTAAGGCATATAAACTACCAATCATACAACTAATTAAACGAGGTGACCATAAGGTATAACCTCGGAAGGTTATTCCCTATGGTCACAAAATATGTTTGGTCGGATCCTAACGATCGACCAAATGGGTCGGGTTTGAAAGTCTAAGCGGTTGTCGAGACTGCTTGACTTACGACCCTAAATAAGCACTAAACTAGAAGTGTCGAGTTAAACATGTTTAACTAAGTTAAAAAACTGATTTGATATCATAACAAAGTGTTTTGATACCAGAAAATAGTTTTGTCGCAAAATGCACATAATTATGTGCATTTTGACCAAAACTTTGACTCGTCACTTTGACTAGTCAACGTGGTAATCAGTAGGTATAGTCGTAAGGGACTATAACCATCGTGATTACGCTCACGTTGCAAAGTTCAAACGAACTTTGACTTGACCAAATCATGGTCAAAGCTGAAAGTCAAACATTTTTTGACTTTCTTGTTTGAAATAAATAAAGAAGACATGAAAGAACACTTACAAGTGTTCTAGGCTAGAAAAATGACTAAGAAAGCTCAAGTATGAGGCCTCCAACAAGTGTGGTAGCCTCAATTAGAGCAGAGATGAGAGAAGAATGAAATGAGCAAGTTGTGAGTGATGAAGAACATGGGTATATATAGGATTTCTTGAACCATTAGATCATTGCCAAGTGTTTGTGTGGTGATCAAGGAATGATCCACACCTTACACTTGTTAGGTACTGATTAGGGAACTTGGGGAACACATAAACCATCCCTCAACATGCAAAAACCAATATAGAAACCAAGTTCAGTAGGCTATTTGATAAATTCTGGTTTCTGCTGTGCTGAAGCACTCTTACGGACCGCAAAGGGTCATGGCACACGGTCCGTATGCAACCAGCATGGGCAAGAAGTTTGCTGTTTTTACAACTTTGGTCCCTGTGTGTGTTTCGTCGTGTTTTGGCACTTCTAACACCCGTTAACCCCATTTTCAAGATCCATGATGAAGTTAAGGTATATTTAACTTGAATTATGCTCAAAAATGTCACGGATGTCATTTTGTTTGGCTGTAAGGTTGCGGTTTTCGATTAATTACGACGGAAATCGTAACGGACGCGAAAACGATCTGAATTGCGAAACGAATAGTAGTTTTGCATTCCTATCACTAAAATACAATATTTTAGTGATTACAAAAATTTTTGGATGTCCGAATATGGTCAGAATGCAAGATATGCATGAGTTTGCATACTTTCGCAGTTTTGACGCTTTTAGTCCCTATGATCAAAAAAGCGTATTTTCTCATACCTAACCCCTCAAAACTTATTTCTAAGCTATGTAATGGGTATTTAGGGTATTTTTGGTTTATGATCTTGTTCTGGAATATACGTTGCTATGCGAATTGGTAGACTTTTGTAGTTTGACGCAAATAGTCCCTGTGATTGAATAAACTTGTTTTTGCCATACCAAACCCTTCAAAACTTATTTCTAAGTTATGTAAAGGTTATTTAAGGTATGTTAAGCTTATGTCACTATTTCAGAGTGTATGTCGTGTTAAACTGGTTACGTTTACGTAACAATTTGCATATAACTTCTAGAAAAGCTTCTCGAGAGTTTGGAATCATAGGAAATTTGATACAAATCCCGGGAATGAAACACAAGATTTAATTGGATTCCTAATTGTATGATGATCGTAATGGTACAACTGTCACATGATATGTCTTCTTTCAAGGGCAATAGAAGATCAATCCTTCATTCGGCATAGAAGAACGGGCCACGTACATCTATGCAAAATGAACCACTTGATAAAGAACAACTTGATGTTGGGTGTTCCTTTACGTAGCTTTAACATGCATAGTTGATATACACAAAATACAACATAGAAATCATATCAAATACGGTATAAAAACAACCCTTTTTAGTACTAATGTTGGAAAAAGTATGTTCCTTTGTTTACTTTTGATTTTCAGGATAAAATAAGCTCAAATAAACAAAAGGAACAAATTAGCGACAAAAACCAACATAAAAGATGAAGAAAAGAAGTTGATACATTATACAGACCCTCCGAGCCTCACCCCGAGAATAAAAGCAACAAGACAGAAGCCCAACACGAGGCCGTGCCCCAGTCAAGATTCCTTAAAGAATAAAGACAAACAGAAAATGACAAAGGACACGGGATCGTGTCACCTCAGCACGGGTCGTGGCCAACTCTATTTCCAGCTACAAATAGGGGTGCTTGGTTTAATTCCAACTCATCCCTTGGAAAACCACTTCTCTCACACTTGCCATCAGTCCACCACCACTACTACACCAAGACCCACCACCATCATCCATCTTTCATCTTTTAGAGTGTGTAGTAGTCTCGGGATCCAAGATCGATCGTAAGAGTTCTTGTCAAACAAAGACCATGCTTGGCTAAATCTCTTACATCACCTGGTGAAGACAAATCTTTTATGTATTACTTTTGATTTCCAAGCTTTGGCAAATTTTTATTTGGGTATGTATTAATGACTTTAATAACTAGTTTTTTATATTGAAGGTGAACTTTACTTAATCATTTTTTCATGTTTTGTTGATTCACTCATTCGTGTCTTTACGGTCTATATAAAGCGCGTTAACTGCCTTCAAGGGGGTTAGAAGGGTGTTTGGGTAAAGTTCTTTCCTCGTTCAGTGTATAGATCCTGCGAAGAGCTGATTCAGGTTTATTAGGATTACCTTTGAGGCAGATAGCATCAAATCGGGGGAAGTAAGAACGACTTGTAATCCCTTATTTATAAACTACTATTAAAACAATAAACCCGACCTTGCAGGACTATATCCCTGCTGACTCAGACCAATAGGTTGAGGGTAACATCGTCTTCACAAGAAGGGCCTACCACTATAACTAAGATAATCTCTTAAAAAGCACAAAGTGCGAAAATCATCAAAGGATACATAGAAGAGGAGTTAGAACCAAGTGATTCCTTCTTGTCTATTTGTTTTTCCTTACATTTATATTTTTTTTCTAGTTTATCTTTTAAAAACTTTCAAAACTTTTATCCAAATTTAACGATAAGCCGGTACTAAAAGCCCTTGTGTCCTTGGACGACCTCGGTATCTTACCATCGCTATACTACGTCCACGATGCGTGCACTTGCCCTAATGTGTGTAGAATGATAGTATTGTATCGTGTTTTATGAATTTAAAGCTTAATTCGTAAGTAAAAAGTGCTTAAAATATATCTAAAAGTTATACCCACACCCGCACACGTTAATAGTAAATGTGAATTCTATGAGAAAGGGAAAATTGAACGTAAACCTCATAAGCCTAAATGCATAAACTCTATCTGACAACCACAAGAGCTGCTTCACATGGATTTGTTTGGTCCAACCCATGTAACCAGCATTGGTGGTATGTCTTACTGTTTGGTTGTCACAGATGATTTTTCAAGATATTCATGGGTATTTTTCTTAAAATCTAAAGATCAGACTTTCGACATTTTGAAAGATTTATTCAAACAATTAGAGAAAAATTACTCATTGCCCATCAAACGAATCAAAAGTGATAATGGAACTGAATTTAAAAATCAATATATGGATGAGTTATGTCATGATGTGGGTACTGTTCATCAGTTGAGTGCTACATTCCTCAACAGAATGGAGTCACTGAAAGGAAGAATAGGACCCTTATCGAGGCTACACGTACCCTTCTCTCAGAATCTAAATTGCCCATGTTCTTTTGGGCCGAAGCTATAAACACAGCATGCTATGTGTTGTATCGTATGCTTACTGTTAAAAGGGAAGATAAAACATGTTATGAACTTCTTGAGAAAAAGAAACCAGATTTACATGGTTTCCAGCCTTTTGGGATTAAGTGCGTTATCCGACGGACAAAGGATACTCCTAAGTTTGGGGAGGTTAGAGAAATCGGTTTCTTCCTAGGTTACGATCTAGGCTCTTTAAACAAACGAGTGTACAATGTCAAGAAACGGATGGCGGAAGTGGTCTTTGATATAACTCCTTTGAGTTACGATCCGCCATCATCTGAGTTCGGTCCCAAAACTGGTTACCAATACGATAAATTATTTGATTCATTTGCTTTACCTAATCTAACCAGATGATGAGACAGAACTTGTGTATACACATCTGATAGACAAAGACGAAGTGGATGCCAGTTGGCGTACAAGCATCCCAACAAATGTCTCTTCAAATGTTGATTTAGGATTTAATGTTGCCAGCACGTCAAATGTCAATGATGTCTTTGCAGTTCAAACCTTCAATGAAGTAGATTCAAGCGATTTCGATGAGGACATCGAAGTTGTTTAAACTACAAATACCGATACTTCATTTGGGAATGTTTAAGCGTCTGGTAGTCCATCTACTGAGGGGGAGGTCCAGTCAAATTTGGGTACAAATCTTCAAGTTCCGGTCATTCCTGTCACTCGGACTAACAGAAATCATCCTATCGATAATGTTATTGGTGATCCGGGTGGAGGAATAATGACTTGAAGCAGAAGTATTAATGATATGCAGTGTTTGTTCACAGAAATCAAAGAGTAAGAGATCTACAGCTTAAGCCTGCACGAATGTTTTATTTCGCAAATAGAGCCGAAAAACTACCATTTGGCGCTGAAAGAAAGCTCGTGGTGTGAGGCTATGCAGGAAGAGTTTGCTCAGTTTGATAAGTTGAAGGATTAGAACCTGGTAGATCTTCCGAAGGGCCAGTACGCAACTAAAAATGTAAGAAGGACAATAAAGGCGTTGTTGTCAGGAATAAGGCTCATTTGGTGGTGCAAGGGTTCGATCAGGAGGAATGGATAGACTGTACGGAGGTTTATGCACCGGTAGCTCAGCTTGAAGCAATTCGTCTATTTCTAGTATTTGTAGCTCACATGCGCATCATTGTCTATTAGTTGGACATCAAAAGTTCATTCCTTTACGGAAAGTTGCAAGAAACTGTGTATGTATACCAGCCGCCGTGTTTTGAAGCTCCAAAACCACCGAACAAAGTCTACTTGCTGGACAAAGCTTTATACGGTCTCCATCAAGCTCCACGTGCCTAGTATGAGACGCTCTCGAAGCATTTGTTGGCAAACGGATTAACTTGTGGAGCAATAGATTTGACACTCTTCATCTTGAAGAAAAGGGGAGATTTCCTGATCGTGCAGATATATGTCCATGACATTATTTTTGGTTCTTTAAATGAAGAGCTTTGTCAGGAATTTGAAATTGTTATGCATTCGAAATTTGAGATGAGTGCAATGGGAGAGCTCAAGTTTCTCCTCGGGTTGCAAGTGGGTCAAGAAAAGAACGAAAGATACATTCATCAGATAAGTACGTCCATGAGATCCTGAAGCGATTCAACATGGAAGACAGCCAATCTTATGAAACTCCATTGCCTACCAATTTTAAGTTATCGGATGAAAAGGAGAAAGATCCTGAAGTGGATCCTTCGGTTTATCGTGCAATGATTGGTTCTTTAATGTACATTTCAATATCTCGTCTCAACATAATGTTTTATGTCTGGTTATGTGCCAGGTACCAAGCTAATCCGAAAGAATCGCATTTGAAAGCTATCAAAAAGATTTTCTTTTATCTAAAAGGCAAACCTAGGCTTGGGTTGTGGTATCTAGTCGAGGGTGGCTTAGACTTGATAGCGTATGCGGATGCGGATTTTGGCGAGTGTAATATTAATAGGAAATCAACCTCTGGTGGTGCTCAACCGCTTGGAAGCCGTCTGATATCCTGGCAATGCAAGAAGTAGCTTGCTATGTCATTGTCCACATGTGAAGCAGAGTACATCTCCACTTCGAGCTATTGTTCTCAAGTCTTGTAGATACAACAATAATTGTGGGATTATGGTTTGAATTATACACAAACTCCTATCATGGTAGATAATAATTCAGCTATATCAATAATAAATAACCCAATACATCACTCACGCACAAATCACATAGATGTTAGGCATCACTTTATACGTGACGGTGCTGAAAAGGGTTTGATAGATGTAGTTAGAGTTGACACTTTAGACAACTATGTGGACCTGTTTACCAAGACATTCGATCGAACAAGATTCGAGGATCTGGTCCGAATGATCAGAATGATAAACCCTGAGTAGGATGGTTGCATAAGCCAAAACGATTTTTCTTTCACTTTGTATAGTTTATTACTTTTTGTTAAACTCTAAAATCCAAAAATATTTTACTTAGTGTAGGATATTTTTACAAAAATCCAAAAACATTAGAAAATGAAAAATTGAGAGCGTGTTGATTTTAAGAAGAAATGATTGTACATTGGCAGTCAGATCGTTTACAGGGTATCTTACAAAATTAAAACCTAAACTGCTTCGCAACTTCATTATATGTTATAACGATAGGTTTTACGCGTAAATAAGAACCTGTTTTTGGTATATAAAGATAACGATCTCATATATATGGTCTTAGTACCATAATTTCTTTTGAGAGATTACCAAAATTCTGAGATACTAGGTCTTTATATCTAATTATTATCTTGGGTATTATACTTGATCTTCTGATTTTGCGTCGGCAACGGCCTAGACCTCGTATAATACTTTGCTTAGCGCTTCGTTTGTGCGCAAACCCCCAGGTGGATTTCTTTTCTCCCTAACAATCATCATCGGATGATCTATTCTAAAGTTTGTCACCACCGGGTGAACAACTGAATATATATGTTACCATCGGGTACATAATATTAAAATACGCCAAAGTGCATAAAAAGATACCAAATCGTTGGTACATCATTTTAAAGTCGAGCCTTTATCACTTTTTCGGTGCGGTGGCACTAACCTGAGCTCTCAAGGTTTCGTAATTTTTAGCCGGATACAGATAATAGTTAGATATATTCACCTGTAAGATGTAATTTCTGGTAGTTTTGATACAGGAGTATATTCTAAGGTGGGGAACACAATTACATCCAGTTATTAATACACTTAATTGCATATCTCGAAAACAGTGTTTGAACACGTGCTAAAGCTTAAATGGACAAGTATATCGTTAAACATCTGGAACAGTCATTATCATTCTAAATGATTAAATCGATAAATGGATACTAACTGTGATAGATTTTGACAGATAAGCCAATATGATCTTCTTGTCCGCATTTTCACAAAAATATGATGCATGTAAATATTTACTTTCGCTTCTCTGTAAATATTCTTTGTTTTTCGTATATTGAAAAATACAAAAAGATTTTTGATGTGTTTAAATATATAGTTTGAAAAATACAAAAAGATTTTATTTCTCGTTTCCATGTGTGGGCTTAATATTTTTAAAGATACTCAAATGGGATTTTTACAATTTTGAAAACGGGTTAAATAATTCAGTGAGGTAATTTATAAAAATAAGTCTTTTTAATAAAAATCGGTCTTGCAAAGTTTATCAAAGAGTGGGTTTCCGTGTGGGAAAGTAATCAACTTATTTCCAAGCTATGTGATTTTTTTTCCAAGTATGTGTTACTTAGAAATTCTCTTTGAAATTAACCAGTTTGGTCTTAATTAAAACGGTTTAGACTTAATGGTTTGGGCCTTACAAGATAGTTTTTGGGCTTATTGTTTTTGGGTTTAAGTCATTGTGATCTTGTCTGGATTTATAGAAGTCCGAGTCTATTAGGTCCGGGTTTGTGAAAGGCTTCATTTCTGGGTATATTGACATAACTGGTTTCCGTATTTAAATATGTTTAGATCCAGTCTATTACATCAGTTTCGTCCGGTTTTGTATAAAGCACTTAGGTTTACTCTTTTGTCCGGGCTTAATCTCAAACTAAGGTGTCCGGATTTGTGTCGATTTGAGGAGATCTCCAAACTTGCACAGTGTCTGGGTTTGGAGATCATTATATAAACAGTGTTTTGTCCGGATTTATTCATATCTTTCATACTCGAACAAAGGTGTCAAGATCTATTTCGAATTGATGACGTTAAACCTTGAGTAAAAACTGTTCAAACATCACTTGTTTGTTTTTATTCTTCTATATTCTTGTTTGAATCTTCATTACAGGTGTGTATTCTCCATTGATCATCATTATCTTCTCTTATGTTAGTGATTATATCTTCATCTAGGACTTGAATTTGGGATTTTATATGCTTTGAACTTGGTGTTCTTGGAGGTTTGAATGATAATGGGATATTCTTATTTGGATGATTATTTGTTAGTAATTTGATGTTAATCTTGTTTGTTGTGATAACTTGGTTTAATTCGGGTTAGGTTTTGGGTTCAAGTTATTTGGGGGGGTTTTTGTCTAAACTTTAAGAACTTAGTGTTCTTGATGATGGGTTATAGGTTTTAAAGTTTCAGGATAAGGTTTGGATGATTACTTGTTAGTTTGCTTAATTTTGTTAAAATCTTGATTAAAATGGGTTGTTTAGCTTGTTAATGTGTTTTTGTTAAAATTTGTAGTTGGTTTGTTGAGTGTTCTTGAAGGGAATTTTTAGGTTTGTTTTTTCATGAAGAAGATGAATGCGTTTTGAAAAACTCACTTTTTGATCCATATTTTTTTTTGTTACAAACTGAATCAAATTGTTTACCAGATTTATTAGATTTCGAGTTTATTCCTCCGTAGTTCGGATTAGTTTAGACTTGGTTTTTGATGAAGTTATCTGGATAATCATATTTGTCCGATTTTAACCTCTATCCAGTTTTAAGCGTCCGGATTTGTTCAAAGTTATAAATCGATCCGGATTTAAATTATTTTTATCTGTCCGGATTTAATATGAATTCCGGATATGTATTCAGTTTTCAAACTCGTCGGGTTTTAAATATGTCCGGATTTTGTCCATCCGTTTTTTATCAATGGCTATCCGGATTTAGTTTCAGTTCTCCGGACATACTGTTGTTAGTTTCGTTTCAAAGGTCCGGACTTAATCAGTTTTATGTTTAATCATTTTTCCCGATTTAACCTATGGGTTAGGTTTGTCCGGATTTAATTGTTTAAATCACAGTGTTCCTATTTAACTGATTATCCGAATTTACTTGGATGTTCAAGTTCACTTTTGTTCTGGATTTAGATCATCTGTTATAGATGTCTGTGTTTATCTATGATCCGGTTTTTAATTTTTTAAGTCAGAATTTATGTAACACCCAAATCGCTTAATACAACAAACCGCGACGGAAAACATCGGGGAGTCACGTTAGAGGAATTGCTTCACAACACATGGTATTTAAAGTTTTGTTTTATTTTATTAGTAGACTCATTGTTTTGATACAAACCAAATAAGCACAACAATTGTCTTTCAAGTTTTAACGTCACTAAGGCCCACGTCCACCCTATGTGAAGTATGCATTCGTATCATCAACAAAAGATCCTGAAACATATGTGAAAAACAGTCAGCAAAGAAAGCTGGCGAGTACATAGGTTTTGTGTGTCAAATTCATGGCCTTGAATTCATATTGCAATACCTCGTCCAACCTTGAAAGTCGACGAGTGTGAACCTTGAAATAAAAAAGTGTTTAATATTGCAATATGTTTTACCAACTTTACAAGTTGGTATATGTAAAACAAAATCTTGTAGCCATGATTCTTAACTAGAAACATTTGTTTTGTAAAACCGAATAATAAATCGTCTTGAAAGAAAACTTTGTATGGTTTATATCTTTAAGTGAAAACATTGTGTAACATTGTTCAAAAACCATTCGTCCTTGTTATAAACCAATCGTCCTTTGTACGTGTCATAAATCATTGTACGTGTTATAGACCATTGTACGTGCCATCAATCAATCGTCCGTGTCATGAATAAATCGTCCGTGTTTTAATTTGAAAACTTTTGGTCGTTGTCACACCCCCAAAATACCACCCATGGGAACCCACGCGAGGCGTGTGACGTACCATGATCTAACCACCAATCACATTGAACTCATAACAATATTTTAAATAAAACTTTCATTTATTAACATGAGCGTTACAAAACATTATTTACTGTTCAGCGGAAGCATACTACAATCATTAAGAATTTCATAACACAAGTATGTAAAATCCATTAGACGTGTGTCATAATTCCATTCAAATCGACCCATGACCACTCCAGCATCCCAGACGGCAAGTTCCAATGACATGTACCTAAAGGCCTGCAAGCATGCAGAAAAGTGTATCAGACAACGCTGGTGAGTTCAAAGTTTGTTAACACGTTTAGTTACCAGATATCAGTTTAAAACATTTCAGAGATTTGATGTTGTTAATAACTCGATTACCGCCGATGGCTCCAGATTATTTGCCCTATTCCCCAATGCCTCTATCAAAGTAACTGTGCAGGCAGTTACACATTCCACTCTATAGTCAAATGTCCTCGTTTATGTCCTGTTCGATTCGTAAGAGTTGGCTCTCAGGCGTTGCTTACTAGGGTTAGGAACTCGATTGAAGTTAATCTACTAGGGTAATGCATCACGCTAATCTTCTTGTCCATCGATCTTGCGGGTCGATTGAATAGCGCACGGTAAATCATCAGAGAATCACAGAGGTGTCCATACTTCTGAATTTGAGGCGTCAATTCATTGCGTCAAAGTAAACGAGAAAAAGTGATAAAGGGTAGACCAACATTTAACATTTCGACGTCTGTCTCAAAGACGTTCGCGCTATCTCCTAACGTTTCTACACGGCTCACTAGACGTTCAGCTATGTGTTCAAGTATCACTCAATATCATCGAGACTCGTAGGGGTTCAGAGGGAAGTGAAAGGACCATCTTCTAACGGGAGTCAGTCATTGCTATGACCCCTATGGATCGTTGTGTTTCACCTTTGGTCGAATAAGGATATGGAACCCTTTTCACACTTGCTAGGCCTTGTTGGGACTCACATGCACCCCACATTATTATTATGTGTGCACCCACAATAATAACATGATTTGCATGCTCATCTCCGCTCCTCCTAACTCGTGTTAAATAGTTCCTCAGAGTCGAGTAGCAAACAAAGAACATCACAAAACATGGGTCACGAATGTTTACTAATTATGCTGTGCAATCACTCAACACATGCAAGTGATACATGAATTCATATGGTTGTGCTAAACATGCAATCTCATGCAATATCATATGTAAGTGTTTACTAGTTATGCTGTGCAATGAGTAAACGAGAGACGAACCTTGCAGTCTGGAGCTAAGTGTCATGGTCGTATTCAGAACTTGTTCGGTTATAGTCTAGTTTTATAAAAACGTTTTAAAACCAAGTTCACTATAACCAGTGGCTCTGATACCAAACTGTCACACCCCCAAAATACCAACCGCGGGAACTCACGCGAGGCGTGTGACGTACCAGCATCTAGCCACCAATCACATTGAACTCATAACAATATTTCAAATAAAACTTTCATTTATTAACATAAGCGTTACAAAACATTATTTACTGTTCAGCGGAAGCATACTACAATCATTAAGAATTTCATAACACAAGTGTGTAAAAACCATTAGACGTGTCTCATAATTCCATGCAACTCGACCCATGACCACTCCAGCATCCCAGACAGCAAGTTCCAATGACATGTACCTAAAGGCTTGCAAGCATGCAGAAAAGTGTATCAGGCAACGCTGGTGAGTTCAAAGTTTGTTAACACGTTTAGTTACCAGATATCAGTTTAAAACATTTCAGAGATTTGATGTTATTAATAACTCGATTATCGCCGATGGCTCCAGATTATTTGCCCTATTCCCCAATGCCTCTATCAAAGCAATGGTCAAGACTGGGGTCATTAGTTCACGCTCGTCCTCCCCGGTACGGTGTGAGGGTGCCAAACCTAAATAGCGCTATCAACTAATACCCCGTTGCCTCCCCGGCAACAAATCGGTAGAAGGGACTTAATGATAGAAATGAGTGTAATAACCAACATCCCAGGTTTAAC
The DNA here is from genome assembly GCA_030545235.1 of Helianthus tuberosus. Taxonomy (NCBI): domain Eukaryota; kingdom Viridiplantae; phylum Streptophyta; class Magnoliopsida; order Asterales; family Asteraceae; genus Helianthus; species Helianthus tuberosus. The sequence goes on from CM060397.1 coordinate 100,134,741, forward strand.
ATTCCAGTCAAACCCAATTACCCGACATTCCTCCCTGGAACGTTTACCAGATGTCCCTCCCCGGGACGCATGCTTGGAAAAAGAGCAGTGAACTCACCTTAGATTTGCTCGGTTTATTAAGTTACCCGTTCCAGTTAGTCAACCAACCCTACCGTGGTTAACAACACTTATCAGTTTCATAATCACCCAAGTCACATATTTTACACAGATTGATTTCATCATAGGATTACTGTACAACACGTAGCTTACATAACACGTAATAACCATCAACATATGTATTAGCTATTCACATGAGTCAAATCATGTTTCTCATTCGTAGTTAACATCATTAACATGTAACAGAGTTTTTGTCAAATCTTTCACCTACAGCACTCTCCACGAAGAACTGGTCTTTCGTGGAAAGCCTCCTTGGCGAAGAACCCCATGACGAAGGATGATCCTTCGTCGAGAAAGTGGGTGACGAAAGACCCTAGTGTTTCGTCGAGAACCAATCAACGAAGAACCTATTTCTTCGTCACTTGTGTTCTTCGTGGGACAGTCCTTCGCCACAACCCTAAACAGACAGTTACACTTCCTTTCATTCAGTCGTAACGTATGCTAACAAGTTCCTCATTTTCCCAAACAGATCTAACAATAGATTAAACGATGATCATGCGTAACAGTTAGTCATCACACATCAACCTTGAACCCTATGCTTAACAGTTTACAATTAACATAATTAATCAATAATTTGATCGCATGAATTCTAATCGTGCCACAGCAATGTTCATCATTATTATAAGTAAACCCTTTTTCTCAAATGCATCAATTACAGTTCATAGTTATTGACTCTCATTCTCATGATGTCCAAGCCAAAACCCTAAGACTCATGCGACACTACCAAATCACATTACAGTTGGCCTAACCTGTTGTTCATCATCAGTTTAATTCAGCAATTCCAATTCATCACAAATCATCGAATACACTACAAATCAAATCATACAGTTTGTTGCAATCATCACCGATCTTTCTATTAACGTGCATCCCTAATTACTCATACAACTTATCGCTACACATTATCATGTATCGAACATAAATCCAATGAACAAAACAAAACACTAACCTTGAGACAAGATAAAACAACAGTGATTAGGGTAATTAGACCAAGAAGATGATGCTTCGAGAGGGTTTGCTGGCGTCGTTAGGTTTAGAGGGAGTCTAGGGTTTCCAATTGATCAGTTATGCGACATATATACACGTACGTTCTAAAGGGAGTGGGTTGGGCCTGTATAAAGAACTGGGCCGCTAACCATTCTTCATCGAAGGCCCTGTTCGACGAAATACACACTTGACGAAACATCTCTTGGCGAAGGACCTATTCTTCGCCGAAGAGTGTTGTGACGAAGGATTCGTTCTTCGTCGAGAGGTGAGGTGACGAATACCCCATTCTTCGTCGCCTAGGGTTTTTATCCCTCATAAAACAGTGAACATTAAACATTCAACTAATCATCAAAATACTCTAATCAATCACACAAAGATTCATGCCATAAAATAAAACAAATCATCAAAACAAGATTGCGAAACAAGTGAAGCGTAGAAAAGGATCTCGAATTCTCGGATTGTCACAGTCGTTCTTTAATGAATACATTCAAACCTGTGTGACTTGACTATACCACCCATGGGGTATCTTTAATAGACCCTGAAAGGTCTCTTTATCAACGAATGATTTGTTAATCAGGAACAGTTTCTGTCGTTCCCCAAACTACCCACCAAATCCAGTGATTAGCCTAGTAATGAGATTGTCTGTCCTATGGTACCATAACATACTACTAGTCGGCTTGATCAAAGCTAATGAATGTCATTCTTGTTATGGATAACGCCCCAACACGTTCTTTCACATTATTGAAATCGTCGTGTTTTATATAAACCATAGACTTTGTTTTTGAAAACTTGAAAACTAATTTGGCACATATGAGTCACCCCAAAACAATTGAAAGCATAAAAGAAGGGAGCTATGTACTCACTTGGGATTGCAAAGAGTCCTCGAATCAAGTGAAATAACAAGGCTTCAAATGTGTCTGAATGTGTCGGATACTATGTTAGAGTAACGGTACATAATCGGGGGAATCAGATATAATGAGGTCTTGTAAACCAAATGAGTGTTGGAACTCATATGAAATGGTTTAACAAACTCAACATTCTGATTTGGAATGAATCCTAAGTGCTTTTGACCCGTTATGACCCGTTAAAGTAGTTTACGCTACTTTAACGTGTCATTTGCGTAAATACGGGTTCGGATGGTTAAATATGAGCTATGATATGTCTTATATGCCAAAACATGTTTAATAAAGTTGTAAGATCAGTTTATATGTCAAAAAGTTGGTTACATATGCTTAAAACGGATTTATGTGCAAAAAGGGTATTTTGGTCATTTTTAGGCATATAACAATCGACTTATCATAATACTTACCAAACGATGTGACCATAAGATATAACCTCAGGAGGTTATTCCCTATACAACTATGGTCACCTACATGTGTTTGCTCGGATCATAAGATCGACCAAACGGGTCGGATTCGAAAGTCAAAGTGGTGGTCAAACCGCTCGACTTACGACCCTATATAAGCCCTAAACTTGAAGTGACGAGTTAAACATTTCAAACATGTTTAACTAAGTCGCAAAACTGATTTGGTATCAAAACTTAGTGTTTTGATACCCGAAAATAGTTCTGTCATAAAATGCACAAAGTGTGCATTTTTGACCGAAATTTTGACTCGTCACTTCGACTTGTAAACATGGTAATCAGTAGGTATAATCGCAAGGGATTATAACCTTCGTGATTACGATCACGTTGCAAAGTTTGATTGAACATTGACTTGACCAATTATCGTCAAAACCGAAAGTCAAACAGTAAGTCAAACTGTTTGACTTTTAGCTCAAAATAGCTAAAAGAATTGAAATAGACTAGGATGAAAACTTACTTGTGTTTGGAAACACTTAAGATCTCAGATGGGAGGCCTCCAAAATATGGAAGCAAGCTCCAAGAATGTGGGAGAGATGAGAAGATGGAATGAGCAAGGAATGAAGAAGAAGTGGGTGCTATTTATAGTAATCTTGGAGTTGTAGGATTATGCCATGTATTATGAGTGTTGCCCAAGGATGCACAAGATTGCAACAAGTGTTTGGATCAGGTTCTTGTGCTTGGAGAACACTTATCTTGGTCCCTAAACATACAAAACAATCAAACAAATCAAGGAGCAACTAGTTGTTTGCTGAAAAAAAAAAAACTTTCTGTCCAGATGTTATCCTCACGTCACATGACCAGGGAGGCATTAGGCCATCGCGTGATGCCACCCCTTTGTGGCTAAGTTTCAGAAGTTGTCAAAACAGGTCCCTGCACATAATTTAATGTGTTTTTGACATGTTTAACCCCCGTTAACCCAAAATTCAGGCTTTATAGGGACGTTAAATCATATGGGACTTGAATTATGCCCGAAAATGTTGTGGATGTTGGTTCGTTTGGTTGTACAGCCGCGTTTCTCGCCTAATTACAACGAACGCTTTAACGAACGCGAAAACGACCGAAATTACAAAAAGAAGGATATTTTTGCATTCTTATCACTAAAATACAAGATTTTAATGATTACAAAAATTTTTGGATGTGCGTACGTGTTCCGTATTAAGAAATACGCGAATCGGCAGACTTTCACTGTTTGACGCAAGTAGTCCCTGAGCATGAATAAACATGTTTTTGCCATACCGAACCCTTCAAAACTTATTTCTAAGTTATGTAAATGGTATTTAGGGTTTGTTTAGCTTATGTCGTTGTTCCAAAGTGTATGTCACGTTAAACTGGTTACAGTTTGCGTATAACTTCTAGAAAAGCTTTGAGGGGTTGAAATTGTACATGGACTAAAATGTGCAAATGTCACATGTAATTATACAAATCCTGGGAATGAAACACAAGATTTCAATAGATTCGAAATTGTTTGGAATTCTATACTAGTTGTAAAGGCACAAATGTCACAATTTATGGTTTTAGGTTTTTGTAACCTAACACAGTGTAACGTTTGCAACTTTTTCAAAGTGATTATACAGTTTACATATTTTACACCTACAACTTATTTATCATCTGTCGAAACTTACTTTGTGTTGGTTTTATTTCAGATATGGTAGACAACCAAACCAACCTCCTATAAATCAACCGCAAGTTCTGGAACACATTTTCATACCAAAACATAACCATGTGGAATTTTAAATGAAGGATTACGCGGGATTGACGACTATGTACAAATCATCCGCTTTATCAGGTGATCGAGAGAATTCTATGCTATTTCGAACGGTATTCGGATTGTAGCAACGTATATGCAGGCTTTCTTGACGACTGCTCCTTTAAACAACAATATGATCGAGGCTACTATCAATGGTCATCAGTTGATTATTACGGAAGAAGTTGTTCGAGATGCTCTACAGTTAGGAGCACTAGATTTTGGTGAAGTCTGCTAAGTCGCTCACATTCAAGAACGGGCACTTCTTAGCTTTGGGTACTCGGGAAATCTGCCAACTAGACAAGTTTACAAGGGAATGCTTCTCAAGAAATGGCGTTTCATTTATCATGTCATTATGTAGTGTTTTGCTCCAAGATAATCGGGAATGGATGGCATGGGTCATAATCTTCTATCGGTGATGATTGGTCTTACGTTCAATCAGCCGTACAATTTCACACGCATAATTTTTCAAGCTCTGCAGGCTCAAATTGGTTATAAAGAGGGTGATTCTCGGTTAATGATGTTATATCCTCGTTTCCTTATGATTATCTTTAGACATCTTGTTACGGATCTTCCTATTCATGAGGGATTGGCTCTTCATGTTCTAAAAGCTATGGGTAGACGTATTTTTAGCGGTTGTTGTAATGCTAAAGCATCGGTTCATTCTCCTCATTTACCTGAACTTCGATAGATGTTGAGTGTTATTTCGGTCGAAAATTATAATCCAGAAAATGATGTTACTTGGAGAAATATTTCTGCGTGTGTTAATCAAATTTTTGGAGTAGGTGAAGATGAAGATGGTACGGCACCTGTGGTTCTTCAACAGCCGTCAGTTGTTCAACCTCGGGCTGATCTTCAACAGCCGCCGGTGGTTATTGAAGAACCATTGGTTCCTGATCCCGCTGTGGCGGAACCAGCTGTAGTTAAGCATGTTGCTGAACCGGTTGCTGAGCCTGTGAATGAACCTTCGCATGATGTCTAGATGGAAGAAGTCATACACAATAGCTCTTTCGATCAACCCGACCTGGATCTTGATGATATTATCTTTGATAGAGCGTTAGCTGCGATTAATGTTTCTTTGGATTCCGGTGCTCCATCTTCAAGAACATATAAAGAAAAGGGTATTTTAGTCGAAGAAGAAGATGATGCGGAGATGTTGACTGAAAGAAAGTATTTGAGTTTGGTACGTAAAGACTTCTTGGGTAAATTGCAGCTAAAGGATAAGAAAAGCTTAAGGCTTTTCGTGATAAGGTCGATTCTATCGGTCCCTCTTCCGAGTGAGCCTTAGGTCTGTCTCTTTGGAATGAAAAGACTTCGAATTTAGATAATTTGCCGGATGATTCTTCTGACAATGATAGTGGTAGGGATCCTGTTCGAAGACCGATTGCTATTTCGATAGCAGAATCTCGACCTGTCGTGACCTATAAAAGAAGAATATTGGATGAAGTTTCTAGTTCTACTCCCAGGTCTTCTAAAGTCGAGGATGTTTCAACTGTTGAAGTCTCAGCCGCAGTAGTCACTATAGTCACTGGTGGCTTATCTATTTTGGGTGTTCCTGTCTCTTTATAGTCCGTATCTGCTTCCTTTGTATTCCTAGCGCAACATATGTTGTATATCTTACTAGTGCTTCTGCTCAAGGTCAATATTCTAGTACAAGTGTTCCGGTGATTACATATGGTGTGTCCACTGCTACTTTGTTTTCTACGTTTCTGGTTCTTACGGGTTCTAGCAATGTGTTTGCTACATCCGTGAGAGTTAGTTCTTCTTCATTACCTCCAGTTTTTCTGGTTATGCCTCTAGGATCGCCTTCGAGCTTTGTTCGACCAAGTGATACTTGACCTGCTTATCCTCGAATGAAGAAACATGTTGCATCAAAGTCTACACCAAAGTCATCTCAAAAGGTTCATCCGAAAGTTGCCTTTAGTCCTAGACCTCCTCGTCCAGTCTCTCCAAGACATGCGGCTCTGACTACGACTCCAAGGCCAAGGGGTGCATCTTGCAGCAGTGAAGAGATTCCTTTCCTAGACTTCGTTTGCAACTAGTTTACGGATGCCTATCAAGCTATGGAAAAGTAAACCAAGCATATTAATGACAACCAGAGTTTGATTAAGAAGCAACAAAAGGAACTGGATGAGCTTAAGACGAAAGAAGCAGGCCAAGATCAGCAGATCAAGGGTTTAACTTTTCAATCAAAATGACAAGCTCTCTAACTGGGTGTTCTTATCAAGAGGGATGTCGGTTACACTGTTCATCACCAGACTCTAACAGTTGCAACTGATTAGATCTGTAGAATTGTTACTGAGCTTGTGGAGCTATTTGCTGCTCAGGGGGAGAATACACCACTGCAGGTCTAAGCCAGATGTAAGTTGGATGAATTGAAGAAGAAAAGACGACTTAGACAAAGACAATAATCCTAAAGCTGCATAGCAGAGGGAGCAACCAAGTAGCTCACAAGCTACGAAAGTTGCAACCGAAGCTGCAATTGAGGGGGAGTCTGGTAGTGGCGCAGGTAGTAGAGGAAAAGGCCCGGTTGAAGGTGATCTTGGGGATTAGTCTGATGACTCGGATTTTGAAGGCTTAGTTGGAGAACACTTCATGTCGAATGATGATTTAGAAAAAGATGACGAAGTGGTTGGAGTTGTTGAAGAACTTAAGTCGGGCGAAGACATTGATCATGTTTTGATGAGAAAAGAGTGCAATGTGTCATACACAATGAATGTGCAGTCTATCGAAGGTGTTGAGGTTGATTTTTAAGACTTTCGGGATATTGCATACAATGATACATCGGTTGAAAGAAATCCTAATCCCGAGCCTATTCCTGAAGAAGTTCAAAGGGTTTTATGGCTAAGAGCTCCTCCTCAAGATCTAACTCAGAAGAAACGTTTTGGGAGTATAAGGGGAGAATTCTCATGGCAATTCAGAAGCTGGGATTTCGACGATCTAAACATCTTGGTAATGATCAAACATACAGATGGTGTTCAGTATTTCAAACCGCGCTTCAAAATTCTCAATAATATTCTGGCACAGAATCTTCATCACATTGCTCAGCTTGACTTAAACACACCAACCTCAAACGGATTAGTTGGAGCATTGAAGAAGGCTCTATAAGAAGAAAGCATATCAAACAAGTGGAACCATTTCAAGCTTACTGTAGGCCAGCGTGTCAAAATGAAAGACCAGTTCCCGGGAGAGATCAAGTACAATGTAGTGTACCGGCCTACTTGGTGTCTAAGAAAGATTCCGATAAGGCAGTTCGACCTAGAATGTATGGAAGGCATCAGTTTCTGGTACATTTATGGTAAGATAGGCGGGGCAGTGATCACCAAAAAGAAAGTCACAAAGGTGATCGTTAAAGTGTTGGATCCTATGTGGCTGGTCAACTTCAAGCTTCAGGATTTGAAGAAGTTGAAACGTCTTTCACTCCACTATCTAAAAGAAGACAGGGAGATCACTCTTCTGTTTATTAGAGTTGTTCAATTCTACATGAAGAACAAGATCGGAGCAGGAAGTGACTATTCAAAGATTTGATGAAGACTTTCTCAATACTTGCAGATATCGCATATATCAAGGGGGTCTGTAAGTGCACCTTTTGATGATACATTCTGGTTTCTGCAAAGAGAAGATACTTTAGGGTCTGTTTTGTAATTGAAGAATAGTTCAAGTCTTTTATGTATTGTTCGAGTTTGTAAAGATTGTGTGGAGTTCGAATTTGTATGTATAAATTCGGACTAGCTTTTGTCAGAGTTTATTTTAGGGTTTCAGTTTTGTGTTATCCGTATTTGATATATATTCGAACTAGTTATTCAGGTTTTGTCTGTCCGAATTTGTTTATGTTATATCCGGAACTTAAGTGTTCCGGATTTGGTCATTGTATAAATACTCAGTGAATGAATGCAATGATCACCACTTTTGAGAATTATCTTTCTGTGCAAGCAACTTTCTGATGAGAGAAATAAAACCCTAATTATTGTGTGTGGTTAATCTGTGAATACTTAGTATATTTACAGATTGATTCTCACCTCTGTTCATCTACGCAGCGGTACGCTTCGCGTGGTGGATTCTGCACACCACGTGAGTCGGTTGCTAGAGCGAGAGATCCTATTCAAGTGTTCGAGGTTCGTAGGTAGCCTTACAGATCAAACTCAGTCAACATCGGGTTTTGGTTCGGGTTCGGGTCAAACCCAGTCAACACCGGGTCAAACTTGGTCAAACTAGTCAACTATGCTCAACGAGGTCAGATTTGGGTTCGGGTCAACACGAGTCAACTGTGGTCAACAAGGTCAGATTCGGTTTGGGTCAACAAGTCAACTCAGTGAGGTATAACGTGCACGCGAGATTAACTAGATTTATAACTATTTAAATTTTTGTGAACCGACCTCAACCCGACCGATTAACGCTTATACGTTGTCAAAATCATTGGGATAACGACATAAAAATTATTCATCTACAGACCGATTATGCGAACGTTTTGATGTGTGTATATATATATATATAATATATACTTATATAAAAGTTAAAATTGTGACATCGATAGCTAAGTATCGGACATATAATATTTTATTGTATATGATATTTCGTTTTGAAAATGTTTTGTTTTGGAAAATTATGGACAACTTGTATTGTCGGGTTTGGTTAAAAAAGAGAGGAAACTCTGCCCGATTTTCGTTAATATATATATATATATATATAGAGAGAGAGAGAGAGAGAGAGTTAGGTTCTTTTGTGAACAACATATTGAGAGTGAACTGTGTGAACTAATATTGACCATTGATTTTCATTTTAGTTGTAAAGGTTAGGATTGTATTTAAATAAAATTATGTTTTAAACTTTATTTTAAATTAACATAAGCAGTTACAAGTTCCTATTTTTTTTATTATTCTTATTATCTTCTAAATTTAAAAGAGATCATGATCATTATCATTATCATTATCAAATCCAAACAAATATAGTTGTTTTTTTTTTTCAGTCATAATCATTCACTGTTCTTCGAAGTTTATTACCTCCTGTTGAACATTTTGATGGCCGACCCAGAAAATAATGTTCAAAATATTGTCGACCAACTTGATGCACACACAAGTCCAGTTAACAATAATGTTTTCGTTACAACAATAGATCGCCCAGGTATATTGAATCATACGATGTTTAATTGAATCAATATATGTATATGAATGTTCCTTTGAGATTTATGATAGTGTTGTAGATTGAGATTAACGTTTATACTCGGGAATCATAGTTTGATTTTGTTTGTCATTATGATTACAGTTAATTAGAATTCATATTAACAGTAGATGATGCAGTATTCGTTTATACACAGATTCTTTTTAGATAGCAATAGTTATGAATTTTCTTGGTTTTGCATTACCCTCTTGTAATACACATACAGATTGCTCACATTGTTTATTATAAACAGCCTAGTTTTTTTGGCCATGGTTGTTAATACATACACCTGTGTACAACGAAATAGCATTATGTAACCTAAGTGTTTTAATCGTACAATTCTCTTTTTTATACATGCATAAACGTATTTAAAAAAATGGCTTTGTGTGCTTAAAAAATTCATCATAGCTTTTATATAATTACATTTTTTTCGTAACTATTTGTTGTTAATATAAATGTACAGAGTCAGTTTCCAGTAACGTATATGAAAGTTCCAATGGGACCAGGTATTGGACACCAACTGTGCCTCCCGGTTTTAAACCAATGCTAAAAAATAGATTTAGTTCTATAGAGAAAGCGATTGCAATGTATGAGGGGTACGCACAACTAGCAGGCTTTGGTACACGTTTGGAAACCTCAAAAAAAAAAAAATAGGCAACAAAATTATTACAAATTGAGGGTACGTTTTGTATTCTAAAGCCAACAAACCTAAGCATATAGATTATTCGATTGATGTTGTTAACTCTATTTCACCATCACGCAGATCCAACATTAAAGTTACAAGTTGTAAGGCTTGTGTTAAATTTGTTCATTTGAAAGATTCATCAGAGTACGAACTATATGACTTTGTTGAACACCCCTCACCTGTGACAACCCTCGTAATAACATGTATCCGTACGATTTATTAATGTTAATTAAAGTGCTTGATGACTGTACTGAATTACTTAACTGCTTTTTGATCACTGCGTCATACTTACATGTGCTTGTTGACATACTAGTCTTGTGCAGAAAATTGACTAAATGATCCTGAATGTTTTCCTAAGTGTTAGGAATTAAAAGTGTTACAAAAATATATATAAGACACTTTACGGAATAATTAAACACTTCAATGGAACGGTATCCAACCGAACAACCGGACATTACCCGGGACACTAAATTTTTATCAAATACATTGTTTTCTTATTTTTTAATAGTCATGATCCCCGAACACCCTAACACCCACTAAATATCAAATAAATATCATATGTAAAGTGCATGCTTGAAAACTAACTAGTCTTTACCATCTAGTTGGAAAAACTTGCAACCAACCCCCCCCCCCCCCCAACCGATTCGGTCACAAGGACCATCACCACCATACCTAGATCTTGTGCAAGATTATATTTCCTTATTTTATTAGATAGTTTACTTGTGAGGATGACCAAATTATGTGAAAGTATCTTATAAAATCATGGCCAAGATCACTACACCCTACTTCTCATCATCACCTCCCTCTCACTCCCCACACCCTCTCTCTCTCTCGGCCTCCCTCAACCGCCACCATCACCACCACATAACCACCATCTTCATCAAAGTTTCAAGTCTCATTCAAGCATATAAGGTGATTCAAGGAAGTTGCAACTTGTGGAGCTTCAAAGGACTTTGTCGCTTGCTTTTCATCATCTTCTTCATCATCTTCTTCACTAGAATCATTCCAAGCCTTTGTGCTAGTAGTAAGTCCTTGTTACACCCTTGTTCATCTTGTCTTTGTAGTTAAAAGTTGTAGAATGATGGTTATTGTCTTTGTAGTTAAAAGTTGTAGCATGATGGTTATGTTCAAAACACTAAAGAACAAGAACACTAAAAAGGAGTTAGATAAGAAACTTGAACATAAGGTTACATGAAGATGAAATCTTGTTGGGTTAAGGTTGGTTAAAGCATGCATGATGTTTGATCGTTGATTTCTTGATAAACCCGTTGTTAGAACACTTTTTGGTACATTTTAGTAACATTTAAGCTAATAAAAAGCATGCTGATTGGCATTTTCAGCCAACTTCAACTGGCTGTAAACAGATCATAATAAATCGAAAAACTGATTTTCTGAAGCCTAAATTATGTATTTTCGAAAAACAGATCCAATGGCACTAGAATCGTAATTTTTTGAGGTCGTTTACTATTTTTAAAGGCCTGTTTTCGGACAGCAGCTCAAGCTGCATTTTTCTGCAGAAAATATTTGTTATGTTCTTCATCATAACTTGAAATCTATGTAGAATTAGGTCATGAAATTTGTATTGTAGATGGACACTGATGTCGTAGTAATTCTCCCACTGGAATTTCGTCAATCAGACTTAGGATAAATTTTAGATAAATTATTTCGTAGAATGCAGTCAGAAAGTGACAAACCTGAATTGCAGTCTGGTAAATGAATTTTTATAAAATATTCGTAATGAACTGGACCCCGATATTTTTACACAATAATATTTAGATCGTATAAGATGTTCTGTAAAAATTTAGGAATTTTTGGAATAAGATAACTATTTTATTAAAATACCCGAAAACAGCCCAGTCTTGTATATTAAAACTAAAATGATATAAGTAGTATTTTGCATGTCTAAATGTCGGGTTGGTTATTTGAGAACGATCTAACATGCTATATGTCAATGAAAGTGTTATGTGCAATGTCGTATGTTTGCTTATGAATGGGAATAGATGGGAAGTTTATATGGGCATGAACCGTTAAAGTGATGCATGTTATGTGATAGATGCATGTAGGAACTTCGTGCTTATTTGAAGTCACTAATAAACTAAGTGGTAATCATACTAGGACGTGATTGACCGACCTTGACTGTTAGCTATTTTTGAGAGTCAAACCGAGCAACCGAGGTGAGTTCACAGACACCTTCTAAGGCATGGGATTTCCCGGTGGTTGGGAATGGGTTAAAGAGTTAAAACGAAACCTACATATCCTCCTTGGGTAGGATATGTACCGCCATCCTCCATAGGTAGGATGCCAATATTAATCGGGTTAAAGAATTAAAACGGAACCTACATATCCTCCTTGGGTAGGATATGTACCGCCATCCTCCATAGGTAGGATGCCAATATAAATCATGCGTATTCTCCTTGGGTAGAATACGCACGTTCGTCCTCCTTGGGTAGGACAACAACCTTAAAACTTACTAGACAAAACTCTATCATTAAGTCCCTCATCTTATATCGACTTAATTGCCGAGGCCAATGGCAAGCGGGTCATTAGTTAATAGCGCTATTAGGTTTAACAAACCTCACACCGTGCCAGTAGGACGGGTGTGTACTAATGGACTATGGCAAACTGTCAATGATGATAGAACATTGACGTAGGGCACAACTATTGTTCGTCAGTTGTCGATATGGTAACGGTCTAGTAGTTCACATGGGGAAGCCCCCCACTGATTATGGATATGGTTTGGGTAATAAAGAAGGAACTGGTTAATCATACTTTCAACTATGGGGTAACCCCCACGGCAATTAAGCTAACGGAAGACAAACCATGTTTTCGGAAATAACTTAAAACTAAATAACCAACCGTGAACTCACTCAACTTTGTTGTTGACTCGTTGTTACATGCCTTACAGGTCGCTAGATGCTTATGGAGCTTGTACGAGGAGGAGGTCGTTGTGGGATTAGGGATTGTTATGTCCCGTACTTAATATTTTAATCCTTATGAATTTATTAAACTTACGTCATGAACTTTAAAATTATGAACTATGGAACTTATGTTTTGGACTTACATTTTATGCTTCCGCTGTTAACCTAAGGTCGGTTACTTTCTTTTGGTCACCAATTGTATTGTGGTTGGTTTATTTACTTAATTACGTTGTTCAATATGATTGGTGGCTCGATCCTGGTCGCATCACGCCTCCAAGCGGTGGTACTCCGCAGGGTGGATTTTGGGGGTGTGACAGATTGGTATCAGAGCCATTGGTTATAGTGAACTTGGTTTTAAAAAGGGAAAAGCTTTTTGACAAAACCAGACTATAACCTGTACAGTGCTCAATGATCCACAACGACGCTTCGCTCCACGTGCAAGACTCAACACTATAGGTAATATGGTTTATGTTTGTATTGCCTGCCTGCTAGTTTAAGCAGCGCAGTTGATCATGGTATGCTTAGTTAGTGTAACAACTATTGCTTGAAACCCTGTGTGTTTGCTCTCTTCTGTCACTCCACACTTACGCACTTTCGCTACACCTTTCTTACTTGTGTTTCCTTCGATGTGAAGATCATGGGCGGACGCCTGAACTTGACTCAAGTCCAGCTGACGGCTCTAATAAACGAACGGTGGCTGAGGCACTCGCAGCTGTCCCTGCAGGAGGTATAACCTGCTATTTCGATCTGTCCTAGGATGTTTAGATCCTTCTCTCGTGAACCAACTCTCGTGGTTAATCTTGTCTTTTATTCTCACGCCACAGGTCAACATGCTCAGCCTCCCGTATGTACGTTCAAAACGTTCATGGATTGCCGACCTAGTACTTTCAGTGGCACAGAAGGAGCTGTAGGTCTTCTTCACTGGTTCTAGAAGCTTGAGTCTTTTTTCGAGATGTGTGAATGCCCTGAAGATCGTAGGGTGAAATATGCTATTGGAATACTTGAAGGTGCTGTGTTAACCTGGTGGAAAGCACAGGTTCAACTGCTAGGGCTGGCGGTTGCTAATGCCACCCCATGGAACGGTTTCAAAGAACTGATCAAAGAAGAGTACTGTAGTTGTGACGACATCCACAAGCTAGAGGTAGAATTTTTCAATCTGAAGATGACGGGGTCTGAAATCGAGGCATACACAAAGAGGTCGAACGAATTAGCTATCCTGTGTCCCACTATGGTGGATCCTCCTATCAAGCGTATCGAGATGTACCTTAAGGGTTTGGTGCCAAAAATTCAAAGCCACGTGACCTCAGCTAATCTCGGCACCATTCAGCAAATCATCAAGTTGGCTCATCGTCTCACTGATCAGGCAGTTGAGCAGAACAAGCTGCCCAAGTGAATTAGCACTACTACTACTGATGCTCCCAGTGATAACAAGCGCAAGTGGGATGGAAATTCGGGCAAGGGTTCTACTTCAGTTCAGTCTCAGCAGCGAAAGATTGATGGCTACCAGAGTCCTGGTCAGCAATCTTCTGGTAGTCAAGGACAGGGTGGATACCGAGGGAACCACCCCAAGTGCAACCGGTGTAACAGGCATCATGCGGGCAGTGCCACAAGGGTCATTGTCTGAGGTGTAACAAGTTTGGTCATGAAGCAAAGGATTGCAGGAGCGCACGACCAGCAAATTAGAATCGCCAACAACAACAACAACAAGCTCCATAGAACCATCAGCAGCAGCAACAGCAGGGCAATAAAGGATGCTTTCAGTGTGGCGCTGAAGGCCACTTTAAGAGGAACTGTCCTCAGCTAAACCAGAATCAGAACAACAACAACCAAGGAAACGGGAACAACAATGGAGGCAACAACGGGGGTAACAATAATGGCAATGGTGCCAGGGGACGTGTTTTCGTGATGGGACAGGGTGATGCAAGGAACCATCCCAACGTTGTGATGGGTAAGTTCCTTCTGGATGATTTCTTTGTTACTGTATTATTTGATTCGGGTGCCGATACTAGTTATGTGTCCTTAAAAGTTAGTCAAATGCTTAAGCGCACCCCAACACTTTTGACCACCAAACACACGGTAGAGCTAGCAAACAGTAAAAGTATCGAGGCCACGCACATAGTTAAGGGTTGTAACCTCGTCTTAGCTAGTCAGACCTTCTCTATCGATCTTATCCCTATCGTACTTGGTAGTTTCGACGTCGTTATTGGGATGGATTGGCTATCCCATCATCAAGCGGAGATAAATTGCAAGGAGAAAATCGTCCGCATTCCTCGTTCTGGTGAAAAACCTCTTATGATTCATGGCGACAAGAGTGGTGCTGTTGTAGGCATCATCTCTTTCCTTAAGGACCAGAAGTGTTTGTGAAAGGGCCACACTGCTATTCTAGCTCTCGTTTCTGATACATCCTCGGAAGATAGAAGACATACCTATTGTGCGTGATTTTCCTGAGGTATTTCCTGAGGAACTACCTGGTCTTCAGCCTCATCGACAAGTCGAGTTTCAAATCGAGCTAGCTCCTGGAGCAGCACCAATAGCTCGTTATCGACTAGCTCTGTCAGAACTATCCACGCAATTACAAGAACTCTTGGAAAAGGGTTTCATACGTCCTAGCTCTTCGCCCTGGGGAGCTCCAGTCTTGTTTGTGAAAAAGAAAGACGGTACCTTCAGAATGTGTATTGACTACCGCGAACTCAACAAAGTAACAGTAAAGAATCGTTATCCTCTTCCACGCATTGATGACTTATTCGACCAGTTGCAAGGGTCAAGTTTTTACTCTAAGATTGATTTGAGATCGGGATACCATCAGCTGAGAGTCCAAGATGAGGACGTCTCCAAAACAGCATTCAGAACTCGTTACGGCCATTACGAGTTTCTGGTTATGCCTTTCGGATTGACGAACGCACCAGCGGTCTTCATGGATCTCATGAACCGAGTATGCAAACCTTACCTGGATAAGTTCGTTATTGTTTTCATCGACGACATCCTGATCTATTCTAAGAGTCAGGAGGAACACGAGCAGCATCTACGACTTATGCTGGAACTTCTTCGAGCAGAGCAACTGTATGCTAAATTTTCGAAATGTGACTTCTGGCTTCGCGAAGTCCACTTTCTAGGCCATGTGGTAAACAAGGATGGGATTCATGTGGATCCATCCAAGGTTGACTCGATCAAGAACTGGCCTGCACCCCGTACACCAACAGAAATCCGCCAATTCTTGGGTTTGGCGGGCTACTACAGAAGATTTATAAAGGATTTCTCAAAGATTACGCAACCTCTCACTTCACTGACTCAGAAGGGTGTCACCTAACGTTGGGGTGATGCACAGGAATCTGCTTTTCAGCACTTAAAGGATAGACTTTGTAGCGCGCCTATCCTCTCATTGCCAGAGGGCACAAATGATTTTGTGGTTTATTGCGACGCTTCCATCCAAGGACTTGGTTGAGTGTTGATGCAACGTGACAAGGTCATTGCCTACGCATCGCGCCAACTTAAAGTTCATGAAAGGAACTACACTACGCATGACTTGGAGCTGGGAGCAGTTGTTTTCGCACTTAAGATATGGAGACATTACCTGTACGGTACCAAATGCACCATTTACACCGATCACAGGAGTCTCGAGCATATCTTCAAGCAAATGAATTAAACATGCGACAACGCCGATGGGTCGAGCTCTTGAATGATTATGAATGTGCTATCAAATATCATCCGGGAAAGGCCAATGTTGTGGCCGACGCCCTTAGTCGAAAGGATACTATACCTAAGCGTGTACGTGCGTTACAGCTTACCATTCACTCTAGTCTTCATGCCCAGATACGAGATGCTCAGGTCGGAGCATTGAAAGCAGAAAACATCAGGGCTGAGTCCTTACGAGGATCGAGGAAACGGTTAGAACAAAAGGAAAACGGCGCCTACTATGTAAACGGGCGCATCTGGGTTCCACTCTACGGGAACTTACGCGAGCTTGTGATGGATGAAGCGCACAAGTCTCGTTATTCGGTACATCCTGGTTTGGATAAGATGTACCACGATCTCAAGACTACGTATTGGTGGCCTGGTATGAAAGCCAACATAGCAACCTACGTCAGTAAATGCTTGACTTGTGCTAGGGTCAAGGTTGAGTACCAGAAACCATCAGGCCTACTTCAACAACCAGAGATACCTAAATGGAAATGGGAGCAAATTTCCAGGGATTTCATTACTGGCCTGCCTAGATATCAACGCGGAAATGACACTATTTGGGTGATAGTGGATCGATTGACTAAGTTTGCACACTTCTTGGCTATAAAGGAAACCGACAAGTTTTCTACTCTACCAGACATCTACCTAAAGGAAGTAGTATCAAGGCACGGAGTACCAACCTCCATCATCTCTGATCGTGACCCACGTTTTACATCTGAGTTGTGGCAAGCTATGCACAAATCCTTTGGTTCTCGATTAGACATGAGCACGGCATATCATCCACAGACGGATGGGCAATCTAAACGCACCATCCAAACCCTTGAAGACATGCTTAGGGCATGCGTAATCGACTTTGGTAATGGCTGGGAAAAACATCTCCCGTTAGTGGAGTTTTCGTATAACAACAGTTACCACACCAGTATCCAGGCCGCTCCGTTTGAGGCATTGTACGGACGTAAATGCCGATCACCTCTCTGTTGGGCAGAAATTGGTGACAGCCAAATCACTGGCCCAGAACTTGTAGTAGATACAACCGAGAGGATTGCTCAGATACGACAACGAATGGCGGCAACTCGTAACCGCCAGAAAAGCTATGCTGATAAGCGAAGGAAACCACTCGAGTTCCAGGTTGGGGATCGAGTGCTACTCAAAGTCTCACCTTGGAAAGGTGTAGTTCGTTTTGGCAAACGAGGCAAACTCAATCCGCGCTATGTCGGACCGTTCGAAATCATTGAGAAAATTGGCAAGGTCGCTTACAAGCTGAACCTACCGGCAGAACTCAGTGGAGTTCACAATGTTTTCCATGTGTCGAATCTGAAGAAGTGTCTGTCAGATGAGACCCTCATAGTTCCTCTCAAGGAGCTCACTATCGACGACCAGCTGCGATTCATCGAGGAACCAGTAGAGATTACTGATCGAGATGTTAAGGTTCTCAAACGTACCAGGATACCTCTTGTTCGAGTTCGTTGGGATTCCCGTCGTGGCCCAGAGTATACCTGGGAACGAGAAGACCAAATGAAACTCAAGTATCCCCAGTTGTTTAAGAAAAATTCAACCAATACTGAGGCTGAAGCTACTGCAGAATTTCGGGATGAAATTCCAAATCAACGGGGGGATGATGTGACACCCCAGGAAAAGCCAGTAAACACCGCAACTTAACTAGCTTCGTTAGTAACCACGCACTAAATTTCGGGACGAAATTTTCTTAACAGGGGGAGAATGTGACAAACCTCGTAATAACATGTATCCGTACGATTTATTAATGTTAATTAAAGTGCTTGATGACTGTATTGAATTACTTAACTGCTTTCTGATCACTACGTCATA
Organism: Helianthus tuberosus; assembly: GCA_030545235.1. Lineage (NCBI taxonomy): Eukaryota > Viridiplantae > Streptophyta > Magnoliopsida > Asterales > Asteraceae > Helianthus > Helianthus tuberosus. The sequence continues at coordinate 100,153,253 of CM060397.1, forward strand.
CTTACATGTGCTTGTTGACATACTAGTCTTGTGCAGAAAATTGACTAAATGGTCCTGAATGTTTTCCTAAGTGTTAGGAATTAAAAGTGTTACAAAATATATATAAGACACTTTACGGAATAATTAAACACTTCAATGGAACGGTATCCAACCGAACAACCGGACATTACCCGGGACACTAAATTTTTGCCAAATACATTGTTTTATTATTTTTTACTAGTCATGATCCCCGAACACCCTAACACCCACTAAATATCAAATAAATATCATATGTAAAGTGCATGCTTGAAAACTAACTAGTCTTTACCATCTAGTTGGAAAAACTTGCAACCAAACCCCCCCCCCTAACTGATTCGGTCACAAGGACCATCACCACCATACCTAGATCTTGTGCAAGATTATATTTCCTTATTTTATTAGATAGTTTACTTGTGAGGATGACCAAATTATGTGAAAGTATCTTATTAAATCATGGCCAAGATCACTACACCCTACTTCTCATCATCACCTCCCTCTCACTCCCCACACCTCTCTCTCTCTCTCTCGGCCTCTCTCAACCGCCACCATCACCACCACATAACCACCATCTTCATCAAAGTTTCAAGTCTCATTCAAGCATATAAGATGATTCAAGGAAGTTGCAACTTGTGGAGCTTCAAAGGACTTTGTCTCTTGCTTTTCATCATCTTCTTCATCATCTTCTTCATCATCTTCTTCACTAGAATCATTCCTAGCCTTTGTGCTAGTAGTAAGTCCTTGTTACACCCTTGTTCATCTTGTCTTTGTAGTTAAAAGTTGTAGCATGATGGTTATGTTCAAAACACTAAAGAACAAGAACACTAAAAAGGAGTTAGACAAGAAACTTGAACATAAGGTTACATGAAGATGAAATCTTGTTGGGTTAAGGTTGGTTAAAGCATGCATGATGTTTGATCGTTGATTTCTTGATAAACCCGATGTTAGAACACTTGTTGGTACATTTTAGTAACATTTAAGCTAATAAAAAGCATGTTGATTGGCATTTTCAGCCAACTTCAACTGGCTGTAAACAGATCATAATAAATCAAAAAACTGATTTTCTGAAGCCTAAATTATGTATTTTCGAAAAACAGATCCAATGGCACTAGAATCGTAATTTTTCGAGGTCGTTTACTATTTTTAAAGGCCTGTTTTCGGACAGCAGCTCAAGTTGCATTTTTCTGCAGAAAATGTGTGTTATGTTCTTCATCATAACTTGAAATGTGTGTAGAATTAGGTCATGAAATTTGTACTGTAGATGGACACTGATGTCGCAGTAATTCTCCCACTGGAATTTCGTCAATCGGACTTACAATAAATTTTAGATGAATTATTTTGTAGACTGCAGTCAGAAAGTGACAAACCTGAATAGCAGTCCGGTAAATGAATTTTTATAAAATATTGGTAATGAACTGGACCCCGATATTTTTACACAATAATATTTGGATTGTATAAGACGTTCTGTAAAATTTGGGAATTTTTTAAATAAGATAACTATTTTATTAAAATGCCCGAAAACAGCCTAGTCTTGTATATTAAAACTGAAATGATATAAGTAGTATTTTGCATGTCTAAATGTCGGGTTGGTTATTTGAGAACGATCTAACATGTTATATGTCAATGAAAGTGTTATGTGCAATATCATATGTTTGCTTATGAATGGGAATAGATGGGAAGTTTATATGGGCATGAACCGTTAAAGTGATGCATTTTATGTGATAGATGCATGTAGGAACTTCGTGCTTATTTGAAGTCACTAATAAACTAAGTGGCAATCATACTAGGACGTGATTGACCGACCTTGATTGTTAGCTATTTTTGAGAGTCAAACCGAGCAACCGAGGTGAGTTCACAGACACCTTCTAAGGCATGGGATTTCCCGGTGGTTGGGAATGGGTTAAAGAGTTGAAACGAAACCTACATATCCTCCTTGGGTAGGATATGTACCGCCATCCTCCATAGGTAGGATGCCAATATTAATCGGGTTAAAGAATTAAAACGGAACCTACATATCCTCCTTGGGTAGGATATGTACCGCCATCCTCCATAGGTAGGATGCCAATATAAATCCTGCGTATTCTCCTTGGGTAGAATACGTACGTTCGTCCTCCTTGGGTAGGAGAACAACCTTAAAACTTACTAGACAAAACTCTATCATTAAGTCCCTCATCTTATATCGACTTAATCGCCGAGGCCAATGGCGAGCGGGTCATTAGTTAATAGCGCTATTAGGTTTAACAAACTTCACACCTTGCCAGTCGGACGGGCATGTACTAATGAACTATGGCAAACTGTCAATGATGATAGAACATTGACGTAGGGCACAACTATTGTTCGTCAGTTGTCGATATGGTAAAGGTCTAGTAGTTCACATGGGGAAGCCCCCCACTGATTATGGATATGGTTTGGGTAATAAAGAAGGAACTGGTTAATCATACTTTCAACTATGGGGTAACCCCCACGGCAATTAAGCCAACGAAAGACAAACCATGTTTTCGGAAATAACTTAAAACTAAATAACCAACCGTGAACTCACTCAACTTTGTTGTTGACTCGTTGTTACATGCCTTACAGGTCGCTAGATGCTTATGGAGCTTGTACGAGGAGGAGGTCGTTGTGGGATTAGGGATTGTTATGTCTCGTACTTAATATTTTAATCCTTATGAATTTATTAAACTTACGTCATGAACTTTAAAATTATGAACTATGGAACTTATGTTTTGGACTTACATTTTATGCTTCCGCTGTTAACCTAAGGTCGGTTACTTTTTTTTGGTCACCAATTGTATTGTGGTTGGTTTATTTACTTAATTACGTTGTTCAATATGATTGGTGGCTCGATCCTGGTCGCGTCACGCCTCCAAGCGGTGGTACTCCGCAGGGTGGATTTTGGGGGTGTGACATCACCCGAGAATCTTGATTTATCACTAAAGCAAAGAAAGCTAGAAAGACAAGTTTTTGGATGAAGTTCCATATGATGCGGAAGTTAATAAGAAGGGTGTAATCTACCAGGAAATTCTTGCTCCCGTAGAACCAGAAGAGGTGTCATGTACGGCACCAAAGAAAATTCGTAATAAAGGTTGTGGCAAGCGTAAACGACCCATTGGCCCCAAGGAAAAAGCAATAAAGAAAATCAAAAAACATAGAAGGAAATGTAATTTTTGCGGCAAAAGGGTAAGAAAGCATGATAAACAGAATTGTCCGTTTAAAAAAGGCGAGCCAACTGATGAGCCACCAAAAGACGATTCGTCGACAGAAGAAGAGGACAAGGATCATGACGATGAGCATGAAGAGTATTGTCACACCCCAACCGATGGCGGAAACATCGGGGCGTGGCACTGAGTGAAACAGATTGTCCAAAAGTTTCCATAACAACTATAATTACCAATTATTTAAAGCAACATGTCCCATACCATGTCATAAAAGATAACATAATTATTATAGACAAGATCTAGTCAAATTGTTCTGTTCCGACAACTCAGATTTCAAATAAAGACAATTGTTTATTGTTCAAGACCTTTCCTAGTGTAGGATCGATGAATCGTCCAAACGAGTCAATCAGAGTCAGATCTAGTTTCTAGAAAGGCGGAATCAGACTAGAAACCTTGGAATCAGTGTTAGAACAGGAGTAGAAGAGTAGAAAGTCACTTTAAACATGTTCTTCACTCATATAAAACATTTTGGTATAGAGAGAATCGGACAGCACTTTGTTACAAAATTCTCCAGAATATTTCAAATGAAGAACACCACTAGCCTATTTATAGGCTTCCCAGATCGCACGAGTTTACACATCTACATCGCACGAACTGGCAACTTCCAGTTCATGCGACCTGACCTATTACATGTCAGTTCGTGCGAACTAGCCTAATATACATAAACTTTACATTTTCAAACTATTACATATACATGACACGACATAGACTGATGACGTAGGCGATAGACATTATGCATCACCAAACTCCCCCTTGGATATTGCCGCAGTCTTCAGTCAGCCTGTCTTCAAAAACTTTCTTCACAGAGACTTGAAAAATTCTTCCCTTCAGGCTCCCCCTTTTGTTAAGCTTCCGTGCTTTTGGGATCGACACCTGGCTTTCCGGTTACAAGCTCCCCCTTGCGTCAAGCTCGTCTTCAGACTCCCCCTAGACTCGGCTATCGGGATCGTAGTCTGGAACTTTCATATGCAAATCTCAAACATTTATGAGAAAAATCATTTTGGTCCAGGATTGATGACCTGGCTCTTTCAACATATGCTAAAATATTTTTACAGTGAAAGCATTTTTAGTTGTCCTAGATTACTTGATTCTCTCCCCCTATCAAAATACTATAAAGATTTGACGATATTAATAATCCAACAACTAAACCTAGCTCTTTACAATCAGATTTTATCAATTTGAACCTCCAAATCCGTCACAGTCAATCATCCAAGTCCAACTTAATGACCTTGGAGACTTCACAAATTGTTTTTGATTTTTGAATTTTTTAACTTTTTACCAACACACTCAGTTAACCAAGTCCAAGTTAATGACCCTGGTCAACTGTTTAGCCTGCCAAGTCCAAGTTAATGACCTTGGCTGACCAAATTATGATCTCGTTGACAATTTAGAAATGACAAATCTTTTTGGATTTTTCAACATTTTGGCTGACCAAATTATGACCTTAGCTGACCAAATTATGACCTTGGACTTTGATCTTCAGATCCCCAACGTCTGTTGTCGAAAATAAGATGAAATGACAAATCTTTTTGGAATTTTCAACATTTTGGCTAAACAAATAGAACATCTTTTGGAATAGAAGAAACTGGAAACTGTACAAACATATTTACAGACAATTTTTTGTGAGTTTGTGTAAGAGGATCATATCAGTTTTTGAGACGTATCACTAACACCATTGATCTTGATTTAACTTTAAGCTTTAAATAAATTCACTTCTGATTGTCAGTATTGTTGTCCACTTATTCTACACAAGTTTAAATTGATTCAAGATACGAATTAGTGTTTTAAGGACTAAACTTATTCGTGTGTCCCACCTCAGAATATACTCCCGTATCCAGACTTCTATATTCAGTCTTACAGGTGAGTGCACGCTAATGATATCTGTAAGGGTTAAATGCAAGACCATGAGAGCCCAGGCTAGAACTTCCGTTCAATCAGAGAGATGATGGCTCGACTTTAGGTGGGTCCCCCTTGGGGATCTTCTTTTCAACAGCACATGATTAGCATATTTCAATGTTTCATCATTTTTTATGCTGAGAGTGAGCTTTAAGAATAAAGCAGTGCAAAGTATTATAAGAGGACTAGGCTATTGCTCCCGCAAAATCAGAAGTCCAGGTATAATACCCCAGATATCATCACGTACAAAGACCTAGTATGTCAGAAATAGTAAGCCTTTCAAACAAGATTTCAGGGGTTACCCATATATCCGAGAGATGTTCCCCACGAGATAAGCAAGTATTTGATATTTAGGTTTATATCTCGAACTCAATCTACTAATCGTGTGAAGTCTACTGGCACATCATTGGTGAGACTCATTTAAAAACATTTTGACTTTCCATTTCTTTAGCATGTTGTGATAGTCCACTGATGTACCATCATTTCCTCTTTTTCACACAAAACTCATTTTTGATTTTTCAATGTTTTTGTATTTAAGAAATTTTATCATGTTTTTGTATTTTCTATAAACTTTCTCCCCCTAAAATCAAAAACATATTTTTGTGTTTTTGGTTTTATCAAAAGCAGTAAAGAAACTGTACAGAAAACATGACAACTAGACGCAGATCACTTCTGATCGCCGTCCGCCTCAGCCACACACTCTACCACCCTCCCAGAAAACAAATTCTTTAACCCGTTCAATTTTAAAAGATAATTAAATCTTGCTTTATCAAAGGGTTTAGTGTAAAAATCAGCTCTCTGATCATCGGTGTGAATATAATCAATTCGAATCAATTTTTTCTCGTTGCAATCATGAATAAAATGATGTCGAATCTCAATATCTTTTGTTTTTTAGTGTTGAACCGGATTTTTAGTGATATTAATTGCTGCCTCGTTGTCCACAAAAATTGGTGTGTCTAAGAATTGCAAACCATAGTCCCTCATTTGTTGTTGAATCCATAGAATCTGGGAACAACAACTGGAAGCAGAAACGTATTCAGCCTTATAAGTCGAGAGAGCGACTGTGGTCTGTTTCTTACACTGCCAAGTGATTAGCCGAGTTCCGAAGAACTGGCAACCAGCAGTTGTGGACTTAGCATTCAACTTACAGGACCCGAAGTCAGAGTCAGAATATCTAGTTAGAGAGAAGTCACCGGATCGGGGATACCACAAGCCGGTGCTTGGGCAACCTTTGAGATACCGTAAGATCCTCTTTACTATCATCAAGTGTGATGCTCTGGGACTTAACTGATACCGGGCGCAGAGGCAGGTTGGATACATGACGTCCGGTCGTGATGCTATCAGATACATTAGCGATCCTATGATTGACCGATAAAGCGTTTCATCCACTTTCTCACCACTTTTATCCGGACATATGCCATAATTCAAAGCCAGGGGGTTGATATGGGAGATGATTCAGACATATTGAATTTGTCCAACACATCATTCACATACTTGGTCTAGTGTATGAAGATTCCATCGGGCAATTGCTCAACTTGAAGCCCGAGAAAGAACTTCCTCTCCCCCATTGAACTCATTTCAAACTTCTGCTTCATGACCTTCTCAAACTCTTTACACAACTCATCGTTCGTTGATCCAAAAATTATATCATCAACATATATTTGCACGATCAGTAGATGTCCTGCAACCTCTTTAGTGAACAGGGTACTATCGAAAGTCCCTCTAGTGAACCCGTTGGTCAGCAGATGCTGGGAAAGCATCTAGTACCAGGCTCTCGGGGCCTGGTGTAATCCGTATAATGCCTTGTCAAGTAGATACACATTGTCCTTGTGTACAGGATCGGTAAAACCCAGTGGTTGACCGATATACACCTCTTCTTTAATCTTGCCATAGAGGAATGCAGATTTGACATCCAGTTGGTAGACCTTGAACCCCTTCCATGACGCGAATGCCAAGAAGATTCTGATTGCCTCAAGTCGAGCAACGGGAGCATATACTTCAGTAAAGTCAATCCCTTCTTGCTAACTAAATCCTTGGACTACCAATCGTGCTTTGTTCCTTACTATAACCCCTCTATCATCTCTCTTACATTTGAAGACCCACTTGGTCTTGATCAACTTCTGATCTTCTGGGAGATCAACAAACCTCCACACTCCAAGTTTTTCAAACTGTTGTAACTCTTCTTGCATTGCATTTACCCAACTCTCTTCGGTCAATGCTTCTTTATACGTTTTCGGCTCTACCTGCAAGATAAAACATTTTAATGAGAAGTCTACTTGTAAAGGTGCTACAGATGAGTAAAAACATGTAAGCCCTTTGTTTATTTGTTCACGGGTTTTCACACCGCTTTGAAGGTCACCAACGATTTGCTCCGACAGATGGTAAGATAACGTTCTTGGCATGACTGTATCCGGTACGCTCACTTCCGATTGCAAATTTGTTATATTCTGATCACCCGTATGATCAATATCATTTGAAGTCGCAATATTTGGTTCCTCGTCAAAAATCGAATCGGTTTCTGATTCTGAGTCGTCAGATTCGTCAAATATTGGAGCTCTTTCTTCTAGGGGTACATGTGCAGTTCCACTAGGACCAGCCTCATGATCATTTGAACCCTCGGTGGGTGAAGAAACCACCTACGGTCTTGGCACTTGTTCTTGTGAAATAGACTGTTGTTGTTAGTATAAGAATGCCAGTTCCTCCTCATTCGGCTCTGTCGGAAAATGGAATGACTCCCAGAGATTGTCGAAATCAAATAGCAACCTGTTTCCGGGAAGTTGATTCAGAGCGGTAAATCGTTGACAATCAACGTGTTAAACTTGTATGATCTTCCCCAAACTCGGAACAAAAACTCTCTTCAACGGACTAGCATATCCTACAAAAAAACCTTCATTAGCTTTAGCACCAAATTTACCGTCTGGATCAATGAATGTGCATGGTGAACCAAATGGTTCTAAATATTTCAGATTCTGTTTGTAAAGATGAAGTAATTCAAAACAAGTTTTCTTGTACTTCTTCACCGTAAGAACTCGATTGAGTGTGTAACATGCCGTGGTAACCGCTTCACTCCAAAAATATACCTGTAATTTCGAATCTGCTAACATGGTACGAGCCGTTTCGATCAACGTACGATTTTTTCTTTCTGCAACACCGTTTTGTTGAGGAGTATACGGTGCGCTGAACTCATGAAGAATGCCCTTATCGTTGTAGAATTCGAGCATACGGTTGTTCTTAAATTCTGTGCCATTGTCGCTTCGAATACGTCTAATCGGCAGTTTGTAAACATTCTCCATCTTTTTGAATAACTTCATCAAAGAATCAAACGTTTCCTCTTTTCTCTCTAGAAACAACACCCAGGAAAATCTTGTAAAGTCATCAGTAACAACTAAACAATATAGGTCTCCACTTATGCATTTCACATTTACTGGTCCGAAAAGATCCATATGGAGTCTTTCGAGTGGTAATCTGATGGAGTTCAAGAGCTTTTTCGGGTGCGATTTCTTCGTCTGCTTCCCTTTCTTACATTCAATACAGTCATCGTTAAGATGGAAACTTTTCAAATTAACACCTTCTACAAGATCATTATGAACTAAAAAGTTCATCTTTCTCAAGTGAATATGGCCCATTTTACGATGCCACATGATGGATTCTTTTTCAGTCGCCTTCGTCTTACTCACAAAGAATTGTGCCTTTTTATCTGTGGTTGTTGCAACGCTCATGTCTAGTATATAGAGATCGTTTTCACGAGGAGCGCGCATCAACACCATTTCTTCATGTATTTTAAACCCTGGTTTAAGAATCAGACATTCATCTTTTGTAAAATGAACCGTGAATGACTTATCACAAATCTGAGAAATGCTCAACAGATTGTTTTCTAACTCAGCAATGTAATTCACTTTATCGAATGTTACGACCCGGTTAGTTAGTATTCCTTCTCCAACAATTCTTCCACCTTGTGTTCCAACAAACCCGACATAACCTCCATTGATTGATTTGACGTCGTATAGCAGTACTAACATCCCTGTCATGTGCCGTGAGGCTCCGCTATCCATTATCCATTTAGAAATGATAGACCTTGGAAGCCCCTACACACATCAAAAAACATTTACTTAAACAATGATACCCAAGATTTTTCAACATTTGGTACACTACCAAAGACAATATCATGAGCTACTATGTCAACTTTTGGAATGTTAAAAACAACATTTGGAACATCAGGTTCTGGTTTTGATTTTAGAGCTCCTTCCTTGATAGGTGGGAATTCTTCAATCAACTTATCTAACTCGAACTCAATTTTCTCATCAGTGGTTGCAAAAATTTTCGGATCAGATTTTAAAACTTCTTCCATTTTCTTTTCCTCAAAAGAATGTTTAGGTTTCTCCACCCATGATTAACTTTGAGAAGTCTTTGTTTTAGAATAAACCTTTGAAGTCTTTTGTGATTTTGAAGATTCACCAATTTCAAAAGTTGATTTTGGTTTGTTCTCCAACTTCAATGATTCACCGCGTTTAAGAATACGCACGGGGGATACCATAGGTGATTTTCCCTTATCATCCTTTGAAATTTTTGGTTTTGGTTTATGGAAAACTGGTTTTATTATCTTTTTGACACATTGTTTGGCCATGTGACCGATTTCATTGCATCGATGACAGATTCTTTTGTCATATTCAACAAAAGTGGATCTGTTGGCCTCGTCTCTTATCTTTTTGGCCGCAATAAAATCGTCAACTGCTTGCTTACTAAAGATATAATCCTTTTCAACTTCTGTATTATTACCAGCCACAAACACTTTACTCAATTTTTCTTTTGGCTTAACCGCTTTCTTAGCCATTTTCGTCTCAAAACCAACACCTTTCTTTTTGTAATTATTACCATGTCTTTTGTTATTACCATTGTTACCCACCCATTCATTTTTCTTTCCTGGGTTGTTTGTCGGTTTTTTAACAAAAGATTTTTTCGGTTTTGATAGAAACGAATTGTTGTTAACTTCTGAGATATCAATTTCCATGAGTTTAAAAACTTTTTCAACCTTTTCCAGGTTCGCATTCTGAATCGGGTACTCAAAATCAGTATACAGTTTGTCAGTTCCGGTCATTGTGTAAACCACAATGATCGAATCGTCATTCAAAACTTTATCTAACTTTGGGATAAACTTATCAAGAAAGTTTCCGTCATCTTCAGAATCTGAACTGGAATTCTCAAAATGAGTTTTAACCGTTTCGAAATCAGTGTTATTACTCTCTTCACCCAACACTTGGTCTACAACTGCTTTAACCAGTTGTGACTCGTTTGTCGGTGTCAGACGGAGAGAATGTAACATCTATGTTTTCCGGTAACTCCTTCTCTTTTGTTCTCAGTTTGAGATTCAATGCCTCCTCCACCCCGTCTGGATATTTCTGAGAATAATGATTCCACATTGGGGGTAGAACATTTTTGAAAGCTGGTTTAACTTTAGTTTATTGAGGAACAATCTGATCAATCACATATGAAGATGAAAGATAACTGATCAACTTTTTGTCGACTCTTTCTGTCTCAATGCGCATCAGCTCAAGTTCCTTGTTTAGAGATGCGATTGTGTCTAGATGGATGTTAATCGACATTTGCTTATCCATGACCGTAGCTTTGAGCAAATTAGCAATTTTATCATTTTCCTTACTCTCGGTGTGAATCATTTTAATTGATCGTGACAGAGTGTCATAAGCTTCTTTAACATCATTAAAATCAAATTTTAATTTGTCGTTAAACCTTTTCAACTCTTGAAACTGTTTGTCTTTCTCAAGACAATCCATGCATGGTTTTAAACAGTTTTCGCATGGCTTTTCAAGAATTTGATCAACTTTTTCAAAAACATTTTCTTGTTTATCATTTTTACTTTCCGATTTACCAAACTTTCCGGACTCAGACTCAGATTTCTCTTCGGATTCGGACTTCACATTTTCTGATTTGTCATCGGACTCGGACTTCTCTCCTGACTCATACGTATCACAAATCTTGATAATTGACTCCTTTTCAACAGACACTGACTCTAGAGTTGCATCTTTGGTCTCATTGTTATCAGAAGGTGTTTTAGTTTGTTCTACCTCTTGCAGCTTAACCATCAGAGCTTTGTCTGCTATTTCTTTCAAAGTCTCTTTATTCATTTCCTTTGAGACATCAATGATCTCTTGAACCAGAGTTTGTTCAACTTCGTACTGTGGGCAAAAACCCGTAGTCGGTTCACTAAAGAAACCTGCAAAAGAATCAAACACATTAGCTGGCATTATAGATTTAAATGCATTAGTAATAACCTCCTGTTCAGACTGATAATAGTAGACTGCTGCTGCCGCCTCTTCTAGATCTGCAAAACTATCTTCATTCACCACTTCACTGACTTCTTCAACTTCAGGAACACATTCCTCGATTTCTGGTTCCGGCTCTTCAGTAATTTCAGCCATCATTGCAAGACCACCTCCTGGAACGTACTTATCCCAACTGAAACCTTCAGGAATCTTTTTTTGGATTGACTGTTCTTGATTTGAGGTCGTGGATTGAATGGTTGTTGACTGTTTTTATGATAAATGGCCTGTCGGTAATAATCGTTGGCGAATGGATTCTGGTGGTTATTAACTTCTCTGTTCGGAGATTCGCGTTTGAAGTGCCCCTTTTCTTTACACTTGAAGCAAGTCACCTTCTATTTGTCGAATCCAAGTTTAGGATCAGGACCTGTGAGACTACTTCTTCCGGTAATTTCTATGAACCTCTGAGCTCTTCTCACAATGCTCGCCATCCCCCATTTTATGTTGATGAGTTCTAGTTCCTCGGGATCAATTTGATCGTAATCTTCTTTAGTCATGTCTGGGTTACCAATTCGTCCGGCTACTAGACTCTCGTAAGACTCAAGTACAGAAGCTAGAAGTGCTATATGCTGCTTTGCGGCTGTCTCAGTAAAATCTTGACCGTTTTTTATATTGACAGCGATATTGCACTGTGTCCCTTGACTATAACTCTGATTGTTTGAACCTGAAGAACTTTGAGAAGAAACCTGTTCTTGAACATTCTGAACCTTAGGATTCGGTTCGTAATTTGGAAACGATGAAAAGTTGTTGTTAGGCATGTTTTGAGGTACTCCAGATGAAGAATCTACACTGAATGCTGTTTGAATCTTTGGAGTTGGAGCAGATGTGGCAGATGAGTTTCCTTTGTAATAAAGCTGAACATCTTGCTGTACGTTTGCAGATTTCATTTTCCTCATCTTCCGAAGTTCAAGCTCATGAGCTTCAATTCTCTCGATAAACGTACTCAAATTGAAACCCACGTATTCCAAATTGTTCTTCAAAACCAATAAGAACGTACCCCACTCTTCTTGTGGTAGTGCATCAGCCAACTTATCAACCCACTCTTCGTCTGATTTATCTATACTCAAACGTTTCATCTCCACTACCAAGTGACAGTACCTCTCAATCAACTCTTTCGTTGATTCTCCTCTGATAGCAGTAAATATGTCGAATTCTTTTTTCAGTAGGGCCTTTTTGCTTTTAATCATTGAAGCACTCCCAAGAAATTTGATTTTAAGAGCGTTCCAAATAGATTGTGCATCACCCTTATGCTGTAACAGTACCAAAATGTCTTCCTTAATTGCCTGTTGCAATATACTGACCATCTTCTTCTCGGCTTTAAAGCTTTCTTGTTCAGCCGGAGTTAACGTGTTAAGTGTTTTCGGAAGACCAGCATCATTCGTAGGAACTACATATTTTGTTTCAACTTTTAACCAGCATTCGAGGTGATTCGCCTGAACCCACGTGCGAAATCTATCATGCCACCCCGAATAATCTTCAATGTTGAGCAGTTTTGGTGGTTTTTGCATGGTTCCTAGCTCGTTCTCCATATTCACATTCTGGGCTATACTTGCTAGAGTTTGAACAGTCATACCTCCTCCGAAAAACGCATTGTAAAACTCTTGATTGTCCATTTTTATACTTAGAAAAATGTCTTGAAAAATTTTTAAGTTTTGAAAAATTACTCTTTCAAGCGACCTGACTTCCAAACGATCTGGACTTTCAGATGACCTGGACTTTTCAAACGAACTGGACTATTTCAAACGACCTGAACTGTTTCAAACGACCTGAACTATTTCAAACGACCTGGACTGCCAAACCGTACGAAGTGACAAATACTAGTTTAAAAAAATTTCAGTTCGTGCGAGGTGAATCAATTTCACATGATCTGGTCACACAATCAGTTCACACAATCAATTTCACATAATCAGTTCGTGCGATCTGGTCACACAGTTTCACACGATCTGGTCCAATTCGTGCGAACTGGAAAATAAAATTTAAAACGGTTTGACAAAAACTCAAACGAACTGAACAGTTTCACACGATTTGGACATCATTTTCATGCGATTTGGACAGAATTTCAAGTTTTTGACATTTTTGGATCAGTTTTAGTTCGATTTATGGTCTGCAACTTTGTACGATTGTTCAAAATGATGTTTTACACATAATATCCAATATTCATTCCATTTTGTCCGTGAATTCGTCTGGAAATCCAACAAAGAGTGGAAGAATGTGATTCTAAACCGTTCAAAACACTAATATCAACAGATCTGGCTCATCCTGAGCTCTGATACCACTTGTAGGATCGATGAATCGTCCAAACGAGTCAATCAGAGTCAGATCTAGTTTCTAGAAAGGTGGAATCAGACTAGAAACCTTGGAATCAGTGTTAGAACAGGAGTAGAAGAGTAGAAAGTCACTTTAAACATGTTCTCCATTCATATAAAACATTTTGGTATAGAGAGAATCGGACAGCACTTCGTTACAAAATTCTCCAGAATTTTTTAAATGAAGAACACCACTAACCTATTTATAGGTTTACCAAGTCGCACGAGGTTACACATCCACATCGCATGAACTGGACAACTTCAGTTCGTGCGACCTGGCCTATTACATGTCAGTTCGTGCGAACTGGCCTAATATACATAAACTTTACATTTCTTCAAACAATTACATATACATGACATGACATAGACTGATGACGTAGGCGATAGACATTATGCATCAACAAACTCCCCCTTGGATATTGCCACAGTCTTCAGTCAGCCTGTCTTCAAAAACTTTCTTCACAGAGACTTGAAAAATTCTTCCCTTCAGGCTCCCCCTTTTGTTAAGCTTCAGTGCTTTTGGGATCGACACCTGGCTTTCCGGTTACAAGCTCCCCCTTGCGATAAGCTCGTCTTCAGACTCCCCCTTAGACTTGGCTATCGAGATCGTAATCTGGAACTTTCATCTGCAAATCTCAAACATTTATGAGAAAAATCATTTTGAATGTCCAGGATTGATGACCTGGCTCTTTCAACATATGCTAAAATATTTTTACAGTGAAAGCATTTTTAGATGTCCAGGATTACTTGATTCTCTCCCCCTATCAAAATACTATAAAGATTTGACGATATTAAGAATCCAAACAACGAAATCTAGCTCTTTACAATCAGATTTTACCAATTTGAGCATCCAAATCCCTCACAGTCAATCATCCAAGTCCAACTTAATGACCTTGGAGACTTCACAAACTGTTTTTGATTTTTGAATTTTTTTACTTTTTACCAACACACTCAGTTAACCAAGTCCAAGTTAATGACCCTGGTCAACTGTTTAGCCTGCCAAATCGAAATTAATGACTTTGGCCGACCAAATTATGATCTCGCTGACAATTTTGAAACAAATTTAAGTTCAAATTAATGAACTTTGATACATTTCGAGCAATTACCAACATTTTTCTCAAACATTTTCTTAACCAACCCAAATGATCCAACTTGTTTAGCACTGTTGGACTTTGATCATCAGATCCCCAACGTCTGTTGTCGAAAAGAAGATGAAATGACAAATATTTTTGAATTTTTCAACATTTTAGCTAAACAAACAGAAAATATTTTGGAATTGAAGAAATTGGAAACTGTACAAACATATTTACAGACAATTTTTTTTGTGAGATTGTGTAAGAGGATCATATCAGTTTTTGAGACTTATCACTAACACCATTGATCTTGATTTAACTTTAAGTCTTAAACAAATTCACTTCTGATTGTCAGTATTGTTGTCCACTTAAACTTCTACACAAGTTTCAATTGATTCAAGATACGAATTAGTGTTTTAAGAACTAACTTATTCGCGTGTCCCACCTCAGAATATACTCCCGTATCCAGACTTCTATATTCAGTCTTACAGGTGAGTGCACACTAATGACATCTGTAAGGGGTGAATGTGAGGCCATGAGAGCTCAGGCTAGAACTTCCATTCAATCAGAGAGATGATGGCTCGACTTTAGGTGGGTCCCCCTTGGGGATCTTCTTTTCAACAGCACATGATTAGCATTTTTCAATGTTTCATCATTTTTTATGCTGAGGGTGAGCTTTAATAATAAAGCAGTGCAAAGTATTATACGAGGACTAGGTTATTGCTCCCGTAAAATCATAAGTCCTGGTATAATACCCCAGATATCATCACGTACAAAGACCTAGTATGTCAGAAATAGTAAGCCTTTCAAACAAGATTTCGGGGGTTACCCATATATCCGAGAGATGTTCCCCACGAGATAAGCAAGTTATTTGTTATGTTTATATCTCGAACTCAATTTACTAATTGTGTGAAGCCTACTGGCACATCATTAGTGAGACTCGTTTAAAAAACATTTTGACTTTCCATTTCTTTAGCATGTTGTGATAGTCCACCGATGTACTATCATTTCCTCTTTTTCACACAAAACTCATTTTTGATTTTTCAATGTTTTTGTATTTAAGAAATTTTATCATGTTTTTGTATTTTCTATAAACTTTCTCCCCCTAAAATAAAAAACATATTTTTGTGTTTTTGGTTTTATCAAAAGCAGTAAAGAAACTGTATAGAAAACATGACAACTAGACGCAGATCACTTCTGATCGCCGTCCGCCTCGGCCACACACTCTACCACCCTCCCAGAAAACAAATTCTTTAACCCGTTCAATTTTAAAAGATTATTAAATCTTGCTTTATCAAAGGGTTTAGTGTAAAAATCAGCTCTCTGATGATCGGTGTGAATATAATCAATTCGAATCAATTTTTTCTCGTAGCAATCACGTATAAAATGATGTCGAATCTCAATATGTTTTGTTTTTGAGTGTTGAACCAGATTTTTAGTAATATTAATGGCTGCCTCATTGTCCACAAAAATTGGTGTGTCTAAGAATTGCAAACCATAGTCCCTCATTTGTTGTTGAATCCAGAG
Organism: Helianthus tuberosus; assembly: GCA_030545235.1. NCBI lineage: Eukaryota > Viridiplantae > Streptophyta > Magnoliopsida > Asterales > Asteraceae > Helianthus > Helianthus tuberosus. Next base: position 100,169,620 of record CM060397.1, read on the forward strand.
AATCTGGGAACAACAACTGGAAGCCGAAACGTATTCAGCCTCACAAGTCGAGAGAGCGACTGTGGTCTGTTTCTTACACTGCCAAGTGATTAGCCGAGTTCCGAAGAACTGGCAACTAGCAGTTGTGGACTTAGCATTCAACTTACAGCACCCGAAGTCAGAGTCAGAATATCCAGTTAGAGAGAAGTCACCGGATCGGGGATACTACAAGCCGGTGCTTGGGCAACCTTTGAGATACCGTAAGATCCACTTCACTATCATCATGTGTGATGCTCTGGGACTTGACTGGTACCGGGCGCAGAGGTAAGTTGGATACATGATGTCCGGTCGTGATGCTGTCAGATACATTAGCGATCCTATGATTGACCGATAAAGCGTTTCATCCACTTTCTCACCACTTTCATCAGGACATATCCCATGATTCAAAGCCAGGGGGTTGATATAGGAGATGATTCGGACATATTGAATTTGTCCAACACATCATTCACATACTTGGTCTGGTGTATGAAGATTCCATTGGGCAGTTGCTCAACTTGAAGCCCAAGAAAGAACTCCATCTCCCCCATTGAACTCATTTCAAACTTCTGCTTCATGACCTTCTCAAACTCTTTACACAACTCATCATTTGTTGATCCGAAAATTATATCATCAACATATATTTGCACGATCAGTAGATGTCCTGCAACCTCTTTAGTGAACAGAGTACTATCGACAGTCCCTCTAGTGAACCCGTTGGTCAGCAGATGCTGGGAAAGTGTCTCGTACCAGGCTCTCGGTTCCTAGTGTAATCCGTATAACACCTTGTCGAGTAGATACACCTTGTCCTTGTGTACAGGATCAGAAAACCCGGTGGTTTATCGATATACACCTCTTCTTTAACCTTTCCCGTAGAGGAATGCAGATTTGACATCCAGTTGGTAGACCTTGAATCCCTTCCATGATGCGAACGCCAAGAAGATTCTGATTTCCTCAAGTCGAGCAACGGGAGCATATACTTCAGTAAAGTCAATGCCTTCTTGCTGACTAAATCCTTGGACTACCAAACGTGCTTTGTTCCTTACTATAACCCCTCGATCATCTCTCTTACATTTGAAGACCCACTTGGTCTTTATCAACTTCTGATCTTCCGGGAGATCAACCAACCTCCACACTCCAAGCTTTTCAAACTGTTGTAACTCTTCTTGCATTGCATTTACCCAACTCTCTTCGGTCAATGTTTCTTTGTACGTTTTCGGCTCTACCTGCGAGATAAAACATTTTAATGAGAAGTCTACTTGTAAAGGTGCTACAGATGAGTAAAAACATGTAAGCCCTTTGTTTATTTGTTCGCCGGTTTTCACGCCGCTTTGAAGGTCACCAATGATTTGCTCTGACGGATTGTAAGATAATGTTCTTGGCATGACTGAATCCGGTACGCTCACTTCCGATTGCAAATTTGTTATATTCCGATCGCTCGTGTGATCAATATCATTTGAAGTCGCAATATTTGGTTCCTCATCAAAAATCAGATCGGTTTCCGATGGTCAAACATTGGAGCTGTTTCTTCTGGGGGTACATGTGCAGTTCCACTAGGACCAGCCTCATGATCATTTGAACCCTCGGTGGGCGAAGAAACCACCAATGGTCTTGGCACTTGTTCTTGTGAAAGAGGCTGTTGTTGTTGGTATAAGAACGCCAGTTCCTCCTCATTTGGCTCTGTCGGTAAATGGAATGACTCCCAGAGATTTTCGTAATCAAATAGCAACCTGTTTCCGGGAAGTTGATTCGGAGCGATAAACCGTTAACAGTCAACGTGTTGAACTTGTATGATCTTCCCCAAACTCGGAACAAAAACTCTCTTCAACGAACTAGCGTATCCTACAAAAAAAACCTTCATTAGATTTCGAACCAAATTTACCGTCTGGATCAATGTATGTGCATGGTGATCCGAATGGTTCTAAATATTTCAGATTCGGTTTGTAAAGATGAAGTAATTCAAAACAAGTTTTCTTGTACTTCTTCACCGTAAGAACTCGATTGAGTGTGTAACATGCCGTGGCAACCGCTTCACTCCAAAAATATACTGGTAATTTCGAATCTGCTAACATGGTACGTGCCGTTTCGATCAACATATGATTTTTTCTTTCTGCAACACCGTTTTGTTGAGGAGTATACGGTGCGCTGAACTCATGAAGAATGCCCTTATCGTTGTAGAATTCGAGCATACGGTTGTTCTTGAATTCCATGCCATTGTCGCTTCGAATACGTCTAATCGGTAGTTTGTAAACATTCTCCATCTTTTTGAATAGCTTCATCAAAGAATCAAACGTTTCATCTTTTCTCTCTAGAAACAATACCCAGGAGAATCTTGTAAAGTCATCAGTAACAACTAAACAATATAGATCTCCACTTATGCTCTTCACATTTACCGGTCCGAAAAGATCCATATGGAGTCTTTCGAGCGGTAATCTGATGGAGTTCAAGAGCTTTTTCGGGTGTGATTTCTTCGTCTGCTTCCCTTTTTTACATTCAATACAGTCATCGTTAAGATGGAAGCTTTTCAAATTAACACCTTCTACAAGATCATTATGAACTAAAAAGTTCATCTTTCTCAAGTGAATATGGCCCATTTTACGATGCCACATGATGGATTCTTTTTCAGTCGCCTTCGTCTTACTCACAAAGCATTGTACCTTTTTATCTGTCGTTGTTGCAACGCTCATGTCTAATATATAGAGATCGTGTTCATGAGGAGCGCGCATCAACACCATTTCTTCTGGTATTTTAAACCCTAGTTTAAGAATCAGACATTCATCTTTTGTAAAATGAACTATAAATGACTTATCACAAATCTGAGAGATGCTCAACAGATTGTTTTCTAACTTAGCAATGTAGTTCACTTTATCGAATGTTACGACCCCGTTAGTAAGTATTCCTTCTCCAACAATTCTTCCACCTTGAGTTCCAGCAAACCCGACATAACCTCTATTGATTGATTTGACGTCATATAGCAGTGCTAACATCCCAGTCATGTGTCGTGAGGCGCCGCTATCCATTTTCCATTTAGAAATGATAGACCTTGGAAGCCCCTACACACATCAAAAGACATTTACTTAAACAACGATACCCAAGATTTTTCAACATTTGGTACACTACCAAAGACAATATCATGAGCTACTATGTCAACTTTTGGAATGCTAAAAACAACATTTGGAACATCAGATTATGGTTTTGATTTTAGAGCTCCTTCCTTGATAGGTGGGAATTCTTCAATCAATTTTTCTAACTCAAACTCAACTTTCTCAACAGTGGTTGCAAAGATTTTCGGTTTAGATTTTAAAACTCCTTCCATTTTCTTTTCCTCAAAAGAATGTTTAGGTTTCTCCACCCATGATTGACTTTGGGAAGTCTTTGTTTTAGAATAAACCTTTGAAGTCTTTTGTGATTTTGAAGATTCACCAATTTCAAAAGTTGATTTTGGTTTGTCCTCCGACTTCAATGATTCACCGCATTTAAGAATACGCACGGGAGATACCATAGGTGATTTTCCCTTATCATCCTTTGTTTTATTATCTTTTTGACACATTGTTTGGCCATGTGACCGGTTTCATTGCATCGATAACAGATTCTTTTGTGATATTCAACAAAAGTGGATCTGTTGGCCTCGTCTCTTATCTTTTTGGCCGCAATAAAATCGTCAACTGCTTGCTTACTAATGATATAATCCTTTTCAACTTCTGTGTTATTACCAGCCACAAACACTTCACTCAATTTTTCTTTTGGCTTAACTGCCTTCTTAGCCATTTTCGTCTCAAAACCAACACCTTTCTTTTTGTAATTATTACCATGTGTCTTGTTATTACCATTGTTACCCACCCACCCATTCATTTTTCTTTCCCGGGTTGTTTGTCGGTTGTTTAACAAAAGATTTTTTCGTTTTTGATAGAAACGAATTGTTGTTAACTTCTGAGATATCAATTTCCACGAGTTTAAAAACTTTTTCAACCTTTTCCAGATTCGCATTCTGAATCGGGTACTCAAAATCAGTATACAGTTTGTCAGTTCCGGTCATCGTGTAAACCACAATGGTCGAATCGTCGTCCAGAACTTTATCTGACTTTGGGATAAACTTATCAAGAAAGTTTCCGTCATCTTCAGAATCTGAACTGGAATTCTCAAAATGAGTTTTAACCGTTTCGAAATCAGTGTTATCACTCTCTTCATCCAACACTAGGTCTACAACTGTTTTAACCAGTTGTGACTCATTGTCGGTGTCAGACGGAGAGAATGTAACACCTATGTTTTCCGGTAACTCCTTCTCTTCTGTTCTCAGTTTGAGATTCAATGCCTCCTCCACCCCGTCTGGATATTTTTGAGAATAATGATTCCACATTGAGGGTGGAACATTTTTGAAAGTTGGTTTAACTTCAGTTTGTTGAGGAACAATCTGATCAATCACATATGAAGATGAAAGATAACTGATCAACTTTTTGTCGACTCTTTCTGTCTCAATGCGCATCAGCTCAAGTTCCTTCTTTAGAGATGCGATTGTGTCTAGATGGATGTTAATCGACATTTGCTTATCCATGACCGTAGCTTTGAGCAAATTAGAAATTTTATCATTTTCCTTACTCTCAGTGTGAATCATTTTAATTGATCGTGACAGAGTGTCATAAGCTTCTTTAACATCATTAAAATCAAATTTTAATTTGTCGTTAAACCTTTTCAACTCTTGAAACTGTTTGTCTTTCTCAAGACAATCCATGCATGGTTTCAAACAGTTTTCGCATGGATTTTCAAGAATTTGATCAACTTTTTCAAAAACATTTTCTTGTTTATCATTTTTACTTTCCGATTTACCAAACTTTCCGGACTCAGACTCAGATTTCTCTTCGGATTCGGACTTCACATTTTCTGATTTGTCATCGGACTCGGACTTCTCTCCTGACTCATACGTATCACAAGTCTCGATAATTGACTCCTTTTCAACAGACACTGACTCTTGAGTTGCATCTTTGGTCTCATTGTTATCATAAGTTTTAGTTTGCTCTACCTCTTGCAGCTTGACCATAAGAGCTTTGTCTGCTATTTCTTTCAAAGTCTCTTCATTCATTTCCTTTGAGACATCAATGATCTCTTGAACCGGAGTTTGTTCAACTTCGTACTGTGGGCAAAAACCCGTAGTCGGTTCACTAAAGAAACCTGCAAAAGAATCAAACACATTAGCTGGCATAATAGATTTAAATGCATTAGTAATAACCTCCTGTTCAGACGGATAATAGTAGACCGCTGCTGCCTCCTCTTCTAGGTCTGCAAAACTTTCTTCATTCACCACTTCACTGACTTCTTCAACTTCAGGAACACATTCCTCGATTTCTGGTTCCGGCTCTTCAGTAATTTTAGCCATCATTGCAAGACCACCTCCTGGAACGTACTTATCCCAACTGAAACCTTCTGGAATCTTTTCGTCATCTTGATTCACTAAAAGAGCTTTTTCTGTTTGTTTGGATTGACAGTTCTTTATTTGAGGTCGTGGATTGAATGGTTGTTGACTGTTTTTATGATAAATGGCCTGTCGGTAATAATCGTTGGCGAATGGATTCTGGTGGTTATTAACTTCTCTGTTCGGACATTCGCGTTTGAAGTGCCCCTTTTCTTTGCACTTGAAGCAAGTCACCTTTGATTTGTCGAATCCAAGTTTAGGATCAGGACCTGCGAGACTACTTCTTCCGGTAATTTCCATGAACCTCTGAGCCCTTCTCATAATGCTCACCATACCCCATTTTATGTCGATGAGTTCTAGTTCCTCGGGATCAATTTGATCATAATCTTCTTTAGTTATGTCTGGGTTACCAATTCTTCCGCCTACTAGACTCTCGTAAGACTCAAGTACAGAAGCTAGAAGTGATATATGCTGCTTTACGGCTATTTCAGTAAAATCTTGATCGTTTTTTATATTAACAGCGATATTGCACAGTATCCCATGACTACAACTCTGATTGTTCGAACCTGAAGAACTTGGAGAAGAAACCTGTTTTTGAACATTCTGACCCTTAGGATTCGGTTCGTAATTTGGAAACAATGAACAGTTGTTGTTAGGAATGTTTTGACGTACTCCCGATGAAGAATCTGCACTGAGTGCTGTTTGGATCTTTGGACTTGGAGCAGATGTGGCAGATGAGTTTCCTTTGTAATAAAGCTGAACATCTTGTTGTACGTTTGCAGATTTCATTTTCCTCATCTTCCGAAGTTCAAGCTCATGACCTTTAATTCTCTCGATAAACGTACTCAAATTGAAACCCACGTATTCCAAATTGTTCTTCAAAACCAATAAGAACGTACCCCACTCTTCTTGCGGTAGTGCGTCAGCCAACTTATCAACCCACTCTTCGTCTGATTGATCTATACTCAAACGTTTCATCTCCACTACCAAGTGACAGTACCTCTTAATCAACTCTTTCGTTGATTCTCCTCTGATAGCAGTAAATATGTCGAATTCTTTTTTCAGTAGCGCCTTATTGCTTTTAATCATTGAAGCACTCCCAAGTAATTTGATTTGAAGAGCATTCCAAATAGATTGTGTGTCACCCTTATGCTGTAACAGTACCAAAATGTCATCCTTAATTGCCTGTTGCAATATACTGACCATCTTCTTCTCAGCTTTAAAGCTTTCTTGTTCAGCTGGAGTTAACGTGTTAAGTGTTTTCGGAAGACCAGCATCATTCGTAGGAACTACATATTTCGTTTCAACTTTTAGCCAGCATTCGAGGTGATTCGCCTTAACCCACGCGCGAAATCTATCTTGCCACCCTGAATAATCTTCAATGTTGAGCAGTTTCGGTGGTTTTTGCATGGTTCCTAGCTCGTTCTCCATATTCACATTCTGGGCTATACTTGCTAGAGTTTGAATAGCCATACCTCCTCCGAAAAATGCATTGTAAAACTCTTGATTGTCCATTTTTATACTTTGAAAAAATTTTAAGTTTTTGAAAAATTACTCTTTCAAGCGACCTGGACTTTTAAACGATCTGGCCTTTCAGACGACCTGGATCTCAAACGACCTGAATTTTAAACAAACTGGACTGCCAAACCGTGCGAAGTGACAAATACTAGTTTAAAAAATTTCAGTTCGTGCGAGGTGAATCAATTTCACACGATGTGATCAGTTCGTGCGATCTGGTCACACAGTTTCACATGATCTGGTCCAATTCATGTGAACTGGACAAAAATTTCAAATGGTTTGACAAAAACTCAAACGACCTGAACAGTTTCACACGATTTGGACATCATCTTCATGCGATTTGGACAGAATTTCAAGTTTTTGACATTTTTGGATCAGTTTTAGTTTGATTTATGGTCTGAAACTTTGTATGATTGTTTAAAATGATGTTTTACACAAAATATCCAAAATTCAGTCCATTTTGTCTGTGAATTCGTCTGGAAATCCAAGAAAGAGTAGAAGAATGTGATTCTAAACTGTTCAAAACACTGATATCAACAGATCTGGCTCGTCCTGAGCTCTGATACCACTTGTAGGATCGATGAATCGTCCAAACGAGTCAATGAAAGTCAGATCTAGTTTCTAGAAAGGCGGAATCAGACTAGAAACCTTGCATCAGTGTTAGAACAGAAGTAGAAGAGTAGAAAGTCACTTTAAACATGTTCTTCATTCATATAAAACGTTTTGATACAGAAAGAATCCGACAGCACTTCGTTACAAAATTCTCCAGAATTTTTTAAATGAAGAACACCACTAACCTATTTATAGGTTTACCAAGTCGCACGAGGTTACACATCCACATCGCACGAACTGGACAACTTCAATTCGTGCGACCTGACCTATTACATGTCAGTTCGTGTGAACTGACCTAATATACATAAACTTTACATTTTCAAACTATTACATATACATGACACGACATAGACTGATGACGTAGGCGATAGACGTTATGCATCAACACCTAGCCTCGATTTCACAGCAAGCAAAGCATCTAAACACCTCAAGCACCTGCCACATACGTTAAAGTAAAAGTCAATACACATAGTGTAAAGGTGAGCATACAAGTTTGATAATATCATATAGAGTTCGAAATCGTTTACGCATAACCAGCACGTACACAGAGTGAAATGAAGCACGTTAGTTATCGACATGAACATATCGATACCAATGACTGCGAGTTGACTGCCCAAGGCAGTTCGTAATACACACTCACCACTGTGAGCCATGTAACAAATTGTCCTTAACAACCCCTGAGTGATCAGGTGATGAGTCCAAACTATAGTACTATCGCTGCTAAGGCAGGTAGACAGCATTCCATGTGTAAACATAACAAACAAGCATTCATTAAGTCACGTATAACATGCAGCAATGGTTAGCGTTAAAGTATTGTGTAGTGTGTTCGATGTGATTTAGTATAAGTAACGTATGTAACACCCAAAAGAACGTAAAGCAAAAAGGGTTCGAGTATACTCACAGCGATGATGGATTGAAGGGAGCGCTTAGAGCGGAATTAGCCTGATCAGAACGATAGCACAAATGATAAGCGGCACGTAAGATGAAACAAGGTGTCAGTGGGTCAGACGGTAATCCGGTCGAATGGCAATCTGATCGGATGGTCGGTCGACTGGATGACTTTTCCGATCCTTTCCAGAATCTTAAAAGGTCCAACATATCGAGGCGCTAGCTTCCCTTTCTTGCCGAATCTGACCATACCCTTCCAAGGTAATACCTTTAGGAGTACGTAGTGTTGGTGCATTCATCTGTCGTCTTCGTCTTATGTCGAGTCTAGGATTAGATTTGTTAGATTATAACGTGTTGTACGAGAGTAGAGAAGGTTTTAGAGTATGTTTACAGTAATTTAGCTTGAACGTGGTGATTTACCTTGAAAGTGTCACATGACAGTTTCATGCTAAATCAACATGTTGATTTCCCTTGAAAGTGGCATGTGTCATTTCAAGCTAAATCAACACCACTATAAATAGTATTCAAGCTAAATCATTTGTAACAGTTCAGAGATTCCATACCGAGGTGCTGCCGGTGTGAAATTTGATTGTAAACAACGTCAGATTAATACAATCAGTGTTTAAAGTGATAAGCAAGCTGTTTCAACGTCGGTTTCTTAGTTTCCGCCTCTGAAACTGATTAAATCTCTTCTGAACGACTCGTTCGGGTCTCAAAACGATCCTACAAGTGGTATCAGAGCACAGGAGGAAGAGATCTTGCCAAAACAGCTCGTTTTTGTCACTTTTTCTGATTTTCTACACCTTCTTTCAAAATCGAACAAATTTTTACGGTTAAAAATGGCTCAAATTCACATATCTTGTGCGTAATCATGTATTAATGAATCCTGAAAAGTTTCAGCATTAAAATCGGATTAAATCTTGTTCAATTGGACCAAAATCAGATCGTTTTGCTGACATCATCATGATTTCGCTTGAGATTAGTTAATAATTTCGCTTGAAAGTTCACAATTGGCAGATTTCGCTTGAAATCAGCTGTTTGCTTGAAAATACGTGTACCGCTTGAACAATTGTTTGAGATATATCTGACGTAACTTTCTGATCGAGGAGTCAGTATTTGGAAAAGAAAATCACATGATTATGTCGGTTTGCATGTGATGTTGGTGTGTCATCAACTAAAGTGAACATATCAATTATCAAAATTAAAGGTTCAGTGATAATTCATTGAGCATTGTTTGGATAAGTTGATGTCAGTCTAAGAAGCAAATTGGCCAAATAGATTTGTGAGATATTGATGCTTGTCGGATAAGTGGATTTGTGTCAGCAGTACATGTGAACAATTTTCATCAAACTCATGCTTTGTTGTTAGTCACATTTTGAGGTCCAATCAAAGAGGTTTAAACGATTCAATTGTCTGCCATTTGCTATACATGTTGCATCAATGATTTGGTCCTATCAGACTTTGATTTGTGTCATTGTTGTCAGCCAAATATTAGAGTGAACAGCCCAAGTCTTGGCCCAAGTTTCAACACATCTAAAGGCCCAATCATTATTCAACAACAAAAGAAGTTGTTATCACTGGTTTGCATGTGAACAAGAAGTCAGGCCCGTCACGTGATTAAAAAGATTGCGGCCCAATCATATTCTTTGGATATTAGTGTTGTCAGCCCAAGATATAGTTTTAAAATGTCAAAGATACATGATGACAGCCCACGTGAAGTAATATCTTGCATGTGAATATCTCGGTTCAATAGATTGTTTGTGATAAAGTCTTTGTCGGCAATTGTGTTCAATTTCCAATACAAGTTTCATTATTTGTCATTTGGACCTAGAATTACCGAAACATGGATTTTGAAGAGGAAATAGGGTATTATTATTATTATTATGAATCTCAGCAGTATATTCCGATAAAGCAAGAAGGAGAAACAGTCTCAGCAAAAGAAGTTGTTGAAAAAGGTCCGGTTTTTGATGATTCGTCTGATGAAGAGGGTGACAAGTATGAAGAAGAAATCCAAAAACTTGAAAATCTTAAACAACAACTTCCATCTGATCAACGTAGTGGAAAACTATTTTATGCCGATAAAATTGAAAAATTGAAAGAAAAACAAGATGCAAAAAGAAAGAATCAAAAGGCAGTCATTGTGAAAGAAGAGATCAGAGCTGAGCAGATTGAACAAGTTCCATTGGTCAAGGTTGAGAAAGTAGAATCTGAAAAACCTGTATCTGTGAATCCTGAACCAGAGTTAAAGAAAGAGGTTGCAGAAGACGCACCTATCTTTGATCATTCATCAGAAGAAGAGAGTAAGGATGAAAGTGTTCATGAGGAAAAGAAACAGGTTGAAAATATTTCAGCTTTAAAGATTGAGACAAAAGCTGATGATAAACAGATTCTTGTTTTGTTGAAAAATTGTGAGAAGTTGACATCTGAAAATGACAAACTCTTGAAGGAGGTTGAGAGTTTGTCATTAGAAAACAAAAATCTTAAAAATCAGAAAATGTTTTGAAAAATCAAATACACAATTTGGAAAATGAAAAAGTAAAAATTGAGAAAGATTTTCAAAGTCAAATAAAAAGTTTAGAAGATGAGAGAGATTTGTTTGGTAAAAACAATCTTGAAAAACAAATTGCAATCAATTCTCATCTTGAAAAGATTATTCGACTTGAAAAGGAAGCTGAGTGTGCTCAAAAGAAAACCAAGGAATGGGAACAAAAGTTGAAGGTTTTTGTGAATACTTCAACTATTCCTTGCCCAAAACCAGTTATTTCTGTTCCAATAAGTGACGATGTCACAAACTATGATAAAGTCATAGTTGAAGATTGCGATGAAAAATCTGATGATGTAAATGAAAAAATTGAAAAAAAGAATTTGTTTTTGAAATTAAAAGAAAATTTTCAAGAAACTGTTTCACAATCAGCTGAAAAGGGAGAATGCTCTAAGCAAAAACCTTTGAAGAAGAAAGTGGAACAGAAACAAAAAATTAAAAATTTGAAAAATGTTCAAAAAGATAATAAAAGCTCATCAGATCGATCATCCAATCGCAATGAAAAATTACAAAAATCAAAAAATGAAAACTCTAAAATTGTTGGTAATAAGTGGTTCAGGCCAGACCACAGTGCTCAAAAGTCAAATCCAGCAAACAAGAGGAGCAAGGATTATCACCAAGCCAAACAGTGCTATGATCTGAATGTTTGGACTGAATGTGGTGATGGTACGATAACAGAGTGTGTTATACTTGTGGTGTAAGAGGACACATTGCTGTTAACTGCCAGAATTGGAGTTATGAGACGAGAAGATGCTATAACTGCCAAATCAGAGGACACATTGCCAGAGATTGCCCAAGGAGATCAAATGAAAGATTGAGGGTTAATTATCAGAAAATGGCAAAGAAATCAGTCAATGTCAAGCCCAAAGAACAGAAGGTTCAAGAACCTAAAGTTCAAGAAACAAAAGTGAAGCTTTCTCAGGGGCAGAAAGACAGACTGAGGAAGAAGAGAAAGAAGGCTAGAGAGTATCTAGAGAAGATCTTGTCCTCGGGTTCACCGAATAGATCGAATAAGAGTTCTGATGAATCAACTACCTCGACTGCAAAGTCAAGCAAGACGAATTCATCAGATACAAATCTGAGGAAGAAAGAAGAAAAGAAGAAGAAGAAAATGGTTGGCGATGAATCTGCTGTGTCAAAGTCAGACAAGCCACCATCAGGCAATCAATCTGACAGATCAAAGTCAGACAAGCCATGTACAGGCAATGATTCTGGTTCGTCAAAGCCAGAAGAGCCTGTTGTTGAGGTAAAATCTGAGAATTCAGGTTTAACAATGGATGATGCAAATTTTCCACCATTGTTGAACAAGAATTCAAAAGCACCCAAGGACTGTCAGGCTTGGGTGAATCTGTTTAAATAGAAAAACCTGACTTGCCGGAGTTCCCAGGTTGGTAAGCATGGAACATGAATCGGCACATTTCTTGAGAAATTCACGAAAGTGATTTCGACTTACAAGTGGTAAATCAGGGACATTAAGTTGTACTTGATTTTCTACAAGTGATGTTTGTGGATTGATCTTAAAAATGTTAGTTTTTTTTACAAATGGTTGAAGAAAACAAAGTGATGAAAGATCCCCATATTTGTGAAATGACTCACAAAACTAATTTTCCGGAAAAACCATTTTGATTAAAACAAACTTAAGTGTTTTGAAATCACTATGGGAAAAGGTTTTGTTGTCAGGGGAAGTTCTAATTGTTCAAGCCAAGTGAATGGAGAATTGAAGTGATTCTCATCATGTTGTCAAGTATCTTGTACAGCTTGTTTTCAAATTTTCCCAGAAAATCAAAATTGAGACATATTTTGATTTTAGGGGGAGTAAAAATTTTTAAAAAAAATTGAAAATTTGAAAATGTCAAAAACATTGAAAAATGCAAAAATGAGTTTTTGTTGTGAAAAAGAGGAAATGATAGTAGATCAGTTGGACTGTCACAACATGCTAAAGAAATGGAAAGATAAAATGTGATAAGCGGTCTCACTAAAGATGTGACGATAGGCTCAGCTAGACTAGTAGATTTGCGATAACGATACAAAGCTAAATGAAAAAGCCTAGTTCTAGTGGGAAACATGGTCAAAAGCATAGTACTTAGTTTTGTCCTTCTAGATTGTGTGCCTACTCGGTAATCGCTGATTGTCGAAAGACATAAAACTGGTTAAGTTTGTGAACTTTCACAACTTTGCTGAAAAGTCGCTGTGATTGTGCATTTCATTTTGCAAAGATTTAAACTTGTTTTATTTCTTTATTTTGTTTAAGCATCGGACATCCTCTGCGTATACGTGAGTATCGACCTGGATGTTGTTGCCTAAACGTTCTGCTTTATTTTCTTTGGTGTTTCGTTTAAGCTTTGGATCACCTCTGCGTATACGGGAGTATCGACCTGGTGGTTAAAGCCTAAACAACTTCAACTTGTTTTATTTTTCTTATTTTGTTTAAACATTGGACATTCTCTGCGTATACGGAAGTATCGACCTGATTGTTAATGTTTAAACATTCTGCTTTGTTTTCGCACAAATCATAGCTGATAAAAGTTTAAAGGCATTACTTGAGTTAGTGTATTGCATGATGAGGGGATATGCTGAGATCGTGGGGTCCATAAGAATTTAGTGCTATCTAAATATACCTTAACGTATCGGTAAGCATTTCGAAAGTTTTTAGATTGAGTTTATGTGGACAACAATATCGTCAATCAACGTGAATCGTTTAGAACTGAAAATGTTTAAAGCTTAACGGTGCTAGTGATTTGTCTCTAAAACTGATATGATCCTCTTACACAAACTCACAAAATAGTGTCTGTATATATTTCTTTACTGCATTGCATTTCTTTGTTATCAAAAATCCAAAAAGATTTTAGTGTGTTTTAGCATAAATTTTGAAAAATTTAAAAAGATTTTCGACAACTGATGTTGGAGAGCTGATTTTCAAAATTCCAAGTGCTAAACAAGATGAACTGGTTTGAGAGTGTGTGTATTGAATTGAAAAATTTTGATTTGAGAAAGAAGTTTGATTAGTTAATCGAGATCATTAACTTGAACTTGATGTAACTATTACTAGTAAGTTTTTCTTATTGAGTTAAGTAAAAACTTATGTGTTTGAGAGAATTTTGTGCAGGAAATGAGCTTAAACAGAGATAAAGCCAGGGATTGATCTCAAGGTGATAGCTAATTCCAGACGGCGATCCCATCATGATGAGAGGGGGAGTCTGACGAGGTTAGAGCCAAAGAGAAGATCCTGGTATATGCTAAGAAAGAAAAGAGACTGATAAAGACTGAAGATGCGAAGACTCGACACTTAAGACTCGTCAACATCTGAGGGGGAGTCTGTTGGTGCATTCATATGTCGTCTTCGTCTTATGTCGAGTCTAGGATTAGATTTGTTAGATTATAACGTGTTGTACGAAAGTAGAGAAGGTTTTAGAGTATGTTTATAGTAATTTAGCTTGAACGTGGTGATTTACCTTGAAAGTGTCACATGACAGTTTCAAGCTAAATCAACATGTTGATTTCCCTTGAAAGTGGCATGTGTCATTTCAAGCTAAATCAACACCACTATAAATAGTATTCAAGCTAAATCATTTGTAACAGTTCAGAGATTCCATACCGAGGTGCTGCCGGTGTGAAATTTGATTGTAAACAACGTCAGATTAATACAATCAGTGTTTAAAGTGATAAGCAAGTTGTTTCAACGTCGGTTTCTTAGTTTCCGCCTCTGAAACTGATTAAATCTCTTCTGAACGACTCGTTCGGGTCTCAAAACGATCCTACACGTAGTCGCCAACGTCAAATTCAAGGGGCTTGCGTCGTCTATCGGCGTAACTTTTCTGACGACTCCGTGCTTTCAGCAGATTGTCTCGAATCTGGAGGACTTTGTCAGTCGTTTCTTGCAATAGCTCAGGACCGGTTAATTGCGAGTACCCGATCTCGTGCCACACAATAGGCGATCGACATTTTCTTCTGTACAAAGCCTCAAACGGTGCCATTTGGATGCTGGAATGATAACTGTTGTTGTACGAGAATTCGACTAGAGGTAAGTATGCGTCCCACTTACCACCGAAATCTATGACACACGAACGGAGCATGTCTTCAAGGGTACGAATCGTTCTCTCAGTCTGACCGTCGGTTTGGGGATGAAATACGGTACTAAGATTTAACGTAGTACCGAGAGCCGTTTGAAATGTTTCCCAGAGACGCGAGGTAAACCGAGCATCACTGTCAAAGATGATGTCGCGAGGCGTCCCATGTCGACAAATGATCTCGTCGGTGTAGATTCGGGCTAATTTTTCTACCTTGTAGTCTTCTCGTATTGGCAGAAAATGAGCAGATTTGGTCAAACGGTCAACGACAACCCAAATACTGTCGTGACTTGATGGCGTGCGTGGAAGTTTCGTTATGAAATCCATAGCTATACTCTCCCACTTCCACATAGGGATTGGGGGTTGTTCAAGTAAGCCAGAGGGTCTTTGGTGCTCGGCCTTGACTTTCGAGCAAGTTAGGCACTTCCCAACGTAGAGGGCGATATCTCTCTTCATGGCCGGCCACCAGTACTTGTAGCGAAGGTCCTGGTACATTTTGTCGGCACCGGGATGAATAGAATATCGGGATTTGTAGGCTTCGTCCATCAAAATATGTCGTAACTTGGTCTGCTTAGGGATCCAAATTCGGTCTAGAAAGTGGAAGATCACATTCGACTTATTCACAAGCTGGGCTCCATCGTGGTAGATCCTTTCCTTTTTCAAGGTGCGTTCATTAAAACAGGCATCCTGAGCTTCGCGGATGAGGGTTTCGAGGTCATATTGGGCTTGGATATTACGAATGCTGAGCAGATAGCTCCGTCTGCTGAGAGCGTCGCCAATGACTTTTGCTTTGCCAGGATGATAACGAATCTCACAGTCATAGTCGTTGAGAAGTTCTACCCATCGACGTTGACGCATATTAAGTTCCTTCTGGTCAAAGATATGTTGTAGGCTCCTATGATCGGTGAAGATCGTACACTTGGTACCATACAGGTAGTGTCGCCAAATCTTTAACACAAAGACAACTGCGCCTAGCTCGAGATCATGGGTTGTATAGTTCTTCTTGTGGATTTTGAGCTGACGAGATGCGTAAGCAATAACCTTTTCCCGTTGCATGAGGACACAACCAAGACCAAGGTTTGAGGCATCACAATAGAAAATAAAATCGTCATTTCCGTTGGGTAACGTGAGTACAGGAGCATTGCAGAGCATGTGCCTGAGGGTTTGGAAAGCAGTCTCTTGTTCAGTTCCCCAAACAAAAGGCTTGTCTTTATGCGTGAGAGCGGTAAGCGGCACAGCGATTTTTGAGAATCCTTCGATAAATCGACGATAATAGCCCGCTAGTCCGAGAAAAGAACGGACTTCAGAAGGGTTCTTAGGTGTAATCCAACTCTTAACAGCTTCGATCTTCACGGGGTCGACGTGAATACCTTGACTATTGACAATGTGACCGAGGAATTGAACCTCCCCCAACCAAAATTCACACTTGGAGAAGTTGGTATAGAGTCGATTCCCCTGGAGCAGCTCGAGAACCAAACATAGATGTTGCGTGTGTTCGGCTTTCGACTTGGAATAGATCAAGACATCATCGATGAACACGATGACGAAGCGGTTGAGATATGGTTTACACACGCGATTCATCAGATCCATGAAAACCGCGGGTGCATTGGTTAAACCAAAAGGCATAACAACGAATTTATAATGGCCATATCTAGTGCGAAAAGCGGTTTTGGGGATGTCTTCCTCTTGGATGCGTAGTTGGTGGTAGCCTGAGCGCAGATCGATCTTTGAGAAACATGTGGCACCTTGTAGCTGGTCAACCAAATCATCAATTCGGGGCAGGGGATAGCGATTCTTGATGGTCAATTTATTCAATTCCTGATAGTCGATGCACATCCTGAACGTCCCATCCTTCTTTTTGACGAAAAGGACTGGCGCGCCCTAAGGAGAGGTGCTCGGGCGAATGAAGCCTTTATCAAGTAGTTCCTGGAGCTGACTCGAGAGTTCGCGCATCTCAGATGGAGCTTGTCGGCAAGGAACTTTGGCAACAGGGTTGGCTCCAGGAATGAGGTCGATACGAAAGTCGATATCACGACTTGGCGGGAGTCCTGGAAGATCAATCAGGAAAGACGTTGGGGAATTCGCAAACAACAGGTACCTGGTTTACCGCCTTTTCTTTCTTTTCCTTCTCCTCTACTACGATGTTAGCCAAGAAAGCTCTGTATTCCTTGCGGAGATACTTTCTAGCTTGGACACAAGACATGAGCTTGAGACCCTTCGAAGCAGTTTCACCATAAACACACAATAAATCACCATTCGCGAGCGAGAATCGAATCATTTTATCGAAGCACACAACTTCAGCATGGTTTTCGCGAAGAAAATCCATGCCTACTATGACGTCAAAACTTCCGAGTTGCATCGGAATAAGGTCGATTGGGAAGATGTGATTGTTGAGCTCGAGAGTACAATCACGAAGAACAAAATTGACAGCGACGGTTCTTCCAGTGGCGACTTCGACATCGAACTTCGAGGGGAGATGGGAGCGCTTATGACTAAGGAGCTTCTCGAATTCGAACGACATAAAACAGTTATCAGCTCCAGTATCAAACAAACACGAAGCATAAATACCATTCACAAGGAACGTACCATTGACCACATTATTATCGTCCTGGGCTTGGCGTGCATTGATGCTGAAAGTTCGGGCGTGGACAGCTTGTTGATGTTGTTGCTGAGGCTGTTGCTGTTGCTGAGGCTCTTGTTTCACAACCCAATTTGGGCACATGTTCGCGAAGTGGTTGGGATCACCACACGCGAAGCAGACTCTGGCATTGATCGCGGGTGCCTGAGCTGCTTGTTGGCCTTGAGGAGCTGGAAGCAGAGCTTGATGAGCAGTGGCTTGGGCTGGTGCCTGTCGGGGATCAGTACGACAGTTGGCGGTAAAGTGGCCGTACATGTTGCAATGCACGTAAAATCTGCAGGCGATACCCACCGGGTGATGATAAGTGCATGTCGGGCAAGCAGGGTGGGGACCTGTGTATGCACACTTTGCAGGCGGTGCATAGGTAACTGGTGCTGATCGCTGCTGAGGTTTCTGCTGAGCCGGTACGGCTTGAAGCGGGGCAGCAGTGGTAGTGACAGCAAAGTTCTTGTTGCTGGAGCTGCTGTTGTTGTTCTTCTTCTTGCGGTGTGAGGCTTTCGATGACTGAGCGGAGACGGTTTCGGTAGCTGGTGTGGCGGTAGCTTGGTGCAAGTTCTTGGTAGCTTTATCCCAGAAGCCAGCTTTGACTCGCTTGTCGTTGATTTCCGCGGCAAGCAAATAAGTCTCTTCGATTGTTGCTGGCTTTGCGGCACAAAATCTGAAACACAGTCTGGCAGAGCTCGAATGTACTTCTTGAGCTGCTTGAATCGTGCAGTTAAAGCAGCGTTGTCACCATCCTTCTGCTTCAGATGCCAGAATTCGTCCTCCAACTTTTGGCGCTCATGGGGAGGGCAAAACTCTTCGAGTATGACGTTCTTCAACTCATCCCACGACAGACCATAAGCTACGTCATTTCCGCGTTTGTTCCTCTCGACCGTCCACCAGTCTAATGCGTGGGACTGGAAGACGCCGGTAGCATTCAGAGTGCGGAGATCGTCAGGACATCCACTCTGACGCAGAGTGACTTCGATCGAGTCGAACCATTAAAACAAGGCCATAGGGCCATCTTCGCCAGTGAACTCTTTCGGTCCGCATGCTTTAAACTGTTTGAAACAAAAGGCAGCTTTGGGAGTAGCTTTAGGAGCTTCGGTTCTGGACTCTTCAGATGATTTGCTCACATTCTCGTATATTTCACTCACGATCTGAGGAACAACCTTTGCTACTTGCTTAGCGACGATAGCAGCAAGGCGTTTGTCTCTCTATTCTTGATGAGTAATTCGTGGGTGACGGGGTCCAGATGAGTGTCCAGATGACGACATTGTCTGCAACAGACATCGTCGTGGGGCTTAGTCACAATATAATTGAATCTCGCCTCACACGTCTTAATGCTAATAAAGCTCAAGAATACGATCATCTAAACACGTAGGCACATAAACACAGATTCACATAAACACCGAAGCACATAAGCACGTAAAGCACAGAATCATAGAAGCACATAACCACAAGAAGCAGTCAGAATACAGAAACCTATCAGTCAAAGTCCGCGAACGTTAGAGTATAGCAATTACGATTAGCATAGCTAGTTGTATGGTATAAGCGAATAACATAGCAAGCAACATAGCGTACGATGGTTCCTCATAGCGATTTGTCAGCGGTTGTGCAGTGTGTTGTGTGTTTAGCGAAAACAAAAGGCGTTAGATCGAAACCAATAGTACCTCAAAATGCTAACAAATAACATAAACCACATAAAACACATAAAATCCGCATAAAACGTCGAATATCAGAGTCGGCAGTAGCGAGCGCAAAATCGAAACACATAAAAATCGAGAATAGATTGTCTGCGGCTATTTAGACATCGACTAATCAAAGTGATTCGACTATTCACAAAGGCTGTATGTGCACACTTTAACCTTCGGGACTGTGCTCTCGCCTCGAATCTGGACGAATCACACGCATCCTTCCAGTTTCAGCGTGACTTCTAGTCGTTGGAGTCCATCGAGACCCTGGTGAGAGTTTTATAAAACAAAATAAGGATCGGAACAAGTCACCGAGGTTCGGGTTTCACCCGTAACTTAACGACTTCGTTCCTGTTTTTGGTAAAGTAAGGGAAGAATTATACGTCAAAGTATGGATTTCACTCCTAATTCGACGTAAGTTCTCCTGTTTGTAGATAAAAATGCGGGTTGAACAAGCAATTTAGTCGAGATTTTGCAGTTTTCACACCTAATCTCGACCCAATTGTTCGTTCATTTTCGAAAACTAGAGTGCAGTGATAGTGTAGCGTAGGCGTGAATAGCGAGAAATAGCAAGTATACTCGTACATAATCCCTACAGGATATGCACAAGTCGGTCTGTTGGTACCTAACTATAGACTAGGTCGTTTCTAAGACATTGACCCGGACTAGGTCAAGTCTTGCCTAATTCCCTATAGTTATGGCTTTGATACCAATCTGTCACACCCCAACCGATGGCGGAAACATCGGGGCGTGGCACTGAGCGAAACAGCTTGTCCAGAAGTTTCCATAACAACTATAATTACCAATTATTTAAAGCAACATGTCCCATACCATGTCATAAAAGATAACATAATTATTACAGACAAGATCTAGTCAAATTGTTCTGTTCCGACAACTCAGATTTCAAATACAGATAATTGTTTATTGTTCTAGACCTTTCCTAGCCTCGATTTCACAGCAAGCAAAGCATCTAAACACCTTAAGCACCTGCCACATACGTTAAAGTAAAATTTAATACACATAGTGTAAAGGTGAGCATACAAGTTTGATAATAGCATATAGAGTTTGAAATCGTTTACGCATAACCAGCACGTACACAGAGTGAAATGAAGCACGTTAGTTATCGACATGAACCTATCGATACCAATGACTGCGAATTGACTGCCCAAGGCAGTTCGTAATACACACTCACCACTGTGAGCCATGTAACAAATTGTCCTTAACAACCCCTGAGTGAATAGGTGTTGAGTCCAAACTATAGTACTATCGCTGCTAAGGCAAGTAGACAGCATTCCATGTGTAAACATAACAAACAAGCATTCATTAAGTCACGTATAACATGCAGCAATGGTTAGCGTTAAAGTATTATGTAGTGTGTTCGATGTGATTTAGTATAAGTAACGTATGTAACACCCAAAAGTGCGTAAAGCAAAAAGGGTTCGAGTATACTCACAGCGATGATGGATTGAAGGGAGCGCTTAGAGCGGAATTAGCCTGATCAGAACGATAGCACAAATGATAAGCGGCACGTAAGATGAAACAAGGTGTCAGTGTGTCAGACGGTAATCCGATCGAATGGCAATCCGATCGAATGGACGGTCGACTGGATGACAATCCGTTCGGGCGGTCACTCGATCGTGTGGCCACTCGACTGGATTGTTATCTCGTTTGGGATGGATGTGTTTGTGTATGATGGCTTGTCTTTTGAAGTTTTCATTGTAGCATTTTGAAAATTGAGAAGTATCTATTTAACGTTCGTTTAGCGTTTCGATTCGATTTTGATAGATTGCGATTTCGATTATCCTCAAATAAACATAACATGCACAAGTAACACATAAATAGCACACACACGTAAAGCAATATCCAGGTCACACCATTCGAGTTGCGATTGCGATAGGCGATAAGCGATTAAACATGCGATTAATATGCGGTAAATAGCGGTTAAACCTCGATTATTAGCAATTACTCCACATAATACAACTAACGTAAAGCATAAAATAGACTATCTACAAGTCAAATAAGTCAAAACAGGAATTGAACAAGGAGTGACAGGTCGCAATTAGCAATCTTGTCTCCCTTTGACTTCAATCTTGACTTTGACTTTGACTTTCGAAACACGGGGTGTTACAAGTATAAAGAAGAAACAAGCACCGGAAATGATGTGCAATCTGAAGAAAGTGAAGACAATGGTAGTGAATTTTAGAATACCTTTAAACCTTTCATACACTATTCATAGTTGAATTATTAGTTTTTGTTTTAAAATAACTTGTTCATGGATATTATTTGATTTCAAATCAACTTTTTGTTCCATATATATTATTTGTTTTACATAATTAGTATACTTTTGTACTAGATGCTTTACATAATTTTGGTTTTACCGTAATATTAGTTTTAAGCTAAATAGTGTATACATCAACAACAGTGTACAATAAACAGGCACATGTTCAATACACAAGTGTATCACTTCAATACATAAGTGCATACACAAGTGTATCACTTTCAATACACAAGTGAACGTGTTTCAATTTCATTTGGATACGAGTTTTTATTAACTATAGTGATGGTTTTAAAGTCAACGAGCACACGTTAAATACACAAGTGTATCACTTTACAAATACAAAGGTGAATCATACTCAGTTTTCTATAGTATATACTTATTACATTTCTAATTCAATTTCTATTAACTAGATTATGTTGATTACCATTCAGGTAGTTTCTAAAATTGATATATATTAAATCGATTTATCTTAAACATTATACACATGTCCACTCGGTCCCTTAATGTGTGAACAACAAAAATATTAATAAAAACCACACCAAACAAACGTTTAACTTTCAAATTCAAACCAAAATAAAACACCAAAACTAAACAAATGTACCAACATATTTAAGGGAACGTCTAGAAATGACACCATGAATGTATTTCATTGTCCGCCTTACAGCGTGCTAATTAAAACCTTTTTTCGAAACCTTGTCATATTCGCCCGCTTCCGCCCTTATTCGATCATGATGCTTGTTAACTTTTGAGCAAACTAACTTCACCACGTATTTCTTCCTTAAACATGTCAAACAAGCCTTCTTTTCGTTATGTGCCAATGGAAAGCCACTATCCCACTTCTCATATGTTACGCTAAACCAAGTTTTCCATATGACGCACAGCGAACACCCCATAATCAACCGAGTTTCCAACCGCCGCCCATTCAAAATCCAATCTTTTCGGTATTGCGGCTTCAAAACTCAGAAATTTCGGATGATTAACCAACTTCAGGTACTTCGTGAAAACGTCTTTCTACATAAATATCAAATTGTTATAATTTCATAGAAATAACTAATCAAATGTATATTAGAACTAATATCTTACCACTTTAAACAGTGTTGTTTTCTTGAAGAAATCATCATCATTCACTAGCTTAATTGGACTCTCCGTTACATCCATATTGTCGATGACCGTAATTGCATCTTTTTCCATATCAAAACAAACCAAATAAAAATGGACGAACTCAAGAATCGCGAAACAAATCACACAGTAGTCGGTCAATGTCATGTGTGATACTTTCTTCTCGACCACCAGAAACAAAGCGCTTCTAAATCTTTCAAGACGCTCAGCATCGCCGTATTTTGGGTTACATAACAGATCTTCAGCCTGAATGTTATATAACACATAACCCAAACTCTATAATTCATATTTCCATATCAAACTTTTTAAATTAGAATCGGAATTTTCTTTTAAAACTTGCATAACAATATGTGTGGCAGAACAAACGTGACTTTGTGCCCTTAATTCTATCAGCAAACCCAAAAATATATGTGTCCTTTATCCTATCACGCTCATCGAAATTAAGCATCGATGCAAAATAATTTTCAATTTCGGCTCCTATCCACTCACTGGGGAACAAATCTTTCATTTGAAAAAAATAAAGGCCTATTCAAGCCTCGGTCTCAAAAACGAGTTCCCTGCACATTTCGAATAACATTACATATTAGTAAAATTTTTGGTTATCTTTGTGTACAAATAAAATTTAAGATGTGTACACACCTTTATATAAATATGTATAATCCAATATGTACACATATGTAGATTCTTTGTACACATATGTACATTTGTTTTCAAAGTACTACACACTTGTGTACAACATTGAACTCATATGTACAGGGGATTGAACACAAATTTACAACGATGTACAACGAGAATATCATTACCTGTACGGTCATTATTAACTTTTTAAATTACAATATGCAGTTATTTTGTTATCGTATATACAATTACAAAAGACTTTTGTTTACCCAGCCCTGTGTACACATATGTATACACATCACACATAAGTACAATACTATATTATGTTTTTGTTGACTGGTGTTTAAATTTGAGCATATGTATACAACACTGAATAAATATTTTATGTGTACATCCTTGTACACATATGTAAATTTGTATAAAAAGTTTTTGAACACTGGTGTACACATATGTACAATACTAAAAGTAACATGTATTTTTTTAATCCACTAAACGAACACAAACTTATATAAGTTAACTAAACAAAAACTTATATCAATCATCCAATTTACAATACATAGATTAATGAAATACACATGGGTATACAACAACTAACTATTATACAACCTGCGCAATTTGCTAAAAAAATACACATGTGTATCAATGTAACAACTCTCATCAAAAGTCATATTTATTAAAATAATTTGTCCAATAGGAAACCCTAATTGAGACACCCAAGTAATTTTGCGCAAACCCTAAAATTTTCAGAATTTTCAGAATCAGGATCAGGGCCCCTAAAACTCAGGGGGGGCATTCCCTACTTGACGATTATCCTAAAATCTCGTTGTCAAAATTTAATTTTAAGAAAATGTCGACTCAGCTAGGCTAGTCCCACGCGTGGCAACCCTATGCCCCTTAGGTGTCCCTTGCGCATCGTAGGGGTTATAGTGTTACGATGCGCAAGGGTTGACAATTTTTGGGTATAAATACAGAACCTTGGCACTTGATTCTGGGCGCTGAAACGACGAAAGAATTCGTAATATACTTCGAGTTATCATCTGTTTACCACAATTAACACACACGAAAACCCTAATTAGTATAGCGGGGTGCTGCAGAACAGGGTATTAACTCGATCGCTATTACGATTCATTGTCCGATCGATCAATGTACTCAATGGATGTTTAAGTGCTGCCCAAATTAGGGTGATGCTTTGTCATTAATTTTGATTCCGACTGGATGTTGAGTGCCACCCGAATTCGGGGAATACTCTGTCCTTCGTTGTGAATCCGATGGATGTTTAAGCATAGCACTTTGTCATTCATTGTGAGGGT
This sequence comes from Helianthus tuberosus, assembly GCA_030545235.1. Taxonomy (NCBI): domain Eukaryota; kingdom Viridiplantae; phylum Streptophyta; class Magnoliopsida; order Asterales; family Asteraceae; genus Helianthus; species Helianthus tuberosus. The sequence continues at coordinate 100,194,308 of CM060397.1, forward strand.
TGATCTCGTGAGTTATCGTAAATGCTGTATTAAGTTACTAACCCCGAATTGTGTGCCTGTTATTAAATTTAGATTAAAAAGGCTAATCAGTAGGCTAAACTATGCTCAAATTAAATCTGCAATGTGAGTCATTCTCTTTTTATCAAATTACTTTTGAAATCATGTTTATTTTCAAAGATTATAATTACAGTGATTAAGTTTATGTAATCACCCAAGTTACAGCCGGTATGTGGGGTTTTGTATACATAACTTGATAACCGTCACTATTGGACAACGAGTTAGCCAATGAGTGATATGACCATAGTCACAGACACCATCGGGCAAAGAGGCTATCGATGGATGTTCGAGTGACAAGTACTGTGGGTAGTTGGTTTGATATCTGAAAACATTGTAATCTCTCTTAATACTGTAAATTATAACAAACGAGTCGTTTTCATAAATAGAATGATTCACTCAGTATTTCCCGCTGACAAAACCTTTTTCAAACATGTTTCAGGTGATCTGTTGTGATCCAGGAAAAGTGCCGAGAAGCACTACAAGCTTAAGGAAGTGGCTCAGTATAAAAATAAGAAACATGTTTTGTAAAATAAAGATTTCTCCGTGAAATCTCAATATTGTAAATTACCGGGTTTTATCTCGAGTTGTGAAATAAAATAATCGGGAAATATTTCAGTTTTAAAAAGATCCTGAAGAAACTTCCGCTGTTAATTAAATACCACGGGATTTCTGTCTCGCGGCTCCTGAAACGGGTCAAACTGGGTCAGGGGCCGTGGCAATCAATGATCCTAATTAACAAACAGATGGCCATGTGAATTCGAAAGATACAACTAAACTTGAAACATACTCGATTGAAAGCAATGATACAATATAAAATCATGATAAACCTTAAAACCCTAACCTAAAACAACAAAAACTACAGCAAATACCATAAAACTTTTTACCCTAAATTTCAATTCAAGCCCTAGATTATAGAACTTAAAATTAATGGATAAATAATGAAACGAAAAACAAAATATGTCACAAATCATTGCAATATTCAAGCTTTATGATCATTGTTGTGTACCTCCGTTGCTTGAAAGATCAGAGAATTGACTTTATTTTTGGGAAATTGTCGTCGAACACTCAGTTTTAGTCGCCTGTGTTCTTTGGTCGAGAAGGAGAGAGAAATATTTTTATTATATCAAACAACACAATCAATAAGGGATTTGATTTGATTAAATTTTAATAATGGAAACAGTTTAGGTTTCCGGTTATATATTTTTTGGGTGTGTTCAATTACAAAAAAAAAAAAAAAAACCTTTTCATAGTTAATTTAATAAATAACTAATACATCAAAATTACCATCATGCCATTGTTTAAAATCTCAAGATGATATAAATCAAGGGTCCATATTAGTTCACACAATTCACTCTTGGGAGGGTGTTCACTCCAGAACCCCACCATATATATATATATATATATATATATATATACACCCTATATAGAACCCCACCATATATATATATATATATACCCTATATATATATATGGTGGGGTTCTAGAGTGAACACTAATGTATTTACGAACTGAGTGAACAAATCTTGGCCATTGATTTACACACGTGGATGGCTAGTACTTCATCATCAAATCCTTGCCATTGATCTACACACATGAATGGCCAAGATTAGTTCGCTCAGCTCGCAAACTACACTAGTGTTCACTCTTGAACCTAATCCTATATATATATATATACTTGTCGTTTACCCGCGCGATGCGGCGAGAAACATATCACTTAAGATGGTGATTTTAGAGTTATGTACTGGGAGGTTCGGTTTTGAGACCGGGAGAACATTGAAGACGGTGACCTATTGTAGTTAATCTTGCGAGGGGGTGACACACTACGGCGTGGCGGTGATCGGCCACAAGGATTGTAGTTCCTGATACCCGCGCGATGCTGTGAGGGCAACATTTTACAACACCATACTCATTTAATTAGTTTATCAAATCATTTTTGGTGAAGACTTTATTGTAGTAATTCATACTTAGCACATGAAACAAGCTACTGTTAAAGGCACCCATTTGACCCATACAAAATTTTTAACCCAGCCTTTTTTAATTCAACATTCACATAACAGTTAAACAAGTCGATTTACAATTTAAATCCATGATCCGTTTACAAATCACAAATTTCTAATCAATAATCCAAAAGATAAACACAAAAAACCAGAATAACTAAATAATAATTACAATAATTTGATTAAAATAAAAAAAGAGAATAAAGGAACTAACGCTCCTCCGGAAACACCACCGCTGAAGAGAGATATATAGATTTCGAGCAAAGTTTGATGACTCGGAGCGTTAACACCTTCACTGGCGAATTGTGATTATTCTGTGATATTAGTGATCGTGACAGTCGTTAACCCAAGGTATAACTACTTATTAAATTCAGATCCTAAAAGAAGGTTTCCTTGCGAGTTGCGAGTGACATACCTGAACTGTTCTTGAATCTGACATGGGATGGTGAGACCGCATCTATGGTCAAGCCTGAACTGTTCTTCGACCTTTTTAAAGGAAGACCTTTAACACTGGGTTGCTAAGATAGCTCGTTGGAATGATGAACTGTCAAAGCTTGGGTGTTACATAAACTGCCAGGTCCCTTTAAGGATATATCATTTGGCAAATCAGGGCTTCAACTTGTTTTATAACTGAGCCGTTTGTCTCGAATCGGCCTGATAGACCACCATGACTAATAGTAATCAACAATACATGTCGAACTACCTGTCAAAAAAAAGAACAAATAAATAACTAAAGAAACCAATATGATAAAGTCATTAAAAAACAAATAAACAACTAAATAAAGAAGGCAAAACATTAGTAATCAGGGAGATACTTTTTTTAATACCAACAATGTATCAAGATATAACAAAATAGGATCGATATCACACTTTCTTACTTATTCAACAGAAATCACATTAACCTGTATGCTAATCTTGATAGATTCATTCATTCATAGCATCAGCATCTTTATTCTCCACATAGTTTTTAAAAGGATTTATCAAACAAAAATTCTAGGAACAGATTCCGACTGGACGGAGGGTTTGCATTCGATCTCTCGTAGCACCGTCTTGAGCCCGATTCCGGCTGCATTCGGTTTTGGGTGGATTCCGTGAGTCGGACCCTCCATGTACTAACTTTTAGCCCTTTCCTTCTCGAAGGAGACGCCGTATCATGACTCCACATCTGCCATGATCGAGTAAGAATCTAAGTTGGAGGTTTGGTTCGGTTTGGTTTGGTTTTCAGGTTAGTTGGTTCCGAAGCGAACCGAATTAAAAAAAGCTTTGGTTTTCGGGTTATTTGGTTCTTAAGCGAACCGAACTAAAAAAAGTTCAAAACCGAACCGAACTCAACAAAACCAAACCAAAACCAACTCCGAAGGTTTGGTTCGTTTTGGTTTCCGGGTTATTTGGTTCCGAACCGAATTAAAAAAAAAGTTTATAACCAAAACCAACTCCGAATTCGGTTCTGGTTTGGTTTTCGGGTTACTTGGTTCTGAAGCGATCCTAACTAAAAATAGTTCAAAATCGAACGAACTCAACAAAACCAAACCAAAACCAAAACCAACTCCGAATTCAGTTCGGTTTTTGCTTCTAAAATTCTTCCCAACATTATTTGGAGGTTATCAAAAATTGTAGTTGAATTGGATTTGACTACATGAAAAAAGCTAAATAATTATTAACCACTGTCTATTTATTTTCTTTTGAAACCAAAAATCAAACCCAAAAACCGAATATGTAATTCTGTTCGGTTTAATGGTTTTAGTAAAGAACTCTGAACCCGAAAACCAAACCAAATAACCGAATATGTAATACTGTTTGGTTTTGAACGTGTTCAGAAACTGAACCCAAAACACCAAATCTGTCAAGTTGTGTCTCACTCGGCTGCTGCTGTTCGGATGTCTGCGGTTGTCAAAGACGATTAGGGATTTTGTATAGAAATATAAAAACGGACCAGCAAGAACTAAAATCCGAAAAAAATACATCACAATGTCTCGAATGTTAAAATTTATTCATAAGAATATCGTATTCTTTATAAAAATAGTTATTTTGTATTTCGTATTTAAAACTAAAAACAAAATTAACAGATTTGTGAGGGAGATCTACCCAATCACCTCCAGTACCATAGTTTTCAATGAGGAAAGGTCGCGTTCGTTCATTTATGTTTGTGAATGTTTGGTAACGTGATCGTTTATGTTCAATAGTTCATTAGTGTTCTTACTTTATATATTTTATTTAAATACTTCAAAATCCGGACAAATAAAATATTCAATAAATGTTATGTGTCTTATATATTATGCTCATTAACGCTTGTTTGTGTTCGTTTGTTTCAACTTACGTTCATGAACATTAGTGTGTGTTCATCAACGTTTGTTGCCTAAAATTAACAAACGAACACAAACGAACACGCTCATTTCCTGAACATACGAACACGAACATAAAATATTGTTTGGTAACTGTTCATGAACGGATATATTTCTTAAGAAACGAACATGAGCAAGGTCTTGTTCCTATTCATTCGATTTAAAAAATAGTGAATGTCATACTTGATGAGGTGGTTTCACAACAGAAGTATTCCAAGTTCCAATTGCCATATTTCACCCCGGTTCCACTCGATAAATGTCATTAAAAAGTAATATACTGGATGCTCAAATAATAATGTTTGGTTAAAAAAATGAACTAACAGGTTTAACTTCTTATTTTACTTATTCAGCCCATTAGAAAAGAAGTCAAATTGTCCCCTTTATAATCATACAGGTTGAAATTGCACCTCTGCTAAAAAAAATTTTGCGCCATCAGATTTAAAAATAGTGATCGTCATACTTGATGAGGTGGTTTCACAACAGAAGTCTTCCAATTTCCAATTGCCATATTTCGCCCCAGTTCCACTTGATAAATGCCACTAAAACGGAATAGACTGCATGCTCAAATAATAATGTTTGGTTAAAAAAATGAACTAACATGTTTAACATAAAGAAAATATAGTCAAGTTTAATTGGTAATATATAAGTCTCAAAGTTTAATGACCCATTCACTTTGGATGAATTTGGAATGTGATTAACTTTGGATCAAACAGGTTGAACTTGTTGATATTAATAAGTTTGTCTATGTTTAGTTTTAATGCATACAACCTCCACACAGTACTTCTCCACAATGTACTTCTCCACAATGTCGATCTCCACACAGTCAATCTCTGACCACCAACAAATCCTACAAGTTTGTTTACGCCAATCTACCGCCTAAATAAGATCAAATAACCGAAGATTAATTAACTAAAAAAAACTACAACCTAATAAATATGTATTGTTAACTCACTTGCAGCTTCGATTCCGATTTCCTTTTGGATTTCTTCTGTCACACCCCGATTTCCACGTGTCACCGGTGGGCCCGGTGGGGGAGTATCGTGACGTGGTTGGCAACGTAATAGTCAAACAACACAATATTATTATGCACAGCGGAAGCAAATTTAAAAATATGATACAACCGAATTTAATATTGTTTATCAATGTAACAATATCCGGAAGTTTATCCACAGAATGGATCGAAACAAAATAGTATTAATGGTTCAACAGACTTCTGGCATCCTAAGCTTGCGAGACTTTTTATTGATGCTTAGGAGATAATCCAGCCAATTTCGTTTAGTACCTGCATTCAGTCTTTTTGGGAAAATACGTCAGTTTACACTGGTAAATACATTCAACTGACTCATTTTGGAAAATGATTGAAAATTGGTTTGGATGCACATGGCATAAACATTTTATTTAACTTGGGAGAATTATTTAATATTATAATCTTGTGAACGAATTACATGTTACTTATGCGTTCAGTAGCCCGGATCTAGTCCGGGTTAAAGATCAATAGACACACCATATCATAGAGTTATACACGGACGGTGTACGCCTACACCCCGTGCTCAGGTCGTGGCCATCTCGTGAGATGATGCCAAGGATATCCGGGACATGGTCATTAACCCCCCAAAGGCTGTAAAGTAAACAAGACTGTTTAAACGAGCCGATCAAATTATTCAACTACCCACTTTAACGGTGGAGATTTGATGCCCGATCAAGCGGTATGCTATATACCGTAACCCAAGCCCATATAGGGAAAATAAGTTAAAAGTATTTACCTGAGTAAGTATTAATCACAACAAGCAAAATGCACGTAGCTTTTACTGGTTCTCCTAATCTGGAACGAAGGTTTATAAATACCTATTAGAATCCCAACGGGTCTTTAATTAAGCTTAAGCTTAGACCGGCTAGTTTCAAAGATACGGTTCGTACGCACGATTAAGCGAAGACCGGATAGAATGTGATTCGGACCCGACAAGTTTGAAGACTTGTTTAATATGGGTTTATTATTCACATTCTGGATTTTGAGATAAAACCGTTAAGGTTTGACCCGTTTCGGCTAATTTATGTAAACTTGTTACATAAACCGAACCGTACGTGTAATAAGCGTGACGGGTAGTCATGAGAGCTATATACAGGTTTCCTAAGTTAATTATGTCTCAAATATGTTGTGACATCAGTAAGGTGTCTTTCGTTATGCCCGAAACGTGTTTAAACACAAACTAGTCCCCGTAGGGGTAGTTTGGTCATTTAAAAGTTTATAAAAGAGTTTAAATGTTTAACTGAGTTACAGGTCTGATGTGCTCAGCAAATATACTCAATTTTCTAAGTTATATCAGTAGGCTAAAGTATGTATGTGAAACTTATCATTTTTAACCAAACTAGGCCCCGTAGGGGTATTTTGGTAATTTCACATAAGCCGAAAAGCTCAAAATTGAAGTATGAGTTTATCAACCTTTGCTTAATGTTAAAACATTATAATTTGCCTCATATATCAGTAGGTATCAACCCGGGTATGTCCAATATGATTTTTAAAACATACTATGCGCTAAAAACGCTAAATAAGGCGATTAAAGGCCATTACCGGGTTCGATACTTAAATCTGATATTTTTATATTTCCAGAAGGCTTAAAATAATTTATTTATCATAACTAATCAGTGGCAAAAGGTTTGGGGTCGTTTAGATATGTAAGGGCAAAACCGACAATTACCGAAGGGCAAAACCGACAATTACCGAATTAAGCCTACGACTATGAGTTATGCTCAGCCTAAAATCAATTAAAAATCTTTAAAAATCCCAAAATAATATATTACATCAGTGGGTAAAATATTTGATACCAAAAAGTATGTTTAACTAGGCTATACTCTAATTACGCCATTTTATTAACATAAAGCATTAGATTTGCGATATTGAGCATAACTCTTAATCTACAAGGCAAACTGATGTCAAACTTTGCATACAAGTATATATATCAGTAACTAAGGTTTCTACACTTTTACATTTTCATAAATCACGTTTTAAGGTAATAAGGGCATAATGGTCAACATATGAGCAATTAACGGAAATATGCATTTTAATTGGATAACTAGTGAACCAAGGTGTATAATCACAGAGGGTTGTTCTAACAAGTAACCTAATCCAATTAAAGCTCTGAGGCATTTCTAAAACATGCCTAAACGGGTCAGAACTGAAAGTCAAAGTGAAAGTCAAACTATGTGACTTTCGGTTCCGAACCGGGTCTAAACAGGAAATAGTCGGGTTGAACATGTTTGGACATGTTCTTACACTAATTACTAAGTTATAACAATGATCAAACAGGTTATATATGTTCTAGATAGCTAATTATGCATAAATGACATTTTAAGTATCCTGTTGACTTTTTAATTATATGTTTGACCCGACTTTTGACCTGGTTAGAGTGGTGATCAGGGGAAACCCTTTTGAGGTTTTATTACCCACATAAATACCAACTTATAACCACTTTTAATTCGAGATGTGACTGAGCCATCATTGACTAATCTCGAAGTCAAACCGTAATTACGACGGTTTGACTTTTAGCTAATTAAACAAGCTAAACTCAACTAAACAAGAACTAGCAGACTTACAAGAGTCCAATGCACGAGATAAGATCAGATGGACCTGCTTGAGAGCTCCAGGAATGATCAAATTATGCAGATGAAGGTGTGAGAATGATTGTTGCATATCATGTCCTTATATAGTGAATTAACCTACCACAACATGTTGACAACTAGTTCTATGATCAACCACAACCATCCAACACATGTCCCTAGTGCTCTAGCACAGTTAGGGGTCGCCCACCATGTTACAATGCGTTTAAAAGTCATTTCTCCGCGTATACAGGGGCCTGTCCCCGTATTCTGTATCTGGGGGCCGGACGCGGCCCGCGTCCGATTTAACCAAAAACAAAGCGGGCCGCCTGGGCCGGCTAAATCAGATTTTTGATTTTCTTTGTTTTCCAACTTGACCTTTGGTTAAATTGAAAGGGTAATTAGGCTTTAACTTGCAATTTGACCCCTTGTAATATACCCACAAGGACTTTAGGACTTATACCCACTTTGCCAAGTCCCTGAACACTTCCGGTTAACCCGAAAAGCCTTAACTTTCAACGTTAACACTTTAACCCTTCGCACACGAATTTGGTCATAACTTTCTCATACGATAACGAAACGTTATGAAATTTTAATCGTGCATTCTAGTGAGTATAATTAGCACTTACAAAGCTTCGGGTTTGTCAAAAGGTCACTCAGAGGTATATCTTTAAACATGTTGACACATTTAACCCCTGTAGTTTGTAATTACCCACTTTTAGCTTCGTATGATCCGTGATTTATTCGTTTGAAGGTATGAGCATCGTGTAGGGTTAATGTACATTATATTTATTCACAGTTGACACTTAGAATACGTATATTCACATACTTTCCATGTTTGTCAACTTTAGTCCTTCCATAATATTTCTTTCACACGTTTAAACTTTATGACACGTGTCAACACATTATAGGACGTGAATTTTCTAGGTGTTACATCCTCACCCCCTTAAAATAAATCTCGACTCGAGATTTACTGAAATAAGTAAGGGTACTTTTCTTTCATCGTGGATTCAACCTCCCACGTGTACTCGGGACCTCTACGGGCAACCCATTTGACCTTTACAAAAGGTATATGCTTCCTTCGAAGCTTCCTTACCTGTCGATCCTCAATCGACAAGGGTTTTTCAACAAATTTTAAGCTCGCGTCTATATGCACATATGTATGTGGTATAACCAGTGATTCGTCAGCGAAACACTTCTTTAGATTGCAGATGTGGAACACATTGTGAATTCCACTGAGCTCTTCTGGTAAGTTCAACTTATAGGCAACTGACCCGACACGTTCGATAACCTCGAAAGGTCCTATGTATCTCGGGCTTAGCTTGCCTTTCTTACCAAATCGCATCACTCCCTTCCAAGGTGACACTTTAAGTAGGACTTTGTCACCTACTTCGAAGTGAAAATCCTTGCGATTTGGATCAGCGTAACTCTTCTGCCTATCCCGGGCAGCTTTGAGATTGTCACGAATCTGGACAATCTTGTCCGTCGTTTCGAACATGATTTCTGGTCCTGATAACTGGACTTCTCCGACTTCCGCCCAACAAACTGGCGATCTACACTTTCTACCGTACAATGCTTCAAAAGGCGCAGCCTTAATGCTGGTATGGTAGCTACTGTTGTAGGAGAATTCGATTAACAGTAGGTTCTTATCCCAGCTACCTCCCAAATCGATCGCACATGCACGTAGCATGTCTTCCAACGTTTGAATAGTACGCTCACTCTGACCGTCAGTCTGAGGATGATAAGCCGTACTAAAATTCAAACGTGTGCCCAAAGATTGTTGGAAACTTTTCCAAAAATGTGACGTGTACCTAGTATCCCGGTCAGAGATAATAGCTACAGGTATGCCGTGTAGGGCTACAATCTTATCAACGTATAACTGGGCTAACATGTCGGAGCTATAAGTCTCCTTGATGGGTAGAAAATGAGCTGACTTAGTCAGTCTGTCAACTATAACCCATATTGTATCATTGCCTTTCCTTGTCTTGGGTAACTTGGTAATAAAATCCATAGTTACTGTCACACCCTGGCTTTGCGGAAGCGTGGTAAATTTTGGTGTGACTTCTTAATACCATAGCTTAACCATAACAAAGCTATATGAAATAAAATCATGCAAGATCATCCATTTGATTAAGTTTTAGAACCAGAGTATCATACCATTGTCTTAAAGACTTACAACATCATAACATAAAACATTGTCTTGAAAAACATAAACCGTAACATGAAACAAGCGCAGTTTAAGAGTTGTGACTTGTCCAGGAAAGAGTCACATTTCCTAAACTGGGATGACCTTGGAACCCTTATGCAGCGGGAAAACATAACATACCGTGCCAGATCTTTAATTTCCTGAAATACATGTAAGTTGAAAAATCAACAATAATGTTGAGCGAGTTCATGTGTAAGTGAGTATGTAAAACACTTGTAAGTATAAAAGTTCCCTGGTATGTAGCAGTGTAAGGAAAAAGAGATCACCAATGGTTTGCAAGGCCATTAGTATGTGTGAAGTGAAAGTAGGAAGACTCAAACCTAGCAGATTTCGCGTCGGGTACAAAGTCACTCCAAGGTCCGTTCTGTTGGGCCTCTCAGAGGTCCGTTCTGTTGGGCCTAGAGTTGGGCTCGCTACACCCAGATAGATCTACCGCTTACGTCCCTCGGTCCTACAACGAGGATTAATGGTCTCCAGTTTCTACCTATCCACTCACATGATCTAAGTAGTAAACCTCCTTACGCTAACCATACCATGTATAAAGTACTTGTAATCAAAGTAACATGTATTTCACCCCCGCAGTTAAGAAAACTGAAAACAGTTAGAGAAAAGGGGGACATGAACTCACAGTGAAGCGTCTCTACCAAGTATCTCCTGCTCACGCAGCTGTGCGACGACCTACAGGTGCTAATTTCTATTAGACGGACGGCCGTGCCTTAGCTTTATAGTTTAAGTCTTTGGGAAATAGTTAGACAACTATTTCGTGTTTACATTCTGTATATACTTGGTAGTTAATCTCCTTCCCAAGGATGGGGGATTCAATACATGTGCGTTCAAATTATATCATTAAGTCTCACTTAATATATGTATATATTTCCAATTTCACATAATTTTTCTCCAATAATACGTTGTTAAAATACGCGTTCATAAATATTTCCGTAAGTGCGTAAGTTACGTTTAACAATCGAGTGGTAATATAATTACCGGTGTAACTTATATATTTATGGTGAAAGCGTTCGTATTAATTTGGATTCGTTAACGTTTGTAAATATTATTTTTACTCTGAAAATAATATTTATGTATTTTCACAAAATAATCATAAACAGTGTGTGAAAAATATATATTTATCACGTTATATTTCGTGAAAATCCCACCTCCGAATATTTAGTAAATAAAGTCATGGCGAAATTCATATTTCGAAAACATGTCAAAATAATTCTAACACTTGTAGTGTAAATAGTTCTAAGTGTTAGGTTTTTAGAAAAATTTCGCCAGAGTTTCCTCTGTAACTGGAGGTGGCCACGCTTTCAAGCGTATCATTTTCTTTAACAAATCAACTCAACAATTTTCTTTATTTGATCAGAACAACTTTCATCACAACAACTAATCAACATATGTGTAAATTGCCAGAAATTACATGAACTTGCAGTTTTCCCAAAACTGTGGTGTAAATCCCCTTAAATTTAGTAGATCTTCATATAAGGTAATTTGATCTTGTAAAAACCTCGTTTTTAGAGAAAATCTATCTTTACAACTTCCCGTCATCTTTTACAAAAACTGTTATTTTGTCGGATCTTTTCATTTCACAAGTGTTTACACACTTGTGGTTTATAAAAATCATGCTTGTTAGTGTAAGATCTATCTTTTAAAATACATGATTTCTTTGATACGTGGTTCTTTGAAGATACCTCTTGCAGATGCGTAGATCTGCTAGTTTTAAACACATTTTCACAAGTAAAACTCTTTTACACAAGTTCATGATTCGCGTGTGGTAGAGTTTCACCTTTTAACCCTTGTATCATTCAAAACAAGCTTATGTTAAGATCCATGACCTTACCAAACCGGGTTAAACGATGATCCGAGCTACCACATCATAGATCGGGCCTAAATAATCATACATTTCGAATACTACATCATTTACACAACATATAAGCTTTTAACCACTATTATTAGTGTTTTAAGTAGACTTTAAAGCATCATCTTGCATGTTAACGAGTTTTAACCGATAAAAATCCTTTTAACCACTTTAGATTAGTTCGAATACGAGTTTTAAGCATTATACCTCTAGCTCGGGGCTAGGGAAGAATCTATGCGCAAAAGAGGTGGATAAAAGCTAAGTAGAGAGGTCCTTCGCGTTCCGTTTGCTCCAAGACTCCTTGTATACGACCCTTGATGCTTGTATGATGATGGAATGTGAAGATCAAAATCGAAGGATGGATGGTTGTGGATGTGTGTGTTCGGCCGTGAGTGTGGAGAGCAAGAGAGGAGAGAGTTTGTGAAGTATGAATGATCATATGTTAATGTTTAGAACTTATAGATAATTACCAAGTGTATTATCCAATGGAAAATATGTCTAGATGATACTAAACATTAGGATTATTTTAATCATTAAGTACACAAGGAGTGTCCCCCTTCATGGGGACGGTTGTAATGGGGGGGGGTCCCTTGGTTCGATTTCAACTAGGCACTAAGTATTAGTTAGGTTATAGTTAAGTTAAGTAGGTTAGTTAAGTACTTAACTTGGTTAGTAGTGTGTCACGCGTTACAAAGGGTGTTAGGGTAATCAGGGACCCTAACTGGCTCAGAAAAAGATAAATAATGAAAATAACAATATTTTCATGTTCCGGGTATAGTCCGGTTGTTTGGTTGGATAGTAATCCGTTAAAGCGTTACTAAAGCTTTAAAGTGTCGTTAATACTCTTTTTAGTGACACTACTCATTCCTGACACTTTGGAAAGTGTCTAGTAATATTTTTCTCATGTTTTGGCACTTTATTAGTTAGCTAAAAGCTGAATTATTTTGTAAAGTGCTGAGTTTTGTACTTAGAGTACGTTTTAGGCACATCCAGTCATTGTGACTTATTCCTAGAGACGCAGTTCTACAACCCTTGTATCCCTACACTCACCACTTAGTGTAGCAAAATATTTCAGGCTCTTACAGGCCTTAGAGGCAGTGTTTGCCTGATGCTGGCTTTATCAGCATGTTCAATAGGTTATCCATTATAGTGCTACTGTGCTTTTTGTGCATCATGGTTGTCACTAGGGTTCAGCACGTAAATAATGTAGTGACGATAAGTAAAGTATGATGCAAGTAAGTACATGTATCAGATATCAAGTAGCAGTTCATCAGCTAGTTCAAACAAGCACAATAATTAAGCAGTAATTAATCATTAGTTAAGTCGTACGGATACCTGGTTTAGTGCGGGTTGTCACATTCTCCCCCCGTTAAATAAATTTCGTCCCGAAATTTAAGTTCTGCTTGTAGACGCAGGGTTCTTAGGAAAAAGGTGGGGGTATTTCTCTTTCATCCGGTCCTCACGTTCCCAGGTGTATTCAGGACCATGTCTGGCATTCCAACGAACTTTGACGAGCTTGACACTGCTCCGGCAGGTCTTGTTTACTTTCCAATCCGTAACCTCAACCGGTTCTTCAACGAAGTGGAGCGTGTCGTCAACATGAATCTCGTCGGTGGGAATGGCAAAGGTGACTTGAGTTGGACTTTTCTTTAGATTGGATACATGAAATGTATCGTGAACACCATTTAGTTCAGCAGGTAGGTCCAACTTGTATGCTACTAGTCCTATTCTTTCCAGAATTCTGAAGGGACCAATGTAGCGCGGATTTAACTTCCCACGCTTCCCGAAGCGTGCCACACCCTTCCAGGGTGAGACTTTCAATAACACCATTTCTCCAACTTGGAAATCCACATGTTTTCGGTTTGGATCCGCATAGGCCTTCTGTCTGTGGCGAGCTGCTTCGATGCGTTTAAGAATCTGCGCGATCTTGTCTGTCGTCTCTTGGACGATTTCAGGACCAGCAAGCTGCCTATCACCTGCGTCAGCCCAGCATAAGGGTGATCGGCACTTGCGTCCGTAAAGGGCTTCGAATGGCGCGACACCAATACTGGTGTGGTAGCTGTTGTTGTATGAAAATTCGACCAAAGGCAAATGCTTATCCCAGCTACCGCCCAAATCCATAACACACGCTCTCAGCATGTCTTCCAAAGTCTGTATCGTTCGCTCGCTCTGACCGTCAGTTTGCGGATGAAACGCAGTGCTCAGATTCAATTGTGAGCCAAAGGCTTCTTGGAAGGATTGCCATATCCTTGACACAAACCTTCCGTCTCTATCAGAGATGATTGAGAGAGGTACTCCATGGCGCGCGACGATCTCTCTCATGTAAATTTCAGCCAATTTGCTCGTATTATCCTTCTCTCTGATAGGTAAGAAGTGTGCTGACTTCGTTAATCGATCCACTATCACCCAGATAGTGTCATGGCCTCTTGGCGTTCTTGGCAATTTTGTAACAAAATCCATTGAGATTTGTTCCCATTTCCACTTGGGAATCTCAGGTTGTTGCAGAAGTCCTGAAGGCTTCTGGTATTCCGCTTTAACCTTAGCGCACGTTAAACATTTGCTCACGTAAACAGCAACATCGCCTTTCATCCTAGGCCACCAATAATAATCTTTGAGATCCTGGTACATCTTATCCGCTCCTGGATGGATAGAGTACCGCGACTTGTGAGCTTCATCGAAAATAACTTTCCTTAAATCACCAAACAGGGGAACCCAAATCCTTTTCTCAAAACATAATGTTCCTTCTTCGTTTGGTACCAAAAGCTTCTCCATCCCACGGAGATATTCTTCTTCAAGGTTTCCTTCCTTGAGAGCTTCTTTCTGCGTGGTACGAATGCGCAAGGAAAGATCGGTTCGTATAATCATTTCTAAAGCTCTAACCCTTATGGGTTTGATTCTCTCTTTACGACTTAGGGCATCGGCGACTACATTCGCCTTCCCTGGATGATACTTTATCTCGCAGTCGTAGTCGTTCAACAATTCAACCCATCGTCTTTGCCTCATATTCAACTCCTTCTGGTTGAATATGTGCTGTAGGCTCTTGTGATCTGTAAAGATTGTACACTTTGTACCATAAAGGTAGTGTCTCCAGATCTTTAATGCGAAAACCACTGCGCCGAGCTCCAAATCGTGTGTGGTATAGTTCTTTTCGTGCACTTTCAGTTGGCGCGATGCGTAAGCAATAACCTTTTGGCGTTGCATCAACACACAACCTAATCCTTGACGCGAAGCGTCACAGTATACCACAAAATCATCTGTACCTTCCGGTAGTGCTAAGATTGGCGCATTGCAGAGCTTATCCTTCAGTATCTGGAACGCTTCTTCCTGTTTGATTCCCCAATCAAACTTCTTATCTTTCTGGGTGAGGAGCGTCAATGGTTGAGCGATCTTTGAAAAATTCTCAATGAATCTTCGATAATAGCCAGCCAAACCCAAGAATTGCCGAATCTCGGTTGGCGTCTTTGGCGTTTCCCAATCCTTGATCGCCTCGATCTTGGTTGGATCCACGTGGATTCCATCTCCATTTACCACGTGCCCAAGGAATTGCACCTCTCGTAGCCAAAACTCGCACTTAGAGAATTTGGCATACAGCTGTTCCTTCTTCAGCAGCTCTAGAATGGCTCTAAGATGCTGCTCGTGTTCAGCCTTCGTCTTTGAATAAATTAAAATGTCATCGATAAATACAATCACGAACTTATCCAAGGGCTTGCAAACTCTATTCATCAAATCCATAAAGACTGCAGGTGCGTTTGTCAAACCAAACGGCATAACAAGGAACTCGTAGTGTCCATAACGAGTTCGGAAGGCTGTCTTTGGGATACTCTCCTCCTGTATCCTTAACTGATGGTATCCAGATCGAAGATCGATCTTTGAATAAAAGCTTGAGCCTTGCAGTTGATCAAACAGATCATCAATTCTTGGCAGAGGATACCTATTCTTGATCGTCAGCTTGTTCAATTCCCGGTAGTCAATACACATTCGAAAACTACCGTCCTTCTTTTTGACAAACAAGACCGGAGCTCCCCAAGGCGAGAAGCTTGGTCGGATAAAACCCTTGTCTAACAACTCTTGAAGTTGTGTCGACAGCTCCTGCATCTCAGACGGAGCAAGTCTATACGGTGCCTTAGCCACAGGCGCGGCGCCTGGAACTAAGTCAATGTGAAACTCTACTTGTCTCTGAGGTGGCAGTCCAGGTAAGTCTTCTGGGAAGACTTCTGGATACTCCCTCATGACAGGGATGTCTTCGATCTTTGGCTCAGCAGCCTTTTTATCCACAATGTGTGCCAGAAAAGCAACACATCCTTTTTGCAAACACTTCCTTGCTTTCAAGCAGCTGATAATCCTCAACGGCGTCTCACGCTTCTCTCCATGAACAACAATGGTCTCACCATCATCGGTTGGGATACGAACAACCTTTTCGTGACAAACTATCTCAGCTTTGTTGCCTGATAACCAATCCATTCCTACCACCACGTCGAAGCTTCCCAACTGGACTGGTAGTAGATCTAGAGCGAACTCACGCTCTCCCAATTCAATCACACAACCTCTGATAACTTCATTGGCTTCTACTAATTTCCCATTGGCCAATTCGATCGAGTAGGGAATATCTAACTTATTAGCGGCTAGACCAAGCATATTCTTAAATTCTAACGACACGAAGCTATAATCGGCACCAGTATCAAATAAAACGGATGCATAGCGTTGATTTACAGGGAACGTACCACTAACGACATTGGGGTCCTGGCGCGCTTCCCTTGCTTCGATTTGGAACACTCTTCCACGGGCTTGGTTTAACTCTGGGCAGTTTTTCTTAAAATGCCCGATATCACCGCAGTTAAAGCATCCAAGTCTTTGCCCGTTTCCACCAGCTTGATCATTCCTCTGATTACGATTCACGGCGCCCGCTTGGTTAGCATTGTTGCCTCGATTCTCGTTTCCTCCATGGTTTCCTTGTGGGCGATTTCCACCACGATTATTATTCCTATCCCCAAATCCTCCCTGGCCTCCCCGGCCAGCACTAGCCCAACAAGAATCCTTCAAGTGGCCCGGCTTTCCACATGCTTCGCATACTTTCACACTACAATGGCCCGTATGGTGGCGTTGACAGGTATTACACTTGGGCTGGGTGCCCTGATATCCTTTTCCTTTCTCTCCACTACCAGCTGTAACCTGAGCTGGCGTGTCTGACCCTCCTTTCTTAACCACCACACTGGCGCCCTGCTTGAAGTTCGAGAACTTCCTTTTGTTACCTCCTGATGACTCGACGTGAGTCTCTGCCTTCTTGGTCTTGATCTCGTCAAACTTGTTCAGGCGAATAGCCTCCTCAGTGAGAGCTACGCTCAAATCGATCGCCTCAGTAATGGTCGCAGGCTTGGATGAGGTTACCATGCTTATGATTTGAGGAGCTAGTCCCCAAATGAAACGTTCAATCCGCTTGAACTCCGGAGTGACCATGTAGGGTACCACATGCGATAAGTCATGGAACCTTTGAACGTATTCTGCGATCTTTGGACCGTCCATTTTCAAGTGCCAGAACTCGGTTTCCAATCTTTGGATTTCAGCGCGAGAGCAGTACTTCTTGCGCATAAGTTCCTTCAGTTCGGTCCAGGTTAGCGCGTAGGCAGCAGCTTCACCAAGTGTCTGTACTTGCAAATTCCACCAAGAGAGGGCTCCATCCAAGAATAGCCCTGAGATATAGGTGACTTGCTGATCTAGTGTGCATTTACTCATGCGAAGAACAGATTCAGTTTTCTCGGCCCAACGAACAAAGGCGACAGCACCTCCTGTGCCATCAAAGTTGACGGGCTTGCAGTCCAGAAACTGCTTGTAAGTGCACCCTGCACATACGTTACAATATGTGAACGGAATTAGCATCTTTGCTAAAGATATCCAATTAGGTCATGGTAGGTCTAGATGACTTAGTATTACCATGAGGTGGATTATTGTTGCCATTGTTGTTTGAGCTGCTTCCGCTGGGTCCTCCTTGCGAAGCGGCGTATTGTACGATGGCAGCAGCGATGACTTGCTGGAGTTCTGCCTCATTGGTAGGCAACGGCGTTTGACGTCTTGGCGGCATCTTCTAAAAGATGTTTCACGTAGGTTAGGTCATAATAAGTAGAGTGTACGTAAGTATACAACAATATCAACACATAACATCTCATGTTATCAATCACATAACATCTCATGTTATAAATAGATCACCCATATTGATAGCTTCTGCAATGGTTGAGGGCTTTGAGGTAGTAACCATACCCCTGATCTGGGGTGCAAGTGTCCAAATGAATCGTTCGATCCTTTTGAACTCCGGTTTGACTAAGTAGGGGGGCGACCCTAGATAAGTCGTGCGATCGCTGGACAAGTTCAGGAATTTCTGGTTCGTCCATTTTCAAATTCCTGAACTCCACCTCAAGCTTCTAAATTCCAGTCCTAAAACAACATTTCTTCTCAATCGTTTCCTTGAGCTCGTCCCAGCTCAGTGCATAAGCAGTGTCTGTGCCAAGGGTCTGAGACTGAAGGTTTCGCCATGAGAGTGAGTTATCTAGAAATAACCCCGGGATGTAGGTAACACTCTGTTGGGACGAACAGTCACTCATTCTTGGTATGGAGTTGGTCTTTTTGGACCAACGAACAAATGCAACGGCGCCTCCTGTTCCGTCAAAGTTCAAAGGCTTGCAGTTCAGGAACTGTTTATAGGTGCAGCCAGTTGGAGGGTTATCTCCAGTAATGCCATCGTTGTACTTAGAGCGGAGGGCTTTATGTCGTGCATTTATCTGTGAGATGCGTTCTTGCAGCTCGGCTTCTGTCCTTGGCAACGTATTTTTGTTTGTGTCACGTCTGGGCGACATTCCCTTTTGTCGAAGTGGTGTGAAGCGGGTTAGACAACGTTTCAATTGTCTATGGGGTATATATAGCAACATAAGCCATCATGTAATCACCCAATTTCACACGCAAATATACTCACTGTATGAGTGGGGAAGTAAATTTCTGAGCCTTCACATAGGCTTGCCAATTTGGCTTGTTGCTCGTAATAGAATGAACTCGAGGCTACATCGCCTTGGTCATTCGTGTTTAAGTTATTTCCTGCTGCATTGGTTATCATTAGCTTGACCCGCAGAGTCCACCAGGATTCCTGTGCACTACAAATCGTTATTACATGGGCCCCCGTAATAAAAAATTGTCTTGCACAGTTACCCCAAACTTTCTCTCATCCAAGCAGATGATCAATCAAGGAGCAACAGTAGGTGCATTGGCATGAACAGGGTCATGCACCAATGCGGGGTCAGGAGCAGCGCCTGGCTCAGGGGCCACGGCCGGCTCCGGATTAAAAACTCCATCTCAAGATCAGCTGGATCAACAAACACGGGGGGTTACAGGATCCTCCAAAGGCTGGTCTAAGTGTATGAACTCAAGGTCATGGTCTGGATCAAAACCAGGTGGAAAAGTAGGATCAACCTCAATATCGTGATCAAACTCAAAGCTGTGGGCGGGATCCGGTGCAGCTGATGATGCCATATCAGGGTTGGCGTCGTGTGAGTAGTGCTGCACTCCCTGTATATGCAAAGATGCGAATGTCAGGAACTCAAATGAGTCTGGGATAGGGGAATGGTCATGAGTTTCCCCTACAGGAGCGTCCGCATGCAGTAGTCTAATACCAGCAGCAATAGGGCCTCGCCCTCAAATGGGTCCTCCTCCAATAGATCGTTATCGTCGTCAGAGACCACGTCGGGGGGCATATCGACAACGGGATAAGCGGCAAGGGCACAGGAGCAGGGATCACCGCGAGTGGCAATTTCCCAACAAGATGGCCATCAGTAGGCTCTGCTACGACTTCAGGCAGCGCAAAAGGGCTGAAAGTCGTCATTGTCTGTGCCGGTAGTATCGGAAATGTACACCTCGTGCTTCGATGAAACTATGTCGTCTGATACTATGGCCATGGGATTCGTAGTGTCCATCTTTCTAGTACATGATGAAAGCATGACGTTTGTAACACAAACACATATACGTATAATAATCAATCATATAATCATATAAACATGTCAGTCAATCAAATAATTCTCCTAGTCCACTAGCCAAATTCCTCCCAGTCTCGAAGACTGCTCTATCCTCCACCTCGACCTCTTAGGTCGAGCCTCGGTCCCCTTGACCGAGCCTCAGCCTTCATGACTGAGCCTACTCTTCCTAGCCTCACTAGCCAACTACCTCGGTCACCTAGACCGAGCCTCGATCCTCCAGACCGAGCCTCAGCCCTCCAGGCTGAGCCTATAATAAATCAACGTGCTCAACTACCTCGGTCACCTAGACCGAGCCTCGATCCTCCAGACCGAGCCTCAGCCCTCCAGGCTGAGCCTATAAATAATAAAATGTGCTAAACATTTGTTTGTAAAAAGTTTTGGATCTGGACTTAAGTGGTATGCAGAAAAATGTTTTCGTGAGAGCCCTAGTGATCATAGTCTAGACTCGAGAGAGAATCCTAGTTCGCTATGATCAGAGCTCTGATACCAAGCTGTCACACCCTGGCTTTGCGGAAGCGTGGTAAATTTTGGTGTGACTTCTTAATACCATAGCTTAACCATAACAAAGCTATATGAAACAAAATCATGCAAGATCATCCATTTGATTAAGTTTTAGAACCAGAGTATCATACCATTGTCTTAAAGACTTACAACATCATAACATAAAACATTGTCTTGAAAAACATAAACCGTAACATGAAACAAGCGCAGTTTAAGAGTTGTGACTTGTCCAGGAAAGAGTCACATTTCCTAAACTGGGATGACCTTGGAACCCTTATGCAGCGGGAAAACATAACATACCGTGCCAGATCTTTAATTTCCTGAAATATATGTAAGTTGAAAAATCAACAATAATGTTGAGCGAGTTCATGTGTAAGTGAGTATGTAAAACACTTGTAAGTATAAAAGTTCCCTGGTATGTAGCACTGTAAGGAAAAAGAGATCACCAATGGTTTGCAAGGCCATTAGTATGTGTGAAGTGTAAGTAGGAAGACTCAAACCTAGCAGATTTCGCGTCGGGTACAAAGTCACTCCAAGGTCCGTTCTGTTGGGCCTCTCAGAGGTCCGTTCTGTTGGGCCTAGAGTTGGGCTCGCTACACCCAGATAGATCTACCGCTTACGTCCCTCGGTCCTACAACGAGGATTAATGGTCTCCAGTTTCTACCTATCCACTCACATGATCTAAGTAGTAAACCTCCTTACGCTAACCATACCATGTATAAAGTACTTGTAATCAAAGTAACATGTATTTCACCCCCGCAGTTAAGAAAACTGAAAACAGTTAGAGAAAAGGGGGACATGAACTCACAGTGAAGCGTCTCTACCAAGTATCTCCTGCTCACGCAGCTGTGCGACGACCTACAGGTGCTAATTTCTATTAGACGGACGGCCGTGCCTTAGCTTTATAGTTTAAGTCTTTGGGAAATAGTTAGACAACTATTTCGTGTTTACATTCTGTATATACTTGGTAGTTAATCTCCTTCCCAAGGATGGGGGATTCAATACATGTGCGTTCAAATTATATCATTAAGTCTCACTTAATATATGTATATATTTCCAATTTCACATAATTTTTCTCCAATAATACGTTGTTAAAATACGCGTTCATAAATATTTCCGTAAGTGCGTAAGTTACATTTAACAATCGAGTGGTAATATAATTACCGGTGTAACTTATATATTTATGGTGAAAGCGTTCGTATTAATTTGGATTCGTTAACGTTCGTAAATATTATTTTTACTCTGAAAATAATATTTATGTATTTTCACAAAATAATCATAAACAGTGTGTGAAAAATATATATTTATCACGTTATATTTCGTGAAAATCCCACCTCCGAATATTTAGTAAATAAAGTCATGGCGAAATTCATATTTCGAAAACATGTCAAAATAATTCTAACACTTGTAGTGTAAATAGTTCTAAGTGTTAGGTTTTTAGAAAAATTTCGCCAGAGTTTCCTCTGTAACTGGAGGTGGCCACGCTTTCAAGCGTATCATTTTCTTTAACAAATCAACTCAACAATTTTCTTTATTTGATCAGAACAACTTTCATCACAACAACCAATCAACATATGTGTAAATTGCCAGAAATTACATGAACTTGCAGTTTTCCCAAAACTGTGGTGTAAATCCCCTTAAATTTAGTAGATCTTCATATAAGGTAATTTGATCTTGTAAAAACCTCATTTTTAGAGAAAATCTATCTTTACAACTTCCCGTCATCTTTTACAAAAACTGTTATTTTGTCGGATCTTTTCATTTCACAAGTGTTTACACACTTGTGGTTTATAAAAATCATGCTTGTTAGTGTAAGATCTATCTTTTAAAATACATGATTTCTTTGATACGTGGTTCTTTGAAGATACCTCTTGCAGATGCGTAGATCTGCTAGTTTTAAACACATTTTCACAAGTAAAACTCTTTTACACAAGTTCATGATTCGCGTGTGGTAGAGTTTCACCTTTTAACCCTTGTATCATTCAAAACAAGCTTATGTTAAGATCCATGACCTTACCAAACCGGGTTAAACGATGATCCGAGCTACCACATCATAGATCGGGCCTAAATAATCATACATTTCGAATACTACATCATTTACACAACATATAAGCTTTTAACCACTATTATTAGTGTTTTAAGTAGACTTTAAAGCATCATCTTGCATGTTAACGAGTTTTAACCGATAAAAATCCTTTTAACCACTTTAGATTAGTTCGAATACGAGTTTTAAGCATTATACCTCTAGCTCGGGGCTAGGGAAGAATCTATGCGCAAAAGAGGTGGATAAAAGCTAAGTAGAGAGGTCCTTCGCGTTCCGTTTGCTCCAAGACTCCTTGTATACGACCCTTGATGCTTGTATGATGATGGAATGTGAAGATCAAAATCGAAGGATGGATGGTTGTGGATGTGTGTGTTCGGCCGTGAGTGTGGAGAGCAAGAGAGGAGAGAGTTTGTGAAGTATGAATGATCATATGTTAATGTTTAGAACTTATAGATAATTACCAAGTGTATTATCCAATGGAAAATATGTCTAGATGATACTAAACATTAGGATTATTTTAATCATTAAGTACACAAGGAGTGTCCCCCTTCATGGGGACGGTTGTAATGGGGGGGGGTCCCTTGGTTCGATTTCAACTAGGCACTAAGTATTAGTTAGGTTATAGTTAAGTTAAGTAGGTTAGTTAAGTACTTAACTTGGTTAGTAGTGTGTCACGCGTTACAAAGGGTGTTAGGGTAATCAGGGACCCTAACTGGCTCAGAAAAAGATAAATAATGAAAATAACAATATTTTCATGTTCTGGGTATAGTCCGGTTGTTTGGTTGGATAGTAATCCGTTAAAGCGTTACTAAAGCTTTAAAGTGTCGTTAATACTCTTTTTAGTGACACTACTCATTCCTGACACTTTGGAAAGTGTCTAGTAATATTTTTCTCATGTTTTGGCACTTTATTAGTTAGCTAAAAGCTGAATTATTTTGTAAAGTGCTGAGTTTTGTACTTAGAGTACGTTTTAGGCACATCCAGTCATTGTGACTTATTCCTAGAGACGCAGTTCTACAACCCTTGTATCCCTACACTCACCACTTAGTGTAGCAAAATATTTCAGGCTCTTACAGGCCTTTGAGGCAGTGTTTGCCTGATGCTGGCTTTATCAGCATGTTCAATAGGTTATCCGTTATAGTGCTACTGTGCTTTTTGTGCATCATGGTTGTCACTAGGGTTCAGCACGTAAATAATGTAGTGACGATAAGTAAAGTATGATGCAAGTAAGTACATGTATCAGATATCAAGTAGCAGTTCATCAGCTAGTTCAAACAAGCACAGTAATTAAGCAGTAATTAATCATTAGTTAAGTCGTACGGATACCTGGTTTAGTGCGGGTTGTCACAGTTACCATCTCCCACTTCCATGTAGGAAGTTCAGGCTGTTGTAGCAAGCCTGACGGCTTTTGATGCTCGGCTTTGACTTGCGCACATGTCAAGCATTTAGCTACGTGGGTGGCTACAGACTTTTTCAAGCCTATCCACCAATAATTGGCCTTTAAATCCTGATACATCTTATCAGCTTCAGGATGAACGGAGTATTTGGAACTATGGGCTTCCTGGAGGATGACATCTCGAATTCCTCCATAAATTGGAACCCATATTCGTCCGTTTAATCGTAAAATTCCGTCCTTGCTAAGAGTTAACTGTTCCTCAGTTACTCCTAACTTTTCATTAGGATAGTTAGCTTCCAACACAGCTTCTTTCTGTGCAGCTAACAACCTTTCCATCAAATTATTCTTTATCTCCATACGCTTGGCGTTAATTCGGATGGGCTTAACCCTTTCCTTCCGACTCAAGGCATCGGCGACTACATTCGCCTTGCCGGGATGGTATTTGATTTCACAATCATAATCATTTAAAGTTTCCATCCAACGGCGTTGCCTCATGTTTAATTCCTTCTGATTAAACAGATGTTGGAGGCTCTTGTGATCAGAATAAATCACACATTTGACACCATAAAGATAGTGCCTCCAAAGCTTTAGTGCGAATACAACGGCACCCAGCTCCAAGTCATGGGTGGTGTAATTCTTTTCATGCACTTTCAATTGTCTTGAAGCATAGGCAATAACTTTGCTTTTCTGCATAAGCACACACCCCATGCCAGTGTGCGAAGCATCACAATAAACCACAAAGTCTTCAATTCCATCTGGCAGTGTCAGTACCGGGGCGTTGCTCAACTTTTGCTTCAGAATATCAAAGGATTCTTGCTGCTTAGGGCCCCAAACAAACTTAACCTTCTTCTTAGTTAAGGAGGTTAGGGGCGCAGCAATCCTTGAAAATTTTTCAATGAAAAGCCTGTAATATCCTGCCAATCCCAGGAAGATACGAATCTCGGTAGGCGTCCTTGGCTCTTGCCAGTTCATTACCGCTTCAACCTTAGCGGGATCCACCTGGATACCATGCTCACTAACCACATGTCCAAAAAATTGGACTTCTCGCAGCCAAAATTCACACTTGGAGAATTTGGCATAGAGCTTCTCCTGTTGTAGGAGCTTGAGAATACAGTGAAGGTGTTTCTCGTGGTCAGCTTGATTCTTAGAATAAATAAGAATGTCGTCGATGAAAACGATGACAAATTTATCCAAGTAAGGCTTGCAGACGCGATTCATAAGATCCATGAACGCGGCTGGTGCATTAGTGAGCCCAAAAGGCATCACTAGGAACTCGTAGTGACCGTAACGAGTCCTAAATGCAGTCTTGTGAACGTCTTCATCTTTGACCTTCAGCTAATGGTAGCCAGACCTCAAATCAATCTTCGAGAAGTAACTTGCCCCTTGAAGCTGATCGAACAAATCGTCGATCCTGGGCAAAGGATACCTATTCTTGATCGTGACTTTATTAAGCTCGCGATAGTCGATGCACAGACGCATC
This sequence comes from Helianthus tuberosus, assembly GCA_030545235.1. Classification (NCBI taxonomy): domain Eukaryota; kingdom Viridiplantae; phylum Streptophyta; class Magnoliopsida; order Asterales; family Asteraceae; genus Helianthus; species Helianthus tuberosus. Next base: position 100,219,792 of record CM060397.1, read on the forward strand.
GACCCATCCTTCTTCTTGACAAACAAGATTGGCGCTCCCCAAGGAGATGAACTAGGTCTAATGAACCCTTTGGCCAGTAATTCATCTAGTTGCGTCCTCAACTCCTTCATTTCTGTGGGTGCCAATCTGTATGGTGCTCTTGCAACTGGTGCCGCTCTGGGGATGATATCGATCCTGAATTCGACTTGTCTATTTGGTGGTAAACCAGGTAGATCTTCCGGAAACACTTCTGGGTATTCAGAAATGACAGGGATGTCTTCTATCTTCGGTTTAGGCTCATCAATAATCACTTGCGCCATATAGATGACACACCCCTTCTTCAAACACTTGGAAGCCTTGAGCATAGTCACCTGCTCAGGCAGCCCATACTGGGTATCTCCCCGAATGGTAAGTGATTCACCAGACGGAGTCTTTATTACCACTTGTTTCTGGTTACAGACAATTTGGGCCTGGTTATGAGATAACCAGTCCATACCCAGAACTATGTCAAAACCAGCCAACTTAAAGGGAAGTAGAGACAGAGGAAAAGAATGGTTCTTAATGGATATAGCACATCCATCTAACACAGTAGAGACGGTTTCTATGGTACCATCTGCTAACTCTACCTCATAGTTTACGCTTAGGGTTTTGACAGGTAAATTCAACAATTTACAAAACTTATGATCTACGAAAGACTTATCTGCGCCTGAATCAAAAAGTACTCTTGCAAAGACATCATTTACAAGGAAAGTACCTGTTATGACATTATCGTCTTGCACAGCTTCTTTCGCGTCCATTCTGAAGACTCTAGCATTAGTCTTCTTAGCCTCTTCAGGCTTCTTGTTGTACTTAGGGCAGTTGGTCTTGATGTGTCCCTTTTCATTGCAACGGTAGCACGTTGCGTCTTTTATCTTTTTGCAATCCAGTGTTTTGTGATCCGTGGACTTGCAAATTCCACAAGCAAAGGGTTTTGACTGAGTCTGAGAGTTCGACTCCAGTCTGCACTTTCCATAGTGCTGCTTCTTGCAAATTTTACACTTGGGCTTCTCATCAGACTTATGCCCATCCTTCCTCGACTCGGATCCCTTCTTGTTATCACCGTTCCCACGGTGCTTCTTATTCGACTTTCGTGAACCATCATCTTCACGCTTCCTCTTCTCGGCCTCCTTATTCCTCAGCGATCTCTGCCTGACCGCATCCAGAGTGAGGGATAAGGAAATGTCAGTTAAAGACCTGAAGGTAGCTGGCCGAGAAGCTTTTACGCTTGCCTTGATCTCGGGGGCTAAACCACCAATAAAGCGAGCGATTCTTTTTGGCTCCGGGGTTACCAAGTAAGGAACCAACCGGGACAGTGTATTGAAGCTTGTCAGGTAAGCTTGACAGTCGAGGTTCGTCATCACCAACGATAGAAAGTCAGATTCTATCTTCTCCACCTCATGTTGAGGGCAGAAGTTTTCCTTGATTAGGGCAATGAATTGATCCCACGACATATTATACAATGGGATCTTTCTGGAGGCCTCCATCAGAGATCTCCACCATGCCAACGCTTCACCCTTGAAGGACTGTGACACAAACTTAACTATATCCCTTTCAGCGCACCCGCTGATATCTACCACCGTGTCCATCTCGTCCAGCCAAGTCATACAGTCGACGGCTCCTTTTTCCACAGTAAAATCCCTGGGCTTACAAGACACGAAGTACTTATAGGAGCAACCCTTATTACGGGGTTCTTGATGCAGTACTATATGCTGAGATGGGACACTTTGATGGTTGGTGGACTGGCGGTCATCACCATCTTTCTTGGGTCCATTCTTTTTGGGAGGAGGCTTGCTATGAGCCTCAGAATGTGTCTTGGGCTTTGAATGTGATGCAGAGTGGGTCCTACTTCGAGTACCGCTGTATTCCTCATACTGCCTATCCAAAGCCTGCGTAACAGCGCCGTCTATGATCGCTTTTAATTCGGCACCCGTTAACGTAATCTGGGCGTTCTCATTTGGCTCCGCTGGATGGCTATTGATTTCATTTGATTCAGCCATTTGAATTGAACTGTTGCAGAAAACAAGGACAATATTTTATTTGGGAGTTTATTATGGAATTACCCCTTAGGGTAACTTGTTAACCATGGTAAACAGAGACCATATTTGGTTAACTTATTAATCGTATTAACTTAGGATTAAAATTTATCCTAATTATAAACAATAACAATATATATTAGCACATAAGGCTTAGTCACATGGACAATTTAAATTATAAGCTATGATTTCAGAGAATCAAGACTTTTAAGGTTTGAACCTAGTTCAATACCCTTATCAGACAGGGAGTCATAGCTACCTCTGTCTTTTGGCTCATATGGAAGTGAGCTGGGCCCGTAGGCATCATATTACCACGTATGGTAAAAATATGATAATCTTAATTGATGATCTTAACCCATGATTCAGAGATCATATAATTGGGTTCGGAATCTTCTAAAGAATCCTTATACATATAAATGACATGTGATTTTAACGAATCACTTCTGCCAGGAGTGTTAACATGTTTTAAGATGTTAACAGAGATTTGAATCTTTTAAACAGGTCTTACCATTTTGGCCCGGTCTTATATTTGACACGAGGCTAGGTTTTACACTTTAAGATTCTTAATTAAATAATTACATAGGCAGATTATTTCAAAAGGAATGATTTTAATTTATTTATTTCATTTATATATTATTTATGCACAAAATGGCAAACATGAAATTTATAAAAACAACATTCCATTAATTATACATAGGTTACAAGTTGCCCTAAACGGGTCTTTTCAAATAAGCCATTACCCACGCAGGGATTTTAACCAAGTACTTGCCCACGCAGGGGCTTTAAACATACAAACTAAACATCATACCCACGCAGGGGTTAACGGAAAAATAGACCCTCGCAGGGGTCAAATCATCACACATACTTACCCACGAAGGGGTTTATGGAAAGATAGGCCCACGCAGGGGCTCAAAACAAACATACAACACACATACCCACATAGGGGCTTAACAACCAAATACACCCACGTAGGGGCTTATACAGAAAATGGGAGGATTCAATGATCCTTCTTGTTCTTCCCTTTGATCAATCCTACTAATCCCTGGAAGAAAGTCTGTCTTTCCCTACGGTCCCTGTGCACTTCCCGTTCCACCTGATCCAGCCTCTGAAGGAGTTCCTCATGCTCAGGTGGGGAGAACCTAGGCGGCTGCGATTGAGTCCGTATGATAGGCCTAGGTGGTATCTGGTACCCTTGGGTTGGGTACCCAACTCCCCATGGAGCTCCGTATGGTCCTTCTGGTTGCAGGGCATTGTAGTTGGCTGCCATCAAGTAAGGGTCGGCCTCTGCATACCCGTAGTTGTTGAGGACTGGCGGCTCGAACGGGTTATAAGCCATGGAACCTGTATAAGCTGGGATTGGGTTGTCAAAACCCATTGGCGGTGGCTGCGGCATCGCTGGGTTGGAAGGTCCACCCATTTGTGGGTCCTCCTGATGTGGCGGGTAGTGACTAGCACTTGACTGTCGTGGGGAACTGAGATGGAAATTCCCTGGTCGTGCCGATATGCGGGCACCGGTTCTCCTACGCCTTGGCGGTTGAGGAGGTGCCGGCTGAACTGGTGGCGGTGGAGGTGGTGGCGTAACTGCCACAAATCGGTGATCCTCAGATGAATCTTGATGATGCGGCTGCGGCTGTGGCTGCTGCTGCTGAGACTGCTGCTGCTCATGAGGCGACGAGTGGTGAGAAGGTGTATAATACCACTCGTGCTGAGTGAACATGGCCTGGAAGCTGTCTGGACCACCGTATGGTGATCCGTGGAAGGACGATCCGTCAGAGATTTCGATGGGGTGGTTCGGAGTACCACTTGCCGGCATGACGGGGTCCGTATCCTCGTCCATGTCATCTGCGTGATCTCCTGAAAAATGGTCTTCTGGACCCAGTGGGTTAAAACCCACGGGCTCTTGAATGTAATTGGCCGGGTTGAACCAGCCCCTGAACACTGGTGTAGGGTCACCATAGGAATGATGGGACAAAGATCTCTGCAGCGGTATGTAGGAAGGCAGAGGGTTATTGGGCTCGTCTTCCGAATGTGGTCCGTATGAATTGTGGACCGGAGGTGTAGAGCTGTGCGAAACGGATCGTCTCGCCGGCTCGAACAGGTTCCTCCTGTTCTGACGTGGATCTTCGCTCTCCGTAGCATATGGGGCTCGTACATTGGACGGTCCAGCTTCATGGTCATTGGGGGCGGTGACTGGCCCCTTGCCTCGTCCTCGTCCTCGTCTCCGGAAAAATCTTGGAGGCATTTTGATATTCCTGTCAATAAAGCATAAGATAACAATAACAAATATAAAATTTCAAGGACAAAACAAAAACCGAATAAGGTGGAATTTGTCCTATGTTATAAGTCTAGACTCGAAGGTTTAGATATGTGCAATTGTGTAACTGAGATTAAACACAAAAGGCTAGTGTTTAATTCACTCAGAGTTGGCTCCGATACCAACCTGTCACACCCCGATTTCCACGTGTCACCGGTGGGCCCGGTGGGGGAGTATCGTGACGTGGTTGGCAACGTAATAGTCAAACAACACAATATTATTATGCACAGCGGAAGCAAATTTAAAAATATGATACAACCGAATTTAATATTGTTTATCAATGTAACAATATCCGGAAGTTTATCCACAGAATGGATCGAAACAAAATAGTATTAATGGTTCAACAGACTTCTGCCATCCTAAGCTTGCGAGACTTTTTATTGATGCTTAGGAGACAATCCAGCCAATTTCGTTTAGTACCTGCATTCAGTCTTTTTGGGAAAATACGTCAGTTTACACTGGTAAATACATTAAACTGACTCATTTTGGAAAATGATTGAAAATTGGTTTGGATGCACATGGCATAAACATTTTATTTAACTTGGGAGAATTATTTAATATTATAATCTTGTGAACGAATTACATGTTACTTATGCGTTCAGTAGCCCGGATCTAGTCCGGGTTAAAGATCAATAGACACACCACATCATAGAGTTATACACGGACGGTGTACGCCTACACCCCGTGCTCAGGTCGTGGCCATCTCGTGAGATGATGCCAAGGATATCCGGGACATGGTCATTAACCCCCCAAAGGCTGTAAAGTAAACAAGACTGTTTAAACGAGCCGATCAAATTATTCAACTACCCACTTTAACGGTGGAGATTTGATGCCCGATCAAGCGGTATGCTATATACCGTAACCCAAGCCCGTATAGGGAAAATAAGTTAAAAGTATTTACCTGAGTAAGTATTAATCACAACAAGCAAAATGCACGTAGCTTTTACTGGTTCTCCTAATCTGGAACGAAGGTTTATAAATACCTATTAGAATCCTAACGGGTCTTTAATTAAGCTTAAGCTTAGACCGGCTAGTTTCAAAGATACGGTTCGTACGCACAATTAAGAGAAGACCGGATAGAATGTGATTCGGACCTGACAAGTTTGAAGACTTGTTTAATATGGGTTTATTATTCACATTCTGGATTTTGAGATAAAACCGTTAAGGTTTGACCCGTTTCGGCTAATTTATGTAAACTTGTTACATAAACCGAACCGTACGTGTAATAAGCGTGACGGGTAGTCATGAGAGCTATATACAGGTTTCCTAAGTTAATTATGTCTCAAATATGTTGTGACATCAGTAAGGTGTCTTTCGTTATGCCCGAAACGTGTTTAAACACAAACTAGTCCCCGTAGGGGTAGTTTGGTCATTTAAAAGTTTATAAAAGAGTTTAAATGTTTAACTGAGTTACAGGTCTGATGTGCTCAGAAAATATACTCAATTTGCTAAGTTATATCAGTAGGCTAGAGCATGTATGTGAAACTTATCATTTTTAACCAAACTAGGCCCCGTAGGGGTATTTTGGTAATTTCACATAAGCCGAAAAGCTCAAAACTGAAGTCTGAGTTTATCAAGCTTTGCTTACTGTTAAAACATTATAATTTGCCTCATATATCAGTAGGTATCAACCCGGGTATGTCCAATATGATTTTTAAAACATACTATGCGCTAAAAACGCTAAATAAGGCGATTAAAGGCCATTACAGGGTTCGATACTTAAATCTGATATTTTTATATTTCCAGAAGGCTTAAAATAATTTATTTATCATAACTAATCAGTGGCAAAAGGTTTGTGGTCGTTTAGATATGTAAAACTCATTTTATGGCCCGTAAGGGCAAAACCGACAATTACCGAATTAAGCGTACGACTATGAGTTATGCTCAGCCTAAAATCAATTAAAAATCTTTAAAAATCCCAAAATAATATATTACATCAGTGGGTAAAAGATTTGATACCAAAAAGTATGTTTAACTAGGCTATACGCTAATTACGCCATTTTATTAACATAAAGCATTAGATTTGCGATATTGAGCATAACTCTTAATCTACAAGGCAAACTGATGTCAAACTTTGCATACAAGTATATATATCAGTAACTAAGGTTTCTACACTTTTACATTTTCATAAATCACGTTTTAAGGTAATAAGGGCATAATGGTCAACATATGAGCAATTAACGGAAATATGCATTTTAATTGGATAACTAGTGAACCAAGGTGTATAATCACAAAGGGTTGTTCTAACAAGTAACCTAATCCAATTAAAGCTCTGAGGCATTTCTAAAACATGCCTAAACGGGTCAGAACTGAAAGTCAAAGTGAAAGTCAAACTATGTGACTTTCGGTTCCGAACCGGGTCTAAACAGGAAATAGTCGGGTTGAACATGTTTGGACATGTTCTTACACTAATTACTAAGATATAACAATGATCAAACAGGTTATATATGTTCTAGATAGCTAATTATGCATAAATGACATTTTAAGCATCCTGTTGACTTTTTAATTATATGTTTGACCCGACTTTTGACCTGGTTAGAGTGGTGATCAGGGGAAACCCTTTTATGGTTTTATTACCCACATAAATACCAACTTATAACCACTTTTAATTCGAGATGTGACTGAGCCATCATTGACTAATCTCGAAGTCAAACCGTAATTACGACGGTTTGACTTTTAGCTAATTAAACAAGCTAAACTCAACTAAACAAGAACTAGCAGACTTACAAGAGTCCAATGCACGAGATAAGATCAGATGGACCTGCTTGAGAGCTCCAGGAATGATCAAATTATGCAGATGAAGGTGTGAGAATGATTGTTGCATATCATGTCCTTATATAGTGAATTAACCCACCACAACATGTTGACAACTAGTTCTATGATCAACCACAACCATCCAACACATGTCCCTAGTGCTCTAGCACAGTTAGGGGTCGCCCACCATGTTACAATGCGTTTAAAAGTCGTTTCTCCGCGTATACAGGGGCCTGTCCCCGTATTCTGTATCTGGGGGCCGGACGCGGCCCGCGTCCGATTTAACCAAAAACAAAGCGGGCCGCCTGGGCCGGCTAAATCAGATTTTTGATTTTCTTTGTTTTCCAACTTGACCTTTGGTTAAATTGAAAGGGTAATTAGGATTTAACTTGCAATTTGACCCCTTGTAATATACCCATAAGGACTTTAGGACTTATACCCACTTTGCCAAGTCCCTGAACACTTCCGGTTAACCCGAAAAGCCTTAACTTTCAACGTTAACACTTTAACCCTTAGCACACGAATTTGGTCATAACTTTCTCATACGATAACGAAACATTATGAAATTTTAATCGTGCATTCTAGTGAGCATAATTAGCACTTACAAAGCTTCGGGTTTGTCAAAAGGTCACTCAGAGGTATATCTTTAAACATGTTGACACATTTAACCCCTGTAGTTTGTAATTACCCACTTTTAGCTTCGTATGATCCATGATTATTCGTTTGAAGGTATGAGCATCGTGTAGGGTTAATGTACATTATATTTATTCACAGTTGACACTTAGAATACGTATATTCACATACTTTCCATGTTTGTCAACTTTAGTCCTTCCATAATATTTCTTTCACACGTTTAAACTTTATGACACGTGTCAACACATTATAGGACGTGAATTTTCGAGGTGTTACATCTTCTCATTCTTAAATCAACTGAAATTCATAACACATTCACAATAATCAAGAATAAATAAATTGAAACACGATTTACCTAGGGTTACGGGTTTCTTAAGAAATCACCTCAACTTTGGATAAAGACACCAAAGAATGAACTTACAATCAACATGTGCTTTATTTAGAAGCTTTGGTGAATGACTGAGTGCAGGATTTTGAGTCTTGGTTTTGTTCTATCAATGTCTGCACAAGACAACGATCACACAAAGTTAACTCAAAAGAAAATAATTACAACTTATTTTACCATTGTTTAACCCTAAATCAACGAAATAAGCTATACATCAAATTACACCATGTCGGAATTCAAGATTGCTTCTACTAAAGTCCATCCAAGAGTGTCATTTAGTGTAAAATTTTTAAATCAGTCAAAGTTCTCAAGAATTCAGAATAGTAATTCAAGTTGTGCAAAGGACAACGTAATTAATATGTAAGTAAAACGTCGTCTTAAAGAGCGATTTGTGTGTTTACCTTCATCTGAAACATGATTCCAACGAGATTCATGGACAGACAGTCACCTGATTCTGGCCATTCTCCAGCAAATCTGTGGATCCCTTGTTCAAATTAGATTTAAATGCACCTCATAAGCAAAAATGACAGTAAAAAGCTATAAAGAAAAGTTTGGTGCCTTCGACATCTGAAAAACAAATAGAAACTACCGTCAAACATCATAACTTGACATATTAGAGCCAGATATATTCATTAAATCAGAAGAAAGAAATGATTCTACAGGTATCGGTTCTTACCAAGTTGCCAGATAAAGCTTGTTTAAGCCCTATATCGCCGGAATCTCCACTTACAAAACCCTAGATTGCCTGAAATCAGCAAAGCCCTAAAAACAAAATCAAGATCAAAGCTTTGATTTTAGGTTGACGATTCCTGAATAAAAGACAAATCATGGGTAATTTTCAGTTCTTGGGAAAAAAAATTTAAAAGTTTTCGATTCTTAGAGAAGTATAATACCTGGAATGAAGGAGAAGCCGCGATTGAAGCAGCGTAACAAGGCGGAGGGGAATAGGCGGTGGAATCCTCACAGATCTGCTCATGAAACGGATCTGGTGATAGATCTGGCATGGTTTTCTTGAGTCGCCGAGAGAGAGAGAGAAGAGAGAGAGAGAGAAGATCTGATGGTTTTGTGAGATGTGTGAGTTGTGAGAGAGAGAAATTGAAAAGTTGATCCGTGTGAAGTGAAGTGGACGGCTAAGATCGCGATCCGTGTGAAAATTGAGAGAAATGGACGGCTGAAGATGAACCAGTAGAAGGGTAATTTATTTGTGTTTCTTGGTGCCTTAAGAGTTGTACATTGTGCATTGAGGGTGTTTTCAACACATTGCCGAATTACCATTCTGTCCTTCCTATATGCTTATTAAAGTAGTATAGATATATATATATATATATATATATATATATATATATATATATATATGTTATAGTCTCAAAACCAACGAAAATGTATGGGGACTCAAATGAATTTTATAAAAATAAATATAAGTGTACATTTATTTTGGACAGTTTACACGACTCACAAAACAAGTTTATAACATTTCAACGAGCGTAATTTGCAAGATAATAGACTCGGAAATTTATATAAAATAAATATAATTATTTATATTTATTTCAAACGTCTAAACGTAATACGACACGTTACCGTATGATCTTAACATATATTATTATTACTCGAGTCATTTTGATAACAAACAAACGAAGTCGATCCTAACAAGAGTACAACTCTATAATTATTTTATTAACTATAAACGAGACGCAAGACTATTATTTTCGGCTAGTCATGTTATTATTCATCAACGTACATGACAACTGTTTGGAAAGCGTAGAAACACATTATATGAGTTTACAGCGTGTAGTATTTTCATAGAAACATTTGTTTACATACATGTACTACCATTCGAGACGACTAACACGATTTCATAAATACGTTTATATTTATATATTATATAAATATAAATTTTGAATCTCTCGAAAACTAAGTTGTTTCCAAGACTTGGTATTTATCCCGACTATAAATGGGATTAAACAAGTATAGCATTATTGTTTCCATCAATTTAACAACATCTCCCCATTGAATCTTTTGGTTAACGATTCGGTAGAGCTCGGTGACACGTAGTTTAGCTACATTTTAGTAGAAACTTATGAGTTTGTTCCTTGATAGGAATGTTATAGATTGCATGCCTAGCGGGTTTACCTTTTGGAAATGACATTATGGATTGTATTATGCTAACTTTGCACAGATTATCAAGGTGAGTTCATAACCCCCACTTTTTTACAGTTTTACATTTCTATAAATGTTTTCGGGGGTGGAAAGACATGCAAGTTTTGTAAAAGAATACAATATTTCGATGAACGAAAATTACATATTTCTAAATCATGTTACAAACGAATTCCAACTAACACAAATGGTTTATGAAAGGTTTATGCTAAACATATCGGGTTTACAAAAACATGCGCGTTTTTCAAAACATGCATGAGTTTCATGACCTGTGGCGGGATTGTCCTAGTTACAATTAGGGACTAGATTGTCCAACATACGAAACAACAGGATTGGGTTGTCCTACAACAAACGATGGGACTAAGTTGTCCTACATACAAACGAAGGGAATGGGTTATCCTACATACAAACATCGGGACTAGATACGTACAAACATAAGGACTGGATTGTCCTCTACTCAACATTAAGTGTCGTAGGGTTCTTACAACTGTACAGTGAAGTCCTCGCTACATGCGGGCATGTTGTCTTGTCTGACATGGACAATGACGGTTGTTATACAAGTTTTTCAAATACAAAGTTTTGAAATGATATGCCGAGGAAAATGGCTTTATTATGTTTTCTAAACATTATTTAAACCTGTTACCAAAAAGATTTATCTCGAATCTTTTTCAAACAAACTATGAACTCGCCAACTTTATGTTGACTTTTTAGCATGTTCTTTCTCAGGTTTCACATTTAAACTATGTCGCGGTTGGAATAGGAGAACCGTTTGGGATTCGAGTACTTAGCAGGCGTTCAACTTTCTAGAAGTCTTAGCATTATACTTTCGTTGTGCAATGAAGATACCAGTCGTTATGCCCAACTTTGATTTTGTAGGTGTGACATTAAAAACAAAGGACACCGCCTGAAATTTAACATATAGATAAAGGACAAAATTTTCAATTCACTCAAAAAAATAACACAAATACTAGTTAAAAGATTTTATATAGAATGAAATATATTTGTTACAATGAACACGAAAAAATAAGGTTAGTCCACCATAAACACCAAAAATAAATCACCAAGGAAATTTATATACTATTAATTTATAAGAATCTTAGGCATCATTACTTGTAAGTTGTGCTAGATATATTGTACAAGTTATTTTTCATGTATCCTTTTATTGGTTTTCTTGGGTGGTAGCTAGGGGTGTGCACGGTTCGGTTCGGTTTTTGGATAAAATCAAAACCGTAACCGAAATTTGGTTTTTGAAAACCGTTCGGGTTCGGTGTTTTCGGTTTTGGTTATTACGGTTTTAACAATGGTTCGGTTCGGTTTTTTCGGTTTATTAAACATATTAAGTTAGATTCAAAAATTAAAAGTATAATTCAAAGTTTAAAAATGTTTCTTAAATGTTTACATTTAAGTTAATATATTTAGTCTTTTTTATTAATAGTGTTCATGTAAACATAACCTTCTAATCCATTTTAATGTTTTTATTAAGACGTTTTCTTTTATAATACTTTGAAAATCATTTAATTTTTATGTTAAATTTAGTTATTTCTTGTAAACAATGGATAAATCATTTTAATGATACATAAACATGTTATGTTCTTATTATAAATATTTGACAATCAAGAATAAAATTAATAATAATTCTTAGTATCATGGATTAAATACTTAAACAACTTAAACATAAAAATATATGGATTTGACATACTATTATAACATACCGGTTCGGTTTGATTATTTTCGTTTATTGAAAATGGTTATCCGAAAACCGAACCAAAATTTTCGGTTATTAAAAATCTAAAAACCGAACCGTCGAATCAGAAATAAGGAGATGTTGAGTGCATAATGAGAGAGGGGTGGTCCTATGAGGCAACAACAACCCTCAACCAGTTTTCTAGCGAGGCGGTGCCGGTGCTTAAGTGCTCTGATGATGAGGTTTTGAGATGGTGGGGGTTGGAAATAACTTTCAAGAATTTGGACACAGTTGAGGGGGTTACATATACAGATACATATTATATATCTATATAGGTATAACCTCATAAAAATAGATTTATGTAAAGATTCTTGGAAGACTTGAGGATATGTTATACAACATTTATGAAATCAAATATTGAAGGAAAAGTTGAGTTTAAGAGAGTGAGAAATAGAGGAAAGTTTTGGGAAGAGATAAATATAGTGGGTAACTAGGGATGTTTATACATATAGGTAAGCAACAACTCTTTTATCGAATAAAAAATTAACTTTGGTAAAACCTTTTGTTTATTACCATCACAGCCACCGTCAAAAACACCACCAACCACTATAAAGTAAATTATAATCTTATTTCAGTTTTTACTCGATGTATAATAAATAGTAATTTAAAACATGTTAATCTATACTTAAAAGAAGATAGATTAATACCAAACTTTTTTTTATTATTATATATGCTTTGAGTTACTTTTTTAGGAAAAAAAAGAAATACGTAGACATGAAAGGAACACATATCACAACAAAGGCGAAGTTGGTATTCCTGGTATACGTTACACCTAAATTTGTAAGCACTAGCCGCAACGCTGTCACACCCTGACTTTTGCGGAAGCGTATGATGTGTGACTGGTTTAATATCATTGCATTCAATCATAATAAACAACTACATGATCAAAACGATGTTCATCCATCCATTAAGTAAAAGTATTACAAATACCAGTTATTCCAGTTTCAAACAACACAACCTTCGACTACGATACAATTCAACAAAAGTGGATGACATCTAAGCTTGGAATTTACTTCTAAAAACAACACCCGCGCCCAAGATCCAACTTGTTACCTGAAATACATGTAATTTTGGAAAACATCAACAAAAGTTTAGCGAGTTCATGCGTTTGTGTGAGTACTGACAATCTTGTAAACCTTTGGGAGATTCCTTTTGGAAACAGATATGAAAAGTATTTATGAACATAAATAAATGTTTTACAAGGACATTAAGGCATGTGAGGACATAGGGAGCACTCGAAATGAGTAGGCTTATACCCTTGTCGATTTCCCTCGACTATGTCAATTCACCTTGACTATGTCGATTCACCTTGACTATGTCAATTCACCTTGACTATTGTCGATTTACCTCGACTGGGACACCGAAGCACTCAAGTGGTCACAAGTACCATGAGTGGGGTTCGGCCATACCCGTTAGATCTAACCTTCATCCCTAATTAAGAATTAATGGCATTTCAAACTTAGTCTATGCTCAAATCATCTAATAGTTCAGTTCATAGTCAATTCATACTGTTTAAACATTCGTAACATGTATTCCACCCCCGAGAGTTATAAAACCAAAAACAGTTAAGAGAAAAGGGGGACATGAACTCACGGTTTTGCGTCTTCGGTACCTGTAACTCAAATCTCTTCAGCAAACACGACTCCCTACAATGTACTAGGGTCTATTAGACGAACGGGCCGTGCCTTGCCTTAGTATTTACGTTTTTGAGTTACGTTTCTTTTAATATTATCCCACGTTATAACTTCTTGTTAAAATAATGATTATTTTAACTTTAAATTATATTTAATTTTGGAATAATTGTTTAATCAGTATTCTTGTAATAATACTTCTCAAGTATTTCCTTCCCAAGGATGGGGGTATCTCATACATGTATCTTCGTATTCTTGTATTTGTTAAGTATACTTACACTGAATTTTTAATTGATTATTCCGGAATAAATATCCAAATTAATGTATTTTCAAGTCTAAATTTAGAAAATACATGTAAACATATTTTTATCCCAAAAATAATGTATTCCAAGAATATATATATTTTCCCCAAAAATCATATATCTTCTAAATACTCTAGGAAAATATATTTTTACTTCCCCAAAATAATATATTTTCTCCTTGTCGAAAATGTGATATACTTTGTAGTAATAATAAAAATCATATTTTCATTTCTTTCGTATCCAAAATAATATTTACCAAAAACATGCTCATAATTGTATTTTCCGGAATATTTGTAAGTTACATTCTACCGTTCGGTTCCACCACATTATGTGTGTAACTTATATATTTATTTCTTACGATTTTTTGTATCATTTTGGGATTGTAATTTCTTGGTATATGTTAAGTTATATTACTTTAAATCCTAAAATAATATAATTAATACACAAAGTATACAAATGATCACATAATAATCACAAACAATCAACAATCAATCTACACTTACCGAGTGCCAAAACAATGCTATCTACATAATAATCATGAACTTGAACTTTCATAAAAGCTTGTAGTAACTTGGTAGTGTGTTTAGTAGGTTTAGTTACCCTTTAAAGTGTGTTTACTTCTTTAAAAATCTCATTCTTTGAAGATTTAGGTGTTTACAACTTGTAAACATGTTTTACAAAAACATTTCTTTATGACATCTTCTAGGTTCACAAGTGTTTATACACTTGTTTTATCACCCCAAAAATAATGTATGTTCAAGTAAGAACCAAGTCTATGTAAATCTTGTTATTTAACTTGGTTTCTTTGGAAAACTATTTTTGAAATCTTCCAAGTTTATGTCTGGTAAACATGTTACATACTACATCATTCACAAAATCATTTTCATTCTTCAAGTTCATGAGAGACATAAAGTATGATGATCTTGGTCTTTCACAAGATCATCACCTTAACTTACTAGATCATGTGTTTAATCACAATCTAGTAGGTTTCATATGATGTCTAACATCACTAACACCAATAATCAATCATCAAGAAGCAAATCAACATAAATCAACATGTATTCATATGTGTCACACCCCCAAAATCCACACGCGGAGTAACACCGCTTGGAGGCGTGACTGACCAGGATCGAGCTACCAATCATATTGAACATATACGAAATAAGTAAAAGTAAATACAATCCATCACAATACAATTGGTGTTCAACCAAAAACATAGCATAGATAGCGGAAGCATAGTTATGAAAATCCAACACAAGTGTTTAGTTTAAAGAGTCATAAAGTTTTCAACAAAACATCCACAATCCATGCCCACAACGACCGCGCCTCCCGTGCAAGCTCCAAGAGTACCTATGGTCCTGCAAGGCATGTAACAGAAAGTCAACAACTAGTTGAGCGAGTTCACAGTAAGTAAGTTCGTAATAGTAAGTTTCCTTTCGTAACATGTGGCTCTACTAGGCCGATAGTATGTTCTATTAGTGGGGGCTTCCCATATTTGTATATCCACTAGACTATTTGTAACCATAAGTGTTCTTCTTAACCCGGGAACATTAGTACGTACAAGGTTTACGTAGGTTTTACGTAAGTGCCCTTCTTTACCCGAGGACAGTGGTACGCGTGGGGTTTACGTAGGTTTTACGTAAGTGTCCTTCCTGACCCCGGAAGATAGTAGAATGTGTGAGTTTACGTAGGTTTTACGTAAGTGTCCCTCGAAACCTGAGGACAGTGGTAAGTACTTTTAGTTACGTAGGTTTTACGTAAGTGCCCTGCTTAACCCGAGGACGATGGTAAATAGTCTAGTAGCCGTGTAAGTACGAGTAATTGTTAAATCCCATCCTTCAACCCATTCCCAATCCCCGGGAATCCCATGCCTTGGTAAGAGTGTGAACTCACCTTAGTTTGCTCGGTATGCTAGACTATGTGCTCGCAAGTAATCAATCACGTCCTATAGTGTGCATGTATATTCAATCAGTACATGTTTGTAAGGTTTCGCATGCAATCAATATCACAGAGTATGTTTGACAGTTAACATCATGTATCACGCAACAGTTAATCATGTTCAAACAATCCATGTTACACATATAGGTCTTTTGTAGTTTATTCTAATATGACTATCCAGTAATACTTAACAGAATTAGCATCCAACAGAACTAACAAACTGACTGGGTTTACAGAACTAACAGTGTTACACAGTTAGTAAGGGTTACACTCTTAACAGAGTTGCATATCGTAACTGAGTAAATAGAGTTAATAAAATTAATTGATTAACCAATTTAATCAACTTAACTTAACAGTGTAAATAACTAGTAATGTTATGGGCTTAATAAAATTAACAAGATAAATAACTTAACCAAGTTAATAACTAACTAAGCAAATAAATCAATAATGTTACTGAATAACATAACGAAATCACATGTGACAGCTATGGCTTTGGCGAAATCCCTTTTTGGGCCGAAATCACCTTTTGGGCCGAAAACACTTGGGCCAAAGATCCCCAAGGTGTTTTCGTTGGGGTGGAGTGTTTTCGTCAGGCATCATCATCATCAAATACATTCAACAGCAGTTACAAATCCCCAAATCCCTAAATAACTCTAACAGACACATCGGCTATAGCAATCATCGAGTTCCAGATTAACATTAATCGAGCAGTCATGGTATTAGAAATACACATGTTCAAGAGTTACCAACTTTGTCAGATCACATGACATTAAATGTATTGGACCCCCAACCTTAGTTACATGAATTATGTATTAAAATCACATGATTTCTGATTTGATCAGTTAATGCAGTCTGCACATGTTGACTTTCAAAAGCATTTAAACCACATTGACTATGTTATGAGTGCTATCCCTAAAGCCAGTTCATGATTCATCAGTCCTCAATAACAGCCATTAACTGTCAGCCATTATCACGCATATTCACCAATACAAACAACATCACATAGTAGTCGATCTGTACATGCGGATCACAATCAGTCTATGCACCTACAACCCTAGGTCATTTGCTAATCATCACATAGCGCATACTATTGTTAATCAAGTCTATGTATAACATAAACGAGCAAAACAAGAAACCATAAAATTTCAGATCCACTGACCGAGAGACTCGATCGACAGAGATGATGTTGCCTCTAGGGGGTTTGTCTCCACTGCCGTCGCATACAGGGGGGAAACTCTAGGGTTTGCCGATTGGAAAAACTCTCCGTAAAGGTTGTGATAAAAAAATATATATATATAATTCACTACTGGGCCTAAAGCCCATTCTGATTTCGTTGGTCACAAGGTGGACGAAATCACACAAGGTGTTTTCGTGAGTAGGTGATTTCACAGGGGGGTGGTGTTTTCATATGAGCAGGGGTGTTGGGCCAATGATCCATATTGAACTATACAACCCCAATTAACACAAATTACACTATTATCATACACTCAAATATAATGCACCCCAAATATAAAATATCAATCGCAATACGATTTAACGTTTTACAAATGTAAGTGTTGCGAAACAAACAAGTTGTGTAAACAAACAACATATCAATTAACGTGAGATTAAAGCGAAGATGGAATCTTGGAAACTCGAGTTGTCACATTATCCCCAACTTGAAAGAAATTTCGTCCTGAAATTTAGTACGTGGTTACTGAGGAAGCTAGTTGTATAGAGTAATTTACTGGTTTTCCCGGGGTGTCACATCATCCCCCCGTTGATTTGGAATTTCATCCCGAAATTCTGTAGTAGCTTCAGCCTCAGTAGTGGTTGCACTGTTTCCGAATAACCGGGGATACTTGAGTTTCATTTGATCTTCTCGTTCCCAGGTAAACTCTGGGCCACGACGGGAGTTCCAACGAACTCGAACAAGAGGTATTCTAGTGTTCTTGAGGACCTTAACATCCCGGTCCATGATTTCAACTGGTTCCTCGATGAATCGTAACTGTTCATCGATAGTAAGCTCCTTCAAAGGAACTATGAGGGTCTCATCTGACAGACACTTCTTCAGATTCGACACGTGAAAGACGTTGTGAACTGCACTGAGTTCAGCTGGTAAGTTCAGTCTGTAGGCCACTTTGCCTATTTTCTCAATGACTTCGAATGGCCCAACGTATCGCGGATTGAGCTTGCCTCGTTTGCCAAAACGAACCACACCCTTCCAGGGTGAAACTTTGAGTAGCACTCGATCCCCAACCTGGAACTCGAGTGGTTTCCTGTCTTTATCGGCGTATGCTTTCTGACGGTCACGAGCTGCCGCCATGCGTTGTCGTATTTGAGCAATCTTTTCTGTTGTGTCTACTACCATTTCTGGACCTGTGATCTGACTATCACCCACCTCTGCCTAACAGAGAGGTGATCGGCATTTACGCCCGTACAATGCCTCAAACGGAGCAGCTTTAATGCTGGTGTGGTAGCTGTTATTGTACGAAAATTCTACAAGTGGCAGATGCTTTTCCCAGCCGTTGCCAAAGTCAATCACACATGCCCTAAGCATGTCTTCAAGAGTCTGGATGGTGCGTTCAGACTGCCCATCCGTTTACGGGTGATAAGCTGTGCTCATGTCTAAACGAGAGCCAAAAGATTTGTGCATTGCTTGCCACAGTTCTGAAGTAAAACGTGCGTCACGATCAGAGATAATAGAGGTGGGCACCCCGTGCCTCGAGACAACTTCCTTAAGATATACATCTGCTAAAGTGGAGAACTTATCCGTTTCCTTTATAGCCAAGAAGTGTGCAGACTTTGTGAGTCGATCCACGATCACCCAAATAGGGTCATTCCCACGTTGAGATCTAGGCAGGCCAGTAACAAAATCCATGGAAATTTGCTCCCATTTCCATTGTGGGATCTCAGGTTGTTGGAGTGGGCCTGAAGGTTTCTGGTATTCGGCTTTGACTCTCGCACAAGTCAAACACTTGCTATATGAGCTTTCATATAGTGAGTTGCAACGCTCGTACACGCCTAGGTGTAGTATACGTAAGTTGCTATATGAGCTTTCATGCTAGGCCACCAATATGTAGTCTTCAAATCGTGGTACATCTTATCCGAACCAGGATGTACTGAGTAGCGAGACTTATGAGCTTCATCCATTACAAGCTCACGTAAGTTGCCATAGAGTGGGATCCAGATGCGTCCTGTTACATAGTAGGCGCTGTCTGCCTTTTGTTCTAACCGTTGTCTTGAGCCGCGTAGAGCTTCAGCCCTGACATTTTCGGGTTTCAATGCTTCTACCTGAGCATCTAGTATCTGTGAAGGAAGACTAGACTGAATAGTGAGTTGCAACGCTCGTACACGCCTAGGTGTAGTATACTTTCGACTGAGGGCATCGGCCACCACATTGGCTTTGCCCGGATGGTACTTGATGGCACATTCGTAATCGTTCAGTAACTCGACCCATCGACGTTGTCGCATGTTTAACTCTTTCTGCTTGAACATATGCTCGAGACTCATGTGATCGGTGTAGATGGTGCACTTGGTGCCATACAGGTAATGTCGCCATATCTTGAGCGCAAAAACAACAGCTCCCAGTTCTAAATCATGTGTAGTGTAATTCCGTTCGTGAATCTTAAGTTGGCGCGAAGCATAAGCAATGACTTTATCCCGTTGCATCAACACACATCCAAGACCTTGGATGGATGCGTCGCAGTAGACTACAAAATCGTCCGTGCCTTCAGGCAATGAGAGGATAGGTGCGCTACAAAGTCTATCCTTTAAGTGTTGAAACGCTGTTTCCTATGTATTACCCCAACGGTAAGCAACACCTTTCTGTGTCAGTAGTGTAAGCGGCTGTGCAATCTTTGAGAAGTCTTTGATGAACCGTCTGTAATAACCCGCCAAACCCAAGAATTGGCGTATTTCGGTTGGTGTACGAGGTGCAGGCCAGTTCTTGATCGAATCTACCTTGGACGGATCAACATGAATCCCATCCTTGTTTACTACGTGGCCTAGGAAGTGGACTTCACGAAGCCAGAAGTCGCATTTTGAAAACTTGGCGTACAGTTGTTCCATTCGAAGGAGTTCCAAAATAAGTCGTAAATGCTGCTCGTGTTCCTCCTGACTCTTCGAATAGATCAGGATATCATCGATGAAAACAATGACAAACTTGTCAAGATAAGGTTTGCACACCCTGTTCATAAGATCCATGAAAACCGCAGGTGCGTTCGTTAGCCCGAATGGCATGACCAAAAACTCGTAATGGCCGTAGCGAGTTCTGAATGCTGTTTTGGAGACGTCCTCATCCCGGACTCTCAGTTGGTGATAGCCTGACCTCAGGTCAATCTTCGAGTAATAGCTCGAACCTTGCAACTGGTCGAATAAGTCGTCGATGCGTGGAAGAGGATAGCGATTCTTCACGGTCACCTTGTTTAGTTCACGGTAATCTATGCACATGCGGAAGGTACCGTCTTTCTTCTTCACAAATAACACTGGAGCTCCCCAGGGCGAAGAGCTAGGACGTATGAAACCCTTTTCCAAAAGTTCTTGCAATTGCTTAGATAGTTCTTCCAGTTCAGTTGGAGCTAAGCGATAAGGTGCTCGAGCTATAGGTGCTGCTCCTGGAGCTAGCTCGATCTGAAATTCGACCTGGCGATGAGGCGGTAACCCAGGTAACTCTTCAGGAAACACTTGAGGAAAGTCGCGTACAACAGGAATATCCTCTAACTTCTTCTCTTTCGTCGATGAATCCGTAACGAGTGCTAAAATAGCTGTGTGCCCCTTTCGCAAACACTTCTGAGCTTTCAAGAAGGAGATGATGCCACTCACGACACCACTCTTGTCGCCTTGAACTTCGAGAGGTTCCTTGCCAGAACGGGGAATACGAATGACCTTCTCCTTGCATAGGATCTCTGCTTGTTGTTGGGATAACCAATCCATACCAATGACGATGTCGAAACTACCCAGAGTTATGGGAATGAGATCGATAGAGAAAGTCTGACCAGCGAGGATAAGATTACAACCCTGAACTATGTGTGTGGCCTCTAGACTTTTACCGTTAGCTAACTCTACGACATGTTTGGTGTTCAAAAGTGTTGGTGCGCGTTTAAGCATTTGACTAACTTTCAGAGACATATAACTGGTATCCGCACCCGAATCAAATAATACAGTAACATAAAAGTCGTCGAGAAGAAACTTACCCATAACCACATTAGGATCGTTCCTTGCATCACCCCGTCCAATCACAAATGCACGACCCCTAGCACCATTGTTGTTGTTGTCCCCCCCATTGTTGTTCCCATTGCCCTGATTATTGTTGTTGTTGTTCTGGTTTCGGTTTAACTGGGGGCAGTGTCTCTTGAAGTGACCTTCTGCACCACAATGAAAACATCCCTTGTTACCCTGTTGTTGGTTCTGCTGCATTTGCTGCTGCTGCTGATTCTGAGTTACAGGCCGTGGGCTCCTACAATCCTTGGCCTCATGACCCATCTTGAGACACCTCAGACAACGACCCTTGTTGCACTGGCCACTGTGGTGCCTGTTACAATTGTTGCACTTTGGTGATTTCCTTGATATCTTTTCTGCCCCTGACTACCAGAGGATTGCTGACCCGGACTCTGGTAGTCATTAATCTTGCGTTGCTGAGCTTGAGACTGAACGGTAGCTGAACCCCTGCTGGAATCCCCTTCCCATTTCCGCTTGTTGTCACTGGGAGTAGCAGGAGTAACTGAAGTGGTTGTGGAAGTAGCAGCGCTGATACGTTTAGGCAGCCTGTTCTGTTCCACTGCCTGATCGGTGAGGCGATGAGCTAACTTGACGATCTGTTGAATGGTGCCAAGATTCGCTGAGGTTACATGACTTTGAATCTCTGGCACTGGACCCTTGAGATACAGTTCGATACGCTTAATGGGAGGGTCTACCATAGTAGGACACAGAATAGCCAACTCGTTTGACCTCTTGGTGTATGCTTCAATCTCCGACCCCGTCATCTTCAAATTGTAAAACTCTACCTCTAGCTTATGAATGTCATCACGGCTACAGTATTCCTCTTTGATCAATTCCTTGAAATCGTTCCAAGGGGTGGCGTTAGCAACAGCCAACCCTAACATCTGAACTTGCGCATTCCACCAAGTCAGCGCAATGCCTTCTAGAGTACCAGTGGCGTACTTCACCCTGCGAGCCTCAAGGCATTCACACATCTCAAAAACAGACTCGAGCTTTTCAAACCAATGGAGGAGTCCAACTGCTCCTTCCGTGCCACTGAAAGTAGTAGGACGACAGTCCATGAAAGTTTTGAAGGTGCAAACAGGTGGCTGACCTGTTGGGTATAAGAATTAGGACAAGTTAAACACAAGAGTTGGTTTAGGAGTGTAGGATCTAAAGATCCTAGTGTGAGTAACGACTGCAGGGTATACCTCCTGCTTGTGCGGCTGCAAGTGCCGCAGCAACTTGTTCGTTAATGAGAGCCGTCAACTGGGCTTGTGTCATGTTAATGCGTCCAGCCATGATCTTCATAGCAAAGGTAACATAAGTAAGAGAGGTTCGCGAATAGTGCAATGACAGAAGAAAGTGAGCACACAAGTATTCTCAAGCAATAGGGGTTATGTGTATCAAAGCATACCATGAGCAAAGTTCTATGTAATTCTAGCAAGTAGGCAATAAAACATATACCATATTACCTAGAATGTTGAGTCTTGCACGTGGAGCGAGGCGTCGTTGTGGATCGTTGAGCACTGTACAGGTTATAGTCTGGTTTTAATAAAAATGTTTTCCCCTTATTAAAACCGAGTTCTCTATAACCAATGGCTCTGATACCAATCTGTCACACCCCCAAAATCCACATGCGGAGTAACACCGCTTGGAGGCGTGACAGACCAGGATCGAGCCACCAATCATATTGAACATATAGGAAATAAGTAAAAGTAAATACAATCCATCACAATACAATTGGTGTTCAACCAAAAACATAGCATAGGTAGCGGAAGCATAGTTATGAAAATCCAACACAAGTGTTTAGTTTAAAGAGTCATAAAGTTTTCAACAAAACATCCACAATCCATGCCCACAACGACCGCGCCTCCCGTGCAAGCTCCAAGAGTACCTATGGTCCTGCAAGGCATGTAACAGAAAGTCAACAACTAGTTGAGCGAGTTCACAGTAAGTAAGTTCGTAATAGTAAGTTTCCTTTCGTAATATGTGGCTCTACTAGGCCGATAGTATGTTCTATTAGTGGGGGCTTCCAATATTTGTATATCCACTAGACTATTTGTAACCATAAGTGTTCTTCTTAACCTGGGAACATTAGTATGTACAAGGTTTACGTAGGTTTTACGTAAGTGCCCTTCTTTACCCGAGGACAGTGGTACGCGTGGGGTTTACGTAGGTTTTACGTAAGTGTCCTTCCTGACCCCGGAAGATAGTAGAATGTGTGAGTTTACGTAGGTTTTACGTAAGTGTCCCTCGAAACCTGAGGACAGTGGTAAGTACTTGTTTACGTAGGTTTTACGTAAGTGCCCTGCTTAACCCGAGGACGATGGTAAATAGTCTAGTAGCCGTGTAAGTACGAGTAATTGTTAAATCCCATCCTTCAACCCATTCCCAATCCCCGGGAATCCCATGCCTTGGTAAGAGTGTGAACTCACCTTAGTTTGCTCGGTATGCTAGACTATGTGCTCGCAAGTAATCAATCACGTCCTATAGTGTTCACGTATATTCAATCAGTACATGTTTGTAAGGTTTCGCATGCAATCAATATCACAGAGTATGTTTGACAGTTAACATCATGTATCACGCAACAATTAATCATGTTCAAACAATCCATGTTACACATATAGGTCTTTTGTAGTTTATTCTAATATGACTATCCAGTAATACTTAACAGAATTAGCATCCAACAGAACTAACAAACTGACTGGGTTTACAGAACTAACAGTGTTACACAGTTAGTAAGGGTTACACTCTTAACAGAGTTGCATATCGTAACTGAGTAAATAGAGTTAATAAAAATAATTGATTAACCAATTTAATCAACTTAACTTAACAGAGTAAATAACTAGTAATGTTATGGGCTTAATAAAATTAACAAAGTTAACAAGATAAATAACTTAACCAAGTTAATAACTAACTAAGCAAATAAATCAATAATGTTACTGAATAACATAACGAAATCACATGTGACAGCTATGGCTTTGGCGAAATCCCTTTTTGGGCCGAAATCACCTTTTGGGCCGAAAACACTTGGGCCAAAGATCCCCAAGGTATTTTCGTTGGGGTGGAGTGTTTTCGTCAGGCATCTTCATCATCAAATACATTCAACAGCAGTTACAAATCCCCAAATCCCTAAATAACTCTAACAGACACATCGGCTATAGCAATCATCGAGTTCCAGATTAACATTAATCGAGCAGTCATGGTATTAGAAATACACATGTTCAAGAGTTACCAACTTTGTCAGATCACATGACATTAAATGTATTGGACCCCCAACCTTAGTTACATGAATTATGTATTAAAATCACATGATTTCTGATTTGATCAGTTAATGCAGTCTGCACATGTTGACTTTCAAAAGCATTTAAACCACATTGACTATGTTATGAGTGCTATCCCTAAAGCCAGTTCATGATTCATCGGTCCTCAATAACAGCCATTAACTGTCAGCCATTATCACGCATATTCACCAATACAAACAACATCACATAGTAGTCGATCTGTACATGCGGATCACAATCAGTCTATGCACCTACAACCCTAGGTCATTTGCTAATCATCACATAGCGCATACTATTGTTAATCAAGTCCATGTATAACATAAACGAGCAAAACAAGAAACCATAAAATTTCAGATCCACTGACCGAGAGACTCGATCGATAGAGATGATGTTGCCTCTAGGGGGTTTGTCTCCACTGCCGTCGCATACAGGGGGGAAACTCTAGGGTTTGCCGATCGGAAAAACTCTCCGTAAAGGTTGTGATAAAAATATATATATATATAATTCACTACTGGCCCTAAAGCCCATTCTGATTTCGTTGGTCACAAGGTGGACGAAATCACACAAGGTGTTTTCGTGAGTAGGTGATTTCACAGGGGGGGGTGTTTTCATATGAGCAGGGGTGTTGGGCCAATGATCCATATTAAACTACACAACCCCAATTAACACAAATTACACTATTATCATACACTCAAATATAATGCACCCCAAATATAAAATATCAATCGCAATACGATTTAACGTTTTACAAATGTAAGTGTTGCGAAACAAACAAGTTGTGTAAACAAACAACATATCAATTAACGTGAGATTAAAGCGAAGATGGAATCTTGGAAACTCGAGTTGTCACAATATGTTAATAAGCTTAAGTTAGAGTTTCATGATTATGTTCTTTAATGTTCTTCATGATAAACAATGTTCATTATCTTTTAACCATCAAAATATGAAGTAAAAACAAGTTACAAGGAGCTTACTACTAGCACAAGGACAAGGGAAGAACACAAGATGATGGAGATGACAAATTTGTTGGATAAAAGCAAATGGGGGAGGTCCTTCAAGATCCAAGACCACCATGCTTCATTAGACACCTTCTAGCACCTTTGTGAGTATATGGTTTGTATGGAAGTGAGATGATGATGGTGGTGTGGTTGTTGCTTGTTCTCGGCCGAAAAGAGGAAGGGAGGAAGGAGATGGAGTGGTGTGAAGATGAATGAGCTCATGTTCTTAACTTATAACCATATTAAGCTTTTATCCAAAGGTTAATATGCTTCTTAAGTACACAACAAATCACTTCACAAACCTTGCAAGATCTTAACAAAATCAAAGGCGATTTAGTGTGATCAAGGGTGGGCCACCCTTGATGCCGTTAACATGAGGGGGGGTGGGTCTTGGTTGGGGTTTAATGGATAGTTAGAAGATCTAGTTAGGACTTAAGTGTATTGATTAGTGTTTATGTGTATTAGGTGTTATATAGTGTGTTAGGGTGTTCAGGGATTATAACTAGCTCAGAAACACTAAAACAATGTTTCTAGTACAATTTTGGTGTTTCGGGTAGTGTCCGGTTGTTCGATTAGGTACCAGTTCGTTAAAGTGTCAAACTATTCCCTTTAGTGATCTTTATGTACCCTTTTGTGACACTTTTAAAATTCCTGACACTTAGGAAAGCATTCGGGACCATTTAGTCATATTTTTGCATGTAACCAGCTTGTTAAAATGCTGAATTTTGCTGAAATATGCTGAATTCAGAACTTTATGTGGGTTTTAGGCACTTTCCGACACTTAAACTATCACTTAGGAATGCAGTTTTATGGTCCTTACTTCCCTACACATCATACTAGTGTAACACTTGGTCCTGGGGCTTATTTTGTGTCTCCACATCATGTCTGCCTAAGTACTGAACTCCCGTCAGTATTTCTAGTTTGTCTGATAGCTGTGCCAACTCTGTTTTTACGCATTAATAGAATTGTATTGTGTTGCACGTAGTAATGATAAAAGTCTTGCAACATGAAATGCCATTGTGTGTATATAACAGTAATCCGAATTTCATTCGTCTTGTAACCTATACCATGCCCAGTTCTTAAAACACCGATTACTGTTCAATTAGTGTACGGAATGTACGGAAAAGTGACAGTTATCACATTATCCCCCAGTTAAAAGAATTTCGTCCCGAAATTCAAGCGATGCCATCGGTCGCAGGGGAGTTGTGAATCAAATGTGGTCACTTAGGTTTAAATTGGTCTTCATGTACCCAAGTAAACTCTGGGCCATGATATGAATTCCCACGATCTCTAACAAATCAATTACGACTTCTCCGGGTGTCACGGCCCCCGACCCGGTTTGACCCGTTTCAGGAGCCGCGAGACAGAAATCCCGTGGTATTTAATTAATTGAGTTTGACAGCGGAAGTTTTCATCAGGATCTTTTAAAATGTAAATATTTCCCGATTATTTTATTTCACAACGCGGGATAAAACCCGGTAATTTACAATCTTGAGATTTCACGAAGAAATCCTTTATTTTACAAAACATGTTTCTTTATTTTATACTGAGCCACTTCTTTGAGCTTGTAGTGCTATATGGCACTTTTCCTGGATCATAATAGATTACCTGAAACATGTTTGAAAAAGGTTTTGTCAGCGGGAAATACTGAGTGAATCATTCTATTTTGCATAATGATGCATAGTTATCAATTACAGCATAAGAGCGATTACAATGGCTTCTATCTTATTTTTATCTGGCTTTCTGTCACAATGGTGACAAGTCACAATGGTGACGATGGTCATACCACTATTAGATCAATGAACCTAAATAGTGATGATTATCCCTGTAGGTCAATGAACCTAACAGTGATTATCCCGAGTAGGTCAATGAACCTAACTGGGAGAAATTAGTAATGTGCACAATACCCCATTAACCAGTAATTCAAGATATCCATGACTTAGTCCCTGTAATTATAACCTTGAAAATAATTTGAGGTATTGTAAAATAGTTGATAAAAAGAGAATGACTCACATTGCAAATTTATACGGGCAGAGTTTGGCCTACTGATTTAGCCTTTTATCCTAAATTTAATAACAGGCACACAATTCGGGGTTAGTAATCAATACAGCATTTACGATAACTCACGAGATCAAATTCTCACAACGAACGACAAAGTGCGATACTTAAACATCCATCGAATTAACGACGAACGACAAAGTACGATACTTAAACATCCATCGATTTAACGACGAACGACAAAGTATAACCCTAATATGGGCGGCACTTAAACATCCATTGGATATATTGATCGATCGGACAATGAATCGTAATAGCGATCGAGCTAATACCCTGATTGCGGCGTCGACTAGTGATCCGTGTGTGTTAATTGTGGTATTCTGACAATATCTCGGAGCATATTACGAATTGGTTCGTCGCTCAAATTCTAGAAATCAAGTCCCAATGTTCTGTATTTATACCCAAAAGTTAGCAAGCCTTGCGCACCGTAACACCATCTTTCTTACGGTGTGTAACCACCCTTGCGCACCGTAACACTCAATCCCTTGCGGTGCGCAAGGGACATGTTTTCATTATAGGCTGGCCACGTGTGGGACTAGCCTTGCTGACTTGACAGAATTCGAATTTCATATTTCGACAGCGTTTTATTTAGATAATCGTTAACTAGGAAACACCCCCCCTGAGTTTTAGGGGCCCTGATCCTGATTCTGATTGTTCTGAAAATTTTAGGGTTTGCGCAGAATCACTTGGGTGTCTCAATTAGGGTTTCCTATTGGTCAAATTAATTTAATAATTATGACTTTTGATGAGAGTCGTTACATTCTCTCCACCTTAATAAAAAATCTCGTCCTCGAGATTTACTGGAATAATTGAAGATACTTTCACTTTATCTCAGATTCCAGCTCCCAAGTATACTAGGGTCCTATCTTTGAATCCCACTTTACTTGAACTAACACTAATCGTTTATGTTTTGAGAATTTTGATCTTTCTATCTTCTATCTGAAGAGGTTTCTCTACAAATTTTAATTTTTCATTTACCTTTATATCTTGGAGAGGTACTACCAAAAATCCGTCTGATAGACATTTCTTGAGATTGGATACATGAAATACATCATGTACTCCGACTAATTCTCCTGGTAGTTGTAAATGATAAACAACTGTTCCTATACGTTGGATCACTGGAAATGGTCCTACGTACCTTGGACTTAACTTTCCTTTCTTACCGAATTTAACAACTCCTTTCCAAGGAGATACTTTCAATAGTATTTTGTCTCCAACTCGAACTCCAACGGCTTTCATCTATTTATCTGTATAACTCTTCTGCCGATCTTTAGCCATCTTCAGCCTTTCCTTCGTGATACTGAATATCACAGTCGTAGTTACTTGTGATTTTCATCCATCTCCTTTGCCTCATGTTTAATTCTTTTTGCCCAATTATATATCTTAAATTCTTATGATCCGTATAGACAGTAAACTTACTTCCATACAGATAATGTCTCCAAAATTTTAAGGGCAAAAATTATGGTTCCTAATTCTAAGTCATGAGTGGTATAGTTTTCTTCGTGCTTTTTCAATTGCCTTGATGCATACGCAATTACCTTTTTGAGTTGCATTAACACACATCCAAATCCTAGTTTTGAAGCATTATAATATACTTCAAAATCTTCAGTTCCTTCTGGTAAGGCTAGGATTTTGTTAATTTATGTTTTAATATCCTAAAGGCTTCTTCTTGTTTAGGTTCTCATTCAACTTAACTGTTTTACAGGTTAGCTTAGTTAATGGTACAGCTATTTTGGAAAAATCCTTAATAAACCGTCTATAGTAGCCAGCTAAACCTATAAAACTTCTAATTTCCATTGCAGTTTGTGGAACCTTCCAATTGGTAATTGCCTCTATCTTAGCAGGATCTACATGAGTACCTTCGTGATTCACCATGTGTCCTAAGAATTGTACTTCTTGTAACCAAAATTCACACTTTGAGAATTTGACGTACAACTTTTCTTTTCTTAACAAAGTTAAGAGTGCATGTAAGTGCTGACTATGTTTGTCCTGACTTTTTGAATAAATAAGTATATCATTTATAAAGACAATTACAAATTTATCCAAATACGGTTTACAGATTCTATTCATCACGTCCATGAATGCTGCAGGTGCATTCGTTAACCCGAAGGGCATGACTGTAAACTCGTAATGACCATACCTAGTTATGAAAGCAGTTTTAGGTATATCTTCCTCTTGTACTTTCAATTGATGATATCCGGAACGTAAGTTGATCTTAGAAAAATATCTATCTCCCTGGAATTGATCGAATAGATCATCAATTCTAGATAATGGGTATTGATTCTTAATTGTAACCTTTATTCAATTCCCTATAATCAATACACATTTTCATCGAATCATCCTTTTTAAATAACATTGTGTTAACCGATAAGGTGCCTTGGCTTATCGGTATAGTTCCTGGAATTAGATGAATCCTACATTCTATCTCCCTATCTGGTGGTAATCCAGGTAAATCTTCTGGGAATATATCTGGATATTCTGAAACTACAGAAATTTCCTTAAGTTCTTTATCTTTAGTATTGATGATTACTAAAATCATGTATACTATTCCTTGCTTTCGTTCATAATTAGCAACTTTCATTACTGATATGAACTTTATGACTTATCTCCTGTAATCATTATTACTTCTGCAGTGGTTGCACCAATTTCTAGGGAATTCTTATCACAGATAATTTTGAGCATGGTTGTTTACTAACCAATCCATTCCTAACACAACATTGAATTTAACTAATTTCATAGATAATATGGTTGCAGAAAATTTATGACTTAAAAGTTCTATTTCTACGTTTTGCAGAACCTTATTTATTTTAACTGAATTCCCATCTGCCGTTTCTACTGTAAAAATTTGCCTAATGCTGATTAAAAGTAAGTTAAGAGTTTGGCAGAATGAAGTATTTATAAAACTTTGGTTTACACTAGAGTCAAATAATACTTTTGTGTAAACGTTGTAAACTAAGGACGTACCGGCTATCACATCTGGAATCATCTCGGCTTCTTGAGTAGTCAGCTGGAAGGCTCTTACATTCCTTTTTGCTCCTTCTGTAGGTTTGGCTTTATTGTCAGATGGTTTGTTCAGTTTTGGACAATCTGGCCTAAGATGTCCAGCTTCTCCACAGTTGTAGCAAACTGAAAATTTCTTCCTTCTGCAGTCTTCTTCTTGATGCCCTGGAATTTTGCAAAAATTGCAATATCCTTTGCATCTTCCAAAATGCTTCCTTTTGCAAAAATTGCAAAATGGGTTAGTAGAAGATTGCCCATTCCCTCCTTTCTTGAAATTGTTATGGTTACCCGAACGGAATTCTTGGGTAATCTTTTGGGCTACTTCCTTCCTTCTATTTTCTTCTCTTGTTCGTACTAGTTCGTCAGTCAGAGTATTGGCTAATTCCACCGCATCATCAATCATGCGAGGTTTCGCAGCCTTGACGATATTACGGATTTCGGAAATCAATCCCCAAATATAACGAGAAATGAGTAGCGGCTCTGGCGAAGCCAGGGTTGGTACCACTCAAGCATACTCGAAGAATGTCGAGGTATACCCTCGACAATCTACATCCACCATCCGGTGGGTTAGAAACTTATTTGTCATTTGTTCCTTTTCATACTCGGGACAGAATTTTCTTTCTACAAGACTCTTAAATTCTTCCCATTTCATGGCATAAGCCCTATTTCTTCCTTTAGCCTGTAGCACCGTATTCCACCATTCTAGCGCCCCTTCTTTGAAAAGATTTGACGCGTACATGACCTGATCATCCTGAGCACATTTACTTATGGCAATTACTGCCTCGGTTTTCTCTAACCAACGCAGTGCCGCAGTTGCTCCTTCATTGCCTGCAAACTCAGTGGGTTTACAAGCAAGAAATTCTTTGTAAGTGCAACCAGGCGTTGCAGCTTTCATTTTCTTAGGGGGCGGAGCTTGCCGTGGTTCATTATCATGATTAACATGATCATTGCCTCCGTTTACGCTATTACTGAAATTATCTTTAGAAATACGTTTACTAGGAATAATTTGTTGCGATTCAATTGGATTTTTAACAGCAGCAACGATTGCTGGAATAGCGTTGGCTATCCCTTGAGCAACTATTTCTGGAATAGCGTTGGCTATCCCTTGAGCAACGATATTTTCTATATCCTGCCTAGTCATAAATTGATCCCCCGGTTGTTGCTCAGGTTGATTAACCTCATTAACTGGTTCATTATTAGCGTTTTCCATCTGATATCTAATTTATAGATAAATAATTAATATAAAAGAAATAATCCAATGTCACAATTAGTTGCACATAATCACGTAAACGAATATACAAACAAAATTGTAATTCTTCTAAAATTTTATTTGTTTTATAGATTATATCATGCTTCTATATACAACTGTTTTTATTCTTTATTTTACACATACTGATTTTACTATTACTATTACACAACCACAGTTCCATAAATTCCCTATCCTTTGTCAATTGCTTGTCTAGTAACGGTGTTCCCTCTCATCGTATTTCCAGGAGATCTGTCCCCCAATCTCTTGGATCCTATTCCCAGCACCCATTAGTTCTTGGTGGAGTTCAGCCATATTCTTGTTACTCATTGGTAGATTTGGTAAAGGTCCTGGATTGAACTGAGGAAAAAGCTTATAGGGATGGTTTTGTAACTGTATTTCATGAATTAACCATTCGTCTATTTGGGAGTGGATTGAAGGTTTTGGAATAGCTGGTTCTAAATACATTAGTAGTTGTGTTTCAAGAGAGTGAATAAAAAAATTTTCATTAACAGGCTCAATAGTATTATAGCTTGCTAATATAAAATCTAGCTCTTCCTGAGATGGTAACCCCTCAATTTGCCTAGAGCTTTCCCCAATTTCCATTTTCTTAGGCTTGGGTTTCTCGAGAGGTAAAGCGTTGAATTCTATAGGTTCTTCTATGTCTGGTATATACCTATTGAAATCTCTGGAAACCTCTATTCTTACTGGATAGAGATTTAAATTCTGAAGGGCGTCATACAAGTCACTCATGCTGTTTAGCAAAATACACATAATTAAAAATCATAACAGAATTTTATAGAAAAACTTTTAAATATTATTTCATACTGGGTAACTACCAAAACAACTGAAAATAAAAACATACTAGGTTTTATTGTAAATTTATTTATTTACTTGAAATAAGGTTTCTAGACTGTAGATAATAAAGGTGCTAAAACTTTGGGTCAAATTATTTAAAAATTTGTATTACTTGCTACATTAGTTAGCATATAAAGATCTGCCCATACTGTATATAGTTAACTAGATAATAAAACATATAATCATAAAATAGCAATTAATAAAAATTAAGTATTTTCTAAATACTTAATTGGCTTAAATCAGTGGCTCAATCAGTGGCTCTGATACCACCTTTTTCTGTCACGGCCCCCGACCCGGTTTGACCCGTTTCAGGAGCCGCGGGACAGAAATCCCGTGGTATTTAATTAATTGAGTTTGACAGCGGAAGTTTTCATCAGGATCTTTTAAAATGTAAATATTTCCCGATTATTTTATTTCACAACGCGGGATAAAACCCGGTAATTTACAATCTTGAGATTTCACGAAGAAATCCTTTATTTTACAAAACATGTTTCTTTATTTTATACTGAGCCAATTCTTTGAGCTTGTAGTGCTATATGGCACTTTTCCTGGATCATAATAGATTACCTGAAACATGTTTGAAAAAGGTTTTGTCAGCGGGAAATACTGAGTGAATCATTCTATTTTGCATAATGATGCATAGTTATCAATTACAGCATAAGAGCGATTACAATGGCTTCTATCTTATTTTTATCTGGCTTTCTGTCACAATGGTGACAAGTCACAATGGTGACGATGTTCATACCACTATTAGATCAATGAACCTAAATAGTGATGATTATCCCTGTAGGTCAATGAACCTAACAGTGATTATCCCGAGTAGGTCAATGAACCTAACTGGGAGAAATTAGTAATGTGCACAATACCCCATTAACCAGTAATTCAAGATATCCATGACTTAGTCCCTGTAATTATAACCTTGAAAATAATTTGAGGTATTGTAAAATAGTTGATAAAAAGAGAATGACTCACATTGCAAATTTATACGGGCAGAGTTTGGCCTACTGATTTAGCCTTTTATCCTAAATTTAATAACAGGCACACAATTCGGGGTTAGTAATCAATACAGCATTTACGATAACTCACGAGATCAAATTCTCACAACGAACGACAAAGTGCGATACTTAAACATCCATCGAATTAACGACGAACGACAAAGTACGATACTTAAACATCCATCGATTTAACGACGAACGACAAAGTATAACCCTAATGTGGGCGGCACTTAAACATCCATTGGATATATTGATCGATCGGACAATGAATCGTAATAGCGATCGAGCTAATACCCTGATTGCGGCGTCGATTAGTGATCCGTGTGTGTTAATTGTGGTATTCAGACAATATCTCGGAGCATATTACGAATTGGTTCGTCGCTCAAATTCCAGAAATCAAGTCCCAATGTTCTGTATTTATACCCAAAAGTTAGCAAGCCTTGCGCACCGTAACACCATCTTTCTTACGGTGCGTAACCACCCTTGCGCACCGTAACACTCAATCCCTTGCGGTGCGCAAGGGACACGTTTTCATTATAGGCTGGCCACGTGTGGGACTAGCCTTGCTGACTTGACAGAATTCGAATTTCATATTTCAACAGCGTTTTATTTAGATAATCGTTAACTAGGAAACACCCCCCTTGAGTTTTAGGGGCCCTGATCCTGATTCTGATTGTTCTGAAAATTTTAGGGTTTGCGCAGAATCACTTGGGTGTCTCAATTAGGGTTTCCTATTGGTCAAATTAATTTAATAATTATGACTTTTGATGAGAGTCTTTACACCGGGTCATGCAGACTCCCAGTCTGCAACCTTAACAGGTTCTTTAATATATTGGAGTTTGTCGTTAACGTGAATCCTGTCTCTCAGACTGAAACAGCCAGTCTCTCAGACTGAAACACCCAGTCTCTCAGACTGAAGCACCCAGTTTCTCAGACTAAAACACCCAGTCTCTCAGACTGACACACCCAGTCTCTCAGACTGAAACACCTAGTCTCTCAGACTCCTCTAAAAGCTAGACACGTGAAACGTGTCGTGACCACTGTTGAATTTCTTAGGTAATTTTAGCTTGTGAGCCATGCTCCCGATCCTTTCCAGGATCTCGAAAGGTCTAATATATCATGGGTCCAACCTCCCACGCTTTCCAAATCATACCACGCCTTCCCAAGGCGAGTCTCTCATTAAAATCATACCTCTAATCTCAAATTCCTACGATTTCCGCCACTCGCCGGTGCAATCTTTCTGTATTCCGCGGGCTGTCTTGATATGTTCACATATCTGAACGATCTTGCCTCTAATTTTTCCTGAACCAACTCGGGCCAGTAGATTGTTTATCTCCGATCTCAGTTCAACACAACAGGGATCGACTTATTATGTTCCACCTAAGCTTCACATGAAGCGGTTTAAACAGCAGTGTGATAAATACTGTTGTAGGAAAACTCCACTAGGGGCAAGTGAGTGTTCCAACTTTTCATCAAAGTTCATCACACAAGCACGTAACATGTCCGTACAGTCTGCATCGTTCAGTAGCTCAGTCCATCTCCGTTAATATTTAAGTTCTTATGATCAACGGTGTGCTGCAACCCTTGTGATCAGTAAAGGTCGTGCAGCGTTTTCTTACAGGTAATGACGTTAAATTTGCGGCGCGCAATTACTGTATCTAGATCAAGGTTTCTTCTCATGATCCTTTAATCAACGTGATACGCATGCAATGCCGTGGTCTTGTTGCATCAACGCGCAATCGAGACTTTGTCGAGAAGCGTCACATAATTGCAACTCTAACTCCTTAGCTCTTGATTGCAAGGTTGGCATGAATCTCATTCTTATCCACCATGTATCCTAAAGTTCTTACCTCGCGAATTTGAAATCCGCCCTTCGACATCCTAGCACATAACTGTTCTTTCTCTAAGAGTCGCAAGATAAATTGTAGATGTTGCTCATGACCTTCCTTGGTCGTTGAGCATGTAAGTACGTAATCAAATAATATAATCATGACTTTATCCAGGTATGGCTTACACACCTGATTCATGAGGTCCATGAATACCGTCGGTGCATGTGCTAAGCCAAACGGCACGACAAGGAACTCGTATTGCTCGAAGCGAGTCCTAAAGGTTGCTTTAGGGATATTTTCCTCTTGTATCGCAGTTGAGGACATCCTGACCTCAAGTCGATCGTCGAGTAGTAACTAGAACCTTACAATTGGTTCGTCATGTCATCAATCCTTGGCAAAGGATACCGATCCTTGATATCCGATTCTCTGAAGTTGATGTAAAGTGGAAACTGTCGACTTTCTTCTCATGTCCTTAACAGAGGACACCATGTCCTTAATTCCATCTTGGAGTAGTAGCTGGGACCTTGTTGCTGGTTGACAAGTCATCGGTTCTCAGTAAGGGGTACTGATTCTTGTTGGTTAGTTGTTTATCTCCCTGTAACCCGTGCGTAATGCTTTTCTCCCTCATTATTCCCTCTGACTTCCTCTTAGATTAGGCTACGTACACGTGTAAAAACTGGTGTCCTGTTTCCTAACGAATAACGCTGGGGCTTCACAGGGTGAGAAACTCGGCTTGGCAGATTTCCTCTGTCTAGCAGACCCTGCAGTTGCATCGGAGGCTCCTGTATCTCGGACGAAACTAGTCGGTAAGGCGTCATTCGGCACTGGTGCCGCTCCTAGCACTAGGTTCATCCTAAACTCCTCTTGTTGCTGGGGGGGTATTCCTGGCAAGTCTTCAGGAAGGGCTTCTGGAAATTCCTCCACCATGGGGTTTTCTTCTAGCTCCAGCTCCTAGGTCTCCTTATCGGCAACATGAGCTAGGAAGGCTATGCAGTCTAATCGGAGGTGCTTCTGTGTCTCTTCGACCAATGAGTGATGTCGCAGACCCACGGTCTTATGGGGCCTAGTACCCTTGCACCTATTGCAAGAAGGTTGTGTACTTTAAGTGTTTCATCATTCGCAAGAGGGATGCGACTGATTTTTCTTATAACGAACGACTTCAGCTCTATACTTGGATATCCAATCCATGTTGACTATCATATCATGACTTCCCAACTCAATGGTAATAGAAGGCTCCGGCCTTCTAAGTTCCCAAAATATAGTCCTTCTGTCACACCCCGACCACGTAAAACATCAAATCGTGGCGGAAACGTCGGGGAGTGTTGTAACAGAATTATTGTTCCACAACCATGGTAATTAAAAGTTATGTTTTATTCATCAAACAAAGAGTTACATTGTCTTAAAATAACTGAAACAAAGAGTTCATCACATTATTAGACTAGTTCCATCTTTATTTTAAGTCTCTAAGGCACAGGTCTGCCCTAGTGTCACGATCATCATCCTAAGCGACAGCTCCTGAAAACACATGTGAAAATAGGTACGTCAACATAAAAATGCCTGTGAGATACATAGGTTTTATGAAAATAGGATTCATGACTTGAGTTTAAAGAAATGTTTAATAATAATTCAGTCATGAACCTTGTAAATTGTTTTGCTTTATAAACCATTTGAAAAATGATAACAAAAATCAGATGATATGTATATATAAAAGAATAGTGTACGGTTAAAAGAATAACCAAGTAAAAAGAGTTTGAAGAAACCAAGTTATTTGTAAGACAATGTTTAAGTGAAAATGTGTTGTAAATGTAATATGTCTAAACTGAAGTGGTTTAAATGATGCTACGATATGTAATATCATACAAGCACTTATATATAGGAAGTACCAGCGGCGTACCCACCATGCTTTTATCATACCACATGTCGCCTCGTTATGTGAATCACTTACCCAAACAAACCACCAAAATGTAATGTCTAAACCAATTGTCAAATGTTTGTGAGTAACCCAAGTCTATTGTCAATATAAACCATGTAATGAATAAGCAAAAGTCATGTGTGGTAAGTAAAATGAGATTACTTAAACCACAAGCAAAAATGTACAAAACAAAGTATTTTAAATAAATTAAAAGTTATGTTATGTAAGATAAATACATGTTCCACTGATACAAACACTTATGTAGTAAGTTAACGCATACATTCAAGCCTTGAGACAGACGGATAACCCTAAGTCAAGGTTATCAAAAGAAATGTTATCGGATTCAGTCATTCCTTACACCCAAACAAACCTAAGATGTCAGGGACGGGATTTGTCAAGTCCTATGGTACTATTACTTACTACCGAGCGGCGTAGCTAATGTTAATGAATGTAGTTTAGTCCCGTTGTACAAACCAAATGTCATACCAAAAACAAACATGTAATGAAAGTAATGTACTAAGTATGCTAAGTTAACATACAAAGCAGAAAAAGTCATGTAAATCAATGTGCTATCATGTCAAGTAAACATACATAGCAAAAGAAGATGTAATGTAAATTAATATGCTAGCATGTTTAGTAAACATACATAGCAAGACAAAAATGAAATTTTGTACTAATAGTGTACTAATGAACATAGCATGTATATAATATGAAAACGGGGAAAAGCATGAAAGTAACAAGTAGGCACATGTGTTTCACCCCAAAATGTTTGGAAAACTGTAAAAGAGGGGTCTATGTACTCACCTTTGGGTGCGTTTTTATACGTTAACACAATCCCTCAAATTGTTTATTCGTTCTAAATTAGATAAGAATGATTTAATAATCAAAACTCACAAAAATACCGAAGTTTCTCCGATACTTAGAATTTTCACATAACTTTGAGATTTCTCGAAAAGTTATTATTTTTTATTATTTTGGTGTATTTGTATATATGTACTCGAGCGTAACACACATAATCTTGTCAACACTAACACATGATCATACACATATTGTAAAACACATAGCTCATTGTAACACATAAAATAACCCATGAACAACCCATTCTAGTGTATGTTGAAAAACACTTATTTTTGCGATTCTGTAACATTTTTGGGCGTCGAAAGTCACGTATGACTAACCTATCACCAAGTAAACTTAATATAAGTTAAAATACTTATTTTTATACCAAATATATCAGTTTGGTTACTGATTTAAAACAGTTTTGCAAAAATACTCCGAAAAGGCGATTTTCGACCGTTTTACCGCATAGTTTTGCATCAAACGTTACCCGAACCATCCCAAATCGAAACAACTTGAAATTTTGACATAACCCATGTTATTTACTGAATAAAATAATGGTTATACTCATGATAGTGCAGGTCTTAAATAAAGCACATAAATCATGCAAATTTCACATAATTTACCACTTTTTAAGCTATATGTACAACATGCATAGCTATCAAACCTATGCCAAAGTTTCATGCCATTATAATACATCAAATAATGTTATTTTTAGTGTTTGTAACCTGATCTAAAATAGTTTTGTCATATAGCCATTTTTCATCATCTCTTGAGCTTTAAATCAACATATTTTCATATGTACAAGTGCCTAAAGCATACTATCATAGTAACATCATTTTTTTATGAGTTTAAAAGCATCAAATATGAGATTTATTCAGGTATATTTGCTGATGTATTTGGTCCTTTAACATAGCATACATAAATCACCAAATACTTGCATTTTTACCACCATTCAAGAACATGTAACAACATAAACAAGTACTTAACAAGAACCAAACTCAAACTCAAAGAAAAACTCATATACACACATATTTATGTACGGTTATATACATATATATACACCACCATTTTTATTTGTTTCAAGACCCATTTCATTTTAGATTTCAAGTTTAGTGAAAATCCCAAGATTCAAGAGAAACCTCAAATCATCAAGAACAACCAAGAATCAAAAGTATGATTTAAAAATAAATGTTATACCTTCAAGATTCAAGTAGGTTGTGGGATGAGATTTTGATGATAGGAAGCTTGTAATCACTTGACAACACCTTGGAATCACATTTAGATCTTCATACTAACTTGAAGGTTGCTAGGAAAGGGACTTGAATGAGAAGAACAAGGTTGCAAGAAGATGAAGATGGAGAGAGAGAGATGGGGACGGTTGGGAGAGGAGAGAGGTGATGTTGAGTGAAGTGATCTATGGAAGATTTGAAGATATATGGAAAGATTTATAGAAGATATGTAAGTAAGCATGCAACTACACTTGGCATTACAAAGTTCAAAGGAAATATTTGCAAGATTCATCAAATATTTAGTGGGGCCATACAATAATGTAACCGAAAATTATATGGGGGAGGGGGTCCATGTGCAACTTTTATATAAATATGTCATATGTAGGCTAAAATGGGTGTTTAACTGGATACCGGGTATTTTATCTAGCGTTTAAGTCCCGGTTTATGGCGTTCTAAATTATTTTTATTATTCTATAAAAATAAACTTGCCAAAATATTATTGAAATAAATTTCAGTTGCCAAGACTGGCTGTGTTGTTCGTGTTTTGCAGTAGAAGCACTATGTCGCGCAGAAACACGCGGTACGCGCTTAAACTTGAAAAATAACGTTTTTAGGCGTTTTAAATTTATTTTTCATCACGAACCTGATTAAAATAAAATTTTAATCATAACAGAATATTTTTGGGATTTAAATATTATCCGGGCGGTCACCAACGTTAGTTTCGCAGTTTTGTCGTAAATAGTTCTTTAGTTCAAATAAACATGTTTTTGCCATACTGAATCCTTCGAAACTTATTTCTAAGTTATGTAAAGGATATTTAGGGTATGTTTGGCTTACGTCACAGTTTCGGAGTGTACGTCACGTTAAACTGATTGCGTTTATGCACCAGTTTGCGTATGACCTTCTAGAAAGTGATTTAAAGCTTAAAATCGAAATCGAATCAAATTGTAAAATCATCAAACATAAATACACACATAATAACACCAAAGCACATTGTTTTATTGATAATCCACATTGTTTTATATTATACGATGATTACAGAACACAGTTGTCACAGTCTCCCCTACTTTAGGAAATTTCATCCCGAAATTTTATTTAGAGGAAACTTGTGAAAACAAATGCGGATATTTTGCCTTCATCTGGTCCTTACGTTCCCAAGTAAACTCGGGGCCACGTTTGGATTCCCAGCGAACCTTGACCAAATGAATCCGTTTGTTCTTCAACTGTTTGAATGTACGGTCCACTATCTCCACAGGTTTCTCGATAAAGTGCAGTGTTTTATCAACACGAATTTTGTCAAGTGGTATGTGGAGGTTCTTGTCAGCTAAGCACTTTTTGAGATTGGATACATGGAAGGTTGGATGAACATTCCAAAGTTCAGGAGGTAACTCGAGTCTGTAGGCTACCTTACCGATTCTTTCGACGATCTTGAATGGTCCAACGTATCTAGGTGCAAGTTTTCCTTTCTTTCCAAATCTGATCACACCTTTCTAAGGTGAGACCTTAAGGAATACACAATCACCGACTTGAAGTTCCAAGGGCTTGCGTCGTTGGTCCGCGTAACTCTTTTGACGGCTTCGAGCTGTCTGAAGGTTATCACGAAACTTTCTTAACCTTATCAGTTGTCTCTAGAATGAGGTCAGGTCCAGTAAGTTGAGCCTCACCTATCTCATTCCAGTAGACTGGTGAATGACATTTTCGACCATAGAGAGCCTCGAAAGGAGCCATGTTGATGCTGGAGTGATAACTGTTGTTGTAGGAGAATTTAATCAATGGAAGATGTGAATCCCAACTACCACCAAAGTCGATCACACATGCTCTAAGCATATCCTCCAAAGTCTGGATTGTTCTTTTAGTTTGGCCATCTGTTTGTGGATGATAAGTTGTGCTCAGATTAAGTTGGGTCCCCATAGCAGATTGCATGGTTCTCCAAAAACGAGAAGAGAAGCGAGCATCTCTGTCAGAAATAATGTTCAAAGGAACACCATGTCGAGATACGATTTCATCCACATAGATTTTAGCCAGCCTTTCAGCAGAAAAATCCTCACGTATTGGCAAGAAATGTGCTGACTTAGTAAGACGATCAACAACTACCCAGATGGCATCATGACCTTTCTTATTGTGCGGAAATTTGATAATAAGATCCATAGTAATGTTTTCCCATTTCCAAACTGGAATCTCTGGTTGCTCCAAGAGACCAGAAGGATGTTGGTGTTCAGCCTTGACCTTAAGACAAGTAAGGCATTTTGAAACATACAAGGCAATGTCTTTCTTCATACCGGGCCACCAATACTGAGTACGAAGATCCTTATACATCTTATCTGAGCCAGGATGAATAGAATAACGAGACTTATGAGCTTCATCCATAAGCAAAGTGCGGAGTTCATCTAGGCTTGGGACCCACAAACGGTCCATGAAATAATACGATCCATCGTCCTTCAGTTCAAGATCAGGCTTAATGTGATAGGGTAATTCCTTACCCATCAAGTCTTGTGAAACACAAGCATGCTGAGCCTGAGAGATGCGGGCTTGAATATCAGATCGAGCTTGAATATCAGTTTGAACACAAACACAATGAAGCTTGACACGTTCTTTACGACTCAAAGCGTCAGCCACGACATTCGCCTTACCAGGATGGTAGCGAATTTCGCAGTCATAGTCGTTTAGAAGCTCAACCCAACGTCGTTGCCTCATGTTGAGTTCTTTCTGATTGAAGATATGCTGAAGACTTTTGTGGTCTGTGAAAACCACACACTTTGTACCATACAAATAGTGTCTCCAGATCTTAAGAGCGAACACAACTGCACCCAACTCAAGATCATGAGTGGTGTAGTTCTTCTCATGCACTTTCAATTGTCTTGATGCGTAGGCTATGACTTTGTTCCTTTGCATCAGAACACAGCCAAGACCCAATTTAGATGCATCGCAATAAACGACGAAATCATCATTGCCCTCAGGCAAAGTTAGAATAGGCGCGTCACAAAGCTTCTGCTTTAAGGTCTGAAACGCTTCCTCTTGCTTAAATCCCCATTCAAAGGATTTGTTCTTCTGAGTTAGAGCAGTTAAAGGAACTGCAATCTTTGAGAAATTCTCTATGAAGCGGCGGTAATAACCCGCGAGACCTAGAAAAGAACGAACCTCAGTAGGAGTAGTAGGCGTATCCCAATCCTTAATCGCACTGATCTTAGAGGGATCTACATGAATACCTTGTTCATTGACAATATGTCCTAAAAATTGAACTTCCTTAAGCGAAAATTCACACTTGGAAAATTTGGCGAAAAGTTACTCTTTCTTTAGGAGTTCCAGAGTAAGACGAAGATGTTGCTCATGATCAGCTTGCGTCTTAAAATATATCAAGATGTCATCAATAAAAACGATGATGAACTTATCTAGATAAGGCTTACAAACCCTATTCATCAAGTCCATGAAAATAGCAGGAGCATTAGTCAAACCAAACGGCATGACTGTGAACTCATAATGCCCATAACGAGTGCGGAAGGCAGTCTTGGGAATATCTTCTTCATGTACACGAAGTTGATGATACCCAGAACGAAGATCAATCTTCGAAAAATAAGAAGCGCCCTGTAACTGATCAAAGAGATCATCAATGCGAGGTAGGGGGTATCGATTTTTGATGGTAAGCTTGTTAAGCTCACGGTAATCGATGCACATCCTGAAAGATCCATCCTTCTTCTTGACAAAAAGAACGGGAGCACCCCAAGGTGAAAAACTAGGATGAATAAAACCTTTGTCAGATAGTTCCTGAAGCTGCTTAGACAACTCTTGCATTTCAGATGGTGCAAGACGATATGGAGCTCTGGCAATGGGATTTGCACCAGGTACGAGATCAATACAGAACTCGACTTGGCGTGCTGGGGGTAATCTGGGTAACTCCTCAGGAAATAGCTCCGGATAATCCCGAACAACTGGGATATCTTGAATAGACTTACCTTTGCCCTTATCTGTTGTAACATGTGCCAAGAAGGCCACATAGTTCTTTCGCAGATACTTCCAAGCTTGAAAACAATACATGAGCTTGAGGCTACTAACAGGTTTCTCACCACGAACCTGTAGGATCTCACCTGTCGAGAGCGGCACCCAAACAATCTTCTCAAAACAAACTACCTCCGCGTGATGCTTGGCTAACCAATCCATACCCACAATAATGTCAAAACTCCCAAGTTGCATTGGCATGAGGTCAATAGGAAAAATATGGTCGTTAAGGTTCGACTGGCAGTTGCGAAGAACAGAATCAAGAACAACGGGATCACCACTCGCAACTTCTACTGTTAAAGGCTTACCTAGTTTCGTTCTAGACACTCGAAGCAATGGCTCAAAAGATAACGACACAAAACTCTTATCGGCACCAGAATCAAAAAGGACAGATGCGGGTTGATTATTAACAAAGAACGTACCGTTAACCACTTCATTGTCTGCTTGCGCCTCTTGTGCATTCATGTTGAAGACTCGACCTCGAGCCTGAGCCTGAGCTGGATTCGCATTCACCAATCTTGGACACTGATTACGATAGTGGGTCAGATCCCTACAGTTATAACAAGAACCTGGTGGGTAGTGAGGTCGTGCAGCTTGACCTTGTTGTTGAGCAAGAGGCTGAGCAACTTGTTGAGCCGGGTTCTGAGCTGCCCGATTCTGATTAGCAGGAATGCGGCATGTAGCAGCAAGATGACCAGGTCTTCCACAGTTGGTACATTGACGACACTGGAGGTGTGGCTGATGATGACCATTACACCTGTTGCACAAAGGTGCATTGCCTAGATAAGGTTTCTTGGCAAGTGGTTGCACAGGCTGATTTGGTGCAGCTTGAGCCTGTGCAGTAACGGCGTAGTTTTGGGAAGCCTTTCGCTTCCTAGAACCCTTCGAGGAACCAGAATCCTTAACCTTCTTGTTTTTACCTTTCTTGCTATCCTCTTTGTCAAACGCCTGCTTCTTACCTTTCTCACCCTTTCTGTGCAACTTACACTTCCAAATCTGCGACTCAGTCAATGTCGCTGCTAACTCGATCGCCTGACGGACTGTAGTAGGGTTACTACCAGTAACGATGTCTTGCACTGAGTCAGGTAGACCATCGATGTACCTTTCGATAGCCTTATCGAGTGGGGTAACCATTGTTGGGCATAACAAGCTCAGCTCCTCATACCTATCAGTATACGCCCGGTGCTCGCCACTATCCTGTTTCAAGTCATCAAACTCCCTTTCCAAAGCTCGCAGTTCATGACGAGGGCAAAACTCCCTCATCATAAGAGTTCTAAGTTCAGCCCATGTTTGTGCTAAAGCAACCTCAGCACCACGGTCTCTCATAACCCCGTTCCACCATGTAAGCGCCCTCTTCTGAAACACGCTGGAAGCAAACTCAACTTTGCGATTATCAGGACACTGAACGTGACGGAAAGTATTCTCAATGCTCTCGAACCATTGAAGAAGCCCAGTTACTCCTTCAGAACCACTAAACTTGAGCGGTTTAGCCGAGTTAAAACTCTTGAAATTGCATGGAGCATTATTGTTGTTGTTGGCTTGGTTCCATT
Source organism: Helianthus tuberosus (assembly GCA_030545235.1). Lineage (NCBI taxonomy): Eukaryota > Viridiplantae > Streptophyta > Magnoliopsida > Asterales > Asteraceae > Helianthus > Helianthus tuberosus. The sequence goes on from CM060397.1 coordinate 100,264,671, forward strand.
GAGCAATAAGATTTGGGAACGCAGTAGCCATTTGCTGCGCGATGATTTCTGCCAGTTCGGCATTTGGTATCGGATTTTCGCGTCGAGGAGGCATTCTAAAAAAGAAAACATGAAAGGAACGAGTGAGATGATTAGATGAAAAGAATGGGATGAAATAAAAATCGACAAAAGCAAAGATGGTGGTCATTTGTCCGTTTCACAAAGCAAACAAATGACACAAATAGACTAATCAAAGTAAATGTGTCAAAAATAATGCTTCGCGAAGATATGCTCGCCTATAAGTGAACACTCACCCCAAGAGTTCCCAGGTAAGAGTGACTGGTCCGATTATGTGGATTTGTACGAACACTCTAGCCTTAGACAGAAAATCCAGGGTACAGGCATTCATTCTTCCAGTTTGCACGTGTTCACACTATTTAGAACCCAAAACTTTGACGAGATTTTGAAAACTTGGAAGGTTTAAGAGATTGATGATTCATTTTGGCTTTGTGCCTTCCACTATGTTTTGTTTTTGGTAATCACCCAAGGATAGGTGAAGTGCATGTTTTAAAATCTGAACACAAGACAACTTGTGTTGGGGTCCTAGAAAGGTTATAGTCTAGGTCAAAGTATTACTAATAACCTAATTCCCTATAAGCATTGGCTCTGATACCAACTCTTCTGTCACACCCCGACCACGTAAAACATCAAATCGTGGCGGAAACGTCGGGGAGTGTTGTAACAGTATTATTGTTCCACAACCATGGTAATTAAAAGTTATGTTTTATTCATCAAACAAAGAGTTACATTGTCTTAAAATAACTGAAACGAAGAGTTCATCACATAATTAAACTAGTTCCATCTTTATTTTAAGTCTCTAAGGCACAGGTCTGCCCTAGTGTCACGATCATCATCCTAACCGACAGCTCCTGAAAACACATGTGAAAATAGGTACGTCAGCATAAAAATGCCTGTGAGATACATAGGTTTTATGAAAATAGGATTCATGACTTGAGTTTAAAGAAATGTTTAATAACAATTCAGTCATGAACCTTGTAAATTGTTTTGCTTTATAAACCATTTGAAAAACGATAGCAAAAATCAGATGATATGTATATATAAAAGAATAGTGTATGGTTAAAAGAATAACCAAGTAAAAAGAGTTTGAATAAACCAAGTTATTTGTAAGACAATGTTTAAGTGAAAATGTGTTGTAAATGTAATATGTCTAAACTGAAGTGGTTTAAATGATGCTACGATATGTAATATCATACAAGCACTTATATATAGGAAGTACCAGCGGCGTATCCACCATGCTTTTATCATACTACATATCGCCTCGTTATGTAAATCACTTACCCAAACAAACCACCAAAATGTAATGTTTAAACCAATTGTCAAATGTTTATGAGTAACCCAAGTCTATTGTCAATATAAACCATGTAATGAATAAGCAAAAGTCATGTGTGGTAAGTAAAATGAGATTACTTAAACCACAAGCAAAAATGTACAAAACAAAGTATTTTAAATAAATTAAAAGTTATGTTTTGTAAGATAAATACATGTTCCACTGATACAAACACTTATGTAGTAAGTTAACGCATACATTCAAGCCTTGAGACAGACGGATAACCCTAAGTCAAGGTTATCAAAAGAAATGTTATCGAATTCAGTCATTCCTTACACCCAAACAAACCTAAGATGTCAGGGACGGGATTTGTCAAGTCCTATGGTACCATTACTTACTACCGAGCGGCGTAGCTAATGTTAATGAATGTAGTTTAGTCCCGTTGTACAAACCAAATGTCATACCAAAAACAAACATGTAATGAAAGTAATGTACTAAGTATGCTAAGTTAACATACAAAGCAGAAAAAGTCATGTAAATCAATGTGCTATCATCTCAAGTAAACATACATAGCAAAAGAAGATGTAATGTAAATTAATATGCTAGCATGTTTAGTAAACATACATAGCAAGACAAAATTGAAATTTTGTACTAATAGTGTACTAATGAACATAGCATGTATATAATATGAAAACGGGGAAAAGCATGAAAGTAACAAGTAGGCACATGTGTTTCACCCCAAAATGTTTGGAAAACAGTAAAAGAGGGGTCTATGTACTCACCTTTGGGTGCGTTTTTATACGTTAACACAATCCCTCAAATTGTTTATTCGTCCTAAATTAGATAAAAATAATTTAATAATCAAAACTCACAAAAATACCGAAGTTTCTCCGATACTTAGAATTTTCACATAACTTACAGATTTCTCGAAAAGTTATTATTTTTTATTATTTTGGTGTATTTGTATATATGTACTCGAGCGTAACACACATAATCTTGTCAACACTAACACATGATCATACACATATTGTAAAACACCTAGCTCATTGTAACACATAAAATAACCCATGAACAACCCATTCTAGTGTATGTTGAAAAACACTTATTTTTGCGATTCTGTAACATTTTTGGGCGTCGGAAGTCACGTATGACTAACCAATCACCAAGTAAACTTAATATAAGTTAAAATACTTATTTTTATACCAAATATATCAGTTTGGTTACTGATTTAAAACAGTTTTGCAAAAATACTCCGAAAAGGCGATTTTCGACCGTTTTACCGCATAGTTTTGCATCAAACGTTACCCGAACCATCCCAAATCGAAACGACTTGAAATTTTGACATAACCCATGTTATTTACTGAATAAAATAATGGTTATACTCATGATAGTGCAGGTCTTAAATAAAGCACATAAATCATGCAAATTTCACATAATTTACCACTTTTTAAGCTATATGTACAACATGCAAAGCTATCAAACCTATGTCAAAGTTTCATGCCATTATAATACATCAAATAATGTTATTTTTAGTGTTTGTAACCTGATCTAAAACAGTTTTGTCATATAGCCATTTTTCATCATCTCTTGAGCTTTAAATCAACATATTTTCATATGTACAAGTGCCTAAAGCATACTATCATAGTAACATCATTTTTTTATGAGTTTAAAAGCATCAAATATGAGATTTATTCAGGTCTATTTGTTGATGTATTTGGTCCTTTAACATAGCATACATAAATCACCAAATACTTGCATTCTTACCACCATTCAAGAACATGTAACAACATAAACAAGTACTTAACAAGAACCAAACTCAAACTCAAATAAAAACTCATATACACACATATATATGTACGGTTATATACATATATATACACCACCATTTTTATTTGTTTCAAGACCCATTTCATTTTATATTTCAAGTTTAGTGAAAATCCCAAGATTCAAGAGAAACCTTGTAGGATCGTGTATCGACCCGAACGAGTCGTTCAGAGGAGTTTAACTTCGTTTCAGAGGCGGAAACTAAGAAACAAAGGTAGAAACAGCTTTTTCTTCACCTTAAAACACTGATTGTATTGAATAAACGTTGTGTACAATCGATCTTCACACCGGCAGCACTTCGGTATGGAATACAAGAGACTCCCTACTGATTTCGCTCATGAGACACCTATATATACTAGTCTAATTCCGCCCGAAATGACACGGTTACAATAGGAGCGGAATCAACGTTTATGATTCCGGGCGGAATCACCTAAACTTGCAATTATGAGCGAAATCAACTAATTACAATTCTATTTTGACATGCACACTATTTTGTCTTTTAGCGGAAATCATGCAAACTGATTACAATTGTCACGTGAATATGTTGTTGCTGATGCAAGCATATAGGTTCTTGGATGATGTCATCATCAAGAATGATGACATCATTCTTGTTTCAAACCGCAACGAACCGAAAACTCGATGTAAGACGAAGACGACAGATGTGTGCACCAACAGACTCCCCCTCAGATGTTGACGAGTCTCACATGTCGAGTCTTTGCATCTTCAGTCTTGATCAGTCTTTGAGCTTCACTCTTTCACTCAGCATTAACAGACTCCCCCTAACAATGTGCTGGTATTCCGTTAGTTCTTCAGCATCATCTGCTTCAGGATCGTAATCTGGCTAGTTCTTTCTGAGATTGTTCCAAGATCGTAATCTGGCTCTCATCCAGCTCAGGATCATCTATCCAGCTCATTCTTAAACCTGCACAAACTCACTCTACCTAAAAGTAAATTTCACACATTTAACAATTCAATGTATGCACTAACACTAACTCTCTTTCATAAACATGAGCACCAACAATGACTCTCCCTCTAACTACTATCTCTATGATGAACCATTTGTTGATTTAAAAACACATTTGATGTTCAAAATATGCTCCCCCTCACAACAATGTCATCATGTTTAGCACTCGGAATTTTGACAATCAGCTCTCCAACATCAATTGTCGAAAATCTTTTTGAGTTTTTAAAAAATTTATGCTAAAACACACTGAAAATCTTTTTAAATTTTTGAATGTAAAGAAATGCAGTAAAGAAATATTTACAAACAATATTTTTGTGAGTTTTGTGTAAGAGGATCATATTAGATTTTGACAAGTCACAAGTACCGTTGAGCTTAGTTACACATTAAGAATTAAACAATTCACTTAGATTGCCAATATACTGATCCACTTAAATTTTCACACAAATTTCAACTGATTCAGGATATGAGTTAGGTGTATTAAGAACTTAAACTCATTTATGTGTCCCACCTCTTGAATATACTCCCGTATCCAGATCCCAATATTCAGTCTTACAGGTGAGTATACCACAGATGATATCTGTAAGGGGTTAAATTGCGAGGGCCGTGAGAGCTCAGGTCGATCTTTCGATACGCAGAGAGATGACGGCTTCGACTTTTGGTGGGTCCCCTTTAGAGGATCTTTTGATTACAACAGCAGCGACTATCAATTTTATTGTTTCATCAGCTTGCTGAGGGCTGTGCTATATTTCAAGCATTTGCAGAAAGCATTATCCGGGGACTAGGTCAGAACTTCCATTCAGCAGAAGTCCCGGGATAATACCCAAGATATCACTGAGTATAAAGACCTAGTATCTCAGAAAGAGGGACCTTTCAAACGAGATTTCAGGGGTTACCTATATATCTAAGTAGTGTTCCCCACGAAATAAGCAAGCTTGAAATTTAGTTTATATCCCGAAAAAGCTTACTAAATGTGTAAAAAACCTATCGGCATATCATCAGTGAGACTGTTTAACGCTATTTAAACAATACATTTCTTTAGCATACTGTGACTGTCTACTGATGTACTATCATTTCCTCTTCTTTGACACAAAAACTCATTTTTCATTTTATCATGTTTTTGTCTTTTTCAAATTTTTCAAATGTTTTTGGATTTTCTGAAATTTTCTACTCCCCCTAAAATGCAAACACATTAAAGGAAATTTAAAAAATAAACTGTACAACAAACTTGACAACCAATATCGAATCACTTCAAATCGCCATCCACTTGGCATAAACAATCAGAACTCCCCCTTTCACAAAACTATTTTCTCATAATGATTTCAAAACACTTAAGTTTGTTTTAACCAAAATGATTTTTCTGGAAAATAAGTTTTTTTGATTTAACCACTTGTAGGTTCGGGGTATGGTTCATCACATTGTATTCAACCACTTGTATGAGGATTACATCAAGTTCAAACTAATGACCTTGAGTAATCACTTTGACAGAATCAACCTCTCACCACTTGTAAGAATATCCAAAAACATATAACCACATGTAGGAATAAAACATCTACACAAACCATTTTACCAATCAAAATGCCGATTCCTGCTTCACACTTACCAACCTGGAAGCTCCGGCATAGTCCTTCAACCTGTACAATTCAAACATTTTTAAAATTCAATCACAAAAACAATTATCAAGAAAGATGCCGATTCCTGATCCACGATTACAAACTTGGGATCTCCGGCATAGTCCTAAGACTTCAAGGAAAACAGGCTTCCATCCAAGTCTTCTCAGACTTGATGGCTTTCAGTTCTTGCGCAGTAGGGTTGTAAGTTGCCTTTTTAGTGGCATAAAAATCTTTAACCCCCTAAGCTTTCCCATTCAACATTTTCCCAAAAATTTTCTTAACACTTCCATTGAATGTTTTCTCGACATCAAACTTAGTATTCTCTGTGTAAAACTGATTCGAGATATCAACCTTACCAACTTTCTGTTTAACTTCTTCAAATTTCAGTGATGGAAACTCATCATCATTCACTGAAATTTTCACCTCAACCTGTGACTCTTCTGGCTTTGTGGAACCAGATTCATCGCCGACATTCACATCAACTTTCTTAACAACCCACACTTGGTTGTCATTCTCTTTCTTTTTATAAAAATTATTTTTAGAACACTCACCAACCTCATAAGTTGAATTTTCAAAAAATTTTAAGTCTGTCGGTTGGTGGTTCAACATCAACAACCTTTTCTTTCAATTTCTGAGAAACTCCCTGTTTTGTTTTGACAATTTTCTGACAGTTCCATGCAATGTGACCAGTTTCATTGCACTTGTAACAGGTACGAGTCTCTCTTTGATAAAACACTTCAGTTCCATTCTTCTTCTTTTCAGCAAGAAATTCTTGATTTGACTGTCTCCAGAATGGTTTCTTATGTTCCTCTTCTGCACTTCCACCTGACACAAATTCTGTTTTTGTTTTAGAATTTTTCAAATTTTTATAATTTTCTGGCGGAATAAATCCAAGACCTTTCTTTTTGTAGCTACGATTTTGGTTTGATTTCTTTTGAAAACCAGAACCAGAATTGTAACCCTTTTTCTTGTTTAACCGTTGTTGAACTCTTGAAGTGTACTTTTTAGGTTTTTCAGTAAGATTTAAATCTTTTATTTCAGAAATATTAATTTCTGTCATTTTGAAAACCTTTTTGATCTTGTCAAAACGAACACTTCTTATTGGAAACTCTTTGTCAGAGTATAATTTGTCCGAATCATTTAAAGTGTATGCGACTTCAAATGTTTCATCATCCAAATTTGCTTTCGATAACAAAAATTCTTTACTATAAGACCGTTTAACCGATGACTTTGGACTGTTGACTGACGAATTTGACCCTCCAGACTCAGACTTTGACTCGAATTCCTCCTCTGTATCCAACACCTGATCGACCACCTTTTTGATTAACTCAGACTCATGATCAGTATCCAACGAGGTAAACGTGACATCAATGTTATCTGGTAAAACGTCAGTTGTGTCGGTTTTTAGCTTTATATTGACTGCTTTTTCAAGTTGCTCCTCGTTTGGTTTTCTAGGAGAATACCCTTCCCAAATTGGAGGTGGACACTTGTTATAGCTAACAGTCGGTTTCTTACCACTATCTTTCTTTTTCTTCGGATTCTCGTCTTGAAAAGCTTCCATACCTGTAACAGTTGGGTAAATACGATCAATGAGATAATCAGAACTAGAATAACTTTGCAACAAACGTCTAATTCTCTCATTCTCAATCTTTTCTGTCTCCAACTCTTGCTTCCATTTAGCACTCTCTTCAATGTAAAAGTTGATGGCTTTTTGCTTTATCATCAAAACAGCATTCATCATCGTCAGTGCTTGTTCTCTTTCTGAATTTGTCTTTTGAAGACCAGTTACTGTTTTGTTCAAGACATCATAAGATTCTTTCACATAATTGAGGTTGAACAGTAACTGCTCTTTCTTCTTCTCATATTCAGCAATGATGTCGTCTTTTTCAGCACATTCCTTGCAAGCTTCCAAACACTTCTCGCAAGGCTTGACAACTTCAACAATCTTCTCAATCTCGATTGTCTTTATCACTTCAAGCACTTTTTCTTCTTCAATAACCTTCTCATCTATCTTCACTTGCTCAGTTTCAACCATCTCCTCAGCAACACCTTCAACATTCTCTTTCTGAACAACATCTTTAGATTTCTTTAGTTGTTGTTCTTTAGCAGCTCGTTTCTCCTTTAGTTTCTCCATGCGATCTGCAAAATAGAAATGAAAACTTTCAGGGGAAAGATGAGTTTTAGCAACATTAATATGTTTCTCTTCCTCATCATCACTGCTACTATCAACTGGTGTTTGATCAAACTCTACAGATTTTTCAAAATCAGCATCTGATACACCAGAATCAGACAGTGTTTGATCAAATACAACTTCTTTTTCTAAAGTAACAACATTTTGAACACTCTCATCTGAACTTAGTGAATCTTCATCAGCACTTTCTGAGCTTTCTTCAGATGTAACAGACTGTTCCTTCACACTTTTCACTGTCTCACCAATAGATTTCATCCACGTGGCAAACATGTCTGGTTCTCTGACAATCTTAGCGATGAAAGCTTTGAAATCACCCTTTTCATCAACAAACATATTCCAGCTGAAACCTTCAGGTAGTTGTTCATCATCTTGATCAACTAAACATGCTTTGCTATTGGGAGATATGTAGTTGCTCCAGTTGAAATCTACCAAACATCCTCTCTTGGAATCCTCAATCTTTCTACCATGAGCCGTCTGTGAGTCTTGTGATTGACCAACTTGCTGATAAATGGCTTTCTGGTAGTAATCATCTTTTCCAAACGGATTCTGAGTGCCACTAGCTTCTCTGTTCTTGCACTCCCGCTTGAAATGACATTTCTCCCTGCAACGAAAACAAGTAACTTTAGATTTATCAAAACCTAAAGTAGATACATGAGCATCAAGAAAGTCATTTCTCCCGGTAATCGTTTTGAATTTTTCAGCACGTCCAAGAACACTCGCAAGACACCATTTGATATCCATCAGTTCCATCTCTTCTGCGTCTATTTGATCGTAATCCTCTTTGGTGAGCATGGGATTTCCGATCCGACCAGCCACTAGACCCTCATAAGATAACAATACGGAACCAAGTAGAGCCATGTGGTCTTTAGCAGTGTCTTCTGAAAAACTTTGACCTTCTGGAAGATTTAGAGCTATATTACACTGAATCACATATCCATTTCCTGTTTTTGTGCTCTGAGACTGAAAGCTTTCTGATGAACTCTTTGGATTGACACTCGGATATAATGAGAAACCACTACTGCTTTTCTTTGAACTTTGATCAATCTTTTCTGTAGAATCCCCAGCACTAAAAGCAGTCTGGATTTTCGGACTTCTCTCAGCTTCTGGAACCGGAATACTACCTTTGTAATACATCTTCACGTCCTGTTGACCACTCAGACTATTCATCCTTGCGATCTTCTGCTGTTCCAAATCTTGACCCTCAATCTTTTCGATAAACTCACCAATTGATAACCCATCATAAACCCCTGTGTTTTTCAGGATCATCAAATAAGTTCCCCACTCTTTTTGCGGTAACGCATCAGCTAATTTGTCTACCCACTCTTCAGAATCCTTTTTTATACTAAGCATTGACATAGATCGCACCAAGTGACAGTATCTTTCAATCAGCTTCTTCGTGTCTTCACCCGGTAGACTGCTGAACAGATCAAACTCTTTCTTTAACAGTGCCTTCTTGCTTTTAATCATTTTTTCGCTACCCTCAAATTTGACTTTAAGTGCATCCCAGATTGACTTTGCAGTTTTGTCATGCTGTAGCAGAATGAAAATATCTTCTTTGATAGCTTGTTGAAGCAGACTGATCATCATCTTTTCAGATCTATACATATCCCCTTCTTCATTAGTAAATTCAGATATTTTTTTATCAACTTTCATATCAGTCTGTGGCAAAACATATTTCTTCAAAATACATTCCCATGACCTAAGATGGTTAGCCTGAACCCAGTTCTCGAATCTATCTTTCCACCCGTAGTATTCTTCAATACTCATCAATTTCGGGGGCTTTTGGGTGGTTCCCGTCTCGTTTTCCAAATTCATGTTCTGAGCAATAGTAGATGGACCAGACGGTGTTGCAAATGCGTTGTAGAACTCGGTATCCATGACTCGGAATCGAAGAATTTCTCAAACAGGCTTTCAAACAAACTGGTTCTCCTCGTAACACACCTTAATCACCTTAAAAACAAACAAACAACCACTTATCAGTTTAAACACTTTTAAACAACTAAAACAAACTGATACTCGGACTGGTGAATATTTTGTGCGGACTGTATTTGTGTGAACTGAGTTTGAAGTCAAACCGTGCGAACTGTTATGACCCGAATCAACAACAACTGATCTGACTCACTATGTGTGAACTGATAGACTTTCAAATAATGTGATAATCCTTTGAAAACTTTGAACTCCAAAATAGAACCGGAACTAACTTTCAATGTATTATCAGGTTGGACTGAACTCTTAATCTGATTGGGCTGAACACATATGTATACACATGGGCTTATGACACAATGTAGATTACATGTACTTGTCTGATGAATATAACAAGCCGAAAAAAATCAAAAATCACATGGGTCGATGACAACTTTGACTGACAACAATGATTCTAAACAATTCTCATTGGGCCTTCAATCTACTTAGCCAACAACAAATTTGACCAAATTGTTTGTATCTTGGAATGAAAAATCCATTAAATCGACAACATAGTTTGATTGGACCTCAAAATATAGTGGATGAACTTGGGCCGTTCATTGGACCGTTCGACTTTAATATATAGTAATCCTTTAGCTGACACAAATCCACTTAGTCGACAAACTCTAAAAACACAATATTCAATTCTTTATATTCAGTTTATGCATATGAACCCTTTTCGTCTGACACATACATGTGATTTCTTTTCCCAACCACTGATAACCTCAAATTCAATGTACATTCACATGATCTTGTATTCCCGATGTACTGACACCTAGTCGTGTTTCAGATCAATAATGAGCGGAATCAGATATGACTTATTATGAGCGGAATCAAACCGTTGTAACAATGAGCGGAATCAAAATGTTCACAGGAGCGGAATCAAACTTATTCACAAGAGCGGAATCAAGTGTGTACTAAGAGCGAAATCACCAAGTTATCAGGAGCGGAATCAAAAAATTTGTATCCCAAGAGCGAAATCAGAAATATCCATTACGAGCGGAATCAACTCGGACATCATTTTTACCCATTTTTAAGTCGATTTTAGCAATGAAACTATCAAGGATTTGTTAATAGTCACTTTTATACAATTTGTGAAAATTTGAACCGATTTTAACCGTTAAAAATTTCTGAAATGAAGATAGAATGGTGTGGACGATAGAAATATCAAAGAAATCCAGCTAATTTCTGCAGAACTCCTCCTCCTAAGCTCTAATACCACTTGTAGGATCGTGTATCGACCCGAACGAGTCGCTCAGAGGAGTTTAACTTCGTTTCAGAGGCGGAAACTAAGAAACAAAGGTAGAAACAGCTTTATCTTCACCTTAAAACACTGATTGTATTAAATAAACGTTGTGTACAATCGATCTTCACACCAGCAGCACTTCGGTATGGAATACAAGAGACTCCCTACTGATTTCGCTCATGAGACACCTATATATACTAGTCTAATTCCGCCCGAAATGACACGGTTACAATAGGAGCGGAATCAACGTTTATGATTCCGGGCGGAATCACCTAAACTTGCAATTATGAGCGAAATCAACTAATTACAATTCTATTTTGACATGCACACTATATTGTCTTTTAGCGGAAATCATGCAAACTGATTACAATTGTCACGTGAATATGTTGTTGATGATGCAAGCATATAGTCACTTGGATGATGTCATCATCAAGAATGATTACATCATTCTTGTTTCAAACCACAACGAACCGAAAACTCGATGTAAGACGAAGACGACAGATGTGTGCACCAACAAACCTCAAATCATCAAGAACAACCAAGAATCAAAAGTATGATTTAAAAATAAATGTTATACCTTCAAGATTCAAGTAGGTTGTGGGATGAGATTTTGATGATAGGAAGCTTGTAATCACTTGACAACACCTTGGAATCACCTTTAGATCTTCATACTAACTTGAAGGTTGCTAGGAAAGGGACTTGAATGAGAAGAACAAGGTTGCAAGAAGATGAAGATGGAGAGAGAGAGATGGGGACGGTTGGGAGAGGAGAGAGAGACGTGATGTTGAGTGAAGTGATCTATGGAAGATTTGAAGATATATGGAATGATTTATAGAAGATATGTAAGTAAGCATGCAACTACACTTGGCATTACAAAGTTCAAAGGAAATATTTGCAAGATTCATCAAATATTTGGTGGGGCCATACAATAATGTAACCGAAAATTAGATGGGGGAGGGGGTCCATGTGCAACTTTTATATAAATATGTCATATGTAGGCTAAAACGGGTGTTTAACTGGATACCGGGTATTTTATCTAGCGTTTAAGTCCTGGTTTATGGCGTTCTAAATTATTTTTATTATTCTATAAAAATAAACTTGACAAAATATTACTGAAATAAATTTCAGTTGCCAAGACTGGCTGTGTTGTCCGTGTTTTGCAGTAGAAGCACTGTGTCGCGCGGAAACACGCGGTACGCGCTTAAACTTGAAAAATAACGTTTTTAGGCGTTTTAAATTTATTTTTCATCACGAACCTGATTAAAATAAAATTTTAATCATAACAGAATATTTTTGGGATTTAAATATTATCCGAGCGGTCACCAACGTTAGTTTCGCAGTTTTGTCGTAAATAGTTCTTTAGTTCAAATAAACATGTTTTTGCCATACCGAATCCTTCGAAACTTATTTCTAAGTTATGTAAAGGATATTTAGGGTATGTTTGGCTTACGTCACAGTTCCGGAGTGTACGTCACGTTAAACTGATTGCGTTTATGCACCAGTTTGCGTATGACCTTCTTGAAAGTGATTTAAAGCTTAAAATCAGAATCGAATCAAATTGTAAAATCATCAAACATAAATACACACATAATAACACCAAAGCACACTGTTTTATTGATAATCCACATTGTTTTATATTATACGATGATTACAGAACACAGTTGTCACACCTTAATCATCTCTTTCGCTTAACTAACCTTCAGTTCGCCAATTCTAAAGAATATGGGACGTCTATTCTACTCAAAACTAAGCCAAGTAGTTCTTAAGTTCTAAGGATACGAGATTAAAGTTGATGCCAGTGTTAATCAGAAATGGATGCATAGAATTTGGTTAATAGGGAACGTACCCGTAACCGCATCTGGATCCTGGCGTGCTTCACGAGCGTCCATCGTGAAGACTCTTCCTTGCTTGGTTCTTCCTAGGGCAATATTTCCTAAAGTGCCCTACTTCACCACATCTGTAGCAACCTGGTACTTTACCATTATCTCTTCCGTCTGGATCCTTCGCCCAACAGGCATCCTTGCGGTGCCCTTCCTTTCCACACTTTCCACACATAGGCCTCAGACATTGACCTTCATGGTAAAAATTGCATTCCTCACATCTCGGCTTATTTCCCAAATAAACCTTACCACCGGCCCTTCTAGTGGCTCCATAAGCCTTTCTGCCACAGGGTGGGTTCACTTCCTTTCTTTTGTTTGCTTTAGAGCTTCCGTAGCTGACTTGGGTGCCTAGCTTTAGGTTCGAAGACTTCCTTTTCTTATTGCCCGAAGACTCCACATGAGTCTCTTTCTTGTTTGTCTCAGATTCTGAAAATTTTCCCGTACGTAGAGCTTCTTCAGTAAGTGTGACACTTAAATCGATAGCCTCTGCGATGGTTGGAGGCTTTGAGGTAGTAACCAAGCTCCTAATTTGAGGTGCAAGTCCCCAAATGAATCGCTCAATCCTCTTGAATTCTGGCTTGACTAACTAGGGAACGACCCTAGACAAGTCGTGAAATCTTTGGACGTACTCAGAAATCTTCGGCCCGTCCATTTTCAAATTCCAGAACTCCACCTCAAGCTTCTGGATTTTAGCCCTAGAACAATATTTCTTCTCCATCATTTCCTTGAGCTCGTCCCAGCTCAGTGCATAAGCAGCATCTTCACCAAGGGTCTGAACCTGAAGGTTCCACCAAGAGAGTGCGCCATCCAAAAACAACCCTGAGATATAGGTAACACTCCGCTGGGGCGAACAGTTACTCATTCTTAGAACGGAGTCAGTCTTTTCTGCCCAATGAACAAATGCAACGGCACCTCCTGTGCCATCAAAATTCAATGGCTTGCAGTCCAGGAACTGTTTATAGGTGCAGCCAGTTTGAGGGTTATTTCCGGAAGTGCCACCGCTGTGTTCAGAGCGGAGGGCTTCATGTCGTGCAATTTCCTATGAGATGCGTTCTTGAAGCTCGGCTTCTGTCCTTGGTAACGTACTGGTGTCTGTGTCACATCTGGGCGGCATTCTCTTCTGTCAAAAGGTATGGGGTAGGTTAGACAACATTCCATAATTGTCTATGAGGTACATAGTACCATAAGCAAACAGGTGATCACCCAATATCACATGCATATATAATCAACAATGTATGAGTGAGGAGATAATTACTGAGCTTTCATATAAGCTTGGCAACTTGACTTATTGCTTGTAACAAAATGAACTCGAGGTTACATCACCTTGGTCACACAAGTTTCATAATATGAAAGTAGCAGTTATTTTCCTGCTACATTGGTTTTCTTAGGTCTTTAGCTTCACTGATGGGTATACTTTCCCAGATATGGGGGTTGTTCATGAAAGGGTGATAGAGAGTGTAACGTCAGTGAATCTTTCCCGCGTGTTAGCCATTTCCACTAGCTTAGATATCGGTTCCCAAACGCCTCGTATACGGGTAGAAGTGTCAGACACGAAGTAGGCAAAGACAGGTTTCCTACTTTGTAAAGTGCTAAAGCAATGGCCTAGGTGTTGTTCTACCAGATGAAGGTGCGAACACCTATAGATTATTTTTGGAGGGATGGTGATTGTCACACCCCCAAAAATCCACACGCGGAGTATCACCGCTTGGAGGCGTGACTGACCAGGATCAAGCCACCAATCATATTAAACAAGCATATAAGTAAACATAATTCAACCAACAATATGAAAGGTGTCCAAAAACCAAAGCATAGTTAAGTGATTAGCGGAAGCATAATTTTAAAACCCATAGCAAGTATTAAGCATGAAATAAAGTAATGTTTAAAGCATGGCACACATCGCCATGTCCCACAACGACCGTTCCTCCCTGTGCAAGTTCCATGGGTACCTAATGACCTGCAAGGCATGTAGCAACGAATCAACAACAAAGTTGAGCGAGTTCACAGTTGGTTGTTTAGTTATAGTATTCATTTCATAAATCGTATGTTCGTTTTGTAAACCATGTATCATATTAATCCTCATCGCGGCCAATCCAGGCATCTGTGCGATTATTAGTGGGGGCTTCCCATGTGTAGACTAGTCGTATTTGTACGTGCCCTTCTTGATCCAAGGACCGTAGCGAGTGTGAGTGTACGTAGGTTTTACGTACGTTAAAGTTGTTGTCCTACCCAAGGAGGACGAACGTATGTTAAGGTTGTTGTCCTACCCAAGGAGGACGAACGTATGTATTCTACCCAAGGAGAATACGCAGGATTAATATTGGCATCCTACCTATGGAGGATGGCGGTACATATCCTACCTAAGGAGGACGAATGTACGTATTCTACCCAAGGAGAATACGCAGGATTAATATTGGCATCCTACCTATGGAGGATGGCGGTACATATCCTACCCAAGGAGAATATGTAGGTTCCATTTTAGTTTCTTAACCCATTCCCAAACCACCGGGAATCCCATGCCTTAGAAAGAGTGTGAACTCACCTTGGTTTGCTCGGTATGCTAAACTATGTGCTCACAAGAAATCAGTCAAGTCCTATAGTGCACGTATACTCAATCAGTTCACGTTCGTAATGTTTCACATGTAACTAGCATCACAGTAATATCACAGAGTGTGTTTGACAGTTAATATTGTGCATTGCATAAACAATTAATCATTCCATACGAGGTTTCAAGTCACATGCAAGTCCCTTACTAAGTTGTCATACTTAACAGAGTTAATCCACTTAACAGGATTGACTAGTTTATTAAGGTTAGCATATCTAACCAAGTTAATAACTAAACAGCCTTAACATACATAACCTGGTTAATATGACATACTTAACAGTATCAATAGATTAAATAGAATTTACAACTAACAGAGTTACTCAAACAAATAAAGTTAACAACTTACAACTTAACAGAGGTTTACATATTTAACAGAGTTAAATAAAGTAACTGAGTTAATCAAGTGATTAACTTAATTGAATCACATATTTAATGACGTTAATAGTTAACAGTATACATATTGCCGAAATCACCTAAGTGCCGAAATCACATATATGCCGAAAACCCTTTATGTTCGAAATCCACAGGAGCCGAAATCCCCTAAGTTGGCGAAAACACTCATGGGCCGAAATCCCCTATTTGGGCCGGAATCACTTGGGCCGCAATCACCTAAAGTGATTTCGTTGGTGGGTGATTTCGTTGAGTTGGGGGATTTCGTTAGTATCATCATCATCAACAGCAGCAGGTTTTAAACACAGAAAAACCCCAAATCAATACCAATCATCACGACAGATTATATCCCCAAATCATCTAAAACAGATTACTAAATCATTGTGATAACAAGACTATCATTTAAATCCTCAGATCTTTCATAACATACAGATCAATACAAATCATACACTCAAAATCATCACATACTACCTGTTCATTCATGATATCCAGTAATAATAAGAAAATCAATAACTAACCTAAGTAGCAAGGTGGTACTTCGATCGATGTTGTGTGCCGTCGGATTTCACAAGGGAGCGAGAGAGAAAGAACGATGTATTTGGGGTTTGCCAAAGAAAATAATAGTCTGATGTACAGGATAAGGATAAGGAACACTCATTTATCTAGTCATGAATGGGCCCAAAGCCCATTTGGTTTTCGTTGACCTCTTACTGGACGAAAACACATAAGGTGTTTTCACTAGATAGTGTTTTCATAGGTACTAGTTTTCAGTAAGGTTCCATTTTATTTATAACATGTTAATTAATACAAAACCTTATTATTATATAATAAATATTATGCATCCCAAATATAAAATATCAATCGCAATACGATTTAACGTTTTACAAATGTAAGTGTTGCGAAACCACCTAGTCGTGTAAACAAACAACTTAAAAAAAATAAAAATTAACGTGCACTAAATGCGAAGATGGAAATCTTGGAAACTCGAGTTGTCACATTATCCCCAACTTGAAAGAAATTTCGTCCCGAAATTTAGCATGCAGTTACTGAGGAAGCTAGGTAAGTTATCGTTTACTGGTTTTCCTGGGGTGTCACATCATCCCCCCGTTGATTTGGGATTTCATCCCGAACTTCTGTAGTAGCTTCAGCCTCAGTAGTAGTTGCATTGTTTTCGAACAACTGGGGATATTTGAGTTCCATTTGGTCTTCGCGTTCCCAGGTAAACTCTGGGCCACGACGGGAGTTCCAACGAACTCGAACAAGAGGTATTCTGGTGTTCTTGAGGACCTTAACATCGCGGTCCGTGATTTCAACTGGTTCCTCGACGAAATGCAACTGTTCGTCGATAGTGAGCTCCTTCAAAGGAACTATGAAGGTCTCATCTGACAGACACTTCTTTAGATTCGACACGTGAAAGACGTTGTGAACTGCACTGAGTTCAGCTGGTAAATTCAGTCTGTAGGCCACTTTGCCTATCTTCTCTATGACTTCAAATGGTCCAACGTATCGTGGATTAAGTTTGCCCCTTTTGCCAAAACGAACAACGCCCTTCCAGGGTGAAACTTTGAGTAGTGCTCGATCCCCAACCTGGAACTCGAGTAGTTTCCTGTCTTTATCGGCGTATGCTTTCTGACGGTCACGAGCTGCCGCCATGCGTTGTCGTATTTGAGCAATCTTTTCAGTAGTATCAACTACCATTTCTGGACCTGTGATCTGACTGTCACCCACCTCTGCCCAGCAAAGAGGTGATCGGCATTTACGCCCGTACAATGCCTCAAATGGAGCAGCTTTAATGCTGGTGTGGTAACTGTTATTGTATGAAAATTCCACAAGTGGCAGATGTTTTTCCCAGCCATTGCCAAAGTCAATTACGCACGCCCGAAGCATGTCTTCTAGAGTTTGAATAGTGCGCTCAGACTGCCCATCTGTCTGAGGATGATAAGCTGTGCTCATGTCTAAATGAGAGCCAAAAGATTTGTGCATTGCTTGCCACAGTTCTGAAGTAAAACGTGCATCACGATCAGAGATAATAGAGGTGGACACTCCGTGCCTCGAGACAACTTCTTTAAGGTATACGTCTGCTAGAGTGGAGAACTTATCCGTTTCCTTGATAGCCAAGAAGTGAGCAGACTTTGTGAGTCGATCCACGATCACCCACATAGTATCATTTCCACGTTGAGATCTAGGTAGGCCAGTAACAAAATCCATGGAAATTTGTTCCCATTTCCATTGTGGTATCTCAGGCTGTTGGAGTGGGCCTGATGGTTTCTGATATTCCGCTTTGACTCTCGCACAAGTCAAACACTTGCTAACGTAAGTTGCTATGTGGGCCTTCATGCTAGGCCACCAATATGTAGTTCTGAGGTCGTGGTACATCTTATCCGAACCAGGATGTACTGAGTAGCGAGACTTATGAGCTTCATCCATTACAAGCTCGCGTAAATTACCATAGAGTGGGACCCAGATGCGTCCGGTTACATAATAGGCGCCGTCTGCCTTTTGTTCTAACCGTTGCCTTGAGCCGCGTAGGGCTTCAGCCCTGACGTTTTCTAGTTTCAATGCTTCTACCTGAGCATCTCGTATCTGTGAAGGAAGACTAGACTGAATAGTGAGTTGCAATGCTCGTACACGCCTAGGTGTAGTATCCTTTCGACTGAGGGCGTCAGCCACCACATTGGCTTTGCCCGGATGGTACTTTATAGCACATTCGTAATCGTTCAGTAACTCGACCCATCGACGTTGTCGCATGTTCAATTCTTTCTGCTTGAAGATATGCTCAAGACTCCTGTGATCGGTGTAGATGGTGCACTTGGTGCCGTACAGGTAATGTCGCCATATCTTGAGCTCAAAAACAACAGCTCCCAGCTCTAAATCATGTGTAGTGTAATTCCGTTCGTGGATCTTAAGTTGGCGCGAAGCATAAGCAATGACTTTATCCCGCTGCATCAACACACATCCAAGACCTTGGATAGATGCGTCACAGAAGACTACAAAATCGTCCGTGCCTTCAGGCAATGAGAGGATAGGTGCGCTACAAAGTCTATCCTTTAAGTGCTGAAACGTTGTTTCCTGTGTATCACTCCAACGATAAGCAACACCTTTCTGTGTCAGTAATGTAAGCGGCTGTGCAATCTTTGAGAAGTCTTTGATGAACCGTCTATAATAACCCGCCAAACCCAAGAATTGGCGTATTTCTGTCGGTGTGCGAGGTGCAGGCCAGTTCTTGATCGAATCTACCTTGGATGGATCGACATGAATCCCATCCTTGTTCACCACGTGGCCTAGAAAGTGGACTTCACGAAGCCAGAAGTCGCATTTTGAAAACTTAGCGTACAGCTGTTCCGTCCGAAGGAGTTCCAGAATAAGTCGTAAATGCTGCTCATGTTCCTCCCGATTCTTCGAATAAATTAGGATGTCATCGATGAAAACAATAACAAACTTGTCAAGATAAGGTTTGCACACCCTGTTCATAAGATCCATGAAAACCGCAGGCGCGTTCGTTAACCCGAATGGCATGACCAAAAACTCATAATGACCGTAGCGAATTCTGAATGCTGTTTTGGAGACGTCCTCATCCCGAACCCTCAATCGATGATAGCCTGACCTCAGGTCAATCTTCGAGTAATAGCTCGACCCTTGCAACTGGTTGAATAAGTCGTCGATGCGTGGAAGTGGATAGCGATTCTTCACAGTCACCTCGTTCAGTTCGCGGTAGTCTATACACATGCGGAAGGTACCGTCCTTCTTCTTCACAAATAATACTAGAGCTCCCCAAGGTGAAGAGCTAGGACGTATGAAACCCTTTTTCAAGAGCTCTTGTAGCTGCGTCGATAGTCCTTCCAATTCTGATGGAGCTAAGCGATACGGTGCGCGTGCTATAGGTGCGGATCTAGGAGCTTGTCATCATGAATTACCAAAGGTTCTTAACCAGCACGAGTAATGCGGATGATCTTTTCTTTGCAAAGAATCTCTGCTCGATGTTGAGGTAGCCAATCCATACCAATAACGATGTCGAAACCATTACAACGTTGGGGTCATTCCTAGCATCATCCTGACCAATCACGAACCCTTGACCCCTGGCACCATTGCCGTCATTATTACCCCCGTTGTTGTCTCCACTATTGTTCCCGTTTCCTTGGTTGTGGTTCTAATTCTGGTTCTGGTTCAACTGTGGGAAGTGTCTCCTGAGGTGACCTTCAGCACCACATGAATAACATCCCTTGTTACCCTGCTGTTGCTGCTGATTCTGTGGAGCTTGTGACTGCTATTGTCGGTTCTGGTTTGCAGGAAGTGAGCTTCTACAATCTTTGGGCTCCATGACCAAGCTTGTTGCATCATTGGCAATGATTTCGGTTGCACTGCCCGCTGTGGTGCAAGTTACATCGTTTGCACTTAGGGTGGTTTCCCCTGTATCCACCATGCCCGTGACTACTAAAAGGTTGCTGACCAGGACTTTGGTTGTCATCGATCTTTCGCTGCTGTGCCTGGGACTGAACTGAAGTCGAACCCTTGCTGGAGGTTCCATCCCACCTTCGTTTGTTGTCACTGGCGGTAGCAGAAGTAGTTGAAGTAGTGGTAGTAGTAGTAGTAGTAGCGCTGATACGTTTAGGCAGCCCGCCCTGTTCCACTGCCTGATCGGCGAGGCAATGAGCTAGCTTGACGATCTGTTGAATGGTGTCAAGATTCGCTGAGGTTACATGTCTTTGAATCTCTGGCACTAGTCCCTTGAAATACAGTTCAATACTCTTGATTGGAGGGTCCGCCATAGTTGGAAACAAGATGGCCAGCTCGTTTGACCGTTTCGTATATGCTTCAATTTCCGATCCCGTCATCTGTAAATTGTAGAACTCTACCTCCAGCTTGTGAATGTCATCACGGCTATAGTATTTCTCTTTGATCATCTCTTTGAAATCGTTCCAGGGTGTGGCGTTAGCAACTGCCAACCCTAACATCTGAACTTGCGCCTTCCACCAAGTCAGCGCAATGCCTTCTAGAATACCAGTGGCGTACTTCACCCTGCGAGCCTCAGGGCATTCACACATCTCAATACTGACTCAAGCTTTTCAAACCAATGGAGGAGTCCAACGGCCCCTTCAGTGCCACTAAAAGTAGTAGGACGACAGTCCATGAAAGTTTGGAACGTGCACACAGGTGACTGAGCGTGTTGACCTGTCGTGTGCGTAAGAGTAAACATACTTGAGCAAGAGTGTTGGTTTACGAGAGTAGGATCTGCTCAAGTAGGATCTAAAGATCCTAGAGTAAGTGGTGATGGCAGGTTACACCTCCTGCCTGGGCAGCTGCGAGTGCTGCAGTAACTTGTTCAGTGATCGAAGCCGCCAACTGGGCTTGTGTTAGGTTAACGCGTCCACTCATGATCTTGATAGCCAATGCAACGTATGTGAGAGAGGTTCGCGAATAGTGCGATGACAGAAGAGAGTAAGCACACTAGTGTTCTCAAGCAGTAATGAATAGTAGGCAACGTAATCTAAGCATACCACGAGCAAAGTTCTATGTAATTCTAGCATGTAGGCAATAAACGTAAACCTTATTACCTAGGA
The DNA here is from genome assembly GCA_030545235.1 of Helianthus tuberosus. Classification (NCBI taxonomy): domain Eukaryota; kingdom Viridiplantae; phylum Streptophyta; class Magnoliopsida; order Asterales; family Asteraceae; genus Helianthus; species Helianthus tuberosus. The sequence goes on from CM060397.1 coordinate 100,286,225, forward strand.
TGTTGAGTCTTGCACGTGGAGCGAGGCGTCGTTGTGGATCGTTGAGCACTGTTCTGGTTATAGTCTGGTTTTAATAAAAACGTTTTCCCCTTATTAAAACCGAGTTCTCTATAACCAATGGCTCTGATACCAATCTGTCACACCCCCAAAAATCCACACGCGGAGTATCACCGCTTAGAGGCGTGACTGACCAGGATCAAGCCACCAATCATATTAAACAAGCATATAAGTAAACATAATTCAACCAACAATATGAAAGGTGTCCAAAAACCAAAGCATAGTTAAGTGATTAGCGGAAGCATAATTTTAAAACCCATAGCAAGTATTAAGCATGAAATAAAGTAATGTTTAAAGCATGGCACACATCGCCATGTCCCACAACGACCGTTCCTCCCTGTGCAAGCTCCACAGGTACCTAATGACCTGCAAGGCATGTAGCAACGAATCAACAACAAAGTTGAGCGAGTTCACAGTTGGTTGTTTAGTTATAGTATTCATTTCATAAATCGTATGTTCGTTTTGTAAACCATGTATCGTATTAATCCTCATCGCGGCCAATCCAGGCATCTGTGCGATTATTAGTGGGGGCTTCCCATGTGTAGACTAGTCGTATTTGTACGTGCCCTTCTTGATCCAAGGACCGTAGCGAGTGTGAGTGTACGTAGGTTTTACGTACGTTAAAGTTGTTGTCCTACCCAAGGAGGACGAACGTATGTTAAGGTTGTTGTCCTACCCAAGGAGGACGAACGTATGTATTCTACCCAAGGAGAATACGCAGGATTAATATTGGCATCCTACCTATGGAGGATGGCGGTACATATCCTACCCAAGGAGGACGAATGTACGTATTCTACCCAAGGAGAATACGCAGGATTAATATTGGCATCCTACCTATGGAGGATGGCGGTACATATCCTACCCAAGGAGAATATGTAGGTTCCATTTTAGTTTCTTAACCCATTCCCAAACCACCGGGAATCCCATGCCTTAGAAAGAGTGTGAACTCACCTTGGTTTGCTCGGTATGCTAAACTATGTGCTCACAAGAAATCAGTCAAGTCCTATAGTGCACGTATACTCAATCAGTTCACGTTCGTAATGTTTCACATGTAACTAGCATCACAGTAATATCACAGAGTGTGTTTGACAGTTAATATTGTGCATTGCATAAACAATTAATCATTCCATACGAGGTTTCAAGTCACATGCAAGTCCTTTACTAAGTTGTCATACTTAACAGAGTTAATCCACTTAACAGGATTGACTAGTTTATTAAGGTTAGCATATCTAACCAAGTTAATAACTAAACAGCCTTAACATACATAACCTGGTTAATATGACATACTTAACAGTATCAATAGATTAAATAGAATTTACAACTAACAGAGTTACTCAAACAAATAAAGTTAACAACTTACAACTTAACAGAGGTTTACATATTTAACAGAGTTAAATAAAGTAACTGAGTTAATCAAGTGATTAACTTAATTGAATCACATATTTAATGACGTTAATAGTTAACAGTATACATATTGCCGAAATCACCTAAGTGCCGAAATCACATATATGCCGAAAACCCTTTATGTTCGAAATCCACAGGAGCCGAAATCCCCTAAGTTGGCAAAAACACTCATGGGCCGAAATCCCCTATTTGGGCCGGAATCACTTGGGCCGAAATCACCTAAAGTGATTTCGTTGGTGGGTGATTTCGTTCAGTTGGGGGATTTCGTTAGTATCATCATCATCAACAACAGCAGGTTTTAAACACAGAAAAACCCCAAATCAATACCAATCATCACGACAGATTATATCCCCAAATCATCTAAAATAGATTACTAAATCATTGTGATAACAAGACTATCATTTAAATCCTCAGATCTTTCATAACATATGTGACAACTCGAGTTTCCAAGATTCCATCTTCGCATTTAGTGCACGTTAATTTTTTTTATGTTGTTTGTTACTCGACTTGTTTGTTTCACAACGCTTACATTTGTAAAAAGTTAAATAGTATTGCGATTGATATTTTATAATTGGGGTGCATATTATATTTGAGTATATGATAGTGTAATTTGTGCTAATTGGGATTGTATAGTTTATTGTGGAAGTTTGGCCTAACACCCCTGTTCATATGAAAACACCCCCCTGATGAAAACACATGGTGTTTTCGTCCATGTGGCTGACGAAAACAGAGATGGGCCTTGGCCCAGACTTGAGATATTTATATAATGATTTTATAAACAATCTTCTTCAAGAAGCTTTCTCACTTGGCAACCTTATCACTTTGTTTCTCTCTCTACCTCTAAAACCCAACAAAGAGAATTACTCATTTGAAGCCAAACCTCTGTTTAATTTTCGGTTAGTGATTTTCACAATTAGTTGTTTCAGATCTAATTATATTGTTATGTGGTTGCTTGTGATCAATCAGTATATATGTATATATATATTTGTATATGAAACATGGTTAGATTGTTAGACTAGATCTAAATAATAATACTACTGCTCAAGTATGGCTGAATGATATATATATCGAAATGTTAAAGTGAATGGTAAACCTGGTTACACAATGATTTTATGATGATTCTATTTATATGATGTTGGATTAATATGGAAGGATATGTGATCATATATATTAATTAAGTAGAGACCAAATGTTTCTGTTATAATAATCAACGATCTCAAACTTATATGAATGATCGAATTGCTGGGTTTTATAAGTTACAGTAAGTGTTGTTGGTGATGATGACTAGTAACGAAAACACCCCCATAAGTGAAACTGGACGAAATCACTAAAGGTGATTTCGGCCCATGTGAGTGATTTCGGCCCAGACATGATTTCGGCCCAATAGTGTTTTCGTCCCATAAAGGGATTTCGACCATAATGGTGATTTCGGCTAAAGGGGTTTTCGGCACATAAGGGTTTTCGGCTAGCTAGTGATTTCGGCCCAACTGTTATCTTGTTAACTAGTTAAATTTATTAAGTTGTTAACTTATTAAATTACATATAATAACTCTGTTAGTTATGTAACTATGTTTAGCCTACTAACTGAGTTAAGTTCATTAACTCAGTTAACTTTACTCTCTATGTAAGATTTATGGATGACATTCTGTTAAATATGTAACTTAGTTAAGTAAAACATGTGACACAGTTAGTTACCAGTACTGTTAATATGTTAACTGGGTTATATATGTAAAGCTTGAATTGCATGAATTGGAGTAACTGTTTACATGATACAAGAATGCAAATCACTAGACACACTCTGTGATATTTCTGTGATAGTGATTGCATGCAATATCTTACAAACATGTACTGACTGAACATACGTGCACTATAGGATTTGATTGATTACTTGCGAGCACATAGTTTAGCATACCGAGCAAAATAAGGTGAGTTCACACTTCTACCAAGGCATGGGATTCCCGGGGTTGGGAATGGGTTGATTGATTATTTATGCTTAAGAGTTATCGGAATTACATACCATAGGCCTCGGGAGAGGAAGGTCAATGGTAGATGCTACTAGACTAGTGATACATATACTTCTCTTCGCACACATGCCGGGATCGGCCGCGATACTAGAACAATCTTCGCAAACATGCCTGGAATGGCCGCGAACTATACTTTAATCTTCGCAAACATGCCTGGAGGGCCGCGATACAAATATAACTAGTCTAGAAAACATGGGAAACCCCCACTAAACTTCGCAAACATGCCTAGAGGGCCGCGATACCATTATATACGATACATGATTTCTAAACAAGCATAAGATATACGGTACGAACATTATAACTAAATAACCTACTGTGAACTCGCTCAACTAGTCGTTGACTCTCTGTTACATGCCTTGCAGGACCTTAGGTACTTTTGGAGCTTGCACGGGAGGCACGGTCGTTGTGGACATGGATCGTGAATGTGTTGTTAAACATTGTGACATTTTGTACTTAAACTTATGTTGGGTTTTACATTATTGCTTCCGCTACACACTTGTTTTATGTTTGGTTTGAAAACACCTATCGTATTGATGAATGACTTTTACTATTTACTTATGTTCAATATGATTGGTGGCTTGATCCTGGTCATGTCACGCCTCCAAGCGGTGGTACTCCGCGAGTGGATTTTGGGGGTGTGACAGATTGGTATCAGAGCCATTGGTTATAGAGAACTCGGTTTTAATAAGGGGAAAACGTTTTTTTTTATTAAAACCAGACTATAACCGAAACAGTGCTCAACGATCCACAACGACGCCTCGCTCCACGTGCAAGACTCATCACTTTAGGTAATATGGTACATGTCTTATTGCCTACTTGCTAGAATTGCATAGAACCTTGCTCAGGGTATGCTTAGATTAACGTAACACTATTGCATGAGAACACTTGTGTGCTTACTCTCTTCTGACATCGCACTACACGCGAACCTTTCTCACTTATGCTATCTTTGCTATGAAGATCATGTCTGGACGTATCAACATGACCCAAGCCCAGTTGACGGCTCTCATTAACAAACAAGTTGCTGCGGCAGTTGCAGCCGCACAAGCAGGAGGTCAACCACCTGTTTGCACCTTCAAAACTTTCATGGACTGTCGTCCTACTACTTTTAGTGGCACGGAAGGAGCGGTTGGACTCCTCCATTGGTTTGAAAAGCTCGAGTCCGTATTTGAAATGTGTGAATGCCCTGAGGCTCGCAGGGTGAAGTACGCCACTGGTACTCTAGAAGGCATTGCGCTGACTTGGTGGAATGCGCAAGTTCAGATGTTAGGGTTGGCTGTTGCTAACGCCACACCCTGGAACGGTTTCAAGGAGTTGATCAAAGAGGAATACTGTAGCCGTGATGATATTCATAAGCTGGAGGTAGAGTTTTACCACTTGAAAATGACGGGGTCAGAAATTGAAGCGTACACCAGAAGATCGAATGAGTTGGCTATTCTGTGTCCTACTATGGTGGATCCTCCCATTAAGCGTATCGAACTGTATCTCAATGGTCTGGTGCCGGAAATTCAAAGTCACGTAACCTCAGCGAATCTTGGCACCATTCAACAGATCGTCAAGTTAGCTCATCGCCTCACCGATCAGGCAGTGGAACAGAACAGACTGCCTAAACGTATCAGCGCTACTACTACCGCTACCACTCCAGCTACTCCTGCTAATCCCAGTGACAACAAGCGGAAATGGGAAGGGGATTCCAGCAGGGGTTCAGCTACTGTACAGTCTCAAGCACAGCAGCAGCGCAAGACTAGTGATTACCAGAGTCCGAGTCAGCAATCGTCTGGTGGTCAGGGGCAGAGTGGATATCGGGGAATTCATCCACTGTGTAACAGGTGCAACAAACACCACAGTGGTCAGTGTCGTAAAGGCCGCTGTCAGAGATGTCTTAGGGTAGGTCATGAGGCTAAAGATTGCAGGAGTTCAAGGCCTGCGAATCAGAACCAGCAACAACAGTCACCAGCTCCACGAAACCAGTCACAGCAACAACAACAAGGAAATAAGGCATGCTTTCAGTGTGGGGCTGAAGGTCACTTCAAGCGGAACTGTCCCCAGTTAAATCAGAATCAGAACAACAACAACAATAATCAGGGCAGTGGGAACAACAATGGGGGAAACAACAACGACAATGGTGCTAGGGGTCGTGCATTTGTGATTGGTCGGGGTGATGCGAGGAACGATCCTAATGTGGTTACGGGTAAGTTTCTTCTCGACAACTTTTATGTTACCGTATTATTTGATTCGGGTGCGGATACCAGTTATATGTCTCTGAAAGTTAGTCAAATGCTTAAACGCGCACCAACACTTTTGAACACCAAACATGTCGTAGAGTTAGCTAATGGAAAAAGTCTAGAGGCCACACACATAGTTCAGGGTTGTAATCTTATCCTCGTTGGTCAGACTTTCTCTATCGATCTCATTCCTATAACTCTGAGTAGTTTTGATATTGTCATTGGTATGGATTGGTTATCCCAACAGCAAGCAGAGATCCTATGCAAGGAGAAGATCATTCGTATTCCTCGTTCTGGCAAAGAACCTCTCGAAGTTCAAGGCGATAAGAGTGGTGTTGTGAGTGGCATCATCTCCTTCTTGAAGGCTCAGAAGTGTCTGCGAAAGGGCCACACAGCTATTTTGGCACTCGTTACTGATACATCGACGACAGAGAAAAAGATTGGGGATATTCCTGTAGTACGCGACTTTCCTCAAGTGTTTCCTGAAGAGTTACCTGGGTTACCGCCCCATCGCCAGGTCGAATTTCAGATCGAGCTAGCTCCAGGAGCAGCACCTATAGCTCGAGCGCCTTACCGCTTAGCTCCAACTGAACTGGAAGAACTGTCTAAGCAATTGCAAGAACTCTTGGAAAAGGGTTTCATACGTCCTAGCTCTTCGCCCTGGGGAGCTCCAGTATTATTTGTGAAGAAGAAAGACGGTACCTTTCGTATGTGCATAGATTACCGCGAATTGAACAAGGTGACCGTGAAGAATCGCTATCCACTTCCACGCATCGACGACTTATTCGACCAGTTGCAAGGGTCGAGCTATTACTCGAAGATTGACCTGAGGTCAGGCTATCATCAATTGAGAGTCCGGGATGAGGACGTCTCCAAAACAGCATTCAGAACTCGCTACGCCCACTATGAGTTTCTAGTCATGCCATTCGGGCTAACGAACGCGCCTGCGGTTTTCATGGATCTTATGAACAGGGTGTGCAAACCCTACCTTGACAAGTTTGTTATTGTTTTTATTGATGACATCCTGATCTACTCGAAGAATCGGGAGGAACATGAGCAGCATTTACGACTTATTCTGGAACTCCTTCGAACGGAACAGCTGTACGCTAAGTTTTCAAAATGCGACTTCTGGCTTCGTGAAGTCCAATTCCTAGGCCACGTGGTAAACAAGGATGGGATTCATGTCGACCCATCCAAGGTAGATTCGATCAAGAACTGGCCTGCACCTCGCACACCAACCGAAATACGCCAATTCTTGGGTTTGGCGGGTTATTACAGACGGTTCATTAAAGACTTCTCAAAGATTGCACAGCCGCTTACATTACTGACACAGAAAGGTGTTGCTTACCGTTGGAGTGATACACAGGAAACAGCGTTTCAGCACTTAAAGGATAGACTCTGTAGCGCACCTATCCTCTCATTGCCTGAAGGCACGGACGATTTTGTAGTCTACTGCGACGCATCTATCCAAGGTCTTGGATGTGTGTTGATGCAACGGGATAAAGTTATTGCTTATGCTTCACGCCAACTTAAGATTCACGAACAGAATTACACTACACACGATTTAGAGCTTGGAGCTGTTGTTTTTGCGCTCAAGATATGGCGACATTATCTGTATGGCACCAAGTGCACCATCTACACCGATCACAGGAGTCTTGAGCATATCTTCAAGCAGAAAGTATTGAACATGCGACAACGTAGATGGGTCGAGTTACTAAACGATTACGAATGTGCTATAAAGTACCATCCGGGCAAAGCCAATGTGGTGGCCGACGCCCTCAGTCGAAAGGATACTACACCTAGGCGTGTACGAGCATTGCAACTCACTATTCAATCCAGTCTTCCTTCACAGATACGAGATGCTCAGGTAGAAGCATTGAAACCAGGAAACGTCAGGGCTGAAGCTCTACGCGGCTCAAGGCAAAGGTTAGAACAAAAGGCAGACGGCGCCTACTATGTAACAGGACGCATCTGGGTCCCACACTATGGCAACCTACGCGAGCTTGTAATGGAAGAAGCTCATAAGTCTCGCTACTCAGTACATCCTGGTTCGGATAAGATGTACCACGACCTCAGAACTACATATTGGTGGCCTGGCATGAAGGCCCACGTAGCAACTTACGTTAGCAAGTGTTTGACTTGTGCGAGAGTCAAGGCGGAATATCAGAAACCCTCAGGCCCACTCCAGCAACCTGAGATACCACAATGGAAATGGGAACAAATTTCCATGGATTTTGTTACTGGCCTACCTAGATCTCAGCGCGGAAACGATACTATTTGGGTGATCGTGGATGGACTCACAAAGTCTGCTCACTTCTTGGCTATCAAGGAAACGGATAAGTTCTCCACTCTAGCAGACGTATACCTTAAGGAAGTTGTCTCAAGGCACGGGGTGCCCACATCTATTATTTCTGATCGTGACGCACGTTTTACTTCAGAACTGTGGCAAGCAATGCACAAATCTTTTGGCTCTCGTTTAGACATGAGCACAGCTTATCATCCTCAGACAGATGGGCAGTCTGAGCGCACTATTCAAACTCTAGAAGACATGCTTCGGGCGTGCGTAATTGACTTTGGCAAGGGCTGGGAAAAACATCTGCCACTTGTGGAATTTTCATACAATAACAGTTACCACACCAGCATTAAAGCTGCTCCATTTGAGGCATTGTACGGGCGTAAATGCCGATCACCTCTTTGTTAGGCAGAGGTGGGTGACAGTCAGATCACAGGTCCGGAAATGGTAGTTGATACTACTGAGAAGATTGCTCAAATACGACAACGCATGGCGGCAGCTCGTGACCGTCAGAAAGCATACACGACTTGTTTGTTTCACAACGCTTACATTTGTAAAAAGTTAAATAGTATTGCGATTGATATTTTCTAATTGGGGTGCATATTATATTTGAGTATATGATAGTGTAATTTGTGCTAATTGGGATTGTATAGTTTATTGTGGAAGTTTGGCCTAACACCCCTGTTCATATGAAAACACCCCCCTGATGAAAACACATGGTGTTTTCGTCCATGTGGCTGACGAAAACAGAGATGGGCCTTGGCCCAGACTTGAGATATTTATATAATGATTTTATAAACAATCTTCTTCAAGAAGCTTTCTCACTTGGCAACCTTATCACTTTGTTTCTCTCTCTACCTCTAAAACCCAACAAAGAGAATTACTCATTTGAAGCCAAACCTCTGTTTAATTTTCGGTTAGTGATTTTCACAATTAGTTGTTTCAGATCTAATTATATTGTTATGTGGTTGCTTGTGATCAATCAGTATATATGTATATATATATTTGTATATGAAACATGGTTAGATTGTTAGACTAGATCTAAATAATAATACTACTGCTCAAGTATGGCTGAATGATATATATATCGAAATGTTAAAGTGAATGGTAAACCTGGTTACACAATGATTTTATGATGATTCTATTTATATGATGTTGGATTAATATGGAAGGATATGTGATCATATATATTAATTAAGTAGAGACCAAATGTTTCTGTTATAATAATCAACGATCTCAAACTTATATGAATGATCGAATTGCTGGGTTTTATAAGTTACAGTAAGTGTTGTTGGTGATGATGACTAGTAACGAAAACACCCCCATAAGTGAAACTGGACGAAATCACTAAAGGTGATTTCGGCCCATGTGAGTGATTTCGGCCCAGACATGATTTCGGCCCAATAGTGTTTTCGTCCCATAAAGGGATTTCGACCATAATGGTGATTTCGGCTAAAGGGGTTTTCGGCACATAAGGGTTTTCGGCTAGCTAGTGATTTCGGCCCAACTGTTATCTTGTTAACTAGTTAAATTTATTAAGTTGTTAACTTATTAAATTACATATAATAACTCTGTTAGTTATGTAACTATGTTTAGCCTACTAACTGAGTTAAGTTCATTAACTCAGTTAACTTTACTCTCTATGTAAGATTTATGGATGACATTCTGTTAAATATGTAACTTAGTTAAGTAAAACATGTGACACAGTTAGTTACCAGTACTGTTAATATGTTAACTGGGTTATATATGTAAAGCTTGAATTGCATGAATTGGAGTAACTGTTTACATGATACAAGAATGCAAATCGCTAGACACACTCTGTGATATTTCTGTGATAGTGATTGCATGCAATATCTTACAAACATGTACTGACTGAACATACGTGCACTATAGGATTTGATTGATTACTTGCGAGCACATAGTTTAGCATACCGAGCAAAATAAGGTGAGTTCACACTTCTACCAAGGCATGGGATTCCCGGGGTTGGGAATGGGTTGATTGATTATTTATGCTTAAGAGTTATCGGAATTACATACCATAGGCCTCGGGAGAGGAAGGTCAATGGTAGATGCTACTAGACTAGTGATACATATACTTCTCTTCGCACACATGCCGGGATCGGCCGCGATACTAGAACAATCTTCGCAAACATGCCTGGAATGGCCGCGAACTATACTTTAATCTTCGCAAACATGCCTGGAGGGCCGCGATACAAATATAACTAGTCTAGAAAACATGGGAAACCCCCACTAAACTTCGCAAACATGCCTAGAGGGCCGCGATACCATTATATACGATACATGATTTCTAAACAAGCATAAGATATACGGTACGAACATTATAACTAAATAACCTACTGTGAACTCGCTCAACTAGTCGTTGACTCTCTGTTACATGCCTTGCAGGACCTTAGGTACTTTTGGAGCTTGCACGGGAGGCACGGTCGTTGTGGACATGGATCGTGAATGTGTTGTTAAACATTGTGACATTTTGTACTTAAACTTATGTTGGGTTTTACATTATTGCTTCCGCTACACACTTGTTTTATGTTTGGTTTGAAAACACCTATCGTATTGATGAATGACTTTTACTATTTACTTATGTTCAATATGATTGGTGGCTTGATCCTGGTCATGTCACGCCTCCAAGCGGTGGTACTCCGCGAGTGGATTTTGGGGGTGTGACAACATACAGATCAATACAAATCATACACTCAAAATCATCACATACTACCTGTTCATTCATGATATCCAGTAATAATAAGAAAATCAATAACTAACCTAAGTAGCAAGGTGGTACTTCGATCGATGTTGTGTGCCGTCGGATTTCACAAGGGAGCGAGAGAGAAAGAACGATGTATTTGGGGTTTGCCAAAGAAAATAATAGTCTGATGTACAGGATAAGGATAAGGAACACTCATTTATCTAGTCATGAATGGGCCCAAAGCCCATTTGGTTTTCGTTGACCTCTTACTGGACGAAAACACATAAGGTGTTTTCACTAGATAGTGTTTTCATAGGTACTAGTTTTCAGTAAGGTTCCATTTTATTTATAACATGTTAATTAATACAAAACCTTATTATTATATAATAAATATTATGCATCCCAAATATAAAATATCAATCGTAATACGATTTAACGTTTTACAAATGTAAGTGTTGCGAAACCACCTAGTCGTGTAAACAAACAACTTAAAAAAAAAAATTAACGTGCACTAAATGCGAAGATGGAAATCTTGGAAACTCGAGTTGTCACAGTGATCATTAGCCTAACCCGCAGAGTCCACCAGGATTTCCATGCACTACAAGTCGTTATTACGTGGGCCCCCATAATAATAAATTGTCTTGTACAGTTACCCCAATTTTCCCTCGTCCAAGCAGATGATCAACCAAGGAGGGGACACTACTGTCCTTATACCTTTGACATGGAAAGGACCATTGCGGTGGTCCACGCGCTAACATTCGTTATCGTTATCGTTACGCACGAATAGGCACGATGATTAAACGAAATAGGAATAAGGAGAATTCCTAGTAGTTGGAGGGGCACCTTTGAGAGGAATACTTCATCTTCCTTGTCTGGTCAAGTGTGTCGTCAATCTCGCTTCACGAAAGCCACAGGGACCTCGTCCCGCTGATAAAGAAGTTGTCCAAGGTTGCCGCCTCTGCCTCGCCATCACTACCGTAGTCAGGCACCTTCACAATCGAGAGGGAAGAGCAGCCATCTCCTACGGAAACAAGCTCAGAATCTTGTTTGGTAATCACTCCAGTCATGAACGCGAGGCTGATAGTTCCATCGTGCAGGTTAAGAACAATAATAGGATTCGGAGTCGAAGGTATCTTATTCACGTCAACAATTATTCCGTACACTTATTCGTATGTATATATCAATAAACAAGTATGTTACTTAGCATAAGCAGGAAAATAAATGCATTATATCACATATAACTCTCGTTTATCCATTGGGGGGGGGGGATCATTTTGTCTTTGGCAAGTCTAACTCATGTAGACTATGCCTTAGTTGGCACCTTAGTTTGGGGTATTCTCCTCCCTACTAATGTCCTTGCCTTTTCCTTTCTTTGAAAAATGTTTGACTCATGGATCTTGATGCTTACGTGAATGCAATGAAAAACCTTTTTGTAAAAATGTTTTTGTGAGAGAGTCCTAGTGATTGTAGTCTAGACTCGTGAAGGAATCCTAGTTCACTACAATCGAAGCTCTGATACCAAACTGTCACACCCTGACTTTTGCGGAAGCGTATGATGTGTGACTGGTTTAATATCATTGCATTCAATCATAATAAACAACTACATGATCAAAACGATGTTCATCCATCCATTAAGTAAAAGTATTACAAATACCAGTTATTCCAGTTTCAAACAACACAACCTTCGACTACGATACAATTCAACAAAAGTGGATGACATCTAAGCTTGGAATTTACTTCTAAAAACAACACCCGCACCCAAGATCCAACTTGTTACCTGAAATACATGTAATTTTGGAAAACATCAACAAAAGTTGAGCGAGTTCATGCGTTTGTGTGAGTACTGACAATCTTGTAAACCTTTGGGAGATTCCTTTTGGAAACAGATATGAAAAGTATTTATGAACATAAATAAATGTTTTACAAGGACATTAAGGCATGTGAGGACATAGGGAGCACTCGAAATGAGTATGCTTATACCCTTGTCGATTTCCCTCGACTATGTCGATTCACCTTGACTATGTCGATTCACCTTGACTATGTCGATTCACCTTGACTATGTCGATTCACCTTGACTATGTCAATTCACCTTGACTATTGTCGATTCACCTCGACTGGGACACCGAAGCACTCAAGTGGTTACAAGTACCATGAGTGGGGTTCGGCCGTACCCGTTAGATCTAACCTTCGTCCCTAATTAAGAATTAATGGCATTTCAAATTTAGTCTATGCTCACATGATCTAATAGTTCAGTTCATAGTCAATTCATACTGTTTAAACATTCGTAACATGTATTCCACCCCCCAGAGTTATAAAACCAAAAACAGTTAAGAGAAAAGGGGGACATGAACTCACGGTTTTGCGTCTTCGGTACTTGTAACTCAAATTTCTTTAGCAAACATGACTCCCTACAATGTACTAGGGTCTATTAGACGAACGGGCCGTACCTTGCCATAGTATTTACGTTTTTGAGTTACGTTTCTTTTAATATTATCCCACGTTATAACTTCTTGTTAAAATAATGATTATTTTAACTTTAAATTATATTTAATTTTGGAATAATTGTTTAATCAGTATTCTTGTAATAATACTTCTCAAGTATTTCCATCCCAAGGATGGGGGTATCTCATACATGTATCTTCGTATTCTTGTATTTGTTAAGTATACTTACACTGAATTTTTAATTGATTATTCCGGAATAAATATCCAAATTAATGTATTTTCAAGTCTAAATTTAGAAAATACATGTAAACATATTTTTATCCAAAAAATAATGTATTCCAAGAAAATATATATTTTTCCCAAAAATCATATATCTTCTAAATACTCTCTGAAAATATATTTTTACTTCCCCAAAATAATATATTTTCTGCTTGTCGAAAATGTGATATACTTTGTAGTAATAAAAAAAATCATATTTTCATTGCTTTCGTATCCAAAATAATATTTACCAAAAACATGCTCATAATTGTATTTTCCGGAATATTTGTAAGTTACATTCTATCGTTCGGTTCCACCACATTATGTGTGTAACTTATATATTTATTCTTTACGATTTTTTGTATCATTTTGGGATTGTAATTTCTTGGTATATGTTAAGTTATATTACTTTAAATCCTAAAATAATATAACTAATACACAAAGTATACAAATGATCACACACAATGTGTCTTTAATGTAAATATATATTCTAAATACATATTTATCCATTTTTATTTATAAAAACCAACCTCCAATACTTGTATTTTTGTAACAAAATCTATGGCAAGGTTTTTGTTGAAAACTCATGATCAAAATACACTTGTAAATATTGGTTTGAAAATATTTTTCTAAGTGTTTATATTTTTAGAAAATTTGCCATAGTTTCCCCTAAAAATGGAGGTGTCCATGCTATCAAAGCATATCATTTTCTTTACAAAATCATCACAAACAATCAACAATCAATCTACACTTACCGAGTGCCAAAACAATGCTATCTACATAATAATCATGAACTTGAACTTTCATAAAAGCTTGTAGTAACTTGATAGTGTGTTTAGTAGGTTTAGTTACCCTTTAAAGTGTGTTTACTTCTTTAAAAATCTCATTCTTGGAAGATTTAGGTGTTTACAACTTGTAAACATGTTTTACAAAAACATTTCTTTATGACATCTTCTTGGTTCACAAGTGTTTATACACTTTTTTTATCACCCAAAAATAATGTATGTTCAAGTAAGAACCAAGTCTATGTAAATCTTGTTATTTAACTTGGTTTCTTTGGAAAACTATTTTTGAAATCTTCCCAAGTTTATGTCTAGTAAACATGTTACATACTACATCATTCACAAAATCATTTTCATTCTTCAAGTTCATGAGAGACATAAAGTATGATGATCTTGGTCTTTCACAAGATCATCACCTTAACTTACTAGATCATGTGTTTAATCACAATCTAGTAGGTTTCATATGATGTCTAACATCACTAACACCAATAATCAATCATCAAGAAGCAAATCAACATAAATCAACATGTATTCATATGTTAATAAGCTTATGTTAGAGTTTGCATGATTATGTTCTTTAATGTTCTTCATGATTAACAATGTTCATCATCTTTTAACCATCAAAATATGAAGTAAAAACAAGTTACAAGGAGCTTACTACTAGCACAAGGGCTAGGGAAGAACACAAGATGATGGAGATGACAAATGTGTTGGATAAAAGAAAATGGGGGAGGTCCTTCAAGATCCAAGACCACCAAGCTTCATTAGACACCTTCTAGCACCTTTGTGAGTATATGGTTTGTATGGAAGTGAGATGATGATGGTGGTGTGGTTGTTGCTTATTCTCGGCCGAAAAGAGGAAGGGAGGAAGGAGATGGAGTGGTGTAAAGATGAATGAGCTCATGTTCTTAACTTATAACCATATTAAGCTTTTATCCAAAAGTTAATATGCTTCTTAAGTACACAACAAATCACTTCACAAATCTTGCAAGATCTTAACAAAATCAAAGGAGATTTAGTGTGATCAAGGGTGGGCCACCCTTGATGCCGTGAACATGAAGGGGGGGGGGGGGGTCTTGGTTGGGGTTTAATGGATAGTTAGAAGATCTAGTTAGGACTTAAGTGTATTGATTAGTGTTTATGTGTATTAGGTGTTATATATTATGTTAGGGTGTTCAGGGATTATAACTAGCTCAGAAACACTAGAACAATGTTTCTAGTACAATTTTGGTGTTTCGGGTAGTGTCCGGTTATTCGGTTAGGTACCGGTTCGTTAAAGTGTCAAACTATTCCGTTTAGTGATCTTTATGTACCCTTTTGTGACACTTTTAATTCCTGACACTTAGGAAAGCATTCAGGACCATTTAGTCATATTTTTGCATGTAACCAGCTTGTTAAAATGCTGAATTTTGCTGAAATATGCTGAATTCAGCACTTTATGTGGGTTTTAGGCACTTTCCGGCACTTAAACTATCACTTAGGAATGCAGTTTCATGGTCTTTGCTTCCCTACACATCATACTAGTGTAACACTTGGTCCTGGGGCTTATTTAGTGTCTCCACATCATGTCTGCCTAAGTATTGAACTCCCGTCAGTATTTCTAGTTTGTCTGATAGCTGTGCCAACTCTGTTTTTAAGCATTAATAGAATTGTATTGTGTTGCACATAGTAATGATAAAAGTCTTGCAACATGAAATGCCATTGTGTGTATATAACAGTAATCAGAATTTCATTCGTCTTGTAACCTATACCATGCACAGTTCTTAAAACACAGATTACTGTTCAATTAGTGCACGGAATGTACGGAAAAGTGACAGTTGTCACAAACACAGCGGGGCTTACATCTAGTTGATACCAAATTAAAATAATGATAAGATCATGTTGATAGAATAAGACTACATCACCTGTATACTTCCATTGTATCATTATTTCTCTACAACTCTACTTTGCTTTTTTTCCTGAGCCATTTCAATCCACCATATACATCAAAATCAATCAACCAAGAAAATCTTACAGAATTAAAATTTTAAACAAATACGTATAAGAAAAGTGGATCTTTTAGACAATATCTTCTTAAACCTAAAAATATACTTGATCTTGGCGGTGGTGGTTGTCCGATTTTAGATCTTGGTGGTGGTTGTCTAATTTCAGATCTTGGTGGCGAAACCTCATACAAATCAGA
Source organism: Helianthus tuberosus (assembly GCA_030545235.1). Classification (NCBI taxonomy): domain Eukaryota; kingdom Viridiplantae; phylum Streptophyta; class Magnoliopsida; order Asterales; family Asteraceae; genus Helianthus; species Helianthus tuberosus. Next base: position 100,302,593 of record CM060397.1, read on the forward strand.
TGTTGGTGGCTAAAACGCATAGATGGTGGTTCAATTCAAATCTTGGTGGTTGTTCGATTTTTCATTTGTTTCAGATCTTGGCGGCTGAACCGTACACGGGCCTGGTCGTTGGATTTTTGTTGTTCGATTCACACCTTCTTGAACCAAAAATCGCACATTTTCACCTATTATACTTTATAATATATATACCTTTAACACATTTAGTTTTCATTTAATTTGATTTTTCTATAATAACCTGCGTTTTTATAACATTTCTTTTATAAAACTGAATACAAATCCATGTTTAATTTTTTATTTCGACATTACGGTATAGAGACGCCTTTACTATTTTGGTTTTCACTTTTAAGTAGATTTGTATTCAAATTTGGTATTGTAAACTATATTGAGTACCGATACAATGATAGTGACGTAACAACCCGAACTAACACCGAATTTCGGATGCATAGAGTGGGGAGTCCGCTAGTACCTGATTAAAATGATATATAATACATCAATGTTTTTTATCCATTTAGGATTAGCCTAGTGGTGTTGGTGAATTAGATAAAGTTTGGGGTAGTAGAAGGTCATAGGTTCAATCCATATGGTGTGCAAATTTAGCCTTTAAAAAAATACCTCAATGTTTTTTTAATCATTTTCATCATCAATCGTCAAAGAAATATATTCTAATAAGATCATGTATCCAACAACTCTATAAAGAAGCTATTTTTAGAAGGGGGCACCTTTTTGAACAAAAAATCGTACCATCGGAGCATCAACAACCTGAACCACACCGGTAAAACCACATCAGCTCTCTTTTTCTGTCATTCGATTTGGTTGATGAAATCTTATAATTACTTTGTATATACCATTAATAGTGTTTTTATTATGAGATATTTACTTTTTTAAGTTTAATTTTCACCTATTATACTTTATAATATATACCTTTAACAAATTTTGCTTTCATTTAATTTGATTTTTCTATAATAACCTGTGTTTTTTAACATTTCTTTTTTAAATCTGAATACAAATGCATGTTTAATTTTTATCTCGACATTACGGTATAGAGACACCTTTACTATTTTGGTTTTTACTTTTGAGTAGATTTGTATTCAAATTTGGTATTGTAAACTATATTGAGTATCGATACTGTGATAGTGACGTAATGACCCGAACTAACACTAACTAACACCGAATTTCGGACGTATTGAGTGGGGAGCCCGCTAGTACCTGACTAAAATGATATATAATACGTTAATGTTTTTTTATCCATTTAGGAATAGCCTAGTGGTGGTGATGAATTAGATAAGATTTGGGTAGTGAGAGGTCATAGGTTTAATCCTTATGGTATGCAAATTTAGCCATTTAAAAAAAAATACATCAATGTTTTTTTAATCATTTTCATCATCAATCCTCAAAGAAATATATTCTAATAAGATCATCTATCCAACAACTCTATAAAGAAGCTATTTTTAGAAGTGGGACATGTTAGCATTCCTAGCACAGTTGACTCTTTAAAGAAGCCATTTGAAATTAGTAAGATATGCAAGGTTGTAAATAAGCCATTTGAATTAGTGTACAGTTTGTTTTTTAAAAGGTAAAATGTCTTTAATTTGTGGACCATATCTGCAGATATTTGTAGAAGAAAAGGTGAATCAAAACTCTACAATCAGTAAGAAGAGAGTTTTTTGTTTTTTTAACGTATATAGACTTCTAAAATAAACTAGTGGTGGTGTACGAGTATTGGTGGCGGGTGGTGGACGTGGACGGTCGGGGGTGGAAATGGTAGTAGACGGTGGTGGGTGGTGGATAGTGGTGGTTATGGTGGTGGTGGTGTTTAACCATCTGGACCAAGTCTGCACCAAGAAGAGCTCGCGTAAACGTTTTTTTAATAAAACGTCTTCAGAAAAACAAACAGTATGCAGATGGCAGTGTTTGTACGTGGTTTGTGCGGCGCAGACAGAAGAGTTGGCACATATCTTTTTTAAAAAGCAAACGATTTTTAGTGAAAAATTTACTAGATTTGTTCCTATTTTAGGGAAAAATTTACCATAAATCATGAATATATCACAAAGTCCATTTTTTTCTTAATTCTTTGTCATTATTTTAATAATAATTATCGACGGATTACTAACATGTATAAGTAAATCTTAAAAAAAATTGTAATCATTGTTAATGATTACCGACGCATTACAAAATGGATATTAAGGACAAGAATTATGATAAGATTTCATCCCAACTTTTCAATCTTTGTAGATGACTTTATATATATGACAGTCTAGTGTTGATCCGTTGCAAGATTTCACAAGAAATACCTTCATAGATATTGTTTTCACATCATATTCACTTCCCATGAATCTGAACATGTGGTAGTGATATGAATCAACAGGTAGTTGGTTCACATGTGAATCTTAACAAATTTGTTATGGTAAAGATGATTTGATTACAATGCAAGCCTACCCTTTAAATGGGAATAGAAAATAAAATAAAAGGAAACACAGTAAATGGGAGCCATAATTTAGGAGAGAATTGTGGAGAGATTTGTGAAATCTCGTTTACTCCCCCTCAAGTTGGAGCATGGAGATCCGTAATGCCCAACTTGCTAAGTAGAGTGCGGAAGCGGTTGGTGCCCAAAGGTTTGGTGAGGAGATCGGCAAGCTGCATTGTGGTATCTATCTTCATGGTTTGAATTTCGTTCAACTCGACACGTTCACGGATGAAGTAACAGTCCATTTCAACATGCTTGGTTCGTTCGTGAAATACGGGGTTGTTGACAATGTGTCGGGCCGCTTGGTTATCACAAAATAGTTGTGTTGGTTCTTCTTGAGGCATGTCAAGTTCTTTTAAGAGCCATCTCATCCAGATAACCTCACTAACGGCCGCTGCCATGGCCCGATATTCGGCTTCAGCTGAAGAGCGGGAGACCACCGATTGCTTTTTGGATTTCCAGGATATGGGAGCACCTCCCAAAAGGAGTAAATAACCAGTGCGAGACCTCCTAGTAAAAGGACAACCAAGCCAATCAGAGTCACAGTAAGTGATAAGGTTATTTCCACCCTGCTTTGGAAGAAGAATCCCTTGTCCAGGTGTGCCCTTGAGGTAACGAAGGACACGATTGGCAGCCTCTAAATGACTTACCCTTGGGTCTCCGACAAATTAGCTTAAAATATTGACAACATATGCAACATCAGGTCTAGTGGCCTGGAGGTAGAGGAGTCTTCCAATCAATCGCCGATATTGGTTCGCATCGACTTGAGCTTCTTTGTCACATTTATCCAACTTTAAGTTTTGCTCCATTGGGAATTGACTTGTACGGCAACCCGTCATCCCCGTATCTTTCAATATGTCTAAGATGTACTTGTGTTGGCTGAGCACAAGTCCATCTTTGGTGCGAGCTATCTCGATGCCCAGAAAAAATTTCAAGACTCCAAGGTCTTTGATGCTAAACCGTTTGTCTAGGAAGGTCTTGACGTTTTGCATTTCTTGCAGATTATTCCCAACAAGTATAACATCATCGACATAAATGAGTGCAGCCATGAACACTTCCTTTGACTTTAATAGAAACAAGGAGTGATCCGCCCCTGTTTGTTGGAAACCGATTTCAACTAAGGCCTTGGTAAACTTTTGATACCAATTTCTTGACGCTTGTTTAAGGCCATAAAGCGACTTCTTGAGCTTGCAAACCCGTTGTTCATTGTGTCTTACAAAGCCTTGTGGGACTTTCATGTATACGTCCTCATGAAGGTCTCCATGTAAGAAGGCGTTGTTAACGTCGAGTTGATGAATGTGCCATCCCTTTTTAACTGCTACGGCTAACAAAGTTCGGACCGTGACAAGTTTTGCCACTGGTGCAAAAGTTTCATGGAAGTCAATGCCTTCGGTTTGTGTGAAGCCCTTTGCCACGAGACGTGCTTTGTAACTTTCAATTTCTCCATTGGGTTTATACTTTATCTTGTATACCCACTTCGAGTCGATAGCGTGCTTACCCTCTGGAAGCTCTTCAAGAACCCAAGTTCCATTTTCTTCAAGTGCTTGAATTTCTTTCTTCATGGTCTCGACCCATTTTGGATCCTTCACTGCCTGACTAAAGCATTTTGGCTCATGATTGGAAGTTATGGCCGCCAAAAAAGCTTTATGATTGTTAGTAAATTTATCATAGGAAATAAAATGTGCAAGAGGATGTACCGTTGAGGATTCTTGATTGGAGGTTGATTGCTCATGGTCAATGGATGGGGGGAGACGAACTTCATAATCATTGAGATGTTTGGGCCGAGATCTGCTTCTTTTTTCGTTTGGTGGTTCAACAGTTTCAAAAACTCCATGAAGGCTTTCTGGATCGACACTTTGATCATGGGCCGTGTCGAGTTCTGGATCAGTAGTGTGGTCATGACTTGGGCCGGCTTGGTCTGTTGGGTCAGAAGATTGGGGGCCGCTTTGTTCTTCTATTGGAGTGGTGGGGTCGGGTTGAATGTGTTGGTTATTTAGGCCAGTTGGTGGGTCAGTGAGCCCATGATGATCGGCTTCATGTGTATCTTCTGGATCAAGGCCAGCTTCTGGTTCAAAAGGTGACCCAGACGGAACATTTGGCCCATTCCCTTCCTTTTGTGTTACATGCTCATCATCCCACCATTTTGGAGGTATGAAAATTTCCTCCTTTTCAAAAGTGGCATTTTTGAAAGGAAAAATGTTTTCAAAGAATTTGACATCCCTTGAAATAATAATTTTGTTTTGCTTGGCCGCATATATTTTATACCCTTTTGTGCCCGGTGGGTACCCCACAAAAATACCAGGTTTGCCTCTTTCAACAAATTTGTCACCAAATGTTTCTGTGCTCTTATAATACGATAGACAACCAAACACTCACATATGTTCATAATCGGGTTTTTGGTTGTATAGTATCTCGTAAGGGGTCTTGTTATCAATAACTTCTGATGGTAGGCGATTTATGATGTGTGTGGCGGTGAGGATGCATTCGCCCCAAAACCTTGTTGGGAGGTTAGATTCGAATCTTAAAGCTCGTGCTATTTCCAAAAGATGTCGGTGTTTTCGTTCGACCACACCATTTTGTTGCGGCGTGTGAGGACACGTCATTTCTAAAACAATCCCTTCTTTAGCATAAAAATTAAGCATTTGAGTTTATGTGAACTCCCCCCCCCCCCCATTGTCACATCGAATTCTTTTTATGTTCTTTTCAAATTGCACTTGTATCATTTTGTGGAAAGCAATGAGACAAGTGCTTGCTTCGTACTTGTGTTTCAATAGAAAAACCCAAACCGACCAACTGAAATCATCAACAATAGTCAAAAAATAGCTTGCCCGTGAAAATGAAAGTGTTCGATATTTCCCCCACACATCACAATGTAATAATTCAAAGCAAGCATTAGTTTTAGTAGTACTAATAGGAAACGACAGTCTTGCAAATTTGGCCTTAACACAAGAATCACAAAAGGATGTTTGGCTCAAACGAGAGTTTTTAAGGAAATCAACATGAATAAGTTTGGAACTTGAAGCATGACCTAACCTATTATGCCATAAATCAACCGTTGTTACCATAGCTCTTCTCTTTTCTCCCGTCATCCCCATCCTGTATAGACCGTTCTCACAATCACCCGCTCCAATCAGGAAAGAAAGTAACAGCACATTTTATATCCTTTGTTAGTTTACTAACGGACAAAAGATTGTATTTAAAATCAAGTATGTGAAGGACATCTTGTAATTTTAAACCGTTGGGTAACACAAAATCTCCTCTACCCTTAACGGCTATAGCATCTCCATTTGGTATGACGACCGGTGCTTCATTGTATTTCTTTATTTTGTTTTCAAGCATGGTGTCATCATAAATGATGTGTTCAGTGGCACCCGAATCAACCACCCACTTACCATCAACCCATTTACCGTTATGATTAATATTACCTGCCATGTTGGCTACGTGAGGCTCATGTTCTTTAGTTACATTTAGTTTCTCACCAAAGAGCTTTATGAATTGTTGATACTGTTCATCCGTTAATTGCGGCATTTTGTTCATCTCCCCTTCGACACACGCAGCTTTGGGCTTCAACTTTTCATGTTTCTTGCCTGGCCACCATTCTGGCTATCCTATTATCTTGAAACAACCTTCTTTAAAATGACCATGTTTCTCACATAGTTCACAGTATTTGGGTTGTTCGCCATCATTACGCTTACCGTCTCTTTTGGTGAACTTACTTTGTGATGGGCTAGGATCCTTCTTCTTTGGCACAAATGCTTGGAACGCCGTAGCATCTACGGTGGGCTTTCTAACACCGGTAATTGCTCTTCATTGTTCATCTTCGGCCACTAAATGATATACGGTACCAAGAGATGGCGTGGGTTACATAGCCAAGATCTGGGTTCGTATGGTTCCATACTCGCCATCTAGGCCAAGTAAAAATTCATATAGTCTTTCACTTTACTTGAGGCTGTTAAGTTTCTTTCCGATATCACATGTGCAACCATTACAGTTGCAAACGGGAATCGGATGCACAGATTGGATCTCGTCCCAGATGAAACGCAACCTCGTGTAATAGGCCGTGACAGACGTACCTTCCTGTTTGATCGTGGTTAATGACTGCTTCAGCTCGTACGCCCTGGGTGCATTAACTTTTCCGAAACGCTCCTTTAGATCCAACCAGATCTCTTGCGCGTGGCCGCATATTTGACGCTCATTCTTATTTCTTTTTCCATTGCAGTGTTCACCCAGCCTTTTAGCATGCCATCGCACCTCATCCAAGCCATGTAGTTTTGAGAAGCAGGTTCTGGTTTCTTGATTGTGTCACACCCTGACTTTTGCGGAAGCGTTATTATGGTGTGACTTTCTTAATATCATTGCATTCAATCATAACAACAACTATATGATAAAACCATAGGTTTGTCATCCATCGAATAAGTTTAAAACATAACAACATTGTTTAAAAATGTAAACTTCAAATTCAAGTTTTACAATCATACCAAAATGTTTATGAGTTCACTAAGGACTCATCGAAAGATATTAAATAGCACCAAGGGTTGGGAGACGTGTCTCGTCCAGGAATAAGACACACCGACCAAACCCAAAGACCATGGATGACATCTTTATTCCTAACGCAGCATAAAACTTCCAACGCCCGCCAGATCCACTTACTAATTCCCTGAAATACATGTAGTTTGAAAACATCTACAAAAGTTGAGTGAGTTCATGTGTTTAGTTTGTGTGCACGAATCATCCTTGAAAACCTTTGTATGTATGTATGTACTTGTAAACTGGTATGAAGTGATAAGGAAAAAAACAGATCAATTAATGTGTAGCTAATACATTAATATAAGTGACATGGCATAGGAAGCACTCAACCCTGTATGCGTATTTCGTACCGGCCCCTCCGACGGAACGACATAGTCACCACATGTGGCCAACTCGCAGGCCCATGGGTGGGGCTCGCAACACCCAATAGATCTATCACTCATGCCCCTCGGTCCTTATACAAGGATTAATGGTCTTAAGTTAATCGCCTACCCATTCACGTGATCTAGCAGTACATTCCTTAGCTAATCATACCATTTGTAATTGTTTGTAATCAGTATGTAACATGTATTTCACCCCCGAGAGTTATAAAACTGAAAACAGTTAAAAGGAAAAGGGGGACATGAACTCACAATTTTGCGTTCCTTGTATCCGATGTAACTCAAAGCTTCCTCTAGAACGCACGACTACCTACATGCGTACTACGGTCCATTAGACGAGCGGGTCGTGCCTTGACTTGGTAATGATTAGTGTCTTTGAGTTATGTTTTCAAAGTGTCATCAATGTTATTCCAAATATATAATTATTTGTTAAAATAATAAATATCTTAACTTTAAATTATATTTAATTTTGGAATAATCGCTAAACAATATTTTTGTAATCATACTTCTCAAGTATTTAAACATGTATATCCTTCCCAAGGATGGGTATATTTGTATTTGTATAACTTGCCATGTATTGGCGTCGTATTCCGGCGTGTATTATCTTCAATAAGTATCCAATATATATTTCTAAAATATATATTTCAAGAAGTATTCCTTAGAAAAAATTATTCCTAATTTTTCTTTTGGCAAAAATATTTATAGTTCCAAAACAATATATTTTCAAGTCTCACTTACAAAATATTTATAAACTTATTTTATCCAAAAATAATGTATTACGAGTTTATCCGAGAAAAATATATATTTTTCCCAAAAATCATATATCTTCTAAAAATTCCAAGAAAATATATTTTTACTTCCCAAAATAATATATTTTCTCCTTGTCGAAAATATGATATAACTTGGTAATATTTACAAAAATCATATTTTCATTTCTTATGTCCAAAATATTATTTACCAAAAATATATTTATAACGGTATTCTTCGGAATATTTTATAAGTCACGTTCTTGTTTGGTTTGCCAATATTATGTGTGTAACTTGTATTTTTATTCCATGATATTTTTGGTATTATTATGGATTGTAATTTCTTGGTATTTTGTTAAGTTATATTATTTCACCCTAAAAATAATATAACTATTTCACAAAGTATACAAATATTCACACAAGTGTCTTTAATATATATATATACATATTCTAAATATATATTTAACCATTTTTATTTATAAAAACCAACCTCCAACGTTTGTATTTTTGTTACAAAAATTATGGCAAGGTTTATATTGAAGACTCATGATCAAAATACACTTGTAAATATTTGTTTGAAAGTATTTTTCTAAGTGTTTATATTTTTAGAAAATTTTGCCGTAGTTTCCCCTAAAAATGGAGGTGTCCATGCTATCAAAGCATATCATTTTCTTTTTAAAATCATCACAAACAATCAACAATCAACCCTAGACAACTCACACTTACCAAGTGCCAAATCAATGCTATTTACATAATAATTATGAACTTGAACTTTCATAAAAACTTGTAGTAACTTGGTGGTGTGTTTAGTAGGTTTAGTTACCCTCCAAAATGTATTTACTTCTTTATAAACTTCATTCTTGAAAGATTTTGGTGTTTACAACTTGTAAACATATTTTACAAAAACATTTCTTTATGAAATCTTCTTGTTTCACAAGTGTTTCTACACTTGTTTTATCACCAAAAATTAATGTAGGTTTAAGTGAAACCAAGTCTTTCTAAATCTTGTTATTTAACTTAGTTTTCTTGAGAAAACTATTTTAGAAATCATCCAAGTTTATGTCTAGTAATCCTGTTACATGTTTCATTATTCATAAAATCATCCTCATACTTCAAGTTCATGAAAACATAAAGCGTGATGATCTTGGTCTTTCACAACACCACCACCTTAACTTACTAGATCATGTGTTTAATCACAATCTAGTAGGTTTCTTATGATGTCTAACATCACTATCACAAATAATCGATCATCAAGAAGCAAATCAACACAAACCAACATGTATTCATATGTTAAGAAGCTTATGTTAAAGATTCATGATTACGTTCTTTAGTGTTCTTCAAGATTAACAATGTTCATCATCTTTTAACCATCAGAATATGAAGTAACAAGAGATCATAAGGGCCTTACTACTAGCTCTAAGGCTAGGGATTAACACAAGATGTTGAAGATGATAAATGGGTTAGATAAAAGCAAATGGAAGAGGTCCTTCGAGATCCACAACCTCCACACTTCTTAACTTGGCTTCTAACACCTTGTGATGCACTTGGAATGGATGATCAAAGTTGAATGAAGGTGGTGGTGTGGTGGAGGGTTTCGGCCGAGAGGGAGAGCAAGGGAGGGAGAAGGATGGTGATTGTTTAGTGTGTGAGAGATAAGAGATTATGAACCTTCATACACTACTTATAACCATCTTAGTCTTTTGTCCAATGTGTATTGTGTTTCATTAGTACAACACAAGATCTATGAAGATATCAAATCAGATCTAATGGAATCAAAAGAAATCACAAGTGGGGGACCCACTTGTGACCGTCCATTGAAGGGGGGGGTCTTGGTTGGGGTTTAATGGTTAGTTAAGTTAAGTAGCTAGATTTTAAGTGTAATGATTAGTGTTTAAGTGTATGATGTGTTATATAGTGTGTTAGGGTGTTCGGGGATCATAACAAGCTCAGAAACATTAAAATAATGCTTCTAGTGTAATTTTGATGTTTCGGGTAGTGTCCGGTTGTTCGGTTAGATACCGGTTCATTAAAGTGCTAAACTATACCGTTTAGTGTTCTTTATGTACCCTTTTGTGATACTTTTAATTTCCTAACACTTAGGAAAGCATTCAGGACCATTTAGTCATATTTTTGCATGTTACAAGCTTAATAAAAAGCTGATTTTTGCTGAGTTATGCTGAATTCAGCACTTTATGTGGGTTTTAGGCACTTTCCAGCACTTAAACTATCACTTAGGAATGCAGTTTTGTGGTCTTTACTTCCCTACCCACTATACTAGTGTAGTACTTAGTTTCTGCCTCATACTGTGTCAAAACAACGTCTGTCTATGTACTGAACTCCGTCAGCATTTTCCCGGTTTGTCTGTTAACTGTGCTAACTATGCTTTGTGCATCATTTATGTCAATATGTTTGCATGAAGTCAATGACGTGTCATTTGCAGTATGTGATGCACATGTAAGTATAATGCAGTAATCAGAAAGCAATTCAAGTCATAAATTGTAGATCAGCACAGTCATTAAGCACTAATGCTCATTTAATAATTGTACGGATGCATGCAAATTTGACAGTTGTCACATTCTCCCCCTGTTAAGAAAATTTCGTCCTCGAAATTTGTACTACCTTAACTCCTTAGGGTTATATTATGCGTGTATGTATATGAATAATACTGAGGTAGATAACCACAAAACCGAATCAAATCTTATTCATATCAGGTGAGTCCAGGGATATATTTCAACAAGAACCCAGTGGTTAAAAGGTATGTGTTCTAGCATTTGATGTCAAAGGACACGAGATGTATAGATGTATAATCTAGTGTAACTCAGTTAACAGGGGTGCAACAAAGGAGTTTTGACCAATGGATTCTCAAACAATCGGTCACAATATGCCAACGAGTTTTCACAAACCATAGCATCCGCTATATGAACTTAAAATCAACAACTTGAACATGAAAATGATATGTCAACTTTCGAACAAATACATGGATAAAATAGTGTGTTGACATTCTTGAATTGCGAAAATACACTGAATGGAACACAAGCGAATCTGGTGTATTATTGTCTTAGTTCGTAGATGCATTCGGAATGTTTAAATGACAAGTCAAACAAAAGTACGTGTAGTTTTGTGTGAACGGTTATCCATGATTAGCACAGGCTACAAATTTGTAATGACACCACAAGGTGTCGTAATTGACATACTTCAACAATAGCGGTGACCGAACAAGTTCACCATGCTTGAAATCAAAGGAAAGTGTACTGAAACAACTCTGAAACTTTGATTTAAACAATGTCATAGAGTTTCCTATAAAATACGGAACATCAAAGAACCACTGTTTTCGATCGAACATGAAAAAGTAATATGTACCGCAAGGCATTCGATCGACCATGAAAGAATCGTTAGGAGGTACACCGTGCTATGAAATGAATCTATGTACCATTGCCTTAGCACACAACTGTGTTGGGACCGCTTTAATTGTGATATACAAAACGGATTTAGAGCGAATAAATAGACAATTAAATCCGTGTATGAGGTGCGTAATCAAGTTAGCGCAAGCTTCAACTTTGCGAAAGTATTATCGTAATGTATTGAAATCAATAAACGATTTAGTGGAGTCGTAGACCAATCAAGTCTACTACCACTCGAAACAAAAGAACCTTTGCAAAAATGTTTGAATATGATGCTCTCAATACTTCATACGGCGCCTTAAATTGAATATGCGAAATGGATAAGTTCAAGCAATTGAATCTTGGTAACCTGACAATAAACGTATGTATCAACAAGGGAATCTCAGCATGGTTACGAAGATAAACCATGAATGTAACTTGAAAGAAATGAAGTCTCAAGAAAGCGTGTTGACTTGATAACAAGGAAGCCAACAATTACCATAATGTAGGTCATTCGAATCACAAATCAGTAATTAGATTTAGTAACATAATATTTGAACTTCAATGAAGCGTTTATTCAAAATGAAACCGCATGCGTAGAAAATGGTGCATGCGTAACATATAAGTTTTCAAGTAATGAAACAATGAGTATTTGCTAAAATGAAGAAATGACCAAGTATCGAAGCAAATGTGTGTTCGCTCTCAGCGAAGAAAAGTAACGCGATGCAACTACCATTAAGGGGAGTAGAGATGCAAACATCTACTTGCTAGAAGCAAAAGTGAAGATTTTAACAAAAGAAATTTGAGTACTTTCTGTTTGGTTAACTAAAATAGCATATATGTCAGGTTAATGGGGTTTGCTTGAGTTAACAGGTGTGGTTCCTAAGCAACCTTAACGAGTTTGGACCTGGGTTCCCAAAGGTCCTAAGTACATGTTTTCTAGATTCTCAAAGTTTCGTATTCTTTGTAAAACCGTTTTGTGCTTTGTGTAGGAAACACCATTTTTGTGTACGTTTAAAACAAGTTATTGTCCCACAATTTCCCCGGTATACTTTCTTCCTAAATTCACAGCTAATGACACTCGATCATCGATCAGTCGAGAAATAGTAGTTGGATCCTCACAGTTAGTTAAATAAGTAATTCGTTAATCCTTAGCAAGAGTCACCGACTCTTGTAGGTTAGCTCGTTCGGCTCCTGGTAGTTGATGCTCATTTGAAAATCATCATCCTTCTCCTTGACGAGCAGAACTGGGGTTACCCAAAACGGGAAACTTGGTCTGTTAACTTCCTTCTCAATCAACTACCGAAGCTACACTGACAATCCTTGCATCTCCGAAGGTGTAAGTCGTTAAGGTGCATTGACTGCAGGCGCGGCACCTGAAATCAAATCGATGCGAAATTCGGCTTGTCGTTGAGGAGATAATTCTGGCAAGTCTTCGGGGAAGACTTTAGGATATTCCCTTATCACAGGGATATCTTTGAGTTTTGGTTCTTCGGTTCCCGTGTTCACGACATGAGCCCAGAAAACAACACATCCATTACGCAACAACTCTCGTTCCTTCAAGCAATTTGGAAGCTATAGGGGCGTATTCTGCTTACCTCCATGAATCATGATTGTTTCTTCATTTGCCATCAGGATGCGGGTAATAATCTCCGCTTGATTGCTCGACAACCAATCCATCCCAATTAGCACGTCGAAGCTTCCCTTAAGCTAGTTCTATCGAGTACTGGATAGCTATCTTGCTTACTACTAAAACAAGTATATTCTAAAGCTAGAATTTGAAAACAATGTCAAATAGCACAGACGCATAACATTGACTACTATGATACGTACCGATGGTCATGTTTGGATCCTGGCGTGTTTCCCTAGCTCCGGTGTTAGACATTTTTCCCGCGATCTTGTTTAATCTCCCGTGGGCAATCTTTCCTAAAGTGCCCCTTGTCACCGCAGTTATAACACCCTTGACCTCTCTTTCCATGTTTCGTCTCATGCCAACACGTCTCCTTGCAGTGCCCCACTTTACCACAGTTGTCACACTTTCCATTTTTACATCGCCCGGTATGATGACGTCGACACTTGTCGCATTTAGGTAGTTTACCCATGTACCCTTTTCCCTTTTTGGCCTTGTTCTTGTTATTTGTCTGAGTACCCTGCTTGAAGTTTCCGAACTTCCTCATGTTATCTCCAGATGACTCCACATGAGTCTCCTTTTTCTCCTCAGAGGTTGAAAATCTTCCTAGTCTAATCGCTTCTTCAGTGAGCGCCACACTCAGGTCAATAGCTGCGTTAATTGTTAGAGGTTTAGATGTTGTCACCAGGCTTAGTATCTTAGGCGCCAATCCCCCGATGAAACGTTCAATCTTTTTAAATTTTGGTTCTACCATATAGGGGACAACACACGACAGAACATGGAATTTCTGCACGTACTCAGCTATCTTTGGACCTTCCATCTTCAAGTTCCAGAACTCAGTTTCCAACTTCTGGATTTCTGCTCTCGAACAGTACTTCTTATGCATTAGTTCTTTCAGTTCACCCTATGTCAAAGCATATGCAGCAGTCTCGCCCAACGTCTGAACCTGGAGGTTCCACCATGACAGAGCCCCATCTTGAAGCAGTCCGGAAATGTACGCGACCTGATGCTCTGGGGCACATTTGCTCAACCGCAAAACAGTATCCGTCTTCTCAACCCAGTGCACGAAGGCTAAGGCACCCCTAGTGCCGTCGAACTCCAGGGGCTTGCAGCCCAAGAACTGCTTGTAGGTGCAGCCTGCGATATAAGCAACATCATTCACGAGAGGCATTAGCAAAGCACACTTGGAAATGTCCAAACGTTCTTGTAATGTGTCTTAAGTGACTAAACATTACCGTTGGGTGGGTTATTTCCTATGGTACCTCCGCTGTGCTCGGAGCGAAGGGCCTCGTGTTGTGCGATGGCCTGTGAGATGCGCTCTTGTAATTCCACCTCTGTCGTCGGCAGAGGGTTGTTGGTATCGGTGTTCCCTTGAAGCCACATCTTCTAAGAAAAAGAACGGTTAGGTCAGGTCTTATTAAGGACACAAGCGCATAAGCTTCTACTTAACGAATAAGACCTAGGAGGTGTATTTACATGTGTATATACGCAGTCGTTATAACAAGCAATCATATAACATCACAATTATAGCACAAACTTGTAGGTAGGTACATATTTAATGAGAACTTGACAAGCAAGCACGTAGCATCACAATTATAGTACAATCAGGCAAATCAACAACATGCTTAGTGAGGACATGGTGACGGATCTTTCATTATTTACCAACCACAATCACATTGTCTACGAAGTGCATCACATCACAAGGGACACAGGGTCAACCTACCCTTGCCCAATAAGTTTACCAGTGCATTAAAATTGCGTGGTCAAAAGTGGTCTTCAAAGTCTCTACAATCTCGGCTTATTAGTAGGGTCTTTTCCCAAAAGTAATGCAATCCGCATAAAACCAAAAGCCAACTATACTGGTGTCTGAGGTGGAGGAGTGAAGAAAAGCAAACTGCTAACATGTGCGACTTCCTCCTCGAGTTTGAATATACGGCGCAAAAAGTATCTGATCTGCTGCTTGATAGTAAAAAAACGAGCATCAAAACCTAAGAAGGTGTAATAGCAGCAGGTGAGAGTGCAAAAAGGAGACAGTGATGAATGTGGAGGATCAAAATATACTGGCATTGTCAGGGTGGAGGACGTAATGTCAGCTCAAGCTTCAAAACTATATAACTCAAAACCTCAAGCTGTAGCTGAAGTAACAGGAGCAACTCATCCCGTGTGTAGCTTCCATAATGTGAGGGATGGTAGGGGTCTGAAATCAGCATAGGGTATGATAGGAACCATCGGAATGGCTCGTCTAGCGGTGAAGAAATGAACAGTACAGCCTGAAGGATCTGTGAAAAAGCTGCTGATACGAAAAGACTGTCACACAGGTGCTGGCCAAAGGTACCTTCCCGGGGTGCGGGTATGTCCTGAAAGAAAGCGATAGGCATGTCGGCGCAATGGACGTCGGTCTCCATAGGGGATAAAGGAGCAACCTCAGTTGGTGCAGGTGTAGGACAAATGTCTCAACAGAAGGAAGATCAACAGGTGTAGATATTGGGTCTGGTACAAGGGGTGCAATGTCTGGTAAACCAAAAGAAGTAGGGTCATGATTCAAGCAAGGGCTCAGGATCAGCAGGTGCAACAACAGACTGGCCCAAAAAGAATAGGAGCTGGCTCGGGAGCAGGCTCTGGGTTGTGTGAAAGTGCGGGATCTCGAGCAGGTGATAGTGCAGCATTCATAGCGGTGTCGTCGTCTAAGTCAGTAGTAGAAAGTTGCTATCCGGCCGTCTGTAAGGCTGCAGATGTCACAGACTCAAAGGATTCTGAAATCGAGTGCAAAATGGAAGTAGAGGATACTTCGATGGCGGAATCTCAGGAGGTAAAATAGCAATGACATCCTCAGCTATCTTTCCATCACCCTGGGCGTCATCAGGAGGATCATCAACAAACAAATCAACGTCGTCATCAAACGAATCGTTAAAAGGCGTATCCTCGGGAGGAATGATCACGAGAGGTACGGCATCGAGGATCGGAGCCATGACGTGCTCACCATCGGGATGACCAGTGATGAGGTGGTCATGGACTAAAACAAGGATGGCAAAAAGATCCTTGTCAGGGAAGCCATCAGCAAGGGTAAATCATTATCAAAGTCTAGTAGCGCGGACGGTTGGAAGTCGCCCTCGTCCTCGGTCAGCATATCAGGATCACTCTCAGTGTCTGACGTAAATATCTCTGGCGCAGGTGCAATCTCATTATCCGTGGCGGTGGCCATAGGGTCGTCAACGTCTGACAACTCGCTTTCTGAGGAAGGTGTCGTGTGTGCCGGTACATAATAATCATAGCATGTATATTCATAGCAATCACTAACACTTAATATATTGTAAACAGGGACAATTCATCATGTAATCGTGTATTCACATTATTCTTTATGAAACTTTCTGTCCTTCCTAGCCTCTCAGACTAAACTTCCCAGTCTCTCAGACTGAATCATAAGCATAAACTTTGGAATGTGCTTCGTGTCTTTTGTTTGTAAAAATGTATGTTTCCTGGATCTGGGCGTTTTGTGTATGCAATGAAAACATGTTTGTAAAAACGTTTTCGTGAGAGCCCTAATGATCATAGTCTAGACTCGAGAAAGAATCCTAGTTCGCTACGATCGAAGCTCTGATACCAAGCTGTCACACCCTGACTTTTGCGGAAGCGTGATTATGGTGTGACTTTATTAATATCATTGCATTCAATCATAACAACAACTATATGATAAAACAATAGGTTTGTCATCCATCGAATAAGTTTAAAACATAACAACATTGTTTAAAAACGTAGACTTCAAATTCAAGTTTTACAATCATACCAAAATGTTTATGAGTTCACTAGGGACTCATCGAAAGATATTAAATAGCACCAAGGGTTGGGAGACGTGTCTCGTCCAAGAATAAGACACACCGACCAAACCCAAAGACCATGGATGACATCTTTATTCCTAACGCAGCATAAAACTTCCAACGCCCGCCAGATCCACTTACTAATTCCCTGAAATACATGTAGTTTGAAAACATCAACAAAATTTGAGCGAGTTCATGTGTTTAGTATGTGTGCACGAATCATCCTTGAAAACCTTTGTATGTATATATGTACTTGTAAACTGGTATGAAGCGATAAGGAAAAAAAAACAGATCAATTAATGTGTAGCTAATACATTAATATAAGTGGCATGGCATAGGAAGCACTCAACCCTGTATGAGTATTTCGTACCGGCCCCTCCGGCGGAACGACATAGTCACCACATGCGGCCAACTCGCAGGCCCATGGGTGGGGCTCACAACACCCAATAGATCTATCACTCATGCCCCTCGGTCCTTATACAAGGATTAATGGTCTTAAGTTAATCGCCTACCCATTCACGTGATCTAGCAGTACATTCCTTAGCTAATCATACCATTTGTAATTGTTTGTAATCAGTATGTAACATGTATTTCACCCCCGAGAGTTATAAAACTGAAAACAGTTAAAAGGAAAATGGGGACATGAACTCACAGTTTTGTGTTCCTTGTATCCGATGTAACTCAAAGCTTCCTCTAGAACGCACGACTACCTACATGCGTACTACGGTCCATTAGACGAGCGGGTCGTGCCTTGACTTGGTAATGATTAGTGTCTTTGAGTTATGTTTTCAAAGTGTCATCAATGTTATTCCAAATATATAATTATTTGTTAAAATAATAAATATCTTAACTTTAAATTATTTTTAATTTTGGAATAATCGCTAAACAATATTTTTGTAATCATACTTCTCAAGTATTTAAACATGTATATCCTTCCCAAGGATGGGTATATTTGTATTTGTATAACTTGCCATGTATTGGCGTCGTATTCCGGCGTGTATTGTCTTCAATAAGTATCCAATATATATTTCTAAAATATATATTTCAAGAAGTATTCCTTAGAAAAAATTATTCCTAATTTTTCTTTTGGCAAAAATATTTGTAGTTCTAAAACAATATATTTTCAAGTCTCACTTAGAAAATATTTATAAACTTATTTTATCCAAAAATAATGTATTACGAGTTTATCTGAGAAAATATATATTTTTCCCAAAAATCATATATCTTCTAAAAATTTCAAGAAAATAAATTTTACTTCCCAAGATAATATATTTTCTCCTTGTCGAAAATATGATATAACTTGGTAATATTTACAAAAATCATATTTTTATTTCTTATGTCCAAAATATTATTTACCAAAAATATATTTATAACGGTATTCTCCGGAATATTTTATAAGTCACGTTCTTGTTTGGTTTGCCAATATTATGTGTGTAATCTGTATTTTTATTCCATGATATTTTTGGTATTATTATGGATTGTAATTTCTTGGTATTTTGTTAAGTTATATTATTTCACCCTAAAAATAATATAACTATTTCACAAAGTATACATATATTCACACAAGTGTCTTTAATATATATATACATATTCTAAATATATATTTACCCATTTTTATTTATAAAAACCAAACTCCAATGTTTGTATTTTTGTTACAAAAATTATGGCAAGGTTTATATTGAAGACTCATGATCAAAATACACTTGTAAATATTTGTTTGAAAGTATTTTTCTAAGTGTTTATATTTTTAGAAAATTTTGCCATAGTTTCCCCTAAAAATGGAGGTGTCCATGCTATCAAAGCATATCATTTTCTTTTTAAAATCATCACAAACAATCAACAATCAACCCTAGACAACTCACACTTACCAAGTGCCAAATCAATGCTATTTACATAATAATTATGAACTTGAACTTTCATAAAAACTTATAGTAACTTGGTGGTGTGTTTAGTAGGTTTAGTTACCCTCCAAAATGTATTTACTTCTTTATAAACTTCATTCTTGAAAGATTTTGGTGTTTACAACTTGTAAACATATTTTACAAAAACTTCATTCTTGAAATCTTCTTGCTTCACAAGTGTTTCTACACTTGTTTTATCACCAAAAATTAATGTAGGTTTAAGTGAAACCAAGTCTTTGTAAATCTTGTTATTTAACTTAGTTTTCTTGAGAAAACTATTTTAGAAATCATCCAAGTTTATGTCTAGTAATCTTGTTACATGTTTCATTATTCATAAAATCATCCTCATACTTCAAGTTCATGAAAACATGAAGCGTGATGATCTTGGTCTTTCACACCACCACCACCTTAACTTACTAGATCATGTGTTTAATCACAATCTAGTAGGTTTCTTATGATGTCTAACATCACTATCACAAATAATCAACCATCAAGAAGCAAATCAACACAAACCAACATGTATTCATATGTTAAGAAGCTTATGTTGAAGATTCATGATTATGTTCTTTAGTCTTCTTCAAGATTAACAATGTTCATCATCTTTTAACCATCAGAATATGAAGTAACAAGAGATCATAAGGGCCTTACTACTAGCTCTAAGGCTAGGGATGAACACAAGATGTTGAAGATGATAAATGGGTTGGATAAAAGCAAATGGAAGTGGTCCTTCGAGATCCACAAGCTCCACACTTCTTAACTTGGCTTCTAACACCTTGTGATGCACTTGGAATGGATGATCAAAGTTGAATGAAGGTAGTGGTGTGGTGGAGGGTTTCGGCCGAGAGGGAGAGCAAGGGAGGGAGAAGGATGGTGAGTGTTTAGTGTGTGAGAGATAAGAGATTATGAACCTTCATACACTACTTATAACCATCTTAGTCTTTTGTCCAATGTGTATTGTGTTTCATTAGTACAACACAAGATCTATGAAGATATCAAATGAGATCTAATGGAATCAAAAGAAATCACAAGTGGGGGACCCACTTGTGACCGTCCATTGAAGGGGGGGGGGTCTTGGTTGGGGTTTAATGGTTAGTTAAGTTAAGTAGCTAGATTTTAAGTGTAATGATTAGTGTTTAAGTGTATGATGTGTTATATAGTGTGTTAGGGTGTTCGGGGATCATAACAAGCTCAGAAACATTAAAACAATGCTTCTAGTGTAATTTTGATGTTTCGGGTAGTGTCCGGTTGTTCGGTTAGATACCGGTTCGTTAAAGTGCTAAACTATATCATTTAGTGTTCTTTATGTACCCTTTTGTGACACTTTTAAATTCCTGACACTTAGGAAACATTCAGGACCAATTAGTCATATTTTTGCATGTTACAAGCTTAATAAAATGCTGATTTATTCTGAATTCAGCACTTTATGTGGGTTTTAGGCACTTTCCGGCACTTAAACTATCACTTAGGAATGCAGTTTTGTGGTCCTTACTTCCCTACCCACTATACTAGTGTAGTACTTAGTTTCTGGCTCATACTGTGTCAAAACAACATCTGTGTATGTACTGAACTCCGTCAGCATTTTCCCGGTTTGTCGGTTAACTGTGCTAACTATGCTTTGTGCATCATTTATGTCAATATGTTTGCATGCAGTCAATGACGTGTCATTTGCAATATGTGATACACATGTAAGTATAATGCAGTAATCAGAAAGCAATTCAAGTCATAAATTATAGATCAGCACAGTCATTAAGCACTAATCCTCATTTAATAATTGTACGGATGCATGCAAATTTAACAGTTGTCACAGATTGACCCGTCGATGAATCCGACCTTGTTTTTTGCAAACAAGACATTCAACATCTCCTGAGACCAATCGATGTAATTCCCATCGGTGAGAATGTCGTTGACGTGAAGTTGCCTCGTGTAATCAGAAGGATGTAGATAATATGGGGAGTTGTGATCGATGGTTGTTCCATCGTCTTTGTTTGCTTCTGGTTTGTCGCTGGCCATGGTGGCGATTAGGTTTTAGAAAAATAGGGTTTTGTGTGCAGAATCGTGTGGTGCACTGATACCATAACAAATTTGTTATGGTAAAGATGATTTGATTACAATGCAAGCCTACCCTTTAAATGGGAATAGAAAATAAAATAAAAGGAAAGACAATAAATGGGAGCCATAATTTAGGAGAGGGTTGTGGAGAGATTTGTGAAATCTCGTTTATCTTCCACCGCATGGGGCTGGACGGTATGGAGGTTCGTCCTCCACCGTCCCGGCCCGGCGCCGTTCCTCCCTCCATCTCCCCCCCCCCCTCCGTCTCGTCCTCTTCGTCTTCTTCTTGCCGTTCTGGACGGTCCAAATGAGGACAAATGTTCCTCACAGACATATATATATACATACAATATATAATATATATTTTAGGATCATCCCCCATTTCCATACCTCCATCCTCTTTGCCCCATCCTCATGCCCATCCTACGTGGCGCTTATGTGGCGGACCATCCTCCAAGGGAGGACCATCACCATACCGTGTAGCCTTAAAAAATGAAAACCAAATAAAAAGAGTAAATTACTATTTTGGCCTATGTGGTTTAATCAGTTTAACCTTTTTCAGTTTAAAAAGAAATTTTTTAACATATCAGACCTTGAGATTGAATTTTATAACGGTTTTGACCCCTAATACTAACAATGTTACATTTCTTTAGTTAAGCCTAGGGTATTTTGATTCTTTTATGTCACACCCCGACCACGTAAAACAACAAAACGTGGCGGAAACGTCGGGGAGTGTTGTAACAGAATCATTATTTCATAACACATGGAAATTGAAATATTGTTTTATTGATTAAAAGAGTTACAATGTCTTGACAATCAAAGAAACATAACATAAATAACTAGTCTTGCATCTTTTATTGTCGCTAAGGCCCAAGTCCGCCTAAGTGTATCTTGATAAATCCTAAGCATCATATCCTGAAACACATGTGAAAATAGGTACGTCAGCATAAAAATGCCTGTGAGATACATAGGTTTTGTGAAAATAGAATTCATGACTTATGTTTTAAGAAAATGTTTAGTCATGAACCTTGTAATTTGCTTTGTCTTGTAAATCATTTGAAAAGTGATAAATAAACCAAGTGATATATATATGTATAAAAGAATAATACATGGTTAAGTATTGTGAAAATGCATACATCCAAGCCTTCTGACTGTGGCGATAAACCCCTAAACGAATTTAAAGGTCTATCTGTGTTATGTTTATCGAATTCGGTCATTCCTTCCATCCAAACATACCTAGGATGTCAGGAACGGGAGTTGTCAATTCATATGGTACCACTACCTACTAACGAATGGCGTAGCTAATGTTAATGAATGTATATTGTCCCATTTGAACAAACCAAATGTCATACCAAAATGTAAGCATGTGATGAATAACAAATGTACTAAGTATGCACACAATGGACATACATAGCATAAAATGTAATGTAAAACAATGTACTAAGTATGCAACAAAGGACATACATAGCAAAAACACAATGAAATCATGTAATATAAGTGTATTATTGAACATAACAAGCGTATGATATGAAAACATGAAAAGCATGAAAGTAACAAGTAGGCACATGTGTTTCACCCCAAAACATTTGAAAAACAGTAAAAGAGGGGTCTATGTACTCACTTGAGATTGCTCAATAGTCCTAGGATAACCACCAAGCAATGCTAGAAGATCACGGAATCAAACGGCACCTAATATAGGTAACTACATTAATAAACGGACCTAAAATCGGAGGATTGGATAGAATGAGGGTTCGTAAACCAAATGAGTATGGAAACTCATATATTATGGTTTAACAAAGCCTAAATACTAAAATGAAACCTAACCTAAGTGCTTACGACCCATTACGACCCGTTTAGGTAGCTTATGCTACTTTAACGCGTCGTTCGCGTAAAACGCGTTCGGAACGCCTAACTAGCCCTATGATAAGTAAAATATGCCTTAACATGTCTAATATTGTTGCCAAAACAGTTTAGATATCAAAAGTTATGTTACATATGCTTAATATGAATTTTGGCGTAAAAAGGGCATTTTGGTCATTTACCTAAGGCATATAAACTACCTATCATACAACTAACTAAACGTCGTGACCATAAGGTATAACCTCGGAAGGTTATTCCCTATACAACTATGGTCACCTAATGTGTTTGGTCGGATCCTAATGATCGACCAAACGGGTCGGGTTCGAAAGTATTAGCGATTGTTTAGATCGCTTACCCTTACGACCCTAGACAAGCACAAAACTAAAAGTGACGAGCTAAGCATGTTAAAACATGCTTAACTAAGTTTAGAAAACAGGTTTGGTATCAAAACAAACGGTTTTGACACCTAAGAGTAGTTTGGTTACAAAATACGCAACAATGCACATTTTGGCCGAAACTACGACTCGTCACTGAGCCTAGATAACGTGGAAATCAGTAGGTATAGTCACTAGGGACTATAACCATCGTGATTACGCTCACGTTATGAAGTTCAAACGAACTTCGCATTGACCATAAACTGGTCAACACAGAAAGTCAAACAAAGTTTGACTTTAACGCTAAAACGAATGAAAAGAACGAAAGAATACTTACAAAGGGTCCCCGCAAGCAATCTCGATCCAAATAGCTCAGGTATGAAGCAAAGGCTTCAACTTAGAGCACTTTAGATCAGATTTTGTGAGGAAGAAGTGAAACATAAGGTGGGTATTTATAGGAAATGGACCACCGTTAGAATCGTTTCTCGAATAACGTGCTTCAATCTCATCCCTACATTTGTTGCAACACCTTGGTACCCAAATTGGCCCCCCATGATCAGGAAATGACAAGTGTGGATGAGGAGATGAGTGGTTAATAGCTGTAAACAGCTGTTAAAATTGATTATTCTGATCTGGGAGCCTGAAACGGGCCGCGTAAGGGATCACCAAGGGTTTACGCGGGCCGCCTGGCCCTTCTGATCAGAAGCAAACTTTGCAAAATGATAGCTTTGGTCCCTGTTGTGTTTTAAGGCCATTTCCGACACGTTTAAGGCCCATTAAGCCAACGTTAAGGCCCTAAAATGATGCCTAAACATTGTGGACATGAAACATGCTCAAAAATGTGTCGGATGTTGGTTCGTTTGGTCGTACGATCGCGATGTTCGCTTAATCACGACGGAATGCGCATAAGCGCGAAAAACGATCCAAATTGCGTGACGAATGGATTTTTCTCATGCCAAACACTAAAATAAAATATTTTAGTGCTTTCTTAAATTTTTTGATGTCCGGATGTATTCAGAATGTAAGTTATGCGCGAAAGTGCAAACTTGTGCACTTTTTGACGTTTTTAGTCCCTGAATGACCCAAAAGTTTATTTTAGCACACCGAACCCCTCAAAGCCTATTTCTAAGCTATGTAAAGGATATTTATGGTATGTTTTACTTATGGTCATGTTCCGGAATGTCTGTTACATTTCAAATTGGCATACTTTCGCAGTTTGTCAATTTTAGTCCCTGTAAGCGATTTAACTTGATTTTGCCATACCAAAGCCTTCAAAACTTATTTCTAAGTTATGTAAAGGTTATTTAAGGTATGTTAAGCCTATTTCACTATTCCGGAGTGTTTGTTGCATTAAACTGGTTATATTTACGCATCAGTGCGCGTATAACCTTCCAGAAAGTGATTTAAAGCTTGAAATCGAACAAGAATTGATATGTGCAAAGGATACACATATTTATACAAATCCCAAGTATGAAATACAATATTTCATTGGTTTGGTGTTTGTTTGATGGCCGTGGAGGCACAGGTGTCACATTTTATAGCTTAGTGGTTGTTTACGTAAGTTATAAAGTTCTTTTATTATTTTTATATTTTTATAATTACTTAATTTTTTTTATTTCATGATTATAAAAAACAAAATAAGTTTTAAATATACAAATAAATACATATTTCTTTAACAATTTATTTTTTTATGTATGCCGTTTTAAAAAGAATTTGTTTTTAACCTTTTTAAAACTGTCTATCGTATTTAAAATCGTTTCTTTTTAAACTGTTTGTTTTTAAAATCGTTCTTTTTTGAAGTCCTTTGTTTTTTTCTAAATTGAGCAGTTCATTTTTTACCATTCATTTTAAAACCATATTTTTAACAATTCATCTTTTAAATTTGTTCATTTTTAAAACTGTTTATTTTTTAAAGCGTTCCTTTTAGAACTATTTTTGTAAAACGTTCATTTTATTGTTAAAGCGTTATTCCAATCGTTTATATTTTTTGAAATCTTCCTTTTTTAGACAGTTCGTTTTAGGGGTGAGCAAGTTTAGGTCCGGACCGAAAATATACCCAACCCGAACCCAAGTACCTAGGTATTTAGATCGGTTCCAATTGTTCATATAAAATAGGGTCGGGTCGGTTCTCAGTTCTTTTCATGGTGAAACCCGACTTGGACCTATGGACCAGAACCGACCCTATATTTAGGGTAGTGAATCGGTTCTGTATTTTTTGTTTGATCGGTTCTCGGGTCGGGTCGGGTATTGGTCGGGTAGGGTCGGGTTTTTCCTTTTGCTCACCCCTAGTTCGTTTGTCACTCACCCACCATCAAAAACCACTATCCTAAGGGTGTGGTCATGACCTAAACCACTATACTCTTATTTATTTTAATTTATTTTTGTCTAAAGAAAAAGGAAAGAAAATATTGGAAAATGGAAAAAAAGGACCATGGTTGTCATGGTTTAATCCATGCGAACCATTGTAGATCACGCAGGGGGGTGGTGTAGCCTTCCATTCATATTCTTACGTGACAATCATGTCTCAACCATAACCCCACATAGAGTAGGTTTATTTTAGAATATTAATTCGGTGCATTTTTTAAAAATTCTAATACATTTGACCTTAATGTGGTTTACAACTGATTGCCAACGAGCTAATAAAAAATCGAAAACCCTATCTTTGTCCATTTGATTCCATAATTTCTGCTCAACTTATTTAATAAATAAATATATAAATTTTTATTATTTATGCCTGCAGATTCATAGACTATGGTTTTCCGTTAATCTTATTTAATAAATAAATATATAAATTTTGATTATTATACCTGCAGATACATAGACTATGGTAATTATATTCGTCGAGTTGCGAAACCATACTCGGTTTAAGCTCAGCCTCATATGGTCAATCGAACCAACTTGTATTTAAATTTAACTCACCAACCACATAGAAGTCAACACACATCTTAAATATAAACTAGTGGTATTTTTAGGGCGTTATTGAAGTATTTGGTCGGTATCAATACAGTACCAGCAATCGCAACTGATGGGTACGATTCTAGTACCGATGTTTTCGGTCGGAATCAACATGGTACTAATATTGTTGGGACTAGTGGTGGATTTAGAAGAAAAATTTAGGGTTAGCCAAAAAAAATTATATTCACTAGGGTATCCCGATATATAAAACGAAAAAAAAATTGCACTAGTTCGACACTCCGCCGACAAAGTTGAGGTGTAGCCCGGGCAAACCCTAACCACTACACACATCCGCCCCTCGTTGGGGCGGTATCATTTCGTTCCTCACGTTACCGGCACTCGCTATATTTAACGATATCAAAAAGGTACTTTATTGCAAATACAACTCAATTTTACAACGAAATTTGGGCCGAAACGTCGAGAACACCATAAAAACATACATCGGTACTGATTTTGTTTGGATGGTGTCGGTTCGTTTCATAACTAGTAAAGTACAAAAAAATAATTTATTTGACCCACTTGATTTTGAATAGAACTTTTATAAAAATAAAAATGTAGATAAAAATAAGCATGATATATAGGTATATATAGGATTCTATAAATCATTATACTATATTTTTAGAATGATTAAAATAGGATCGTCACTTTATATAAAATAAGAAGTAAATCGTGGGGTAGTTTTAATAACATGTACCTTTGTGTTTCAGATAATTATATTCGGTGGCCGCCTGGCCGGCTCAGAAAAATTTTCAAGGGTTGAAGAACTTTTTAAGGGTCGTTTGCTTATCATTATATAATATTTTTTTATCCACTTTGTGTGGGGTCAGATTAAAAAAGAAGATAATCAAACCAAATTATTATATATATCAATTCTTAACATAGGTTTGCGCTAGGAAATTTCACAGTTTTTCTACTTTAGTCACAAGCGTTTAATGCCATCTCATTTGAGCCTATAATATTGTGCCTTTAAATTGCCATCTCACTTGAGCATATAATGTGTCTTTGCACGTGTTCACACTATTTAGGACCCAAAACTTTGACGAGAGTTTTGAAAATTCAAAGGGGTTCAAAACCTTATAACAGAGGGTTCAAAACCTAGTACTCAATCATCCTAGAACAGATGATTAGTTTTTAAAGCGGTTTTGAAATTTATGTTCTTGTTTTGGTCGTCGCCTAAGGATAGGTGACGGTATTGTTTTATGACTAAACGCAAGTAAACTCGCGTTAGGGTCCTAGGAAGGTTATAGACTAGGTCAAAGTATTACTAATAAACTAATTCCCTAAAACCATTGGCTCTGATACCATCTTTTCTGTCACACCCCGACCACATGAGACAACGAAACGTGGCGGAAACGTCGGGGAGTGTTGTAACAGAATTAATTGTTTCACAACCATGGAAATTAAAGTTTCGTTTTATTAATCAAATAAGAGAGTTACATTGTTTTAAACAAGAAACAAAGAGTACATAACAAAAATTAACTAGTTCTTGTCTCGTTTTAAGTCACTAAGGCACAGGTCCGCCTAAATATGTCACGATAAGTCCTATGCATCAACTCCTGAAAACACATGTGAAAATAGGTACGTCAGCATAAAAATGTCTGTGAGATACATAGGTTTTGTGAAAATAGGATTCATGACTTGTAAGTTTAAGAAAATGTTTAATAAAGTTTAGTCATGAACCTTGTAAATTGATTTGTTTTGTAAATCGTTTGAAAAACAATAAGTTCAGATGATATGTATAAATAAGAGAATAATGTATGGTTAGATGAATAACCATGTAAAATGAGTTTGTATAAGATAAGTTGTTTGTAAAACAATGTCTTGTGAAAAGTATGTTATTTGTATAAAATGTTATATGTCTCAAATTGAAATGATTCAAATAACGCTACGATATGTAATACCATACAAACACTTATATATAGGAAGTACCAGCGGCGTATCCACCATGCTTGTATCATATTACAGACGCCTCGTTACTTAAATCACTTACTCAAACCAAACCATCAAGATGTAATGTTTAACAATTGTAGAAATGATTAGGTATAGTCAAATGTCTATTGTCAAATGGTTCACATGGTTCAATAGATACAAATGGTTCACATAATGTAATATAATGTGTTCATATGCTGGATGAGCATATGCAACAAAATGTAATGTAAAACAATGTACTAAGTATGCACACAATGGACATACATAGCATGAAATGTAATGTAAAACAATGTACTAAGTATGCACACAATGGACATACATAACATGAAATGTAATGTAAAACAATGTACTAAGTATGCACACAATGGACATATTTAGCATGAAATGTAATGTAAAACGATGTACTAATAGTGTACTAATGAACATAGCAAGCATATGATATGAAAACATGGAAAAGCATGAAAGTAACAAGTAGGCACATGTGTTTCACCCCAAAATGTTTGAAAAATAGTAAAAGAGGGGTCTATGTACTCACTTGAGATTGCTTAGAAGTCCTAGGATAACCACCAAACAAGCTAGAAGATCACGGAATCAAACGACACCTAATATAGGTATGTACATTAATAAACCGGACCTATATCGGAGGATCGGATAGAATGAAGGCTCGTAAACCAAATGAGTATGGGAACTCATGTAATATGGTTTAACAAAGCCTACATACTAAAATGAAACCTAACCTAAGTGCTTACGACCCATTACGACCCGTTTAGGTAGCTTATGCTACTATAACGCGTCGTTCGCGTGAAACGTCTTCGGACCGCCTAACTAGTCCTATGATAAGTAAAATATGCCTTAACATGTCTAATATTGTTGCCGAATCAGCTTAGATGTCGAAAGTTATGTTACATATGCTTAAAATGAATTTTGGCGCAAAAAGGGTATTTTGGTAATTTACCTAAGGCATATAAACTACCTATCATACAACTAACTAAACGTCGTGACCATAAGGTATAACCTCGGAAGGTTATACAACTATGGTCACCTAATGTGTTTGGTCGGATCCTAATGATCGACCAAACGGGTCGGGTTCGAAAGTATAAGCGATTGATTAGATCGCTTACCTTTACGACCCTAGACAAGCACAAAACTAAAAGTGACGAGCTAAGCACGTTAAAACATGCTTAACTAAGTTAGAAAATAAGTTTGGTATCAAAACAAACGGTTTTGATACCCATAAGTAGTTTGGTTACAAAATACGCAATAATACGCATTTTAGCCGAAACTACAACTCGTCACTGAGCCTAGATAACGTGGTAATCAGTAGGTATAGTCACTAGGGACTATAACCATCGTGATTACGCTCACGTTATGAAGTTCAAATGAACTTCGCATTGACCATAAACTGGTCAACGAAGAAAGTCAAACAAAGTTTGACTTTTTAACGCTAGAAGAGTAAAAGAATGAAAGAACACTTACAAAGGGTCCCCGCTAGTAAATCTTGATCGAATAGCTCAGGTCTGAAGCAATGGCTTCAACTTAGAGCTTTTAGATCAGATTTGTGGGTTTTTGGAAAGAATGGAGGTGGGTATTTATAGGAATTGGACAACCGTTAGGATCGTTTCTTGAAAACCGGGTTTTAATCTCATCCCTACACTTGTTGGAATGTTATGGAACATCAATTGGCCCCCCATGATCAGGTAGCAACATGTGGAATTGAGATTATGAGTGGTTAACAGCTGTTAACAGCTGGTTTAGAACATTCTGTGGTTCTGGCAAGTCCTTACGGACCGTAAGGGTGATGGCTTACGGTCCGTAAGCCATCAACTTTGGCAGAATTACAGTTTTAGTCCCTGTCATGCATTAAAGCCATTTCCGACACGTTTAAGGCCCGTTAACACCATTTCAAAGTTCTAAAATGAAGTTAAAGTATATGGAACTTAAAATGTGCTCAAAAATATCTCGGATGTCGGTTCGTTTGGCCGTACGATCACGATGTTCGCTTAATTACGACGGAATGCGCATAAGCGCGAAAAACGATCCAAATTGCGTGACGAATGGATTTTTCTTATGCCAAACACTAACATAAAATATTTTAGTGCTTACATAAATTTTTGGATGTCCGGATGTATTCAGAACGAAAGATATGCGCGAAAATGCAAACTTATGCACTTTTTGACGCTTTTAGTCCCTGAATGACACAAAAGTTTATTTTAGCACACCGAACCCCTCAAAGCCTATTTCTAAGCTATGTAAATGATATTTAGGGTATGTTTAACTTATGGTCATGTTCTGGAATGTCTGTTACAGTTCAAATTGGCATACTTTCACAGTTTGTCAAATTTAGTCCCTGTAAGCGAATAAACTTGATTTCACCACACCAAACCTTCCAAAACTTACATCTAAGTTATGTAAATGTTATTTAAGGTATGTTAAGCCTATTTCACTATTCCAGAGTGTTCGTTGCATTAAACTGGTTATATCTACGCATCAGAGCGCGTATAACCCTCCAGAAAGCGATTTAAAGCTTGAAATCGAACAAGAGTTGATATGTGCAAACGATACACATATTTTTACAAATCCCAAGTATGAAATACAATATTTCATTGGTTTGGAATTTGTTTGATGGTTGAAGTGACACAGGTGTCACAGTCTCCCCTACTTTAGGAAATTCCGTCCCGAAATTTAATTTTAGGAGAAACTTGTGAGGACGACGGTGATGTTTTCGCTTTGAATGAACCCCTTGAACCCTAAGTAGAACTCTGGGCCATGATAGGGTTCTTAGCGAAATTGTCAATCCCTCAAAGTGAAGTCCTTGTAGCAGCAAAACATGGAGTTTCAAACTATGGATAGGAGAACGTTTCCCATGAAGACTTATCATAGGAAACTTGAATTCATGATTGGGAAGTGTAAGATAAAATGACATCGGTCAAAGTCCAAGACTTCTCCCGTATCATTACTCTTGTCACTATTGGTCTTAACAAATGATAAAACTTCCTGTGGTTTATGTGCACTGAATTCCATAATTATGTAGGCCTCCATAATTACGTAATTCCTTGCACAGTCCGCACAGTTCATTTCATAATGCGTATGGGGAAAAAAATTAAATGAATGATCCTGTGGTGATTTAACTTGACTGCAATAGAGCCTCTTTAACTAGGTCACCAAAGGATTAGATCAACGAACAATCTCTTGAACTAGACCACCCGAGGGCCTATTTAACTACATAAACACATGATATCTTTAACTAGATTGCCGAACCAATCTATTTAACTAGGTCAACGAAGGATCTCTTTAACTAGACCACCAGAGGGCCTCTTTAACTATATCAACGCATGATATATTTAACTAGATTGTCGAATCAATCTCTTTAACTTAGATCGACGAAGGATCTCTTTAACTAGACCACCAGAGGGCCTCTTTAACTATATCAACGCATGATATATTTAACTAGATTGTCGAACCAATCTCTTTAACTTAGATCGACGAAGGATCTCTTTAACTAGACCACCATAGGGCCTCTTTAACTAAACTACCTAAGAGGAATATTTAACTACATCGACGGAGGATGTCTTTAACTAGATTAACGAATCAATCTCTCTAACTAAACTACCCAAGAGGAATATTTAACTACATCGACGGAGGATGTCTTTAAACTTTGGAATAGTACTTTATAATCCAAGGGACTTAACTACAACGTAGAAGTCCATTAAGGATTTAAGATAGTACCTTTGGATATCCTACTACGAATCCCTTATACGAAGATATGGAAGATTCTACGAGGATTTGGATAACAAAAATTTGGATCACAAAAAAAGGGAACATATAAGCACATAATCACATAATTGTTTAATTTGGCCTTAGATTTGTTATCTTTGGACGCAGATACTTAAAACACACCAGGAATCCAATCCGTGGATTTCATTTAGCACTTTAATCATTTTTCAAGAATCTATCTATGAAGATAGGATGATCTTCTAAAAATTCGATTTTGTTTTCCAAGAAACATCATATTCGAATTAAGGTACACAACAAATTTTAGGATTTACGGAAATACCCTTAGGTACCCTATTAAGGATTTACAGTGGTACTTTTAGGTATTCGTCCAGAGTTGTAACTTGCGCCTTGTACTTCGTTTCCTTGGAAGAAACGGGTAATTAGGATTTTCGTGGAAAACGCAAGAGATAATAAAATGGAAGAATTTTGGGGGTAGTATGTTCTTCAAGGAATACGGCTCCTTGATTGTCGGTATGGTAGGGGATACGTTGTTTATACATGCCATCACATTTGTACATTGCAATGTAAAATAAAAAGATTTATTTATAAACAACAACAACTGTTCCATGGACCTTGACAACAAAAGGAAATAATACATAAGGCTTGATTATTTCTAAGCAACATTCTCTTTTAGTTGGTCCGATGCTCATCCCTGCGCTGGATTCGCATTAGCAATCTTTGGGCAATTTCTTCGGAAATGGCCCATCTCGCCACAGTTGAAGCAAGGACCTGGTGGAAAACGAGCTTGAGCAGGATTTACTTGAGGTTGGTTTGGACCACCTTGGTTTGGGGTAAATCGACAAGCATTTTCCAGGTGACCGAGTCGCCCACATGATGCACATAAATGACACTGTAGGTGAGTTAAGTGGTGTGCATTACATTTGTTGCATATCGGTGCAGTACAGGCATAAGGTTTCCTTGCAGGAGGTTGAGTTGGTTGGTTGGGGGTGTTTTGGTTAGGTTGATCAGCAATCGCAAAATTCTGCGAAGCCTTACGCTTCTTAGAAGGTTCGGTTTTGCTTTCCTTGGTTTCCTCCTGAACATTAGCTGCTTGTTTCTTGTCGCCTTTCCGAAAAAGTTTGCCCTTTCTGATCTGAGATTCGGTTAGGGTAGCAGATAATTCAATGGCCTGTCTAACTGTGGTAGGATTACTACCAGTAACAATGTCCTGAACTGAGTCAGGGAGACCATCAATGTATTTTTCGATCGCCTTATCCAAAGGCGTAACCATGGTAGGACACAACAGGCTCAGCTCCTCATATCGATCAGTGTAGGCTCGATGTTCACCGCTGTCTTGCTTAAGATCGTCGAATTCCCTTTCCAAAGCCCTAAGTTCATGATGAGGACAGAACTCCTTCATCATCAGAGCTCGAAGCTCTTCCCATGTTTGAGCCAGTGCCACATCGGCACCCCTATCTCTCACCACACCGTTCAACCACGTCAAAGCTCGTTTCTCAAAGACACTAGATGCGAAATCTACCTTTCGCTCGTTTGGACATTGAACATGCCTGAAGGTGCTCTCTAGACTCTCGAACCATTGCAGAAGTGCAGTCGCTCCTTGAGACCCAGAAAACTTTGATGGCTTAGCCGAGTTGAACGTCTTGAAGTTGCAGAGGGCATTATTGTTGTTGAGAGCTTGGTTACATTGAGCAACGATGTTCGGGATTGCAGCAGTCATTTGCTGTGTAATGACAGCTGCCAGCTCCTCAATAGATACCTGATTTTCGCATCGTGGAGGCATTCTAAAAGGGTAAACAAGAGAGAAAACAAATGAAATGGCATTGGGTAAGAATAGGATGTTACAATTACCGACCAAAATCATGGGTGATGGTCATTTGTTTGAACCACGAAGCAAACAAACAACACAAAGGCTGAATCAAAGCAAATAGATCCTCATAATGTATCGCGAAGACATGCTCGCCTATAAGTGGACACCCACCCCAAGAGTTCCCAGGTAAGAGTGACTGGTCCGATTATGTGGATTTGTACGAACACTCTAGCCTTAGACAGAAAACCCAGGGTACAGGCATTCACTCTTCCAGTTTGCACGTGTTCACACTATTTAGGACCCAAAACTTTGACGAGAGTTTTGAAAATTCAAAGGGGTTCAAAACCTTATAACAGAGGGTTCAAAACCTAGTACTCAATCATCCTAGAACAGATGATTAGTTTTCAAAGCGGTTTTGAAATTTATGTTCTTGTTGTGGTCGTCGCCTAAGGATAGGTGACGGTATTGTTTTATGACTAAACGCAAGTAAACTCGCGTTAGGGTCCTAAGAAGGTTATAGACTAGGTCAAAGTATTACTAATAACCTAATTCCCTAAAACCATTGGCTCTGATACCATCTTTTCTGTCACACCCCGACCACATGAGACAACGAAACGTGGCGGAAACGTCGGGGAGTGTTGTAACAGAATTAATTGTTTCACAACCATGGAAATTAAAGTTTCGTTTTATTAATCAAATAAGAGAGTTACATTGTTTTAAATAAGAAACAAAGAGTACATAACAAAAATTAACTAGTTCTTGTCACGTTTTAAGTCACTAAGGCACAGGTCCGCCTAAGTATGTCTCGATAAGTCCTATGCATCAACTTCTGAAAACACATGTGAAAATAGGTACGTCAGCATAAAAATGCCTGTGAGATACATAGGTTTTGTGAAAATAGGATTCATGACTTGTAAGTTTAAGAAAATGTTTAATAAAGTTTAGTCATGAACCTTGTAAATTGATTTGTTTTGTAAATCGTTTGAAAAACAATAAGTTCAGATGATATGTATAAATAAGAGAATAATGTATGGTTAGATGAATAACCATGTAAAATGAGTTTGTATAAGATAAGTTGTTTGTAAAACAATGTCTTGTGAAAAGTATGTTATTTGTATAAAATGTTATATGTCTCAAATTGAAATGATTCAAATAACGCTACGATATGTAATACCATACAAACACTTATATATAGGAAGTACCAGCGGCGTATCCACCATGCTTGTATCATATTACACACGCCTCGTTACTTAAATCACTTACTCAAACCAAACCATCAAGATGTAATGTTTAACAATTGTAGAAATGTTTAGGTATAGTCAAATGTCTATTGTCAAATGGTTCACATGGTTCAATAGATACAAATGGTTCACATAATGTCATATAATGTGTTCATATGCTGGATGAGCATATGCAACAAAATGTAATGTAAAACAATGTACTAAGTATGCACACAATGGACATACATAGCATGAAATGTAATGTAAAACAATGTACTAAGTATGCACACAATGGACATACATAGCATGAAATGTAATGTAAAACAATGTGCTAAGTATGCACACAATGGATATACATAGCATGAAATGTAATGTAAAACAATGTACTAAGTATGCACACAATGGACATACATAGCATGAAATGTAATGTAAAACGATGTACTAATAGTGTACTAATGAATATAGCAAGCATATGATATAAAAACATGGAAAAGCATGAAAGTAACAAGTAGGCAAATGTGTTTCACCCCAAAATGTTTGAAAAACAGTAAAAGAGGGGTCTATGTACTCACTTGAGATTGCTTAGAAGTCCTAGGATAACCACCAAGCAAGCTAGAAGATCACGGAATCAAACGGCACCTAATATAGGTATGTACATTAATAAACCGGACATATATCGGAGGATCGGATAGAATGAAGGCTCGTAAACCAAATGAGTATGGGAACTCATGTAATATGGTTTAACAAAGCCTACATACTAAAATGAAACCTAACCTAAGTGCTTACGACCCATTACGACCCGTTTAGGTAGCTTATGCTACTATAACGCGTCGTTCGCGTGAAACGCGTTCGGACCGCCTAACTAGTCCTATGATAAGTAAAATATGCCTTAACATGTCTAATATTGTTGCCGAATCAGTTTAGATGTCGAAAGTTATGTTACATATGCTTAAAATGAATTTTGGCGCAAAAAGGGTATTTTGGTAATTTACCTAAGGCATATAAACTACCTATCATACAACTAACTAAACGTCGTGACCATAAGGTATAACCTCGGAAGGTTATACAACTATGGTCACCTAATGTGTTTGGTCGGATCCTAATGATCGACCAAACGGGTCGGGTTCGAAAGTATAAGCGATTGATTAGATCGCTTACCTTTTCGACCCTAGACAAGCACAAAACTAAAAGTGACGAGCTAAGCACGTTAAAACATGCTTAACTAAGTTAGAAAATAAGTTTGGTATCAAAACAAACGGTTTTGATACCCATAAGTAGTTTGGTTACAAAATACGCAATAATACGCATTTTGGCCGAAACTACGACTCGTCACTGAGCCTAGATAACGTGGTAATCAGTAGGTATAGTCACTAGGGACAATAACCATCGTGATTACGCTCACGTTATGAAGTTCAAATGAACTTCGCATTAACCATAAACTGGTCAACGCAGAAAGTCAAAAAAAGTTTGGCTTTTTAACGCTAGAAGAGTAAAAGAATGAAAGAACACTTACAAAGGGTCCCCGCTAGTAAATCTTTATCGAATAGCTCAGGTATGAAGCAATGGCTTCAACTTAGAGCTTTTAGATCAGATTTGTGGGTTTTTGGAAAGAATGGAGGTGGGTATTTATAGGAATTGGACAACCGTTAGGATCGTTTCTTGAAAACTGGGTTTTAATCTCATCCCTACACTTGTTGGAATGTTATGGAACATCAATTGGCCCCCCATGATCAGGTAGCAACATGTGGAATTGAGATTATGAGTGGTTAACAGCTGTTAACAGCTGGTTTAGAACATTCTGTGGTTCTGGCAAGTCCTTACAGACCGTAAGGGTGATGGCTTACGGTCCGTAAGCCATCAACTTTGGCAGAATTACAGTTTTAGTCCCTGTCATGCATTAAAGCCATTTCCGACACATTTAAGGCCCGGTAACACCATTTCAAAGCTCTAAAATGAAGTTATAGTATAGGGAACTTAAAATGTGCTCAAAAATATCTCGGATGTCGGTTCGTTTGGCCGTACGATCACGATGTTCGCTTAATTACGACGGAATGCGCATAAGCGCGAAAAACGATCCAAATTGCGTGACGAATGGATTTTTCTTATGCCAAACACTAACATAAAATATTTTAGTGCTTACATAAATTTTTGGATGTCCGGATGTATTCAGAACGAAAGATATGCGCGAAAATGCAAACTTATGCACTTTTTGACGCTTTTAGTCCCTGAATGACACAAAAGTTTATTTTAGCACACCGAACCCCTCAAAGCCTATTTCTAAGCTATGTAAAGGATATTTAGGGTATGTTTAACTTATGGTCATGTTCCGGAATGTCTGTTACAGTTCAAATTGGCATACTTTCGTAGTTTGTCAAATTTAGTCCCTGTAAGCGAATAAACTTGATTTCACCACACCAAACCTTCCAAAACTTACATCTAAGTTATGTAAAGGTTATTTAAGGTATGTTAAGCCTATTTCACTATTCTAGAGTGTTCATTGCATTAAACTGGTTATATCTACGCATCAGAGCGCGTATAACCCTCCAGAAAGCGATTTAAAGCTTGAAATCGAACAAGAGTTGATATGTGCAAACGATACACATATTTTTACAAATCCCAAGTATGAAATACAATATTTCATTGGTTTGGCATTTGTTTGATGGTTGAAGTGACACAGGTGTCACAGTCTCCCCTACTTTAGGAAATTTTGTCCCGAAATTTAATTTTAGGAGAAACTTGTGAGGACGACGATGATGTTTTCGCTTTGAATGAACCCCTTGAACCCTAAGTAGAACTCTGGACCATGATAGGGTTCTTAGCGAAATTGTCAATCCCTCAAAGTGAAGTCCTTGTAGCAGCAAAACATGGAGTTTCAAACTATGGATAGGAGAACGTTTCCCATGAAGACTTATCATAGGAAACTTGAATTCATGATTGGGAAGTGTAAGATAAAATGACATCGGTCAAAGTCCAAGACTTCTCCCGTATCATTACTCTTGTCACTATTGGTCTTAACACATGATAAAACTTCCTGTGGTTTCTGTGCACTGAATTCCATAATTATGTAGGCCTCCATAATTACGTAATTCCTTGCACAGTCCGCACAGTTCATTTCATAATGCGTATGGGGAAAAAAAATCAAACAAATAATCCTGTGGTGATTTAACTTGACTGCAATAGAGCCTCTTTAACTAGGTCACCAAAGGATTAGATCAACGAACAATCTCTTGAACTAGACCACCCGAGGGCCTATTTAACTACATAAACACATGATATCTTTAACTAGATTGCCGAACCAATCTATTTAACTAGGTCAACGAAGGATCTCTTTAACTAGACCACCAGAGGGCCTCTTTAACTATATCAACGCATGATATATTTAACTAGATTGTTAAACCAATCTCTTTAACTTAGATCGACGAAGGATCTCTTTAACTAGACCACCAGAGGGCCTCTTTAACTATATCAACGCATGATATATTTAACTAGATTGTCGAACCAATCTCTTTAACTTAGATCGACGAAGGATCTCTTTAACTAGACCACCAGAGGGCCTCTTTAACTAAACTACCCAAGAGGAATATTTAACTACATCGACGAAGGATGTCTTTAACTAGATTAACGAATCAATCTTTCTAACTAAACTACCCAAGAGGAATATTTAACTACATCGAGGGAGGATGTCTTTAAACTTTGGAATAGTACTTTATAATCCAAGGGACTTAACTACAATATAGAAGTTCATTAAGGATTTAAGATAGTACCTTTGGATATCCTACTACGAATCCCTTATACGAAGATATGGAAGATTCTACGAGGATTTGGATAACAAAAATTTGGATCACATAAAAAGGGAACATATAAGCACATAATCACATAATTGTTTAATTTGGCCTTAAATTTGTTATCTTTGGACGCGGATACTTAAAACACACCAGGAATCCAATCCGTGGATTTCATTTGGCACTTTAATAACTTTTCAAGAATCTATCTATGAAGATAGGATGATCTTCTAAAAATTCGATTTTGTTTTCCAAGAAACATCATATTCGAATTAAGGTACACAACAAATTTTAGGATTTACGGAAATACCCTTAGGTACCCTATTAAGGATTTACAGTGGTACTTTTGGGTATTCGTCCAGAGTTGTAACTTGCGCCTTGTACTTCGTTTCCTTGGAAGAATCGGGTAATTAGGATTTTCGTGGAAAACGCAAGAGATAATAAAATGGAAGAATTTTGGGGGTAGTCTGTTCTTCAAGGAATACGGCTCCTTGATTGTCGGTATGGTAGGGGATACGTTGTTTATACATGCCATCACATTTGTACATTGCAATGTAAAATAAAAAGATTTATTTATAAACAACAACAACTGTTCCATGGACCTTGACAACAAAAGGAAATAATACATAAGGCTTGATTATTTCTAAGCAACATTGTCTTTTAGTTGGTCCGATGCTCATCCCTGCACTGGATTCGCATTCGCAATCTTTGGGCAATTTCTTCATAAATGGCCCATCTCGCCACAGTTGAAGCAATGACCTGGTGGAAAACGAGCTTGAGCAGGATTTACTTGAGGTTGGTTTGGACCACCTTGGTTTGGGGTAAATCGACAAGCATTTTCCAGGTGACCGAGTCACCCACATGATGCACATAAATGACACTGTAGGTGAGTTAAGTGGTGTGCATTACATTTGTTGCATATCGGTGCAGTACAGGCATAAGGCTTCCTTGCAGGAGGTTGAGTTGGTTGGTTGTGGGTGTTTTGGTTGGGTTGAGTAGCAATCGCAAAATTCTGCGAAGCCTTACGCTTCTTAGAAGGTTCGGTTTTGCTTTCCTTGGTTTCCTCCTGAACATTAGCTGCTTATTTCTTGTCGCCTTTCCGAAAAAGTTTGCCCTTTCTGATCTGAGATTCGGTTAGGGTAGCAGATAATTCAATGGCATGTCTAACTGTGGTAGGATTACTACCAGTAACAATGTCCTGAACTGAGTCAGGGAGACCATCAATGTATTTTTCGATCGCCTTATCCAAAGGCGTAACCATGGTAGGATACAACAGGCTCAGCTCCTCATATCGATCAGTGTAGGCTCGATGTTCACCGCTGTCTTGCTTAAGATCGTCGAATTCCCTTTCCAAAGCCCTAAGTTCATGACGAGGACAGAACTCCTTCATCATCAGAGCTCGAAGCTCTTCCCATGTTTGAGCCAGTGCCACATCGGCACCCCTATCTCTCACCACACCGTTCCACCACGTCAAAGCTCGTTTCTCAACGACACTAGATGCGAAATCTACCTTTCGCTCATTTGGACATTGAACATGCCTGAAGGTGCTCTCTAGACTCTCGAACCATTGCAGAAGTGCAGTCGCTCCTTGAGACCCAGAAAACTTTGAGGGCTTAGCCGAGTTGAACGTCTTGAAGTTGCAGAGGGCATTATTGTTGTTGAGAGCTTGGTTACATTGAGCAACGATGTTCGGGATTGCAGCAGTCATTTGCTGTGTAATGACAGCTGCCAACTCCTCAATAGATACCTGATTTTCGTGTCGTGGAGGCATTCTAAAAGGGGAAACAAGAGAGAAAACAAATGAAATGGCATTGGGTAAGAATAGGATGTTACAATTACCGACCAAAATCATGGGTAATGGTCATTTGTTTGAACCACGAAGCAAACAAACAACACAAAGGCTGAATCAAAGCAAATAGATCCTCATAATGTATCGCGAAGACATGCTCGCCTATAAGTGGACACTCACCCCAAGAGTTCCCAGGTAAGAGTGACTGGTCCGATTATGTGGATTTGTACGAACACTCTAGCCTTAGACAGAAAACCCAGGGTACAGGCATTCACTCTTCCAGTTTGCACGTGTTCACACTATTTAGGACCCAAAACTTTGACGAGAGTTTTGAAAATTCAAAGGGGTTCAAAACCTTATAACAAAGGGTTCAAAACCTAGTACTCAATCATCCTAGAACAGATGATTAGTTTTCAAAGCGGTTTTGAAATTTATGTTCTTGTTGTGGTCGTCGCCTAAGGATAGGTGACGGTATTGTTTTATGACTAAACGCAAGTAAACTCACGTTAGGGTCCTAGGAAGGTTATAGACTAGGTCAAAGTATTACTAATAACCTAATTCCCTAAAACCATTGGCTCTGATACCATCTTTTCTGTCACACCCCGACCACATGAGACAACGAAACGTGGCGGAAACGTCGGGGAGTGTTGTAACAGAATTAATTGTTTCACAACCATGGAAATTAAAGTTTCGTTTTATTAATCAAATAAGAGAGTTACATTGTTTTAAACAAGAAACAAAGAGTACATAACAAAAATTAACAAGTTCTTGTCTCGTTTTAAGTCACTAAGGCACAGGTCCGCCTAAGTATGTCTCGATAAGTCCTATGCATCAACTTCTGAAAACACATGTGAAAATAGGTACGTCAGCATAAAAATACCTGTGAGATACATAGGTTTTGTGAAAATAGGATTCATGACTTGTAAGTTTAAGAAAATGTTTAATAAAGTTTAGTCATGAACCTTGTAAATTGATTTGTTTTGTAAATCGTTTGAAAAACAGTAAGTTCAGATGATATGTATAAATAAGAGAATAATGTATAGTTAGATGAATAACCATGTAAAATGAGTTTGTATAAGATAAGTTGTTTGTAAAACAATGTCTTGTGAAAAGTATGTTATTTGTATAAAATGTTATATGTCTCAAATTGAAATGATTCAAATAACGCTACGATATGTAATACCATACAAACACTTATATATAGGAAGTACCAGCGGCGTATCCACCATGCTTGTATCATATTACACACGCCTCGTTACTTAAATCACTTACTCAAACCAAACCATCAAGATGTAATGTTTAACAATTGTAGAAATGTTTAGGTATAGTCAAATGTCTATTGTCAAATGGTTCACATGGTTCAATAGATACAAATGGTTCACATAATGTAATATAATGTGTTCATATGCTGGATGAGCATATGCAACAAAATGTAATGTAAAACAATGTACTAAGTATGCACACAATGGACATACATAGCATGAAATGTAATGTAAAACAATGTACTAAGTATGCACACAATGGACATACATAGCATGAAATGTAATGTAAAACAATGTACTAAGTATGCACACAATGGACATACATAGCTTGAAATGTAATGTAAAACAATGTACTAAGTATGCACACAATGGACATACATAGCATGAAATGTAATGTAAAACGATGTACTAATAGTGTACTAATGAACATAGCAAGCATATGATATGAAAACATGGAATAGCATGAAAGTAACAAGTAGGCACATGTGTTTCACCCCAAAATATTTGAAAAACAGTAAAAGAGGGGTCTATGTACTCACTTGAGATTGCTTAGAAGTCCTAGGATAACCACCAAGCAAGCTAGAAGATCACGGAATCAAACGGCACCTAATATAGGTATGTACATTAATAAACCGGACCTATATCGGAGGATCGGATAGAATGAAGGCTCGTAAACCAAATGAGTATGGGAACTCATGTAATATGGTTTAACAAAGCCTACATACTAAAATGAAACCTAACCTAAGTGCTTACGACCCATTACGACCCGTTTAGGTAGCTTATGCTACTATAACGCGTCGTTCACGTGAAACGCGTTCGGACCGCCTAACTAGTCCTATGATAAGTAAAATATGCCTTAACATGTCTAATATTGTTGTCGAATCAGTTTAGATGTCGAAAGTTATGTTACATATGCTTAAAATGAATTTTGGCGCAAAAAGGGTATTTTGGTAATTTACCTAAGGCATATAAACTACCTATCATACAACTAACTAAACGTCGTGACCATAAGGTATAACCTCGGAAGGTTATACAACTATGGTCACCTAATGTGTTTGGTCGGATCCTAATGATCGACCAAACGGGTCGGGTTCGAAAGTATAAGCGATTGATTAGATCGCTTACCTTTACGACCCTAGACAAGCACAAAACTAAAAGTGACGAGCTAAGCACGTTAAAACATGCTTAACTAAGTTAGAAAATAAGTTTGGTATCAAAACAAACGGTTTTGATACCCATAAGTAGTTTGGTTACAAAATACGCAAAAATACGCATTTTGGCCGAAACTACGACTCGTCACTGAGCCTAGATAACGTGGTAATCAGTAGGTATAGTCACTAGGGACTATAACCATCGTGATTACGCTCACGTTATGAAGTTCAAATGAACTTCGCATTGACCATAAACTGGTCAACGCAGAAAGTCAAACAAAGTTTGACTTTTTAACGCTAGAAGAGTAAAAGAATGAAAGAACACTTACAAAGGGTCCCCGCTAGTAAATCTTGATCGAATAGCTCAGGTATGAAGCAATGGCTTCAACTTAGAGCTTTTAGATCAGATTTGTGGGTTTTTGGAAAGAATGGAGGTGGGTATTTATAGGAATTGGACAACCGTTAGGATCGTTTCTTGAAAACCGGGTTTTAATCTCATCCCTACACTTATTGGAATGTTATGGAACATCAATTGGCCCCACATGATCAGGTAGCAACATGTGGAATTGAGATTATGAGTGGTTAACAGCTGTTAACAGCTGGTTTAGAACATTCTGTGGTTCTGGCAAGTCCTTACGGACCGTAAGGGTGATGGCTTACGGTCCGTAAGCCATCAACTTTGGCAGAATTACAGTTTTAGTCCCTGTCATGCATTAAAGCCATTTCCGACACGTTTAAGGCCCGTTAACCCCATTTCAAATTTCTAAAATGAAGTTAAAGTATAGGGAACTTAAAATGTGCTCAAAAATATCTCGGATGTCGGTTCGTTTGGCCGTACGATCACGATGTTCGCTTAATTACGACGGAATGCGCATAAGCGCGAAAAACGATCCAAATTGCGTGACGAATGGATTTTTCTTATGCCAAAAACTAAAATAAAATATTTTAGTGCTTACATAAATTTTTGGATTTCCGGATGTATTCAGAATGAAAGATATGCGCGAAAATGCAAACTTATGCACTTTTTGACGCTTTTAGTCCCTGAATGACACAAAAGTTTATTTTAGCACACCGAACCCCTCAAAGCCTATTTCTAAGCTATGTAAAGGATATTTAGGGTATGTTTAACTTATTGTCATGTTCCGGAATGTCTGTTACAGTTCAAATTGGCATACTTTCGCAGTTTGTCAAATTTAGTCCCTGTAAGCGAATAAACTTGATTTCACCACTCCAAACCTTCCAAAACTTACATCTAAGTTATGTAAAGGTTATTTAAGGTATGTTAAGCCTATTTCACTATTCCGGAGTATTCGTTGCATTAAACTGGTTATATCTACGCATCAGAGCGCGTATAACCCTCTAGAAAGCGATTTAAAGCTTGAAATCGAACAAGAGTTGATATGTGCAAACGATACACATATTTTTACAAATCCCAAGTATGAAATACAATATTTCATTGGTTTGGAATTTGTTTGATGGTTGAAGTGACACAGGTGTCATACTGGTCAACGCAGAAAGTCAAACAAAGTTTGACTTTAACGCTAAAACGAATGAAAAAACGAAAGAATACTTACAAAGGGTCCCCGCAAACAATCTCGATGCAAATAGCTCAGGTATGAAGCAAAGGCTTCAACTTAGAGCACTTTAGATCAGATTTTGTGAGGAAGAAGTTACACATAAGGTGGGTATTTTTAGGAAATGGACCACCGTTAGGATCGTTTCTCGAATAACGTGCTTCAATCTCATCCCTACATTTGTTGCAACACCTTGGTACCCAAATTGGCCCCCCATGATCAGGAAATGACAAGTGTGGATGAGGAGATGAGTGGTTAACAGCTGTAAACAGCTGTTAAAACTGATTATTCTGATCTGGGATCCTGACACGGGCCACGTAAGGGATCACCAAGGGTTTACGCGGGCCGCCTGGCCCTTCTGATTAGAAGCAAACTTTGCAAAATGACAGTTTTGGTCCCTGTTGTGTTTTAAGGCCATTTCCGACACGTTTAAGGCCCGTTAAGCCAACGTTAAGGCCCTAAAATGATGCCTAAACATTGTGGACATGAAAAATGCTCAAAAATGTGCCGGATGTTGGTTCGTTTGGTCGTACGATCGCGATGTTCGCTTAATCACGACGGAATGCGCATAAGCGCGAAAAACGATCTAAATTGCGTGACGAATGGATTTTTCTC
This sequence comes from Helianthus tuberosus, assembly GCA_030545235.1. Classification (NCBI taxonomy): domain Eukaryota; kingdom Viridiplantae; phylum Streptophyta; class Magnoliopsida; order Asterales; family Asteraceae; genus Helianthus; species Helianthus tuberosus. Next base: position 100,347,538 of record CM060397.1, read on the forward strand.
ATGCCAAACACTAAAATAAAATATTTTAGTGCTTTCTTAAATTTTTGGATGTCCGGATGTATTCAGAACGTAAGTTATGCGCGAAAGTGCAAACTTGTGCACTTTTTGACGTTTTTAGTCCCTGAATGACCCAAAAGTTTATTTTAGCACACCGAACCCCTCAAAGCCTATTTCTAAGCTATGTAAAGGATATTTATGGTATGTTTAACTTATGGTCATGTTCCGGAATGTCTGTTACAGTTCAAATTGGCATACTTTCGCAGTTTGTCAATTTTAGTCCCTGTAAGCGATTTAACTTGATTTTGCCATACCAAAGCCTTCAAAACATATTTCTAAGTTATGTAAAGGTTATTTAAGGTATGTTAAGCCTATTTCACTATTCCGGAGTGTTCATTGCATTAAACTGGTTATATTTACGCATCAGTGCGCGTATAACCTTCCAGAAAGTGATTTAAAGCTTGAAATCGAACAAGAATTGATATGTGCAAAGGATATACATATTTATACAAATCCCAAGTATGAAATACAATATTTCATTGGTTTGGTGTTTGTTTGATGGCCGTGGAGGCACAGGTGTCACAGTCTCCCCTACTTCAGGAAATTTCATCCCGAAATTTATTTAGAGGAAACTTGTGAGAGTTTAAAACATGAAGTTGAAAAGATAGAACAACATTCGTTAGGGTTCTTGAACTTCTAGTAACTTTAATAACATCATGCTTGCAATGTAAGAGGGATACTTATATACAAGTATATGAAACGTCATTGGTGCGTCCACCGTACCTCCATTACATTGTTTATGTTTTGTTATTGTTGCCACTATAGGTTCCTACACATGATAATTCTTACTGTGGTTTCTGCGCACTAAATTTCATAATTATGTATGCATTCATAATTACGTAATTCCTTGCATCGTCCACATAGTGTATCTTATAATGTGTAGAGGAAAACCAAATGAACAAACATGTGATGAGCGTGACTAGACCTCCATAGGATCTTTTTAATCAAATCAATAAATGATTTCTTTAGATAGACCACCAATGAGTCTTTTCAGCTAAAGCATCACATGTCATTCTTAACCAGATCCTGAATCGATCTTTTGACTAGACCACTAAAAGGGTCTCTTATGTATCATGGAATGGTACTATATAATCCAAGGGTCTTAACTATTACATAGAAGCCCATTAAGGATTTAAGGTAGTACCTTTGGATATCCTACTATGAATCCTTCATATGAAGATATGGAAGGTTCTACGAGGATTTGGATAACGAAAATAAAACCACAAAAGGAAATACATAACACAAAAACACATAACCACAAAATTATTTATCTTGATCTTTAATTTGTTATCATTTTGTTAATTTGTTTTTGTTAATTGTGCACATGTATTTAAAGCACACTAGGAATCCATTCCGTGGATTTCATTTGGTACTTTAAACATTAGCAAGAATCTAACTATGAAGATAGAAAGATCTTAAAGAGAAAATTCGATTTCGATTATAAGGAACCGAAACGTTCGAATTAAGGTACACAAGGAATCCAATTAAGGACTCTGATTTGTATGATAATCATCCACAAGGGTCTAATTGTGGAGATAAAAAGATCCCATATGGATTTTAGAAGTTGAAGATGTTTTGAAACCTTGCACTGGATGTGCTTATGTCAAAACATGAAGAAAAAAAATGCTTATGAAGTTGAGATGCTAGATATGTCAAGGCGACATATGAAGCAGAATTTGAAGGTTAAGTCAATGTATGAGGTAAATATTTTGAAAACTATGCATGGGGTTTCTTTTAAAAAAAAAAAATGTGTTCAATGTTTTTGAAATCTTATATATAATACTTTTGAAATCATAAAGTGGGTGTATTTGGTAAATACATTTATAAAAATGTTTTAAAATCATGCGAGATGAATTTTGAAAGTATGTATAAGGTTTTTGAAAACATGAATGATGCTTTTGAAATCATGAACTTGATAAGGAAATATATTGTATTAATATTGTTTTCAGGCTATATGAGACATGTTGAAATCATGAAGGTTGTTTTTGAAAATATAGACAAACCTTTGTGCATTTGTTATGTTAAGTAAATACACTATATTAAAAATGTTTAAGAACTATATATAGAATGTTTTGAAATCATGTAGGTTGTTTTGAAAACCTATGTTATGCACGTTGAAAAAAATCAGAACGTAATGGGTATGAGATTTGAAAATATCCTTGGTTATCTAACCAAGGATTTAAAGGCACAGATATGCAGAAGCACGATTACTCATAATGTCACTCTATTCCCTGTACTTCGTTTCTTAGAATGAAACGAGTACTTAGAATTTACCAAGGGAATCATGAGTAAACACAAAAATGGGAAATTCACAAAAGTAGTTTGTAAGGAACATAGTTCCTTAATGTAGGTATCATAGGGGAATGCCATACACACATGTAACTATACTTGTATATCAGAATTGCGAACAACAACTTATTTACAAACAAAACAGATTGTTTCACATTACAAGAAAATAGAAGAAACAAAAGCATAAGACAACAGGGGAATGCCATACACACATGTAACTATACTTGTATATCAGAATTGCGAACAACAACTTATTTACAAACAAAACAGATTGTTTCACATTACAAGAAAATAGAAGAAACAAAAGCATAAGACAACAACATCTTCTAATCAGCCAACTGCTCATCCGTGGGTTGGATTTGCCTTAGCAAGCTTCGGGCATTTATTCACGAAATGACCCATCTTGCCACAGTTGTAGCACGATCCAGGCGGGAAGGGAGCTTGAGCAGGATTGGCTTGTGGTTGATTTGGACCACCTTGGTTCGGGTTACATCGACAAGCACTTGTCAGGTGACCAACTCACCCACATGATACACACAGACGACACTGTAAGTGAGCTTGGTGATGCCCATTACATTTGTCGCATATTGGTGCCGCTCCCTTGTATTGCTTCTTAGCAGGTGGTGTTGCCACCCGGATGGGTCCTGCTTGATTTGGTACTGCTGCAGTTGAGCAAACCCTTGCTGTATGACCTATAAGTCCACAAATCTGGCATTTGTGGCACTTCACACTAGCATGATGATGAAGGTTACATTGGTTACACAAGGGTGCGGTTCCATTGTATGGCTTCCTAGCAGGGGGTTGAGCTGGTTGGTTGGGGACGGCTTGACCATTGTGAGTGACCACGGAAAAGTTCTGAGAAGCCTTTCGCTTCTTTGACTTCTTAGGGGATCCAGTCTGTTCATCCATGGTCTTTGATTCCTCGATTGGTTTCTTGGCTGGTGGTGCTGGCTTGACTTCTGCTTCCTTTGGTGGCTCTTGAGTGGCTTCATTGTTGAGATGAGACATGGTAATGCCTAATTCAACAGTTTTCAGGATTACTTCGCCTATTCGCTGGGCAAATTTGGTTGTTCGCTTGGACATTTGACCGTTTCTGAGAGGAAGAGACATTCTAGAAGGAAATGAAAGACATAGGAGAAACAGGTGAAAGGTTATCGGATAATCAAAACAGAATGGCAATGCATAAAAATTGCGATCATTTGTTTGTTACTTAAGGCAAACAAATAAGGCGGTGACTAATCAAAGTAAGCGGGTCATATTAATGTATCGCGAAGACATGCTTTAGCCTATAAGTGAACACTCACCCCAAGAGTTCCCAGGTAAGAGTGACTGGTCCGATACTGCGGATTTGTACGAACACTCTAGCCTTAGACAGAAAACTCAGAGTACAGGCATTCACCCTTCCAGTTAGCACGTGTTCACATCAAAAGACCCAAGCTTTGACGAGATTTGAAAACTTAGAGGGTTCAAAACCTAGTAATCAATCATCCTAGAACAGATGATTGGTTTTCAAGGCGGTTTTGAAATTTGTGTTCTTGTTGTGGTTGTCACCTAAGGATAGGTGACGGTATTGTTTTACGACTAAACGCAAGTAAACTCGCGTTAGGGTCCTAGGAAGGTTATAGACTAGGTCAAAGCATTACTAATAACCTAATTCCCTATAACCATGAGCTCTGATACCAACTTTTCTGTCACACCCCAACCACGTAAAACAACAAAACGTGGCGGAAACGTCAGGGAGTGTTGTAACAGAATCATTGTTTCATAACACATGGAAATTGAAATATTGTTTTATTGATTAAAAGAGTTACAATGTCTTGACAATCAAAGAAACATAACATAAATAACTAGTCTTGCATCTTTTATTGTCGCTAAGGCCCAAGTCCGCCTAAGTGTATCTTGATAAATCCTAAGCATCATATCCTGAAACACATGTGAAAATAGGTACGTCAGCATAAAAATGCCTGTGAGATACATAGGTTTTGTGAAAATAGAATTCATGACTTGTGTTTTAAGAAAATGTTTAGTCATGAACCTTGTAATTTGCTTTGTCTTGTAAATCATTTGAAAAGTGATAAATAAACCAAGTGATATATATATGTATAAAAGAATAATACATGGTTAAGTAAATAACCAAGTAAAATGAGTTTATATCAGATAAATTGTTTGTAAAACAATGTATTGTGAAAAGTATGTTATTTGTATAAAATGTTATATGTCTAAAATGAAATAATTCAAATAACGCTACGATATGTAATACCATACAAGCACTTATATATAGGAAGTACCAGCGGCGTATCCACCATGCTTGTATCATATTACACACACCTCGTTACTTAAATCACTTATTCAAACCAAACCACCAAAGTAAAATGTTTATGTATAATCAAATGTCAAAATGTTTGTGTGAAAACCATGTCTAATGTTTATGTCTAATGTAAATCATGAATTGTGTATATCAATGTCAAAATGTTTATGTCTAATGCAAATCATGTAATGTGTATCCAAAATATCGTGTATGGTAAGTGAAATATATCAACTAAACCATATGTAAAATGCACAAAAACAAGGTATTGAAGTAAAACATGGTTTAAATCAAAGTTATGTTTCGTGGAACAAATGCATGCTATACTGATATAAACATCTATGCGGTATTGTGAAAATGCATACATCCAAGCCTTGTGACTGTGGCGATAAACCCCTAAACGAATTTAAAGGTCTATATGTGTTATGTTTATCGAATTCGGTCATTCCTTCCATCCAAACATACCTAGGATGTCAGGAATGGGAGTTGTCAATTCCTATGGTACCACTACCTACTAATGAATGGCGTAGCTAATGTTAATGAATGTATATTGTCCCATTTGAACAAACCAAATGTCATACCAAAATGTAAGCATGTGATGAATAACAAATGTACTAAGTATGCACACAATGGACATACATAGCATAAAATGTAATGTAAAACAATGTACTAAGTATGCAACAAAGGACATATATAGCAAAAACACAATGAAATCATGTAATATAAGTGTATTATTGAACATAACAAGCGTATGATATGAAAACATGAAAAGCATGAAAGTAACAAGTAGGCACATGTGTTTCACCCCAAAACGTTTGAAAAACAGTAAAAGAGGGGTCTATGTACTCACTTGAGATTGCTCAATAGTCCTAGGATAACCACCAAGCTATGCTAGAAGATCACGGAATCAAACGGCACCTAATATAGGTAACTACATTAATAAACGGACCTAAAATCGGAGGATTGGATAGAATGAGGGTTCGTAAACCAAATGAGTATGGAAACTCATATAATATGGTTTAACAAAGCCTACATACTAAAATGAAACCTAACCTAAGTGCTTACGACCCATTACGACCCGTTTAGGTAGCTTATGCTACTTTAACGCGTTGTTCGCATAAAACGCGTTCGAAACGCCTAACTAGCCCTATGATAAGTAAAATATGCCTTAACATGTCTAATATTGTTGCCAAAACAGTTTAGATATCAAAAGTTATGTTACATATGCTTAATATGAATTTTGGCGTAAAAAGGGCATTTTGGTCATTTACCTAAGGCATATAAACTACCTATCATACAACTAACTAAACGTCGTGACCATAAGGTATAACCTCGGAAGGTTATTCCCTATACAACTATGGTCACCTAATGTGTTTGGTCGGATCCTAATGATCGACCAAACGGGTCGGGTTCGAAAGTATAAGCGATTGTTTAGATCGCTTACCCTTACGACCCTAGACAAGCACAAAACTAAAAGTGACGAGCTAAGCATGTTAAAACATGCTTAACTAAGTTTAGAAAACAGGTTTGGTATCAAAACAAACGGTTTTGACACCTAAGAGTAGTTTGGTTACAAAATACGCAAGAATGCGCATTTTGGCCGAAACTACGACTCGTCACTGAGCCTAGATAACGTGGAAATCAGTAGGTATAGTCACTAGGGACTATAACCATCGTGATTACGCTCACGTTATGAAGTTCAAACGAACTTCGCATTGACCATAAACTGGTCAACGCAGAAAGTCAAACAAAGTTTGACTTTAACGCTAAAACGAATGAAAAGAACGAAAGAATACTTACAAAGGGTCCCCGCAAGCAATCTCGATCCAAATAGCTCAGGTATGAAGCAAAGGCTTCAACTTAGAGCACTTTAGATCAGATTTTGTGAGGAAGAAGTGAAACATAAGGTGGGTATTTATAGGAAATGGACCACCGTTAGGACCGTTTCTCGAATAACGTGCTTCAATCTCATCCCTTCATTTGTTGCAACACCTTGGTACCCAAATTGGCCCCCCATGATCAGGAAATGACAAGTGTGGATGAGGAGATGAGTGGTTAACAGCTGTAAACAGCTGTTAAAACTGATTATTCTGATCTGGGAGCCTGACACGGGCCGCGTAAGGGATCACCAAGGGTTTACGCGGGCCGCCTGGCCCTTCTGATCAGAAGCAAACTTTGCAAAATGACAGCTTTGGTCCCTGTTGTGTTTTAAGGCCATTTCCGACACGTTTAAGGCCCGTTAAGCCAACGTTAAGGCCCTAAAATGATGCCTAAACATTGTGGACATGAAACATGCTCAAAAATGTGCCGGATGTTGGTTCGTTTGGTCGTACGATCGCGATGTTCGCTTAATCACGACGGAATGCGCATAAGCGCGAAAAACGATCCAAATTGCGTGACGAATGGATTTTTCTCATGCCAAACACTAAAATAAAATATTTTAGTGCTTTCTTAAATTTTTTGATGTCCGGATGTATTCAGAACGTAAGTTATGCGCGAAAGTGCAAACTTGTGCACTTTTTGACGTTTTTAGTCCCTGAATGACCCAAAAGTTTATTTTAGCACACCGAACCCCTCAAAGCCTATTTCTAAGCTATGTAAAGGATATTTATGGTATGTTTAACTTATGGTCATGTTCCGGAATGTCTGTTACAGTTCAAATTGGCATACTTTCGCAGTTTGTCAATTTTAGTCCATGTAAGCGATTTAACTTGATTTTGCCATACCAAAGCCTTCAAAACTTATTTCTAAGTTATGTAAAGGTTATTTAAGGTATGTTAAGCCTATTTCACTATTACGGAGTGTTCGTTGCATTAAACTGGTTATATTTACGCATCAGTGCGCGTATAACCTTCCAGAAAGTGATTTAAAGCTTGAAATCGAATAAGAATTGATATGTGCAAAGGATACACATATTTATACAAATCCCAAGTATGAAATACAATATTTCATTGGTTTGGTGTTTGTTTGATGGCCGTGGAGGCACAGGTGTCACATTTTATAGCTTAGTGGTTGTTTACGTAAGTTATAAAGTTCTTTTATTATTTTTATAATTACTTAATTTTTTTTATTTCATGATTATAAAAAACAAAATAATTTTTAAATATACAAATAAATACATATTTCTTTAACAATTTATTTTTTTATGTATGCCGTTTTAAAAAGAAATTGTTTTTAACCTTTTTAAAACTGTCTATCGTATTTAAAATCGTTTCTTTTTAAACTGTTTGTTTTTAAAATCGTTCTTTTTTGAAGTCCTTTGTTTTTTTCTAAATTGAGCAGTTCATTTTTTACCATTCATTTTAAAACCATATTTTTAACAATTCATTTTTTAAATTCGTTCATTTTTAAAACTGTTTATTTTTTAAAGCGTTCCTTTTAGAACTATTTTTGTAAAACGTTCATTTTATTGTTAAAGCGTTATTCCAATCGGTTATATTTTTTGAAATCTTCCTTTTTTAGACAGTTCGTTTTAGGGGTGAGCAAGTTTAGGTCCGGACCGAAAATATACTCAACCCGAACCCAAGTACCTAAGTATTTAGATCGGTTCCAATTGTTCATATAAAATAGGGTCGGGTCGGTTCTCAGTTCTTTTCATGGTGAAACCCGACTTGGACCTATGGACCGGAACCGACCCTATATTTAGGGTAGTGAATCGGTTCTGTATTTTATGTTTGATCGGTTCTCGGGTCGGGTCGGGTCGGGTAGGGTCGGGTTTTTCCTTTTGCTCACCCCTAGTTCGTTTGTCACTCACCCACCATCAAAAACCACTATCCTAAGGGTGTGGTCATGACCTAAACCACTATACTCTTATTTATTTTAATTTATTTTTGTCTAAAGAAAAAGGAAAGAAAATATTGGAAAATGGAAAAAAAGGACCATGGTTGTCATGGTTTAATCCATGCGAACCATTGTAGATCACGCAGGGGGGTGGTGTAGCCTTCCATTCATATTCTTACGTGACAATCATGTCTCAACCATAACCCCACATAGAGTAGGTTTATTTTAGAATATTAATTCGGTGCATTTTTTAAAAATTCTAATACATTTGACCTTAATGTGGTTTACAACTGATTGCCAACGAGCTAATAAAAAATCGAAAACCCTATCTTTGTCCATTTGATTCCATAATTTCTGCTCAACTTATTTAATAAATAAATATATAAATTTTTATTATTTATGCCTGCAGATTCATAGACTATGGTTTTCCGTTAATCTTATTTAATAAATAAATATATAAATTTTGATTATTATACCTGCAGATACATAGACTATGGTAATTATATTCGTCGAGTTGCGAAACCATACTCGGTTTAAGCTCAGCCTCATATGGTCAATCGAACCAACTTGTATTTAAATTTAACTCACCAACCACATAGAAGTCAACACACATCTTAAATATAAACTAGTGGTATTTTTAGGGCGTTATTGAAGTATTTGGTCGGTATCAATACAGTACCAGCAATCGCAACTGATGGGTACGATTCTAGTACCGATGTTTTCGGTCGGAATCAACATGGTACTAATATTGTTGGGACTAGTGGTGGATTTAGAAGAAAAATTTAGGGTTAGCCAAAAAAAATTATATTCACTAGGGTATCCCGATATATAAAACGAAAAAAAAAATTGCACTAGTTCGACACTCCGCCGACAAAGTTGAGGTGTAGCCCGGGCAAACCCTAACCACTACACACATCCGCCCCTCGTTGGGGCGGTATCATTTCGTTCCTCACGTTACCGGCACTCGCTATATTTAACGATATCAAAAAGGTACTTTATTGCAAATACAACTCAATTTTACAACGAAATTTGGGCCGAAACGTCGAGAACACCATAAAAACATACATCGGTACTGATTTTGTTTGGATGGTGTCGGTTCGTTTCATAACTAGTAAAGTACAAAAAAATAATTTATTTGACCCACTTGATTTTGAATAGAACTTTTATAAAAATAAAAATGTAGATAAAAATAAGCATGATATATAGGTATATATAGGATTCTATAAATCATTATACTATATTTTTAGAAGACAAAATTGCAGAAAACAACCTTTATGTATACCTCAAACTGCACTTTATACCTTTCACTATGAAATCCGCCAAAACCAACCTTTACGTTCATGTTTTGCTACAAGTTCAACCTTTAACCCAAACTCTGTTAATATTCTTGGTTAAATCACCTCACATGCTTTGCATGTGAGGGTATTATTGTCATTTCAACCTTGTTTTTTTTGTTTATTTCTTAAACTCTCAAAAATGTGTATAACCAGGTTGTACTATGTGCATACACAGTTGTACCTACCATGAAAACATAGTAATAATGTTCAAAAACCCAGATCGTCCTCGTTACTGTTGTCGCTAACTTTTGGGGAATCATCACCCAATTTACTAACATACTATTCAAACAGTTATCATACTTTTTATTATGACATCAAGATTGTTTTTCAATCATTAAGCATCATGCATGACCAGGTTGTACATAGAGCATGAACAGTTGTACATTCAAAAGAGAAAACCCAGTTCTTCACATAATCATTTTTATTATTTACCCAACTATCATATTTAAGCATCATTCAGGTTTTCACAGTGTTTACATCTTAACATATACTCAGGTATAATCATCTATCACACACAAACAAACATTCAAAACCAGGTTGTACATCGAGCATTACCGATTGTACCCACCATGAAAGCACATTATCAAGCTATATAAGAAAAATGAGAACCCAGTTCACAACATCAATATAAATAGAGCAATATGAACAATAATATTATCGTTGTGTTGGACAAGCCTTATTGTACATAACTGATGGTTCGATAGGTGATTCCGTACATAAACAGAGCAATATGAAATTGATGTCCTTACTGGTACTAATGGGATTATAAGGACTCGTTGCACTGCTGCAAGTTAAGAAAAAGGAGATGTAAAGCTAATAAATATATAATGTATCATTGTTGGCTTCTTGCATGTTATGCGGTCACAAACAAGTATTCTGCATGCTTTGTTGGTCACATACAATAAATAAAAGTCTCCTTAATTTCAACCGGGTAATTTTTTTCTTTTTAAATTTCATTGACACAAGATGAAAGCAAATAAGAAACCTGTTGGTATCATTGTCACAGGCTTCCCAGGTCCATGATTTCGGAGTAGAGGGATGATAACAATTATCCACATAATCACAGCACTTCTCGCACCAATACATGATCGAAATAAACTTGAAAGAAGCAGAACGAAATCATAAAATACTAACCGAAACAAACTGCACTTTAGATAAACTTCAAACTTGATAACTGAATTGTAATGTGTACATAACTGATTGTTTGATCTGGGTGTTTGTTGATGATTCCGTATAAAGGTTTGTTGATGGATCTGTTTGATGGTGATTCCGTATAAAGCTTGTCCAACACAACGATAATATTATTGTTTGAACACTTGATAACTTGAAGACGGCGCAGATGAAGGAGGGGTGTTTGTTGATGATCTGGGTTTTCTGGTTGGAAGCTAGGAGAGATGAACAAGAAGAGTTTATGGTGGGGTCATGTGTAATTATATAATTTATTAATAAACAAAAAAAAAACAAGGTTGAAATGACAATAATACCCTCACATGCAAAGCATGTGAGGTGATTTAACCAAGAATACTAACAGAGTTTGTGTTAAAGGTTGAACTTGTAGCAAAACATGAACGTAAAGGTTGGTTTTGGCGGATTTCATAGTGAAAGGTATAAAGTGCAGTTTGGGGTATACATAAAGGTTGTTTTCTGCAATTTTGTCTTTTTAGAATGATTAAAATAGGATCGTCACTTTATATAAAATAAGAAGTAAATCGTGGGGTAGTTTTAATAACATGTACCTTTGTGTTTCAGATAATTATATTCGGTGGCCGCCTGGCCGGCTCAGAAAAATTTTCATGGGTTGAAGAACTTTTTAAGGGTCGTTTGTTTATCATTATAGAATATTTTTTTATCCACTTTGTGTGGGGTCAGATTAAAAAAGAAGATAATCAAACCAAATTATTATATTATATGGGTTGAGTTATAATACAAAAGATTTAAAAATAAGAAGGGTAAGAAGGCACCAGAGAGTGACAAGTGTCCTATGAGTAATTAAATGGAAAGGGTAATTTTGTCTACAAGAGGAAAGAGAATATGCACATGCAAGTCACATGCTATTTCCCCCCTAACTTTTAAACGTCCGTAACTTTTTTATACATCATTTGTTTTAAAAAAAATTATACCATAAAATCGAGCGTTTTTTTATCTTTAATATGAGTACCATATTGTTATATTTTTCAAAAAAAATTCAAAAACTCAGTTGCATATTACACAATGGACGTGATGTAAAACACAATGTAAGTTAGATTAAAAGCACAATCAATGACAACAGATAAAGACATAATGGACAACATACTAAAACACAATGAACATAACGTATAACACAATGACGATAACATATAACACAATAAGAATCAGACTAAATAAAAACACAATTGATGACAACAGATAAAAGACACAATTAATGACAGCAAATAAAAGACACAATGGAGAGCAGATGAAGACACAATGAAAAACAAACTAAAAACACAATACTTAACAAACTAAAACACAATGAACAAGATAATAAAAAAATTGAACAAATTATTAAACCACAATGAACAACATATTAAAACACAATGAATAACATATTACACAATGGACATGATGTAAAACACAATGTAAATTAGATTAAAAACACAATCAATGACAACAGATAAAGACACAATGGACAACATACTAAAACACAATGAACATAACGTATAACACAATAAGAATCAGACTAAATAAAAACACAATTGATGACAACAGATAAAAGACACAATTAATGACAGCAAATAAAAGACACAATGGAGAGCAGATGAAGACACAATGAAAAGCAAACAAAAAACACAATACATAACAAACTAAAACACAATGAACAAGATAATAAAAAAATTGAACAAATTATTAAACCACAATGGACAACATATTAAAACACAATGAATAACATATTACACAATGGACATGATGTAAAACACAATGTAAATTAGAATAAAAACACAATCAATGACAACAGATAAAGACACAATGGACAACATACTAAAACACAATGACCATAACGTATAACACAATGGCGATAACATATAACACAATAAGAATCAGACTAAATAAAAACACAATTGATGACAACAGATAAAAGACACAATTAATGACAGCAGATAAAAGACACAATGGAGAGCAGATGAAGACACAATGAAAAACAAACTAAAAACACAATACATAACAAACTAAAACACAATGAACAAGATAATAAAAAAATTGAACAAATTATTAAAACACAATGGACAATATATTAAAACACAATGAATAACATATTAAACACAATGACCTGAACTAATAACACAATTTATAGAAAACCCAGATATAACAAAATCTTCATTGTGTCATATATTGTGTTATAGGGTTTTATAAAAACGCAATGGATAGAACTCAAATTAACATTGTGTTATAGGTTTTGATAATAACACAATGTATAGAAACTCTACTGACCAAAACCCAGTTAAAAGACACAATGACCTAAACCTTTAACATAATGCCAAAAAACCCAGTAAAAATGAAAATTTTTATTTTATTTTTATATGATAATATGGTACTCATATTAAAGATAAAAAAACGCTCGTTATTATGGTGAAATTTTTTTTGAAAAAAAAATGTCGTATGAAAAAGTTATGGACGTTTTAAATCGATGGGGGAATTGGCATGTGCCTTGCATATGGAGAGAGAAAATCCATAAATATAGGATTCCTTTTATGCCCTTCTATTATCTTCTTTTCCCTACAACCAATCTCAACCCTTCAAATCTAAGATCAATGGACTAGAATCCTTCTTACACTTCTTATTTATTTTATCCTTTGTATTTGATCCTAATATCAATTCTTAACATAGGTTTGCGCTAGGAAATTTCACAGTTTTTCTACTTTAGCCACAAGCGTTTAATGCCATCTCATTTGAGCCTATAATATTGTGCCTTTAAATTGCCATCTCACTTGAGCATATAATGTGTCTTTAAATCCGGTTCCTCGTGCTCATCTGTAGCCTTATATTATTATCTTTATAATTTGACAAAATAAAATGTTATTTTATAAAGGGTGGTGGTGAGAAGTCATGACAATCGAAGAAGAATGAAAATTTGAAACAAAATAATATTTAATATTTTTATTGATTTATGTTTATAGGTGACGTTACATTTTTTTTGTTTGGACTCATGTGATAAATTTGAGTAGACATTTGATCTATTAAAATTGTTTAATATATGTTTTCAGTCTACTTAATTTTTTTTAAATATATTTTTTAACACATTGTATTGGATAACTTTTAAAAAGAACTAAATACTAGGTTGTGTATAACTTAAAAAAAAACTGAATATGTGGTTGTGTATAACTTTTTTCATCGACATACCGGTATAAAATTAGCTAAAAACAAAGTTGTATTCTAAATAGAGTGTTTTCTTTCGTATCGTAACCTACACGAGTGTTGTACCGGTACCGTGACGAAACGAACTGAATCCGACTAAATACCACTTATTTCGACTGATAATATCGTATTAGTACCTGTATTCGTTTTTATGGGTTTGACCAATGTACACACTCGTGGATATCTTTTTGGATACATTACGATTTTATTTTTTTAGTTTATCTTTCGGGTGTTTTCGATATCGTCGGTGCCTTGACGTTCCACATCAATAACAATAATTCCCGCCGCGTAACTCGAGGATTCCACTAGTTTAATATAATCAACAAAAGATGTCAAACAACATTATACATATTAACATTTACAAGTTAGTGACGTAAGCGGGTAATAGTTTTCTCAAGTGGTTGGCCATTTTGGGCGGCTACTTTTGACTTTGTTTTTTTTTTTTTTTTTTTTTCTTTTTCCATTTATAGGTGATGTCAAATTACAATTTTATCCCAGCTGTAAAATTACGATTTCGCCCTCGATTCAAAACAAAATTTTGCTTTTGCCCCTTGCTTAAATTTACGATTTTGCCCTCAGTTAAAAAATACAATTTTGCCCCCAGTTCAAAATAAAATTATGGTTTTGCCCTTAGCTAGAGTCCTGCCAAATTACGATTTGGTTCCCAGTTTAAAATTACGATTTTGCCCGCAGCTAAAATATTACGATTTTGCCCCCATTTCAAAATAAAAAAATTGGTTTTGCCCTCAGTTCAAAATATTATTTTGCCTCCATTTTAAAATTATGATTTTACCTCCGCTAAAAATTGCAATCTTGCCATCTTTTTTTTTTCTTTGACAAAACCATGGTAGTGTTTTATTTTACTTTGTTGACTTAATTTTGTTTTTATTCATGCCAAATAGCTGCCTAGCACTCGCTAATTGGTCCTGACAAGTTATTGTTTTGCCCCTAACTCTAAATTACACGCTTGTCATCGGTTTAGTTCATTTTTTTTTATCATAACTATGGTACTGTTTTTCTTTAATTGGTTAACTTGATGTATCTTTTTGATATCGTGTTATAGGTAGCGTGTATAACTAACCGACATAAAGGCGTACATGTTATTAACCTAAGAAATACTCGGTTTAGCGCCCCGCAACGCGGGCGGCGCATAACTCTAGCTGCCTAACACTGGCTCATTAGTCCTGAAAAATTACAGTTTTACCCTGAGCCCAAAATTACGGTCTTATCATCGGTTTTTTTTTTTCATAGCAAAATTATAGTAGTTTTTTTTAATTGATTGAGAATTATTGGGCAATCGCCCCGCGGGCGGGGCATCTACTAATTAAACATACATAATGAAAGTACAATATACATAAAGTTTTCCCATATGAGTTTTCACTTTTTGTATATCTAGTCATAAAATCATCTAGAGACATTGTCGGAAGTCGGAACCATAATATTTTAACCCGGAGTTCTAGTAGAAATTTATTTTAACACTGTAACTCAAACGACATTTTTCATTTGCTTTTTTAAACACACCCTAAATCATAAAAAGAATGCTCACAAGTTATACATTTTTAAAAGTATAAATAATTTCACTTATAGCAAGTTATAATATCACCTCAATATTAAAAGGTAAAATTTAAATAGAACAAAAAATATTAAAGTTTATATAACTAATCAAATAATCTGGAAAATATATTTTACCTTAATATTACGCTTTTATGCTTAGGCTATGAGGTGTGGATGGAGCCCCATGGGGCTTTATCATGCCACCTAGGCTCCATGTCATCGCCATGCCAGCATGGGGGCTTTATCATGCCCCTCTTTAATTTGGATGGTGTGGATGGAGCCCCGTGTCATGATTATCTAATTATTTTTTTATTTAAATATTTATTTTTTAACTAGAAAATAAAAACAAAACATAATTTCATTAAAAAAAAAATAAAAAACACTAGATAATTTCATTTAAAAAATAAAAACACTACATAATTTCATTAAAAAAAAACACTACATAACTTCATTTAAAAAATAAAACCACTACTCGTCGTCTGTGTTGAGTCATCCTTGTTCACAATAAAACCATAGGTGCTCTGTCAGATCGGCTCGAAGGTTTTGGTGTGTGTGCCTAGCCCGTATCTTTGCTCGGATATCTTCTTTCTCAGCGTATGTTAGTATTGGGTTTGTCGGTTGGATACTTTCATCATAGCTTTCTCCACAAAATGCTCTACCAGAGTCCTCCAATATCATGTTATGCAAAATGATACACGTATACATAATGTTTCTCATTTTACTTTTTTCAAGTATCCTCGAAGGCTGGGTGATGATAGACCATCTTTTCTTTAACACACCGAAAGCCCGCTCGATATCTTTTCTTGCTGACTCTTGTTTTTTCTTGAAATACAATCTTGTTTCGTCATCTGGACACGAAAGACTTTTTACCAACGTCGCCCACTCGGGAAAAATACCGTCTGTGAGATAGTAGCCATACTTATATTGCACGTCGTTTGCATAGAATGAAGTATCTGGTGCAACACCGTCTATGACATCGTCGAATAGATTCGAGGTCATTAAAACTGCAATGTCATTGTTCGTACCAGCCATGCCAAAGTACGCATGCCAAATCCATAAATCTTGAGAAGCGACCGCTTGTAATATTACGGTAGGACCATCGTGGTCACCACAATGATGTTGCCCTTTCCAAGCGGTTGGGCATGCCGCCCATTCCCAGTGCATGCAATCAAGACTTCCCAACATTCCAGGAAACCCATGTAAGCGCTGATGGGCCTCGTATAGAATTGGAACGTCGGCTGCGGTTGGCATCCTCAAATATCGTCTCCCGTACAGAGAGATTACACCTAATAAATTATTGCTAATTAAAAAATAATAACGACGTAAAAAAAATAATAAATACTAGTGTTAATAAAAGTTACCTTCACAAAAATTTTCAAGAGACTCACGACACATTCTTGACGACATCCTTAAATACTCATCCCACGCATCACTCGATGTGCCGTAGGCTAGTCGCCTAATTGCTGCCGTACACTTTTGTAGTCCAGAGAAACCAACCTTGCCACTTGCACTTACCCTTTGCGTGAAAAAAGGGGATTCGCCCGCAAGATCATTGGAAATTTTAACGAATAGTCGTCGGCTCATACGAAACCTACGCTTAAACTGAACATCATCGTACACGGGAGTTTCACAAAAATAATCTTGCACTAGACGTTCATGAGCAGCTAATCGATTCCGTTCAATAGGCGGTTGTCTGGTACGCGATGCAGTGGATTCGGCTTCTTCTTGCAAATAATTAATCGCCTCCTGCGCCATGGCGATAACCATATCATCAAGAACACCGTCGGATGACGAGCTCGAAGAAGACATTTTTAAGTTGTGATTGGTGTGTGTTTTGGTTGTGATTGGTGTGTGTTTTGGTTTAGAATAGGTTATATATATAATAAAATTAAGATTTTTTTTTTAAATTCGACCGTTTCACAACGGTCATGTTTGACCATTTGTCCTCGTTCAACGCGTTTCAGCTCGTTACCACAGTGGCGGGGCTTCAATGGCGCCCCGGCATAGCGTCGGGGGTGTGGTCGATGGCGGGGGGGGGGGGGGGGGGGGGGGCGTTATAGGCGTCCAGCTGGCGAGGGTGGCGCCCCCACACCCTCCAGCCTTAAAGTCTTAAAAATAATGTTAATTAAATAGAAAGAAAGAGTAAAATGCATGGACAGTCCTTGTGGTTTGATGAATTTCACTTTAGTCCTCAAGTTTTCAAAATTACAGGTATGCTCCTTATGGTTTGTCGATTTATTACTCAGATAGTCCCTAACGTGGATGGATGTTAGTTTTGGATGTTAAGTGTGTGTGAAATTACAAAGTTACACTTTCCTTTTGAATTTAAAACATAATCTCTATACTTATAAATAAAAATAAGTACACGTGGCAGTTTTTTCAGCCTCTTCGTTTTGGTTGTTACACGTGGCTGTTTTTCAGCCTCTTCATTTGATTGCCTTGCGATGACACGTGTTTTGGTTTTAGACAATCCCGGCATTACCCGAATATTACCCACTATTATATTATAACCGACCCATTAAAGCAAAATCCATAATCACTCCACTGGTTTAATTATTCCCTTTTCATCCATCCTCCTCCAAAACTGTAATACATAAACCCAAAATGAAAGACACGAATTTTGGAAAACCAAAACGTAATCACAACCCATAACCTAAAGCAGTTATTTTGTTTCTTTATCCGAAACGGTTAATCCCTCCCAAAATATATCTCATGTGTAAATGTTTGTAGACAAACGGGTCGGTGGCTTTAAGGTGGTGGCGGCTGCTAGATGTAGGTTACAGTGGTGATGGGCGGTGGTTAGAGGTGGTGACGCTCGGTTTTGTCACACCAGAACCGCCATCCCCGCAGGCTTTCACGTGTCCAGATCTAGGGTTTTGACGGTGGTGGTGGTGATGAATGATGACGAGTTTAAGGTTAGAGAGAGAGAGGGAAACGGGGGATGAAACAAGAGACATGGTTACAGATTTGAATCTGGCGGTTTAGTGGTGGTGGTGGTGGTAGTGGTGCGGCGGTGACAGTGCTGCGGGGATGCTACTACGGTGGTGGTGGCTAAGTGGTTTCCTTGTGATTGGTGGTGGTGGTAAATTTGTGGTGTTGGTAATTATGTCGTAGAGATAAAGAGAAAAAGAATGACATAGCAGTGTGTGCAGTGAATACAAAACTGTTTACACTTTTTAGCACATGGTTTTTGAAAACCATATTTTTAAGATGAACTAAAATATTAATTTTTCATATTTAGCTCAGTTCTATTATGATATGAAAACGTACAAATTTTCTCATTATAATTTAAAAACGTACGTTTAACTTGGACTAACATATACATTCAAATATTTGAGACATGAATCCAAAAAAGTTATTTAAATGTCGCTTATGATCTGTACAGGTAATTGATATTCATTTTTATGGTTTTTGATTGATGTTAATCCTTTTGGTCATTCGGTATTCTGTTTCTGTTGTAACTAGTGCCCATAGGCCATATCATAACGAAATGTTATCGTTTTATTTACGTAATGGTTTGTAACGCATATGTGTGGCTAAATGTTTTAATGTTTATTTTTTGTTCGGTTTAATAGTCCTACTATGACGTGCATGTCCTCAAAACTTGTAATAAATAAAAATAAAGTATATTTGGTTGTCCATCAACCTCTTATTTTATTGGCGTCTAATATGCAGACACTTAGCAGCTTTTGGTAAAAAAATATTTACCAAAATTGGTGATTTAAAAAAGATGTACAAATATTAGTGTCGCAACCCCCGCCCCCTATCTGTCCCGGGAACGGGCGGCCGCGAGACCAGTTATGCTGGTATCATTTTGTTTATCATTATTATTATTTTGGCAGCGGAAATTTCATCAGGACCGTAGTTAGGAAATGTTTATCAGAGTAAAACCACCATATTTTATATTAATAAACACATGGGTAAAACTCAGGTTTCTTATTACAACATGTTTATAGGGATATACCCTATTTTATTGAATTTAAAACATCGTCTTTTAGGTAACTTTTATAGCCACATTTTTCCAAGCCGTCAGTGCTCTCCAGCTGGCTTTCTTTTAATTGGCTTTTACATTTTGTTACCTGAAACGCGTTTTAAAAACATTTGTCAGTGGGAAATACTGGTGAGTGAATCCCAGTTTAATCAAGAATATTTTTATCCTTTAACAGTATTGAGAGCAATCACATTGTTTATTTCTACGCAATTACTCATTCAGTATTGTCAATCCTGACTGGTGGGTCATATTACACATTGGCTAACTCATTGTCCAATGGTAACGTGTTCCACAATTTGTATACAAAACCCCAACATACCGACAGTAATTGAAGAATTACAAAGACTCTATCACTGCTTAATCACATTGTAAAACATTTAAGGTTTTGTAAAACAATTTACAAAAAGGAGATTACTCACATTGCTGACTTAGGTTTTCTGTAAGGGTTTCCTGGTGATAATCTATAATTTACACAAATGTACATATGTTAGTAAAATAACCCATTATTTACATTAGTAATACCCTCCCAGAGACGGCATTCCAACGACTACGTCGGGCAGAACCTCGACAGCTGTTACGGAACCCTGGATCAATCGGGCAGCGTATCTAATACGTAACCAGGGTTATAATACTTACATCGGGGCAAAACTTCGTTAATTAGGGGGGTATAATGCCCAGAAATTACTTTATCTATGTGAAATTTTGTAAGAAAGAAAAGAAATGAGCGACGGAAAACTGAAGCCCGATGCCCTCTTATATAGGGCTGTAATCCGAGTCCGTCGCGCCTCGCGACGAAAGAAGGAAAGGGCCTTCGCAGCCCGCCACATAGGGGTCTACGGCTCTAGCTTTGACCGCTCATCGGGTAGCTTCAACACGCAGGTGACACATGGCGACACCGGGCTGCGCCACTTGCTCAGGCGCTCGCGGCCCGCGTAGACTCAAGTGGAGTCTGTCGCGGCCCGCCAGGGCCCCTATTTTCTGGTTTTTAATTAATTTTAATAAAAAATTAAGGTATTCGGGGTCCGTTTTTACGTATGGGGTGTATTTTAGGACATATTGGGGTATTTTAAAATATTTTTGGGTATCAAAATATTTTGGAGGGTTGTTATATCCTCCCCACCTTATTTTAGAACTCGTCCTCGATGTCTACTGGAACAGGTGTGGGTATTTCCTTTGCATTTCTGATTCAAGCTCCCATGTGTATTCTGTTTCTCTTTTGGAGTCCCACTTTACTTTGACCAGAACTAATCTCTTATGTTTGAGGTTCTTAACTTTCCTGTCTTCAATCTGTAGAGGCTTCTCTACAAACTTTAATTGTTCATTTACCTCTATGTCCTTAAGAGGCACTACTAGCGATTCATCAGCTAAGCACTTTTTGAGATTAGATACATGAAATACATCATGTATTCCTGCCATTTCCTCTGGCAGTTGTAGCTGATAGGCTACTGGTCCTATTCTTCTAATAATCTCAAAAGGTCCAACATACCTGGGGCTTAGCTTTCCCTTTTTGATGAATCTTACCACTCCTTTCCAGGGAGAGACTTTCAATAACACCTTATCTCCTACTTGAAATTCCAATGGCTTTCGTCGGTTATCAGCATAACTCTTTTGTCGATCACGTGCTGCTTTCAGTCGTTCCTTGACTTGAATGATCTTGTCCGTTGTTTCTTGTACTATCTCAGGTCCAGATAGTTGCTTTTCTCCAATTTCTGCCCAGCAGACTGGCGTTCGGCACTTTCGTCCATAAAGTGCTTCGAATGGTGCAGCATTGATACTTGTGTGATAACTGTTATTATAAGAAATTTCTATCAATGGTAAATGATCGTCCCAATTAACTCCGAAATCAATTACACAAGCTCTAAGCATATCTTCCATTGTCTGAATTGTCCTTTCCCTTTGTCCGTCCGTTTGTGGATGATAAGCGGTGCTTAGATTCAACTTGGTTCCCATGGCTTTTTGGAAACTTGTCCAAAAATGAGAGGTAAAATGACTATCTCTGTCAGAAACAATTGATAGAGGAATTCCATGTAATGAAACTATTTCATTTACATATAATTTAGCTAACTGTTCCATACTGAAAGTTTCTTTCATTGGTAGAAAATGAGCTGACTTGGTTAGCCAGTCTACGATTACTCAGATTGTATCATTACGTTTTCTTGTTTTGGGTAATTTAGTAATAAAATCCATTGTTATTAATTCCCATTTCCATACATGCATTTCTAATTGTTGCAATAAACCTGAGGGTTTCTGATGTTCAGCTTTGACTTATGAACAAGTTAAACACTTTGCAACATATGCTGCTATATCCTTTTTCATTCCTATCCACCAGAAATTTTTCCTTAAATCTTGATACATCTTATCATTTCCAGGATGCATCGTATACTTAGATTTATGGGCTTCTTCTAATATACGGCGACGTAGGTTTCCTATTTTAGGTATCCACACTCTTTTCTTATGGAATCTCCAAATTTCATCTGTTCCTTGTTCTAATTCCTTAATCATTCCTTTCAATTTTTCAGTATCATCCTTGATTACTGATTCTTGTGCTTTTCTAATCTGATCATTTAAATCTACTTGCATATTTAACTTAAGAGAACGTACTCTTTTTGGCTTTTCATGATACTTTCGACTTAAAGCATCAGCTACTACGTTTGCTTTTCCTGCATGATACTGGATATCACAATCAAAATCACTAAGTATTTCCATCCAGCGTCTTTGTCTCATATTCAATTCATTTTTCCCAAAAACATACCTTAAACTCTTATGGTCGGTGAAAATGGTAAACTTACTACCATAAAGGTAATGTCTCCAAATTTTAAGGGCAAAAATTATAGCTCCTAACTCTAGATCATGGGTTGAGTAATTCTCTTCATGATTCTTAAGTTGTCTAGAGGCGTAAGCTATAACCTTTTGACGTTGCATTAACACACATCCATAACCTAACTTAGAAGCGTCACAATAGATTATAAAATCTTCAGTTCTTTCTGGTAACGCTAGTATGGGTGCATGGGTTAATCTTTGCTTAAGAATTCTAAAGGCTTCTTCTTGTTTTGGTCCCCATTCAAACTTGACGGATTTACAGGTTAACTTAGTTAAGGGAATGGCTATTCTAGAAAAATCTTGAATAAACCTTCTATAATAACCGGCCAATCCTAAGAAACTTCTAACCTCGGTTGGTGACTCAGGGGTTTTCCACTTGGTAATTGCCTCGATCTTGGTGGGATCTACATGAATTCCTTCATGATTAACTAGATGTCCAAGAAATTGTACCTGTTCTAACCAGAACTCACACTTTGAAAATTTAGCATAAAGCTTTTCTTTTCTCAATAAACTTAGAAGAGCATGCAGATGCGCTGCATGTTCCTCTTTGCTTTTGGAATAAATAAGAATATCATCTATAAAGACAATTATGAATTTATCCAAATATGGCTTACATATTCGGTTCATCATGTCCATGAATGCAGCTGGGGCATTGGTTAAACCAAATGACATGACAGTAAATTCATAATGGCCATACCTTGTTCTGAAAGCGGTCTTAGGAATGTCCTCTTCCTGTACCGTTAATTGATGATATCCTGACCTTAAATTGATTTTTGAGAAAAATCATGCTCCTTGCAATTGATCAAACAGATCATCGATTCTTGGTAATGGATACCGATTCTTAATCGTGACTTTGTTTAATTCACGGTAGTCAATAAACACGCATTGATCCGTCTTTCTTTTTAACGAACAAAATCGGTGCTCCCCATGGGGATGAGCTTGGCTGTATGAATCCTTTCTCCAACAATTCGTCTAATTGTTTCTTCAGTTCCTGCATTTCTGCGGGTGCCAATCGGTAAGGTGTTTTGGCAATTGGCTCGGTTCCCGGTATCAAATGGATTCTGAATTCAACTTCTCTGTCTGGAGGTTGCCCTGGTAACTCTTCTGGAAATACATCTAAAAACTGGGATACTACTGGAATATCCTTTAATTCTTTTCCTTTAGTGTTAGTGATTATAGAAATCAAATACACTAATGATCCTTTGCTTATATAACTTGCATTTTTCATCACAGAGATGAATTTTGTGGATTTAGAGAACTTATTTCCTTTAATTGTGATCTTTTCACCCCTTGGTGAATTTACTTGAATTGACTTTTGATCACATAAAATACTGGCTTTATTGGCTATTAACCAATCCATTCCTAATACAACATCAAATCCTGCCAGATTCATTAGGTAAAGATTTGCAATAAATTTCTGATTTAGAATTTCTATTCTTGCTCCCTGTAAGATTTCAGAAATCTTAATGGTTTCCTCATTTGCTGTCTCTACTAGACATTCTTGTGGGAGTTTAGCTAATGATTGATTAAGAAATTTGCAAAATGAAGTATTAATAAAACTTTGGTTCACACCAGAGTTAAATAATACTTTAGCAAAAACATCATTAACTAAAAACGTACCAGTGATCACATCCGGGATCATCTTTGCTTCTTCTGCAGTCAGAACAAATGCTCTAGCATTTTTAGTATTCTTGGCGTTTGTAGCTGGAGCTAACTTTGGACAGTTGGGCTTGATATGACCTTGTTCTCCGCAGTTGTAGCATATCCTATTGTTAGGCTTTTTCCTGCAGTCTTTCTCCTTGTGTCCAGATATTTTGCAAAAGTTACAGTATATGGAGCATCTTCCTGAATGCTTCCTTTTGCAATACTTACAATAGGGTGCAGAGGTAGAATCTACATTTCTCCCACGGTTAGAATTTCCAGAACGAAATTCTTGAGTAAGTTTCTGGGTTAGGTTCCTCCTTTGATTCTCTTCTCGTGTACGGACTAATTCATCTGTCAAGGTGTTGGCTAGTTCTACTGCTTCTTCTATGGTTTGAGGTCTAGCTGCCTTGACTACATGTCTAATCTCTCCAATTAATCCCCAGATGTAACGGGAGATTAAAACTGGTTCAGGTGATGCAAGGGTTGGTACTATTCGGGCATATTCAAAGAATAATGTAGTATAACCCTTACTATCTACTCCAATCATCCTAAGGTTTAGGAATTTGTTTGCTATCTGTTCCTTTTCATTAGGAGGACAGAATTTCCTTTCTACCATGTTTTTAAATTCCTCACATTTCATATTGTAAGTTCTATCACTTCCTCTAGACTGGAGGATAGTGTTCCACCATTCTAGTGCTGAATTTTTAAACAGATTTGAAACAAACATTATCTTATCCTTTTCAGCACATTTACTTATTCTTAAGACTGCCTCAGTCTTTTCTATCCAGCATAGAGATGCAACGGCCCTTCATTGCCCGAGAATTCCATTGGTTTACAAGACCAGAATTCTTTATAAGAACAACCGTAAGACACGGTTCTCCTTCTTTTGGGAATGGGCATTTGAAGTACGGGTCCATTGTTTACGCTGTTTTCAGGTTCAGAGGGTCGCTTACTATCATGTTTACTTTTATTTTCGGCTTCCCTAACTGTTTTGATAATATATGGCATTGCATCTATTATCCATTGTGCCACTATATGCTACATGGCATTGTTATCCACTTGGTTTCCATTATTGTTGTTGTTGTTCGGGTTCTCATTATCCAAGTTAATGTTACTCTGGTTATCGTTATTCTGGTTTTCCTAGTTTACTTCGTCGTCCATCTGAATTTTAAACATTTACCAATTACTAATATCACAAAATAATTAATAATTTAGGCAACAACCACACAATACACATATTGGCCAAAAGCGTCGAGCATTGCGACTTTACTCTTTTCTATTATAGTATGCTTCTAATACAAACCAATACTAAAAATTAAAAATTACAATACAATACTACTATGCATCACTAACCACAAAGTGGTCTATACTACAACATTTATTATTATTATTACTATTATTATTATTATATATTATTAAATTTTTTTTCCATTATAATTATTATTATTATTATATTTTTATTATTATTACCAACTCCACCATCTCCTTCACTGGTCTGGATTCATTCAGTAATCCATATTGCGCTCGTCGTACTTCCAGACGAGTAGCTCTCCTACCTGCCTCATCCTCTCACTACTCTCCAAGATTTCTTCTCCGAAAGTTCGGAGCTCATGCACATTTTCTGCACTCATTGGGGGTGCAGGTGCTGGTACTGGGTCTGGGTACTGGGGCATGGGATTCTCCTGAGGGTACGGATTCTCTAAGATCTCCCTAATGTATTCATCGTTGTCATAGTAAGGATCTAGAGGGTCCAGACCTGGATAGGCTGCTAGATTCGGCATGGGTTCGTCATTTAAGTGGTAGCGCGACACATAATCCCTATGATCATCGAACCATAGATCATAATCCGGGTCTAAGGGATTAGGGGCTGGTATCCTAGATATCTCCTCAGGGTTGAAATCATGCATTTCTACTTGATTTTCGGGGTTATCTTCTATATCCATTGGCTGAGTAGGGAATAAAGGTAAGGGTTGTGGGGCTACTAGTTGTTCCAGGTTTGGGTCGGCAGCAGTTGTTGCTAGGATATGGAAATTAGCTAGGCTTCTATTAAGCATATCCTGTGTATGGGCATCTGACTCTCACTTAGCGGCTGCTAGGACTCTTTGCTGTTGCAACTTTCGCATTCTTTTCCTACGCTCAAATGCTCCCTTACTGAACCATCCTCTCTTTTTCTTAGGGAATGGCTCTTCAGACTAAGCCTTAAAGACAAACATCTCTTCTTCATTATCAGCGGCATACCCAGAGAGGGCAGGCTGTGAAGAGGTACCTTCACTCCTAGGTGACTTGAACAATTGACGATACACGTCTGAGGGTCCTTGATCACTCATACTGAAAACTAACACATAGTCAAATAACACACAACAATAAAATGTAGATATGCACGTATTTCCATAATTAATTTCCTAGCAATTTGAATAATATTTTGGTGTCAGCAGAACACTTCTGTGGCTGAATCAGTGGCTTAGCTCTGATACCACCTTCTGTCGCAACCCCCGCCCCCTATCTGTCTCGGGAACAGGCGGCCGCGAGACCAGTTGTGGTGGTATCATTTTGTTTATTATTATTATTATTTTGGCAGCGGAAATTTCATCAGGACCGTAGTTAGGAAATGTTTATCAGAGTAAAACCACCATATTTTATATTAATAAACACATGGGTAAAACCCATGTTTCTTATTACAACATGTTTATAGGGATATACCTTATTTTATTGAATTTAAAATATCGTCTTTTAGGTAACTTTTATAGCCACATTTTTCCAAGCCGTCAGTGCTCTCCAGCTGGCTTTCTTCTAATTGGCTTTTACATTTTGTTACCTGAAACGCGTTTTAAAAACATTTGTCAGTGGGAAATACTGGTGAGTGAATCCCAGTTTAATCAAGAATATTTTTATCTTTTAACAGTATTGAGAGCAATCACATTGTTTATTTCTACGCAATTACTCATTCAGTATTGTCAATCCTGACTGGTGGGTCATATTACACATTGGCTAACTCATTGTCCAATGGTAACGTGTTCCACATTTTGTATACAAAACCCCAACATACCGTCAGTAATTGAAGAATTACAAAGACTCAATCACTGCTTAATCACATTGTAAAACATTTAATGTTTTGTAAAACAATTTACAAAAAGGAGATTACTCACATTGCTGACTTAGGTTTTCTGTAAGGGTTTCCTGGTGATAATCTATAATTTACACAAATGTACATATGTTAGTAAAATAACCCATTATTTACATTAGTAATACCCTCCCCGAGACGGCATTCCAACGACTACGTCGGGCAGAACCTCGACAGCCGTTACGGAACCCTGGATCAATTGGGCAGCATATCTAATACGTAACCGGGGTTATGATACTTACATCGGGGCAGAACTTCGTTAATTTGGGGGGTATAATGCCTGGAAATTACTATATCTATGTAAAATTTCGTAAGAAATAAAAGAAATGAGCGACGGAAAACTGAAGCCCGATGCCCTCTTATAGAGGGCTGTAATCCGAGTCCGTCACGCCCCGCGATGAAAGAAGGCAAGGGCCTTCGCGGCCCGCCACATAGGGGTCTACGGCTCTAGCTTTGACCGCTCATCGGGTAGCTTCAACAAGCAGGTGACACGTGACGGCACCGGGTTGCGCCACTTGCTCAGGCGCTCGCGGCCCGCGTAGACTCAAGTGGAGTCTGTCGCGGCCCGCCAGGGCCCCTATTTTCTGGGTTTTAATTAATTTTAATAAAAATTAAGGTATTCGGGGTCCGTTTTTACGCATGGGGTGTATTTTATGACATATTGGGATATTTTAAAATATTTTAGGGTGTCAAAATATTTTGGAGAGTTGTTATAATTAATATTTTTTCTTTTTTTATTTATTTATTTTTGAAACGTTTTCTAATAACTTCTAAAAAACGATTTATGTTTTTAATAGTGTTTTAACTGACGATTTATTTCTGTTTTCTTAATCACACATTCTATCATGACCAAACGAAATGGTTTATATCATTCTTTGAAATAACTTCTGAAAAAATGTTTCGTCCTAATATGTTATAATACGTTTAAAAAATGGGATTTCTAGATATTGATTTACTTACATCTTTACACACGATAAGAAAAAGAAAACTAATATTATCATCCTTATTTTAAATTTATGATATTTCTTTCAAGTAAGATTAAATTTAACCTAAGATTGAACAAGTGTGTTTAGCGATAAGCTTTTTTAACTTATTTTTTTTAAAGAATTACATAAAACAACCATTGCAATCCTTCCTTTCTTTACTGTCTAAAAAAATACCCTATTTGTAGTAATATTTTTGTATGACTTATAAAAACATTTATTATCAAAAGTAAATGGTCCAGCCCGTGTAATACACGGGTGACTAACCTAGTATTAAAATATAAAAATGAAATTAAACGAGTAGTGGTGGAACCCACTACTCTTTAAACTCAAAGTCTTAATGCCAAACCAGATATGTCGATCTTCCACTAATCACACCATTCATCACCCCCCACCACATCATTCATCACCTTCGGTCAACCCTCTCATGCTTTCCGCCCAACACACCACTCCGGTGAGCACCAGCCAAACATTTTTTTACTCTGTTTTGATTTCCCCCAAAACCTTGAACCAAGTGGGTAACGTGAGGTCGTCAGAAAAACAAGTCGAATCTGAAAGCTGCAACATCCGTTTGAATCTGAAACCTACAACAACCTAAAATTCGAACCCAAACCAGGTGAAGGTCACCGAGTGGTCCAATTTGTCCTGATTTTGCAGGTGTCAGTTTCTTTTTGCCCCGATTTTGCTCCGATCTAGGTTTGATTTGGCTTAATTTTGTTTTCACATTCACTGAGTATCCACATCAGTTGACGTGATTTAGGTGTTCATGATTTGTTCTTAATTTGGTGGTGTTGTTCAAATTGTGCATGTGTCGTTTTGGTTTTGTTGTGAAATGATTAAATCTTTGTGGGTGATTTGATGATATCCATGGCTCACCTGCAGGTTTGGGTTTCTTTTAGGAGGTGGTAGTTGATAAGGGTGGTGATGGTGGAGAAAGGGTGAAGGTCGACGATGGTGGTTTTAATGGTGGTGGTAAGTGGCGGTTTTAGGAGGTGGTGGCAAGTGGCGATTTAAGGAGGTGGTGGGCGGTGGTGGTTGTTGGTGCATATTTTGTATGCCTGTCACTGTGCGAATAGGATAAATAGAGCATGTGTTGAATATTGTATAAATTAGTGTGAAAACGGGCCGGGACGTATGTGTTGAAACCCTTTCTCACGAAAGAGTCTTTCATGCGAAAGGAGCAAACTGCCCATTCATGCGAAAGGAGACCAAAACTTCCCTTTCGCATGAGAGAGTCCCAGTCATCACAGGTGAGTTCGTGTGAGTACATTATGTCTATTGTGTAACAACCCTCGGTAAAACCAACACCCTCATAATATTTCCGACACTCTAGTATATTTTAAAATACCCTTATATGTCTTTAATTACACCCCGTATGTGAAAACCGAGCCCGAATTACGTTATAGTATTTAGAATATATTAAAAACAAGAAATAGTAAGTTAAGGCGGGCCGCGTAGACCCACCTTAACCATTTACGCGGGCGGTATAAGGGCTAGAACCTGATTTCGTTGATTCCATTAGTTCAAGCGGGCCGCGTAAGCCTCAGCTTAAACTAACGCGGGCCGCGATAGACCTATACACGCGAAGACATCCTGTGCTGACACGTGTCAACATCGTGTCGAGTCTACTTGGATGACCGGGCTAAGCTATATGTTGACCAAGGTTGACGCGGGCCGCGTAACCTTTGCCTGTGTTTTACGCGGGCCGCCTGAGAGCTGTATATCAAAACTATAAATAGATGGCATCGGGTTTCAATTTCCGTCGCTCATTCTCAATTCTCAATCTCGAATTCTCTGATATTAGGCATATTTTGCAAGTATTATACCCCCTAATTAGCGAGGTTCTGCTCCGTTGTAAGTATTATAACCCCAGTTTCGTAATAGTTACGCTGCCCGATTGATTTAGGGTTCCGTAACAACTGTCGTGGTTCTGCCCGACGTAGTTGTTGGAATGCCGTCTCGGGGAGGGTATTATTAATATTTTGAAAGGGTTATAGTACTAACCAATGTACATTTGTATAAATTATAGATTATATCCAGGAAACCCTTACGAAAAGCCTAAGACAGCAATGTGAGTTTATCCTCTGTTTGTTAATGTTTTTGGAATGTTTTACAAAACCTTAATTATTTACAATGTGATTAAGCGGTGATTGAGTCTTTGTAGTTCTTCAATTACTGCCGGTATTATGGGGTTTTGTATACAAAATTTAGTACTACTTGTGAGTAGTAAGTCAGGAATGACAGTTCATTACCATTGGACGACGAGTTAGCCAATGGGTAATTTGACCATAGCCATAGATCCGGTCGAGTGGCAAATACTGAATGAGTAATTGTGTAGAAATAAACAATGTGATCGCTCTCAATACTGTTTTAATTGATAAAATGTTTCTTGATTAAACTGGGATTCACTCACCAGTATTTCCGACTGACAAATGTTTTTAAAACGCGTTACAGGTAACACAATGTGAACAGCCAATTAATGAAAGCCAGCTGGAGAGCACTGAAGGCTTGGGAGAAATGTGGCTATAAAAGTTACCTAATAAACGATGTTTTAAATTCAATAAAATAGGGTTAGTCCCTATAAATGTATTGTAATAAGAAACTTGGGTTTTACCCATGTGATTATTAATATTAAATGAGGTGGTTTTACTCTGATAAACATTTCCTAACTACGGTCCTGATGTAAATTCCGCTGCGAGATTTAATAACCCGATACCACCAACACTCTGAGATCGCGTCCGCCCGTTCCCGGGAATCAGGGATCGGGGGTTGCGACAGAAGGTGGTATCAGAGCCTAGCCACTGGTCTGAGCCAAAGAAGTGTTCTGCTGACACTTAAAACTTAAATTATATGTGTTAGGAAATAAATAATGGAAATATATGCATAACTGTATTTATTTGTTATGTGTTATTTGACTATCTGTTAGTTTACAGTATGAGTGATCAAGGACCCTCAGACATGAGTCGTCTGTTGTCTGAATCACATAAGAGTGAAGGTACTTCATCACAGCCTGCCCTTTCTGGGTATTCTGCTGATCAGGAAGAAGGAGTGTTTATTTTTAGAGCTTAGTCAGAAGAGCCATTCCCTAATAAGAAACGAGGATGGTTCAGTAAGGAAGCTTTTGCTCGTAGGAAGAGAATGCGAAAGTTGCAACAGCAAAGAGTGTTAGCGGCTGCTAAGAGAGAGACAGATGCCCATACACAGGATATGCTTAATAGAAGCCTAGCTAATTTCCATATCCTAGCTACAACTGCTGCTGACCCAAGTCTGGAACAACTAGTACCCACAACCACAAAACCCAGATCAACCCATGGAGATAGAAAACCAGGAAAACCAGGTGGAGATGCATGACTTTAACCCTGAAGAGATACCTAGGATACCAGCCCCTAATCCACTAGATCCAAATTATGATCCATGGTTTGATGATCTTAGAGATTATGTGCCAC
Source organism: Helianthus tuberosus (assembly GCA_030545235.1). Classification (NCBI taxonomy): domain Eukaryota; kingdom Viridiplantae; phylum Streptophyta; class Magnoliopsida; order Asterales; family Asteraceae; genus Helianthus; species Helianthus tuberosus. The sequence goes on from CM060397.1 coordinate 100,379,236, forward strand.
GCTATCACTTAAATGAAGAAACCTTGCCGAACTTAGCAATGTATCCAGGTCTGGACCCACTAGATCCCTGTTTTGACAACGATGAATACATTAGGGAGATTTTGGAGAATCCATACCCTCAGGAGAATCCAGTACCTCAATACCCAGAGCCAATACCAGTACCTGCACCCCCAATGAGTGCAGAGAATTTGCAAGAACACCGAAATTTTGGAGAAGAAATCATAGAAAGTAGCGAGAGGATGAGGTATGTAGGAGAGCAACTCGTATGGAAATACGATGAGCGCCAGATGGATTTAAGGGGAAATCCATATCCCTGAAAAAAATGATAAAGTTGGTAATAATAATAATAAATAAAATATGTGTAATAATAAATCTATCATAGTATAGACCACTCTGTGGTTAACAAGGCATAGTAGTATTGTAATGTTTAGTTTCTGTTTTAGTGTGTATTTGACGCATACTATATAGAAAAAGAGTAAAGTCGCAATGCACGATGTTTTTGACCAATATGTGTATTATGTGGTTGTTACTTAGATTATTTAATTATTCTTTTAATAACTGGTAACTGTTTAAAATTCAGATGGCCGATGAAGGAAATCTGAATAATGATAACCAGAGTAACATTAACGTGGTTAATGAGAATCCAAGTATCAATAACAATGGAAATCAAGTGGACAATAGTGTTATCCAACACATAGTAGCACAGGGAATTATTGATGCGATGCCTTTTATTCTTCAAACTGTTAAAGATGCTGATAATAAAAGTAAGCATAGCAGTAAGCGACCAATTGAACCAGAAAACAGTGTAAACAATGGACCTTTACTTCAAATGCCCATTCCCAAAAGAAGAAGAACCATGCCTTATGGTTGTTCTTATAAGGAATTCTGGTCTTGTAAACCAATGGAATTCTCGGGCAACGAAGGGGCCATTGCAACCTTACGCTGGATAGAGAAGACTGAGGTAGTCTTAAGGATAAGCAAATGTGCTGAAGAAGATAAAATACTGTTTGCTTCTAATCTGTTTAAGAATGCAGCACTAGAATGGTGGAACAGTATTCTCCAAACAAAAGGAAGTGATAGAACCTATAATATGGAATGGGAAGAATTTAAGGACAAGGTAGAAAGGAAATTCTGCCCTCCTAATGAAAAGGAACAGATAGCCAACAAATTCCTAAACCTTAGAATGACTGGTGCGGATAGCAAGGGGTACACTAAGGTGCTGTTTGTTTTTTCTGCGGGAAAAGGTCTGCAGTCTGCGGACCACATCTGCAGGCATCTGCAGGAGAAGAGGTGGACCAAATGTCTGCAGTCTGCAAGGAGAAGAGGGTTTGTTTTTTTTTCTTTTACAAAATCACTTTTCACACACACAACCACACACTTCTCTAGTTCTCTGCCTCAACTCTCTTTCTCTACTCTCTCTATCTACAATCTGCCATCACACCACCGCCATCATCGCACCACCTCCGCCATCACACCACCGCTATCATCTCCGATCTGGGGGTTTCGGTTCAAGCACCACCACCGATTTGGGGGGTTTTGGTTCAAGCACCACCATCGATTTGGGGGCTTTCGGTTCAAGCACCATCACCGATTTGGGGGTTTCGGTTCAAGTACCACCACGGTTCAAGCACCACCACCGATTTGGGGGTTTCGGTTCAAGCACCACCACCGATTTGGGGGGTTTCGGTTCAAGCACCACCACCTCCGCCATCATCTACGGTATCTCTCTCACTTTCTCTCTCTACGGTATCTCTCTCTCTCTCTACGGTTCGATTTGGGGTTTTTGGGCAGGGATGTGGTGGCGGAGGTTTGGGCAGGGATGTGGTGGTGGAGGTGGTGGCAGGGATGTGGAAGAAAGGTCTGCCAAGAAGAGGTTCCAAGAAGACATGGAATCATGTCTGTGTGGTGAAGAGGTCTCGCATACCTTTTTTAATGAAAGGTCTGCGAGAAAACAAACAAGCTGCGGACTCTAAACCTCTGTGCGTGTCTGCGCGGCGCAGACATAAGTGGCCAGAAGTGCTTCTGGCCAAAAAACAAACAACACCTAAGTTATTCTTCGAATATGCTAGGATAGTGCCAACTCTTGCTTCACCAGAACCAGTGTTAATCTCCCGTTATATTTGGGGATTAATTGGGGAGATAAGACACGTAGTCAAGGCAGCTAGACCTCAAACCATAGAAGAAGCTGTAGAACTAGCCAATACCTTGACTGATGAGTTAGTCCGTACCCGAGAAGAGGATCAAAGGAGGAACCTAACCCAGAAGTTGACCCAAGAATTTCGTTCTGGAAATTCTAACCGTGGGAAAAATATAGGTTCTACCTCTGCACCTTATTGTAGGTATTGCAAAAGAAAGCATTCCGGAAGATGCTCCATATATTGTAACTTTGGCAAAATATCGGGACACAAGAAAGAAAACTGCAGGAAGAAAGCTAACAGCAAGGTATGTTATAATTGTGGAGAACAATGTCATTTCAAGCTAAATTGTCCAAAATTAGCTCCAGCTCCAGACAACAAGAATACTAAAAATGCTAGAGCATTTGTTCTGACTGCAGAAGAAGCCAAGATGATTCCAGATGTCATTGCTGGTACGTTTTTAGTTAATGATGTCTTTGCTAAAGTATTATTTGACTCTGGTGCAAACCAAAGTTTTATTAATACATCGTTTTGCAAAATTCTAAATCAGTCATTAACTAAACTACCACATGAATGCTTAGTAGAGACAGCCAATGGAGAAACTGTTAGGATTTCTGAAATCTTGCGGGGAGCAAGCATAGAAATTTTAAATCAGAAATTTATAGCAAATCTTTATCCTATGAGTCTGACAGGATTTGATGTTGTTTTAGGAATGGATTGGTTAATAGCCAATAAAGCCAGTATTTTATGTGATCAAAAGTTAATTCAAGTAAATTCACCAAAAGGTAAAACGATCACAATTAAAGGAGATAAACCCTCTAAGTCCAATAAAATTATCTCTGTGATGAAAACTGCAAGTTCTATGAGAAAAGGTTCTATAGTGTATTTGATTTCTATAATCATTAACACTAAAGGAAAAGAACTAAAAGATATTCCCGTAGTATCTCAGTTTTCAGATGTATTTCCAGAAGAATTGCCAGGTCAACCTCCGGATAGAGAAGTTGAATTCAGAATCCATTTGATACCAGGAACAGCACCGATTGCCAAAGCACCCTACCGTTTGGCACCTGCTGAAATGCAGGAATTAAAGAAACAATTAGACGAATTGTTAGAGAAAGGATTCATACAGCCAAGTTCGTCGCCATGGGGAGCGCCGATACTATTCGTTAAAAAGAAGGACGGATCAATGCGTATGTGCATTGATTACCGTGAATTAAACAAGGTCACAATTAAGAATCGATACCCATTACCGAGAATCGATGATCTGTTTGATTAACTGCAAGGAGCACGATTTTTCTCTAAAATCGATTTAAGGTCAGGATATCATCAATTAAAGGTACAGGAAGAGGATATTCCTAAGACCGCATTTAGAACAAGGTATGGTCATTATGAATTTACTGTCATGCCATTTGGTTTAACCAATGCCCCAGCTGCATTTATGGACATGATGAACCGAATATGTAAGCCATATTTGGATAAATTCATAATTGTTTTCATAGATGATATTCTAATTTATTCTAAGAATAAAGAAGATCATGCAAAGCATTTGCACGTACTTTTAAGTTTGTTAAGAAAAGAAAAGCTTTATGCTAAGTTTTCAACGTGCGAATTTTGGTTAGAACAGGTACAATTCCTTAGACACTTAGTTAATCATGAAGGAATTCATGTAGATCCAACAAAGATCGAGGCGATTACTAAATGGAAAACCCCTGAGTCACCAACTGAGGTTAGAAGTTTCTTAGGATTGGTCGGTTATTATAGAAGATTTATTCGAGATTTTTCTAGAATAGCCATTCCCTTAACTAAGCTAACCTGTAAATCTGTTAAGTTTGAATGGGGAATAAAACAAGAAGAAGCATTTAGAATTCTTAAGCAAAGATTAACCCATACACCCATACTAGCATTACTAGAAGGAACTGAAGACTTCGTAGTTTATTGTGATGCTTCTAGATTAGGTTATGGATGTGTGTTGATGCAATGACAAAAGGTTATAGCTTACGCATCTAGACAACTTAAGAATCATGAAGAGAATTATTCAACCCATGATTTAGAGTTAGGAGCTATAATTTTTGCTCTTAAGATTTGGAGACATTACCTTTATGGTAGTAAGTTTACCATATTTACTGATCACAAAAGTTTAAGGTATGTTTTCGGGCAGAAAGAGTTGAATATGAGACAAAGACGTTGGATGGAATTTCTTAGTGACTATGATTGTGATATCCAGTATCATGAAGGAAAAGCAAATATAGTGGCAGATGCTTTAAGCCGAAAATATCATGAAAAGCCAAAAAGGGTACGTTCTCTTAAATTAAATCTGCAAGTAGATTTAAATGATCAGATAAGAGAAGCACAAGAATCAGTAATCAAGGATGATTCTGAAAAATTAAAAGGTATGCTAAAAGAATTGGAACAAGGAACAGATGGAATTTGGAGATTCCATGAAAAGAGAAAGTGGATACCTAAATTAGAAAATCTACGTCATCGTATACTAGAAGAGGCCCATAAGTCTAAATATACGATGCATCCAGGAAGTGATAAAATGTACCAGGATTTAAGAAAAAATTTCTGGTGGATAGGAATGAAAAAGGACATAGCAGCCTATGTTTCTAAATGTTTAACTTGTTTACAAGTTAAAGCTGAACACCAGAAACCCTCAGGTTTGTTACAGCAATTAGAAATGCCAGTGTGGAAATGGGAATTTATAACAATGGATTTTGTTACTAAATTACCCAAAACAAAGAAAGGAAATGATACAATCTGGGTGATTGTAGATAGGTTAACCAAGTCAGCTCATTTCCTACCAATGAAGGAAACAATTAGTATGGAACAATTATCTAAGTTGTATGTAAATGAAATTGTTTCTTTACATGGCATTCCTTTATCAATTGTTTTTGATAGGGATAGTCGATTTACATCTCATTTTTGGTCAAGTTTCCAAAAGGCAATGGGAACCAAGTTAAAGTTAAGCACGGCTTATCATCCTCAAACAGATGGACAAAGCGAAAGGACAATTCAGACAATGGAAGACATGCTTAGAGCTTGTGTAATTGATTTTGGAGGTAATTGGGACGATCACTTACCTTTAATAGAATTTTCTTATAATAATAGTTATCACACAAGTATCAATGCTGCACCATTCGAAGCACTTTATGGACGAAAGTGTCGAACCCCAGTCTGTTGGGCAGAAATTGGGGAAAAGCAACTATCTGGACCTGAGATAGTGCAAGAAACAACCGACAAAATTATTCAAGTCAAGGAACGACTGAAAGCAGCACGTGATAGATAGAAAAGTTATGCTGATGACAGACGAAAACCCTTGGAATTTCAACTAGGAGATAGAGTATTGTTGAAAGTCTCTCCTTGGAAAGGAGTGGTAAGATTCATCAAACGGGGAAAGTTAAGTCCCAGGTATGTTGGACATTTTAAGATTATTAGAAGAATAGGACCTGTAGCCTATCAGCTACAACTGCCAGAGGAAATGGTAGGAATACATGACGTATTTCATGTATCAAATCTCAAAAAGTGTTTAGCTGATGAATCATTGATAGTGCCTCTTAAGGATATAGAGGTAAATGAACAACTCAAGTTTGTAGAAAGGCCTCTACAAATTGAAGACAGGAAAGTCAAGAATCTCAAGCATAAGAGACTAGTTCTAGTCAAAGTGAAGTGGGACTCCAAAAGAGGACCTGAATACACATGGGAGCTTGAATCTGAAATGAAAAGAAAATATCCGCACTTGTTTCAGTAGATCTCGAGGACAAGCTCTAAAACAAGGTAGGGAGAATGTAACAACCCTCGGTAAAACCAACACCCTCATAATATTTCCGACACTCTAGTATATTTTAAAATACCCTTATATGTCTTTAATTACACCCCGTATGTGAAAACCGAGCCCGAATTACGTTATAGTATTTAAAATATATTAAAAACAAGAAATAGTAAGTTAAGGCGGGCCGCGTAGACCCACCTTAACCATTTACACGGGCGGTATAAGGGCTAGAACCTGATTTCGTTGATTCCATTAGTTCAAGTGGGCCGCGTAAGCCTCAGCTTAAACTAACGCGGGCCGCGATAGACCTATACACGCGAAGATATCCTGTACTGACACGTGTCAACATCGTGTCGAGTCTACTTGGATGACCGGGCTAAGCTATATGTTGACCAAGGTTGACGCGGGCCGCGTAACCTTGGCCTGTGTTTTACGCGGGCCGCCTGAGAGCTGTATATCAGAACTATAAATAGATGGCATCGGGTTTCAATTTCCGTCGCTCATTCTCAATTCTCAATCTCGAAATCTCTGATATTAGGCATATTTTGAAAGTATTATACACCCTAATTAGCGAGGTTCTGCTCCGTTGTAAGTATTATAACCCCAGTTTCGTAATAGTTACGCTGCCCGATTGATTTAGGGTTCCGTAACAACTGTCGTGGTTCTGCCCGATGTAGTTGTTGGAATGCCGTCTCGGGGAGGGTATTATTAATATTTTCAAAGGGTTATGGTACTAACCAATGTACATTTGTATAAATTATAGATTATATCCAGGAAACCCTTACGAAAAGCCTAAGACAGCAATGTGAGTTTATCCTCTTTTTGTTAATGTTTTTAGAATGTTTTACAAAACCTTAATTATTTACAATGTGATTAAGCGGTGATTGAGTCTTTGTAGTTCTTCAATTACTGCTGGTATTATGGGGTTTTGTATACAAAATTTAGTACTACTTGTGAGTAGTAAGTCAGGAATGACAGTTCATTACCATTGGACGACGAGTTAGCCAATGGGTAATTTGACCATAGCCATAGATCCGGTCGAGTGGCAAATACTGAATGAGTAATTGTGTAGAAATAAACAATGTGATCGCTCTCAATACTGTTTTAATTGATAAAATGTTTCTTGATTAAACTGGGATTCACTCACCAGTATTTCCGACTGATAAATGTTTTTAAAACGCGTTACAGGTAACACAATGTGAACAGCCAATTAATGAAAGCCAGCTGGAGAGCACTGAAGGCTTGGGAGAAATGTTGCTATAAAAGTTACCTAATAAACGATGTTTTAAATTCAATAAAATAGGGTTTGTCCCTATAAATGTATTGTAATAAGAAACTTGGGTTTTACCCATGTGATTATTAATATTAAATGAGGTGGTTTTACTCTGATAAACATTTCCTAACTACGGTCCTGATGTAAATTCCGCTGCGAGATTTAATAACCCGATACCACCAACACTCTGAGATCGCGTCCGCCCGTTCCCGGGAATCAGGGATCGGGGGTTGCGACATATTGCCTCCGTCAATGTACCGGGTCATAGTTGGATGTATAGAAATACGTATTAGAAGTGTCGGACATGTACTGGTATAACCCTTTGCACGAAGGAACTTTCATGAGGAAGGAACTTTCGTGTGAAAGGGCCTGTTGCACGAAAGTGCCTGTTGCACGAAATGGCTTGTTGCACGAAAGGGTGTGACTATAAATAGAGGTGTTGGGTCTTGTCATTGGAGAATTTGGTGGACTTAAGAGGGGAAACTCTGTCCATTTGGTTTCGTGGTTTTGTATGTGAATATTATCAATAGAAACCAGTTTAATTAAAGAGTTCTTGTGTTTGCCATCATCATACATGGATTCCGCACATGATATGGTGAATATCTGACTGGCCGGAGCATTCGTAGACCCGAAACGGTCCTCACAAGTGGTATCCGAGCTTGGAGGCCGGTTTCAGTGAGGGACAGCACAAGATATCAGCCGAATTGAGCAGATTTAAAGCTGATTTCATCCAATTTCACATCATTTCATGTAACAACCTGACTTTTTGAAGTCAAAGTACAAGTTAAAGTCAAAGTCAAAGGAAGGAAAGATTGCTAATCAGATCTGTCATTCCTCGCATAATTATTACTTCTACTCTCCGACTCGATAACCGATGTATACTAGTTACCACTATATTTGTTTACAATTTGTAATATGTGAAGTAACAATGCGATAAACGCAGTTAAAACGCTAATCTACTTAACACTATCGCATCGCAACTCGAATCGCAATTAATGATATTGTTCTATGTGTGTGTGTGTTATTATGTGTTACTTGTGCATGATTATATATGTTAAAGGTGTTATTCGAAAACGCAATCGCAACTCCATCACAACGCAATCTCATCGCGAACTAGAAACACAAGATTACTTATGTTGTTGTATGTTAGTTATCTTATTTGTGTAACTATTATTTAAAACTATCGCATCGCTTATTCGACACTCACTTATATGCATCGCAACGCTCAACGTAAGAAACGGAAGTCGGAAACTAACTCGCACATGCCGTTCGATCGAACGACCATTCGATCGAATGGTTATCCGACCGGATGACCATCTGATCGGATTGCCATCCGATCAAAAGGTCGTCCGACCCTTCACCTTGCACCGCTTTTCTCCTCCTCTCACAATAAATACCCCACCTCTCACATCACTGTTCATGATGTGACAGCTCCCTGCGACCCACGCACTCTCAGGCCATTTTCTCTCGATTCCTCGTGATTCTTGTAAGTTTTCATCTCGAATCTTGTACTTCTGTTATCTACACACACTTTCTCATCATCTTCACCAACAAATCTCACAATTTCACCATGAAATCCACCTGATTTGAGCTGTTTTAGAGTGACGTCATCACGGGTTCATATGAACACCGGAGTATGATCTCATCTCACCAAGAACAACTCAGATCTAAAGGATTTCTACAATGTTTAAACATTGATTTCACCTAAATCTAAACACTTTCAAACTAGTTTAAACTTCTTTCAACTCTTTTACACTCTTTCACTCAAAAACCGTTAGAATCTGTACTCGTTCAGGCTCTCCACTCACCTTCTAGTAGGGAACCGGTCTGAGAACAGATTTCTATCGGAAGAGACGACCGACATGAAACTCCATCAAGAACGGTTACTGATTGAACGGGGTGATTCCCATCCGATCGGAAGACTTGGACTTGATGTGGTTTCTGTTGTTTAACGCGTTGTTACACCGTCTCGGTTAAACCGCAAACTTTCTAAACTTAACTGATTTTGTAAGTTTTTTAAACAAACAGTTGCTCGATCGAATAGCCATCCGATCGGACGACCATCCGACCAGGTGACTTAGGACTTCAACACTTAAACGTTCTTGCAAAACTTCAAAAAAATATCAGCTTCCAAACGAATAGTCATCCGATCGGACGACCATCCGATCGAATGACTATCCGGACGGGAGATGTGGTTCTTTGTAATTTCCACTCAAACAAATCACCATCCGATCGAACGGCCATCTGTCCGGATGACCATCCAACCGGATGGCTGGACAAACAGAGATACTTCTCACTTTTTAAAATGCTACAACAAGAACTTCAAAGTCCAAACAATACACAAACACATCCTTCCCAAATGAATGACCCTCCGACTGAATGGTCATCTGTTCGGATAACCATCCGTCCAGACAGTCAACCGATCGAATCACTGTTCGGCACTCGTTCCATTCGACGCATTGTTTTAACGCACTGTTCATCGCTTATTCTATCGTTCTGTAAGGCTAATCTCTCCAGCGCTCCCTTCAATCCAAGACTGTGTTTATTCATTAAACACGATCTGTGGGTATACTCGATCCCTTTTTGCTTAACGCACTTTTGGGTGTTACATACGTTACTTATATCAAATCACTCCGACACACAACATAACTACTTTTATACGCTAACCGCTTGCATGTTATACGTGTTATTCGATGAATGCTTGTATGTTATGTTTACACAGTGATTGTTTCCTGACACCTTAGCAATGATAGTACTATAGTTTGGACTCAGCACCTGTCGTGGACAGGGGTTGTTAAGGGTTTTACTTCACGTGTCACAGTGTGATATGTGTTGCGCATTCTACAACTCGCAGTCATGTCTATGCATATTTCATTGTCGGTAGCTTACATGCTTCACATTTCTACGTGTTACATGCTGGTTATGCGTAAACCGCTTTTCGCTACTATTATACTATTAAACTTGTATGCTCACCTTTACACTATGTGTATTGACCTATTTTAACGTATGTGACGGGTGTTTAGGATGCTGTGTTTTGCTGAACTATGTGGAATCAAGTAAGGGGAGTCTAGAAATAAACTAAATAATTTATGAGTTGTTGGAACAATACTTATCTTTGAGAAACTATGTCTGTAGTAACTACTTTGCTTGATATGTTATGGTATGGGACATGCGTTAAATATTTGGTAATTATAGTTGTTATGGATTCTCCTTGATAATCTGTTTCGCTCAGTGCCACGCCCCGATGATTCCGCCATCGGTTGGGGTGTGACAGATTGGTATCAGAGCCATAACTATAGGGAATTAGGCAAGACTCGACCTAGTCCGGGTCGACGTCTTAGAAACGACCTAGTCTATAGTCTAAGTACCAACAGACTGCCTTGTGCAAACCCGGTAGGGGTTCCGCACGAGCCTATTTCTGTTACATTCTCGAACTCATTCTTGCGCGAATGCCGCATACTATAGCTTCGCGCAAAGCCAACTTTTCCTAAGGCTGGAACACTACCCCTAGCCTTTCCTAGGACTAACGCCACACACGAATTTTCAAAAACAAACGAGTGATTGGGTCGAGATTAGGTGTGAAAACCACAAACTCTCGATTAGATCGCTCGCTCGACGCGCATTTTTACTATAAACACGAGAATTTGCGTTGAATCAGGAGTGAAATCCATACTTCAACGCATATCTCTCTCTCTATCTCATGATTCTATCACACAAACAGGAATAAAGTCATTAAGTTAGGGGTGAAACCCGAATCTTGATGACCTGTTCCGCTCTCTATTTTGGTTTTACAAAACTCTCACCAAAGTCTCGATGGATTCCAACGACTCAGTTCACGTAGTAACCAAAAGGATGCGTGTTATTCACCGTATGCTGGTGAGAGAGCACAGTCTATTAGGCTAAATCGCGTACTCGAAGTCCTTGAAAATAGTCAAATCACTTTGGGTAGTCGATGTCTCGCACCCAGACAATCTATTTTCGATTTCAAGCCAGTAATCGCTGATTTTATGTGTTTATGTGTTTCGATTCTGAGCTCGCAACCGCTGATTCTTCGATTTTATGTGTAAATTTAATGTGTTTTTATGTGGTTTTGTATGTTTATGTGTTTCAATTTTGGAAATCATACGCTTTTCCGCTGTTTACCTTGATAAACACGCACTTGATGCGTGTGAAGTGCTATATATACTAGGTGTATATTTTAAGCCCCTTTAACACTTATTTTAGCCAAGTTTTAAATTTATAAAACACGATATTTTACTAACACTAAACACACATATGGGCAAGTGCACCCATCGTGAGCGTAGTATAGCGTTGGTAAGATACCGAGGTCGTCCAAGGACACAAGAGCTTTTAGTACCGGTTTATCCTCAACGTCTAATCAAAATAAAAAGGGTAGAAAAATGTTTTTAAACTAAGAAAAATAAAAACTAACTAAAATGCTGAAAAATAAAAATAAAAGAAAAACAGATAGACAAGATGAATCACTTGGTTCCGACTAGTATCTAGTATAACCTTTGATTATTTCCGCACTTTTGCACATAATTAAGAGATTATCTTAGTTATTGTAGTAGGCCCCTCTTTTGAAGGTGACGTTACCCTCACCCCAGTAGTTTGAGTCAGCAAGGATACAATCCTAAAAGGGTGGATTATTGGAAGATAATGAATTAAGTTATTAATGCAATATTATGGTAGGCCCCGCTTTTGGCGGTGACGTTACCCTCGACTAAGTAGTCTGAGTCAGCAGGGATACAGTCCTAAATAGCCGGGTTATAGTATTAATAGTAGTTAACTTATGAGGGGATCAAAGAGTTTGGACCCCCGCCATCCAATACCGTGAAGTATTGAAGGAGGTCCTACTAAATTTGACCCAGGTCCATTGCAGGACCTCTAAACGCTGAACAATGGCAAGACCTTTACCAAACCGTTCCCTTAACCCCCGACCAGGTAGCCAACATACCTCCATATAGACCGTGGAGATATGAATGGTGAAAATCCTTTATTTTATATAGACAGTAAAATAATGCCAAGACACCACGGACAAACAATAAGGAAAGATCACCTTCAACATAAGTAACTAGTTATTAAAGTCATTAATACAAAACCAAATAAAAAGTGCAAAAGATTAGAAATAAAAAGTATTATACTAGACACTTTGTCTTCACCAAGTGATGTAAGAGACTTAGGCAAACATGGCCTTGATTGTCAAGAACTCTTACGATCAATCTTGGATCCCGAGACGACTCACACACTCTACGATGGACAATGGATGATGGTGGTGGATGATGGTGTTGTGATGGTGGTGGATGGTGGATGAAGTGTGAGAGAGGTGGTGTGCCAAGGGATGAGTTGAAATGAAACCAAGCACTCCTATTTATAGGCTGAACAGAGGGCTGGGCACGGCCCCGTGTCTGCTGGGCACGGCCCCGTGCCTGTCTGACACTCTCTCTCCTCATTAATTGTAATTCGCAATTACAATTAATGCGCCTGCTGTACTTTCGCCATGCCCCCGTGTTCACTGGGCACGGCCCCTTGGTGGGCAATAGAAGCTTCTATAGGTTTGTCTTTTCTGCTGCTTCTTGGGCACGGCCCCGTGCTGGCTGAGCACGGGGCGTGTTCAGTCTTCTGCCTTCTCTATTTTGCTTTGGAAGATGCCGTTGAGGGGTCGGGCAGTCCACTTATGTTCATTTCCTTGTATTTATGTTGGATTTAGCTGTCTTTTTGCTTCTTTTGTGTTTTTGAGCTCATTTAATCTTGAAAATACAAAAGGAATACAAAAACACTCTTTTTCCAATATTAGTACTTAAAAAGGGTTAGTTTTATGCCTCATTTGATGTAATTTATATGTTGCATTTTACACACATTAAATACCCCCACACTTGAACTTTTGCTTGTCCTCAAGCAAAACTCTTTAATATGTGGCTTACACTCCCAAATGGAATAGGTAGAAGAGAAGGTTTTGGGCTTGTCGTAGAGTGTCGGGATTTCCAAGATTCTTTAGGAAGTTTTATTTTTATTTATTTACAATCCTATTCGTCATGATTTATTTAAAACTTTTCATAAGAGAAATTATTTATTAGGGCATAGCATGCCTTTTTAAAATTCTATTTATATACAAGTTCACATACCTCACGGGAGAAATCACTCACACTCGGCCGAAGGTGTATTTTTAGTGAATCACTCGAGAGCGGCATGGAACTTATTCCTACCATAAGCTTGCTAAGCAATCAATCCTCCTCCTTTTTAACTTATATACCTTTGTAAATATCAAGAGGAATTTGTGGGTTAAGGGTTAGGCTTGGGTTAAAGGTAGGTGGTTGGGTTAGTGGTTAGTAGCAAAAAGGGTGAAAAAGCGTAACAAGTGTCGGTTTTCGTAGGACTTTCTATTTTTGTAACTCATATTTTGATGAAGCTATTATTCAAACAAAGTTATTTTTGATAAACTTGTTTGTTTATTTTCTTTTGCTTCATCATCAACACATTTTTTTTTTTGATCATACGAAAAACCGAACTTGTTACTAAAACAAAGGGTAAAAAATGAAAAAGGTTTTGGTGGGTAAAAGGTTGTTTGAATTGGGGTATGAAATGAAAAGGTTTAGGCTCAAAGGGGCTAACTAGGGGGATTTTTTTTTTTTTGGGTATGTGGTAAAGGAAAAAGAAAAAATAATGGTGTAGAAATAAAAAGGGTTAGTCCTAATGCCTCCATCATTTACTTACTCGGGTTTAAGTTGATAAGGACCGGGAATGTATCGTCATGGCAAGTTCTAGAGTCATAAGAACCAAGCGGCTATTCACACAAGAAACGAAAAATGAGCATTTAGTCTAAAGATGTAATTTTGTATGCTCAATAAAGGCTCAAAACTCACTTTTGTGGGAATGGGTTTTTATGTGACCAAGTATATATAATCAAATTTTAACTAAGCTTGTCATGCCCTTTTTTTATAATTTTCTTATGTTGGTTCTTTTTATCACTACGCTATCGGTTGTAAATTCGTAAAAATATAACCTTTTTGAGAACTTGGATTTCCCGAGTTAAACCTAGACAAGTAAAAAAATGAAATTTTTGAAAAAATTTGGGGTGATTAGCGGTTCCAATAGAGTTTTGTGTAAGGCTTGTTATTAGGACTTGCAAAATTTCCAAGGTTTTAGCATCCCCCCCCCCCCCCCACACTTAAATTACACATTGTCCTCAATGTGTCCCAAAAATAAATTTTTAGGTTGATTAGATGTGTAAAATAGTGTTAAAAAGCAAAAATTTTGTGTTACTGGGCGCTGAACACGGCCCCGTGTTGTCCGGGCACGGCCCCGTGTTCAAGTGCCAGTAACAAATTTAAATCAAGAGAAACAGAAGCCTGGACAAGGGGGCGTGTTGGGTGAACACGGCCCGTGTCCAGTTACCTGAACTGGGCAGTTTTCTGCAGGGGGTTTAGCACGGGGCCGTGTTGGTTGGGTACGGCCCGTGTTGAACCTTCTGTAATGGAGAAAATTGTCGGGTTGCCTTGTTCTTGTGCATGAAGTCATTTTTCTCGTTCCCCTTTTCATCCCTTATCACCATGAGTGTGTTTTATTCCTTATGAACCATCCAATCTTTGAAAACCATCATTTCATTGCATCATAGAGATAACTTACATAGTCCTAATTTTAAACTAGATAAAACAAAAACTTAACTAAATAGGTCAGGAGGTACACGAGGTTATCATAGAGAGTTCTACTAAGAAAATTTCGAGAATAGTTTCCCGATATAGTAGGACTTTTAGCCGAAGGATTTCTTCCCTAAATGTTGTTTAAAGCCATTCTTCGATCTCCCTAGGAAGAAAGAATGCGGCTTATTTTTCTTCCGCAACTGGTGGCTGAGGAGGAACATTCACCGGGACTCCTTGCACCACTCTTCGCGGAGGCTCTTGGTGCATGGCGTACCATTCGGCCGGAATGACAACTTCGGGCACCACGTTCCACGCCCTTTGGGTTATTATAGGTACCAAAGGCGGGGAGGCGAGAAGGTTCAACATCTGGTGTAAGAGGTTTACTTCTTGGAGACAGCCCTCCAGCCCCACTGTAAGATGGTTGATACGGTCGACCAATGCTTCCTCCACTCCCGTCATTTCGTCAATAGCCTCCCTTAGGGCGTAAACATAGTTTACAAGAGAGTCTTCTGCTGTTGAAGATCTCCTCCCATGTCGGTTACTTCTTGAAGATGATCCGCTTGTTCTGCTTGCCATTTTCTGTGAAAGAAACCGAAGAAAGCTAAATTTTTACAAAACAGTGCCTCGGACACGGCCCCGTGCTCGCTGAGCACGGCCCCGTGTCCATTTGTCTGCAGGATTTTAGGCTAAGGAATCTTGGAGTTTTAAATTATTTCCATGATTTTTATCTAGGTTTTGAGCTTAGATAATTTAAAATAAAGTTATACAACTAACTTTAAACAAGAATCCTTAGCAAATAATCTTACAAACTTCACATAGAGGGTTGGAATCATGGGATTTCCAAGCTTCCATGGAGGAAATTTTGAAAAATTTTGAAAGAAGAGGAAATGAATAAAAGTGGAAGGGACAAGAGGGTCCTTTGGAACCTTCTTTTAGCACTTACCTAGGATGGTATGAGTGAAGATCCCAGGAATCTCTGTCAATTGAAGTGGTCAAAAATGAGCAGGAATCAGGCTGCATTTAAAGAAAATGACAGCGCACTGGACACGGCCCCGTGTCTGCTGGACACGGCCCCGTGTGCAGAGGAAATCCTGACACATTTTGTCCGTATTCTGACAAAATCAGCGGAGAATCTTTTGGGTGAACACGGGGGCGTGTTGACCTGGACACGGCCCCGTGTCTGGAGGCTGTCTTATGGAGTTTTGTTACTTCTAAGGATCTCGTTGATATCGGGTGGTTCCTTACTGGTTGGGACAACCCCAAAGTGCCTAAGATACCTTAATTGTCCTAAACTAAGGCGAGAACGCAAGAGGTTGTCGGTGAGGGTAATTCCTATTTTCATTCTAGGTGGACAAGTCCAACCCTTTCCCGGGCTCTCGTTAAAGAAGGTGTATGCCGAATCGCTCAGGTCTATGTATGCACCGAACGAAGTCGATGGAGAGTCCTTCACGGCACAATCGACACAGGGACGACTATCGTCCAAGTCTTTGCTAGGTACGAAGGTATTTTCGGGAGCAACGAGGTTGTCGGAATGCGGTTCCAGCATTTCGTCATGGTCATCGTCTTGGGGTGGATCAATAAAATCCTTCCTAAGCTCTTTTAACCAATTCAGAATTAGCTTTTCTAGTTGAAATAACTCATCAAGGAGCATTTCCCCTAGAATATCTGGCTGGGCGCATTCGAGGGAGAAATAGTGCTTATTTTTACTTTCGCCCCTCTTAAGGTTGTAAGAAGTCGGTGGGTCCATGTAGTGGGGCCTATAATTTAGAAAGTAGCATTTTACTTCTTCATGTTTGCCACCACATAATTGACACCACGTACCATAAGAGTGCCGAAAGTAAAAACAATTACTATCACTCATGTTTATGTCAGAAATTACCAACCGCCGGGATCTAACGGTTCTGTTTTCAGTAAGTGAATCTTGGGCACGGGGGCGTGTTGGGTGAGCACGGCCCCGTGTTCAGCTTACTGTCTGACGTAAAACAGGATTGCCAGTTCCAATGATTTAGCACGGGGGCGTGTTCAGCGGGCACGGCCCGTGCTGAGCTCTGCAGAAGCTGAAAAACTAAGAAAATCCTAAAAAATAAAAAAGAAAAATAAAAAAAATGATTAGGCCGTTGATTCCTAACTTTCTTAAAATCCTTGTGTCCTCGGCAGCGGCGCCAAAAACTTGATGCGTGTGAAGTGTTATATATAATAGGTGTATATTTTAAGCCCCTTTAACACTTATTTTAGCCAAGTTTTAAATTTATAAAACACGATATTTTACTAACACTAAACACACATATGGGCAAGTGCACCCATCGTGAGCGTAGTATAGCGTTGGTAAGATACCGAGGTCGTCCAAGGACACAAGAGCTTTTAGTACCGGTTTATCCTCAACGTCTAATCAAAATAAAAAGGGTAGAAAAATGTTTTTAAACTAAGAAAAATAAAAACTAACTAAAATGCTGAAAAATAAAAATAAAAGAAAAACAGATAGATAAGATGAATCACTTGGTTCCGACTCGTATCTAGTATAACCTTTGATTATTTCCGCACTTTTGCACATAATTAAGAGATTATCTTAGTTATTGTAGTAGGCCCCTCTTTTGAAGGTGACGTTACCCTCACCCCAGTAGTTTGAGTCAGCAAGGATACAATCCTAAAAGGGTGGATTATTGGAAGATAATGAATTAAGTTATTAAT
This sequence comes from Helianthus tuberosus, assembly GCA_030545235.1. Lineage (NCBI taxonomy): Eukaryota > Viridiplantae > Streptophyta > Magnoliopsida > Asterales > Asteraceae > Helianthus > Helianthus tuberosus. Next base: position 100,396,741 of record CM060397.1, read on the forward strand.
GCAATATTATGGTAGGCCCCGCTTTTGGCGGTGACGTTACCCTCGACTAAGTAGTCTGAGTCAGCAGGGATACAGTCCTAAATAGCCGGGTTATAGTATTAATAGTAGTTAACTTATGAGGGGATCAAAGAGTTTGGACCCCCGCCATCCAATACCGTGAAGTATTGAAGGAGGTCCTACTAAATTTGACCCAGGTCCATTGCAGGACCTCTAAACGCTGAACAATGGCAAGACCTTTACCAAACCGTTCCCTTAACCCCCGACCAGGTAGCCAACATACCTCCATATAGACCGTGGAGATATGAATGGTGAAAATCCTTTATTTTATATAGACAGTAAAATAATGCCAAGACACCACGGACAAACGATAAGGAAAGATCACCTTCAACATAAGTAACTAGTTATTAAAGTCATTAATACAAAACCAAATAAAAAGTGCAAAAGATTAGAAATAAAAAGTATTATACTAGACACTTTGTCTTCACCAAGTGATGTAAGAGACTTAGGCAAACATGGCCTTGATTGTCAAGAACTCTTACGATCAATCTTGGATCCCGAGACGACTCACACACTCTACGATGGACAATGGATGATGGTGGTGGATGATGGTGTTGTGATGGTGGTGGATGGTGGATGAAGTGTGAGAGAGGTGGTGTGCCAAGGGATGAGTTGAAATGAAACCAAGCACTCCTATTTATAGGCTGAACAGAGGGCTAGGCATGGCCCCGTGTCCGCTGGGCACGGCCCCGTGCCTGTCTGACACTCTCTCTCCTCATTAATTGTAATTCGCAATTACAATTAATGCGCCTGCTGTACTTTTGCCACGCTCCCGTGTTCACTGGGCACGGCCCCGTGGTGGGCAATAGAAGCTTCTATAGGTTTGTCTTTTCTGCTGCTTCTTGGGCACGGCCCCGTGCTGGCTGAGCACGGGGCGTGTTCAGTCTTCTGCCTTCTCTATTTTGCTTTGGAAGATGCCGTTGAGGGGTCGGGCAGTCCACTTATGTTCCTTTCCTTGTATTTATGTTGGATTTAGCTGTCTTTTTGCTTCTTTTGTGTTTTTGAGCTCATTTAATCCTGAAAATACAAAAGGAAGACAAAAACACTCTTTTTCCAATATTAGTACTTAAAAAGGGTTAGTTTTATGCCTCATTTGATGTAATTTATATGTTGCATTTTACACACATCACACTACTCATTTACCTCAACACACTAACAAATCGCATGCTATGTTATTCGCTTACGCTATACTATCCGCTGTGATACTTGCTACTCGCACTCGCTATTCTCGAACGCGCTCGCGAAACTTGAATGATAGGTGAATACGTGCAATATATAGTTGAATATGTGTTTTTCTGCTCTTACGTGCTTATATGCTTACGTAGGTTTTGTGCTTATTTGACTATGTGCCTATGTGTTAAATACCGACGTGTTCCTGTGCTTTATATATATATATATATATATATATATATATATATATATATATATATATACACACACACTAGCCATTTACCTGGGCGATGCGGCGGGAGTGACGATTTACAATAGGATACTCGTTTACCGTTAGTTTATCACCTATAGGTTTGGCAGGAGTGACGATTTACAATAGGATACTCGTTTACCGTTCGTTTATCACCTATAGGTTTGTTGTTCTTCGATTTCAATATGGCGCGATAAATTGTAGCAAGTGAATTTAGAGAGAATAATGGCTCAAGATTTTAGGGTTTCATTGTAATTAGAGATGAGCATATGGGACTTGGTACCGGTAGCAAATTTCCCGAATTGATTTGTTTTTTTGTACCAAATGGGTACCCACTTTTTGCCGTTTTCAGTACCTACCTGTGCCTATATTTTTGGAAAACTTCGGTATCGGTACTTTCGGTTCCGAGTTCATCCCTAAATGTAATAAGTAATAATAGTGGATCTTCTATTTGATGTAATCTGGGTCAAGTAGGATCTATTAGGAAACGCATGTGAACAAAAGGAAAATGCAGTGGCTTTAAAATGTTAGTACCTTATGTAACTTAAATTGTAATCTCTTAAAAACTCATAAGTTAATGATTATAAATCATATACATTGCCGAATATAATCTAAAAAAAGTGTAATTCAAATCATATACATTGCCGAATATAATAAAGTGACCATCTTTATTAAAAAAAATACAACCTATAACATGTCGGTTTGGACCAACACAACAACACTCCTTTGTCCAACTATTTATAATTGTATTAAACATAACTACAAAAACAACAGTATTAAAATGTTAAGTGTTGAAAAGGTAACGCTGTCTGATTACTTACTGCACGTTGGCAGATATTTACTGTTATGGGTGAAATTCTGAGCCCGTATCCTGGATAGTATCTTGAATTATATCTTGATTACATAATATGTGTTCATAACCAGGATGCTGAATCAGGATATTGGTAACATCTTGATACTGTATCCTGAGGATTACTAACGGATTGTGTGCAGGAGTACGAGCTCAAGTTTGCAACGTTCATGAACACTTATTCCCCTAAAGACTCGGTCCAAGTTGTTCGAAGAAGAATGTTGAGGCCGCTTTACTTGGTCTCCAACGTTAACTAGGGAATATTCGTTGGCATCCCCCAATTATAGGAGATTTTGTTTTCATTTTATAGCTATAAATATACGGATAAACCAGATCGAATAGGACATCACACTCACTACTCTCGAGCTCTCATACTTTCTCTCGCAACTCTCACTTTCTGAAAAACATTGTAACACTTAGCAACGATCTGGTCAATATCCTGCACTGTATCCTGACATTTGAAAGGCAGCTGCGATTGTCAGCTCCCGAGGTTTTGTGCCAGCGATCTAGATTGATCAAGGGCTTTCCTCGTACATCCCGCGTCACCTTTTACTTTTTGCTCACTGTTTGATTATAGATATAGCTCAATATCCTGAGCTATATCCTGAAAACTGTTTCTACCAAACAACCAAACCAGGATATTTTCGATACACATTCTTAGCACACTACCTCACTTAACTAATTTGATCACTAAATTGCTTAGGTAATTTTTGACCAAAACAATTTGGTGCCCACCGTGGGGCAAGTGGTGCTATTTCTACTAAAAGCTTTCGCAAAATCGTTACTTGGTTTTCTGTTTTCGAAACTTTTTTCCACACTATTTTCAATGGCCTCAAAATCAAACATGAGCTCTTCCACCATGTCTGCTACAACCTCTGCAACAATTGGTTCGGTGCTTCCACCACCTCCGAGGACTCAAGCATCTTCACAGCCCCAGGCTCCTCCAAGAAGGACCGAAACTCATGTGGCTCGAGATATTATCCCCACTCAGAATGTTCAAGGATCTGCTGCCACAGGGAGAACTCCTGTTTTGGCTTCTAATGATGAAATTCTAACTTTGTTTGGTAGCATACAGGATCAGATGAAGCAGCAGCAGGAAACAAATCAAATGCTGATAAGAGAAATACAGCTCTTGAAGTCCAGTTCGAGTAGGCCAGCTGAGGATATTGTCACTCCCCTACAGCCAAGATCATTGAACTTCAGTTCAGCAGTGTATACTGAGGATAACAAGGGCAATATTGTGCCCAACCATTCCCAGAGTCATACTCCTGAGATACCCTCTTCCTGTTAAGGTGTCAACTGTGAGAAGTTCAGGATATGCTCTAGGATATGGCTAGAATCCTCAGACTGGTAACATGTCTAATAATACTAATACTCTTGCTACTAATGATATTGGATCTTTGCAGGATGCAGGTATGACATCAGCACTTTCCAGGGAGCTTCAAAAGTTAAAGGACATGATATCCAGTGTACCTGGGGTAGTCCAGCCGATCCCAGAAGTATCCTAGGATAGCCACAAGATATCTCGATTTGCATATCCTATATGTGATGCTGAAATCCCAAAGAGATTTCAAACCCCCAACATGAAGCTCTATGACAGAACCACGGATCCTGAGGAGCATATTGCTCAGTATAGGGAAAGGATGGAAATTAACCCTATCCCTCCGGATCTCAAGGAAGCTTGCCTCTACAAGGGTTTTGGTTCTACTTTAACATGATCAGCCTTAAAATGGCTCTTAAACGTTCCTCCTCATTCAATTACATCATTTGCTCACTTAGTCAATTTATATAACAGTCAATTTTCTGGTAGTCGAAGTTTTGAAAAACTAACCAGTGATCTCTACAGGATAACTCAGGGACCTCAGGAATCCTTAAGAGATTATGTGAACAAGTTTAGCCGGGAATCCTTAGATATCCCACATCTTGATGTTGCAACAGCTGTGTAGGCTTTCAAGATGGGATTGCAAAAAGATTCTCAATTTTACCAGGATCTTGTAATGAATACTTGCAGGAACCTGGATGAAGCTTGAAACAAGGCTTTAAGATATATTCGACTGGAGGATGACAAAAAGATGCAAGAGAGGATGAATTCATCTTCAACCTACGAATCAACCAACAGGAAGTCAGAATCCTCGTACAAGCCATATCGCTCTAAGCCATATGGCAGGAATGACAGCAAGAAAGTGAATGCTGTTGAAGACGAGGATCCTGAGGAGTATCCTGAATTGTCAGAATATCGTTTTTCTGTTAATATACCTGAACTAATGTATGCTATGCAGGGTTTGGGAGACAAAGCAAGGTGGCCTAGGAAGAACCAACAAAAAGCCGATTGGAGGGATAAATCCAAATGGTGTGCCTTCCATGAGGATTTTGGACATGTTACGAAAGATTGCATTGCCCTGAGGAAGGAAATAAGATATCTACTAAGCAAAGGATATCTGAAGGATCTTCTGGGAAGAAAGAAGAATAAGGGTCAGGATACTGAGAAGGATCCTGAACGAGCAGCATCACCTCCTGCAGATGCCAAGATAATTAACTTTATTTCAGGAGGATCCGACATTTGTGGAACTTCATACTCCGCAGCAAAAAGGCATGTAAAGGAGGCTAAGGCAGAAAGAGGGGATAAGCCAGCCAGGATGACAACCCTCACGACTGATAAAGTGATCACGTTCGACAGTGATGACAGGGATACTGTCCAGGATCCTCATCATGATGGTTTGGTAATAACTTTATATGTTGCTAATCATTTTGTACGTAGGATACTGGTGGATAATGGCAGCTCCGTCAACATCATTCAACTAGAAACATTGAAGAGGATGAATGTATCCCCGATGGATATCACTTCAAAGTCCACTGTACTTGTTGGGTTCAGTGGAGAGGCCAAGAATACTGTGGGGGAGATAAAGCTGCCAGTATATGTTGAAGAAGTCAACTCGATGCAACGCTTCTGTGTCATGGACTCCTTATCCTGCTACAATATTATATTGGGTAGGCCATGGATCCATGATATGAAAGTTGTGCCGTCAACCTATCATCAGTGCATCAAGATCCCTACCCCTTGGGGAGTAGTGAAGGTGGAAAGTGATCAACAGGAGGCAAAGGAATGTTATTCATCCTCAATGAAATCCTCAACCAAGCCCAAAGCAGGATAGCAATTAAAGATACGAGCCCAGGATATCACGGAGGCTTCAGAGCAGGATGTTAAGAAAATTATCCTGGATCAGGATAATCCAGATATCTCGGTGCTCGTGGGAACCAATATCCCTCAGGATATTAAAGATCAGTTAACTAACTTTTTGAAATGCTGGATGTCAACATTTGCATGGAAGCATGAGGATATGATAGGTATTTCCAGGGATATTATCACTCACAAGCTTGGAATCGACAGGTCATTCAAGCCTGTTCAGCAAAAGAGAAGGAAGTTTGCTCCTGAACGGAATATAATCATTCAAGAAGAGGTTGAAAGATTATTGAAGTCCAAGATTGTTAGGGGAGGATTTTCTAACAATTAGTGATCCTTATTCATTATCCTAATTAGTGATCCTTACTTCTGTGACAGGTGGTGATCCTCAGAAGGGCTTTAGGATCAGGATCATGGATCACTCTAAGGATCCTCGTACTGACGATTGTTTACTTATGTTTTGTAGCATCTCGCAGGTATAATAAGCTTGACCAAGTCTTGGCGACATTCCTGGAGAATATTCCCAAACTATTCTGCACGTGCTTGACCAAAAATAGACGTTGTGGAGAACGTGGAGGCATGGCACGAAAGTCGGATAGTTAGTTTGTAGTTAGATTTCTATTTTAAAAAGGGGTAACGAGCTATAGAAAAACACTTAGTCATTTTTCTCAGCTACACACACTCGTATACTCGCACACTTGAAGCTCTCGACAAACACACATTCATTTTCATTCATTTGTACACATTTCACGATAGTGATCCTTGTACCTAGCTCGTTACTATCCGAAGTTGTAAACATTTAATCATTTATTTGAGCTTGGTGATCGGTAGTTTCCATCACCCGGGGTTTTTTGTGCCGGAGATCAATTCTTGATCAAGGGCTTTTTCCCCGTATAAATCTTTGTGTTGTTAGTGCAATCTACCTTGAAGTGATCCTCATCGCTATTACATAATCAGCATCATACCCCTATAACATAGAGTTTGGTTGCAATATCCTTAACAGATTTTTTGACCAAAACAGTTTGGCGCCCACCGTGGGGCAATTGGTGCTTCGTCCTTAGAAAAATTCGCGTCTCCGTGCTCATTTCGGTTCACTACAACCAAGCAAATGGCTTCCTCGGCGAAGAATGCTTCAAATTTGATGCCTTCATTCACTTCTTCTCAAGGCGTTCCTCCTTTGCCTCCACCACCTTCTGGACCCCAGAAGAACACTGAGAATGCCACGAAGAAACCAACTCCTATTTTCTCAAAACCACCTACTTCTTCTGTTTCAACTAATCCTACTACTAATGATCTCTATGCCTTGATTTTGCAGATGAGGAATCATGCACAAGAGCAGGATAAGACCAACGAAAGGATCCTCCGGGAGATTGACGAAATTAAGAAACAGAAGAAAACGGCAGAGGATCGTTCCCCACTGATGCCCAGATCTTTGAATTTTGATACTCCGGTGATTACTTCTAAGCCATCAGTGGTTCCAGACATTCAATATGTGGGTGGACCGAAAGGAGTGCACTATGGAACAACAACAATGACCCAGGCATCAGGTTCATATTTCCAGCCAGCGGGATCCTATCCTCAGTATATGGGATCCCTCACGAGTTCAGGAGGATATTCAGGAATGCAGCAGGTTCAAGGATCCTCCTTCGTTCCAGGATCATCCCAGGTTCAAGGATCCTCCTTCGTTCCAGGATCATCCCAGGTTCAAGGATCCTCCTTTGTTCCAGGATCATCCCAGGTTCAAGGATCCTCCTTTGTTCCAGGATCATCCCAGGTTCAAGGATCCTCCTTCGTTCCAGGATCGTCTCAGTTTCAGGGATCCTTCCAGATGCCAGGATCCTTGAGGAGTTTGCAAACAGGAAGTTCAGATGTCCATCAGGGAGATTTTATTCCAATGCAGACCAATGCCTCTACTGGTCCCTCGATCATTCCAGAGCCTCAACAATACGGATTAACATCTATTCTTCCTAACTTGAATCCAATGGGAGGTAACACTTTTAATAATTCTCATACCACTAACCATGGTCTTATGCAGGATCCAGGTATCAATCATGCCATGGCCAGAGAATTGCAAAAGCTAAAGGATATGATATCAAGTGTTCCGGGAGTGGTCAAACCTATCCCAGAGGTTGCAGATGGGAGCCACAAGATATCTCGTTTTGCACCACCAATCTGTGATGCTGAGATACCCAAGAGGTTCCATGTGCCTACAATGAAGCTGTATGATGGTTCGACTGATCCTGAAGAACACATAGCACAATACAGGGAGAGGATGGAAATCAATCCAATTCCAGAAAGGTTAAAGGAAGCATGCCTGTGCAAAGGATTCGGATCCACTCTTACTGGATCAGCTCTCAAATGGCTGCTAAGTCTTCCTCCCTATTCTATTACCTCATTTGCTAACCTGGTTAACTTGTTTAATAATCAGTTTTCTTGTAGTAGAAAATTTGAACGATTAACTAGTGATTTATATAGGATAACCCAGGGTCATAATGAATCATGAAGGGATTACATTACCAAATTCAGTAAAGAATCCTTAGACATTCCCAACTTAGATATAGCCACGGCTGTTGAGGCCTTCAAAATGGGATTGCTTAGGGATTCGTCTTTCTATGATGATCTTGTTATGACACCATGCAGGAACTTAGATGAGGTAAGAACCCGAGCACTTAGGTTCATTCGGCTAGAGGATGACAAGAGGATCCAGGAGAGGTTAGCAGGATCCTCAAAGCAGGATAAGCAAGGATCCTCATTCAGGAACAACAAATTCAGATCCTACAACAGATCTGATAATCAGAACGTGCACTCTGTTGATCAAGAAGAGGATGATGAGGATTATCCTCCAATTTCTGAATATTGTTTTAGTGTTGATAACAATGAACTAATCCTTGCTATGCAGAACCTAGGTGATAAAGCTAGATGGCCGAGAAAGAATGATAGGCCGGCTGCAACTAAGGATAAATCAAAGTGGTGTGCATATCATGAAGATTTTGGGCACCTCACAGAGGAATGCATTGAATTTAGAAAGGAAATTGGATACTTATTGAGCAAGGGGCATCTAAAAGAGTTGTTGGGAAGAAAAAAGTCAAGGACTCAGGATCCTGAAAGGATCCCTGAGAAGGCTCCAGCCCCTCCAGCAGATGCACAAGTAATAAACTTTATTTCTGGAGGATCCGACATTTGTGGCACATCCTTCTCAGCAGCTAAAAGGCATGCAAAGGAAACTAAAATGGATAGTGGAGAAAGACCAGTTCGAACATCAAGTGTCTCCGAAGGAAAAGTCATAACCTTTGATGAAGAGGATCGTGTTGATATCCAGGATCCTCATCACGATGGTTTAGTTATTACTCTTTTTATATCTAACCATTTTGTCCGCAGGATCCTTATAGACGGAGGAAGTTTAGTGAACATTATCCAGCTTGATGTTCTAAAGAAGATGGGTATTCCTGAATCAGAGATCATACCAAGATCCTCCGTGCTCGTGGGATTTAGTGGCGAAACTAAGAACACCCTGGGGGACATTAAACTCCCAATATATATTGAAGGCTTACACTCTTATCAAAAATTTTGTGTTATTGACTGTTTGTCTTGTTGTAATGTTATCCTTGGCAGGCCCTGGATACACGATATGAAAGCAGTCCCATCTACTTACCATCAATGTGTGAAGCTCCCTAGTCCTTGGGGAATAGTAAAGATTGATAGTGATCAGCAGGAGGCTAAGAATTGCTACACTTCATCGATGAAACCAGCCTCGAAGTCAAGGGAGCAATAGCAATCAAGGTATCCTCCAAGGAATGTCTTGGAGGCCAGAGAGCAGGATGTGGTAGAAATCCTCATGGATCCCGATGATCCTGAATCCAAAATCTATATCGGATCAGGGATCCTTGGCGAAATGAAAGAAGACCTCGTATCCTTCCTCAAAAGGAGAAAGACTACCTTTGCATGGAAACACGAAGACATGACTGGTATATCCAAAGATGTTATCACTCATAAACTCGGTATTGACAGATCCTTCAAACCAATCCATCAAAGGAAGAGAAAGTTTGCACCGGAAAGGAATGCCATTATCCAGGAAGAGGTAGAGAAATTGCTCCGGGCAGGTATGATTAGAGAGGTCAAGTATCCAAGATGGTTGGCCAATGTGGTTGTTGTTCAAACGAAAAACGGAAAGTGGAGGGTATGTGTCGATTTTACCGATTTAAATAAGGCATGTCCCAAGGATCCTTTCCCTTTACCCCACATTGACTCCATGGTGGATGCAACTGTGGGTCATGAACTGTTAACTTTTATGGATGCTTCATCTGGATTCCAACAAATCCAAATGGAACCATCCGACCAAGAGGATACAGCCTTCATGACTCCAACTGGTATATACTGCTATATTGCTATGCCGTTCGGATTAAGAAATGCAGGTGCAACATATCAAAGGCTGGTGAATATGATGTTCAAGGATCAGATTGCACAAACTATGGAGGTTTACATAGATGATATGGTGGTAAAATCCTTAAAAGCTGAGGATCACCTAAGAGACTTGGAGGAAGCATTCGATATCCTTGACAAATATAACATGAAACTTAATCCTTCAAAATGTCACTTTGGTGTTAAAGCAGGTAAATTCTTAGGATATATGGTAACAAAGAGAGGCATTGAAGCTAGCCCGGAACAAATCAAAGCAATAGTGAACATCAAATCCCCGGCCAATGCTAAGGATGTTCAAAGGCTAACAGGAAGGATAGCAGCCTTGAACAGATTTATATCCAAGTCCTCCGAGAAGTGTAAAGAATTCTATGATATCCTAAGGAAGAACAAGAAATTTGAGTGGACGGAGAAGCATGAAAATGCTTTAAAAGCCCTCAAAGATTACCTATCCTCGGCCCCGGCTTTGATGAAACCAGAAAAAGGTGATGTGTTATCCTTGTATCTTGCAGTATCCTCAAAAGCAATAAGTGCGGTCCTTGTTAAGGATCATCAAGGTACACAACATCCTGTCTATTATGTAAGTAAAAGTTTACTTGATGCCGAATCCAGGTACTCACACCTTGAAAAGCTTATTCTTGCATTAATTATGGCATCTACCAAGTTAAGACATTATTTTGAAACTCATGTTATCATTGTTAAAACTAATTTTCCAATTAAGAATGTCCTCAGGAAACCAGAGATGTCAGGAAGGATGGCTAAGTGGGCAGTGAAGCTGAGTGCATATGATATAAGATATGAGCCTAGGACAGCCATCAAATCCCAAGCATTAGCTGACTTTGTGGCTGATTTCAGTAGTGATTTACAAGAAGAAGCTTAGCTAGAAGTCCAGCAGCTAGAAGAGACCAAGGATCCTTGGATACTTTATACTGATGGATCCTCAAATGTCAAAGGCACAGGCCTTGGAATACTACTAAAATCGCCACAGGGGGACATAATACCCCATTCTATAGCTTGTGAGTTCCAAACCACTAACAATGAGGCTGAATATGAAGCCTTAATTGCTGGTTTGCAAATTGCAAAGCATATGGGGATCAGGTATCTTGAGGTACATGTAGATTCTTTGTTGATTACAAACCACTTTAATGGATCATATGCTGTTAAAGGTGAAAAGCTAACCAAGTATTTGGAGATAGTCAAAAGTTTGGCACTCTCTTTTGTTTCCTTTAGTTTGTCACAGGTACCAAGGGAAGAAAATACAGAAGCTGACGCATTGGCTAACTTAGGATCATCCTTGAAGATCCCGGAGGATATCAGGATTCCTATTATCCATATCCTGACCCCGGCTATCGAGGATCACGAGGCTATGGAGATAGGAAATGATTCTGCAATTTTCCCTTGTGAGGATACTCAATCCCATTCAGGATCAGGATCATGGATCTCACCAATTATGAGATACTTACAACACAGAGAGATTCCTACAGGAGAAAACCCTAGGGCTTTCAAATCTAAGGTATCTCAATTCACAATTATGAATAATATGTTGTATAAACGATCTCTTGCAGGACCATACTTGAGATGCATTGAGGATCCTGAAGTTCAAGAAGTTTTAAAAGACTTCCATGAAGGAGATTGTGGAAACCACACTGGGGGCAGGGCATTATTCTCAAGGATCCTGAGGACAGGATACTACTGGCCAACCATGAAGAAAGATGCTGTGGAGTATGCCAGAAGATGTGATACTTGCCAGAGACACAGCAATATCCTTCATCAACCAGCTGAATTATTACATCCTATATCCTCCTCTTGGCCATTTATGATATGGGGTATGGATATAGTTGGTAAGCTCCCTAAGGCACCTGGTGGAAAAGTATTCATGCTTGCTATGACTGATTACTTCTCCAAGTGGATAGAGGCTGAAGCTTTTGCCCAAGTCAGAGAAAAGGAAGTTATATCCTTCATTAAAAGAAATATTATAACTAGATTTGGTGTTCCTTCTGAGATTATATGTGATAATGGTTCTCAATTTATTGGGGGCAGAACCACTAACTTTTGTGACAGCTGGGGGATTAAGATGATAACATCAACACCAGTCCACCCACAAGCTAATGGCCAAGCAGAATCATCCAACAAGATCATCGTCAACAATTTGAAGAAGAAGCTTGGATCCAAGAAAGGGAAATGGGCAGAAGAACTACCTTATGTGCTTTGGGCTGACAGGACAACCCCTAAGAATGCAACTGGTCAAACACCATTCTCTTTGGTGTTTGGGGCAGAATCAGTGATCCCAACAGAAATGGTGGTTCCAACTGCTAGAACAAGTACTCGTGATCCTGAGAAGAATAATGAAAACTTGGCTCAAGACCTGGATACTATTGAAGAAATCAGGGATATGGCTAGGATAAGGATGGCCAGTTATCAGCAAAGAATGGCTGGTGCTTACAACAAAAATGTCAGGATCAGGAGGTTTCAAGTTGGAGACATGGTATTAAGGAAAGCATTTCAGAATACCACCAATCCTGCTGATGGGAAGTTAGCTCCAAAATGGGAAGGCCCTTATTTGATTGAAGCTGAAGCAGGAAAGGGGGCATATAGATTGCTGACCATGGAAGGTGATTTGCTACCAAGAGCTTGGAATGCTGTCCACTTGAAGAAATATTTCATGTGAGCAGGATCCTCATGGTACAGATGATCCTCACGATTGGGATATCCTTAAAGGATCCTCGAAGTATTGGTGATCCTTACTTAGGTAATATCCTAAACTTGAACTATTTCGTTTCTTTATTTTCTCATATAAGGATAAGGATCATGTATCCTTTATCCATCTCTCATGTGAGTTTAAGTTTTGAAAGTTCAGGTATCCTTAGCTTAACATTGGTTATCTGCTGAAGCAATCCGTTCCTTGGGTTTAACCTCAGTTATTTGGGCTTGACCCCAGTTCCGCCTGTAGCGCACGATGATCCTGGTGTAGTTCAAGGCTTTGGGACCAGTACTCGTTTAGGGGCTGATAATTCCATTGTTCTGGCTATGCTTAGGATCCTACGTATAATGGTAGACGTACCATACATCCGTTCCTAAGGTTTCTAACGTTTTCACGTTAGCTAAGGTTTCTAACGTTTTCACGTTAGCTAAGGTTTTGGCATTTTCATGCCACTAAGTTTGGATAGTCGCCAGTTAGGGCCATACTCCAGTTTACATACGATCCTTGGGCTTGTCCCCAGTTATCCTTGGGCTTGTCCCCAGTTATCCTTGGGCTTGTCCCCAGTTATTCTTGGGCTTGTCCCCAGTTGCTAATTCATATTGGCTTAGTCCCAAGTTATGCTCTATTTCAGGTTCTTGAAGATAGGCGACTAGGGATCCTCGATCCTTACTTTAATTTAAGGTTTATCTTATAGTTATCCTTATTAAGGTTAGGATCCTAACTTGGATCCTCAGGTATGATCCTTAACCATTTTTAATTCTATTCATTATTTATTTGAACAACCCTTATATTTGACAACTGAACTTATGATTCTTAAACCATATCACTTTTTAGAACTTATCGGTTATGGGATATGTGATCCTTGATCATGTCCTAAGCTTTCTGTATATCTTTTCTGATTTTTTAAGGCTTGATAAGTATGAACAAAATAAATATTACAACAGTTGGAAAGTAAGACATTATAAAGGATAACAATACGAGATAAGCGACAAAAGGTTAAGTTTTTATTTATTAACAAAAAGACTAACCCCTTAAGGTTGTCAAAATTGCCAACCCACATTTCTACCAGCAAAATGTGGCCCGTCCACATGGGTTGGCAAAGGGTGTCCATTGTTTACGGGTCTTTGTAGTGCAGAAAATAAAAGACGGAAGGATAACGAGTGGCTTCATCCCCCAAACAGAGGATCCATCCACCATCCATTATCCTGCCTATTGTTCACAGGATCATACATGATCCTTAATCCTAAAACCTACTGTTCAAGTACAACCCATCATTGTTCAACAAAAAACACCATAACCAACAAACCATCAAACTTAGAAAATTGGGCTCCGGCTGCGTCTAGAAATGTCCTTCATCGCCCAATCCTGCAGCCTAAACCTTCGCTGCATTGTCACCTCCAGCTCCACTTGTTTCACCACCTTCTCCTTTGCCTCCAGCTTCAATTGTCAGGATCTCTTCAACCTCCTCAGCCTCTTCATCGTCCAGTTCAGCAAGCCTTGCCTTCCAACCTTCAATATCCCAGGTGCTCTTGTCAAAAGCAGGATCCTGAGCTTCCAAGGCCATTTGAAGCTTGGTCTTGTACATTGTAATGGCGGCAGAGATTTTGGCATCTTCGGTGATCTCACTCTTCTCATAATCAACATTGACCAGCACCTTGGCCATCTGCTGTTTGGTCTCCCGAACTTCTTTCTGAAGATCAGCAATTGTGAGATCCTTTAACACCGCAACCTGCTGGAGATCGGCAATCTTCCTATCCTGATCCTCAACGTGGCCCACATAGTCCTCAATCTCTGCGAATTTCTGCAAAAAGAATAAGGTCAGGATCATGTAATCAGCAGGATATACCAGCAGGATATGTCAACAGGATATACGAGCAAAGGCAGTGATCCTCACCTCGTTAAAGTACTCAAGGAATTGATGACGGATCAGAGGCAGACCCTGCAGATCCCCAGCTTCAGAAGCTTTTCTCTTTTTGATTGCCTTCCCTTTGAGGGGTGCCTTGGGGACCGAAGCTGTCGGACTGGTAGGAGCTTTTCTCTTTGAGGATCTGACAATGGTGAGATCAGCAACATTGAACTTGGAAGCAGATTTGGTGGATTTTCCAGCACCTGTGCAATCAAAATAAGATAAGTATCTTTTATTAATTCATATTTCACTATTTATTTAAATTTTAGACAAGGATACTTACTTGACATTGTGACAGAGCCTGAGGATACCTCCTGTGAATCTTGGGTTGTTGTCTTGAAAGTTCTTGTCTCAGGGTCAAGTTTCTTGAAGGCAAGGAGCCTTTCCTTAGCAGCAGGGGACAGTTTGAGGTGTGAGACGGTGATAGCTGCATAAAAAGAAAGCAAAAATATGAGTTATCCTTACATCAAAAGAAAGTTCCTGGTGATCCTTCTCAGGATCCTCCATCCTACCATGGGTAGCCCATTTTTTAGGAAGATCCTTTCCATCCTCAATGGAATCTCTCTTGACAAAAAAGAAACGCCGCTTCCAATTAGCATCATTCTTGGTGGCTTTGAAGATCGGGTGTTCCTCGCCAGGTTTCCGTTTAAACAAATAACGGTGAGAGCCAAAGGTGGTAAGATCATACAGTTCTCCCAGCTCTGCCATTCCTAGATCTATTCTCTCCTGATCGATGATCCTTTCAAGGGTGTACAAAACCCTCCAAATCATCGGCATGGCTTGGATATAAGAGATGCCGGTTAGGGAAAAGAAAGATTGGGTGAAGGCTGGAAAAGGATATGTATAGCCTATGGTGAAAGGAGTGACGGGGAAAGCAACCCACTTATCGGAGATATGATCGCTCAAGGCATTGGGATCAAAAGGCCTAAATTCGGTGTTCGCCGGGAAGCAGTGACGGATCCTATCTATCTGAGCATCATTGAAGAAACAGCGTTCTTTAATGGAGTCTTCAATAATCCCCTGGCTTTTCGGAGGACTGTTCTTTGGGTGATCCTTGGCCGGTGAACTTCGGAGCAACATTTTCGAAGTGACGGAGATAGAGAAAGGAAAACAGAGTAAGAGAAGAAGAAAGGGGAGAAAGAAATACCTGATTGATCGTCGACTGAGAATTTAAAGGGAGTTTCTTTCGAATTTGAATGCATAATGATCCTATCTATATCTCTATTTATAATTATGATTCTGCAGGATTGTCACTTCCGTGACATCATCATCGCAACGGCTAGTTCTATTTTAACGGCTATATATCCGTTAGTTAGTTGCGGATAAGATCAAGAAAATATAACTCGCTAATTTTACAAATTACTCCTTATATTTTGGGGGCAATTGTTAGGGGAGGATTTTCTAACAATTAGTGATCCTTATTCATTATCCTAATTAGTGATCCTTACTTCTGTGACAGGTGGTGATCCTCAGAAGGGCTTTAGGATCAGGATCATGGATCACTCTAAGGATCCTCGTACTGACGATTGTTTACTTATGTTTTGTAGCATCTCGCAGGTATAACAAGCTTGACCAAGTCTTGGCGACATTCCTGGAGAATATTCCCAAACTATTCTGCACGTGCTTGACCAAAAATAGACGTTGTGGAGAACGTGGAGGCATGGCACGAAAGTCGGATAGTTAGTTTGTAGTTAGATTTCTATTTTAAAAAGGGGTAACGAGCTATAGAAAAACACTTAGTCATTTTTCTCAGCTACACACACTCGTATACTCGCACACTTGAAGCTCTCGACAAACACACATTCATTTTCACTCATTTGTACACATTTCACGATAGTGATCCTTGTACCTAGCTCGTTACTATCCGAAGTTGTAAACATTTAATCATTTATTTGAGCTTGGTGATCGGTAGTTTCCATCACCCGGGGTTTTTTGTGCCGGAGATCAATTCTTGATCAAGGGCTTTTTCCCCGTATAAATCTTTGTGTTGTTAGTGCAATCTACCTTGAAGTGATCCTCATCGCTATTACATAATCAGCATCATACCCCTATAACATAGAGTTTGGTTGCAATATCCTCAACAGATTTTTTGACCAAAACAAAGATGATCAGGGAAGTCAAATTTCTAAAGTGGCTAGCAAATGTGGTCATGGTTTAAAAGAAGAATGGGAAATGGAGAGTTTGTGTAGATTACACAGACTTAAACAAAGCATGTCCTAAAGACCCATTCCCTCTACCTCATATAAACTCAATGGTGGATGCAACTGCCGGTCATGAGATGTTAACCTTCATGGATGTTGTTAGGGGAGGATTTTCTAACAATTAGTGATCCTTACTTGTTATCCTAACTAGTGATCCTTACTTCTGTGACAGATAGTGATCCTCAGAAGAGCTTCAGGATCAGGATCATGGATCACCTTAAGGATCCTCATACTAACGATTGTTTGTTTATGTGTCGCATTATTTTGCAGGAGTAACAAGCTTGACTTGGTCTTGGCAACGTTACTATGGAATATTCCACGGGTATTTCGCACACGTTTGACTGGAAATGGACGTTGAGGAGAACGTGGGAGCTTGGCACAAAAGTCGGGTAGTTTGTTAGTTTAGTTAACTTCTATTTTTAAAGGGGTGACAAGCTAGAATTTAGAACACTTAGTCATTTTCAGCTACACACACTCTCGTACAATCGCACTCTTGAAGCTCTCGGCAAACACTTAACAGTTTTCATTCACTTTTACACATTTCACCGTAGTGATCCTTTTACCTAGCTCGTTACTATCCGAAGTTGTAAACATTTATTGATTTATTTAAGCTTGGTGATCGGTAGTTTCCATCACCCGGGGTTTTTTGTGCCGGAGATCAACTCTTGATCAAGGGCTTTTTCCCCGTATAAATCCTTGTGTCGTTTGTGCAATTTACATCGAAGTGATCCTTATCATTGTTCCACATTTAAAGCATCATACCCCGTAACTAAGAGTTTGGTTGCATTATCCTCATCAGATTTTTTGACCAAAACAGTTTGGCGCCCACCGTGGGGCAATTGATGCTTCATTCTTAGAAAGATTCGTATTTCTGTGCTCATTTCAGTTCACTACGACCAAGCAGATGGCTTCCTCAGCGAAGAATGCTTCAAATTTGATGCCCCCATTCAGTTCTTCACAAGGCGTTCCCCCTTTGCCTCCACCACCTTCTGGATCCCAGAAGAATGTTGAGAATGCTGCGAAGAAACCAACTCCCATTTTCTCAAAACCTCCAACTTCTTCTGCTTCTTACACTCCCACTACTAGTGACATGTTTACTTTGATTTTGCAGATGAAGGATCATATACAGCAACAGGATAAGACCAATGAAAGGATTCTCAAAGAAATCGGAGATCTCAAGAAACAAAAGAAAACGGCAGAGGATCATTCCCCATTGATGCCCAGATCTTTGAATTTTGATACTCCAGTGATTACTTCTCAGCCATCAGTGGTTCCAGATGTTCAATATGTGGGTGGACCAAAAGGAGTGCACTACGGAACAACAACAGTGACCCAGGCATCGGGTTCCTATTTCCAGCCAGCAGGATCCTATCCTCAGCATATGGGATCCCTCACGAATTCAGGAGGATACTCAGGAGCGCAGCAGATTCAAGGATCTTCCTTTGTTCCAGGATCATCCCAGGTTCAAGGATCCTCCTTTGTTCCAGGATCATCCCAGGTTCAAGGATCCTCCTTTGTTCCAGGATCATCCCAGGTTCAAGGATCCTCCTTTGTTCCAGGATCATCCCAGGTTCAAGGATCCTCCATTGTTCCAGGATCATCCCAGGTTCAAAGATCCTCCTTTGTTCCAGGATCATCCCAGGTTCAAGGATCCTCCTTTGTTCCAGGATCGTCCCAGTTTCAGGGATCCTTCCAGATGCCAGGATCCTTGAGGAGTTTGCAAACAGGAAGTTCAGATGTCCATCAGGGAGATTTTATTCCGATGCAGACCAATGCTTCTACTGGTCCTTCGATCATTCCAGAGCCCCAACAATATGGATTAACATCCATTCTTCCTAATCTGAATCCAATGGGAGGTAACACTTTTAATAATTCTTATACTACTAATCATGGCCTTATGCAGGATCCAGGTATCAATCATGCCATGGCCAGAGAATTGCAAAAGTTGAAGGATATGATATCAAGTGTTCCAGGAGTGGTCAAACCTATCCCAGAGATTGCAGATGGGAGCCACAAGATATCTCGTTTTGCACCACCAATCTGTGATGCTGAGATACCCAAGAGGTTCCATGTCCTAACTATGAAGCTGTATGATGGTTCAACGGATCCTGAAGAACACATAGCACAATACAGGGAGAGGATGGAGATCAATCCAATCCCAGAAAGGTTAAAGGAAGCATGCCTGTGCAAAGGATTCGGATCCACTCTTACTGGATCAGCTCTCAAATGGCTGCTAAGTCTTCCCCCCTACTCTATTACCTCATTTGCTAATCTAGTTAACCTATTTAATAATAAGTTTTTTTGTAGTAGAAAATTTGAACGATTAACTAGTGATCTATATAGGATAACCCAGGGTCATAATGAATCATTAAGGGATTACATTACCAAATTCAGTAAAGAATCCTTAGACATTCCCAACTTGGATATAGCCACGGCTGTTGAGGCCTTCAAAATGGGACTGCTTAGGGATTCGTTGTTTTATGATGATCTTGTTATGACACCATGCAGGAACTTAGATGAGGTAAGAACCCGGGCACTTAGGTTCATCCGGCTAGAGGATGACAAAAGGATCCAGGAGAGGTTAGCAGGATCCTCAAAGCAAGATAAGCAAGGATCCTCATTTAGGAACAACAAGTTCAGATCCTATAACAGATCTGATAACCAGAATGTGCATGATGTTGATCAAGAAGAGGATGATGAGGATTATCCTCCAATTTCTGAATATTGTTTTTCTGTTGATAACAACGAACTAATCCTTGCGATGCAGAATCTAGGTGATAAAGCCAGATGGCCCAGAAAGAATGATAGGCCAGCTGCAACTAAGGATAAATCAAAGTGGTGTGCATACCATGAAGATTTTGGGCATCTCACAGAAGAATGCATTGCACTAAGAAAGGAAATTGGATACTTGTTGAGTAAGGGGCATCTAAAAGAGTTGTTGGGTAGGAAAAAGTCAAGGACTCAGGATCCTGAAAGGATCCCTGAGAAAGCTCCGGCCCCTCCAGCAGATGCACAAGTAATAAACTTTATTTCTGGAGGATCAGACATTTGTGGCACATCCTTCTCAGCAGCTAAAAGGCATGCAAAGGAAACTAAAATGGATAATGGAGAAAGACCCATTCGAACATCAAGTGTCTCCGAAGGAAAAGTTATAACCTTTGATGAGGATGATCGTGTTGATATCCAGGATCCTCATCACGATGGCTTAGTTATTACTCTTTTCATTTCTAACCATTTTGTCCGCAGGATCCTTATAGACGGAGGAAGCTCAATGAACATTATCCAGCTTGATGTCCTAAAGAAGATGGGTATTCCTGAATCAGATATCATACCAAGATCCTCCGTGCTCGTAGGATTTAGTGGCGAAACTAAGAATACCCTGGGGGACATTAAGCTCCCAATATACATCGAAGGCCTACATTCTTATCAAAAATTTTGTGTTATTGACTGTTTATCTTGTTGTAATGTTATCCTTGGCAGGCCCTGGATACACGATATGATGGCAGTCCCATCTACTTACCATCAATGTGTAAAGCTCCCTAGTCCTTGGGGAATAGTCAAGATTGATAGTGATCAGCAGGAGGCTAAGAATTGCTATACTTCATCGATGAAACCAGCCTCAAAGTCAAGGGAGCAATAGCAATCAAAGTATCCTCCAAGGGATGTCTTGGAGGCAAGAGAGCAGGATGTGGTAGAAATCCTCATGGATCCTCATGATCCTGAATTCAAAATCTATATCGGATCAGGGATCCTTGGCGAAATGAAAGAAGACCTCGTATCCTTCCTCAAAAGGAGGAAAACTACCTTTGCATGGAAGCATGAGGATATGACAGGTATATCTAAGGATATTATCACTCACAAACTTAGCATTGATAGGTCCTTCAAACCGATCCATCAAAGGAGAAGAAAGTTTGCACCGGAAAGAAATGCCATTATCCAGGAAGAGGTAGAGAAATTGCTCCGGGCAGGTATGATTAGAGAGGTCAAGTATCCAAGATGGTTGGCCAATGTGGTTGTTGTTC
Source organism: Helianthus tuberosus (assembly GCA_030545235.1). Classification (NCBI taxonomy): domain Eukaryota; kingdom Viridiplantae; phylum Streptophyta; class Magnoliopsida; order Asterales; family Asteraceae; genus Helianthus; species Helianthus tuberosus. The sequence goes on from CM060397.1 coordinate 100,417,495, forward strand.
AAAAGAAAAACGGAAAGTGGAGGGTATGTGTCGATTTTACCGATTTAAATAAGGCATGTCCCAAGGATCCTTTCCCATTACCCCACATTGACTCCATGGTGGATGCAACCGCGGGTCATGAACTGTTAACTTTTATGGATGCTTCATCTGGATTTCAACAAATCCAAATGGAACCATCCGATCAAGAGGATACAGCCTTCATGACTCCAACAGGTATATACTGCTATATTGCTATGCCGTTTGGACTAAGAAATGCAGGTGCAACTTATCAAAGGCTAGTGAATATGATGTTCAAGGATCAGATTGGACAAACTATGGAGGTTTACATAGACGATATGGTGGTAAAATCAATAAAGGCTGAGGATCACCTAAGAGACTTGGAGGAAGCATTCGATATCCTTGATAAATATAATATGAAGCTTAATCCTTCAAAATGTCACTTTGGTGTTAAAGCAGGTAAATTCTTAGGATACATGGTGACCAAGAGAGGCATTGAAGCTAGCCCGGAACAAATCAAAGCAATAGTGAACATCAAATCTCCGGCCAATGCTAAGGATGTCCAAAGGCTAACAGGCAGGATAGCAGCTTTGAACAGATTTATATCCAAATCCTTAGAGAAGTGCAAAGAATTCTATGATATCCTAAGAAAGAACAAGAAATTTGAGTGGACTGAGAAGCATGTAAATGCCTTAAGAGCCCTCAAAGATTACCTATCCTCAGCCCCGGCCTTGATGAAACCAGAAAAAGGCGATGTGCTATCCTTATATCTTGCAGTATCCTCAAAAGCAGTAAGTGCGGTCCTTGTTAAGGATCACGAAGGTACACAACATCCTGTCTATTATGTAAGTAAAAGTTTACTTGATGCCGAATCCAGGTATTCACACCTTGAAAAGCTTATTCTTGCATTAATTATGGCATCCACTAAGTTGAGACATTATTTTGAAACTCATGTTATTGTTGTTAAAACTAATTTTCCAATTAAGAATGTCCTCAGGAAACCAGAGATGTCAGGAAGGATGGCTAAGTGGGCAGTGAAGCTTAGTGCCTATGATATAAGATATGAGCCTAGGACAGCCATCAAATCCCAAGCATTAGCCGACTTTGTGGCTGATTTCAGTAGTGATTTACAAAAAGAAGCTGAGTTAGAAGTCCAGCAGCTAGAGGAGACCAAGGATCCTTGGATACTCTACACTAATGGATCCTCAAATGTAAAAGGCACAGGGCTCGGAATACTACTAAAATCGCCACAGGGGGACATAATACCCCACTCTATAGCTTGTGAGTTCCAAACCACTAACAATGAGGCTGAATATGAAGCCTTAATTGCTGGTTTGCAAATTGCTAAGCATATGAGGATCAGGTATCTTGAGGTACATGTAGATTCATTGTTAATTACAAACCACTTTAATGGATCCTATGCTGTTAAAGGTGAAAAGCTAACCAAATATCTAGAGATATTCAAAGAATTGGCACTCTCTTTTGTTTCCTTCAATTTGACACAGGTACCAAGGGAAGAAAATACAGAAGCTGATGCATTGGCTAACTTAGGATCATCTTTGAAGATCCCGGAGGATATCAAGATCCCTATTATCCATATCCTAACCCCGGCTATCGAGGATCATGTGGCTATGGAGATAGGAAATAATTCTGCAATTATCCCTAGTGAGGATACTCAATCCCATTCAGGATCAGGATCATGGATCTCACCAATCATGAGATACTTACAACATGGAGAGATTCCTACAGGAGAAAACCCTAGGGCTTTCAAAATTAAGGTATCTCAATTCACAATTTTAAATAATATGTTGTATAAGCGATCTCTTGCAGGACCATATTTGAGATGCATTGAGGATCCTGAAATCCAAGAAGTTTTAAAAGACTTCCATGAAGGAGATTGTGGAAACCACACTGGGGGCAGGGCATTATTCTCAAGGATCCTGAGGACAGGATACTACTGGCCAACCATGAAAAGAGATGCTGTGGAGTATGCTAAGAGATGTGATCCTTGTCAGAGACACAGCAATATCCTTCATCAACCAGCTGAATTATTGCATCCTATATCCTCCTCTTGGCCATTTATGAGATGGGGTATGGATATAGTTGGTAAGCTCCCTAAGGCACCTGGTGGAAAAGTGTTCATGCTAGCTATGACTGATTACTTCTCCAAGTGGATAGAGGCTGAAGCTTTTGCCCAAGTCAGAGAAAAGGAAGTTATATCCTTCATTAAAAGAAATATTATAACTAGATTTGGAATTCCTTCTGAAATTATATGTGATAATGGTTCCCAATTTATTGGGGGCAGAACCACTAACTTTTGTGACAGCTGGGGGATTAAGATGATAACATCAACACCAGTCCACCCACAAGCTAATGGTCAAGCAGAATCATCCAACAAGATCATCATCAACAATTTGAAGAAGAAGCTAGGATCCAAGAAAGGGAAATGGGCAGAAGAACTACCTTATGTGCTTTGGGCAGATAGGACAACCCCTAAGAATGCAACTGGTCAAACGCCATTCTCTTTGGTATTTGGGGCAGAATCAGTGATCCCAACAGAAATGGTGGTTCCAACTGCTAGAACAAGTACCCGTGATCCTGAGGAAAATGATGAGAACTTGGCTCAAGACCTGGATACTATTGAAGAAATCAGGGATCTGGCTAGGATAAGGATGGCCAGTTATCAACAAAGAATGGCTGGTGCCTACAACAAAAATGTCAGGGTCAGGAAGTTTCAAGTTGGAGATATGGTATTAAGGAAAGCATTTCAGAATACCACCAATCCTGCTGATGGGAAATTGGCTCCAAAGTGGGAAGGCCCTTATTTGATTGAAGCTGAAGCAGGAAAGGGGGCATATAGATTGCTAACCATGGAAGGTGATTTGCTACCAAGAGCTTGGAATGCTGTCCACTTGAAGAAATATTTCATGTGAGTAGGATCCGCATGGCACAGATGATCCTTACGTTAGGGATATCCTTGAGGGATCCTTAAAGTATCGGTGATCCTTACTTTGGTAATATCCTAATCTTGAACTATTTCATTTCTTTATTTTCTCATATAAGGATAAGGATCATGTGTCCTTTATCCATCTCTCACGTGATTTTAAGTTTTGAAAGTTCAGGTATCCTTAGCAAAATATTGGTTATCTGCAGAAGCAATCCGTACCTTGGGTTTAACCCCAGTTATTTGGGCTTGCCTCAGTTCCGCCTGTAGCGCATGATGATCCTGGTATAGTTCAAGGCAGTGGGACCAGTACTCGCTTTAGGGGCTGATAATTCCATTGTACTGGCTATACCTAGGATCCTACGTATAATGGTAGACGTACCATACATCCGTTCCTAAGGTTTCTAACGTTTTCACGTTAGCTAAGGTTTTGGCATGTTCATGTCACTAAGTTTGGATAGTCGCCAGTTAGGGCCATACTCCAGTTTACATACGATCCTTGGGCTTGTCCCCAGTTATCCTTGGGCTTGTCCCCAGTTATCCTTGGGCTTGTCCCCAGTTGCTAACTCTTATCTTATATTGGCTTAGTCCCAAGTTATGCTCTATTTTCAAGTCCTTGAAGATAAGCAACTAGGGATCCTTGATCCTTACTTCTCTCTAAGGTTTATCTTATAGTTATCCTGATTATGGTTAGGATCCTAACTTGGATCCTCAGGTATGATCCTTAACTATTCTTAATTCTATTCATTGTTTATTTGAATAACCCTTAAAATTTGACAACTAAGCTTGTGATCCTTAAAATATATTGCTTTTTGGGATTCTTTAACTATAGGATATTTGATCATGGATCATGTCCTAAATATTTTCAATCTGACTTATTCAAAATTGTTTATTCAATAAGTGTACACCAAAACAAAGGAGAATTAAAGAGACAAAAAGGATAACAATACAAGATAAGCGACAAAAGATTAAGATTTTATTTATTAACAAAAGACTAGCCCTTAAAAGGTTGTTAAAATTACCTACCCCGAGCATCTACCAGCAAAACGTGGCCCGTCCGCTGGGGTAGGTAAAGGGTGTCCATGATAATAGGTTCAAAAGTAGTGCAGGAATATAAAAGCGGCAGGATCACAATGGCTTCATCCCCCAAACAGAGGATCCCTCCACCATTTGCAATCCTGCCTATTGTCCAAAGGATCATACATGATCCTTAATCCTAAAAACTATTGTTCAGTACAAACCATCAAATTGTTCAACAAAATAACCATCAAACTAGAAAAAATTGGGCTCCGGCTATGTCTAGAAGTTTCCATCATCGCCCAATCATGCAACCTAAACCTTCCCTGCATCACCACCTCCGGCTCCACTTGTTTCACCACCTTCACCCTTGCCTCCAGCCTCGATCGTCAGGATCTCTTCAACCTCCTCAGCCTCTTCATCGTCCAGTTCGGCCAGCCTTGCCTTCCAGCCTTCCACATCCCAGGTGCTCTTGTCAAAAGTAGGATCCTGAGCTTCCAAGGCCATTTGCAGCTTGGTCTTGTACATTGCTATGGTGGCAGAGACTTTGGCGTCTTCGGTGATCTCATGCTTCTCATAGTCAACATTAACCAGCACCTTGGCCGTCTCCTGTTTGGCATCCCGGACTTCCTTCTGAAGATCAGCAATTTTGAGGTCCTTTAGCAATACAACCTGCTGGAGGTCGGCAATCTTCCTATCCTGATCCTCAACGTGGCCAACATAATCCTCAATCTCAGAGAATTTCTGCAAAGGGGATAAAAGATAAGGTCAGGACCAAGTGATCCTCAAATCAGCAGGATATGACAGCAGGATATACGAGCAGAGACAATGATCCTTACATCGTTGAAGTACTCGAGGAATTGGTGGCGGATCAGAGGCAGACCCTGCAGATCCTCAGCCTCGGAGGCCTTTCTCTTCTTGATTCCCTTTCCTTTGAGGGGTGCCTTGGGGACTGAAGCTGTCGGGCTGGTAGGAGCCTTTCTTTTGGAGGATCTGACGGTGGTGAGATCGGTGACATTGAACTTTGAAGCAGACTTGGTGGATTTTCCAGCACCTACACAACCAAAACAAGATAAGTATCTTTACTATACTTATATTTCACTATTTATTTAAATTTTAAACAAAGATACTTACTTGACATCGTGACAGAGACTGAGGATACCTCCTGAGAATCCTGGGTTGTTGTCTTGAAAGTTCTTGCTTCAGGATCAAGTTTCTTGAAAGCGATGAGTCTCTCTTTGGCAGCAGGAGACAATCTGAGATGTGAGACGGTGATAGCTGCATAACAAGAAAGCAAAAATATATAAGTGATCCTTATATCAAAAGAAGTTCTCTGGTGATCCTTCTCAGGATCCTCCACCCTACCATGGGTAGCCCATTTCTTAGGTAGATCCTTTTCGTCATCAATAGAATCTCACTTGACGAAAAAGAAATGCCGTTTCCAATTAGCATCATTCTTGGTAGCTTTGAAGATCGGGTGTTCCTCACCAGGCTTACGTTTGAACAAATAACGATGAGAACCAAAGGTAGTAAGATCATACAGCTCTCCCAGCTCTGACATTCCTAGGTCTATCCCTTCCTGCTCGATGATCCTTTCAAGGGTATACAAAACCCTCCAAATCATCGGCATGGCTTGGATATAAGAGATGCCAGTTAGGGAAAAGAAAGATTGGGTGAAGGCTGGAAAAGGATATGTATAGCCTATGGTGAACGGAGTAACAGGAAAAGCAACCCACTTGTCGGAAATATGATCACTCAGGGCATTGGGATCAAAGGACTTAAACTCGGTGTTCGCCGGGAAGCAGTGGCGGATCCTATCAATCTGTGCATCGTTGAAACAGCAGCGTTCTTTTATGGAATCTTCGATGATCCCCTGGCTTTTCAGTGGGCTGTTTTTCGGATGATCCTTGGCTGGGGAGTTCCGGAGCAACATCTTTGATAGAATGATGGGAAGAAATGGAAAACAGAGCAAAAGAAGGAAGAAGATGAAGAGAGGATACCTGTTTATCTTCGGAATGCAGTTATAAAGGGAGTATCTCTGAAAATTTAAATGCAATCGATCCTATCTATATCTCCTATTTATAATCATGATTGTGCAGGGTTGTCATTTCTGTGACGTCATGGTTGCAACGGATAGTTCTACAATAACGGCTATATTTCCGATAGTTAGTTGCAGATAAGATCAAGAAAATATAATTCGTTCATTTTACATATCACTCCTTATATTTTGGGGGCAATTGTTAGGGGGGATTTTCTAACAATTAGTGATCCTTACTTGTTATCCTAACTAGTGATCCTTACTTCTGTGACAGATAGTGATCCTCAGAAGAGCTTCAGGATCAGGATCATGGATCACCTTAAGGATCCTCATACTAACGATTGTTTGTTTATGTGTCGCATTATTTTGCAGGAGTAACAAGCTTGACTTGGTCTTGGCAACGTTACTATGGAATATTCCACGGGTATTTCGCACACGTTTGACTGGAAATGGACGTTGTGGAGAACGTGGGAGCTTGGCACAAAAGTCGGGTAGTTTGTTAGTTTAGTTAACTTCTATTTTTAAAGGGGTGACGAGCTAGAATTTAGAAAACTTAGTCATTTTCAGCTACACACACTCTCGTACAATCGCACTCTTGAAGCTCTCGGCAAACACTTAACAGTTTTCATTCACTTTTACACATTTCACCGTAGTGATCCTTGTACCTAGCTCGTTACTATCCGAAGTTGTAAACATTTATTGATTTATTTAAGCTTGGTGATCGGTAGTTTCCATCACCCGGGGTTTTTTGTGCCGGAGATCAACTCTTGATCAAGGGCTTTTTCCCCGTATAAATCCTTGTGTCGTTTGTGCAATTTACATCGAAGTGATCCTTATCATTGTTCCACATTTAAAGCATCATACCCCGTAACTAAGAGTTTGGTTGCATTATCCTCATCAGATTTTTTGACCAAAACAGATGTATCCTTAGGATTCCAGCAGATCCAAATGGAACCTTCAGACCAGGAGGATACTGCTTTCATGACACCAACATGTATTTATTGTTATACTGCTATGCCGTTTGGTTTGAAAAATGCAGGTGCAACGTACCAAAGATTGGTGAACATGATGTTTAAAGACAAACTGGGGGACATCATGGAAGTATACATTGATGATATGGTAGTGAAATCTAAGAAGGCTGAGGATCACCTCCAGGATATTAAAAGAGCATTTGATATCCTGGATCAATATAACATGAAGCTAAATCCTGCCAAGTGCCATTTTGGAGTGGGGGCAGGAAAGTTTTTAGGATATATGGTTACTAAAAGAGGGATAGAAGCAAGCCCAGAACAGATCAAAGCCATCTTGGATATCAAATCGCCTTCCGACATGAAAGATGTACAAAGATTAACGGGACGAGTAGCAGCGCTGAACAAATTTATATCAAGATCCTTAGAGAAATGTAAAGAACTCTACAATATCCTGAAGAAAAATAAGAAATTCGAATGGGGAGAGAAGCATGAAGCAGCCTTGCGGGAATTGAAGCAGTATCTTTCAACCGCACCTCTATTGATGAAGCCCGAGGATGGTGAACCATTATCCCTGTATCTTGCAATATCGGGGAATGCAGTAAGTGCTGTTCTAGTAAAGGATCAAGAAGGTCAGCAGTATCCTGTCTATTATGTTAGCAAAAGTTTATTAGATGCTGAAACTAGATATTCTCATTTAGAAAAATTAATATTGGCTTTAGTTATGGCATCAACAAAGCTTAGAGATTACTTTGAAACACATAGGATTCATGTTAAAACTAATTATCTTGTTAAAAAAGTGCTTAGGAAACCTGAGATGTCAGGTAGAATGACTAAATGGTCAGTAAAATTAAGTGCCTATGATCTAGTATATGAACCTAGGAATGCCATAAAGTCTCAGGCTTTAGCTGACTTTGTGGCTGATTTCAGTAGTGATATTTGTTTTGGTCAAAAATCAAGCAATGATAATGCAACCAAACTTTCTGTTGTGAGGTATGATGCTTGAATCAATGATCAATACTAAGGATCACTCAGAAATGAAATGAACAAGTGACACAAAGATTTATACGAGGAAAAAGCCCTTGATCAATGAATGATCTCCGGCATAAAAAACCTCGGGTGATGGAAACTACCGATCACCAACTCAGATTAAACAAGAAATGTATTACAACTTCGGATGATAGCGAGCTAATTACAAGGATCACTATAGTGTAATGTGCAAAAAAGTGTGTAATCGCCAAGTGAATTGTCAAGAGCTGGTGAGAGCAGTTGCGAGTGTGTGTGTTAAGTTAAAAATAGCCAAGTGTTTCTATTTAGCTCGCTATCCCGTTTAAAAATGGAAAATATCTAAGCTAACAAACATTCCGCATTTCATGCAAGTCCTCCACGAACTCCATAACGTCCACTTCAGTTAAGCACGTGCGGAATAAGTCATGGAATATGCTCGAGGAATATCGCCAAGACCAAGTCCAAGCTCGTACTCCTGCAAAACAACATCATATTCAAAGTAGACAATCGTTAGTATAAGGATCCTTATGATGATCCATGATCCTGATCCTACAATACTTCTGAGGATCACTAATTCAAACAGAAGTGAGGATCACTAAACCCAACAGTAAATGAGGATCACTGATCATTTAAAAATCCTCCCCTAACAATTGCCCCCAAAATATAAGGAGTAAATTGCAAATAAACGAGGTATATTTTCTGTTCTTATCCATAATGAATCAACGGATAACTAGCCGTTGTAATCGGACTAGCCGTTACCATCCTGACGTCACTGAGGTGATTATCCTGCAAAATCATCATTATAAATTGAAGTTAGGGATAGGGATCAATTTGCATTTAAATTCAAGAGAGACTCCCTTTAAATCCACATTCGAAGATCAAGCAGGTATCTCTTTTCCTCTTCTCCCTTTACGTTTTCTTTCTCTGTTCATCTTGTTCTCTACCATTATGACCAAGATGTTGCTAAGATCCTCTCTGGCTAAGGATCACACGAAAGACAGTCCTCTTAAGAGCCAGGGGATCATCAAAGACTCAGCGAAAGAAAGATGATGCTTTACCGATCCACAAATAGACAGGATCCGACATTGCTATCCGGCAAACACCGATTTCAAACCATTTGACCCCACCGTTCTAAGTGATCACGTTTCTGAAACCTGGGTAGCTTTCCCGGTCACTCCATTCACAATAGGATATTCGTATCCTTTCCCTGAATTCACCCAGTCTTTCTTCTCCCTCACCTGCATCTCCTATATTCAAGCTATGCCAATGATCTGGAGGGTCTTGTATACCCTTGAAAGGATCATTGAGCAAGAAGGCATTGATTTGGGAATGTCGGAGTTTGCAGAGATGTATGACCTCGTTAGCCATGGATCCCACCGATATCTACTCAAACATAAACCTGGTGAAGAACATCCCATCTTCAAAGCCACTAAGAATGACACCAACTGGAAACGCCGATTCTTCTTTGTCAGAAGGGACTCTATCCCTGATGGAAAGGATCTGCCAAGGAAGTGGAGCACCCATGGTAGGATAGAGGATCCTGAGAAGGATCACCAGATGACCTTGTTTTCGTCTTAGGATCACTAACGTCCTTTTGTTTCTTTTTTGCAGCTATTACTGTCGCACACCTCATCACAACACCTGCAACAAAGGAAAGGCTTGCCGCTTTCCAGAGACTTGATCCTGCAAGAAGATCATTTAAAGCAAACACCCAGGATTCTCAAGAAGTATCCTCAGGTTCTGTCACTATGTCGAGTAAGTATCCTATTTTTTCGCATAATTAAATGTTTAAATAAATAGTTAAATAGAAATAGGATAAGGATACTTATCTGTTTTGGGTGTGTAGGCGCTGGAAAACCTTCAAGATCTGCCTCCAAATTCAGTGTCACTGATCTTGACACTATCCGATCCTCAAAGAAAAAGTCTGCTGCTAGCCCCTCCGTCATAGTCCCCAAGGCAACCACTTCAAAGGGAAGAGGTGGAAAGAAAAGGAAGACCTCTGAAGCTGACAACCTAGAAGGCTTGCCTCTGATCTGCCATCAGTTCCTTGAGTACTTTGCCGATGTAAGGATTATTAACTTAACTTGATTATCCTGCCCATTTGAGGATCACGTGGTCCTGAACTGTACATTGTCTTCTTTGCAGAAATTTGCTGAAATCGAGGACTATGTTGGGAACGTCGAAGAGCTTGAGGAGAAATACTCTGATCTCCAAAAAGTGGCGGTGCTCAAGGATCACAAGATTGCTTCCCTCGAAAAGGACCTCAATGATACCAAAACTCAGATGGTTGCAGCTTAGATCAATGCTGACTATGAGAAGCACGAGATCACGGAGGATGCTAAAGTCTCCGCTGCCATTGCCATGTACAAGACCAAGTTGCAGATGGCCCAAGAAGCTCAGGATCCTGCCTTTGACAGGAGCAACTGGGACATGGAGGGCTGGAAGGCTAGGCTGGCTGAGTTGGAGGATGAAGAAGAAGCTGAAGAGGTTTTGGCAATCGAGGCTGGTGGCAGTGGCAAGGATCATGCGAAGGATACTGGAGCTGGAGGAGATGGTGATGCAGCCAAGGTGTAAGCTGCAGGAATGGGCGATGAAGGACATTTCTAGACGTAGCCGGAGCCCATTTTTTTAGAATTTGGTAGTTTATTTTGGTTATGGTGTTTTTGTTGAACAATGATGGGCTGTATCCTGAACAAAAGTTACTAGGTTAAAGGATCATGGATCCTTGAACAATAGGCAGGATAATGGGTGGTGGATGGATCCTCTGTTTGGGGGATGAAGCCACTCGTTATCCTTCCGTCTTTTACTTCCTGCACTACAAAGACCCGTAAACAATAGACACCCTTTGCCAACCCATGTGGACGGGCCACGTTTTGCTGGTAGAAACGTGGGTTGGCAATTTTGACAACATTAAAGGGTTTAACGTTTTGTGAATAAAATAACTCTAACTTTTTGGCTATCTCCCGTGTTACTATCCTTGTTAGTATTTTACTTTTCAATTGTTGTGATATACATTCTGTCTAACCTTATCAAGTAAAGAAAAAAAACTTAATAAATATCCTCAAAAAGTTTGGGATATAATCAAGGATCACATATCCTATAGTCGATAAGTTCTGAAAAGTAGTATATTTTAAGGATCATAAGTTCAGTTGTCAAAGGATAAGGGTTACTCAAATGAATAATGAATAAAATCAAAATAGTTAAGGATCATACCTGAGAATCCAAGTTAGGATCCTAACCTTTAACACTTATAATCAGGATAACCCAAAAGACAAACCTTAGTATAAGGTAAGGATCAAGGATCCTTGGTCGTTTATCTCTAAAAACCTGAAATAGGATACAACTTGGGACTAAGCCAATATAAGATAAGAGTTAGTAACTGGGGACAAGCCCAATAATTCTGGGGACAAGCCCAATATACTGGGGACAAGCCCAAAGGATAACTGGGGACAAGCCCAAAGGATAACTGGGGACAAGCCCAAAGGATCGTGTGTAAACTGGAGTATGGCCCTCACTGGCGACTATCCAAACTTAGTGACATGAAAATGCCAAAACCTTAGCTAACGTTAAAACGTTAGAAACCTTAGGAACGGATGTATGGTACGTCTACAATTATACGTAGGATCCTGAATATAGCCAGTACAATGAAATTGTCAGCCCCTAAAGCGAGTACTGGTCCCATTGCCATGAACTATACCAGGATCATCGTGCGCTACTGGCGAAACTGGGGACAGGCCCAAACTGGGGTCAAGCCCAAATAACTGGGGTCAAGCCCAAATAACTGGATACTTTTGCGGATAATCAGTCCTTTGTTAAGGATACCTGAACCTTCAAAACTCAGAATCAAGTGAAAGGAGGATAAAGGATGCAGGATCCTTATCCTTACATAAGAAAATAAAAGAATGAAATAGTTTGAGATTAGAATGTTACCAAAATGAGGATCATCTGTTCTGTAAGAATCCTTCAAGGATACTTGTCATGTAAGGATCATGGATCCTGATCACATGAAATATTTCTTCAAATGGACAGCATTCCAAGCTCTTGGTACCAAATCACCTTCCATTGTTAGCAATCGATATGCCCCCTTTCCTGCTTCAGCTTCAATCAAATAGGGGCCTTCCCACTTTGGTGCTAGCTTTCCATCAGCAGGATTGGTGGTATTCTGAAATGCTTTCCTTAATACCATATCACCAACTTGGAATTTCCTGATCCTGACATTTTTGTTGTAGGCTCCAGCCATCCTTTGTTGATAACTAGACATCCTTATCCTTGCCAAATCCCTGATTTCTTCTATAGTATCCAAGTCTTGAACCAAGTTTTCAGCATTTTCTTCAGGATCATGAATGCTTGTTCTTGCAGTTGGAACCACCATCTCTGTAGGGATCACTGATTTTGCCCCAAATACCAAAGAGAATGGAGTTTGGCCAGTAGCATTCTTGGGAGTTGTCCTATCAGCCCAAAGTACATAAGGTAGTTTTTCTGCCCATTTTCCTTTCTTGGATCCAAGCTTTTTCTTCAAGTTGTTGATGATGATCTTGTTGGATGATTCTGCCTGACCATTAGCTTGTGGGTGGACTAGTGTTGATGTTATCATCTTAATCCCCCAGCTGTCACAAAAGTTAGTAGTTCTACTCCCAATAAATTGGGATCCATTATCACAAACAATTTCAGAAGGAATACCAAATCTAGTAATAATGTTTCTTTTAATAAAGGATATAACTTCCTTTTCTCTGACTTGAGCAAAGGCTTCAGCCTCTATCCACTTGGAGAAGTAATCAGTCATAGCAAGCATGAATACTTTTCCACCAGGTGCTTTAGGAAGCTTACCAACTATATCCATTCCCCACCTCATAAATAGCCAAGAAGAGGATATAGGATGCAAAAGTTCTGCTGGTTGGTGAAGGATATTACTGTGTCTCTGACAAGGATCACACTTCCTGGCATACTCCACAGCATCCTTCTTCATAGTGGGCCAATAGTATCCTGTCCTCAGGATCCTTGAGAATAATGCTCTGCCCCCAGTGTGGTTTCCACAATCTCCTTCATGGAAATCCTTTAGGACTTCTTGGATTTCAGGATCCTCAATGCATCTTAGATATGGTCCTGCAAGAGATCGTTTATACAACATATTATTCAATATTGTAAATTGAGATACCTTAATTTTGAAAGCCCTAGGGTTTTCTCCTGTAGGAATCTCTCCATGTTGTATGTATCTCATGATTGGGAGGATCCATGATCCTGAATGAGATTGAGTATCATCGCTAGGGATGATTGCAGAATCTTCTCCTATCTCCATAGCTACATGATCCTCGATAGCAGGGGTCAGGATATGGATAATAGGGATCCTTATATCCTCCGGGATCTTCAAGGATGATCCTAGATTGGCTAATGCATCAGCCTCTGCATTCTCTTCCCTTGGTACCTGTGTCAAACTAAAGGAAACAAAAGAGAGTGCCAATTCTTTGACTATCTCTAAATATTTGATTAGCTTTTCACCTTTAACAGCATAGGATCCATTAAAGTGATTAGTGATTAATAATGAATCTACATGTACCTCAAGATACCTGATCCTTATATGCTTAGCAATTTGCAAACCAGCTATCAAGGCTTCATACTCTGCCTCATTGTTGGTAGTTTGAAATTCACAAGCTATGGAGTGGGGTATTATGTCCTCCTGTGGCGATTTTAGTAGTATTCCAAGCCCTGTTCCTTTGACATTAGAAGCACCATCAGTGAAGAGTATCCAAGGATCCTTAGTTTCTTCAAGCTGTTGGACTTCTAACTCAGCTTCCTTTTGCAATTCACTACTGAAATCTGCCACAAAGTCAGCTAAAGCTTGGGATTTAATGGCAGTTCTAGGCTCATATCTTATATCATAAGCACTAAGCTTCACTGCCCATCCTTCCTGACATTTCAAGTTTCCTGAGAACATTCTTAATTGGAAAATTAGTCTTAACAATAATGGCATGAGTCTCAAAATAATGTCTCAATTTAGTAGATGCCATAATTAATGCAAGGATAAGTTTTTCCAAATGTGAATACCTGGATTCAGCATCAAGCAAACTCTTACTTACATAATAGACAGGATGTTGTGTACCTTCATGATCCTTAACAAGGACCGCACTTACTGCTTTTGAGGATACTGCTAAGTATAAGGATAATATATCTCCTTTTTCTGGTTTCATCAAGGCCAGGGCTGAGGATAGATAATCCTTAAGAGCTTTGAGGGCACTTTCATGCTTCTCAGTCCATTCAAATTTCTCGTTCTTCCTCAGGATGTCATAGAATTCCTTGCACTTTTTTGAGGATTTGGATATGAATCTGTTCAAAGCTGCGATCCTGCCCTTCAATCTTTGCACATCCTTAGCATTGACAGGAGATTTGATATTCACAATAGCTTTGATTTGCTCTGGACTTGCTTCGATGCCCCTCTTTGTCACCATATAGCCTAAGAATTTTCCTGCCTTAACACCAAAATGACACTTGGAAGGATTTAGTTTCATATTAAATTTATCAAGGATATTGAATGCTTCCTCCAAGTCTTTAAGGTGATCCTCAGCTTTCTTGGACTTAACCACCATGTCATCAATATAAACTTCCATAGTGTGTCCAATTTGTTCCTTGAACATCATATTGACTAGCCTTTGATAAGTAGCACCTGCATTCCTTAGTCCAAATGGCATAGCAATATAACAGTATATACCAGTTGGGGTCATAAAGGTTGTATCCTCTTGATCAGATGGTTCCATCTGAATTTGTTGAAATCCAGAGGAAGCATCCATAAAAGTCAACAACTCATGACCCGCGGTAGCATCCACCATGGAGTCAATGTGGGGTAATGGGAAAGGATCCTTGGGACATGCCTTGTTTAAATCAGTAAAATCGACACATACCCTCCACTTTCCATTTTTCTTTTGAACAACAACCACATTGGCTAACCATCTTGGATACTTAACCTCTCTTATCATACCTGCCCGAAGTAGTTTATCTACTTCTTCCTGGATAATAGCATTCCTTTCAGGTGCAAACTTCCTCCTCTTTTGATGAATTGGCTTGAATGACCTGTCAATGCCAAGTTTATGAGTAATTATATCCTTAGATATACCTGTCATGTCTTCATGTTTCCAGGCAAAGGTGGATTTCCTCCTCTTAAGGAAGGATACTAGATCCTGTTCAATGTCGCTAAGGATCCCTGATCCTATGAAGACTATGGATTCAGGATCATCAGGATCCATGAGGATTTCTTTCAAATCCTGTTCTCTTGCCTCCAAGACATCTCTTGAAGGATACTTTAATTGCTATTGCTCCCTTGGTCTTGAGGCTGGCTTCATTGATGAGGTATAACAATTCTTAGCCTCTTCTTGATCACTCTCAATTTTCACCACTCCCCATGGACTTGGAAGCTTTACACACTGATGATAGGTGGATGGGACTGCCTTCATATCATGTATCCATGGCCTGCCAAGGATAACATTGCAACAAGATAAACAATCTATAACACAAATTTTTTTATAAGAATGCAATCCTTCGATATAGATTGGCAGTTTAATGTCCCCCAATGTATTCTTAGTTTCCCCACTGAATCCCACAAGTACTGAGGATCTTGGGACAATATCAGACTCTGGGATATTCATCTTCTTGAGGACATCAAGCTGAATGATGTTCACGGAACTCCCTCCGTCTATAAGGATCCTGCGAACAAAGTGGTTAGAAATAAACAATGTAATTACAAGACCATCATGATGAGGATCCTGGACGTCAACACGATCATCCTCATCAAAGGTTATGACTTTATCCTGGGTGACAACGGAGGTCCGGACGGGTCTGTCTCCATTAGCCATCTTGGTTTCCTTAGCATGTCTTTTTGCTGCTGAAAAGGAAGTACCACAAATGTCTGATCCACCGGATATGAAGTTTATAACTTGTGCATCTGCTGGAGGAGCAGGAGCTCTTTCCGGGATCCTTTCAGGATCCTGGATCCTTGACTTCTTCCGTCCCAGAAGTTCCTTTAAATGCCCCTTGCTCAACAAGTAACCAATTTCCTTTCTTAGTGCAATACACTCTTCAGTGAGATGCCCGAAATCCTCATGATATGCACACCACTTGGACTTATCCTTTGAAGCAGCTGGTTTATCACTTTTCCTTGGCCACCTAGCTTTCTCACCTAGATTCTGCATTGCAAGGATTAGTTCATTGTTATCAATAGAAAAACAGTATTCAGAAATAGGAGGATAATCCTCATCATCCTCTTCTTGTTCCACCGCATGCACGTTCTGGTTGTCAGACTTATTGTAGGACTTGGATTTGTTGTTCCTGAAGTAGGATCCTTGTTTCTCCTGTTTTGAGGATCCTGTCAACCTATCCTGGATCCTTTTGTCATCCTTTAGGCGGATGAACCTAAGGGCCCTGGTTCTTACTTCATCAAGGTTCCTGCAAGGTGTCATAACAAGATCATCATAGAATAATGAATCCCTATGCAATCCCATTTTAAAGGCTTCTACAGCTGTAGCAATATCCAAATTAGGAATATCTAAGGATTATTTGCTAAACTTAGTGATGTAATCTCTAAGTGATTCATTTTGACCTTGAGTTACCCTATATAGATCACTAGTTAACCGTTCAAATTTTCTACTATAAGAGAATTGACTATTAAACAAATTAACTAGATTAGCAAATGAAGTGATAGAGTAAGGGGGAAGACTTAGCAGCCATTTAAGAGCAGATCCTGTGAGTGTGGATCCAAATCCCTTGCATAGACATGCTTCTTTTAACCTTTCAGGAATTGGATTGATCTCCATCCTCTCCCTGTACTGAGCTACATGCTCTTCTGGATCCGTTGAACCATCATACAGCTTCATAGATGGTATCTGGAACCTTTTAGGTATCTCAGCATCACATAAGGGTGATGCAAAACGAGATATCCTATCGCTATCATCTGCAATTTTAGGAATGGGTTTAACCACTCCTGGTACACTGGATATCATATCCTTAAGCTTCTGTAGCTCCCTAGCCATAGCCTGATTGATACCTGTATCCTGCATAGAGCCATGGTTAGTGTTATATGAATTATTAAAAGTGTTACCTCCCAGAGGATTCATGTTTGGAATTGCGGATGTGAATCCATATTGACGAGACTCTGGTATGATTGAAGGACCAGAGGAAGCAATGGTCTGCATTGGTATGAAGTCTCCTTGATGAACATCGGTGCTTGGAGGTTGCATACTCCTTAAGGATCCTCGATCCTGAAAGATGTTGGATCCTTGAAGCTGAAATGATCCTGAAACCAGAGAGGATCCTTGGACCGGGAAGGATCCTTGGACCTGGGAGGATCCTTGGACCTGGGAGGATCCTTGGACCTGGGAGGATCCTTGGACCGGGAAGGATCCTTGGACCTGGGAGGATCCTTGGACCTGGGAGGATCCTTGGACTGCAGGTGTTCCCAAATATCCTCCTGACGTGAAGTATCCTTGATGCTG
This sequence comes from Helianthus tuberosus, assembly GCA_030545235.1. NCBI lineage: Eukaryota > Viridiplantae > Streptophyta > Magnoliopsida > Asterales > Asteraceae > Helianthus > Helianthus tuberosus. The sequence continues at coordinate 100,434,943 of CM060397.1, forward strand.
AAAAGAGGATCCCGATGGTTGAGAGGAGGATCCTTGAGGCTGGAAGTGAGAGCCAAATGTCTGACTCATAGTAGCTGTTCCATAACGCCTTCCTGGTAATTCACCCAAGTATTGCACGTCCGGAGCTACTGAGTGCTGGGAAGTAATAACTGGAGTGTCGAAGTTCAGCGACCTTGGCATCAGAGGAGAGTGATCCTCCACTGATTTCTTCTGTTTCTTGATATCACCAATCTCCTGGAGGATACGTTCATTGGTTTTGTCCTGCTCTTGCATGCGATCCCTCATCTGCAAAATCAGATTAAAAAGATCATTAGTAGTAGGATTAGTGGAAACAGAAGAAGTTGGTGGTTTTTGGAAAATGGGGGTTTGTCTCTTCGCAGCATTCTCAGCATTCTTCTGGGATCCAGAAGGTGGTGGACGCAAAGGAGGAACGCCTTGTGAAGAACTGATTGCCGGCATAGAGCTTGAGGTATTCTTTGTTGAGGAAGCCATTTGCTTGATTGTAACGAACCGAAATGATCACCAGAACAATGATTTCTCAAGAACGAAGCACCAATTGCCCCACGGTGGGCGCCAAACTGTTTTGGTAAAAAATCAAGCAATGATAATGCAACCAAACTTTCTGTTGTGAGGTATGATGCTTGAATCAATGATCAATACTAAGGATCACTCAGAAATGAAATGAACAAGTGACACAAAGATTTATACGAGGAAAAAGCCCTTGATCAATGAATGATCTCCGGCATAAAAAACCTCGGGTGATGGAAACTACCGATCACCAACTCAGATTAAACAAGAAATTTATTACAACTTCAGATGATAGCGAGCTAATTACAAGGATCACTATAGTGTAATGTGCAAAAAAGTGTGTAATCGCCAAGTGAATTGTCAAGAGCTGGTGAGAGCAGTTGCGAGTGTGTGTGTTAAGTTAAAAATAGCCAAGTGTTTCTATTTAGCTCGCTATCCCGTTTAAAAATGGAAAATATCTAAGCTAACAAACATTCCGCATTTCATGTAAGTCCTCCACGAACTCCATAACGTCCACTTCAGTTAAGCACATGCGGAATAAGTCATGGAATATGCTCCAGGAATATCGCCAAGACCAAGTCCAAGCTCGTACTCCTGCAAAACAACATCATATTCAAAGTAGACAATCGTTAGTATAAGGATCCTTATGATGATCCATGATCCTGATCCTGCAATACTTCTGAGGATCACTAATTCAAACAGAAGTGAGGATCACTAAACCCAACAGTAAATGAGGATCACTGATCATTTAAAAATCCTCCCCTAACAATATTCAAAATGAAGTAGACCTAGAATTCCAAAATCACTGATCATTTAAAAATCCTCCCCTAACAATATTCAAAATGAAGTAGACCTAGAATTCCAACAACTAGGAGAAACCTCATAATCCTGGACATTATTGTTAGGGAAGGATTTTCCAATGATCAATGATCCTCAATTACTGTTGGGCTTAGTGATCCTCAATTCTGTTTGAATAATTGATCCTCAGAAGTTATTGTGGGATCAGGATCATGGATCATCATAAGGATCCTTATACTAACGATTGTCTGCTTTGAATATGAAGTTGTTTTGCAGGAGTACGAGCTTGGACTTGGTCTTGGCGATATTCCTGGAGCATATTCCATATTTATTCCGCACGTGCATGACTGAAGTGGACGTTATGGAAGTCGTGGAAGACTTGCAAAAAATGCGGACAGTTTGTTAGCTTAGATATTTTCCATTTTTAAAAGGGGATAGCGAGCTAAATAGAAACACTTGGCTATTTTTAGCTTAACACACACACTCGCAACTGCTCTCACCAGCTCTTGACAATTCACTTGGCGATTACACACTTTTTTGCACATTACACTATAGTGATCCTTGTAATTAGCTCGCTATCATCCGAAGTTGTAATACATTTCTTGTTTAATCTGAGTTGGTGATCGGTAGTTTCCATCACCCGAGGTTTTTTATGCCGGAGATCATTCATTGATCAAGGGATTTTTCCTCGTATAAATCTTTGTGTCACTTGTTCATTTCATTTCCGAGTGATCCTTAGTATTGTTCATTAATTCAAGCATCACACCTCACAACAGAAAGTTTGGTTGCATTATCATTGCTTGATTTTTTACCAAAACAGTTTGGCGCCCACCGTGGGGCAATTGGTGCTTCATTCCTAAGAAGATTCATATTTTTGTGGTCATTTCGGTTCGTTACAACCAAGCAGATGGCTTCCTCAGCGGAGAACACTTCAAGTTCAATGCCGGCAATCAGTTCTTCACAAGGCGTTCCACCTTTGCCTCCACCACCTTCTGGATCCCAGAAGAATGCTGAAAATGCTGCGAAGAGACAAACCCCCATTTTCACAAAACCACCAACTTCTTCTGTTTCTTCTAATCCTACTACTAATGATCTTTACACTCTGATTTTGTAGATGAGGAATCACGCACAAGAGAAGGACAAAACCAACGAAAGGATCCTCCGGGAGATCGCTGAGATCAAGAAACAGAAGAAATCAGTGGAGGATCACTCTCCTCTGATACCCAGGTCATTGAATTTTGACACTCCAGTTGTAACTACCCTACAATCGGCAGTTCCGGGCATCCAGCATCAAAGTGGTCCATCAGAAAGACGTTATGGAACAGCAACTATGAGTCAGGCATTTGGCTCCCACTTCCAGCCGTAAGGATCATGTTCTCAGCCATCGGGGTCCTCTTTTCAGCATCAAGGATACTTCACATCAGGAGGATATTTGGGAATGCATGCAGTTCAAGGATCCTCCCAGGGTCAAGGATCCTCCCAGGTTCAAGGATCCTCTATGGCTCCAGGATCCTCCCAGGTTCAAGGATCCTCCATGGCTCCAGGATCCTCCCAGTTTTTAGGATCCTCTCTGCCCCAAGGATCCTTTCAAATTCAAGGATCATCTCAGCTTCAAGGATCCAATATCTTTCAAGATCAAGGATTCTTAAGAAGTATACAGCCTCCAAGCACAGATGTTCATCAAGGAGACTTCATACCAATTCAGACCGTTGCTTCATCTGGTCCTTCGATCATACCGGAGTCCCGTCAATATGGATTCACATCTGGAATTCCAAACATGAATCCTCCGGGAGGTAACACTTTTAATAATTCATATAACACTAACCATGGCTCAATGCAGGATACAGGTATCAATCAGGCTATGGTTAGGGAATTACAGAAACTTAAGGATATGATATCCAGTGTACCAGGAGTGGTTAAACCCGTTCCTGAAATTGCGGATGGTAGCCATAGGATATCTCGTTTTGCACCACCCTTATGTGATGTTGAGATACCCAAAAGGTTCCAGATACCATCTATGAAGCTGTATGATGGTTCAACGGATCCAGAGGAGCATGTAGCTCAATACAGGGAGAGGATGGAGATCAATCCAATTCCTGAGAGGTTAAAGGAAGCATGTCTATGCAAGGGATTTGGATCCACACTCACAGGATCTGCTCTTAAATGGCTTCTAAGTCTTCCCCCTTATTCTATTACTTCATTTGCTAATCTAGTTAATTTGTTTAATAGTCAATTCTCTTGTAGTAGAAAATTTGAACGATTAACTAGTGATCTATATAGGGTAACACAAGGTCAAAATGAATCACTTAGAGATTACATCACTAAGTTTAGTAAAGAATCCTTAGATATTCCTAATTTGGATATTGCTACAGCTGTAGAAGCCTTTAAAATGGGATTGCTTAGGGATTCATTATTCTATGATGATCTTGTTATGACCCCTTGCAGGAATCTTGATGAAGTAAGAACCAGGGCCCTTAGGTTCATCCGCCTAGAGGATGACAAAAGGATCCAGGATAGACTGACAGGATCCTCAAAACAGGAGAAACAAGGATCCTACTTCAGGAACAACAAATCCAAGTGGAACAACAAATAACCAGAACGTACATGCAGTGGAATAAGAAGAGGATGATGAGGATTATCCTCCTATTTCTGAATACTATTTTTCTATTGATAACAATGAACTAATCCTTGCAATGCAGAATCTAGGTGAGAAAGCTAGGTGGCCGAGAAAAAGTGATAAACCAGCTGCTACAAAGGATAAGTCCAAGTGATGTGAATATCATGAGGATTTCGGGTATCTCACTGAAGAGTGTATTACACTAAGAAAGGAAATTGGTTACTTGTTGAGCAAGGGGCATTTGAAGGAACTTTTAGGACGAAAGAAGTCAAGGATCCCGGATCCTGAAAGGATCCCGGAAAGGGCTCCTGCTCCTCCAGCAGATGCACAAGTTATAAACTTCCTATCCGGTGGATCAGACATTTGTGGTACTTCCTTTTCAGCAGCCAAGAGACATGCTAAGGAAACCAATATGGATAATGGAGACAGACCCATCCGGACCTCCACCGTCACCAAGGATAAGATCATAACTTTTGATGAGGATGATCGTGTTGATGTCCAGGATCCTCATCATGATGGTCTTGTAATTACATTGTTTATTTCTAACCACTTTGTTCACAGGATCCTAATCGATGGAGGAAGCTCTGTGAACATCATTCAGCTTGATGTCCTCAAGAAAATGAATATCCCGGAGTCTGATATTGTCCCAAGATCTTCAGTCCTTGTGGGATTCAGTGGGGAAACCAAAAACACATTGGGGGACATCAAACTCCCTATTTATATTGAAGGACTCCATTCTTATCAGAAATTTTGTGTTATAGATTGCTTATCTTGTTGTAATGTTATCCTTGGCAGGCCATGGATACATGATATGAAGGCAGTCCCATCCACCTATCATCAGTGTGTAAAGCTTCCAAGTCCATGGGGAGTGGTGAAAATTGAGAGTGATCAACAAGAGGCTAAGAATTGTTATACATCATCAATGAAGCCAGCCTCAAAACCAAGGGAGCAATAGCAATTAAAGTATCCTTCAAGAGATGTCTTGGAGGCAAGAGAGCAGGATGTAAAAGAAATCCTCATGGATCCTCATGATCCTGAATCCATAGTCTTCATAGGATCAGGGATCCTTAGCAGCATTGAACAGGATCTAGTATCCTTCCTTAAAAGAAGGAAAACTACCTTTGCCTAGAAGCATGAGGATATGACACGTATATCTAAGGATATAATTACTCATAAGCTTGGCATTAACAGGTCATTCAAGCCTATACATCAAAAGAGGAGGAAGTTTGCACCTGAAAGGAATGCTATTATCCAGGAAGAGGTAGATAAACTACTTCGGGCAGGTATGATAAGAGAGGTTAAGTATCCAAGATGGTTAGCCAATGTGGTTGTTGTTCAAAAGAAAAATGGAAAGTGGAGGGTATGTGTCGATTTTACTGATTTAAACAAGGCATGTCCCAAGGATCCTTTCCCATTACCCCACATTGACTCCATGGTGGATGCTACCACGGGTCATGAGTTGTTGACTTTTATGGATGCTTCATCTGGATTTCAACAAATTCAGATGGAACCATCTGATCAAGAGGATACAGCCTTTATGACCCCAACTGGTATATATTGTTATATTGCTATGCCATTTGGACTAAGGAATGCATGTGCTACTTATCAAAGGCTAGTCAATATGATGTTCAAGGAACAAATTGGACACACTGTGGAAGTCTATATTGATGACATGGTGGTTAAGTCCAAGAAAGATGAGGATCACCTTAAAGACTTGGAGGAAGCATTCAATATCCTTGATAAATTTAATATGAAACTAAATCCTTCCAAGTGTCATTTTGGTGTTAAGGCAGGTAAATTCTTAGGCTATATGGTGACAAAGAGGGGCATTGAAGCAAGTCCAGAGCAAATCAAGGCTATTGTGAATATCAAATCTCCTGCCAATGCTAAGGATGTGCAAAGATTGACAGGCAGGATCGCGGCCTTGAACAGGTTCATATCCAAATCCTCAGAAAAGTGCAAGGAATTCTATGACATCCTGAGGAAGAACAAGAAATTTGAATGGACTGAGAAGCATGAAAGTGCCCTCAAAGCTCTTAAGGATTACCTATCCTCAGCCCCGGCCCTGATGAAACCAGAAAAAAGGGATATATTATCCTTATACTTAGCAGTATCCTCAAAAGCAGTAAGTGTGGTCCTTGTTAAGGGTCACCAAGGTACACAACATCCTGTTTATTATGTAAGTAAGAGTTTACTTGATGTTGAATCCAGGTATTCACACTTAGAGAAACTTATCCTTGCATTAATTATGGCATCTACTAAATTAAGACATTATTTTGAGACTCATGCCATTATAGTTAAGACTAATTTTCCAATTAAGAATGTTCTCAGGAAACCTGAAATGTCAGGAAGGATGGCTAAGTGGGCAGTGAAGCTTAGTGCATATGATATAAGATATGAACCAAGGACTGCCATAAAATCCGAAGCCTTAGCTGACTTTGTGGCAGATTTTAGTAGTGATTTGCAAAAGGAAGCTGAGTTAGAAGTCCAACAGCTTGAAGAAACTAAGGATCCTTGGATTCTCTTCACTGATGGAGCCTCTAATGTAAAAGGAACAGGGCTGGGGATACTACTAAAATCGCCACAGGGGGACATAATACCCCACTCCATAGCTTGTGAATTTCAAACTACCAACAATGAGGCTGAGTATGAAGCCTTGATAGCTGGTTTGCAAATTGCTAAGCATATGAGGATCAGGTATCTTGAGGTACATGTAGATTCATTATTAATCACTAATCACTTTAATGGATCCTATGCTGTTAAAGGTGAAAAGCTAATCAAATATTTAGAGATAGTCAAAGAATTGGCACTCTCTTTTGTTTCCTTTAGTTTGACACAGGTACCAAGGGAAGAGAATGCAGAGGCTGATGCATTAGCCAATCTAGGATCATCCTTGAAGATCCCGGAGGATATCAAGATCCCTATTATCCATATCCTGACCCCTGCTATCGAGGATCATGTAGCTATGGAGATAGGAGAGGATTCTGCAATCATCCCTATTGATGATACTCAATCTCATTCAGGATCATGGATCCTCCCAATCATGAAATACATACAACATGGAGAGATTCTTACAGGAGAAAACCCTAGGGCTTTCAAAATCAAGGTATCTCAATTTACAATATTGAATAATATGTTGTATAAACGATCTCTTGCAGGGCCATATCTAAGATGCATTGAGGATCCGGAAATCCAAGAAGTCCTAAAGGATTTCCATGAAGGAGATTGTGGAAACCACACTGGGGGCAGAGCATTGTTCTCAAGGATCCTGAGGACAGGATACTATTGGCCTACTATGAAGAAGGATGCTGTGGAATATGCCAAGAAGTGTGATCCTTGTCAGAGACACAGTAATATCCTTCACCAACCAGCAGAACTTTTGCATCCTATATCCTCTTCTTGGCCATTTATGAGATGGGGAATGGATATAGTTGGAAAGCTTCCTAAGGCACCTGGTGGAAAAGTATTCATGCTTGCTATGACTGATTACTTCTCCAAATGGATAGAGGCTGAAGCCTTTGCTCAAGTCAGAGAAAAAGAAGTGATATCCTTTATTAAGAGAAACATTATTACTAGATTTGGTATCCCTTCTGAGATTGTTTGTGATAATGGATCCCAGTTTATTGGGAATAGAACTACTAACTTTTGTGACAGCTGGGGGATTAAGATGATAACATCAACACCAGTCCACCCACAAGCTAATGGTCAGGCAGAATCATCCAACAAGATCATCATCAACAATTTGAAGAAAAAGCTTGGATCCAAGAAGGGAAAGTGGGCAGAAGAACTACCTTATGTACTATGGGCTGATAGGACAACTCCCAAAAATGCCACTGGCCAGACTCCATTTTCTTTGGTATTTGGGGCAGAATCAGTGATCCCTACAGAGATGGTGGTTCCAACCGCAAGAACAAGCATTCGTGATCCTGAAGAAAATGCTGAAAACTTGGTTCAAGACCTGGATACTATAGAAGAACTCAGGGATTTGGCAAGGATAGGGATGGCTAGTTATCAACAAAGGATGGCTGGAGCCTACAACAAAAATGTCAGGATCAGGAAATTCCAAGTTGGTGATATGGTATTAAGGAAAGCATTTCAGAATACCACCAATCCTGCTGATGGAAAGCTAGCACCAAAGTGGGAAGGCCCTTACTTGATTGAAGCTGAGGCAGGAAAGGGGGCATATCGATTGCTAACAATGGAAGGTGATTTGCTACCAAGAGCTTGGAATGCTATCCACTTGAAGAGATATTTCATATAATAAGGATCCATGATCCTTACCTGACAAGTATCCTTGGAGGATCCTTACAGGGCAGAGGATCCTCATTTTGGTAATGATCTAATCTCAAACTATTTCATTCTTTAATTATCCAGTATAAGGATAAGGATCCTGCATCCTTTATCCTCCTTTCACTTGGTTCTGAGTTTTGAAGGTTCAGGTATCCTTAACAAAGGATTGAGTATCCACAGAAGTATCCAGTTATTTGGGCTTGACCCCAGTTATTTGGGCTTGACCCCAATTATTTGGGCTAGTCCCCAGTTTGGGCATGTCCCCAGTTTCGCCAGTAGCGCACGATGATCCTGGTATAGTTCATGGCAATGGGACCAGTACTCGCTTTAGGGGCTGACAATTTCATTGGACTGGCTGTATCCGGGATCCTACGTATAATGGTAGACGTACCATACATCCGTTCCTAAGGTTTCTAACGTTTTCACGTTAGCTAAGGTTTTGGCATTTCCATGTCACTAAGTTTGGATAGTCGTCAGTGAGGGCCATACTCCAGTTTACACACGATCCTTTGGGCTTGTCCCCAGTTATCCTTTAGGCTTGTCCCCAGTTATCCTTTGGGCTTGTCCCCAGTATATTGGGCTTGTCCCCAGAATTGTTGGGCTTGTCCCCAGTTGCTAACTTTTATCTTATATTGGCTTAGTCCCAAGTAGTATCCTATTTCAGGTTTTTAGAGATAAACGACCAAGGATCCTTGATCCTTACCTTATACTAAGGTTTGTCTTTTGGTTATCCTGATTATAAGTGTTAAAGGTTAGGATCCTAACTTGGATTCTCAGGTATGATCCTTAACTATTTTGATTTTATTCATTATTTATTTGAGTGACCCTTATCCTTTGACAACTGAACTTATGATCCATAAACTATATTACTTTTCAGAACTAGTCGACTATAGGATATGTGATCCTTGATCATATCCTAAACTTTTTGAGGATATTTATTAAATTTTTTTCTTTACTTGATAAGTTTAGACAAAATGAATATCACAACAATTGAAAAGTAAAGTACTAACAAGGATAGCAACACGGGAGATAGCCAAAAAGTTAAAGTTATTTTATTCACAAAACGTTAAACCCTTTAAGGTTGTCAAAATTGCCAACCCACGTTTCTACCAGCAAAACGTGGCCCGTCTACATGGGTTGGCAAAGGGTGTCCATTGTTTACGGGTCTTTGTAGTGCAGGAAATAAAAGACGGAAGGATAACGAGTGGCTTCATCCCCCAAACAGAGGATCCATCCACCACCCATTATCCTGCCTATTGTTCAAGGATCCATGATCCTTCACCCTAGAAACTATTGTCTAAAGTTATTACAACCCAAGATTGTTTTAAAACACCATAACCAAAATAAAACTACCAAATTCTAAAAATGGGCTCCGGCTACGTCTAGAAATGTCCTTCATCGCCCATTCCTGCAGCTTACACCTTTGCTGCATCACCATCTCCTCCAGCTCCAGCATCCTCCACATGATCCTTGACTCCACTGCTGCTAGCCTCGAGTGCTAGGACCTCTTCAGCCTCCTCTTCGTCGTCCAGCTCAGCCAATCTAGCCTTCCAGCCCTCTACGTCCCAGCTGCTCTTGTCAAAGTCAGGATCCAGAGCTTCTTGGGCCATCTGCAACTTGGTCTTGTACATAGCGATGGCAGCTGAGATTTTAGCATCATTGGTGATCTCATTTTTCTCTTGATCAGCAGTAATGTGAGCCAGGACAAGTTCCCTCTTCACCAGATTGACATCATTTTCAAGGGAGGCTATCTTCTGATCCTTGGCCAGCATCATCTTTTGGAGGTCCAGGCACTTTAGCTCAACTTCTTCAACATTGCCTACGTAGTCCTCGATTTCAGCAAATTTCTGCAAAAAGACAATATAAAGCTTAGGATAACATGATCCTCAACTGGGCAGGATAATTAAGCTAAGTCAGTGATCCTTACCTCAGCAAAGTACTCAAGGAACTGATGGCGGATCAGAGGCAAGCCTTCTAGATTGTCAGCCTCAGAGGTCTTCCTTTTCTTACCACCCTTGCCCTTAGAAGTGGTTGCCTTGGGGATCGTAACAGTTGGACTGGCAGCAATCTTCTTCTTTGAGGATCGGACAGTGTCAAGGTTAGTGACACTGAATTTGGAGGCAGATCTTGAAGATTTTCCAGCACCTACACATCCAAAACAGATAAGTATCCTTATTTCATTTTAATTTAAGCATTTAATTACATAAACATGGATACTTACTCGACATAGTGACAGAACCTGAGGATACTTCTTGAGAATCCTGGGTATTTGCTTTAAATGATCTTATTGCAGGATCAAGTCTTCGGAAAGCAGCAAGACTTTCCTTTGTTGCAGGTGTTGTGATGAGGTGTGCGACAGTAATAGCTGCAAAATAGAAACAAAAGGATGTTAGTGATCCTCAGCAGAAACAAGGTCATCTGGTGATCCTTCTAAGGATCCTCTATCCTACCATGGGTGGTCCATTTTCTAGGCAGATCCTTTCCATCTGGGAGAGAATCCCCTCTGACAAAAAAGAATCGCCGTTTCCAGTTGGTGTCATTCTTAGTGGCTTTGAAGATGGGGTGTTCTTCACCGGGTTTATGTTTGAGTAGATACCGATGAGATCCATGGCTTACGAGGTCATACATCTCTGCAAACTCCGACATTCCCAGATCAATTCCTTCGTGTTCAATGATCCTTTCAAGGGTATATAAGACCCTCCAGATCATTGGCATCGCTTGAATGTAGGAGATGCCGGTGAGAGAGAAGAAGGATTGGGTGAAATCTGGAAAAGGATACGAGTACCCTATTGTAAATGGTGTGACCGGGAAGGCTACCCAGGTTTCAGAAATATAGTCACTTAGAACGGTGGGGTCAAATGGTTTGAAAATGGTGTTTGCCGGAAAGCAATGTCGGATTCTGTCTATTTGTGGATCAGTAAAGCAGCACCGTTCCTTCACAGAATCTTTGATGATTTCCTGGCTTTTTAGAGGACTATCCTTATGATGATCCTTAGCCGGCGAAGATCTCAGCATCATCTTGATCGCGGATAAAGATAAAGAAAGGAGGAACAAAGAAAGAAGATGAAGAGAGAAAGGAAAGAGAAATACCTGATCAAGTCTTCGAATGAAGATTTAAAGGAGGAAACGCACGAATTTAAATGCTCTCTAACCCTTATCTCTAACTTCAATTTATAATGATGATCTTGCAGGGTAGTCACTTCAGTGACGTCAGGATGACAACGGATAGTTCGATTACAACGGCTATATATCCGTTAGTTGGTTATGGATAAGAACAAGAAAATATAACTCGTTTATTTACAAATTACTCCTTATATTTTGGGGGCAATTGTTAGGGGAGGATTTTCCAATGATCAATGATCCTCAATTACTGTTGGGCTTAGTGATCCTCAATTCTGTTTGAATTAGTGATCCTCAGAAGTTATTGTGGGATCAGGATCATGGATCATCATAAGGATCCTTATACTAACGATTGTCTGCTTTGAATATGAAGTTGTTTTGCAGGAGTACGAGCTTAGACTTGGTCTTGGCGATATTCCTGGAGCATATTCCATATTTATTCCGCACGTGCATGACTGAAGTGGACGTTATGGAAGTCGTGGAAGACTTGCACAAAATGCGGACAGTTTGTTAGCTTAGATATTTTCCATTTTTAAAAGGGGATAGCGAGCTAAATAGAAACACTTGGCTATTTTTAGCTTAACACACACACTCGCAACTGCTCTCACCAGCTCTTGACAATTCACTTGGCGATTACACACTTTTTTGCACATTACACTATAGTGATCCTTGTAATTAGCTCGCTATCATCCGAAGTTGTAATACATTTCTTGTTTAATCTGAGTTGGTGATCGGTAGTTTCCATCACCTGAGGTTTTTTATGCCGGAGATCATTCATTGATCAAGGGCTTTTTCCTCGTATAAATCTTTGTGTCACTTGTTCATTTCATTTCCGAGTGATCCTTAGTATTGTTCATTGATTCAAGCATCACACCTCACAACAGAAAGTTTGGTTGCATTATCATTGCTTGATTTTTGACCAAAACAATTATATACTACTAAAATCGCCACAGGGGGACATATTACCCCAGGCTATTAGGTGTGAATTCCCTGCCACTAATAATGAAGCAGAATATGAAGCTTTGATTGCAGGATTAGAGTTGGCTAAGAACATGAATATTAAAAGTTGCAAGTATTTGTTGATTGCTTGTTAATTACTAATCATTTTAATGGATCCTATGCAGTTAAAGGTGAGAAGTTAATCGAGTATCTCGAAATTCTTAAAAAATTAGCAGGATATTTCGATGTTTTTACACTTGAACAGGTACCAAGAGAGGACAATGCTGAAGCAGATGCCTTGTCAAATCTAGGATCATCAGTCAGGATACCAGAAGGAACCCAAATACCAATACTACATATCCTATATCCTGCAGTGGATCTTTTCAAATCTCAGGATAAGGAAGTGGCAAGTGTTCAGGATCCTGGTCATGATCCTAGTGAGGATCCTAAATCCTGGACAGCTCCAATCATGAAATATCTCAAGGAAGGACACATCCCAAAGGATGAGAATCCTAAGGCCTTTAGAATGAAGGTATCTCGATTCACTATTATAAATAATGTTTTGTACAAGAAATCTCTTGCAGAACCGTACCTGAGGTGCTTAGAGGATCCCGAAACTAAAGAAGTGCTTCAGGATATACACGAAGGGGATTGTGGTAACCACACTGAGGGAATGTCATTATTCTCAAAGGTGTTAAGAACATGATATTATTGGTCGACGATGAGGAAAGATGCTGCAGAATATGCTCGAAGATGGGCGTGTAATTTGAGTGGGTGGGGAAAGTGGGGGTCTTATTAAAGAAGCTAGGGTTTGTGCGGGGTGAAAGGACTCTAATACCCCTAAGGGTATTCCAAACATACCGGTCAATCTAACGATCAACAAACGAAATGTTGTAAAGTGTAGCGAGTTGGAAACATTAAGGGTTCCAAAGGTATCTTAGGAGCGTCTAAAGTGACATCAGAGTCAAACGACATAGTTGTAAACTGACGTTTACTCAAGAAAGTAGAAATAGTTATAATAATAAAAAAAGATCCATAACATTAAATATCAACATTTGCTCTTTTTCTACATAACAAACACATACACCATTACTATATCAATCAGTTATGACGTAATAATTAAAAAAGAACCAAAACATTAAATATCAATATTTTCTCTTTTTCTACATTGATTACTCGCTAAACACATACCGATCGCTCAACTGGTATTGAAAAGGAAATGAAAATTTGGGTTGAAGACCATAGGTCTTAAGTTCGAATCCAATCTTAACTGAATTTTACAATAGTGAGTCTTTAGGCGGCAGGTTTTCCTTGAAACTGGAGATGGTGGACTTGGGCTACACAGCGCTGTCTGCGATCGCGGGCGTATAAGATCGCCTTTTGCCATTTTGTTACCCCGGGTAGCCAGTCGTTCAAAAAAATCACACCGATCGAAAAACACAAATACGCATTATATACCTCCGTTCATTTAATTTACACGTCACATAGTCAATAAGTACAAATATGTTATGTTATTCAGAGTTGGGATTGCTTATTTAACTCTAAAAGTGATTTTTGTCAAAAAAATGTTTATTAACTTATGAATTTTTCAAAAGAAGTTTTTTTAAAAATTGTTTGTTTTATCTTTTGTGATGAGAAAAGTAAAATAACTAAAAATGATGGAATAAGTTTCCATGTTAGTCGGGGAATGATAGATTGGTGATTTTATGATCATAAAACCAAAAGTCATTTCAAAAGCCAAGATTTTGTGGCTTTTGAAAAACAACGTTTTACCTTTTTTTTTTCAAAACACCAAAATTAAAAGCATTTTTACCATTATCAAACACTTTTTTAAACTTATTGGTTTTTTCAAACCGTCAATTATTCATTTCCAAACTCAATGCCAAACACCTTCTTGACATATTAGTCAATTTCCAAACTCAATCCCAAACACCTAGGGTTGCAAACAAACCAAATGAAACAAACCAAATGTTCGGCGAACAGTTCGCGAACCGTTCGGCGGGAAGTTCGTTTGTGTTCGTTCGTTTATTAAACAAACGAATACGAACAAGAAATTTCGTTCGTTTAGTTAAACGAACAAACATGAACAGAGGTCGCGTTCGTTCGTTTATGTTCGTGAACGTTCGGTAACGTGTTCGTTTGTGTTCGATAGTTCATTAGTGTTTTTAGTTTTTATATTTATTTAAATACTTTAAAATTCCGACAAATTAAATATTTAATAAGTGTCAGTGTATTATATATTTTGTTCATGAACGATTATTTGTGTTCGTTTGTTTCCATTTGTGTTCATGAACATTAGTTTGTGCTCATTTGTGTTCGTCAACGTTTGTTTTTGTTCGTTGCCTAAAATCAACAAACAAATACAAACGAACACGAATAAGTTCATTTCCTTAACAAATGAACATGCACATAAAATCTCGTTCGATAAGTGTTCGTGAACGGTTCACGAACACATATATTTCATAACAGACGAACACAAACAATGTCTTGTTTGTTTTCGTTCGATTCGCTTGCAGCTTCTTGACATATTATTGGTTTTGCAAAGAACATGGTATTATTAATTAATTTATTAAAAATATATTTATTTATATTATATCCGATCTTGAAATAAATAACATAAGCAAAAAGAGGCGTTGCGGAGGAGAGAGAGAGAGAGAGAGAGAGAGAAATCAAAGTGAGATGTGGGAAGCGATCTTCCTGACGGTTGCAGCCACCGCCGGTAACAACATCGGCAAAGTTCTCCAGAAGAAGGGGACCGTCATTCTGCCTCCCCTCTCGCTCAAACTCAAGGCATGTCTGAACTCATCATCTCTTTCATATCGATTCTTTTTACCTTATAATATCTGTTGATTCATACTTTCTTCTCATCATCCTTTGCTCGATCAGTGTTGATTTATTATTTAGCGAATCAAATTCCAAAGCATTTGGAAAATTCGTAATGTGAAATTAGGTTATGCCAATTTGATGGAGATTTGTTGATAAAAACTATGATGAATTGATGTTAGGTTAGATTTATATTAAGTTACAAATCTGCTTTTGAGTTAGTGTTGAATAAGGAACTTTGGCTTGAAAATAGTATGCAATATGGAGAGAACTTGATCAGATGAAAACAAGGTTTAAAGTAGATTATATTCTAGAACCTAAAAGAACTAAGAATTACCAGACTTTTAATTTGAATGCTCCCGAAATTGGAAGTGAACTCAATTCTTCGATTGGGATGGGAAACGAAAAGATTCGGAGAATTAGGGGATACCGAGTCTGGCAAAGCCTTAGGTTTAAAAAGCCAAGGCGCACAAAAGCGACGAGGTCTAAAACCGAGGCGCAAAAGTGGCGGGCTTTTTTGTACCAGACCCGCAAGGTGATTTTGTAATTTTTTTTATATATCCCATAGGGTTTTAGCTTCCTTTACCCAAGATATAGCTATAAAGAAGCTTTTTATATGATTTTACCTACACGTACAAGCCAAAAAACCAAAGGTACAACACTTTTCTGCATAAAAACACCCCAGGTGCATGAGGCGCGTACCTCTGGCCAAAAAACCCTAAATTCTGCACTTTTTGGGCGCTTCTTGTATTTACCTTAGGCGCTAAGAAGCCTAAGATGAAAAGCCCCAGGACTTGTGCCCTGAGGCGCGCTTTTTAAAACCCAGGGCAAAGCTTTTTTAATATGATGTTATATTGTTATGTACTTGATTTTGTTAGGTTTATATCTTATTGTTTTTGTGTTGTTATGTTTTTTATTAGAAGACATTTTATATAACTTGGGCTTTCATTAAGAATGCTTGTTGAAGATGAATAAAATTGATATTTTTTTGTATATATATCTGTATTTGTAAATATATCAGTTTGATTGAGAATGCTCATTGAAGGTAAAATCTTTCTTGTTGCAAGTTGTAACAGTTTCAAAATATTAATAATGAAGTTTTACATGTGCATCTAACTGAATAGTTCCGTTTTTTTGTAGAGAAGATGGTCATGACTTCTTGTTGCATTCAGTACACTTTAACGTTTTTGTAAAGTTTGTTGAATGCTTTGTTTTGTAGGTGGTAAGAGCATATGCTTCTAATAAGCCTTGGCTGATAGGTTTTATTATGGATATATTTGGGGCACTGCTGATGTTACGAGCATTATCTCTAGCTCCTGTAAGTGTTCTGCACCAAAGTCATCTTGGTATACGTTGTGAAGTTTTCATTTATTTTACACATTCGAACATATCTAGAAAAGCAGCCCTATAACGTTTGGGATATGTAGACAATCTGATATTGACATTTATTGGCAACAGTCTTCATTAGATGTGAGCATGTGGCAATTTCAACCCATTTACATGGAATTATGTCAATTTAAGTTTTATTTTATCAATAAGAGAAAAATGCCCAGATAGTCCCTGTGGTTTATCCATTTTTCACCTTTAGTCCCTAACTTTCTAAAATTACAGCTATAGTCCCCAACTTTTTCAATTTCGTTCCCGGATAGTCCCTGGTGCGGATGGAGGTTAGTTTTTCATGTTAAGTGGATGTGAAATTACAAAATTACCCTTACTATTAAAAATAACTATAAAATATTAAAAAAAGTAATTTATTATTTTAAACAAAATGGGCCCCATCTTTTTCCTATCCCTACTCCACCCCTCTCCCCTTTCTCTCTCCCTCTTTCTTTCTTTGACTCAAAAAATCAAACCACCACCACCACCATACTTCACCTCCACCACCACAATAAACCGTCCACCCCTCCACCATAAAATCTCCGTTGTCACCTCCTCCACAAACCCCTGCCGCCTCCCAGTTTTTGTCTCACGAAACAATTCGACGTGTTCTTTGATTGTTCAAAATCTGTTTTTAAAAGTTGAATGGCTGAAGTTTGTGATTGAAAGATTATAAGCATCGATTGTATTGTATTAAAACTACTCATGACCAAATAAGTGAATAACAGTTAAAATTGTTTCGGAGGGCATTTTCTTATATAATCATCAAAGCAAAGAGGCTAAAAGTTACTTTTATAACCCTTACTTACAAACAGGGGGGAAATGTTGATTTTTTCCTAAACTCTTAAATTTTATTCATTTTAGATTCAGATAACTTGCGGAAATATTTCTCCGACTTTTTTTTGTGTTCATTTTAGATTCAAATGACTTCGCAGAAACATTTCTCCGACATCATTAAACAGAGGCATTTCCACTCCCTCCAAAGACTTTTCAAATCGCCAAAAGTTTGGAATTCATTGTAATGAATCCATAGCCGGCTTCCTTAGTTATGTAAGGGGCTACATGTTAATGTGATGCACACCCAAAATTACCAACGGTATTTTGTTGATTCAATCACATAAATGCCCTCCGAAACAATTTTAACTGTCATTCACTTATTTGGTCATGGGCAGTTTTAATACATAATTTGTTTTATGTAATTATTTATAAAGCCGAGAAGATTGAAACAGGGCTCTCGATTACAAAAACTGGTAGGCGACGGGGGTTTGTGGAGGAGGTGAAGCGGCGATTTTATGGTGGAGGGGTGGAGGGTTTATTGTGGTGGTGGAGGTGAAGTATGGTGGTGGTGGTGGTTTGATTGTTTCAGTCAAAGAAAGAAAGAGGAAGAAAGAAAGGGGAGAGGGGTGGAGTATGGATAGAAAAAAGGCGGGGCCCATTTTCTTTAATTTTTTTAATATTTTATTGTTATTTTTAATAGTAAGGGTAATTTTGTAATTTCACATCCACTTAACTTTAAAAACTAACCTCCGTCCGCACCAGGGACTATCCGGGAACGAAATTGCAAAAGTTGGGGACTATAGCTGTAATTTTAGAAAGTTAGGGACTAAAGGTGAAAAATGGATAAACCACAGGGACTATCTGAGCATTTTTCTCTATCAATAATGTGTCTAACAAGTGAAATTTAATTAAAAAACCAATAATAAAATGTGGGAAACGGGTCAAAAGCCACCTAATGTGTATTCAGATCTTGGTTTTAAAAGGCGAGAGGCGCACAAAAGCGACGAGGTCTAAAAATGAGGCGCAAAAGCGTTGGGCTTTTCGTCCCTGAGGCGCAAGAAGTTTATATAAATTTTTATCTATATCCCATAGGTTTTTAGCATCCCTTATCCAAAAATAGTTATAGCTAAGGTTTATATATGATTTTACCTACATGTACATTGTACAAGCCAAAAAACCTATTGTCCAACACTTTCATGCATAAAAACACCCAAAATACATAAGGCGCGCGCCTCAGACCTCAAAAAACCCAAAAAAATGCGCTTTTCTTGCGCTTTGTGGAAAAAGCGCGCCTCAGGTGCCATGAGGCGCTGAGACCTGCGCCTCGCGCCTCAGGCGCGCTTTCTAAAACCCAGATTCAGATGCATAGAATGTCCTGAATCCCTTTATTTGAAACAAATTATGTTATTATTTTCTGGGCAGTTAATATCGGTGGGATATCGGTTATCGGCCCTCTACAAAATATCGGTGTCAAATATCGGTTCCGATATTATCGGCGATATTGATCATTATTTTGGATACCTTGGTTGATGTGGACTCTGTGCAAGATTTCATGGCTTCCGATTAGATCATGTTTCAAATATTGGCACTTTTTAGTTTTGACTTTTGATATTTGTATTAATATTATATTTTTTTACATTTTATACACCTGTGCATATAATGTATATATGTGTGTGCCCTTGAGAGGCAGAAGTGAAATTGCACTAATGTTAACGTTATTTTACCAATTTCGTGAAAATAATGTTAAAAGTGGCGGACGGTTAATCATGCATCATGTGGTGGCGTTGATAGCCGAAAGACAAGGAGATACATGCACTAATCGGCCTTTGTCCCGATTGCTAAGTGTTATGTGCCTTATGTCCAATGCTTGATGCAAAACTACTATCGAGCCGGGGGTCTCACTGGAAGTAGCTTCTCTATTCCTACGGGGTAGAGGTAAGGCTGTCTACATTTACCTTCCTCAGACCCTACCTTAGCCTTGCTATTGGTGGGATTTACTGAGTATGATGATGATGACGCTTTACGTTTTATGTATATATATATAATTTGCATGATATTAAAATTACCGATATCCCACGGCGATAACCTATATTTCAAATACCTGCCGTTGACCGATATTTGATTTTGGACCGCATTAACTGCATAGATTATTTTCATAACTATGTTTTGTAATCATGTGTAATACATTTTTTTAAAAAAGTGACAAAAAAGTGCCACTTCTGATCAGCATGTTTGAAAATTTTCCTGAGTTTCTGAGTTTGCAAGATCATATAAGACTTATCCAACCTTTTGATATGCTCTAGGTCTCTGTGATTCAACCAGTTTCCGGTTGTGGCCTTGCTATCCTATCCGTCTTTTCTCATTTCTACCTGAAGGAAGTCATGAATGTTGTTGATTGGATGGGAATTACCTTGGCTGGCCTCGGGACCATAGGTAATGTGAGTGTCTGTTAAAAAATGTGATATAACATTTGCAGATGAAGCTTTAGGTATATGCATGCGAAACTTATAAAACATAATAAATTAAGTGGCAGAACCTAATCAATTGGTTATTTTTTAAATCTTTAAAGCAAAGAAATTGTTTGTATGATTTTTCCTCACGATAAATTCAGAAAGATTCAATTGGCTAAATGAAAATATCTTTTTTTCCAAACAAATTTAACTTAAATTATTAAGATGGTTGTTGCGTCTGCAGGAGTTGGTGCGGGAGGAGAGGAGCAAAAGGCTTCGTCAATCTCTATCTTACACTTACCTTTGTTAGCATGCGGTGTTGCATTTTTGTTTGTAGGTATCTTATTCTCTGCACCATCTGATACTTATGTTTCTGTTCCTATCTTTACTTTAGTAACTACTCATTTTGTTTTATCTTTTAATTGGATGCTCATGCCCTTTATATTTTAGTATCTACTCTGTTAATGTTTATAGTTATAGTCCTCGTCTAACTTTCACAGTTTATTATTTCAAAGTCCTCAAGCCAGAGTTATGATCTTCAGTTTTCTATATGTAGCTTCTTCTAAACGGATGGCTTCGTATTTACAGACGTCAGCGAAGAGAACAAGAACTGGTATCCTAGATTTTCAACGTGCTTAATATTTTTTTATAGAATTGTCTATGACAGCATTTATTTGTTATTTTGGAACTTTACCCAGATGCAATCTGAAGTCGTTGAGGAGATCATATACGGCTTGGAATCTGGCGTCTTGTTCGGGTATGTTATTCTTTGACTAGCATATATGTTTCTCAACAATACGGTTTTAATAATAATTGCATCTCTCAAATGCAGGATTGCATCTGTGATTTCAAAAATGGGATTTCTATTCCTGGAGCAAGGTTTCTCTGCATTGCTGGTTCCTATTTGTATCTCGATCAGTATATGTTGTAGTGCTTCCGGCCTTGTTTACCAGGTCCTTTAAAATATCACTAACCATCGTTTACCATTTTCTATAGTTTCGTAATTCGTAGTAATAAATCTAGGGGTGTTGACGTCCGGTTTGGCTGGTTTTGACTAAAATTCTTGGCCGAACCGCTAACTATGATTTCGGGAATCAACTAACCTAACCAGCCAGGTTGATTCGGTCGGCCTGTCGGTTTTAGCGGTTTGGCAGTTTGAACACTTTTTTTTGTCTTTCAAAATCGTTAGTTTTTTCTCTTTCCAAAATGTTAGTTTGTATCGAAAGTTTTAAAAAGAGTAAAGTACACAGATGGTCCCTTGGTTTAAAAAAGCGCGCCTTAGGCGTGAGGCGCACTGAGGCGCCTTATGTAGGCTGAGGCTCACTATGTACATAAAGCGCACCTGAGGCGCACTTTTTTGGTGAAAACCCCCTCTGAGGCGCGCTTCATGTATATGCCACATTTTTGTGCAGCAGATTGTTGTACATCATGCTTTTCAGGCTGTACATGTATGCATTTTCAATATTAAAACATATATAAAGGTTATTTGTGTATGAATATTGAGTAAATGACTCTAGAAACCTATAGAATATATAATCGCCTAGCGCCTCGCGTACGAAAAGGCCACCGCTTTTGCGCTTTGCGCCTCAGTTTTAGACCTCGTCGCTTTTGTGTGCTTCACGCTTTTCTTAAGCCAAGGATGGTCCTTGTGATTTACCAAAATTTTGGATTTGGTCCCTAGTTTTCCCATAGTACACGAATGGTCCCTGTGGTTTGCGTTTTGTTACACAGTTAGTCCTTAGCTTTTTGGATTTGGTCACTTTGTAACACATTTAGTCCTTAACTTGGAGATGCTAAAACCTTTACAAAGTGCAAACCAGAGGGACCATCCTTGTACTTTTGGAAAGCTAGGGACCATCTGTGTACTTTACTCTTTAAAAATGAAAAATAGGCTCATGAATATGACACATATCCCTAATTGAAATTTCCAAATAAAAAACCAAAAAAGGCTTAACGGCATGTTCCAAAACCGTAGGCTGGACCGTTAAAGTTTAAACCGCAAAAAAACAAGCCATGTAATATCTCAAACCTGCTTGAGTTGTTTCTGTTGGGAAAGTTTCAACAGTTTATGTACAATTGCTGATTTTGCTTGGTTGGTCTGGAACTAATTTCAGTATTGTTTGATGCATGTGTATAAGTAGACCCGTGGGTTGAAGCATGGGAGGGCGGTTGTAGTGTCCACCTGTGCTGCTGTGGCTTCGATTGTGACAGGTGTACTTGCTGGTATGCTTGCTCTTGGAGAACGATTGCCCGAAAGTTCAACATCTCGTTCCTGGCTTTTGCTTGGATGGTAATATTAGTTTACTCCATGTTTTTTGAAATATTGTTCAACCATAACTGGTGGAAGTTATGTGTTTCATTATGTTTTGATCTGAAAGTGGTTATACATAAGTAAGCCGAAATGGAAACAAGTCAAACGGAAAAGTCCGAAACCTTGCAAATCGTTTTATTTAATTAATTAGATTATATTATTTATGTAACAATCTGCTGGATTCATACATGACACATAATGCCTGAAGACTAGTTGATATATTATTTGGTGTGCAACTGCAGGTTGCTAATAGTTACTGGAGTGACATTATTAGTGACTTCAACGCGGTTGATTCGTTTTCTTCCCCGGAGATGGCGACCGCTGGAGAGGAGGCAACCTAACTCTCTCAGAACCAGGGAGCCAGGCTCAAACCCGAGTACGATAATACAAGCAACAACATTGCATCATTTGGTTACATCTTCAAAATCCAAAGTTTGATTTAATTAATAGAAGGTGAAAATGTATGACTTTTAAGGTTGGTCATAGATAGACTCTATATACAGATTTGAGTTGGTTAGAGCTTATATGCAAAATGTTACTTCACCCTCATATGTTGGGATGTTTGGTTCATAGAATGTTTTTGGTGGAATTTGAATCTTTTGAAGGAGATTAAAATTAGAATCTATAGTGCATTTGGATGCCAGCTAGAATTGGAATATTTTATCCAGGCTTGGTTTTAAAAAGCGACAGACCCACAAAATCAACGAGGTCTAAAACCGAGGTGCGAAGCACAAAGCACAAAAGCGGCGGGCTTTTCGTACCCGAGGCGCAAGCTAATTATATATTTTTTTTTTTATATTTCCCATAGGTTTTTAGCTTTCCCTACCTAAAATATAGCTATAAGTAAGGTTTTTGTATGATTTTAGCTGCATGTACAAGCCAAAAAACCCAAGGTACAACAGGTAGATGCATAAAAACGCCTCAGTTACGAGAGGCGTGCGCCTCAGGCTAAAAAAGCCCAGAAAAATCCCAAAAATGCGCGTTTTTTAGCGCTTCTTGTAATTACTCTTGACGCTGAACGAAAAGGCCCCAGTGTGTGCGCCTTGTTGAACCTCACACTTTTTAAAACCAAATATCCAGGGGTGTTCATGGTTTGGTTTCGAAAAACAACAAACCAAAGCGGTTGGGTTGGGCTGGTCGGTTTACCGGTTTGGTTTTGGTAGGTTGAATTTTTTACATCCTTTTTTAAAATCATTAATTTGTATTAAAAGTTATACAATATGAAAATGGTTTATAATTATAATTCACACACACACACAAACACACACATATTTAGGTAAGGGATCAGGAGAAAACGACTTAAAGTGTAAAAACGGTGAGAATGGATCCCGGCCCAACACGTGGCAGGGGGCGCTAAATGATATGCAGGGGTACGATTGTCCTTTTATACGCTTCCTCCTTATTCGCGTTATAAATCTGTTTCAAATTAAAACTCCAAAGATTTCCTATTAGCTGTTACCTCCTTTCCAAGCTTTCTCAGATTTATGGCGTCTAATGTGGATTATGTTCGACAGAGTAATATTCGATGACGTTTCATATTTTTGTTTCAGCAAATCATGCAACACATATACAACATATATGGCGTTTTGTTCTTTTATGCTTGTTTCATTGTTTTTTTTTTTTTTTTCAAATTAATATTTCGTAATGTGTTGTATGCTTTCAATGACATTGTTCATGTATCCAATTTAATCGCGTTTTAGTTGGTAGTTAAACAATTAGTAAGAACTGATAATTGGAGTTTTCATTATTAATTTTAATTGCCGTTTGGCATCTAGTATATTTCTTATGTTTTTACGATCATTGGCGTTTTACACCTGATTAGTTTTGAATATTATTTAGTAGTATTTGTAAACATCAGTTATTACTATTTGTTAATTTGTGTAAACATCAGTTTTGTTAACTATGGTGTTTTCGTTATCATGTTATATTTGTTAATTATTCATGTTGTTAACTGTTTTTAATTATTCATCTCATTGTGTTTTCATTATCACGTTGCATTAGTATTGTTAATTCATTATATTTGTTAATCAATCAAGTTATGGTGTGTGTATTTTGGTGTTTTTATTATGGCGTTTTCAAATTATGTGTTTATTACGTCTTGTTTATTATTCAATTAATGGCGTTTTCATCTATAATGTTATTACGAGACATTTTCTATTTTTAATGGCGTTTTTTCTGAAATTTTGTTCCTCACTGTGTTTTCTCAGACGAAGTTGCTTCCTCGAGTGAAAGGTTCTGCCCCAAAACTGGTTTACCATTTATCATTCCTGACGTTAGTGAAGAAATAAAGCCCAGAATGGACATAATATTCACAAGCCTCGATGATTGTTATTCAATGTATGTTACGTATGCCAAGGCTTGTGGTTTTTCAGTCAGGAAAGGGACTGAAAAGATAAGCGCCAAAGGTGTATTACATATTAAGTATTACATGTGTACGAGAGCTGGGGTATATAAGGACAAGAAGGTTGGATACGTTGGACCCCAATCAAAAGGAACGTTTAGTGTGATCCAACTTTTCAAAGAGGACTGATTGTGGTGCACTGTTATGTGTAATTTTTGAGGCTGGATCATTGAAGGTCTATAAGTTTGTCGAGGAGCACAACCATGATCTTGTTGAACGTCCTGATAAGCATTTTCTTCCAATTGAACGACACCTCACTCAGCTCCAGAAGCATGTTATACACAACATATCTAAGTTGAATTTGGGTCCAGTTAAGGCATTTAATGTTATGAAGACTTGTTTTGGCGGTTTTGAAGACGTTGGTACATGTAAAGTTGAATTTAAGAACTACAAGAGGCAAATTAATTTGTTTATAGGGGAATACGACGCCGAGATGGTTGAGACATTTGGATGAAAAAAAAAACAGTCCCAGCCTAATTTCTTGTATGATTACTTCACAGATGAAGACAATCGTTTGAAGGGACTTTTTTGGTGTGACGATCAAGCCAAACGTAATTACCACGTGTTTGGTGATGTGATTTCGTTTGACGCCACGTATCGTTCCAACAAGTAATATTTTATAATTCAACTTCTTCTGTTCATTTGGCGTTTTCACTGGTTTACATGCATTGGCGTTTTATGAGTTTACATGCAATGGCGTTTTATTATTGTTTCATTTCTCATGACGTTTTCATATGCAAATACGCTATGGTGTTTGTACCGTTCACTGGTATAGACAATCATCACTGCAATGTTACATTTGGTGCTGCATTATTGGCGTCAGAAACTGCTGATACGTATATTTGGTTGTTGAGAGTTTTTCTAAAAGCTGTTGGTTCTCAACCAAAAGTTGTTGTCACTGACCAAGATCCAGCAATGAAGAAGGCTATTTCTGCTGTATTTGTTGACACGAGTCATCAGTTATGCATGTGGCATGTGATGCATAAACTTTCTTTGAAGGTTGATTTCCTTTTTTTTATGTTTGGCGTTTTAAGATGTATGGCGTTCTTTAACCTTTTGTTACTGTTTTTTCATGTAAGTTTGTCTGTGTGTAATATATATGTTTTTGTCCCATGGCGTTTTCGTGTTATACATAGGTTGGTGTTAGGCTATGCAATTCCACTAATTTCAAAGAACGTATTTGCGGTGTTGTGTGGACGGATATTCTTACACCCGAAGAGTTTGAATCAGAATGGGAAGTGGTTATCGGAGAGTTCAATTTAGCAGACAATGACTAGCTATCTGATATTTTTGCACTCAGGGAATCTTGGATCCCTGCATACTATAGAATGGAAGATCTGTCGGGCCTTATGTGAACGACATCGAGGTCGGAGAGTGAGAATCATTTTTTTGGTCAAGTGTGCAATTCAAAAGCTACTCTTGTTGAGTTCATGACTCATTACGAAACTGCAATAGAAGCACGGCGTCACACGCACCGGAAAAATGATCATGAATCTTGATACAAACGCCCCCAGTTGAAGAGTAATTACCAAGTGTTGGAGGGCCAAGCTGTTGACATATACACGAAAAAAAAATTTTGTGACGTTCAAGCTGAGCTAATCGGAATTGCGGATTGCAAAAATCAACGTTACGAAGATTAGCCCGATGGTTTTGTTAAGTTTTACATAAATGATTTCCAGCAGCCTTGTACATCCTTATTTGAGGTAAACAATGGTGTTTTAGTTTTTTATATGGCGTTTTCTGTACATGGCGTTTATCATATTCTATTATAACATTTAATTTGTTTTATTTATCCAGTTTTTATTTTTTTTATTTTTTATACAAACATTCTCTGCATGGCATTATAGAGATAGTGTTTTTGGCTTTTTCAGGTAATGTACCGTAAGTCTGATTGCACATGTAGTTGCTCATGCAGGCGTTTTCAACAGTTTGGTTTGCTATGTAGACATATATTCTATGTTTTGAGAAGTTTGGACATTAGGGAATTTCCAAAACAATACATTTTGAATAGATGGCGTAAAGAGGCTTCCCCAAACTGCTCTTCCGAATACTCAATTAGTCGTGAATATATGACCGAGCTTGATCCCGACGTGCAAAGTATGATGCGAGAGATTATTTTTTCAACGGATTATACTTTGAACTGTTTATCTGGTAATAAAGATGAGCTATCCTTATACAAGGATCATGTTCAATCTTATATGAAGAAGGTTCAAGATATGCATATTGTTGCTCCTCCTGCAAGCACTAGGGATAGATTTTCAGAGATAACCGGTCAATATAAAAACGACAAGAATCCTATAAAAGTTCTTGTTGGGTATAAATCCAAAGGTTGTAGATCTCGGAAGCGCCTGAAATCTAAATAAGAGATAGCAATTGAGAAAAAGAAATCAAAGTCGAAACCTAGGGCCAAAGAAAGACAGTGTCAGAACTGCAAAGGCTATGGACACTACGCATCGACATGCAAATAGGTCGTAATTAAAAGAAGATCGACAAGGTCTTCGAGAGCAAGTGAAGAGTAGTTTTGCGTTTTGTATTTTTCATTCTTACAGAACACACACAGATTTGAGTCTGGCGTTTTACATCTCTTATACATCATTTTTCCATCTTTTTTTTCTACTTATTTGTTCATAACATGTTACTTCTAAGTTACATAACAAACAATATAAGATCAGACAAGAAAACCAAACGCTAAAAAAACAACGCCACTAAATAAAAGTAACTTAAAACTCTAATTTTGGTCATGCTAAACTCAATAATGTTTTGCTGAATGAGATGGAAAACATTGTTAATCCTCAGTTAAGAAAGATGTCTAACAATGTTGTCCACCCCGTTCAGCTAAACTTTATTGAGAAAAAAACTGAATCTCTAAGAAATGACGTTTTGCAATTTTGTGGCTTTTGTATGTTTTGGCGTTTATATTGAGGATAAACTCAATAAGATTTGCTCAATGAGATGGACGATATCCCCACATAAGGATTTTGCCCATCACATTGAATGAAAGTTTACTGAGAAAATAGTGTATCTCAAAGAAACGTCGATTGGAATCTTTGATGTTTGGTTTTTTTTTTGGCGTTTCTAAGATGAATGGTATATAGGAAAATATTGCATTTTTGGGTTTGGTGTGGTTATTAGAAGGTCTGATATGTTGTTTATATAGGAAGTTTTCGGCGCGTATTTTAGGCGGGATTTTATTATAATAAATGCTAGTAGTTAAGTTCCGTCGTTTCAGTTACTGTTTGTTCAGCTTTATTGTTTAAAAACAAAGTTTGGCGTTTTATATATAATGGCGTTTAGATTAGGATGATGGTGTGCTACGTATTTTAAGGCGGGAATTTAATTGATTTTTATTCATGAGTTTGGCGTTTTGTATATGGAAGTCAAAAGACTTTTGTACCCTTAATGAAACGCGTCCACGTAATAAAATTGATGTTATTTACAAAAACGCCAGTGCGCCATCTAGTCCATAGATTGTTTTGATCTGACGATCCATAACCGTTCTCATTGTTCTCACACTTTTCACCGTTTTCTCTAAATCCTGACCCTATATATATATATATATATATATATATATATATATATATATATATAGGATTAGGTTCAAGAGTGAACATTAGTGTATTTTGCGAACTGAGTGAACTAATCCTAGCCATACACGTGTGTAAATCAATGGCCATGATTGACCAAGTGGCAATCCGATCCGATGACCATATGATCGAATAGACATCCGATCGGATGACCCCCCGATCGGATGGCCACTCGATCGACCGACCATCCGATCCAATGCACATCGCCCTAGTCTCTCTCTCCCACACTATAAATAGGCCTGTCACATCAGTCTTTCACTGATGTGATAGCCTCACTCGACTCACACCACATTTCTTTGATTTCTCGACGATTCCGGTACTTTTTACACTAGATTCTTGTACTTTCTTGATCTACACTTCATTCTCTACGCGATTCTCCTTTGAAATCACACTCTTCACCGTGAAATCTCTTAGATCTGAGTTCTTAAGGATGATATCATCATGGTGGTTTGTACAAACTACTATATGATGTCATTCCTGGTAGAATCTAGCTCAGATCTGAGGAATTCCATGTGTTTTTCACTGAATCTAAGCTAGGTCTAGGATTTTTCATAACAAAACTTAAGTTATCTTCATCTTTTCTTCAATCTTTTACTTTAAATGGTGGAATCCGGGTCCAAAGGGACTGTAGACTGGATGGATAGTCTGAAGTTGGTTTGGGAACGGGTTGTTGCCGGAAAAGATGGCCGGAATACGGATTCCGACATAGACTCGTTATGAACAGACGATTGGTCGGACATGGGTGATTCCCATCTGATCAGAACGGCTGTATATTGATGAGTTTACCATTGTCTCAATACGTATCGTGCCGTCATCGTTAAACCAGAAACTTAGAAACTTTACAAAATTTTAGACGGAACAAGGACCACTCGATCGAGCAGCAATCCGATCGGATAGCCATCCGATCGAACAGCCACTCGATCGGGTGACACATGTCTCACAACCTTTCAACCTTAGAAACTTTTCAGAAACTTGAAACCTTGGAACCTTTGATCGAATGGCAATCCGATCGGATAGCCATCTGATCGGACAACCATCCGATTAAAGCAACTAAGGCACCTAACAACAACTACACTAGAATCGAGTGGCAATCCGATCGGATAGCCATCAGATCAGACAGCTATCCGTTCCCTCACACATTGTCACTTCAACGACTGGCAATCCGATCGGATGGCCATCCGATCAGACAGCCATCCGATCCAGTAACTGATCCGACGCTTTGTGCAATCTTGTTATTCTGCCCGACTCTTACCTGTTGTAATCTAATCAGGCTAATTATAAAAGAGCTCCCTTTGATCCAATAACGGTCTTAACTGTTAAGCAATCACTATGAGTATACTCGATCCCTTTTTGCTTTAAACTTTGGGATGTAACATGTATTCTATAAACTATGAAACTTGATACTTTTGAACCTAAACTCTATCCTATGTGTACGTGAAACTTGTGATTCTTGATTCTTGACTCTTTGTGCTATGTGACGTTTAATCCAGAGTGTGTAGTTCCGCCTTAACAATAGTAGCGCTATAGGAGATGCACCTCCCCATTATTCTCGGGGGTATTGTTAGGAGGATTCTAGTTTACCTTGAGTCTTGGATAAACACCAAAGCATCGGGATACTTGGGCTATCACTGGTTGGACTGCGACACTAGCACGGCTGAAACTTTTTTATTACTTACATTGTGGATATGAGTCATTTTAATCTATTATTCTATATACTCAAACTTGTATACTCGCCGGTACATTTTTGTATTGACTCTATTTTAATACATGTTGCAGGATGATAGAATGTTGTGGAAACAAGCGAATCAAGCTAGGGTGATGCTTAGAAACCCACGTAGTTAATTAAACTTTGAACGATATTTGATGTTTGATGTAATTTGATACTTGATGTGGTGGTTGTTCGTTTTAGACAATGTTGAATCAATTTAACTATTATTGAAACATCTAGTGTTATGGAATCTCATGAACAATCTGAACGCTTAGTGCTCACACCCTGATGTTTCCGCCATCGGTTGGGGTGTGACAGATTGGTATAAGAGTCATCACTATAGGGAATTAGGATAAGTAGGAATACTTGCCCTAGTCTATAGTTCTAGGAATCCTAACTCTTATTTGTTGTTTAAGACTTATGCATTCTACCGTATCTACTTCCTAGCAGCACAGTTTCTCTGTTAAACTTACATGCCTTTCCTAAGGCTGATACAATATACACTTGATACTTTGAAACGCTGTTAATCAGTGTTTGCATTTTGCACGAGGTTCTCCCTCAAGTCAGGAGTGACATCCGAACCTTGATGAGAAACCTCCGTATTATTCTAGTAGGCCTTGTCTGCGGATAAGTACCAACACTATTAGGGTACGATGTTGTCAAGTTGGAGGTGAAACTCAGACCTTGATAACTAGTCCCACTCTTTGATATTTTATGTCTCGCCAAAGTCTCGAAACTTCCATCCAATTAGGAACGTGAAATGACCAAAAGAACGAATATCGTAGGCCTAACATCGATGACGTATTTGTCCGAGTAAGTCAAGACACGTTGCCTTAATTCGAAAGGGGGTTCGAATCATTTTAGTTAGTCACCGTTCCTCTACCCGGAACAATCCTAGTTATATTTGGTTTGTGAAACAATCATTAAAATTGAAATGTAAATTATGACGGGATAAATTTCGTTCTTTTTTTATTTCTAGTTGACTTATTAACTTCACTTTCATGATTTTTTTCTCTTAAACATATAGTGTTTATAATGAATCTATCCATGCATAAATATATTAAAAAAAAATTATATTATACAATGCTACTGTTCACCTATGAAACACTATGGTTCAAACCACAGATTTATGTGTTATTATCATTTTTATTGCTATTTTCTGTGTCATTATCATTTTTATTGCTGTGTGTATATGATGTTTGATTCTAGTAGATCCATTGAAATAGGAGTTGTCGTTGACGTGGATAGACATGAAAGATCTATGCATGTCTGTTGGGTTTTAGTGGTGTGAATTTTACTTTTTATCAAGAGTAAATTATAAGTTTTGTCCTTTATGTTTGTCCCAAATTTCAGGCGCTGTCCTTTAACGTTAAAATTGATGAGTTTTGTTCTTAACGTTTCAAAATCATGCACGTTATGTCCTTTAGGGCAAACCCAGTTAATTTTTTTTTTTTGTTAAATCTGATCATGTATAAGGCACATGAGGGCATTTTTGTAATTTCGTTTTTAAGGAAATTTATGTAATTAACTTAAAATAAATACCCCACCATCTTCAAAAGTTGCAGACCTACCACCTGCCATCACCTGCCGCCACCACCTCCCACCTCCCACCCTCACCTGCCACCGACCACCACCACTTCCCACCCTCACTTGTCGCCGACCACCCACTATCTCCACAATCGCTTGACCCACCATCACCACTCCACCGTCTCCAACATCACTATCAATTACATCGCCTGAACCAGATCGGCTTTAACATTCATCAATTACTAAAACCAAAAACATATGTCCTCTGTCTCTCTACCCCCCTCTGTTTCTCTCAACCGCCACCACCTACGAAATCATCTGAACAAACAAAAAATCCCCAAATCTCTGAACAAACAAAATATCCCTAAATCATCTGAACAAACAAAAAATCCCAAATCATCTGAACAAACAAAAAATCCACAGATTCAGGGTTAGAACACTTACTGTACGCACAACTTCAATTGAAATTCAAGTATGTTACCATCAAGGGATAGAAAAATCTGTAAGATACAAATCAGATTTGGGTGAAGAGAGCGAAGGGTATGGCGGCGGCGGTGGTGGAGTTGAATCAGGGCACCCACCGACGAAGATCTGGGTCGAAAAGCGTGGTTGTGGGAGGCGGATCGGGTCAGATCTGCTGGTTGTTGTTGAAGTCGAGTTAAATTGCCGGCAGTGGTGTTGTCTTCTCAGTGGCGGTTGCTGGATGTGGCGGTGGTGTGGGTGGTAGATGGTGGTGGCAGGTGGTGTTTTTAGAGATAGAATGATATTGAGAGAGAGGTGAGGGAGAGTGACTGGTTGTGGGGGTGATGTAGTGTAGAGAGAAGAAGAGTGGCGGTGGAGGACCTGGAGGTGGCAGTGGAAGAAGGTGGTGGTGGAAGTGGTAGAGAGAGAGAGGGAGTGACATTTAGATGTTGTAGAGACAGAAGATGGCGGAGTGGTGATGCTGAGCTTTAGAGAGAGTTGATATATATTATTAAGATATTTTTTTAATATATATTATTTTTATTTTTTCTTTTAAGATTTTTTATAAATAATAGGGTAAAATGTCAAAAATACCCCCATGTGCCTTGCACATGACCTTTTTAACAGAAAAAATTAACTGGGTTTGCCCTAAAGGACATAATGTGCAGGATTTTGAAACGTTAAAGACAAAACTCATCAATTTTAAAGGTAAAGGACAGCGCCTGAAATTTGGGACAAACATAAAGGACAAAACTTGTAATTTACTCTTTTATCAAAATAGGTTTTATATATTTTATTAACTAAATATTTAATTAATAAAAACGCAGCGGAATAAATATAATAATCAACATCAAAAACGAACCGAACAAGATCATGGTTACAAACATGCAAATACGGTACACTAATTAAACCTAATTTACTGATGAGATTAAATATACCTTTTGGTTAATAATTAACCGTGTGAGACACCGAGGTACAACGAACGGGTGCTAGAACACAAATACGGATGATATGGTGTGAATCGCAAACCGAACCAAAAGTGAGCGACACCCTTTTGAAGATGACGGCTGACTTTTGATTGTTAAAATTCTCTTTTCTTTCTTTGGGTTAATGTCGCAAAAATGAAAACAAATGGCAATTGTTTTCTTCTTTTTGTGGGGTTACGGCTGGGATAATAGGTAGTAGGGGGTAGATAATTAGATTATAACTAATATACGAGTTGTTAGAACCCGCACGTTGCGGTAAAACCGTTAAACTGAACAAAAGATAGACGTAAAAATGTTGACACACGCATGACATTGCGGAGTTTAACCGAAACATAAAATAGTATCGTGAAAAAAATAACCAAGTTAAATCGATAATAAAAACCCACGTAAAAAATAAATAGAGTATGTATCAAATTTGTTTATTCATATCGTTTTCTTTACACTTTTAAAACAAAGGAATAAATCTGACATAAATTTGTTTATTTAATTATTTTTCATCACTTAGTTTGAAAATAGTTACCGGAAGAAAAAAAAAACTAAATGTATAGAAATTAATTAATCATATAAATCATATTTGATCTGAAAGATTGATTAAAAAATTATGAATGAATTCTTGTAGAAAAAAAAAGGCAAAAGCATAAATAGAAGAAAATAATCATCTGATGGTGCAAGGAAAAAAAATAGAAAAAGAAAGACTCAATTAAAACACTTCTAACCAAAACCAAATAAGTATTATACATATTAT
The DNA here is from genome assembly GCA_030545235.1 of Helianthus tuberosus. Classification (NCBI taxonomy): domain Eukaryota; kingdom Viridiplantae; phylum Streptophyta; class Magnoliopsida; order Asterales; family Asteraceae; genus Helianthus; species Helianthus tuberosus. The sequence goes on from CM060397.1 coordinate 100,468,386, forward strand.
ATTACCCTAAAGTCTTAAAGCACAAAGTCGGTGGCCTTTGCCACCGACAACTTCTCCGTTATTGTCCTATATACATGTCCTAAAAGTGCGACTTAACTACGACAATGCCATCCATTTCTACCGTCTTTTGTCCTTATCCGCTTTGTAAGAAGAATGAAGAATAAAAGGCAAAAACGTGGTCAATCGCAACAATTCTCAACAAAATCAATTCTCAGATTATGGCCGATCTGAAATAAAAAACAATTCAGATATATACCAAATCGGTAGCACTAAGGTTAACGTCATCTGCAGCGATGCGGCGGACGGCAACGTGACGGAGATCCGTGGATTAGATCGCTGCGAATCTTCAGATGCAGATCCGGATCCGACAGATTGATGTGAGTGAGTTTCTTCATCGTCTTCCATATCGGAAACTAACAGATCTGGTAGCCGGCGGCAATTTAATCGAAAACCTAACCGATCTGGTGGCCGGAGATTGGATAAGAAACGGAAAACTAACGGATCTGTGGTCGGAGATTTGATAACAGACGGTAACCTAACGGATTTGTGGCCGGAGATTTGATAAGTGACGAAAACTTCACGTATCTGTTAATGGAGATTTGATAGGTTTCGGTACAACTGACACACCGGTCAAGTGAAAACCAAACATGAATCCTTTTGTCTCACCTAGAACCTTTCTCTTCTACCACCATCACAATCGCGATCATCCTCACACCACAATCGCCTCATTAACTTTGTTTCCGGCTCCTCGACACCACCGCCACCATGCCACATTCTCTACCCTTTAGTACAAAACGTGATGTGGCGGGGGTAAGGCGGTGGCGGGTATCAGCCAGCTGTAGGGCCACGAGAGTGTGAAGAAGGTTAATAGAGAAAATATGAGAGGCACTCCATGCCTGTTTCTAAACAAATGTATGTGAGTGACTGACAAAATTTGAAACACACAGGTTTTAAAAAGTGAGTCACCGTAGTAGAGCTCATGCTTTTGTCATAAACCACTACAACTTTCAATGTTTAATAATGTTATAATAGTAGAGCTCATGGTTTTGTCATAAACCACTACAGCTTTCAATGTTTAATAATGTTATAAACTAGGTGTTGCCCCGCCCGCGTTGCGGGGCGATGGCCGAATAATGAGCGAGTGTTAGTTAGCTCATTGACACGAAAAACAATTAAATCGAGTAAACCAATTAAAACAAAACACTTTTATAGTTTTGATTAAAAAAAACTTACACAATAGCAATATTGTAATTTTTAACTGAGGGAAAGTTGTTTTTTTTACTGGGGTGAAATCGTAATTTGCCAAAAGCTAAAGTAATGGCAGTACTGTAAATTTGTCCCAGGGGCAAAATTGTTAATTTTCACAGGAGCAAATTCGTAATTTTGAACTTGGAGTAACAACATAATATAAATTTGAACTAAGGGCACAGGCGTAATTTTAAGTTGGAGGCAAAAGCACAATTTTATTTTGAAACAAGGGCAAAATCGTAATTTTGAATTGGGGGCAAAAACATAATTTTTTTTTGAACGGAGAAAAAAACGTAATTTTGAAATGAGGGCGAAATCACAATTTTTTAACGGGGAAAAATCACATTTTTTAGCAGAGGGCAAAATCGTAATTTTTAGCAGTGGGAAAAAAGAAAATTTTATTTTGAACTGGGGGCGAAAAGGTAATTCTGAGCTGAGGGCAAAACCACACTTTTATTTTGAATGGAGGAAAAAATCGTAATTTTGAGCTGGGGACAAAAGCGTAATTTTATTTTGAGCTGGGGACAAAACCGTAATTTTAAAGAGGGACAAAAACGTGATTGTAGAATGAATATAAAATAATAAACTGGTTGGTCCAATGGGAGAGTGCCAGGCAAAGTCGTAATTTTGAATTGAGGGCAAGATCGTCATTTTGAGATGGGGACAAAAAGCGTAATTTTATTTTGAGCTGGGGGCTAAAACGTAATTTTAAAATGGATATAAAACAATAAAGGTGTTGGTCCAATGGGGGAGTGCCAAACAGCTGCCTGGCACTATTCCCCCAACTTACAAATGTATATGTAGTATAATATAATCATAATGGCATACGATTTATTTTATACTTAAAGTTAGGACTTTAAGAAACTATTATAATATAGTTAATATGTTTTTTTGTTAAGGACAACTAGATTGTTGTTATATGTTGTGTGTTGTGGCGGCCACGTCTTAGTTGTTTTGTAGTTTGTGGCATGTTATGTAGACGTAAATAATATGAAAACACGTGTTTTAACGTATCCAATTTAAAACATTGTGGTTACAAAGAAACGGAATCAAACCCGAGTTTGTTCGTTTCGTGAGTGTTCCACCTAATAACTACATCACCCTTACTTTTGCATAATCTTAGTGGCATGGCTTGAACGAAACTCGGTAAGTGCTGGACTCTTAAAAATCTAATATATCTTAAGCACAAATATCGGTAGGTTTCCCCACCGACATTGTGCGTTGTTAAGTAAATTTAATTATAATAATTCACAACAAAAGCTACATGGTGGTACTGGTAAATACGATTTTGGATAACATATCAGTCATGGGCTCGATCCCTATTCCTTCTAACTATTTTTCTTTTTGCTTTTTCCTTATTTTTTCTTTTCCTTATAATTTCTTCAACTAAATTGCTTTTCTCAGATTCGTATATCGCGTCATTCAAGAATTATAATGTTTTCTATATATCTTTGTTTACATTCACCATGCTCTTTAGCCACCTACAAAGTCTAACCTCTAAGCTTTCACGCAATGCCGCATATTTGTGTGTTTTAATGTTTTATGCACATGGTTATAAGCTTTGTATTATACACCTTTAAGTAATTGTCTTTTAGTCATTGTGTTTTACGAATTATGTGTAGCATGTTATGTCTCACGCATTGTGTTTTACGAATTATGTGTAGTGCAATGCGTCTTACGTATTGTGTTTTACACTTCATGTGTGACTGCACAATTCAACCCGCGGTGCGCCGCTGCAACGCGCGGCAGGCAACATACTAGCTATTACTTAAAGTAGAAAGTCGGTGGCCAAGGCCACCGACATCCATCCCTCAACTTTGCAATACAAGACTTTAAGTATATTTGATTATTTAGCTTTACACTAAAAGGTAAGTAGTGGAGCTGGTTGATGGCATAGTAGTAAACATCTTTGTCTTAGATTCGATACCTTTTGCTTGCACATAGTTTTTTTTTTTTTTCTTTCTTTTTCTTTTTCTTATAATTCTTTCTACTAAATTAGTTTTCTGAAATATTTATGCTGAACCGATCTGTTACAAATTCATACACTTTTTTCTTTTAATCGTATCCCCCCGTCGCAATGTGCGGGTACCGTGAAAAATAATATCGACACCGACTAATAAACATCGGTTCCATTACATAATTGTCTTTTATCCTGTATACGTCACAACGTTAATTTTATACGTCCTTTTGTGCTTACCCACGTTAGTGTGACAGCCTCAATCGTTAAGTTTAACGTATGTTTCACACCGCGAAGTGTGGGCTACGTTTGGTACTTTTCTTTTTTACCCCAACGTTGGTAGTTTCCGTTTGCCCCCCCAACTTTGTGAAATCTTATTCACCCCCCCCCCCCCCCCCCCCCCCCACAAAGCCCTTAAGTTTAGGAAGGTAATTTTCAACCCCTTAACTTTTATGAACTTTGTAAACTATCACTTTAATCCCTTCGAAATTATATATAATCTAATTATTCTATAATACCTTCATTCGTTAGCTTAAAAAAATTCAATCTATTGCGTGCTTTTTTATATACATGTTGGTATATATTCGAGTTTATCTACGTTTCGATGTAAATTTTATTTGCAAACGAATAAAGTCAAATATAATAGGTTTTCATGCTTACATTTTATGTACGTTTCGTCGCAAATTTTTTTTTCATTTATAATACTTTTTCATGCTTACTTTTTATGTACGTTTCGGCGTAATTTTTTTTAAAACGAGTCGGGTCAAAAATTCAGTTGTTCCACATTTTAACGTAAATGGTCGATAATAAATTATACATAGTCATGCTACATAATCGGTACAATATTTGAGTTTGGGGCTGTTTGGCAACTTCTGAATGGTTAAGTATTGAACCAGTAAGAGGTCTAAACCATTAAGTGCTGAACCATTAAGAGCCAGTATAATGCTTAACCGTTTAGAGGTAAATGTTTGACCAATTCAGATTAGAGGTCTTAACCAATCAGACTTAGTATAATGCTTAACCATTCAGAGGCAAATGTCTGAATCATTCAGACATCTGCTTGCAAAACAAACAATGGGAACCATTAAGTGCTGAACCAGTAAGAGATCTAAACCATTAAGATGCTCATTAAGAGGTAAACAAACAGCCCCTTTGTCAAAATTTCAACATAAAATTGGTATACTTTTTCTTATAAATTCGAGGTTGTCTATGTTTTGATGGAAATTTGATGTACACTTTCATGCTTTATTTGGTATACGGATCGCATATAATAAATTTTGACTTGACGGTATAAATTCGAGTTAGTCTGGTCGCATATAATATGTTATGGTTGTATGGTATAAATTCGATTTAATCTACGTTTTGATCCAATCGCAATGATTATATAGGCTACACTGAGTTCTACCGGATACGTCGAACATTTTCATATGATTAACGCATCACATAACATTTGGACTAATCCATTCGATGTTTGCGATGAACCCACGCCGCAACGCGCGTGGGCATTATTACTATTACTAGTATATCTTAAATATGAATGTCGGTGCCTATACAAAATTACAAAATCTGCCCTCACTCAACCAACCAAATTACAAAACTACCCCTAAGACCTTCTCTTTCTTTATCTCCTGTTGCCCTCACTCAACCAACCAAATTACAAAACTACCCCTAAGACCTTCTCTTTCTTTATCTCCTGTCATAGACTCCGCCACCTGTTTTCTATCTTTCTTCCACTAAATCTCAGTGGTGGCCATGGCTTTAAGAAGTAGCGATTTAGTCTCGGTGGTGGCGACGGCTTTGGGGGTGAGCCGATTTACCAGCAACAATCACCTGTAACAACCTCCTTTGTTCTGCAGCCAAGGTGACGCGTCGTTAACGGTTATTACCGTCACCAAAGACGCGATGACTTCAACCGTTAACATCGAGTGTCCGAGTCTCCGGCAGTGATGGCGACGAGGAGAGAGAGACTCAGAGATAGACGAAGAGAGAGAGGGGAGAGAGTGGCGTAAGAGAGGGAGAGACCGAGGAGGGGAGACGGTGGAGGTTGATGACGGCGGCAAAGTCCCTTTCGGCTATGGTTTCAAGGAAGTTGCTCAGATTTCAAATTTTCATATCTTTATCTTTTTCACATTCATCTTTATTCAAATTAATTGTTTCATTTTGATTGCAGAATTCACCCGTATATATTTTGTTAATGTTTCAGTTCATGTCGTCATAACAAATTGTCGGAGCCGGAGGCGAAATTGACGACCGGAGGTTTGTTGTTTTTTCCTCTTTTGACAACACTCGCCAGCTCTACTACTGATCTCCACCCTATGGTGTCCAATCGACGATAATGGAGTCGGAAGATAGATGCCATCGGTGAGTGTGATGAGACGATTCAGTATTTTAATCGAAAAGAAGACAGAAGACGACTTGCGAGTTGCGTCTGATATTTAATTTGTTGTTTTTATTTTGCAGTATGTTGTTCTGAAAGGTAGCTTTTATTTGTTCATTGTGTTTGACCGCTAATGGAAAAGGATATGATACTAAAATCGTTGTTCAATTCTATACATATATTGCTATATAAAGTAGGTAAATCTATTAAGAAATTCCCCAACTGGAGAGATTGATAAATTCTGAAAATTTGTTGAATCTGATGTTGATTTTTTTTTTTCATGTAGTTGTATTCTTCAGAATGATTTTAGTTAAAATGGTTCAAAACCAGTTATTACCCTTTAAACTCGCTGTGCAATTTTTCAAGTTGTATGCGGATGCCTACTACTTGCTTAGGTGTTGAGAACACTGGTGAATTCACATATGAAACTTGATCAAGATGGCATAAAAGTAGATGCTGATGTAAGAGTTAAAGCTTGGGAGCGCTTTCTTAACCCGCATGTATCTCAAACATCATTGTCGGTTAGGGTTAATGGTAAATCTTTTAACCAGATTATATTCAAATTACACAAATGTATATTTACATTTGTATATTTACATTCACGTTGTATATTTTTTTACATTTCATTGGTTTGGGACCTTAGGAAGCAAAGCTACATTGTAAGGTAACTTTCTTATGAATTGGTTTAACAAATGAGATGATATCAATGAAATTTGCATTATGTAAACCTTATACTCTATTTGTACCAAGAAATGCAAAAATTGCATTTTGTCTATTATATGTATGAAAAGATGAAGTTGAAATATAATGGCAGCATTGATGCAACAATAACAGTATACACAATATGTATGTGCACATCATGATCTATTTTCACATATACATGTTTCTTGCTGATGTACGTTTTTGTTGTGTTATATTCGATGTAAAAAACTGAAAAAAACAATAGTTATATAAGAATTAAAGAGTCGGGTCAAATATACAGTATAAATACGAGTTACTTTAACTTTCGACGCCGCCGCAACGCGCGGCGGGTCAAAATCCTAGTACATAATCTTAAAGAGGAAAGTCGGTGGAGGACTTTCCTCTTTCAACCCTCAACTTTCTCAAATTTCGGTTTTTACCTATTGACAATTGACATTTCTCTTCTACGCCAAGCCTTTTTTCAATTCTATTTTAACACTTTTTCAGATTTCAGTTTTTACCCTATGACATTCCTATTTTATCCTTAACTTTTTCACATTTTAGTTTGTACGTCTTCTTAGCCACTAAAGTTTAGGAGATGTAACTATTAACCCTTTGAATTTTATGAACTTTATAAAATGTCATACTAACCCAACGAGAGTAAATATAATTTGATTTTTCCTTAATACCTATGTAAGTGTTAGTATAAATTTGTGTTGGTCTACGTTTCAACGAAATTTTTGTTTAGAAACAAGTCGGGTCAAATATAATACATTTATGTGCTTACTTTTTATTTACGTTTCGATGTCAATTTTGTTCGGAAACGATTTTGGTCAAATATAATATTTCTTGATTTTGACATTCCTCTTTCAACCCTCAACTTTTACAAGTTCAGTTTTTGCCCTTTGACATTCCTCTTTTATCTCCAACTCTTTCAAATTTCACTTTGCACCTCTTCTTAGCCCCTTAAGTTAAGTTTGGAAAATGTAATTTTTAACTCCTTATTTTTTTATAAACTTTGTAAAATGTCATTTTGACCCAATCAAGAATATATATATATAATCTGTTTTTTCTTAATACCTTCATTCGTTAACCCAAAAAATTTAATTTGTTGTATTCTTATTTTTATGTATGTGTTCGTATAAATTCGTGTTGGTCTACGTTTCGACGATAATTTTGTTTGGAAACGAGTCAGGTCAAATATAATACATTTTCATGCTTACTTTTTATTTACGTTTCGATGTCAATTTTGTTCAGAAACGATCCAGGTCAAATATAACACGTCTTGATATGACGGTATAAATTCGAGTTGGTCTACGTTTCGACATAAGACGTAAACTTTATTTGAAAACAAGTCGGGTCAAATATAGACTTGATGGTATAAATTCGAGTTAGTCAGGTTGCATATAATATGTTAAGATTGTATTGTATAAATTCGTTTTACTTTACGTTTCAATCCAATCGCAATTCTTGTATAGGTTACAAAGAGTTCAATCGGATACGCCGAAACATGCATTTTCATATGTTTAACGCATCACATAACGCTTGGACTAATCCATTCGACGTTTGCAATGTACCCGCGCCGCAACGCGCGCGGGTCTTAGAACTAGTGAATACTCAAATTGTAACTAAAGGTGACACACGCATGACATTGCGGAGTTTGACCAAAACATAAAATAATATCGTGAAAAAAATAACTAAGTTAAATCGATAATAAAAACCCACGTAAAAAATAAATAGAGTATGTATCAAATTTGTTTATTCATATCGTTTTCTTTACACTTTTAAAACAAAGGAATAAATCTGACATAAATTTGTTTATTTAATTATTTTTCATCACTTAGTTTGAAAATAGTTACCGGAAGAAAAAAAACTAAATGTATAGAAATTAATTAATCATATAAATCATATTTAATCTGAAAGATTGATTAAAAAATTATGAATGAATTCTTGTAGAAAAAAAGGCAAAAGCATAAATAGAAGAAAATAATCATCTGATGATGCAAGGAAAAAAAATAGAAAAAGAAAGACTCAATTAAAGACACTTCTAACCAAAACCAAATAAGTATGAATACTCAAATTGTAACTAAAGGTTCCACTAAGAGTACAAAATTGAATAGTGATTTCATAACACAGAGAAAAATTGATAATGAATAGTGGTGGAAATATAATAATTAGATTTAGGTTTCATGAAAGGTTATTGTAAAAAAGGTTAAAAGTATGAGAAATGTGAGAAATATTGTGGAGATAACATGTGTCCTAAATCTAAATTAATTCAAAAAGGGTAAACAAATAATTTTATCATTAATTCAATTAATTAAAAACTTCCCATAACCGCCACCTTAATTATAGAAACTGGATTTTTTTTTAAAAGATCTCTATAAACACCATTCAACAGGTATATAACACCATTCAGTAAGTATATAACACCATTCAGCAAGTATATAACACCATTCAGTAAGTATATAACACCATTCAGTAAGTATATAACACTATTCATGGACTAAACATCTGATCGAAACATATTTTTTTCTCTATATAAGTATAGCAATATGGTACTCATATTAAAGATAAAAAAAACGCTCGTTATTATGGTGTAATTTTTTTTTAAAAAAAGTTACATATAAAAAGTTATTGACGTTTAAAAAAGACGGGAGGAAGTTACATGTGCATTAATGTTAGTTTCTTAATTTAAAAATATTAAATTTACCTATATACCCTTAATCTAGAAAATTAATATGTTTAATAATAAACATTATTTACAATTTTGCCATTATGATATCAACCATTAGATCAAAGATCTAATGGTGTATATTCTTTCTTACATTTCTCACAAAAAAAAATCCTTTTTTACAGGAACTTCTACCCAGGTTTCATAATCTATATTAATCATATGCTAATTACCTCTCGGGCCCCCAAAGCCCAACACGTTTAGTACAAGCCCAACTATGATACCAAACCTAAAAAAAAACTTAGTTTAATGAAATAACTAATTAAATGATATATTATTTATAATACGTTTAAATAATAAATCCTGTTTTTCGTGAATATATAATCTAATCTAGATAAATATATATTTCATTCCGTTAATAGTTCGTGGTCACCAGTCAATCGAGTTAAGTGAATTTAATCTATATATATATATAAACATGTTAAATAAGGGCTGACGTGGCGCGTTATAAGAGCTTCTAATTTGACGTGGCGTGTGATAAGAGCCTCTAGGATTGGGTTTTGGCGGGAAACTCAATACGCAGCCAAAAAACTCACGCGGATCTTTCTTTGTTCTAACCCGACCCAATGAATTCGGACCCTATATATTTATGTAACCCTAATTCATTTTCCTTCTTCCTTTAGAAGCTACTAATCATCTCTCTATCTCCTTCCTCACCATCGCTTATTTTCTAAAACCCTAGACACGGTACTCATCTAATATCAAGCTACACTGATTTCTTCCTCTGACGAACTTCCACTGGTGGTGTTTCAGATCAATCAGGGCTTTTTTCATTATGTTTATGTCTTCAGTATCTAGCGATTGGTGATGTTGATTAACTCCGGCAGTAAGAATGACGCCTGGTAATCTAAAGTCGTTTTTCTTTCTCTTTTCATCTTGGTTTTTAAGCGGCTTTTGACGCCATTAATATGTTGGTTAAATGGATGATGCATACGTAATTTGATGTTGATTATTGGATTGAATTATTTCATTAGGGTTTCAGATGTTTTGCTCATGCGATTGAAGAAGAATGTCTATATGTAGTTTTGATTATTCCCCTTTTTTGTCTAGGGTTGTTTGTTTTCGATGATGCAATCAATTTTTAGCTTGGCCTTATCTTCAAATTGAATCCAATATTTGTTTTTGTGTAGTATTCATATGCTTGCCTGTTACTTGCGAGGAGAAAGGTTTGAGCTTTTATATTTCTTGATTATATTGTTTAAATTCAATAAATAATTCCTTATAGAAACACAAAAGATGAAACAAAAGTGTTACTTTTTCTTTTGTTTTACGTGCAGGTTGATGTAGATATTGTGCAAATTAAGTCCAGAATATAAGAACAAGAATCGGGCCAAGTATACATATGTCCTCGCTTTCGAGCGAGTCCGGAATCTTATCAGCACACAAAATATGATCTCTTTGCCTTTTCTACCTTATATACTTTAGAAAATATTCACATATAAGTTGATGTATATTGTAAAATTTGTTGTGTTCTACTTTAAATGACTGATTGGTTAGGGAACAGTAAATCATTTCCATAGTTTGCACCCGTTAAGCAATGCACACGATGGGTACCAGCATAAAGTAGGTTTTTAGGGGTTTGAATTGGTTCTTCTTTTTAGCAGCGTGATGAACACCTTAATCGTATTGAACTTCTTTTTCAATGTTTGGGGCCAATTCATATTATGTAGTGATCATTGAACATGTATTTTGAAGTTCTCTTTCATGTATTTGAATTTAAAGTCTCTTATATCTTACTTCTCAGACTTCATGTTCTTATATTTACCTCTACCAGTCTACCTTATACTTAAAATGAAAGGTCAGTGATTGAAGCATGGTTGGTTAATGCATGTGCATACAGGAAACTTATTGGTGGCGATTATCAGGATAAAATGCATGATGTTTTCATGATTATAGCTGCCATGTCTTCTCCTTTTTTCTTTAGTTTCTACTTATAATTAGTTTTCTGACTTATTGCGCACTTGCTTAGAATTTGAAGATGACTCTGATCTATATGTGGTTAAGCGTATTAAATCGTCGACGGTGGAGAAGTTATTTCTTGAAGAACCCATGGAGAATTTTAGTTGGCAAAAGTTGTTGCAATTTAGTTGGTTGAAATGGGTGTAGGAAAATAAAGATGCAGGTTATTAGGCATTGTTGTCTAATATATATGCAGAGGAAGGAAATTGGGAATTTGTGGGTTGATAATGGTGGGCTTTCGAATAATTTTTTGTTGAGAAACAAGAATCACACTCATGATATCACTTTATCTTCATTCTGGTTCTAACTCTTTTTTCAAAGTGATTAGTTCTAAATTTGAATTATATACTTTTTATTCAAAGCATGTTTTCCATTTCAATTTAGTTTCTAGGGTTTTTTTAGATCGTATATTTTAGTTCTTCATTTCTTAATCTTACTAAAATAGAAAGCTGAATGTGTTTTTATTACTTACCTAGGTACCAATCAACATTTTTTCGTGATAAATGTTGGACCGAACAATGTAAACAAACGACCGTGATAGATTTGGTTCGGTGGATGTGGTAACAGACTATAACCTCAAGGCCGTCTCCTATGGCGCCTCTCTGCAAAGCCTTGGTTTGCGACTCGCTCCTCACAAAGGCTTGGTTTCATACTTTCGTATACGGCGACTCGATGGACGTCTCTCCTATGGGATTTGCGACCGGTGGATAGAGAAAGTTTGTTCAGTAGTAGAATCAGAGGAGATCTGGATGACCAGTTTCACTGTTGAAGGGCAACCGGTAAGTATTAAAATCCCCAAATTGATGTGGATTTTGATTAAGTACTTAGGAACATACAAAGCTTTTCCTTCAATGATCTTTTTTATGATTACCGCACTAGAAATTCTTCGTCAAACTATATAATTTTATTAGAATGGCTCTTGGTCCACTGAAAGAAGTTTGTAAAGGAAAGTCAACTAATTTTTTTTTATTTGACACATGTGAAGGAGGTATTGTATGTTTTTAATTACCCATTTCATCCGAACCCATTTTGAAAAATTACTCAACTGGCCCATTTTGTTAGTCTTATTTGCGATAATTTACTTTGTTTTGTTCAATGTACAACTCGGCTTCTCAGTCAATCAAACCATGCACCCTGCTCTCCAGTTTGGTATGGGTTATAGGTTTATAGTTTAACTTGGAATCGGAACTAGACGTGTAAACTGAACCGGCCATTTTAATTTTCTTATCTATTTTTTCATCATTTCAGGAATATAAAGTTAAGTATAAATAGTTTCATTATCGATTCTAAGATAAGAGCTAATGGGGATATACAGCTCCACATATTCATATTTGTCAAGAAAGTGAGTTTCAAATATCCAATCATGATTACGTGCTTTATCAATGTTAGCAACAATTACATATCAGTAAAACAAATTCTCTATATTTAATGTATAGGTCCGGATTTTTATGTCGATGGATGAATCAATTTTAGATTGAGGCCAAAGACATATAATAGGAAGAATAACCTTACATCAAGGAGGGCTTGTGGCAAAAATGGCTTTATTGCATACTCTTTAAGTGGCTAATTATTTTGTAGATGTCGTACTGTTTGCTAATGGATGCTCTATCAAAAGCTGGAAAAATAGACGAAGCTAAGTTGGTGTTTACTGAAATGAAGACAAGAAATGTGAAAACAGGCGCGTGCCACTAGGGACAGGAAAAAAAATCCCCAGGATTTCTCAAATATTTGTTTTGCTATATCACAATTTTTTTTGTAAGTTTAAACTAACTCTTTTCGTCTTGAAATTACATCCAGATGGGTATGCCTACATCATTATGATTTCAGCCTTCTGTAGATATGGACTCCTTGACGACGCAGAACAATTAGCGTCAGAATTTGAAGCCAAATACGAAAAATACGATGTTATACTGAACACGCTGGTGTGTGCCTACTGTAGAACGGGATAAATGGAGAATGTAATGAACTTGATGAAGAAAATGGATAAATTGGCAATTAATCCCGACCGAAATACTTTTCATATTTTGATCAAGTATTTGGTCAAGGAGAAGTTATATATGCTCGCTTTCAAAACTCTGCAAGATATGCACAATAGAGGCCAACAACCAGATGAAGTATGCCCCCTTTCTTTCTTTATCTTTATTATATTTAAGGAGATGATTATGATAAAAGACATATTTATGATGGCAAGTTTAACAGAAAGCACAATCTGAAGGAGGCAATGTTGCCAAGCTTTTTGTTGGTTCTCCGAAGACAGTGTAAGTTTTGGATATTTGAACTTTTATAATAATTTATTGTTTATATATGGATTTAGAGTCATTCCTTTATTCAGCCGATCTGGAACGGGCATTTTATGACGTCGTTAGCACATCTGGCGATGGAGTTGGAGTTTCAAGTGAATAATTATGATGTGTTCGGAGCGGATTTGATCAGAATTGAGACGATTTCTGGTGACAGAGGGATTTCCGGTGAGAGAGGGATTTCCGGTGAGTTGATTGACGATTGGTTTACGGGAAGTAGCAACCTCAGCCACTTTGATAAGGTATGATTCTCTATCTGGTTTCATATTCTATGGTTTCCACTTTCCATTGGCAAAAAGGTTTTAAAAGTTATAACAAATTAAAAGGCCAATGCAAGTAAGAGCCGGGCCATTTCGACCCATTTATTCGGGTTGTGATTTATCTCAAAACAAATAAAAAAACAATTAGACTACAAGGGACCGGGCCAGCTCTAACTTGCATTAGCCTTTTAATTTGTTATAACTTTTATAACATTTATATGGTTTTAAAAGAGGTTACATAACTGATATTGTTAAAATATAAATTACTTATTTTGAAGTGAAACCGTATTAGTTTAGACACATGTTTATCGAATAGACAACTCTAAACCCGTTTTCTAAGTATATATCCTCAAACCAGTTTCAAAGTGGCGCATTGGATCGGAATTGAACGGGCTACCACTAAAACTTGATTCTTATTGGTTCGGGAATGTTTCCTTTCTTGACATGATCAGGTAGCGTAGAGGTTCGGGAATGTTTCCTTTCAACTGTCTTCTCCCTATTTTTTATTATTGAGGTATTTTGTGCTTTTAGTTTCAAAACTATTGGTTTGTATTAATTCTTAAAAGAATTGAGATAAAACATAAAGTTAGAATTTGTGTTAAAAAAATGTTAGGAAAACATATACTGATCACAATTTTTTTTGTTTTAGTTTGTTCTTAAATGTTTTTTAGTTTTATTAGTGATTGTAGAATATTATTTGAAAGCCCACATCCAAACATCTAAAAATGATCAAAGTTTTCAAATCATAAATGTGTTTGGAACATGTGTTATCCATTTTAATGTAATTATGGTGTTGTTGTATTCTTGATGATTTTTGTTGTCATGTAGGCAGGTCGTAATAAAATTCGAATTTGAAGAAGTTGAGTAACATGCCATGGATCTCTTTTGGAACGAGTTATTGTGGAAGGTGTTCTAGCTTGGCAGTTTTCTTTCGTCTATACTTTAATTTGAATTTCTAAGGTGAGAGGCATCTCATTTTGTTTATATTACAAGCTTTCAAAAGTCAAAATTTTTACTTTTCTTTTGGATATCCATGTTTTGCAGCCGTTTTGTTATTCTTTTTCTTATTCAGTACATTCGCCAATGTTGCACAAAGGGGGATTTGAATAGTGAACAAAGTTTGGAAACGTAGAGTGTTCGTAGGTCGGAAAGGAGTAGCAAGTCGCTATCGGGGTCGGTTTCCATACATTCGGATTTAGAAAATGATGATTTGAAGAAACCAAATACCATATGATTTAGAAAATGATGATGAAAAACCATATACTCTTGATGCAATATTTAACTTATAGGTATGGTTTGATTTTGATTTTAAATAGAAATGAATCAGTGTGTGTTGAAATTTTTGATTAATGTAATTTAAATTTTCCTACCCGGGTGTCTACCCGGGTGATAACCTAGTATTTTAATGTTCGTTATCCAAAGTGTAACTCTTACGGGTCATAACTTGGTCAGCAGCGTTGACTTATCGAATCCGTACATCTAAATCTAACAAAGTCAACAACACTAAATATTAACACTAATAATAGTGAACCGAGCTATATGAGCTTGACTGAATCAACAAACGGTAAACACAAACACATCTCCAAGAATCTACAAGCGGTCCATGGGTGAAATTCAGTTCCTTAATGGTGACTCCAACTGTAGCAATTGTTCTAATCCTTCTTTGGTTAGTTTGGCCATGAAACCGAAGCATACAAGTTCAACGACTTGTTCTTTAGTTATCAAAGTTTGTTTTGGAAGTAAGTTGTTTTGAAAATGGTGATGACAACTAGGGTCTTGTTAGTGGGGTTTGAATAATGGATAAGTTGCTATTCACTTGAGTTGTGTTTTTGCTATTGAAGTCGTTATCATAAATAGCGACGTTAACTAATACTATCTCCAATGCTATGTGCGTCCTTAGGCGTCCTAGCTGTCACGTATAAATCCTTAAAAAACTCAATGTCATCTCCAACCTTACAAATATCCTTAAACTATCTCTAATGCTAAATGTCTCCTTAGCTGCCACATAATATCCTTATAAATCCTTAAAAACCTCAATTTCATTTTCAACCCTACAAATATCCTTACATTTCTTAATTTCCATCTCATAACCTATCCATTACACACAATATTTAAATAAAACATTTTTTTTTACTTTGGGCCCAATTCAGCGCATGAACCGAGGCAAACCCATGCCCTTGTGCAAGGGCATCTCACCTAAGGGCATGTTAGGATAGATGAACTCCAATGGTAAGGATCTTCAAGGGCTTCCAAGGGCCCATCGGAGATAGTCTTACTCTCCTTAATTTCCACCTCATCACCTGCCCATTACACATATTTGAATAAAAATTTTCTTTTTCTACTTTGGGCCCACCATATTGCCTAAACCGAGGCAAACTCTTACCCTTGTACAAGAACATCTCACCTAAGGGCTTCTTAGGTTGGTAGAGCTCCAATGGTAAGGTCATCTGAAACACTAGTTAGTAGTTTGATATATTATATTGGCAACTCCAAAATCCAGTAACTAATCTAGATAGCGAATATCCTCAAATTGAAAACTGAAAACAAAGATAAACATTACCCAATAGTGAAGGGTTCAGATAAGAAGAAAAAATTTGTAAGAATAAAAAGAATAAATTTTAAACCAATAGAAATGTTCTATTTTAATGCATGTGATATGTGTATTTAATGTTATTAATAAGGGTATATAGGTAAATTTCTAATTGTAATTAATTTGCTAACTAATTAAACTTGTAACTCACTTTTAAATATACTCTTTCAAGATAAAATAATTTAGGGTGAAGGAAATTTTCGATATATATAGGATAAATTTTAGTATATGTGTATGATAAATTCTTAAATGTGTATGATAAATTTAGATATGCATAGGGTAAATTTCGGTAAGTGTAAGATACATGTAGGATAAATTTTGAAATGTGTAGGATAAAATGTTTTTTGCTTTCTTAATTAGAGATAACATAATTAATAGAAGGAGTTATAAACTATTTAATGTTTTACCATTATACTATTTCTTCTTTTTCTTCTCACATTAAATTTATTCTCAAATGAACCTTTCAGTTACCCAATATGTTATTAAGCTTTTAAAATAACCCATTTCTTTTTTAAATAAAAAATCTAGTCACCATTGTTATTGTAAATTGGTGATTGGAGTTCTTGATGTTCTTCAGTCTCCAATTCGTTTGTTTATACCAAACTTTTAAGACTTGTAGCTCATCTGAAATTCATTCATAAGTTTGGTAGCTGAAAATTCTTTGCTCAAAATTTTAAGACTTGTAGCCATCTGAAATGCATTCATAAGTTTGGTAGCTGAAAATTCTTTGCAATATAAAGTACTCTACATTATTGAACAAGCATTAGGATTCTCGTCGCTAAATATTGTATACAGCGTACTCTCGCGCAAATAGTCATACATCAAAGGATTCGGAGCAGGTTGAAAGAACTCATCCCCGTCTCCATCCTCAGGTTCTACATCGTCCGGCATGTCATATTCACACGACAAAATCATTTCCACTCTCTTTCCCGTCTTCTTCAATTTCTTCAACACTTTCTCGGGCCTTATCTTGCCCATCACCACAACATGATGCCGTGTCATATCTGTCATAAACTTCTCAACCCCTTCAGAATAGTTGATACAATGTCAGTTTCATGTTATTAATCAAAAGTCGTCTTGTGTTATACAAAAACATACCTTTGATCTTTGAAATTGTTTCTGCGACGAGCTTTTCACATTCGTCACAATACAATGAGATGTTGAATTCTGCTACAACCACCTAACTTTTCGTTATGGAAAAAACAATCAATGTAGGATTATGATATCGACTTAAATTTAAGATGTAGTTGCTTGTGGAAGCTTACTTTATCTAGGTTGTTCTTATACCACTTCCAACACATGGCAATACCGTTCCTATAACCTCTTCATTTCCTTTTGTTAATTCCTGTATATAAAGATATTGATATGAAATATTTTACTTTAGTCATTCATACAATGCATAGTGTAGTGTGTGTGTATATATATATATATATATATAGGGTAAGGTTCATGCGAGAACCACCCTTATTGCGAGAACCGCGAGAACCAATGTGAACACAAAATAAAATCTAAAAAGCACTAAAAAAAATTACTATTTTTTTTAAATCGCTATATTTCGTTACCATAAAAAAACTTTTTTTTTTCGAGTAAGAGTTATCCATGCACATGTGCATATGTATCATTACTTCGACAAATTCGGTAATACGTTATCAGGAATAGACAATTACACTTTAATTTACAATACCATTTGTAATACACTACTTTTTACATTACCAATATTCAAAATACACATGTGCATCATTAGGTATAACCATGATATAACGTGTTTTGGTACAAAAAGTTTGTGATTTTGAATGGAGAAGTAGGCCCATATATATGTTTTTTTGGTTAGTTATATCTAGTGGTTGATGGTTTGGTTATAGTTGTCAATTTATGATGTAATTTGTTGATTGGATGGTATAAATGGTGTTTACATCCAAGTAATAAAGTGAAAATATTGTTAATGGTATTGTATTATGGATGGTAGGAGCTAATGGTATTGTATTATGGATGGTATGAGGTAATGGTAGTGTATTATGGATGGTATGATAGATGAAAGGGAAAGTGAATTCAAAGTAGTGTACCAAAACACCTTATTTCATGTTGATACATATAAATGCACATGTGCATTTCTAATATTGGTAATGTAAAAAGTAGTGTATTACATATGGTAGTGTAAATGAAAGTGCAATTGTCTAATATGTGTAATGAATTACGGAATTTGTCAAAGAAATGACAAAAATGCACATGTGCATGCTTGTGTATTATGGATGGAATGATAGATGAAAGAGAAAGTAGTGTACCAAAACACCTTATTTCATGTTGATACATATAGATGCACATTTGCATTTCTAATATTGTTAACGTAAAAAATAGTGTATTACACGTGGTAGTGTAAATGAAAGTGCAATTGACTATTATTTGTAATGAATTACGGAATTTGACAAAGAAATGATACATATGCACATGTGCATGGATAACTGTTACTCGAAAAAAAAATTTAATTTTTTTTAATTTTTTTTAAATTTTTTTATTAACAAAATATAGCGATTTTTCCAAAAAAAAATAGTAAAAAAAAATTTTGAATGATTTTTAGATTTTTTTTTAGGAATTACTGTTTGTGTTCACACTGGTTCTCGCGGTTCTCGCAATAAAGGGTGGTTCCTAACGGATTAACGGATCCTTGATCCGTTAGGAACCACCCTTTATTGCGAGAACCGCGAGAACCAGTGTGAACACAACCAAAAATACCTAAAAATAGCTAAAAACACACAAATTTTTTTTTAATATTTTTTATAAAAAAATCGCTACTTTTAGTAGCCATTTATAATTTTTTTTTTTTTGCTACTAAAAGTAGCGATTTTAACTTAAAAAATATTAAAAAAATTGTGTGTGTTTTTTAGATTTTTTTAGGTTTTTTGGGGGTTTAGTTTTTAGCATTTTAGCCTGGGGGGGGGGGGGGAGAGGGGTTTAAGTTTTTTTTTTTTTTTTTTTGGGGAGGGGGGGTTAGGTTTTTTTTAGCTATTTTAGGTTGTGTTCACATTGGTTCTCGCGCTTATCGCAATAAAGGTGGTTCTCGCATGAATGATACTGATACCTGAATTCCACTTCTAACCTGTTTGGTTCACATAATTTGATGGAACCTGAGACCTCTTTGATGGAAATAAGGGTGCTAAACGTGTCGTGTGTGTGGGGTGGCTGCCTAACACGAACCCGAAAATCGTGTCATACACGTGAATCTGACAACGACACGAGTATTCACAAGTTGACACCGACATGTACCATATTTAAACCCAATAATTACAAATTTATAACACAAATGTATATAAAACTATTACGTCTAAATTATAAATAAATGATAATTTCTCTTTTATTTTTTTATTTTTGGCGTAAAATAGCCAACCATTTAAGTTATGACATAAACCACATTCGAAAAAAAAAAATAAACGGGTTAGACGGGTCAATCCATGAACCTGTAAAATTAATCCGAACACAACCCGTTTCGTTAATGTGTCCACAAGTTCGACCCAAAACGGGCCCGAGCCTGTTTAGGCTAACTCACTCAAACTCATGAATTTCATGTTAGGTTTGTGTCGTATCATAAATTTAAACTTTTAGCACCAAAATCAGGTCTATAAATGTCGGGAAACAATGTAGGATATAATGGACGAACAAAAATTCATGACTTACTTGATGAAGCAAATGTGCAGAACATATTGATGAACCAAATCTTTGTATTTATTTGTTCTTCTTTAACACACCTATGTGGATGATTGAAGAATTGAATGTAAATACGGAACTTGCAATCAAGCCAAACGATATTGTGTTGTTATTTTGTGCATTACTAAGTTTGGAATTCGAAATGAAAGGTTTAAAAAGAAAACATGAAATAGTGGTTGTTATTTGTGTCAAGCGTAGTATTAGGGAAAGAATGATGTGTCTAAATTTGCTTCACCCGTTGACGGTCTATAAGTTGCTAATCTTGCAACGAAACTATTTGTATCCATGAAAGTAAACAAATAGTTTGCTTTCAAAAGGATCACAAGTTAACTCTTTAAGATTTACATATCAATTTGTACCTGTAATGGTCCGACATGAACCAATCATATGTCTTTTACAAAATGGAAATAGTTGATGTGTACAATACCTGTAATGGTCCGACATGAACCAATCATATGTCTTTTACAAAATGGAAATAGTTGATGTGTACAAAATGCAACATATAAATTACATCAAACGAGACATAAAACTAACCTTTTTTTAGTACTAATGTTTGAAAAAGCGCGTTTCTTTATTCCTTTTGAATTTACAGGAACAAACGAGCTTAAAAAAACAAAAGGAACAAATAAGCAGCCAAAACCAACATAAATACAAAAATAAGGAATAAACGTGACGTGCCCGACCCCTCGGCAGCATCTCCCAAATAAAAAACAAGGCAACAGAGCCTGACCACGGGGCCGTGCCCAGCTAGGCATGGGGCGTGGTCAGGAGCCTGCACAAGAAGACAAACCTGCAGAAGCTTCTACACCCACCACGGGGCCGTGCCCAGCTCTACACAGGGCGTGGTCAACTCTAAGATACGCAGAATCTTGATAGTACAGCAAAGAGTTGACCACGGGGCCGTGCCCAGGAGACACGGGGTCGTGTGAGGCCCTCTACTGACAATTGCAATTAATGAAGGAAGAGAAGATGTTGGCCACGGGCCGTGCTCACTGGACACGGGGTCGTGGCCAGGGCTCTGTTCTGGCTATAAAAGGGGGTGCTTGGTTCACTTCAAATGCATCCTTTGGCAAACCACTACTCTCCCACTTTGCCACCACTCCACCGCCACAACAACACCAACACCCACCACCATCATCCATCTTTAGAGTGTCTAGTAGTCTCGGGATCCAAGATTGATTGTAAGAGTTATTGCCAATCAAAGGCCATGTTTGGCTAAGCCTCTTACATCACTTGGTGGAGACAAGTTTTTAGTGTATTACTTTTGATTTTTAATTTTTCGGCACTTTTTATTTGGGTTTGTATTAATGACTTTAATAACTAGTTTCTTATGTTAAAGGTGAATTTTCTTTATCATTTCTTCATGGTGTCTTGAGGTTACTTTACTGTCTATATAAAGTAAATGATGACATCATTCGTGTCTTTATGGTCTATATAAAGCGCGTCAACTACCTGGAAGGGGGTTAGGGGTATGGTTTGGTAAAGTTCTTGTCTCGTTCAGTGTATAGATTCTGCGAGGAACTGGTTCAAGCTTACTAGGACCTCCTTCAATGCCTAACGGTATTGGATGGCGGGGATGCGAATAGCTTGAATCCCTCATATGTAAACTACTATTAATGCTTTAAACCGGCTTCTTAGGATTGTATCCTTGCTGACTCAAACCACTTAGCCGAGAGTAACGTCACCTTAAAAAGAGGGGCCTACCACTTTTCGCATTAATAAATTACTTAATTGTCTTTCAATATCCCGACCCTTTGGGATTGTATCCCTGCTAACTCAAACCACTACCTTCAAAATAGGGGCCTACTACTATAACTAAGATAATCTCTTAAAAAGTCCGAAAGTGCGAAAATCATCAAAGGAAACATTAAAGACAAGTTGGATCTAAGTGATTCTATCTTGTCTATCTGTTTTTATTTTATTTATCTTTTTTAGTTTTATTTTTATGTTTCAAAACTTTTCTCAAAAATTTAAATCGGTTAGACGTTGAGGATAAACCGGTATTAAAAGCTCTTGTGTCCTTGGACGACCTCGTTATCTTACCAACACTATACTACACTCACGATGGGTGCACTTGCCCAAGTGTGTGTTTAGTATTAGTATAATATCGCGTTTTATAAATTTAAAACTTCACTAGTGCGTAAAATGGGCTTAAAATATTAATAAAAATATATCGCACCGAACGCACACCAAGTTTTTGGCGCCGTTGCCGGAGACACAAGGATTTTATGAAAGTTTAAAATAAACGGCCTAATTTTTTTTTCTAATTTTGTTTTAGGATTTTTCTTACTTTTTCAGTTTCTGCAAAACTCAGCACTGGCCGTGCTCAGCCAGACACGGGGTCGTGTCCATCATCGTTACTGGCAATTCTGTTTTAAGTCAGATAGTAGCTGACCACGGGGCCGTGCCCACTCAACACGCCCCCGTGTCCACTCCTCATTTGCTGAAAACAGCACCGTAAGATCCCTGACGGTTGGTAAATTCTGACAAAAATATGAGTGATATTGATTATTTTTACTTTCGCCACTCTTACGGTGAGTGGTGTCAAATATGTGGTGGATTCCATCAAGATCTAGAATGTTTCTTTATAAATTACAAACCCCACTATTTAGACCCATCGTTTTCCAGTAATCACCTTAAGATGTGCGAAAGTAAAAACGATCACTATCTCCCACCCGAATGCTCTCAACCAGCTCTTTCAACAGACATAACCTCCGAAGAATTATGTCGAATCAAAGAAAGAATTCTCCTAAAATTAAAAGAAATAGAGCTTGAGATGAAAGCGAGGTATTCATCACAAGACAACGATCAAGGAGAATTGTTGGGACCACATTCGGATTCCACCAACATCGACGACACCAAAAGTACCTCAACCTCTTGTGAAAGCATGAGCGATAGTCGTCTCTGTGTTGATTGTGCCATGAAGGACTCTCCATCGGCCCCCACCGACGCGCTCATAGACCTGAGCGATTCTACATATACATTCTTTAACAAGAGCCCGGATAAGGGGAATAAAGGTTGGTTTCGTCCACCAGTAAATAGTTTAGGTTTTACCCTTTCCGATAACCTCTTGCGTTCTTGCATGAATCAAGAGCAATTAAGGTACCTTAGGCACTTCGGTGTTGTTCCCTCCAGTAAGGAACCGCCGGATCCGAATAAAAACCATAAAATAAGACGACGCTTCATAAATACTCTAGCCACGGGGCCGGGCTCAGGTCAGCACGCCCCGTTCCCACCTCAATTCTCACCACGGGGTCGTGTCCAGGCCAACACGCACCGTGCTCATAATACGGACAAAATGTGCCAGAACCTTGTCTGACCACGGGGTCGTGTTCAGCCGACACGGGGCAGTGGTCAGTGTGCCGTCGTTTTCTATAAAGTCATCCTTATTCCTGCACATTTGGATCCATTCCAAAGACAAAGATTTGCTGGGATCTTCACACATACCTTAATTCCCAAGAAGGTTTCTCACCAACCATCTTGTCTTTGCCACTTTTGTCACTTACCTTCTTCTCCACAACTCTCCAACCTCCATTAAAGCTTGAAACATTCATAACTTCAAGCTTATTGCAGTGTTTGCAAGGTTTTTATGTAACACCCCGAAAATATGAAACCTTATACTAAAATTTTAAAGTATAAATAAATGAGAATTTACCAACTAGGAATTTAACCTAGTTAACAAATTCTCTAGAAATAACATGAAATAGGGTTAATTAACCAAAACTTTATGTTAAATAAAAGTGAAGGGACCAAAAATGTTAAAAGTAAAACTTGTATTTTAGAATGTGATAAAAATAAAAACCAAACACCCCACTAAGGGGCTGGTCGATCAAGAACAAGCAGGGGGGGCGACACCCCCATTCCAAAACTCAAATACACACAAAATCAGTAAATTGAAGGCTCAATTCAAGTCGGAATCGAAATTAAAGCATAGAATCGTGATCCTCATTGCAAGAGGATTATAAGGTATGTAAAAATTGATGAAATCTCTAAACTTGAAATTCTCATGATTTTGGAAAATCCGAAAATCAGATGTTGCATGTGTGTTATGTGATTAGATTAAGGATAATATAGTGTCTAGGAGTGAAACCTAGACAACTACATGTGAAATCATGTTCAAATTCAGGGAACTCCATGAACACTTTGAAGGTGGGTTGTGGGTTTACAAGATGATGATGAACATTAGGGTTTTGAATGATTATCCTAGTGTAAATCGATTGTAGAAAGTGATTCCAGAAAGATATGATGTCTAAATACTATAGGAGGGCTTTATTGTTGTCAAGCTAGCAAATTAGCAAGCTATGAAGTTGAATACTAAAGATATAAAAATTCTGCCTATGAAGTGTTTGTTGAAATGCCTCAAAGAAGGCTTGAAACTAGAATTTTGTAGTTAAAACACCTAATTGTGATGTTTTGACTATTATGCGAAATGTGATTACAAAGAGTTCTAAATATGATAACATTGAACTCTATAGGAAAGGATACCGGAACGTCAAGTGGACACGCCGGTGGTGATTCGCGGTTGAAGGGCGTACAATAAGGTATGTAACTTGACCCGTTACATTAAGTAAATTTAGATCATTGTAAATGGTATAGTTGAATTTTAAAACACAAGTTGCTATGAATTAAAGTGATGATATCGCTATATTGAATATTTGGTCGAAAGTTGGTTAGAACTCGTTGGTAGTTGTTAAAAAGGAAGAAATTCCGTAGACGAGCCAAACGGGTCGGATAATCAAGTAAGACATGATTAATGCTCCGGATTATGATAGGTCGATTGTTGATTTTGAATATAGTATAACATATTAGAATTACGAGATTTTAATGTATCAATATCATATAAGACTGAATTCCGAGAGTTGGGGTCTTGGGATAATGAACAAACAAACCAAAACAGGGAATTCCAGGTACTACCGTAAATTACGGTAGTACCGTAATTTACGGTGGATATTATATGTTTACGGTGTGAGACTCCTGTTTTACGGTGAACCAAAGATCTTCAGGACTCACCGTAAATTACGGTAACACCGTAATTTACGGTGGAACAGAAAACCTTAATTTTTTTTATTTTAAATTGATGATTGGATCATATGTTAAGTCTTATGTACTAAAGTCAAAACTAATGTTTTAATGGTTTTGACCCTAGGTGATTAGATGGACCTTACGGATGGTGGTCAAGCAACGTCGAAGAGCCGAACACGACTTTTGAAGCTTCCGCTATGTTTTAATCTTACTTAAACTTTGTTCTTGGGTTGTAAACAAATTCTAAAACAATTTTTGTATGTTTTAACTTAGTCGTTAGTTGACTAAGGTTTATGATACTCCTGAAACTTATGTTAAACTATTATCTTTTGTATAAAATTATTACTACATTCAAGTAAATTAAGAGGTTGTTACAAGTTGGTAATCAGAGCTCAAGGTTGTCAATAAGTGTTCGGTTCAAGCTTGATCGATCGTCCGGTAAGAACTAACTTATTTTGTTAATAAATTATGTACTACGTAGAAAATGAGAAATGAACAAATATGCATGAAAAGAGTGTGTAAGCTCATTCAAAAACAAGAAATGCATGAAACAAGAATTATTAAATCAAGTCACGAACTTGATTGAATTGAAACAAGAATTATTAAATCAAGTCACGAACTTGATTGAATTGAAACAAGAATGATTAAATCAAGTCACGAACTTGATTGAATTGAAACAAGAATGATTAAATCAAGTTACGAACTTGATTAAATTGAAACAAGAATGATTAAATCGAGTTATGAACTTGATTAAATCAAAACAAGTAAAGCATGTGTTATAAATGGAGTGTTTAACAACTTATGTAAACATTTCAGAAATAGAGATGGCTGATAAAGGTAACGATGATGCGGTGCCAAGAGTCACCGAACAAGTGAGGGAAGTGATTGCCGAAGAGGTTGGAAAGGCGATCGAAAACAGTTTGTCGGGCTTTATTGATAAAATTTAAAACACAGTTTTATCAATAGTAGAAGATAGAATCAAGAAACTGGAAGATGATTCAAATGTAGCAAAGGAAAAGCATGGTGGACGAAAGCCTTGTTCATACAAGGAATTCATGGCCTGTAAACCACCAATATATAATGGGGAGGTTGATCCAATTGTGTGCCAACGATGGCTAAGTGATATCGAAGGAGTATTCGAGAGATCTCATTGTGATGAAAATGACTACGTAGCTTATGGTACGGGTCAATTAAGAGGTCAAGCGAAAGAATGGTGGGATAACAAAAAGAAGGAGATTGGAAGTGAAGCGGCTAAGGCCATGACATGGGAGGAGTTTAAGACGCCGTTTCTTAAACACCATAGTCCCAAAGCGGTCATAAATAGAATCAAGGAAGAGTTCATGCAACTCAGACACAAGGGTGAATCCATAGACAAGATCACGGGGATGTTTATGGACAAGATAAAGTTCTGTGATGATTTGGTGACAAATGAAGAACAAAAGGTCTATTATTACCATAACATGCTAAGTGCGGAGTATAGAGAGTTCATAACCCCTTCAAAATATGAGACCCTTACCGAGATTGTCAATACTGCTCGGGAAAGGGAGATCGAACTGAAAAAGAGCATAGAACGGGGTGAACGAAGGGAACAAGATGTGAATCCAAGCCCTACTAAGAAGGCACGAACAAACGAAAGCGCAAAGAAATCTGATATGAAAGGCGGGTCGCCAAGTTGCAGAATCTGCGGGAAGGGTCATAAAGGCGAATGCCGTTACAAGGATAAGCCTTGTCCCATATGCAAGAAAACGGGACATATGGCTATATCATGCCTGGAGAAAGTGACGGTTTGTTACAATTGTTATCGAACGGGTCACAAGAAGTCGGAATGCCCGGAACTGGTTGGAAAGAAGGATGGGCAGGAACCGAAAGGTGAAGCCCCGAAAGCAAAGGCATGATCTTTTCAACTAACCGCCGCAGAAGCAAAGGTTGAACCTGACGTGGTCTCAGGTATATTTGCTGTAAATTCAATTCCTGCACACGTGTTATTTGATACGGGTGCGAATAAATCCTTTGTTTCATATGGATTTATTCGACATCCTTCATTCGTTCTAACAAAATTACCTGTGCCTTTAGAAGTAGAGATAGGTAATAACAAGAGCTTTATTGTTTGTGATGTATGTGAAAATTGTAAACTGAGCATCGACGATGAAGAATATTTGATAAATCTAATCCCGATGTCGATGGGAGAATTTCAAGTAGTCGTTGGGATGGATTGGCTATCTCGACACCATGCAAAGGTCGTGTGCTTCCGTAAAGAGATAAAACTAACATCTCCGAGCGGGAAACACGTCACCATTTATGGCGAAAAAGGAGGCAACCCCATAGTATGCTCAATGTTGAAAGCTCACAAGCTAATGAAGCGAGGATGCAAGGCATTCATGATATACGCTAATGAGCCCGAGAAAGAATCACGAAAGATTGGAGATGTACCGGTAGTACGAGATTATGAAGATGTTTTTCCGGAAGATTTACCGGGGATACCGCCTGAACGGGAAATAGAGTTCGGGATCGAATTGATTCCGGGCGCGAAACCCGTAGCAAAAGCCCCGTACCGACTTGCACCGTCGGAATTACAAGAGTTGATGTCCCAAATTCAAGACCTGCTTGACAAGGGATTCATAAGGCCGAGTGTGTCTCCTTGGGGCGCACCGGTGTTGTTCGTAAGAAAGAAAGACGGGAGTATGCGCATGTGTATCGATTACCGGGAGTTAAACAAACTCACGGTAAAGAACCGATACCCGCTCCCGAGGATAGATGATTTATTCGACCAACTAAAAGGTGCGAACTGGTTCTCAAAAATTGACCTTAGATCGGGGTATCACCAACTAAAGGTCAAAGAAGAAGATGTGCCGAAGACGGCTTTCCGCACGAGATACGGACATTACGAATTCCTCGTGATGTCATTTGGGCTAACAAACGCACCTGCGGCTTTCATGGACCTCATGAACCGGGTTTGCAAGCCAATGTTGGATAAGTCGGTCATCGTGTTTATCGATGATATCTTGGTGTACTCGAAAAGTGAAGCTGAACACGCACACCACTTACAAGAAGTGTTAGAGACACTTAGGCGAGAGAAGTTATATGCAAAATTCTCTAAATGTGCCTTTTGGTTACGAGAGGTCCAATTTTTAGGCCATGTCATAAATGCCGACGGAGTATTGGTGGATCCGTCAAAGATAGAGGCTGTGTCAAAATGGAATCCCCCGAAGAACCCTTCAGAAATTAGAAGCTTTTTGGGGCTTGCGGGGTACTATAGGAGATTCATTCAAGATTTCTCCAAGATTGCGTCACCGCTAACAAAGCTAACCCAAAAGAAAGCAAAGTTTATTTGGGGAATCGATCAAGAAAAAGCGTTTCAAACGCTAAAAGAAAAGCTAACTCAAGCTCCGGTACTGACATTGCCGGACGGAATCGAAGACATGGTGGTTTATTCGGATGCTTCATTATCGGGGCTCGGTTGTGTTTTGATGCAACGGGGCAAAGTTATAGCTTATGCCTCGAGACAACTGAAGATACACGAGAAGAAATACCCCACGCATGATCTTGAGTTGGCTGCGGTGGTATTTGCCTTAAAAATATGGAGGCATTACTTATATGGGGTAAAATGCACCATATTCACCGATCACAAGAGCCTAAAATACTTCTTCGATCAGAAGGAGTTAAATATGCGACAAAGAAGATGGCTAGAAACGGTGAAAGACTTCGATTGCGAGATACATTACCACCCCGGAAAGGCTAATGTAGTGACGGATGCTCTAAGTAGAAAAGCGGACTACGTCCCGATACGAGTAAGGTCGATGCAACTCGTGGTGACCTCGGGTATACTTGAACGTATTCAAGAGGCGCAGTTAGAAGCAGTAAAAGAAGAGAATTGGAAGAAAGAAAGAATAATCGGTCAATTGAAAGATTTGTCGGATGGGAATCACGGGTTGAAGACTCGATCCGGAAGGATATGGGTCCCACATACCTGTGGAGTGAAGGCGCTCCTACTTGATGAAGCTCATAAATCCCGTTATTCAATTCATCCGGGTGCGACCAAGATGTACAATGATTTGAAACAAAATTATTGGTGGCCCGGAATGAAGAGGGACGTGGCGAAATATGTGGAAAAATGCTTGACATGTTTACAAGTCAAGGCGGAGCACCAGAAACCATACGGCAAACTCCAACCGTTAGAAATTCCGGTTTGGAAATGGGAACATATTACAATGGACCTGTTAACCAAGTTGCCTAAGACGAATCGTGGTTTTGATGCCATATGGGTAGTGGTGGATAGATTGACGAAAAGTGCTTACTTCATTCCGATTCGTGAGACTTATACGTCAGAAAAGATGTCAGAAGTTTATACCAATGAAATCATAGCACGTCATGGGGTGCCGGTGTCCATCGTGTCTGATAGGGATACCCGGTTTACCTCGAATTTCTGGCGAGATTTCCAAGAGCAAATGGGGACCAAATTGTTCATTAGCACTGCGTACCATCCTCAAACGGATGGACAAAGTGAAAGAACGATACAAACATTGGGGGACATGCTACGGGCGTGTATAATCGACTTTGGAGGCAGTTGGGATGTTCACTTACCGTTAGTCGAGTTTTCATATAACAACAGTTACCAATCTAGTATTAAGATGGCACCATACGAAATGCTTTACGGTAGGAAGTGTCGAACCCCGGTATGTTGGGATGAAGTGGGTCCACGTGAACTCGCCCACCAAGATATAGTACGAGCCACGAATGAAAAGATCGATAAAGTTCGGGCACACTTGAAAGCGGCTCAAGACAGACAAAAGGCGTATGCTGATAAAAGGAAAAGGCCAATCGAATTCCAAGTTGGTGACATGGTCATCCTAAAAGTTTCCCCATGGAAGGGCGTTATTAGATTCAGAAAAAGGGGGAAGCTAAGCCCAAGGTTTATTGGGCCATTTAAAATTATCGGGAGAGTTGGCAAGGTAGCTTACCGTCTTGAATTACCGGATGAGCTAAGTGGAATTCATGGCACGTTTCACGTGTCACAATTAAGAAAATGCCTAGCAGACGAAACGACCTATATCCACTACGATGATATCGAAGTGGATAATAGTCTGAATTATGTGGTGAGACCGGTAGAGATTTTAGATCGAAAAGTCAAACATTTACGAAATAAACAAATTGACCAAGTCAAAGTCAAATGGGAGCATAGGAAAGGTTCGGACACTACGTGGGAGTCCGAAGAGGAGATGCGACGTCTTCACCCTACATTATTTGGTACGTACATCGGTTTCGGGGACGAAACCCTTTTTAAGGGGGGTGGACTTGTAACACCCCGAAAATATGAAACCTTATACTGAAATTTTAAAGTATAAATAAATGAGAATTTACCAACTAGGAATTTAACCTAGTTAACAAATTCTCTAGAAATAACATGAAATAGGGTTAATTAACCAAAACTTTATGTTAAATAAAAGTGAAGGGACCAAAAATGTTAAAAGTGAAACTTGTATTTTAGAATGTGATAAAAATAAAAACCAAACACCCCACTAAGGGGCTGGTCGATCAAGAACAAGCAGGGGGGGCGACACCCCCATTCCAAAACTCAAATACACACAAAATCAGTAAATTGAAGGCTCAATTCAAGTCGGAATCGAAATTAAAGCATAGAATCGTGATCCTCATTGCAAGAGGATTATAAGGTATGTAAAAATTGATGAAATCTCTAAACTTGAAATTCTCATGATTTTGGAAAATCCGAAAATCAGATGTTGCATGTGTGTTATGTGATTAGATTAAGGATAATATAGTGTCTAGGAGTGAAACCTAGACAACTACATGTGAAATCATGTTCAAATTCAGGGAACTCCATGAACACTTTGAAGGTGGGTTGTGGGTTTACAAGATGATGATGAACATTAGGGTTTTGAATGATTATCCTAGTGTAAATCGATTGTAGAAAGTGATTCCAGAAAGATATGATGTCTAAATACTATAGGAGGGCTTTATTGTTGTCAAGCTAGCAAATTAGCAAGCTATGAAGTTGAATACTAAAGATATAAAAATTCTGCCTATGAAGTGTTTGTTGAAATGCCTCAAAGAAGGCTTGAAACTAGAATTTTGTAGTTAAAACACCTAATTGTGATGTTTTGACTATTATGCGAAATGTGATTACAAAGAGTTCTAAATATGATAACATTGAACTCTATAGGAAAGGATACCGGAACGTCAAGTGGACACGCCGGTGGTGATTCGCGGTTGAAGGGCGTACAATAAGGTATGTAACTTGACCCGTTACATTAAGTAAATTTAGATCATTGTAAATGGTATAGTTGAATTTTAAAACACAAGTTGCTATGAATTAAAGCGATGATATCGCTATATTGAATATTTGGTCGAAAGTTGGTTAGAACTCGTTGGTAGTTGTTAAAAAGGAAGAAATTCCGTAGACGAGCCAAACGGGTCGGATAATCAAGTAAGACATGATTAATGCTCCGGATTATGATAGGTCGATTGTTGATTTTGAATATAGTATAACATATTAGAATTACGAGATTTTAATGTATCAATATCATATAAGACTGAATTCCGAGAGTTGGGGTCTTGGGATAATGAACAAACAAACCAAAACAGGGAATTCCAGGTATTACCGTAAATTACGGTAGTACCGTAATTTACGGTGGATATTATATGTTTACGGTGTGAGACTCCTGTTTTACGGTGAACCAAAGATCTTCAGGACTCACCGTAAATTACGGTAACACCGTAATTTACGGTGGAACAGAAAACCTTAATTTTTTTTTATTTTAAATTGATGATTGGATCATATGTTAAGTCTTATGTACTAAAGTCAAAACTAATGTTTTAATGGTTTTGACCCTAGGTGATTAGATGGACCTTACGGATGGTGGTCAAGCAACGTTGAAGAGCCGAACACGACTTTTGAAGCTTCCGCTATGTTTTAATCTTACTTAAACTTTGTTATTGGGTTGTAAACAAATTCTAAAACAATTTTTGTATGTTTTAACTTAGTCGTTAGTTGACTAAGGTTTATGATACTCCTGAAACTTATGTTAAACTATTATCTTTTGTATAAAATTATTACTACATTCAAGTAAATTAAGAGGTTGTTACATTTTAACCAAGGAATCTTATTAAACATAAGTTTTACAACACTGTTTTAAGTTATTTATGTTCAGAAATGTTTTAAAATAAAGAAAAATAATTTAAAACAATGACATTCCTTGGTTCAAAATCCTACAGAGGTGTGACCACGGGGCCATGGCCGGAGTCTAATTTTCATTTCTTTGAAATTTTCTTCTTGTTTCCTTAGAATGTCGAGCCAAAACAGTGGAACCTCATCAGCTCACTCAAGAAACAGTCGAAGGGGAAGAAGACCGTCGATTGAAGCTACCCTTGTACGCTATGTATGTGCACTTAGGGAGGCCCTCGACGAAATGTCATCGGTGGAGGAGGTCCTCATTGACCGTATCAACTACTTGACGGTGGGGCTGGAGAATAGCTTTCAAGAAATCAACCTTTTGCACCAAAGGTTGAACATTCTTGCTATACCACCCATGGAACCAATCTTCCCACAAAAAGATTGGAACCTTGCGAAGTTGTCAACCCAACCGGATGGGATGACCTTCCTCCGGAACCTCCTCTACATGCATTACACGAGGTCCCTATGGATGTCGCACCTCCCCCACAAGAGGTTGTGGACAATGAGCCCATCTTCCTTCTCGCGCGGGAGATTGAGGAGTAGCTCAACGACGTTTGAGGATTACCCTCCGGGTTGAAGTTCTAAAAGCCCTTATTCACCGGAAAATCATTTTCGGGTTTTTGTTGTTCTTATCTTGAAAACATCTAGGGTAGAACTTCTTCATGGTTTAAATTTCTTGCATTCTAGGACCTACCTATCTATCTTAATTTTTAGTTTGTAACTTTTAACTTTTAGGACCTATGTATCTTGCACTCTTAATGAATGATGGCTTAAGTTATTATGTGGTGTTTGGATGATGTTTAATGGCTTAACAAATGAGAAGAGGTGAAAATTTGCCAAAGGGACGTTAAAACCACACTCAATGCATGAAAACAGAGCCTTCCGTCAACTTTTCCAGCAATACAGCATGTGTAGCAAGGGGCCGTGCTCAGCCCAACACGCCCCGTGCCCAGGCTCTGCAGAAAAAAGTCCCAGTTCAGGTAACTGGCCACGGGTCGTGCTCGCTGAACACGCCCCGTGGCCAACCTTCTGTTAAACTTTGATACTAGCGATCTGACAACGGGGCCATGCCCGGACCACACGGGGTCGTGGCCAGACGCCCAGTAATAGAAAAACTTGTTTTTCAACACCTTTTATACATTCAAATCAACCTAAAAACTTATTTTTGGAACACATTGAGGACAATGTGTAATTTAAGTGTGTGGGGGGGGGGGGGATGCTAAAACCTTGAATCTTGTAAGTCCTAATAACAAGCCTTACACAAAACTCTATTGAAACCGCTAATCACCCCAATTTTTTTTCAAAAGTTTCCATTTTTTTTACTTATCTTGGTTTAATTCGGGAATAACAAGTTCAAAAAAGGTTATATTTTTATAAATTTACAACCGATAGCATCGTGATAAAAAGAATCAAATAAGAAAATTATGAAAAGGCATGACAAATCTATTTAAAATTTAGTTATATATACTTGATCACATTATAAACCCATTCCTACAACAAGTGAGTTTTGAGCCTTTATTGAGCATACATGCATATATCTTTAAACTAAATGCTCATTTTTCGTTTCTTGTGTGAATAGCCGCTTGTTTCTTACGAAACTAGAACTTGCCAAGATGATACATTCTTGGTCCTTACCAACTTGAACCCAAGTAAGTAAATGATGAAGGCATTAGGACTAACCCAGTTTCCCTTTAAAACCATTATTTTTCATTTTTTTTATCACCTACCCAAAATCCCCCTAGTTAACCCTTTTCGTTTCAAAACCCACAAAACAAACACCCATTACCCACCAAAACGTTTTTCTTTTTAAACCCATTTGTTTTAGTAAAAAGCTCGGTTATCTTGTGACATGAAAAAAATGAAAGTCTTGCAATAAACAAACAAGCTCCTCAAAGAAATCTTGTTTGAATATACTTAGTTTGAATAAAAGTCACAAAAACAAAAAAGTTTTACGACAACTGACGCTTTTCACCATTTTTACTAACCACTAACCAAAAACCACCTACCCTTAGCCCAAGCCTAACCCTTCCCCAAGTCCTCTTGATATTTACGAAGGTTTATAGTTAAAAAGGAGGAGGTTTGATCGCTTGGCAAGCATATGGTAGAAGTAAGTTCCACGACGGTCTCGAGTGTTTCACAAAAATACATCTTCGGCCGAGTCTTGAGTGATCTCCCGTGAGGTATGTGAACTTATATATAAATGGAATTTTAAAAAGGTATGTTATGCCCGAATAAATAATTTTTCTTATAAAATGTTCTAAATAAATCATAACGAATATGATAGTAAATAAAACAAAAATAAAACTTAATAAAGATCTTGGATTCCCGACACTCAAGATAAGCCCAAAACTTCTCCTCTACCTCTTCCATTTGGGTGTGTAAGCCACATATTAAAGAGTTTTGCTTGAGGACAAGCAAAGATTCAAGTGTGGGGATATTTGATGTGTGCAAAATGCAACATATAAATTACATCAAACGAGGCATAAAACTAACCCTTTTTAGTACTAATGTTGGAAAAAGCGCTATTCTTTCTTCCTTTTGAATTTACAGGACCAAACGAGCTTAAAAGAACAAAAGGAGCAAATAAGCAGCCAAAACCAACATAAATACAAAAAGAAGGAATAAACGTGACATGCCCGACCCCTCGGCAGTATCTCCCAAAGCAAAAACAAGGCAACAGAGCCTGACCACAGGGCCATGCCCAGCTAGGCATGGGGCGTGGTCAGGAGCCTTCACAAGAAGACAAACCTGCAGAAGCTTCTACACCCACCACGGGGCCGTGCCCAGCTCTACACGGGGCGTGGTCAACTCTAAGATACGTAGAATCTTGATAGTACAGCAAAGAGTTGACCACGGGGCGTGCCCAGGAGATACGGGGTCATGTGAGGCCCTCTGCTGACAATTGCAATTAATGAAGGAAGAGAAGATGCTGGCCACGGGCCGTGCCCACTGGACACGGGGCCGTGGCCAGGGATCTGTTCTGGCTATAAAAGGGGGTTATTAGTTCACTTCAAAGGCATCCTTTGGCAAACCACTACTCTCCCACTCTGCCACCACTCCACCACCACTACAACACCAACACTGTCACACCCCGATATTTCCACATATTGCCGGTGGGCCCGGTGGGGAGTATCGTGACGTGGTTGATATCATCATAGTCAAATAATCACAGTTCAATGCACAGCGCAAGTCTAAAGTAAATATATTAGAAACCGATTCAAAAGTAACATCAATATTACAAACGGACTGTAAGATGGATCCACAGGCGGATCTTAAAACAGAAAGATAAACACTGTTCAACAGACTTTAGACGTCTAGAACTTGCAAGATTCCCTATTAACGCCCTGAGCTCCCAGCCAATTACGTACAGTACCTGTCACTTAATCTTTTTGCAAAATACGTCAGTTTACACTGGTAAATACAATTAACTGACTCTTTTTGAAAAATGTTTTATGAAAATTGATTTAAATGCACAAGGCACAAATATTCTTTTATAACTTGGGATAATTATTTAAAAATAAACTTGTAAAAGAATTATATGTTTGTTATACGTTCAGTAGCCCGGGCTGAATACCGGGTTAAAGATTAATAGACACACCACATAATATAATCCCGCGGCGAGTTATTCTCGAACAGGCGGTTATATCTTTTTATATACGCACCGGCAGGTGTATGCCTACACCCCGTGCTTAAGTCGTGGCCATTTCAATGAATGAGCCGAGGATATCCAAGACACGGTCATTAACCCCCCCCCCCCAAAGGCTTTAAACAAACAAAACAGAATAAACGGGTTATCTCAATTATTTAACCTCCATACAATTAAATATTCAATACCCGACCAAGCGGTATTTTATATACCGTACCCCAAGTCCGTATAAGGAAAAATAAGTTAAAAGTATTTACCTGAGCTAGAATGTAATTTTATTCTCAGCCGTATATTCAAATCAGAAAGCACAAGTACCTCTACTGGGGCTCTCAATCTGGAACGAAGGTTTTATTAACCTATTATATTCCTAACGGGTCTTATTTAAGTTGTAACTTAGACCGGTTAGTTTTAAGGAAAGGTTTACGGTTCAAAACGCAAGATTAAGCGAAGACCGGATTAGAATGTGATTTAGACCCGACAAGTATGGAAACTTGTATAATATGGGTAAACTAAACACCAATTCTGAATTTTGAAGTGAAAATGATAACGTTTGACCCGTTTCGGTTAATTCATGTAAACTAGTTACATAAACCGTACCGAACGCGTAAAATAAATAACGGGTAACCAAAAGAGTCATGAACATGTTTCACAAGTTAATATGCCTTAAATATGATGTGATATCAGTAGGATACCTTCCATTATGCCCAAAACGGATTTAAAATCAATTTAAGTCCCTTAGGGGTATTTTGGTCATTTTAAGGATTATAAAAGAGGTTAAATGACCATCTGAGGTTCTGGTCTACAATGATCAGTAAAAATATTTATTTTAGTAGCTTATATCAGTAAGATATCATATATGTGTGAAATTTATCGTTTATGGCCATACTATGCAACGTAGGGGCATTTTGGTCATTTCACATAAGCTTTAAAGGTCAAATTTGGAAATCAGAGTTCAAAAAATTTTCTTACTATTAAAGTATAAGAATTTATTCATAACATCAGTAGGTAACAAGCTTTAGGTGCCAAATATGGTTTTAAACCATACAAATCGCATTAAAGTCGGTATTTGACGGTATTCGGGTTAAATACGGAAATCTGAGATTTTTAACAACCTTTACAATTTAAAATAACTTATTTAGTGTATAAAATCAGTAGCAAAAGGTTTGGTATGTAAAGGATGTGTAAAACTCATTATATTAGCAAAAAGGGCATAACCGTCAATTACCGAGTCAATGCAAGAACCCTATGTTATGATCAGTTTAAAATTCAAAAAAAATCTTCAAAAATCCCAAAATATTATATTACATCAGTGGGTAAAAAGTTTGGTGTCTAAATTTGGGTTTAAATAGGCTTTATGCTAATAATGCCGTTTAATTAATAAAAAGCTTTCAAATTACGATATTGAGCATAACTCCTAATTTAGACCTCAAACCGATGTCAAATTTTTAGGACATGTTTATAAATCAGTAATAAAGGTTTTTGTCCTCTCACATTTTCAAAAATCTCGTTTTAATGTAAAAAGGGCATAACGGTCAACTTTTAAGCATTTAACGGAAACATGCAATGAACTAGGATTTCTATGGAACCATGTTGTATAATCTCAGAGGGTTATACTAACATATAATATGGTCCTAAAGGAACCCTAAGGCATAACTAAACTAAGCTAAATCGGGTCAGAACTGAAAGTCAAAGCAAAAGTCAACTTTTGCGACTTTCGGTTGCGAACCAAGCCTAAACTCAGAATTCTCGGGTTGAACATGCCTAGACATGTTCAATTAATATTTACCAAGTTATTAAAGTGATAAAACTAATTTTATTGCTTTTACATCATTAGTTATGAATTTTAATTATAAACCGACTCGTTTGACTTTTATTTTAATTACTTTGACCCGACAATTAACTAAGCAAACGTGGTAATTAGGAGGTGCCCTTTTGAGGGTTTAATACCTACCTAATTACAATCACGTAGCCATGTTCGTTGCTAACAATGGCTTGATCGCTTAAAAGTCAAAGCGTTTATCGTAAACGCTTGACTTTTCGGCTTTCAAAGCCAAATAAAATTAACTAGTCACGAAAGGACACTTACGAAGGGTTCAATGGACTGAAGGAGGTTCTCAAAAAGTTCAAGATCCTCTGATTTGAGAGAGAAAGCTAGAGCTCAAGAAATGGTGTGAGTTGAAAGTGAGAAATCCTCACCTATTTATAGATTTTTGGGTGCTTATAGATGATTGACAAGTGTTAGGGGGAACATTAGGATTAATACATGTGTATACCAGATTTATAAATTAGTATAACAGCCCATAGTTTCGATTTATGAGAGGAGAACAATCTGGGTTTTCAAAACAGCAGCTTGAAACCATTTTGCTGCTGCTGTTTGGGCTTT
Organism: Helianthus tuberosus; assembly: GCA_030545235.1. Lineage (NCBI taxonomy): Eukaryota > Viridiplantae > Streptophyta > Magnoliopsida > Asterales > Asteraceae > Helianthus > Helianthus tuberosus. Next base: position 100,506,428 of record CM060397.1, read on the forward strand.
ACCGGCCCGCGAACAAGACAGGCCAGGCCTACACGGCCCGCGTGCCAGCCCAATCCAGCAATAAGTTTGGCAGCTTGTCTGCTATGGTCCCCGTTTTGTTTATCTGCATGTTTTAAGTTCCAGAAACGACCAGATTGGTCCCTGTATTCTTTGAAAACCCTTTTTAACTTTCAGAAGTGACCAAATCAGTCTCTGCACATGTTGAATGCCATTCCTGACACATTTAAGGCCCGTTAAGCCATTTTCAAGGCTCTACAATGATTACTAAGCATAAGGGATATGAAATATGCTTAAAAATATGTCAGATTTCGGTTCGTTTGGTCATACGATCACGTTATTCGGTTAATTACGACGAAACACGAACGGACGCGAAAAATGATCCAAATTACCCGACGAATGGAATTTTATCATGCCAATCACTAAAATAAAATATTTTAATGATTACATAAATTTTTGGATGTCCGGATATATTCAGAACGTAAGATATGCGCGAAAATGCAAACTTATGCACTTTTTGACGCTTTTAGTCCCTGTTTGACTTAAAAGTTTATTTTTGCACACCGGACCCCTTAAAGCCTATTTCTAAGCTATGTAAAGGATATTTAGGGCATGTTTAACTTATGGTCAAGTTTCAGAATGTTCGCTACCATTCGATTCGGTATACTTTTGCAGTTTGACGTAAATAGTCCTTTAATCGCACAAGGTAGCGCGAAATGTCGTTTAATGCTATCCAAGCCTTCCGTGGCCCATAATGGGTTTTCCCAAGCATGTGTTTAAATATTACTACACTCCCGTTCGCTTAAATGGTCACCAAAAGGCGTAGATTCAAAAGTTGACGCTTTTGGTCCCTCTAATGCGCAAACTTGCGTATATCATCGTTTAATAGCATCGAAGCCTTATCTAATCCATTTTAGGCATTCTACAGAGTATTATTAAACATCACGATGCTTTAGGTTCATTAAAAGGTCATTCAGAGGTATGATTAAACATATTGACGCTTTTAACCATTTAAACTTGCAAAGTTGCGCGTAACGTCACGTATAGGCATAAAAGCCCTTCATGGCCAATATTAGGAATTCCCGAGAGTATAATCAATTATCATGAAGCTCTCGGTTTTTAAAAGGTCCCTCAGAGGTAAGAATTAACATGTTGACGCTTTTAACCCTTCGACGCGCAAACTTTCAATTAAATATGCAAACGGCTATTCTCGATCAACAAGTGGCCCATTTGTGAATACGATTACCATGTAATGTTACTCAGAGGCTTATAATAAGCATGTTAACATTTCCAGTCCTTCTAAATTCAAATTTTTTTATTTTTCACAAAATTAGTCCCTTAAATTCAACGTTTGACTTTATTTGAGTTTATTACACGTGTCAATACATCATTGCACGTGATTTTACGAGGTGGTACATCCTTACCCCCTTAAAAGAAATCTCAACCTCGAGATTTGCTCAAAAGATGGAAGTACTTTCTGTCTTATAGTGGTCTTAATCTTCCACAGCATATCTGGGGCCCCTCCAGGCACCCAAGATGTCCTTTATAATAGGTACATGAATCCTTTTGGAGCTTCTAATCTTGTTGATCCTTAATCGACACAAGTTTTTCATCGAACCATAAATTTTCATTAGTCTACATATCATTATGTGACAATGCTCCCGACTTATCGTCGAAACACATCCTTTAATCACTAGTGTGGGACACCTTGATTTCCATCAAGCTCCTCAAGTAAGTTTTAGCTTATAGGTTACCAATCTTGATATATTCGATTTCCTTGAATGATTCTATATATCAGAGCTTAACCAGTCCGATAAATTAAAAAAATTTAGCATACCCCTTTTAGGGTGATACCTTCAATTTGAACCTTATTCCTTATTAAGGACTTAAGAGGGTTGCGACTTTCATCGATCATAGATTTTTCTGCTGATTACTGGCAGCTTCCAGACGATCATAAATTTATATGATCTTATCCGTCGTTTCCAAGGTAACTTCCAGATCCTGTTGATTTGACTTACCAAAGCCCTATCCATCAAGCAGACGTTTGTCATTCCGCTTATACAAGGTCTCCAAAGGAGCGGTCCTTGATACTTGTATAACAACCATTTGTTATAGGAGAGCTTATTTAAGGTGAGATAGTCGTTCCAACTACCACTTAAACCAATCTTAAAGAATAGCTAATCCTTATAGTTAGTCGAATAAGTCGACGATCCTGGGCAGCTGATGGTGATTCTTAATTGTTGCCTAACTAGGGTTGCGGTAACCAATGCATAAGCATAACGAACCGTCTTTCTAAAAATAATAATGCCGGAGCTCTTAAAATGAAGCTTTATCTTGAAACTCATATGATTAGGGTCTCCATCCTTCCATTAATATTGGTACTAACCGATATGGAGCTTTTACAATAATGTAGCCCTAAGTGGGATGTTACCCTTAACTCTACTAGTCTCTCAGGAGATAACCAGAGTGGTTCCTTGGAGAAGATAACCAGGATACACCGAGATTACCGAGGTATTTCTAAATCTCAGGCTTCAGTTCATTTATCGATACACGTGTCAGGTAAATGATACATTTACTTTACGAATGCAAGGATGCCTTAATTAGAGACACTTACTTGGATAATTCTAGATTGGATATCTTCCTTGAATACCATTTGCCGACTCTAGGACTATATGACCATCGGGATATCTCAGTGGTTCCATGCATTAAACCTCCATACTGATCAGGCATGGAAGCAATCTATGGAACACGCTAGGATACGCCAATCCTCATATGGCTATTTTATCAAGCATAGTTTAGCATTCGCAGTTGATAGAAATCAATGAGATAACAAAATAAAGTAACATAGATTGTCGTACTCGATCTGGAGAAAGAGTACTTTAGATTTTTATGAATGAAGATTATTTGATGGAAATAGAAGGAAATGTCTCTATGATTTTCTTCGGTAATTTTTACCTTATGCTTAATATTTGGAGTTCTTATGGGATAATTCTAAAAGTTTGCTAAGCTTATGGTCTATGAAAGACCCAATAGCACCTGAATCCAAACATGATTCTTAGTAATACTATCATAATAAGGGATGTACCCGGTGTCATTTTTTATATGAACTGTCTCAATAGAGCCTCTATTCTTAGTCTCTCTATACTTAGCTATACTCTCTTTGACAGTTTTAGGGCAATCTCAGCTTTGACCGGTTTATTTCTTAACCTATAAAATGTAAGTGGCTGATATAGATCCATAATGGATTTATAAGAAGCAAGTTTTTAATATGCCTTCTTATTTTCGATGCTAAACCACCAATATATAGTGCATTACGCTTGGATTTTGGATGAACCGAATGGGACAGTATTCCAGACAATAAATTATAGTCTGTATTATACTGTCGACAGTCTAGATCCTTCACGGTGAAAGTCAAAAATTCTTATTCCATCATTTCTATTCCGTGTCGCAGACAACCGGTTTTTCTGATGAGTCCATAAACTTGGACCATCCTATATTGTATGAGGGTATTTTTCCTGTGGACTTTATTAACGTCCTCACCAATTAAGGGCATCGCCCTTGAATGACTGTGATACATATCTCACCATGTCTTTCTCAGCACAATCGCTGATGTCTATAATGGTTTCCATTTCATTCAACAACTTTACGAAATCAATGGCTCCCTTTTTCGCCATTTAAGTCTCTTGACTTGCAAGAGACAAAGTACTTTTAAGTACATCCTTTAGAGGAACGGGGCTCCTTGCTATATGTCATCTTATTTGGTTTGTCCTTCGCATTCGAAGTATGAGTAGAACTCTTCTCATGAGCAGGGAAATATGATTTAGAGCAAGTAGCATTCGGCTTTTCGAACCTTTTCAGATCCTTTCTCATAGCCTTTCTAACAGCTGCATCAATCACAGCTTGGAGATTAACTCCATTAACCTTGAGATTCACCTTTTTTGCATCATTAGCATTTGTCGCACCATCGGTATTGCGACTGTTATATGTCTCATTCAAGTTTGCCATACTTGAAGCTTGGCACTAAACACCAAAATTAAACAATTGCTTAATTGCATTTCTATAGCTAGTCATCGTCCTGACGACCAACCTACATTAGCCATGGTATCCTTAAACCTTACCGGCTAATGGGGTATGAACATTCCTAATGGATGTCATTTGAATGTATATCAATCTTTATTTAGCCTAGGTCGCAAAGGTCCATCAATGGCAATTAAGGTTTGGACCGAGTCCATTACCCTTTTGACAGGGGATCATAATGTCACAACTGTCTTTGTCATATTGATGATTTTAGATAGATCGAAGGCTTGCCACAATGGCTTTTACAATATGAAACATGAGTCCGTCATGAAGGACATACTAATCATATGGCACGAAGGCCTTGTCGCAAAGGACATTATAAGATATGGCAACAAAAGCCTGTCACGGAGGACATTAATTTATAAGCCGCGATCGTATTAGATCAGGGGCTTTAAGATTTGAACCTAGTTCTTTACCGTTGGACAGGGAGTCATAGACTACAACTGTCATCATCTTGAATGACGATTCATTTTGGCACATAGGCAAATCAAAGGACATCACTAATGGACGTTTACATATATATACATATATGTATATATATTTATATATATAATTATCGCAATTGAGTATATCGGTCATGATCTTATCGATCTTATAGACTATAAGGCTTGGGCATTGCCCATCACCTTTGACGATGAACCATAACGGTCACACTTGTCAATGTCTCTAATGGACAATATAGTATATAGCCCGTAAGCAGCATAAACTCTAATGGTGACTCAGGATAACGCCACCATGGGTAATACAATAAACACACTTATATATAGGAAGTACCAACGGCGTATCCACCATGTGTTTATTGTATTACTCTAGTTTCGTTATCTAATCACCGAAAATCTATGCATAAACTATAACCATCGGGTCGTAAGTATTTCTTAAAATCTTACTATGAAGATAGGAAGGCCTAAGCCTGAACTTCAAATATCCTAAAAAAATAATACGATCATCGTATCAGCTGATATTAGTCATGATCGCACTAATCATATAGACTATTATGCTTGGACATAGTTCAATATCTTTAGACAGTGGGTCATAGACCACAACTGTCATTGTCTTATGGGACAACAAGCATAGCCTGTAGGCACTTCATCACTAATGGATGTTTATAATATGATCATCGTATTGGATGATATTAGTCATGATCGCATTGATCATATAGACTATTATGCTTGGACATAGTCCAATATCTTTAGACAGGGGTCATAGACCACTACTGTCGTTGTCTTATTGGACAACAAGTTTAGCCCGTAGGCACTCCATCACTAACGGATGTTTACATTTTGATCATCACATTGATGATACTTGCCAAGATCAAATTCGATCATATAGGCTTTAAGGCTTGGACATAGTCCAAATACCTTGACGGCTGGTGTGGTTTCTCAAGTCACACTGCCAGGAATGTTAACATGTTCTTAGATGTTAACAAGGATTAATTTGTCTTAATGGTTACACAATATTACCATGATCGCATTGATCATATAGGCTTGGAAGCTTGAACATAGTTCACCACCTTTGGATAGGAGGGGTAACTCCTTTAACTATCATAGTAGAAGGAATAATTATCCTTAACTACCGAAAGTTTTGGCCAATTAATGTGGACTTGCCACTTGGCAGGGGTAAACAATTAAGAAGATCTTTTGAAATTATTTAGTTGATCGATAAAGTTCAAATAAAATTCATACTAATGATTGATAAATGACGATATGAGTACCTATATAAAATGTTTCAAAACTCCCAATAAATCATTAGGAAATTTACCATAGTACCTCAAACAGAACTTTTAATATCATACTTGTCCATAGAGGACTTAAAAGGAAATTATAAGTCCGGATAGGGACTATAAAAATATCATATGTCCGTATAGGGACTATATTAAAACAGTTTGCCCATGAAAGGACTATAATGAAATATCAGGTCTACAAAGGTTATGATGAAATATCATGTCCACTAAGGGACTATAATGAAATCTCGTGTCCACGTATGGAAAATAATAGGGTATAATGTCCATGAAAAGACTATTTGAAGTATAATGTCCTCGAAGGGACTATTATTAAAAGATAATATCCTCAAAGGGATTTTCAATAGGTAGACGTATATATTTATGGGGTCTTATCAAAAGAGGTAAGTCTATAAGGACTTTGATGAATTAATATGTCCACGAAGGACTACAATAATTAAATGCCCAAACAGGGACTTAAATGAAAAGAAGTATGATGGAAGGAGGGTCTTCTAATGTCTTCCTTCCTTTATTCTGATTGTTTCTTCATTTGTATTTATCGTACGCAGTAGCGATTCTGAAGATTTTAGTGAATAAATAATATTTCAAATCAGGATCTATTGCAGAAGTAGAATCCAAGGATTAATGATTAAAGGAATGACATGGATCACGGATTAGGTTTTGACTAGTATAGTCTAAGTTTGAAATTTGAAAACTAGGAGGTAAGAAATAGGGTTTAATAACACCCACATGTATCATCTTCAATATGGGAGCCTCAGGGACCTTCTGGTATGGACTCCGTAGTCTGGATAAGGGTTTAAACAAGTTTGGTTTTGGGAATAGGTTCACAAAGGTCCTTTCCTCCATCTGGTTGCACGCTTATCCTAGCCATGGTACGAGTCTTGGCATTTCTAGGCTTCGGATGTGGAGAATTTCCATCAACAGCTCCCGTGCCTGGCGACATATTCAAAATACATAAAATCAAAAGCAATGTTTACTTAATAGGGATGAGAGCATTCCTATGTTAAGTCTAGACTCAGAAGGTCTAAGGAATGTGCTACTGTGTCATTTGAGATTAAACACTAATGGCTAGTGTTTAATTCACTCAATGTTGGCTCTAATACCAACCTGTCACACCCCGATATTTCCACGTATTGCCGGTGGGCCCGGTGGGGAGTATCGTGACGTAGTTGATATCATCATAGTCAAATAATCACAGTTCAATGCACAGTGCAAGTCTAAAGTAAATATATTACAAACCGATTCAAAAGTAACATCAATATTACAAACGGATTGTAAGATGGATCCACAGGCGGATCTTAAAACAGAAAGATAAACACTGTTCAACAGACTTTAGACGTCTAGAACTTGCAAGATTCCCAATTAACGCCCTGAGCTCCCAGCCAATTACGTACAGTACCTGTCACTTAATCTTTTTGGAAAATACGTCAGTTTACACTGGTAAATACAATTAACTGACTCTTTTTGAAAACGTTTTATGAAAATTGATTTAAATGCACAAGGCACAAATATTCTTTTATAACTTGGGATAATTATTGAAAAATAAACTTGTAAAAGATTTTTATGTTTGTTATACGTTCAGTAGCCCGGGCTGAATACCGGGTTAAAGATTAATAGACACACCACATAATATAATCCTGCGGCGAGTTATTCTCGAACAGGCGATTTTATCTTTTTATATACGCACCGGCAGGTGTATGCCTACACCCCGTGCTTAAGTCGTGGCCATTTCAATGAATGAGCCGAGGATATCCAGGACACGGTCATTAACCCCCCAAAGGCTTTAAACAAACAAAACAGAATAAACGGGTTATCTCAATTATTTAACCTCCATACGATTAAATATTCAATACCCGACCAAGCGGTATTTTATATACCGTACCCCAAGCCCGTATAAGGGAAAATAAGTTAAAAGTATTTACCTGAGCTAAAATGTAATTTTATTCTCAGCCGTATATTCAAATCAGCAAGCACAAGTTCCTCTACTGGGGATCTCAATCTGGAACGAAGGTTTTATTAACCTATTAGATTCCTATCGGGTCTTATTTAAGTTGTAACTTAGCGATTAGTTTTAAAGAAAAGGTTTACGGTTCAAAACGCAAGATTAAGCGAAGACCGGATTAGAATGTGATTTAGACCCGACAAGTATGGAGACTTGTATAATATGGGTAAACTAAACACATTCTGAATTTTGAAGTGAAAATGATAAGGTTTGACCCGTTTCGGTTAATTCATGTAAACTAGTTACATAAACCGTACCGAACGCGTAAAATGCATAACGGGTAACCAAAAGAGTAATGAACATGTTTCACAAGTTAATATGCCTTAAATATGTTGTGATATCAGTAGGATGCCTTCCATTATGCCCAAAACGGATTTAAAGTCAATTTAAGCCCCTTAGGGGTATTTTGGTTATTTTAAGGATTATAAAAGAGGTTAAATGACCATCTGAGGTTCTGGTCTACAATGATCAGTAAAAATATTTATTTTAGTAGCTTATATCAGTAAGATATCATATATGTGTGAAAATTATCATTTATGGCCAAACTATGCACCGTAGGGGCATTTTGGTCATTTCACATAAGCTTTAAAGGTCAAATTTGGAAATCTGAGTTTAAAACTTTTTCTTACTATTAAAGTATAAGAATTTATTCATAACATCAGTAGGTAACAAACTTTAGGTGCCAAATATGGTTTTAAACCATACTATGCGCCTAAATCGCACAAAAGTCGGTATTTGACGGTATTCGGGTTAAATACGGAAATCTGATATTTTGAACAGCCTTTACAGTTTAAAATAAATTATTTAGTATATAAAATCAGTAGCAAAAGGTTTGGTATGTAAAGGATGTGTAAAACTCATTATTTTAGCAAAAAGGGCATAACCGTCAATTACCGAGTCAATGCAAGAACCCTATGTTATGATCAGTTTAAAATTCAACAAAAATCTTCAAAAATCCGAAAATATTATATTACATCAGTGGGTAAAAAGTTTGGTGTCTAAATTTGGGTTTAAATAGGCTTTATGCTAATAATGTCGTTTAATTAATAAAAAGCTTTCAAATTACGATATTGAGCATAACTCCTAATTTAGACCTCAAACCGATGTCAAATTTTTATGACATGTTTATAAATCAGTAATAAAGGTTTTTGTCCTCTCACATTTTCAAAAATCTCGTTTTAATGTAAAAAGGGCATAACGGTCAACTTTTAAGCATTTAACGGAAACAAGCAATGAACTAGGATTTCTATGGAACCATGTTGTATAATCTCATAGGATTATACTAACATATAATATGGTCCTAAAGGAACCCTAAGGCATAACTAAACTAAGCTAAATCGGGTCAGAACTGAAAGTCAAAGCAAAAGTCAACTTTTGCGACTTTCGGTTGTGAACCGAGTCTAAACTCAGAATTGTCAGGTTGAACATGCCTAGACATGTTCAATTAATATTTACCAAGTTATTAAAGTGATAAAACTGATTTTATTGCTTTTACATCATTAGTTATGAATTTTAATTCTAAACCGACTCGTTTGACTTTTATTTTAATTACTTTGACCCGACAATTAACTAAGCAAACGTGGTAATTAGGAGGTGCCCTTTTGAGGGTTTAATACCTACTTAATTACGATCATGTAGCCATGTTCGTTGCGAACAATGGCTTGATCGCTTAAAAGTCAAAGCGTTTATCGTAAACGCTTGACTTTTCGGCTTTCAAAGCCAAATAAAATTAACTAGTCACGAAAGGACACTTACGAAGGGTCCAATGGACTGAAGGAGGTTCTCAAAAAGTTCAAGATCCTTTGATTTGAGAGAGAAAGCTAGAGCTCAAGAAATGGAGTGAGTTGAAAGTGAGAAATCCTCACCTATTTATAGATTTTTGGGTGCTTGTAGATGATTGACAAGTGTTAGGGGGAACATTAGGATTAATACATGTGTATACCAGATTTAGAAATTAGTATAACAGCCCATAGTTTCGATTTATGAGAGGAGAACAATCTGGGTTTTCAAAACAGCAGCTTGAAACCATTTTGCTGCTGCTGCTGTTTGGGCTTTACCGGCCCGCGAACAAGACAGGCCAGGCCTACGCGGCCCGCGTGCCAGCCCAATCCAGCAATAAGTTTGGCAGCTTGTCTGCTATGGTCCCCGTTTTGTTTATCTGCATGTTTTAAGTTCCAGAAACGACCAGATTGGTCCCTGCATTCTTTGAAAACCCTTTTTAACTTTCAGAAGTGACCAAATCAGTCCCTGCACATGTTAAATGCCATTCCTGACACATTTAAGGCCCGTTAAGCCATTTTCAAGGCTCTACAATGATGACTAAGCATAAGGGATATGAAATATGCTTAAAAACATGTCGGATGTTGGTTCGTTTGGTCATACGATCACGTTATTCGGTTAATTACGACGAAACACGAACGGACATGAAAAATGATCCAAATTACCCGACGAATGGAATTTTATCATGCCAATCACTAAAATAAAATATTTTAATGATTACATAAATTTTTGGATGTCCGGATATATTCAGAACGTAAGATATGCGCGAAAATGCAAACTTATGCACTTTTTGACGCTTTTAGTCCCTGTTTGACTTAAAAGTTTATTTTTGCACACCAGACCCCTTAAAGCCTATTTCTAAGCTATGTAAAGGATATTTAGGGCATGTTTAACTTATGGTCAAGTTTCAGAATGTTCGCTACCATTCGATTCGGTATACTTTTGCAGTTTGACGTAAATAGTCCTTTAATCGCACAAGGTAGCGCGAAATGTCGTTTAATGCTATCCAAGCCTTACGTGGCCCATAATGGGTTTTCCCAAGCATGTGTTTAAATGTTACTACACTCCCATTCGCTTAAATGGTCACCAAAAGGCGTAGATTCAAAAGGTGACGCTTTTGGTCCCTTTAATGCGCAAACTTGCGTATATCATCGTTTAATAGCATCGAAGCCTTATCTAATCCATTTTAGGCATTCTCGAGAGTATTATTAAACATCATGATGCTTTGGGTTCGTTAAAAGGTCATTCAGAGGTATAATTAAACATATTGACGCTTTTAACCACTTAAACTTGCAAAGTTGCGCGTAACGTCACTTATAGGCATAAAAGCCCTTCATGGCCAATATTAGGCATTCCCGAGAGTATAATCAATTATCATGAAGCTCTCGGTTTTTAAAAGGTCCCTCAGAGGTAAGAATTAACATGTTGACGCTTTTAACCCTTCGACGCGCAAACTTTCAATTAAATATGCAAACGGCTATTCTCGATCAACAAGTGGCCTATTTGTGAATACGATTACCATGTAATGTTACTCAGAGGCTTATAATAAGCATGTTAACATTTCCAGTCCTTCTAAAATCAAAGTTTTTGATTTTTTCGCAAAATTAGTCCCTTAAATTCAACGTTTGACTTTATTTGAGTTTATTACACGTGTCAATACATCATTGCACGTGATTTTATGAGGTGTTACAAACACCCACCACCATCATCCATCATCCATCTTTAGAGTGTGTGGTAGTCTCGGGATCTAAGATTGATTGTAAGAGTTCTTGCCAATCAAAGGCCATGTTTAGCTAAGCCTCTTACATCACTTGGTGAAGACAAGTTTTTAATGTATTACTTTTGATTTTTAATCTTTCGGCACTTTTTATTTGGGTTTGTATTAATGACTTTAATAACTAGTTTCTTATGTTAAAGGTGAATTTTCCTTATCATTTCTTCATGGTGTCTTGAGGTTACTTTACTGTCTATATAAAGTAAATGATGTCATCATTCGTGTCTTTACGGTCTATATAAAGCGTGTTAACTACCTGGAAGGGGGTTAGGGGTATGGTTTGGTACAATTCTTGTCTCGTTCAGTGTATAGATCATGCGAGGACCTGGTTCATGCTTACTAGGACCTCCTTCAATGCCCAACGGTATTGGATGGCAGCTTGAACCCCTCATATGTAAACTACTATTAATACTTTAAACCGGCTTCTTGGGATTGTATCCTTGCTGACTCAAACCACTTAGCCGAGGGTAACATCACCTTCAAAAGAGGGGCCTACCACTTTTCGCATTAATAACTTACTTAATTGTCTTTCAATATTCCGACCCTTTTGGATTGTATCCCTGCTGACTCAAACCACTGGGTTGAGGGTAACATCACCTTCAAAAGAGGGGCCTACTACTATAACTAAGAGAATCTCTTAAAAAGTTCGAAAGTGCGAAAATCATCAAAGGATACATTAAAGGCAAGTTGGATCCAAGTGATTTTATCTTGTCTATCTGTTTTTATTTTATTTATCTTTTTTAGTTTTATTTTCATGTTTCAAAACTTTTCTAAAAAATTTAATCGATTAGACGTTGAGGATAAACCAGTATTAAAAGCTCATGTGTCCTTGGGCGACCTCGGTATCTTACCAACACTATACTACGCTCACGATGGGTGCACTTGCCCAAGTGTGTGTTTAGTGTTAGTATAATATCGTGTTTTATAAATTTAAAACTTGACTAATGCGTAAAATGGGCTTAAAATATCAATAAAAATATATCGCACCGAACGCAAACCAATAGTATATCGGGGGTGTTACCTAATGGTACACTCAAAAAGACTTTAGACGCACTATACCAGCCAGGAAATGTCAGAATGTATATAGGTCATATATACAACTTGTATATAGACGTACGTTTAAAGAAATATAAAATTATTAAGATACACATACTAGTTTTAAATGGTAAAATACCAAAAATACTAACTACACTCATAACATGCAAGAGAACCTATCATCATATAGTATAGCGAAGGTAAGATACAAGGATATCAATCTATGGACCGAGTAGCTCTTGATACTAAGTTATCTATTAATATGTAATCGATGAAATGGAGAAAAGAAAAAACTAAACAGATTAAAACTAAAGAAGCGAATTAGGAAAAGTTGTAAGCAATCAGATTTGGAAAGATAACTACTCTTAACTGAATCATCAGGGTATAGGGAGTGGTTAAACACTTGAAAGTGGTAAACTTCAAAATTAACCAATAAGAGTGTGCAATGTCATTCAACCTTAAGAGTTTAAACCTTGCTGAAAAGTGTTGGCAATGGTTAGACACTTAGATTAGGTAAACTATTATTAAAAAAACATATAAATCAAAAGCTGCCAATCATCTCTCACAAACAACTTCCCCGCATCGATAAAGCTTTCCCGCTCATCAAACTTCGCCGATCGGTAAAGGGGGTCAGCGGCGGTGTTCCCGCTCAGCAAACCCACTTTGCCGCCCACATCGTACACCCTCAAAGGAGGAAAAATAAGATGAATGATTATGTTTATAAACTTGGTTAGAAGTTAATCTGAGAACAACATGTGAAGTGGTAAGCTGGATCAGCACTCGATAAGGATGATCTTGTTGAATGACATGAATGAAGTAATATCCACACCTCAAAACCAACTTTAACAAAGCAAGTACTAATATGGATTCTTATTGCTTAGAGTTTCTAAGTTGGGTTCGAGACTGATCTACGGACATTGCGATTTACGAACTAATCAGGATCAACCATTTAGAAAACTCTAACTAATTTCTAGATCATTTTAGTCAGATCATTCCCATAAGTTGGTGTGAATCCTGTGAATAGGAGTGCTGCGAATGTGACTGTTGTGGGGGTGGGGGTCCTTGGCCCCGCATAGGTCTTTTTCCTTGTCCTATGCATCTTGGTGACATCTTTCATGCCAAATATATATTTTAAAATCAATAACTATATATAGGAGTACTAGCCTAGTCTTAAAAAACGTAGACTCGGAGTTATCTATAGAATCTGTGATTGTGATATTTGAGTTTAGACACAAAAGACTAGTGGCTAATTCGCTCAAATTGTAGCTCTGATAGCAACCTGTCACACCCTGATTTCCCGGTGGGCCCGGTCTTGGGGTTTATTTGTGATGGTCGAATAACAGTATCACATTTGGCAACGGAAGGTAGGATGATTAAAAAAATTAAATGTAAAAGCTTAAATATAATAAATAAAATTTATACAAACTTGTTCGGTACAAAATATCCCACAAGGTAGGATCTAATAAAACCGACTTGAGACTATAACAGGTCTTTAGTCAAGGAGTCGCAACTTCCATGGTTTATGACCAAGCCCACTCTAGCCTATTTCGTACTTGCTTAACTTGCGCTTAATCTTTAAAAGTAAATCAATTTTCACTGGTAAATACTATTAACCGACTCTTTTGGAAATCTTTTCGAAAATCCTTTGAAACCATTTGGTATTCACTTTTTTTTTAACTTTGGGATAAAGTATTGTTAGAAGTTTTACATGCATGTCAATATAGTTGGGGACCGGAAATCAAAAGTCGGTACATGATCAATTAACTTTGGGATAAAGTATGCCTACACCCCGTGCTTATTTCATGGCCATTTGCATTAATGAGTCGGGACGCCCGGACATGATTATATTAACCTCCAAGTGTTTAATGTTATAAACCATTACAGATTAAAACGAATTATTGCATTTCTATGACATTATTAGCCCTTTTTGCAATAACCGACCAAGTGGCTAGTGCCATATCCAAGTTCATAAACAAAATAGGCTAAAAGTATTTACCTGTGCTAATCTTTATAAAAACAATGTACTTATTCCGTACTGTATAGCACATCTATATTCAAAGTATATCAGTCCAGGCGCAATTTACTGGAGGCTCTATAGTCCGGAATGAACATAAATATTATGCGTTAGAATGTTAACGGGTCATTTGTAAGTCTTTAACTTTGACCGGTTAATTTTAGAATACGCTCGGTTCCGCTAGATTAAGCGTTGACCGGATAGAACGTGGTTTACACCCGTACGAGTGCGGAGTCTCGTGTAATATGGCTTTATTAACCGAACATTCCAAAGTTGAAAGGTTTTGAAAAGGTTTAACCCAATTTGACTAGTTTATATGTTTTATACCATTTAATCTAGTCGTGCGCGTATATACCAGATCGAGTGGTCGAATAGGTCTATGACGAGTTCGATAAGTCAAAATACATTTTATGATGTTATATGATTAGTCTTGAAGTCAACCTTTTTAAGATATATATATTTGACTCGTCAATTGACCCATCAAACGAAATGACCAGAAGGTATAATCACAGATGATTATTTCCTATATTATTATGGTCACATAGTCGGGCTTGATTGAGTTTTAAGGTTGACCAAATGGGTCAGAATCGAAAGTCAAAGCAGAAGTCAAACTGTTTGACTTTCGACTAAGAATTGAGTGCTAAACTGAATATGACGAGTTAGACATGATATCACAAGTCTTATAATGTTATATAAACTGTTATAATGTCAAAACTTATAGTTTCGATACTCCAAAGCTCATTCGTCGTAATTTGCAAAATCTGCGTTTTTTACTTTTATCTTATAATGTTTGACTTGTCATTTCGTCTTCTAAACATGATGTTCAGAGGGTATAATCGCAGGGGATTAATACCCTCATTATTATGATCACTTCGGAAAGTTCAATTTGAACCTTAACTTAACTGAAATGGTCAGAATCGAAAGTCAAATTGCTTGACTTTCGGCTAATAACTAGCTAATGAAATGGAAAAGTACTAGAGGGAACACTTACTAGTGTTATGAGGGAAGCTTAGAACTCAGAAAAAGGAGGCTTCAAGTCCAGAAGCAAGCTCCAAGTAAAGAAGAGAAGTGATTGTGAAGGTGTGAGGTAAATGTTTCAACTTATGGTTCTATTTATAGTGTTCTTGGAGCTCCATAATTAAGCCAAGTGTTACATGGAGTCCTTAGATGCTGATTAGTGTCACAACACATGGAGGAAGAAGGAGAAGGGTGGCACAAATCGAAGCTAGGTGGCACAAGGCTGCAGCTGCCATATTCTACCAGCGAAGGCTTTGCGGACCGTAAGGACTTCTAGCGCGCAAAGGTTTTCAAATCCTTTGTGGACTGTAAGGCTAATGGCTTGCGGTCCGTAAGGACCTCCTGAATGCAAAAATTGCATTTTCAGTCCCTCATCTCAATTCAACCCCCATTTTATAAATTTTGACCCTCTCCTCCAACATATCTGGAATATCTGGAGAGTTTCTAGACATGTGTTGCTTTATGACTCGATAAAATATTCAGGTTGTTAGATAAAACCTAGACTTTTAGTCACATTTTAAATATCATATTCTTTAGACAAATCTTATATTAAGAGAGAAAGAGAGAGATATCTAACATTATTAAGAGAATACATGTTTTTACTCTTATACTAACATCCACTCAAACACTTACGTCGTGAGTATCAACCCTGCATAGATTATGATAAGCCGATAGTGATCTCTACCATTCTTAGGGATAAGGTTCTAGAGGTGGTTAGCGTATTGATTAATGAGGAGTATTGTTGTTTATTATTATCACAACGCCCTAATGTCTACAACCAAGTCTCTTAAGTCTTATCATTATCATCACAACGCCTTAATGTCTTCATCTTATCATAACAAGTTACTCATAATCATCATTCACCAGCTATAATACACGTACTCATTCACAGAGAAGAGATCTCATATTCTACTAGTCACCAGTGACAATCCAAATCAACTTTCTTTCACAATAAACATAATCACGATAAAAAAAATTACATAACAAATACGTTACCTAGTTACCCTTTAACACTTTCGGATATTTCAATACTTAAGAGTGTACAAACATGATTACACCTTTACACTCTCCAAACATATTTTAATCCCCCATCTTCAAACTAGGAAAGTTTAAAGCACACTTCACAAAGTAAAGAAAACACAACAATTCTCATCACTTTCCTTCCTCCCATGTGTTTTTAACTTTCCCAAAGTTTCCAATTTTTATTACACAACACGTGACCCCACTAAACCAACTTTTATCAATCTCAAAACCTGAAACCAAACGCCATCCCCTTCCTCAACCGCCAATCCACCGAGTCACCAAACAACTCATCACAATCCGCAAGAACACACACTAAATCTCTCAAAATCTTCATCAATTCGATCAATTGAATCAATCTGAATTGAAATGAGAGGTCACGATTGGATCAATTCGATGCTACCAGACGAGTTGATCTTGGAGATCTTCCGTAATTTGGATTCGAAGACCAGCCGAGACGCGTGTGCGCTCGTATGCCGTCGTTGGCTAACCCTAGAACGACTCAGCCGTGATACGATCCGTATTGGTGGCTCCGGTAGCCCGGATTCGCTTGTGAACCTGATTGCCAGTCGGTTTGTTAATGTTACTAACCTTTATATTGATGAACGACTCTCCGGTGCTCATCCGTTTGATTCGGTGAGCTTGCTTTTTGCCAACTTGTGTTCTGTTCTGTTGTTGTTAATTTTCTGAATGTTATACATACAGTATTGGATAAAATTAGGGCACTTTTATGAATATAGTCTCCTTATGCAATAGCCAATAGGATTGATTGATATACAAGAGTATTGATTTAATTAATTCTGAATGTTATACATACAGTATTGGATAAAATTAGGGCACTTTTATGAATATAGTCTCCTTATGCAATAGGATTGATTGATACAAGAGTATTGATTTAATTAATATTGTAGCTGCTTTGTTTCCCTAAAATGAGGTGATTTGCATTTAGGTGTTGGATGGCTACGCTTCGTATTAGTTTTTGATATGTTAGTTAACATTTTGTAGCAAGTAAAGCTATATCAATTTAGGAGCTTTTTGCAGAAGAAGAGTAGCAAGTAAAGCTATATCAATTTAGGAGCTTTTTTGCAGAAGAAGAGTTTTTTTTGCTTTGAATTTTAATGAAGATGGTTTACGGAAGTACGAATGGAGATGTATCATCAGTTGGAAATAAATATCATCTGTGAGTAACTGAGTATATAAAACTAGAAGAAATTAGGAGCTAACACTATTTTAAGTTGACAGATGAGTGTCAATTTAAATTGGATTTTGAACAAACTCTGTTCAAGTTTTGTAGTGTTGGTGTGTGTTCTAAGGACCTTCAGTTTCGTTACAATATGTGCAGCTTTTGTAGTTGCTTTGTCCGCGAAAGGAGGTGTTTTATATTTCTCTTTCTATTGTTTTGTAGCAAATAAACTAGTAAAGTTATATCAATTTAGGAACTTTTCTGCAGAAGAAGAGTATTTTGCTTTGAATTTTAAACATGGTTGACGACGATTTCGAAAGTACGTATAGAGATTTATCATCAATCGAAAATGAATATTATCTGAGAGTATATAAAAATGGAAAGAATTAGGTAGCAACATTAAGATGGGTCTGACTTTTAAATAATGTTGCATGGACATAAATGAAACACTCCGTCCTGCGTTCATTGTCTTTAATTGAACAATGCTATTTCAAGACCTAGATATTTTTTATGGCAGTCGGGTTGGCAAGTTGATCACCACTTTGTGTGGGATGATATCATTAGAGTTTGCATGAAAGCTTTCCATCATCCTGACTGGTTGACGCATTTTTTTCCTTCATGAAGAATGAGGTTTATCTAAGGACCAAAGAACGTGTATAATTATATCATATATCTTTTATTCATCGCGCTATGCACTTGAAGATTAATAAGAGTCAGTGTTTTAATAACATAAATTGGACTCTCTATAGGGGTTGAGGGAGTACGCTAAAACTTCAATTAAGCAGATCATATCTCTTGTGAACCCTCTGTGCGCAAGTTTTCTATAACAGTGGATATTAGTTATGTAAAAGTTTCTCTATTTTTGTTAGAAAGAATTTCGAGATCTTGCCCTTTTTATATATAAGCTAAAGACATGTAAAACTGTGTTGTTAGGATGTTCCTTTATTGGAATAACAATGCTTGAAAACCAAATGTGGGTTGCATCATTAAGTCGTTGATTTCAGCCGGGAAAAGAAGGAAATTCTGCAACTTACCTATTCTATTATGAGTAGACATTTACGACTTTACGTATGCATATAGTTCATGAACACGTGTGGCCTTGGATATACACTATCGTTTCAGAAAGTTATCAAACTTATTTAGCTATCCTTGGTTTTGGGTATGGGGGGACTAGGATGTTATGCTAAGAAAAATATATTTGATAAAATAAACCATTTAGCTTTAATAATTCACTGAACTGGTCATACATCAAGCGTGCTGAGAAATAAAGTTTTAATTTCTGTAGGTTTTTTGCTAACTAAGGATTCAAGCTTTTGATCTTTAATATATAAACATGCAAAACTGTGTTAAAGGGCCAAGGTTCATCATATCCTATATTTTCTTGATAATCGAGTAAGCTTTTTTCATGCCCAAAACGTTGATACAAACATATGTTGTGATAGAACCTGTCATAGTTTTAATAGATAAACAAAAACCGTTACAAAACAACCTGCTTTAAACAGGCAGGCGCCTCTCCAGTATAACCCTTCAAGAGGTAGATTATTTTAAATCAAGCATAACATACAGAATCTCTCTCAGTATCTCGCTGTAAAGTCATCTAGTAATGTATGTAATCATCGCCTATATCGATTATAGATAAACTATTGTTGCCTGTTTTACCAACTAACATTGGGTAACATGACTGTTACATTTGTTGGTTTTAAGGTTTCATTTCTTCGAAGTTATTAACAAAATGAAAGTAGTATTATAAATAAAACGTTTGTCAAAGCTCATATTAAAGACTATATCTTGGTTATTCTTGTTAATAGTTTTTGCCAAATGCAGGGTAGACGGGGCAGTGTTAGGCAATCTACGTGGCTCAGGCTTCGCCTTATGGCAGAGAGATTTGAGTCATATTGTCTATCGGATGCTGGTTTGGCTGCTGTTGCTGATGGATTCACCAAACTTGAAAAGTTAACCCTAATATGGTGCTCTAATGCAACAAATGCTGGCCTCACATTTGTAGCTCAGAAATGCAGGTCTTTGAAATGTTTGGATTTGCAGGTAAAATATTCTGTTTCACGTTTGTTTATTTTTAAGCTATGAATCAGTTCTTTTTTCAGAATGCATTGGTAAAATACTTCTTTTATCTTTGATTAAAAAGTTAATTAGGTCTTAGCAAATGTAATAGTTGTTATGTGCTATAGCTGTGAGTGCATTTTGTATGTCCATAGTTAGAAATCTGTCTGTATTTGTAACGTTTAAAGTCTTGAGTCTGTATTATACCGGACAGAGGTTTCGCTAGGTGTCACTAGGTTATGTTAGACTAGGATACGGTATGGTACGGCACGGTGCATAAACAGCAGGTATGATTAGGAATGATGTCATCACATTTATGTGATGACATCATAGTTTCTACATCATCATTACATCATGTCATCAAATTGCATGCATATTATGAAGAGATAATATCAAATTCGCATGAAACGACAAAAACAATTTCTCACGGATCGGGATATTTGGAAGACTTGCATGAACCGAAGACTTCAAAGCAGGTTCGCACGAACCTGGAGCTTGCATGGCACTTCGTACAAAGGAAGAATTATGTTGGTACGAAGCTATAGTATCTATAAATACAATACATGTCCCTTCGTACTGAGAACAGACATTAGAGAACTTCATTTGTACGAACCGGTTTCAAAGTTCAACTTCAATTCATCAAGTTCATCATACAACAACATCAACAACACTCTCGGTTTCGTCATGTATCTTAGATTTCGAGTGTCGTGTATGTAGATCGAGTCGAAACTCTGTCCGGTTGTCGTTTATTCGGTAATCGGTAATAAAACGACTATTATTTACGTGTGTATTATCGATTACGGTTCGGTTTAATGGATTCCGCACGTTAAATCAAATTCATCGCAGAGCTTGTGATTGTATCGATCCGATCCTGAACTCACAAGTGGTATCAGAGCTATGCAGTTAATGGGGTAAAAAATCGAAACCGATATTGGAGATGTTGGTTATCGCAATGGGATACTGGTAATTTAATATCATGTTGAATTTATATATATAGCAATTTACCACTAACAATTCAGTATACTCTCCTACCATTAGCAAATTAACCTTTTGCAACTTGCAAAACACTAACAATTGTAGCAAGTAGGAACTGATTAAGACTTAAAACACTGATAGTAGCAATAAGAAGGAAGACGAATGGTAGAACTAAGAAGAAAGGTATTGATATCGGGAAAATCGGTGATATATCGGCCCAATATCGTCAATATCGCTGATAATATCGGTACTGATATTTTGACTGATATTTGACACCGATATTTTACATGGGGACCGACATATCACGATATTAACTGCATAGTATGTATGTTCATTAGTTTTTAATTCCAGGCTGTAAGTATTGCATATGGTGTGATAAAGCGTGTTGTCGGTTTCAATCATAGAATGTAGGCATCAAGTATTGTTTTGTTTTTGCATGTATTAAGCGTTTAATATTTTACTTTTTTTCAAAGGGTTGCTATGTTGGAGATCAAGGTTTAGGTGCTATTGGCGAGTGTTGCAAACAACTTGAAGTATTGAATTTACGATTTTGTGAAGGTTTGACCGACACTGGTTTAGTTGACTTGGCCATTGGCTGTGAGAAGACCTTGAAATCACTGGGTGTAGCTGCATGTGCTAAAATAACTGACGTATCATTAGAAGCTGTTGGGTCTCATTGCAGAAACCTCGAGACTTTATCATTGGATTCTGAGTATATCAACAACAAAGGAGTAATAGCTGTTGCAAAAGGATGCCCTCTTCTTAAAAATTTGAATTTGCAATGCATTATGGTTACAGATGAGGCTTTGACTGCTGTTGGTAGACTTTGTGTGTTGTTGGAGTCGCTAGCACTTCATAGTTTTCAGCGATTTTCAGACAAGTTAGTGTTTCTTTCGTTATCTCCTCTTTTCATAATTTGATATTAGAAGGATTTTTTGTTTTTTTTTAACCCAAAGTAATGGTAGAGAAACACGAATCGGAATTCATGATGCGTATGTTATGTATGTTGATTAACGTATGCAGGAGCCTTTGTGCCATTGGGAAAGGATGTAAAAAATTAAAAAGCTTGATGCTAAGTGATTGCTATTTCCTGAGTGATAAGGGCTTAGAGGCTGTTGCAGCTGGTTGTCCTGAACTTTCACGCCTGGAAATCAATGGTTGCCACAATATTAGCACATATGGGCTAGAAAGCATCGGAAGGTCTTGCATGTAAGTTATGAATAAAAGTTTTAATAATCTCTCATTTTCTAATAAGTAAGATCCTCCTGAAGTACGCAGTATAGTTGTTTTTTTTTGGTATATGGGCCATTTTAAACTCTATTTGACTATACAACAAGTAAAAACATTCTATCCCACACTAGTTGGGGTTAATTAAAATTCTACGTTTTCTCATTTATTTTAGTTATTTTTTTCATACTTTTTTTTGGGTAAAGGGTTACCCCGGTGATTTTATAACATATCAAAAACAAACAAGTAGAAGGTTGACAATACCCTCTAGTTCTCTTAGTGGCATACCACTATAGAGTTCAACAAGAACGACCAAAAGAAACAACCAATTACATCAAAAACAAATAAAACATTGGTCTTCAATCTTCATCCAAGAAATCTTCCTTATCCATCTTCCACTCTTCCAAAAAGCGCTTGACATTTGACGTTTGCTTGTACTTGAAAGAGATTAACTTTGCTCGGACAGTGCTGATAATGAGATCAGCCACCTGTTCTGGACGACGCAACCGGTTACTAAAAAGTTTAGAGTTACGTTCACTCCAAATGGTATAAGCTGCAGCCGCAACCACCAATCTACTAGCAACAGACATAACTGACTTCGACTTAGCTCTAGAAATCAGCCAAGCCGAGATATCCCCCCATGATTCTATAACCGATTCCATGTTTACTTTCTGTCGAACTTTATGCCATACCGATTTCGAGTATGGGCATTCGAAAAACAAATGACCATGTGTCTCTAACCCCGAGTAGCATAACAAACAGCACATAAGATTCATAGAGCCCGTAACGGCATGATTCCACCTCATAATCCGATCTTGAGTCTAAAGTTTATTCTTGAATATAAGCCAACACATGAAAGAGTGTTTCGGAATATTGAAGGACGACCACACCACTTTCGCCCAAGGTTTTGGGTGATCTCGGATCCGGACAGTATCCCACACTTCCTTTGACGAGAACGGAGCAAGCTTCCCATCAGACTTCATCCATAAAACTCTATCTTGCATTTCGGATAAAATAATAGGCCGAAGTTGGAATAATGTCGGAAACACACTCCTCCAATCTTCCGGCCATACCCATTGACCATCAATAAACGCATCCGTTACTTTCGACTTAACTGTAAACCCATACCGGGCCATTTGACGCGGAGTAACTAGTTGTCGAAGCTGGCATTCATTTGTCCATTTATCAAACCACAAAAGGTGTTATGGCCATTACCAATCTTACTCCACAAATGATTGCGAAATTTATCCCTACACTTCATTAGTTTTTTCCATCCCCACGGTGAGTTGGCTTGAACCGGAATGTCCCAAAGACTACGGCCACGCAATCTATGCAAAGATATCCAGTTTGTCCATAAAGAGTTCCTGCCTGAGACAATACTATAAATGTGGTAGGCCATCAACGGCTTGTTTACATCCGATATCCGTCTTATGCCTAAACCGCCTTCCAACTTTGGAAGACAAACCTCTTTCCAAGCCACTTTGGCTCTACCTTTCGAACCCATGCCCTGGCCCCATAAAAAGTGTTTCATCTTGGTTTCCAACTCCTTAATGATACTAACCGGCAAAATGAAAACCGAAGCCCAGTACACATGAATAGAGGAGAGGACCGAAAGTACCAGCTGAAGTCTTCCCGCAAACGATAGAAACCTGTTTTTCCAGTCATTAATACGTTTAGACATTCGCTCCACCAAAACTTTGCAGTCTTTGATCAAAAGTCGTGAAGCAAGCAAAGGAACCCCCAAATATCTGATAGGAAGTCTCCCTTCATCGAATGGCACCAACCCAGCAATTCTGGTCCTAGTAGATAATGGAACATTACAAAAGAATATTGTACTTTTTGCATTGCTAGGAACTAAACCAGAAGCTTCCTCAAACTGTTTCAAGGAACGCATAACAACCTTAACCGAGCCAACATCCCCTCTAGCAAATAGGAAAAGATCATCAGCAAAACATACGTTGGTTATCATTTGCTTCTCACATTTATTATGGAACCTAAACGAGGAATCCAGTTCAGCAGCTTTGTTGAGAATCAGCGTTAAGACTTCCATGACCATGGTGAATAAATAGGGGGACATTGGATCCCCTTGCCGCAAACCCCGCTTTCCTTTGAAATAACCATGCACACTACCGTTCACACTTAAAGAAAAGGATGTAGAAGTGGTACACTCCATAATCCATCCAATAAATCGATGCCGAAATCCAAAACCATGCAAAACATCACGTAGAAATCTCCAGTCCACTGTATCATACGCTTTTTGGATATCCACTTTCATAGCACATCGAGGAGGACCCGTTTGACGATGATAATTATGCATTAGCTCTTGAGTCAACATAATATTGTCCGAAATCCTCCTACCTGGAACAAACGCCGATTGATTCTCACTTATAATGCCCTTTAAGCCTTCAAGAATCCTAGCCGTGAGGATCTTGCTAATAGCTTTATACACCACATTACAACACGATATTGGTCTATAATCTGTGACCACTCCCAGGGTGGAAACCTTAGGAATGAGAGCTAACAACGTGTGATTTATCTCCTGAAGTAATCTACCCGACTCGAAAAAATCAATAATAGCAGTCGTTACCTCGTTTCCAACAACCGACCATGACTTTTTAAAGAACTCAGACGTGTAACCATCCGGCCCCGGAGACTTGTTTTCATTAATCGAAAAAACAGCCGCTTTAACTTCATCCGGAGTCACTTGCCTACACATAGAATCCGCCACAATAGGGTTAACAGTAACTGAGAAGATATCTCGGTTCACTCGGCTGACCATGTTCCCATCCGAACCCAAAAAATCTCGGAAATGATTCACTAACGCCGAGGAGACTTCATCCCCTTCATAAACATTGCCGGAAGTGTCTTTTATAACATTGATTTTATTAATATGATTGCGACATTTGACCACATTATGGAAGAATGTGGTATTTGAATCTCCAACTTCCAACCATTTCTGTTTTGCCTTTTGTTTCAAGAATCTCTCTTCATCCAAAGTTGCCTCCAGGTAATTCTTCACACAAACGGACTCGGCTTCTTTGATTGTCAAGTTGAACGGATCGGCATCCAACTTACTCTGCAACGAATCCAATTGTGCCTTCAAGTCAATCACCTTTTTATGAATATTTCCTTGTTTCTTAAGTAACAATCTTAGCGGATGTTTAAGGCCCCTAAGCTTCTTGACTATACGAAACATCGGAACCCCCATAATCTCAACATCCCAACCAGTCGAGACTATTTCCAAAAAATCCTTCTTATGCGTCAAAAAATTACTAAACTTGAAAGGTTTAGGTTTAAACTTATTGGCCATAAGAATTTTAAGCAAAGCTGGACAATGGTCCGAAATACCATGTGGTAGAAACACCGCAAAAGCATCCACAAATTTATCCACTAAACTAACATTTGCCATAATCCTGTCCAGTTTCTTTCGGATTCCAATCCCTTTTTTCGGACTCTGACTCCAAGTGTAATGCATACCATGAGCTCTGACATCAAAAACTTCAATATACTTTACACACTCATTAAAATCTTTCATAGCAGCATTCACATTCGACGACCCCATACAGTTATCCTCTAGGTTCAACACCACATTAAAATCCCCCATGATTATCCACGGGTTCGAGTGAACCACCCCCTTATTTTTTTCATACTTGGCATGATAGGTATTACTTTTGTAGATATTACTTGGATGTTAACGTTCTTCAGGTAAAATCCAACTGAAAAACAAATGTAGAGGTGTCAGTTTTGACCCATTTACATATGAGTGGATCAATTTGGGTCATATTTCTTTTAATCTCAAGTAAGTAATTAATTTTTTTTACCTAAAAGGGAAATGAGTCAAAATGGATATTGGGGTTATAAGTTCAAAGTCTTTTTTAATACATACAACTGGCCAAATCTTTTTATTGGATATTTTGATTATAATTGTATTAATATTGTTTTTTTAATCGTAATTATTGCATTTTTTTATTAAAAACTTATAATAGTGGACAAAAAGGTTTTTGCGTAATCCATACACCCTACCCAGTCTTCCCTGTTTCAACACTCGCCAAAAATGACCTGTTTTCAACCAGAACGTTTTGACTGATTGTGGAAGTACAAAGATTGGTTTACTGGTATATTTGAGATGATGTACCTTCATAGTGTATAGTGAGCTGTCTGCACTTTTCTGTCCACAAAGTTTTTGAAATAGTTTTTGATCTAACTATTAGTCTAAAATATGAACTTTTGTGACAGTCTTAAGTTCTGTTTGATACGTTGCCCACATAGTTGTTAATGGCGAATAGCGACAAATAGCGACAAGGTACCTATATGCTACATAGCGAATAGCGATAAATAGCGGGCGGCTATTTTGTAAATAGCGATACACTAGAAATTTTTTTATCTGTATATTATATCAAAATACCATGTTATATATGTTATTTTACATGTATATTTAACAAAAACCTAAAATCTAACTATTTTATAGCTATATTTAATTGCTATTTATATTAAGAAAAAAATAAAAATAAAGTGTCACTATTCTCGCTATCCATCGCTACAACGCTAATAGTGACACTAGACCTATACGCTACGTATCGCGCTATAGCGATCGCTATTGACAACTATGATTGCCCATTTTGCTTTATGAGGTTAACATGGTTAATTTTGTAGGCATCTTAGAGAGTTAGCATTACTGTACTGTCAAAAAGTAGGCGATGAAGCCCTATCTGAAGTTGGCAAAGGCTGCAAGTATTTGCAAGCTCTTCATTTAGTGGATTGCTCCGTCATTGGGGATGATGCAATATGCAGCATTGCTATTGGCTGCAAAAATTTGAAAAAACTTCACATACGCAGATGCTATGAGGTAGTGTTATTCTCTTACGAATTCGTATATACATCTCATTTTCTATTTTATTCTCTTGTATGTACAAGGTTGCATTTAAAATTAACTTGTTGTTTTTGTGGTGGCAAAGTGCCATATGTGATATAAGGGTGTAATATCTGACACGACAGATACTTAGAGAAAAATATGCACAAAATATAATATAAAATAAAGTTTTCGGGTTAAACGGCTCGTGTTTGGGTCAACTCATGAAAACTCTTATCGTGTTCGGGTTTGACCTGCAAACACTGCACATTCAACACCCCTAATATTATTATATATGATAACAAATTCACTGTACATTTTCAGTTGACCTACAAATTTCACTGGAAATATTTGTGTTCTAATATATTTTTGCTTGTCTTAAGTTAATTATATAACCTGCCGTTGGAAACCTCATGTCCCGATAAGGACGTTAACGTCCTTTTTTTTAACTCTTTTATATATTATAGGTTGGGAGCAAGGGGATTATAGCTATTGGTGACAACTCTAAATACCTTACAGATCTTAGCATTCGGTTTTGTGATAGGTAATAATTTTTTGTCTCACTTTTACATATAACTACAGTCATCTCATTGTTTACAATATTAATATACATAAGTACATAATTAAGGTCATATCATCCATTTGGAAATTGGAAAGAGAAGTCATTGTATTTTCGTGTTTTTAATTTTTCTAAAAACAATTTCAACAAGGTTACCATGTTCATATTTTTTTCTAGTTTTTTATAATTAATTTTGCTGTTTATATTAACCAGGGTTGGGGATGAAGCTCTGGTGGCTATTGGTAATGGTTGCCCCTTGTTACGTCATTTAAATGTAAGTGGCTGTCACCAAATAGGAGATACCGGAATAACAGCAATTGCAAGGGGCTGCCCTCAACTAACTTACTTGGATGTTAGCGTTCTTCAGGTAAAATCCAACCGAAACAAAAATGATTAGAAATAAAATTGATTTACTAGTTTATATGCTTAAACTAGGGTGACAGTTTCGAACATGACCCAAAGAAAAAATTAGATGGAATTTGTTTTTTACAGGGTATGTTCATCCAAGAAACTTGTACATCATTTCGGACTTTTCGGTATGATACGAAAATCATGGCCTCTTTTCTTTTTCTTTTTTTCAGAATTTGCGGGATATGGCACTGGCAGAGGTAGGTGAAGGGTGCCCTTTACTAAAGGACATAGTATTATCACATTGCCGTGAGATAACCGATGTTGGTCTAGCCCATCTTGTTAAAAGATGCAAATGGCTTGAATCCTGCTACATGGTCTATTGCCCTGGTGTGACTGCAGCCGGGGTGGCTACTGTTATATCCACCTGTGTCAATATCAAGAAAGTTCTAATTGAGAAGTCAAAGGTTAGTGCGAGGACCCGAAGGCGTGCAGGTTCTGTCATCTCCTACCTCTGTGTGGACCTTTGAAACCATAACAGGGTTCAGTTGTAGTTATAGTTGTGTTTGGTTTAATACAAAAGAAGGCATAATTTAGCATATTTTAAGAGAGAATATACCAACATGATCCTGGGAAACCTGAGTATTTATGGAAATTGGGTGTAATAAGCGGATGAGTATTAGAATGTGTTTGTTTTTTGTTTCAAGACAGGGAATGATTAATTACCATTATATTATAGCTTTTTCATAAAGAAGTTATATAAATAATATCATAACATAGGAACACAATATCGTAGTTGAAACAAGATATCATAAGGTGGTGATGCTTTGCTTTATAAACGTGTTTATTTGACGTTTAATCGACAACGCCTTTAATCTTTATTTGCATTTAAATATATAAACGAAGGGTGCAAAGGGTAATTGCAAAGTAGCGGGCCTCATCTCATTTGCACCCAATCTCGTGAAATAAATGCATGTGGGAGTAACTGATTTGGAGACTGTTTTGTGGCCAAAAAAATCTGGGACTTGTAGGTTGGCTAGATGCGGAGTTCCTCGTCTAAACGGGAACAAATGAATAGTGTGTTTGTTTCGTACATGGTGGGTTGATTTTTTAGCCGAAAAGAGATTTGAAGCCGAGAATTTTTTTTACTCTACTTTTTACTTTTCATTTGTATGGTATTCAAATAAGAATCGTAAACGTAAGTTTGCTTGGGATGAGTAGCTGAAAAACCCTCTCCTTTTGATGTAAACTCTTTTCTTTGAGTCCAACCTCTTGCTGGACTTGTTATGATATTCGTTTAAGCTGCTAAAGAAAACACTCGGATCCGCTGATTAACAAGGACTAAAGATATTTGCCCCAAGACTCGTTATGCATATGTAATTAGTTATTGATGATGCAAGTGATGTGCTACAATCTATCTCTATGAACAATATTGAAAAGTTCGGTTTAGCGTGTCTTGATTAGAAGTTAAAGTTTGACCAAGTAGGTTGAACAGAATAAATTATATATATGGATGGGGTGTTGTCTAATATGTTTGAATTGAATGAAGCAATGCCATTTTACAAGTTTTTGACTATCAGGTCACGGTTTGACCGAAATAGTAAAATGAGTAAATTATTTTTTGAGTTGTTAGTTTTTAGTGGTTTTAATTATTTGAGTTCAAAATTAAAATGTTTAACGCCCTGAGTTCCTACACGTTTTTTTTATAACCATTTGAGTCATTTTGAGTCCAAATTTTAACCTTTCGAGTCCAATTTTTTAGCAAAATTGGACTCAAAATGTTATAAAATAAATGACTAGGGACTCAGGGCGTTAAACCTTTTGATTTAGGACTCAAGTGGTTAAAACCACTAAAACATAAGAACTACTATAGTAAAATATATAGTGGTCATGGTTTGACCGAAATAGTAAAATATATAGTGTTTATAAAAATGTTTGTGTTTTAGTCATAGATTGATCAAAATACTTGATTGTTATGTTTACCATGTTTTTTAAAGTCTCCTTTAATTTTTAATTGATATTTGAAAATTCACGCGATTAATTTTCCTTTTTGAAAACTTGACTATTCACTTAGGGTTGGAGGGAGCGTTCACCGAAGATACCCTCCCACAAACCAATCCAACGGCGCCACCTCAACAACCTGCATACCGCAACCCGGAGGCCACCCCACGTTGTGTTCCTGCCTAGAAACACAAAGTTTTGCAGGTTTCTCTCTCCTCTCTACACACATCTCATGTCGATTTCAAGCATGGCCGTCTCCGAAAAAATTGGAAAATCTTTAGGCCCTGTACGAACAGAAAATACGGGCCCCTTAAATATAAACTTTTAAAAAGAACATGTATATAAAAGATTTAAATATATGAAAATGAATTAATGTCATTTGAATCAACACTAATCATTAATGCTTGACAAAATTAGGCATTTAATGTCATTTGCATTTAATAAATAGATAAGAAACAAAAAGAAAAACAAAACTGAGAACGGTAGGATTAGAACCCGTGTACTCTTGTTATTAAAATGACTTTCAAACCACCAAACCAAGTGCTTCAAGATGGTATTTTTTTCGATTCATTACGTATATATTCTAACTTTACAGTGTAAAACTAATACAAAAACAAAAAAATTGGGCCCCCGATGGGTTTGGGCCCTGAGCCGTCGCCCATCCCGCACACCCTTCGGGCCGGCCCTGAATTTTCAAGCGGGCATGCAAACCCGTAAACCTAACCCACAAATGCTACACTAGGGCTGATGATGGTGTACCCGCCTCGGGTAACTAGCCACACGCCATACCCGTATGACGCCCCTCCACCCTTATTCATAGTTGAGGATAGAGGTTTTGTATTTTTTTTTTTTTTCCCCTAAACATACCACTCTTAATTTTAGGGTGTTACATGCCATAAAATAAATTCAATCAGTCACAAAGTAAATTTATAAAACCACCCCACGCATTTTATAAATGCCAAATAGAGAATTCAGTTTCTATAAATGTGAGCCAAAGACAACAAAACTAGAAAGAAATCTTATTTAAAAGGTAAAATTTTAAAGCAAATAGCATGGTTCAATCGTGGATCCACCAATAGAAACTTTTAATTTTTTTAAGGTTTTTCTCTCACATCTATTTAAGAAACTTTCTTAGACCATGTGTAGTGGGTCGTTTTTTTTTTTTTAAATTCAAAAAAATAATAATAATTATTTATTGATTGCATGGGGGTTATTGGAATAATGCCCCACTACGCCACTTTTGCTATAATGCCCAACGCTGACTAGGATGCCACGTGTCGGATAATGCCCCATGGTGGGGGCATTATTTTTGTTCACCACTACACATGGTCTTACAAACACTAGTCCGTCTCTTGCATTTTTGTAGAAACCGGATAATTAAATACTTTCTTGAGTGATTAATTTACATCTTCAAATCTTACTCTCAAGTTTAAAGCAAGAGAAGAAAGAAGTCAATCATTGTACTAAGGTCAATACTTGTTTGATTAAGTGAGAAATTCATGGTATAGTTAATTAGAGAGAAACAAAGGTAAAGTTTACCTTGTTATAGAGAAGATATTTGTAGTTTGGTGATCTCTATCCTCTTTGAGAGACATTTGTACATCAATGATCTCTACCATTTTAATAGACATTAGTGAAAATAACTCTTAATAGAAAAAGTGAGTGGACGTAAGATGGAATCATTAACAAAAAAACTAGATTTGTGAGAAAATTTGCTAACAAGTTTAATAAAAAAAATGTTTACCTAGATGCATTTACTTCTATCTAATTAACTATGGTAGGGATCACTAGTGACATCTCACTTAATCAAGATTTATTCGACTTAGAATACAGGGAGTGGGGCGTTGGTTGGGGCGGGGAAGCCCTTTAACGCCAACTGCTACACTTTGGGTTGGCGTTGGTTGGGGTGGTGCCCCTTTGGCGTGGGTATTCTGTCTGTCGTAGGCGGGGGCAGGGTGACTTGACTGGCTTTGGTTGGCTGGTTTAATATGACTGGCTGGCGTTGGTTGGCTACTTTAATTAAAAAAGAAAATCACATGGCTGGCCACGCCACACCACACCCCTCATTTTTCACCATAAGCTTGTGGATCCCACCCTCGTCACGTATCGAGCAATTCCCCCAATCCAATCCCCTCCACTCCCCCACAGTCTTAGAATCATCTCCATCTCTTTCGAGTCCCAAAAGCCTATAGCCTCCAAGGCAACTACCAAGCAACCTCCTATATAATCGTTCCTCTTAAAGCAACATCAATAACTATCATAGATTGTCTATACTTGTATCACTTCCTAGATCATGTGTCATACATGCTTCATCTTCAACATTTATAATCAAAGTTTACTTATGGAGAGAGCTCGAGCTTTCGATAAATTTAAAATTCAAAAAATTCAACAAAATGACAAATCAAGGATTTAGACCGCCAAAATTACGCCGTTATAGTTCGAAGCTTTTACTTAAGAAACGCTACGAACTAGGGGGACTTGATGAGGATACGTCCCTGGTCGGACCGAATCACCGCCATAAGCAGAATTGAACTATGGCACGTCAAGGTCGGACCGCTCCTCGCACCATAGACGGAATGGACAGATACGCTGGTGCGGCATAACTAACTGGGTCCCACCTCCATAACCGCCATGATAGTGACTGGTCCGACCCTAACTAACTCTCCACGTCAGCATACCCAAAGACTATAAATACCATACTTGGACCTCCAAAACGGGTAATCGCTACTTTCTCTCTCTAAACTCTCCTCTCTCTCTCCCTGACCTATTTCCTCCTCACAAATACTTATTCTCACGCCCGAGCTTGGTCACAGAGAGGCCCCCCTCCCTGTGACGAGGCTAACGGTGTGGTTGTTTTCTTGTGTTCTTGGAGGTTCCTTGGTAGGTCATCTGAAGCTCTACTCTAACCA
This sequence comes from Helianthus tuberosus, assembly GCA_030545235.1. NCBI lineage: Eukaryota > Viridiplantae > Streptophyta > Magnoliopsida > Asterales > Asteraceae > Helianthus > Helianthus tuberosus. The sequence continues at coordinate 100,538,990 of CM060397.1, forward strand.
GGTCGTACCAACTAGTTTTGAGTCTTTAGTGGCGCCATCCCCTCGAATTCACATAATTCGTTTCCTTGTTTTTGTTCATTTGAAGTCATGGCAGAATCAACGACAGCAGTCTCCACCAGCACTTTCCCATCTTACAATGATATATGGGAAGGAAACGCTAACTCCACAACTGCTTCAGCAGCAGTTGCTGCCTCAGCAGCTTCGATAGGATCCGCGTCGGCTCCTCCAGTTGCAAATCCTGTAGGCGGAAGCTCTATCACCACGCTGTCTGTTACTGCCCCGGTTGCCACGCCATTACCTAATTTCGACAACGCTTTCCTTTTAAGGAATGCCGATCTATTGCGTCAGTTACAGCAGCAGCAACAGCGAGACGAGATGCTGCAGGGTCTCCGAGCAAACTTGTTTAACAACGTCTATCCAGGGGGAAACCCCGTCTCCGTTGGAACCTTCGCTCCTGGATCTCTGGTAAGTTCTATGATCTCCACTCCTATAACACACGTTACACAATTTTCTTCGGTTACAAGTGCTCCGATGAATAACGGTCTAAACGACCTGTTTCTCCAGGGATCTATGGGTTTAAACCCCCAAGATCAAGAGCTGCTCATGCCATACCACCCCACGTCTATGACTTCCCAATCAAAGTTTACGTTACGGATCGTCAATGCCCCACTCCCAGCTAAGCTGAAGATGCCTCCCACACTGAAGTTTTACGATGGTACGTCTGATCCGGACGACCATATGTTCGCGTTTGCCGGAGCGGCTAAGGTCGAGCAGTGGCCTATGCCGGCTTGGTGTCTTATGTTCGCCCAAACTCTCACCGGATCGGCAAGGGTTTGGTTTGATGTGTTGCCAGAGGGGTCGATCGACCACTTTGAGGATTTCCGGCGTATTTTCTTACAAAATTTCTGTCAGCAGCGACGCTGCAAGAAAGACATTACCGAGGTTCACCATATAAAGCGCTGCGACGGAGAGTCCGTAGAAGATTTTATCGATCGCTTCAACCGAGAAAGCATGCAGATAAGTGGAGCGGTTGACCAGCTCCGAGTCTCTGGGTTCTGTCACGGAGTTCGGAACAATCAGCTTGTGGAGAAACTCCATGAAGATCTCCCAAAAACTATGGAGATACTTATGGAGAGAGCTCGAGCTTTCGTTCGGGGAAAGAGTGCCTGCGGTCAACCGAACGAAACTACAGCAAGAAATGCCAAGGCCCGAACCACTTCGTGGAGACGCAACGCGTCGCCACCAAAAGACAGAAGCAGCAGTTGGAACAGAAATCGTGGCCCGTATCAGAAGTCGGATCGAAGCAGTTTCCGAACAGGAAACGTGCGTTTCAACACCTTTTCCGAGCTCACCAAATCACCAAGCGAAATTCTCAGCACGGAGACTACTCGGTTCCCTACACCATCGAAGCAACGACCTACCTCGGATAAGCACTCCAAGAAATATTGTGAATATCACCGAGACAAGGGTCATACAACTGATGAATGTTGGGCTCTGAAGCAAGAAATCGAAAAGGCCGTACGATCCGGTAAACTCTCGCACCTTGTGAAAGAAGTGAAAGATGGGAAGAAGTCAGCAGCAGCAATTGATAATCCGAACACCGAACCCGGAATCAATATGATCCGGTCAACCGAATCAAGAGGGGTAAAGCGGTCGAACCAACATATGGCAGCATGGATGAATCAACCAACGTACTTCCCTCCGATCGATCCCGATGATGCTCGGGACGGACCAATTACAATCTCGGCTGTCATCGCCGGACACCTGGTCCGACGAATTTACGTGGACGGAGGAAGCGCCTTTGAGATCATGTATCTACAGTGTTTCCAGCAGCTGAACCCCCAAGTAAAGAAGAGGTTGATTGAAGTCTCCACCCCTCTGATCAGTTTTTCCGGAGAGGTGGTTCGTCCGATAGGACAGATTACTCTTCCGACCACATTCAAAGATGGTGATAAAAGTAGGACTGTCCAATTAACTTTCCTAGTTGTTGGCACTCATTCATCGCATAACATAATACTTGGATGACCCGGGTTACGAGCTCTCGGAGCAATCAGCTCGACAATACATGGAGCCATAAAATTCCCCACTGAGGCCGGAGTTGCCACTATTTTCTCAGAATCACACTCGTTTGTTGCCGAAGTAAGACATGCAGCGGAAACGAGCTCCAAAAAGTCCGAAGTACCTACCGAACTTTAGGCGATCAATCCGGATTTTCCCGAACAACAAGTAGCTATCGGTTCTCAGCTCCCAAAACGAACAAAGAAGCTCCTGTGGGAATTGTTAAGCAATTCGATAGACGTTTTCGCATGGAAGCACTCCGATATGCAAGGAGTCCCCAGATCAATGGCACAACATCACCTGAACGTAAAAGAATCAATCAAACCAATAGCACAAAGGAAAAGGCACATGGCGCCGGATCGAGCCAAAGCAATTGCAAAAGATGTTAAGAGCCTCCTAGACGCCGGAATCATTCGAGAAGTCCGGTATCAAACATGGGTGTCAAATCCCGTTTTGGTACGGAAAAAAGATAATTCATGGAGAATGTGCATTTATTTCACCGATTTAAACGATGCGTGCCCGAAAGATTGTTTTCCTTTACCGGAGATCGATGAGAAGATTGACTCCATCGCCACGTTCAGGTTGAAGTGTTTTTTGGATGCCTACAAGGGATACCATCAGATACAAATGGTGGTCGAAGATGAGGATAAGACAGCCTTTGTCACCAATGAAGGAGTGTATTGTTTTACTAAGATGTCGTTCGGTTTGAAAAACGCCGGTGCTACGTACCAGCGTTTGATGAGCAAAGCCTTTAAAGATCAGATTGAGCGAAACGTAGAAGTATATGTTGATGATATCGTGATCAAAAGTCACGATGAGGCCACCATGCTAAAAGACATACTTGAAACGTTTACCCGACTCCGAAGCATCAACATGAAGCTAAACCCCAAAAAAATGTACGTTCGGGGTAGAAGAAGGTAAGTTTCTGGGAGTCATGGTTGGGTCAAAAGGCTTGCGGGCCAACCCAGACAAGATTGATGCTGTTCTTACAATGAAGCCTCCGACGTCGGTGTAAGACCCTGTATATACTACTAGATTTAATAACATAAGACCTTGCATTTCATGCCAAAATTTTTAGTTTACAAAAACTTACAAGACTTGAAAGTTAAAACTAGACACAACATTCACATATTGATCCTACGAAACTATATTCAAGACAGAACAACAATTGTTTACATAGTTTTTAAAACAAAAGATCAAGTGCGGAAGCGTTGGTTGGAGTGTTCGGTTCGGATACTTATGCTTGATCATCATCCTTCTACTGAATACCTGAAAAACTGAACATTTTAGACAAACATTAGTATTATGATTCTTGAAATTTACGTGTTCAAAACCATGTCCGAAAACGTATTCAAGAAAATCAAATTTTAAAAATTAATTAAAAACACATCAAACTGGGCTCCACCGTAACTTACGGTGACACCGTAAGTTACGGTGGCTTATGGACAATTGAGACCTACCGTAACACAGTAGAATCCCACCGTAACAAATTACTGGCCACCGTAAATTACGGCATCACCGTAATTTACGGTGCACGCTGAACCAGTTTTTCTTGTTCTGATTTCAGTTTGGCTGATTCTTTTTTTATGACGAAACAGCTTAATTTCGCACAAAATTATTAAATGACTAAGTTAGTTACCCATATCCAACATTTTTACTTATGATAATACTTGACTATTCTCTCAAGAGAATAACTACGGAATAGTCTACAAGCTTGTTTTGACCCGTTTGAGTGCTGAATTAAGCACCATTCAGGGTATGCAAGAAACCATGTTTATCACTTGTTCAAGATACTAGTCATATTCGTGACATATTAGTAATCTTGATTATCATGTTCAAAATATCTACATAATACTAACAATTATGCATAATATAACGAAATGGTAAATTCCGTACCTCTAGAGCACGCCTTTCCCCCGTGAATTCCCTCCGGCTTGTCCGCTTGATGATCCGGACTCTTTGCCTAGAAAATTCAGTTTTACAACTTGTTTAGAACTCTTTTCATGACCATAATCACATCATTATGAGTCATGACTAAATCTGCGTTTTTCCTCCTATTCTAACATTTAAATCCTCAGTTAGGCATTTCAACGAACACCTAACGAGTCAGATTTTTCTACAATCATTACTAAGTTCATGACTTGCAATTTAACATCTAATTTCACTTTAATTAAGCAATTTGTACTCATTTAAACATTCAAATTACTGAATTTCCTCATACCATTCAGCTTTTCACTAGATTAAAATTCATAATCCTAGTACTTGTCTAGTCTTTACAATATCATAAATCACCTACAATGGTGATTGTAATTTCTTCAAGTAACATGCAATGATTTTCACAAATTATCATCTAGGGTTTAATCCTAAACAACATATTACTTCAAGATTCATTCATGCATGACATATCTAGGTTCAATTTCAGTCATTCACCATTAACCTAGAATTTATGGTGAATCAAAATATTAAAATTATACATACCTTTTGATCCCTATGACGAGGTGATCACTAATTTATGTTTAGAATTCGATTTGAAATGGATTTGAGGCTTCAATTTAGTAGATTTTGGTGTGAAGCTAGGGTTGGAGAATCCCCTGTGTCGCCCCCTTCTCTTGATCGACCAGACACACCAATTTTGGTGTGTTTGGTTTGGTTTTGTTACTATTAGTAATTATCTTTCACTTTTAACAAGTTTGAACCCTTAACTATGATTTTCCCTCCAGTTTAAGTATTTTAACCATATTATGAATTATTTCAAGACTTAAATTTAACTAGGTTAAGTTCCTAGTTGGTAAATTCTTGTTTGTTATTTCATTTGAATTTTAATATAAGGATTTATATTTTCGGGATGTTACAAGTTCACCCCCCTTAAAAGGGGTTTCTGTCACACCCCAACCGATGGCGGAATCATCGGGGCGCGGCACTGAGCGAAACAGATTGTTCAGAAGTTTCCATAACAACTATCATTACCATTTAATTAAAGCATTACGTCCCATACCGTAACATAAATAGTCAAACAAGTTATTACAGACAACATCAAAACAAATATTCCGTTCCGACAACTCAGATTTAAATAAGTAGCAATTGTTTATCTGCTTCTAGAGACCCCTAATAAGTTATCTACAGACAACTATTTGTTGGGCTCTAAAGCTTTATTCTAGCTTCCAATTCCTACCACATATGCGTCCTAAGCACCTGTCACATACGTTAAAATAATGTCAATACATAAAATGTAAAGGTGAGCATACAAGTTTGATAATAGCATATAGAGTTCGAATTCGTTTACGCATAACCAGCACGTACACATAGTGAAATGAAGCACGTTAGTTATCGACATAGATCCATCGATACCAATGACTGCGGGTTGACTGCCCGAGGCAGTTCGCAATACACGATTACCACTGTAATCCATGCAAGTAAAAGATCCTTAACAACCCCCGTGTGAACGGGTGCTGAGTCCAAACTATAGTACTATCGTTGCTAAGGCAGGTAGACAGCATTCCATGTGTAAACATAACAAACAAGCATTCATAAGCCACGTATAACATGCATTAATGGTTAAGCGTTAAAATAGCTTGAGTAGTGTGATAGTTGTAGTTTGAATAGTTGTAACGTATGTAACACCCAAAAGTGCTAAAGCAAAAAGGGTTCGAGTATACTCACAGTGATTGCGGATTGAAGGGAGCGCTTTACAGCGAGTACGGTTAGCCTGAATAGATTCGATAACGTAACGATAAGTGGCGCGTAAAACAGTACAAGTAAGAGTGGGTAGGATGACTGATCGTGCGGATCAGTTATCCGTGAGTAGAAGTCATCCGTGCGCATGACCTATCCGTGCGGGTGGGGATGCATGCGGATGGTGATACGTGCGGATGGTGATGCGTGCGGATGGTGATCCATCCGGATAAGTTATCCGTGCGTGCGACTGTCCGTGCGGGTGGTAACCCGTGCGGACTAGTTGTGCGTGCGGGTGACTTATCCGTACGGACCAGTTGTTTATGTGGATAAACGTTCAAGTGGATTGTTTCTTCCTAAGATGTGTTTGTGTATGATGGCTTGTGCTTTGGAGTTTTCGTTGTAGCATTTAGAAAACACACAAGTGTTTCTACCTTTCAAGCCGGTCGCGCGGACGGCAGTCCGTGCGTATGGTAGTCCGTGCGGGCAGTCTGTGCGCGCGGGCAGAGACAATCCGTCCGGATAGCCTGTCCGTGCGTACGACTTGGCCGTGCGGGTGAAGATTGTTTGATTTTCATTTTAAGGCCTTAGTATCTCATGATCCGAAGAGTAATCCATTCAGAGGTCGTCCGTCCGGGTTGCTCGTTCGTCGATACTCAAACCTTGTTTGGAAAGTGGGTCCCAAGGGTAGTCCGTGCGGGTGACAACCCGTACGTACGACCTGTGCGTGCGGATGGTAATCCGTGCGCACAGCTGGTCTGATTGTCCCATTCGTCTACACTTGGTTTCTGTTGTCGTTTATCGAGACGTTCTGATTACGTGGCAACCACTTGGAGTTGTATTCTCGCCCGCGTGACTAGTCCGGTCAGGAACCACCCTAACTCGGCCTGTCGGCGACTCAGAACAATCATTCCGGTTGACCCCGAAATCAGTTGTCTGTGGGTAGGATTTCAGATCTAGAACTAGTGAATCACTATTAACGAGTAGAACACTAGAACCGACCAGATTCGTACCGGTTTTAAGGGTAAAAGGAGGAGAGAACTTAGGTTTATATCTTTCAACCCTTTTATCCTTAGAAAAGTTTAGATCTAGGTGAAGTTATTGTGAAATCTTGTGGAAATCGTTTAGATCTGAGATATTCTTGGTGGGATGAGGTCAAGCTTGAAGCTCTTATGAACTTCATGATGACGTCACCCGAGAATACCTCAAATCCGGGTGATTTCATGGTTAAAAGTGAAGATTTGAAAGATGGAAATGTGTAGAATTGTGTAGTGATCAAAGATGTACAAGAGTCAGTGCAAGATCTTACCTGGATTGAGAGAAATCTGAGAAGAAATGAAGAATGCGTGCGGTTCGGACGTCACTTGCCAAATGTGGAGAGTGACCCGTGTATTTATAGGATGCCAAAAAGGGAAAGGGTGAGCCGTGCGCATGGCACGGACCTGGGTAGGCTATCCGCGCGGACTGGTCATCCGTGCGGACTGGCAATCCGTGCGGATTGGCAATCCGTGCGGATTGGCCATCCGTGCGCATGCCGCCTGCTTTGGTGAGTTCGGTGCGATGTTGATTCGGTTTCGATTTGCGAGCGATTCGATAGGGTTTCCTAGTCAAATTACTTTCAGTCCCAACTACTTCTTATATGGTTCGACTCGGAATTCGGGTTCGGGTTCGTTTACATTCGAGTTAGACTTCGAGTTCGATTGAGTTCGCTTGATTAACACAACATAACATAAAATAAACATGCACAGGTAACACGTAAGGCACACACACACGTATAAACAGTAAGTAAAATACACAGTTCGAGTTACGATTTGATGTCGATTTGATTAGCATAGCTTGATTAACTTTATCGCATTGTTACTTCCTATCGTTAACAGTCGAAGGTCGATTGAAATACGGTTAGCATGATTCGATTATTGTAATGAACGGCACTTACTCCACATAATCTAAATATAATAGAAACAATTCTAAGAGTCACGTCGCGCGAAATCGGTCGTTGACTTTGACCTTGACTTTGACTTTCACTCGTGAAAACACGGGGTGTTACAGCCTCCCTTTGTTTAGGGAATTTCGTCCCGAAATTAAGCTGGAAGCCGTAATTAACCGTGGATCACATGTGAGAGTCCTGCGTTCGGACCATTGAAAATCGTCAAATTGACCGAGTTTTTACGGTTGAAAATTGCTGATTTTTGGATATGATGTGCGGAAACATCTAATCTAAAAGCCTATAAAGTTTTAGATTTCAATTCGAATCCGTTTTTCAATTTCCAATTTTTCATTTTCAAAACCTTTTTCTTTTTCTTTCAAAACCTTGATTATTGTAGGTCCGGATTTATCTCCGATTCGATTGCATAACTACACGTTGACGTGCGAAAATCCGTGTACGTGTGTGACTAAACGTAATCGTAACGGATTCCAAAACCGATTCTACAAGTGGTATCTGAGCAGGAGATCGATTGCTCAGATTTGTTAAAGTTCTTCATCTTTCTTATCCATCGCGTTGTCCTCTAAAAATCGATAAATTAAACGTATACAATAATTGTGATTCTATTGACTATGATGACGTGTACAAGTCCGGGAATCACGTGAGAGACTTTCTCTTTCTAGACTATCTCTCTAATTAAACAACTGCGGGTACTTGGCCTTCATGTCGCTTTCGAGTTCCCAAGTGAACTCCGCGCCTCGTTTGCCTTCCCATCGGACCTTCACAATAGGAATGCGCGAGCGCCTGAGTTCTTTGGTTTGGCGATCCATTATTTCGACAGGCTTTTCCACGAAGTGTAATGTTTCGTTCACTTGTAAATCATCTAGAGGAACATGTAAGTCATGGTCGGCAATGCACTTTCGGAGGTTTGACACATGGAAAGTCGGATGGACATTGCTAAGTTCCTCCGGTAATTCGAGTCTGTAGGCGACTTTTCCGATCCTTTCCAGAATCTTAAAAGGTCCAACATATCGAGGCGCGAGTTTCCCCTTCTTGCCGAATCGGACTACACCCTTCCAAGGTGATACCTTTAGGAGTACGTAGTCACCAACGCCATATTCACGGTGCTTGCGCTTTTTATCGGCGAGAACTTTCTGTCTATCCCGAGCTTTCGCTAGGTTGTCTCGAATTTGGAAAATTTTGTCTGTTGTTTCTTGTAGCAGCTCCGGACCGGTTAGTTACGAGTGACCGATCTCGTGCCACACAATAGGCGATCGACATCTTCTTCCATATAAGGCCTCGAAAGGTGCCATCTGGATGCTGGCCTGGTAGCTGTTGTTGTACGAGAATTCGACTAACGGAAGGTGTCTATCCCAATTACCACCGAAGTCTAGGACACACGAACGGAGCATGTCTTCAAGCGTACGAATCGTTCTTTCAGTCTGACCGTCGGTTTGTGGGTGGAACGCGGTACTTAGATTAAGCGTTGTACCGAGCGCCGTTTGAAACGTTTCCCACAATCGTGAAGTGAACCGAGCATCACGATCAGAGATGATGTCACGAGGCGTCCCATGTCGACAAATGATCTCGTCGGTGTAGATTCGGGCTAATCGTTCTACCTTGTAGTCTTCTCGTATTGGCAGAAAGTGAGCTGATTTGGTCAAACGGTCAATAACAACCCAGATGCTGTCGTGACCTGATGACGTGGTTGGAAGCTTGGTTACGAAATCCATAGCTATGCTCTCCCACTTCCACATGGGGATTGGAGGTTGTTCGAGCAAGCCAGAGGGTCTTTGATGTTCAGCCTTGATTCTAGCACAGGTTAGGCATTTTCCGACGTAGAGAGCGATATCCCGTTTCATACCCGGCCACCAGTACCTATATCGAAGGTCATGGTACATTTTGTCAGCACCGGGATGGATGGAGTATCGGGATTTGTGGGCTTCATCCATGATAATCTGTCACAGGTTGGTTCGCTTGGGAATCCAAATTCGGTCTAAGAAGTGGAATATCCCGTTTGATTTGCTCACAAGCTGGGCTCCATCGTGGTAGATTCTTTCTTTCTTCAAAGTGCGTTCGTTGAAACATGCATGATGGGCGTCGCGAATAAGAGCTTCGAGATTGTGCTGGGCTTGAACATTACGAGTGCTAAGCAGATAGCTCCGTCTGCTAAGTGCGTCGGCAACAACATTTGCCTTGCCTGGGTGATAACGAATCTCACAGTCGTAATCGTTGAGAAGTTCTACCCATCGGCGTTGACGCATATTTAGTTCCCTCTGATTAAAGATGTGTTGCAGGCTCTTATGATCGGTGAAGATCGTACACCTTGTACCATACAGGTAGTGTCGCCAAATCGTTAATGCAAAAACAACTGTGCCTAGCTCGAGATCGTGGGTTGTATAGTTCTTCTCGTGGATTTTGAGCTGACGAGATGCGTAAGCTATGACCTTGTCTCGTTGCATTAAGACACAACCGAGACCAAGGTTGGAAGCATCACAGTAGACAATGAAATTATCGTTTCCGTCGGGTAGTGTGAGAACAGGAGCATTGCAAAGCATGTGTTTGAGGGTTCGAAAGGCAGACTCTTGTTTGGTTCCCCAGACAAAAGGCTGATCCTTGTGAGTGAGAGAGGTAAGTGGTACAGCAATCTTCGAGAATCCTTCGATGAATCGTCGGTAATAGCCCGCTAGCCCGAGGAAAGAGCGGACTTCAGTCGGGTTCTTAGGCGTAACCCAGCTCTTAACAGCTTCAATCTTCGCAGGATCGACGTCCCTGACTATTTACGATGTGACCCAGAAACTGAACCTCCCCCAACCAAAACTCGCACTTGGAGAATTTGGCGTAGAGCTGGTTCCCCTGGAGCAACTCGAGAACTAAACGTAGATGTTGCGCGTGTTCGGCTCTCGTTTTTGAATAGATCAAGACATCGTCGATGAACATGATGACGAAACGGTCGAGATATGGTTTACACACTCGGTTTATCAGATCCATGAAAACTGCTGGTGCGTTTGTCAGGCCAAAAGGCATGACAATGAATTCGTAATGGCCGTAACGAGTGCGAAACGCGGTTTTGGGTATATCCTCCTCTTGTATACGCAGCTGATGATATCCTGAACGCAGATCGATCTTTGAGAAACACGTAGCGCCTTGTAGCGATCAAACAAATCGTCGATTCGCGGCAGAGGATAGCGGTTTTTAATAGTCAACTTATTCAATTCCCGGTAGTCGATGCACATCCGGAACGACCCGTCCTTCTTTTTGACGAAAAGGACTGGTGCGCCCCAAGGAGAGGTGCTCGGGCGAATAAAGCCTTTTTCAAGCAATTCCTGGAGTTGGGTTGAGAGTTCGCGCATTTCGGATGGCGCGAGTCGATAAGGAGCTCTGGCGATAGGATTAGCTCCAGGAATGAGATCAATGCGAAAATCGATATCACGCTTCGGAGGTAGACCGGGAAGATCCTCTGGGAAAACTTGAGGAAATTCTCGAACCACTGGAACATCTTTCACTTCCTTCTTCTCTTTCTTTTCCTTCTCCGCTGCTACGACATGAGCCAAGAAAGCCCTGTATTCCTTGCGGAGATACTTGCTAGCTTGTAGGCATGACATAAGCTTGAGACCCTTCGAAGTAGTATCACCATAGACGCACAATGAATCACCGTTTGCGAGTGAAAAACGAATCATTTTATCGAAGCACACAACTTCGGCATGGTTTTCGCGTAGAAAGTCCATGCCTACTATGACATCAAAACTTCCTAGTTGCATAGGAACGAGATCGATTGAGAAGATGTGATTGTTGAGCTCGAGCGTGCAATCACGAATAACAGAGTTTACAGCGATGGTTCTTTCGGTAGCGACTTCAACATCGAATGCAGAGGAGAGTCGGGAACGTTTACGACTAAGGAGTTTCTCGAATTCGAGTGACACAAAGCAATTATCGGCTCCAGTATCAAACAAACATGAAGCATAAATACCATTCACAAGGAACGTACCATTGACCACGTTGTTGTCGGCCTGGGCTTGACGCACATTGAGATTGAAGGTTCTGGCGCGTGCTGCCTGTTGTTGTTGCTGCTGTTGCTGCTGCTGTGGTTGCTGCTGTTGCGGTTCTTGTTTCACTACCCTGTTCGGACACATGTTGGCGAAATGATTCGGGTCGCCACACGTGAAGCATGCTCTGGCTTTGACTGCGGGTGCCGGAGGAGCTTGTTGACCCTGTGGGGCAGCGAGTAGAGCTTGATTGGCATGAGCTTGACGAATACGGCAGTTGGCAGTAAAGTGGCCGTAGACGTTGCAATGAGCACAGAAGCGGCATTGAATAGCAGTCGGGTGATGATAGGTGTAAGTAGGGCAGAGTGGGTGTGGTCCAGTATATGCACGCTTGGCTGGCGGTGCATTGGCCACAGGCGCCGCTACTTGACGCTGTTGGGCAGGTACAGCTTGGATCGGTGCAGCAGTAATTGCACAGTTCTTGTTGGTGGAGCTGTTCTTTCTCTTGTTCTTTCTCTTGTTGCTTGACGAGGTAGGTTCAGCGGTTGGTGCAGTAGTGGTAGCTTGATGCAGATGCTTGGAGGTCTTATCCCACACCCCAGCCTTGACCCTTTTGTCATTGATTTCAGCGGCCAGCAGATAGGTTTCTTCGATCGTGGCAGTCTTAGCCGCTTGCATGAAATCAGCGACGCTGTCGGGCAGGGCTCGGATGTACTTCTTGATGGTCATCTCAGGAGTTTTGACCTGGTCAGGACAGATAATGCTGAGCTGTTTGAAGTGAGCAGTGAGACCAGCATTGTCTCCATCCTTCTGATGTATGTGCCAAAATTCATCTTCAAGCTTTTGACGCTCGTGAGGAGGGCAGAATTCCTCCAGCATGACCTCTTTAAGCTCTTCCCATGATAAACCGTAAGCTGCATCATTCCCTCTCTTGTTCCTCTCGGCCGTCCACCAGTCCAAAGCATGGGACTGAAAGACGCCGGTAGCGTTCAGAGTTCGAAGGTCATCAGGGCAACCACTTTGTCGTAGAGTAACCTCGATAGAGTCAAACCAGTGGAATAGAGCAGTAGGTCCTCCTTCGCCTGTGAATTCTTTCGGCCCACATGACTTGAATTGTTTGAAACTGAAAGGTCTCGTGACAGCTTTGGGACCTTCAGTCCTCGACTCCTCGGATGATTTGCTGGCGTTCTCATAGACATCGCTCACAGCTTTTGCCACACTTTTCGCGATGATGGAGGCAAGACGTCGGTCCCTCTTTTCCTGACGAGAGAGCGTATGACGAGATCCAGACGACATTGTCTGCAATAGACATCGCCATGGAACTTCAACACATGTATTCGAATCTCACCTCACACGTCTACTACTACTAAAGCTCAGTAACACGTACCATGTAACGCATATAGTCACAAAATCACAGAATCGCACAAAGTCACATAAACACCTAGAGCACATAATCACAATATTTCTAATCACGTAAGCATAAAAGCAAGAAACACATATAACTTAGTCACTATAAGCACCTACGAGCATGCAAACCATTCTGACTACCTCTATTGTCGATTCGCTAGCGATGAGTTGTGTGGGCTTTGTGTTTTAGCAGAAGCAATAGTGTTGAGTTGAAATCAATAGTTCCTCAAATGTTAACAAATAACAGAAAATGCATAAAATTTTCATAAAGATCGATAAATCGAAGGTAGATTGTCTGCGGCTAATAGACTTCGACTAACCAAGTGGCTTCGCAAGGATCCTGCACAATTACCTCCAGGACCATGCCTTTGCCTCGATTCTCGGGCATTGGCGCAATTCTCATTGGTTATATTGTGTCTTTAGATCGTTGGATTCCATCGAACTTTGGTGGGAGTTTTTGTATAAAAGCGGGACGAGTCGTCAAGGTTAGGGTTTCACCCCTAGCTTGCAACTTCCGTCCTCGTTTTTGATAAAGATTGAGGAGATTATTCATCAAAATATGGATTTCACTCCTGATTTGGTATGATTCTCCTCGTTTGTAGCTAAAACGCAAGCTGATTGGGCAATTTTAGTCGAGAGTTTGCGGTTTTCACCCCTATTCTCGGCCTTATTACCGGTTCACAACTTGAAAATTCAAATGCAGTGATAGAAAAGAGTGAGTGATAGTGGCGAGTTTACGCATACGCGTGAGTTGGTCTGTTGGTTCTTAACTATAGTCTAGGTCTCTAAGACTTCGGCCCGGACTAGGTCGAGTCTTGCCTAATTCCCTATAGCTATGGTTTGATACCAATCTGTCACACCCCAACCGATGGCGGAATCATCGGGGCGCGGCACTGAGCGAAACAGATTGTTCAGAAGTTTCCATAACAACTATCATTACCATTTAATTAAAGTATTACGTCCCATACCGTAACATAAATAGTCAAACAAGTTATTACAGACAACATCAAAACAAATATTCCGTTCCGACAACTCAGATTTAAATAAGTAGCAATTGTTTATCTGCTTCTAGAGACCCCTAATAAGTTATCTACAGACAACTATTTGTTGGGCTCTAAAGCTTTATTCTAGCTTCCAATTCCTACCACATATGCGTCCTAAGCACCTGTCACATACGTTAAAATAATGTCAATACATAAAATGTAAAGGTGAGCATACAAGTTTGATAATAGCATATAGAGTTCGAATTCGTTTACGCATAACCAGCACGTACACATAGTGAAATGAAGCACGTTAGTTATCGACATAGATCCATCGATACCAATGACTGCGGGTTGACTGCCCGAGGCAGTTCGCAATACACGATTACCACTGTAATCCATGCAAGTAAAAGATCCTTAACAACCCCCGTGTGAACGGGTGCTGAGTCCAAACTATAGTACTATCGTTGCTAAGGCAGGTAGACAGCATTCCATGTGTAAACATAACAAACAAGCATTCATAAGCCACGTATAACATGCATTAATGGTTAAGCGTTAAAATAGCTTGAGTAGTGTGATAGTTGTAGTTTGAATAGTTGTAACGTATGTAACACCCAAAAGTGCTAAAGCAAAAAGGGTTCGAGTATACTCACAGTGATTGCGGATTGAAGGGAGCGCTTTACAGCGAGTACGGTTAGCCTGAATAGATTCGATAACGTAACGATAAGTGGCGCGTAAAACAGTACAAGTAAGAGTGGGTAGGATGACTGATCGTGCAGATCAGTTATCCGTGAGTAGAAGTCATCCGTGCGCATGACCTATCCGTGCGGGTGGGGATGCATGCGGATGGTGATACGTGCGGATGGTGATGCGTGCGGATGGTGATCCATCCGGATAAGTTATCCGTGCGTGCGACTGTCCGTGCGGGTGGTAACCCGTGCGGACTAGTTGTGTGTGCGGGTGACTTATCCGTACGGACCAGTTGTTTGTGTGGATAAACGTTCAAGTGGATTGTTTCTTCCTAAGATGTGTTTGTGTATGATGGCTTGTGCTTTGGAGTTTTCGTTGTAGCATTTAGAAAACACACAAGTGTTTCTACCTTTCAAGCCGGTCCGTGCGGATGGCAGTCCGTGCGTATGGTAGTCCGTGCGTATGGTAGTCCGTGCGGATAGCCTGTCCGTGCGTACGACTTGGTCGTGCGGGGAAGATTGTTTGATTTTCATTTTAAGGCCTTAGTATCTCATGATCCGAAGAGTAATCCATTCAGAGGTCGTCCGTCCGGGTTGCTCGTTCATCGATACTCAAACCTTGTTTGGAAAGTGGGTCCCAAGGGTAGTCTGTGCGGGTGACAACCCGTACGTACGACCTGTGCGTGCGGATGGTAATCCGTGCGCACAGCTGGTCTGATTGTCCCGTTCGTCTACACTTGGTTTCTGTTGTCGTTTATCGAGACGTTCTGATTACGTGGCAACCACTTGGAGTTGTATTCTCGCCCGCGTGACTAGTCCGGTCAGGAACCACCCTAACTCGGCCTGTCGGCGACTCAGAACAATCATTCCGGTTGACCCCGAAATCAGTTGTCTGTGGGTAGGATTTCAGATCTAGAACTAGTGAATCACTATTAACGAGTAGAACACTAGAACCGACCAGATTCGTACCGGTTTTAAGGGTAAAAGGAGGAGAGAACTTAGGTTTATTTCTTTCAACCCTTTTATCCTTAGAAAAGTTTAGATCTAGGTGAAGTTATTGTGAAATCTTGTGGAAATCGTTTAGATCTGAGATATTCTTGGTGGGATGAGGTCAAGCTTGAAGCTCTTATGAACTTCATGATGACGTCACCCGAGAATACCTCAAATCCGGGTGATTTCATGGTTAAAAGTGAAGATTTGAAAGATGGAAATGTGTAGAATTGTGTAGTGATCAAAGATGTACAAGAGTCAGTGCAAGATCTTACCTGGATTGAGAGAAATCTGAGAAGAAATGAAGAATGCGTGCGGTTCGGATGTCAGTTGCCAAAAGTGGAAAAAGTGGAGAGTGACCCGTGTATTTATAGGATGCCAAAAAGGGAAAGGGTGAGCCGTGCGCATGGCACGCACCCGGGTAGGCTATCCACGCGGACTGGTCATCCGTGAGGACTGGCAATCCGTGCGGATTGGCAATCCGTGCGGATTGGCCATCCGTGCGCATGCCGCCTGCTTTGGTAAGTTCGGTGCGATGTTGATTCGGTTTCGATTTGCGAGCGATTCGATAGGGTTTCCTAGTCAAATTACTTTCAGTCCCAACTACTTCTTATATGGTTTGACTCGGAATTCGGGTTCGGGTTCGTTTACATTCGAGTTAGAATTCGAGTTCGATTGAGTTCGCTTGATTAACACAACATAACATAAAATAAACATGCACAGGTAACACGTAAGGCACACACACACGTATAAACAGTAAGTAAAATACACAGTTCGAGTTACGATTTGATGTCGATTTGATTAGCATAGCTTGATTAACTTTATCGCATTGTTACTTCCTATCGTTAACAGTCGTAGGTCGATTGAAATACGGTTAGCATGATTCGATTATTGTAATGAACGACACTTACTCCACATCATCTAAATATAATAGAAACAATTCTACGAGTCACGTCGCGCGAAATCGGTCGTTGACTTTGACCTTGACTTTGACTTTCACTCGTGAAAACACGGGGTGTTACAGTTTCGTCCCCGAAACCGAATTACGTACCAAATAAAGTAGGGTGAAGACGTCGCATCTCTTCTTCGGACTCCCACGTAGTGTCCGAACCTTTCCTATGCTCCCATTTGACTTTTACTTGGTCAATTTGTTTATTTCGTAAATGTTTGACCTTTCTATCTAAAATCTCCACCGGTCTCACCGCATAATTTAGAATGTTATCCACTTCAATATCATCGTAATGGATATAGGTCGTTTCGTCTGCTAGGCACTTTCTTAATTGTGATATATGGAACGTGCTATGAATTCCACTTAACTCCTCTGGTAATTCAAGACGGTAAGCTACCTTGCCAACTCTCCCGATAATTTTAAACGGCCCAATAAACCTCGGGCTTAGCTTCCCCCTTTTTCTGAATCTAATTACGCCCTTCCATGGGGAAACTTTTAGCATAACCATGTCACCAACCTGGAATTCAATCGGCCTATTTCTCTTATCAGCATACGCCTTTTGCCTGTCTTGAGCCGCTTTCAAGTGTGCCCGAACTATATCGATCTTTTCATTTGTGGCTCGTACTATATCTTGGTGGGCGAGTTCACGTGGACCCACTTCACCCCAACATACCGGGGTTCGACACTTCCTACCATAAAGCATTTCGTACGGTGCCATCTTAATACTAGATTGGTAACTGTTGTTATACGAAAACTCGACTAATGGTAGGTGAACATCCCAACTGCCTCCGAAGTCGATTATACAAGCCCGTAGCATGTCCCCCAATGTTTGTATCGTTCTTTCACTTTGTCCATCCGTTTGAGGATGGTACGCAGTGCTAATGAACAATTTGGTCCCCATTTGCTCTTGGAAATCTTGCCAGAAATTCGAAGTAAATCGGGTATCCCTATCAGACACTATGGACACCGGCACCCCATGACGTGCTATGATTTCATTGGTATAAACTTCTGACATCTTTTCTGACGTATAAGTCTCACGAATCGGAATGAAATGAGCACTTTTCGTCAATCTATCCACCACTACCCATATGGCATCAAAACCACGATTCGTTTTTGGTAACTTGGTTAACAGATCCATTGTAATATGTTCCCATTTCCAAACAGGAATTTCTAACGGTTGGAGTTTGCCGTATGGTTTCTGGTGCTCCGCCTTGACTTGTAAACATGTCAAGCATTTTTCCACATACTTCGCCACGTCCCTTTTCATTCCGGGCCACCAATAATTTTGTTTCAAATCATTGTACATCTTGGTTACACCCGGATGAATCGAATAACAAGATTTATGAGCTTCATTAAGTAGAAGCGCCTTTACTCCACAAGTATGTGGGACCCATATCCTTTCAATTGACCGATTATTCTTTCTTTCTTCCAATTTTCTTCTTTTACTGCTTCTAACTGCGCCTCTCGAATACGTTCAAGTATACCCGAGGTCACCACGAGTTGCATCGACCTCACTCGTATTGGGACATAGTCCGCTTTTCTGCTTAGAGCGTCCGCTACCACATTTGCCTTTCTGGGGTGATAATGTATCTCACAATCGTAGTCTTTCACCGTTTCCAGCCATCGCCTTTGTTGCATATTTAACTCCTTCTGATCAAAGAACTATTTCAAGCTTTTGTGGTCGGTGAATATGGTGCACTTTACCCCATACAAGTAATGCCTCCATATTTTTAATGCAAATACCACCGCTGCCAACTCGAGATCGTGCATGGGATATTTCTTCTCGTGTATCTTCAATTGTCTCGAGGCATAGGCTGTTACCTTGCCCCGTTGCATCAACACGCAACCGAGCCCCGATAATGAAGCATCCGAATAAACCACCATATCTTCGACTCCATCCGGCAATGTCAATACTGGAGCTTGAGTTAACTTTTCTTTTAACGTTTGAAACGCTTTCTCTTGATCAACACCCCAAATGTACTTTTCTTTCTTCCGTGTTAGCTTTGTTAGCGGTGACGCAATCTTGGAGAAATCTTGAATGAATCTCTTATAATATCCCGCAAGCCCCAAAAAGTTTCTAATTTCTGAAGGGTTCTTTGGAAGATTCCATTTTGACACAGCCTCTATCTTTGACGGATCCACCAATACTCCGTCGGCACTTATGACGTGGCCAAGAATTTGTACCTCTCGTAACCAAAAGGCACATTTAGAGAATTTTGCATACAACTTCTCTCGTCTAAGTGTCTCTAACACTTCTTGTAAGTGGTGTGCGTGTTCAGCTTCACTTTTCGAATACACCAAGATATCATCGATAAACACGATGACCGACTTATCCAACATTGGCTTGCAAACCCGGTTCATGAGGTCCATGAAATCTGCGGGTGCGTTTGTTAGTCCAAATGACATCACGAGGAATTCGTAATGTCCGTATCTCGTGCGGAAAGCCGTCTTTGGCACATCTTCTTCTTTGACCTTTAGTTGGTGATACCCCGATCTAAGGTCAATTTTTGAAAACCAATTCGCACCTTGTAGTTGATCGAATAAATCATCTATTCTCGGGAGCGGGTATCGGTTCTTTACCGTGAGTTTGTTTAACTCCCGGTAATCGATACACATGCGCATGCTCCCGTCTTTCTTTCTCATAAACAATACCGGTGCGCCCCAAGGAGACACACTCGGCCTTATGAATCCCTTGTCAAGCAGGTCTTGAATTTGGGACATCAGCTCCTGTAATTCTGACGGTGCGAGTCGGTATGGGGCTTTTGCTACGGGTTTTGCGCCCGGAATCAGTTCGATCCCGAACTCTACTTCCTGTTCCGGCGGTATCCCTGGTAAATCCTCCGGAAACACATCTTCATAATCTCGTACTACCGGTACCTCTCCAATCTTTCGTGATTCTTTTTCGGGCTCATTAGCGTATATTATGAATGCCTTGCATCCTCGCTTCATAAGCTTGTGAGCTTTCAATATTGAGCATACTATAGGGTTGCCTCCTTTTTCGCCATAAATGGTGACGTGTTTCCCGCTCGGAGATGTTAGTTTTATCTCTTTACGAAAACACACGATCTTTGCATGGTATTGAGATAGCCAATCCATCCCAACGACTACTTGAAATTCTCCCATTGACATCGGGATTAGGTTTATCAAATATTCTTCGTCGTCAATGCTCAGTTTACAGTTTTTACATACATCACAAACAATAAAGCTCTTGTTATTACCTATCTTTACTTCTAAGGGCACAGGTAATTTTGTTAGAACAAATGAAGGATGTCGAATAAATCCGTATGAAACAAAGGATTTATTCGCACCCGTATCAAATAACACGTGTGCGGGAATTGAATTTACAGCAAATATACCTGAGACCACGTCAGGTTCAACCTTTGCTTCTGCAGCGGTTAGTTGAAAAGATCTTGCCTTTGCTTTCGGGGCTTCACCTTTCGGTTCCTGCCCATCCTTCTTCCCAACCAGTTCCGGGCATTCCGACTTCTTGTGACCCGTTCGATAACAATTGTAACAAACCGTCACTTTCTCCGGGCACGATATAGCCATATGTCCCGTTTTCTTGCATATGGGACAAGGCTTATCCTTGTAACGGCATTCGCCTTTATGACCCTTCCCGCAGATTCTGCAACTTGGCGACCCTCCTTTCGTATCAGATTTCTTTGTGCTTTCGTTTGTTCGTGCCTTCTTAGTAGGGCTTGGATTCACATCTTGTGCCATTCGTTCACCCCGTTCTATTCTCTTTTTCAGTTCGATCTCCCTTTCCCGAGCAGCATTGACAATCTCGGTAAGGGTCTCGTATTTTGAAGGGGTTATGAACTCTCTATACTCCGCACTTAGCATGTTATGGTAGTAATAGACCTTTTGTTCTTCATTTGTCACCAAATCATCACAGAACTTTATCTTGTCCATAAACATCCCCGTGATCTTGTCTATGGATTCACCCTTGTGTCTGAGTTGCATGAACTCTTCCTTGATTCTATTTATGACCGCTTTGGGACTATGGTGTTTAAGAAACGGCGTCTTAAACTCCTCCCTTGTCATGGCCTTAGCCGCTTCACTTCCAATCTCCTTCTTTTTGTTATCCCACCAGTCTTTCGCTTGACCTCTTAATTGACCCGTACCATAAGCTACGTAGTCATTTTCATCACAATGAGTTCTCTCGAATACTCCTTCGATATCACTTAGCCATCGTTGGCACACAATTGGATCAACCTCCCCATTATATATTGGTGGTTTACAGGCCATGAATTCCTTGTATGAACAAGGCTTTCGTCCACCATGCTTTTCCTTTGCTGAATTTGAATCATCTTCCAATTTCTTGATTCTCTCTTCTACTATTGATAAAACTGTGTTTTGAATTTTATCAATAAAGCCCGACAAACTGTTTTCGATCGCCTTTCCAACCTCTTCGGCAATCACTTCCCTCATTTGTTCGGTGACTCTTGGCACCGCATTATCATTACCTCCATCAGCCATCTCTATTTCTGAAATGTTTACATAGGTTGTTAAACATTCCATTTATGACACATGCTTTACTTGTTTTGATTTAATCAAGTTCATAACTTGATTTAATCATTCTTGTTTCAATTCAATCAAGTTCATAACTTGATTTAATTATTCTTGTTTCATGCATTTCTTGTATTTGAGTGAGCTTACACACTCTTTTCATGCATATTTGTTCATGATTTATTTCTATATTCTCTAATTTCTACTTAAACGATTAACTCTTACCGGATGCTTGATCAAGCTTGAACCGAACACTTCTTGACAACCTTGGGCTCTGATTACCAACTTGTAAGACCCTGTATATACTACTAGATTTAACAACATAAGACCTTGCATTTCATGCCAAAATTTTTAGTTTACAAAAACTTACAAGACTTGAAAGTTAAAACTAGACACAACATTCACATATTTATCCTACGAAACTATATTCAAGACAGAACTACAATTGTTTACATAGTTTTTAAAACAAAAGATCAAGTGCGGAAGCGTTGGTTGGAGTGTTCGGTTCGGATACTTATGCTTGATCATCATCCTTCTACTGAATACCTGAAAAACTGAACATTTTAGACAAACATTAGTATTATGATTCTTGAAATTTACGTGTTCAAAACCATGTCCGAAAACGTATTCAAGAAAATCAAATTTTAAAAATTAATTAAAAACACATCAAACTGGGCTCCACCGTAACTTACTGTGACACCGTAAGTTACGGTGGCTTATGGACAATTGAGACCTACCGTAACACAGTAGAATCCCACCGTAACAAATTACTGGCCACCGTAAATTACGGCATCACCGTAATTTACGGTGCACGCTGAACCAGTTTTTCTTGTTCTGATTTCAGTTTGGCTGATTCTTTTTTTATGACGAAACAGCTTAATTTCGCACAAAATTATTAAATGACTAAGTTAGTTACCCATATCCAACATTTTTACTTATGATAATACTTGACTATTCTCTCAAGAGAATAACTACGGAATAGTCTACAAGCTTGTTTTGACCCGTTTGAGTGCTGAATTAAGCACCATTCAGGGTATGCAAGAAACCATGTTTATCACTTGTTCAAGATACTAGTCATATTCGTGACATATTAGTAATCTTGATTATCATGTTCAAAATATCTACATAATACTAACAATTATGCATAATATAACGAAATGGTAAATTCCGTACCTCTAGAGCACGCCTTTCCCCCGTGAATTCCCCCCGGCTTGTCCGCTTGATGATCCGGACTCTTTGCCTAGAAAATTCAGTTTTACAACTTGTTTAGAACTCTTTTCATGACCATAATCACATCATTATGAGTCATGACTAAATCTGCGTTTTTCCTCCTATTCTAACATTTAAATCCTCAGTTAGGCATTTCAACGAACACCTAACGAGTCAGATTTTTCTACAATCATTACTAAGTTCATGACTTGCAATTTAACATCTAATTTCACTTTAATTAAGCAATTTGTACTCATTTAAACATTCAAATTACTGAATTTCCTCATATCATTCAGCTTTTCACTAGATTAAAATTCATAATCCTAGTACTTGTCTAGTCTTTACAATATCATAAATCACCTACAATGGTGATTGTAATTTCTTCAAGTAACATGCAATGATTTTCACAAATTATCATCTAGGGTTTAATCCTAAACAACATATTACTTCAAGATTCATTCATGCATGACATATCTAGGTTCAATTTCAGTCATTCACCATTAACCTAGAATTTATGGTGGATCAAAATATCAAAATTATACATACCTTTTGATCCCTATGACGAGGTGATCACTAATTTATGTTTAGAATTCGATTTGAAACGGATTTGAGGCTTCAATTTAGTAGATTTTGGTGTGAAGCTAGGGTTGGAGAATCCCCTGTGTCGCCCCCTTCTCTTGATCGACCAGACACACCAATTTTGGTGTGTTTGGTTTGGTTTTGTTACTATTAGTAATTATCTTTCACTTTTAACAAGTTTGAACCCTTAACTATGATTTTCCCTTCAGTATAAGTATTTTAACCATATTATGAATTATTTCAAGACTTAAATTTAACTAGGTTAAGTTCCTAGTTGGTAAATTCTTGTTTGTTATTTCATTTGAATTTTAATATAAGGATTTATATTTTCGGGATGTTACAGTCGGTTAAAGAGATTCAGTCCTTAAATGGACGGTTGGCTGCTCTCCATCGGTTCTTGTCAAAAGCAGCAGACCGGTCGCTCCCGTTCATGGATGTTCTCAGAAAAAGCTTCCGATCGGAGTTTAAATGGACGGAAGAAGCCGCACGAGCTTTCGAAGAGCTTAAAACTTGTCTGGGCACTTTGCCAACTCTCACCGTACCGGAAGAAGATGAGGTATTAACGGTATACTTAGCCGCGTCGTTTGGAGCTATCAGTGCAGTGCTAGTTGCTCACCGTACCGGGAAGCAAATCCCCATTTATTACGTAAGCCGAACGTTAAAAGATTACGAAACAAGGTACTCAAACTTGGAGAAATTGGCCCTGGCACTAGTCCATGCTTCGAGAAGACTTCGCCGATACTTTCAGGCCCACCCAATCGAAGTACGAACGGATCAGAGAATCCAGCACGTTCTCCGACGACCTGAAGTTTCGGGTCGAATGGCAAAATGGGCGATCGAGTTAGGCGCATTCAATATCACCTTCAGAACCATAGGTCCGTTGAAAGGGCAGGTAATAGCCGATTTCCTGGTTGAAATTCCGGAAGATAAAGGAACAGATGAAGGTGAAAAAGCTCCAGAAAAGCCTTGGTCCCTGTATACCGACGGAGCTTCTAGTGCCGAAGGAGCAGGGGCGGGCCTAATTCTCACCGATCCAGACGGAACGGATATGACGTACGCGCTCCGGCTAGAATTCAAGAGTTCAAACAACGAAGCTGAATACGAGGCCCTCTTAGCTGGCCTACGTCTAGCGCTGAAAGTCGGAGCAAAAAATGTCGTGGCCCATGTAGATTCATTGCTCGTAGCGAAACAAGTAAACGGAGAGTATGAGGCGAGGGAAGCAAACATGATCGAGTATCTCGAACAGGTGAAGCAAGCTATGGCATCATTCGAAGCATGTAAAGTCGAGCATGTTCCCCGTAGCAAGAATAAGAAGGCTGATGCACTGAGCAAGTTGGCATCAGTGTCATTCAGTCACCTAGCCAAAGAAGTAAGAGTGGAAGTTTTAACTGCACCTTCAATTGCAGCTCCGCAGGTCATGCAGGTCGAAGCACCGTCGCAAACGTGGATGACACCAATAATTAACTACTTGGTACATGACGTTTTGCCGGTGGATAAAGCGGAAGCAAGAAAGATCCAAATCAACTCTCTTCAATACCAGATGCAAGAAGGAGGCTTGTACCGAAAAACTTTCCTCGGGCCTTTGTTAAAATGTTTGGATCCAGAGCAAGCCAGTTACATCATCAGGGAAATACACTATGGCATCTGTGGCATTCACGCCGGACCCAAGATGATCGTGACTAAGGTCAAAAATGCAGGATATTACTGGCCTGGAATGCATGAGAGTGCAGTTAAAGAACTCCAACAGTGTGATGAGTGCCAAAAGCACGCACCAATCAGCCTCCGAGCCAAGAATGAGATGATACCGGTAACCGCTGCATGGCCCTTCCAAAAGTGGGGCGTTGATATCGTTGGGCCTTTTCCAAGATCAAGCGGAAGCGCTCAGTACCTGCTAGTCGCGGTGGATTATTTCACCAAATGGGTGGAAGCTCGACCATTTACAATCATCTCCGGCTACAACGTGACGCGGTTCTTCTGGGAGCAAATCGTATGCCGATTCGGTCTTCCACTCTACATTATAAGCGACAATGCAAAGCAGTTTGCAGAAAACCCATTTAAGCGCTGGTGTGAAAATCTAAAAATTAACCAAGTCTTTTCCTCGGTTGCCCACCCCCAGGGTAACGGGCAGGTCGAACAGATAAATCGACGAATCGTCGATGGGATAAAGAGGAGGCTCGGTTACGAGGGAAAAGGCTGGGCGGACGAATTACCGAACGTTTTATGGGCTCACCGAACGCTACACAAGACTAGCAACGGAGAAACACCGTTTAGTCTCACCTACGGCACCGAGGCAGTGATTCCTGTTGAGATCGGACTCCCAAATCAGAGGTGCAAGAATTGGGAGGAAAACGAGCATGAACTCCGATCTAACCTTGACTTGCTAGAAGAGCGCCGAAACATCGCGGCAATCAAAGAAGCTCGATACAAAAAGAAGATTGAGAAGTCGGGCCAAACTCTACAAGTTCAAGGTCGGAGATTACGTGCTCCGAAACAATGATGCGAGCCGTATCGAAGCTCCCGGCAAGCTAACCCCTAAGTGGGAGGGACCGTACCGAGTCAAAGAAGCTAGCGACAAGGGCTCGTATGTGTTGGAAAAGATCGATGGAACTCCTGTACCCCGGACATGGAACGGGGTGCATTTAAAGAAATGTTTCATGTGAATAGCCTGTTGCGGCTAAAAAAGATCGCTATTTTTTGTTTCTTATTTCCAATTTCCATGTGTAATTCGGGAGGGTAATGCCCCGACAATTTTCCATTTTCTTTGTAACCGGGAGGGTTTTTCCCCGGACCAATGATTAGCGAATCAATGAATAAAGCGATCTATACTTTTATAAGTATAAAAATAGCATATGTATAAGTTCAAACAATTTCATAAATGTGCACAAACGGGCCTCGACCCATGCCTCGCGCCGATCGAGAAGGCTTAAATAGTTCAAAAAATAACAAAATCTATTAAGCAAAACGGTCCGTACTTAAAACGGTCCAATTATAAGCAATCCATCTTAGCAAAAAGTGTTGATGCAGATTTTGTGTCCGATGCTTGTCGAATAGATTAGATTTATTATTTTACGCTGAATTTGTAATAGTTAGTGAAACGGTCTATCGAACGTGTATCGACCCGCTCGTTTGAAGTGGTCAAACGAGAGGGTTATTCGGTTGACCGTGTGTGTTTGAAAGACAAAGGGGTGTAGCTATAAATAGCAACCCTTTGCCATTTCAAACACTTGGAGATTTTAGGAGGTTCAAGTCCTCACCAGGGAGAGATCACCACTTGCTCTCTCCCCGGATGTATACTTCTTTGGTATGGTTCGGTTAGCTTGTTAATCGGGCCAGTTTGCTTTGTTATGTTATCAAATCTATACAAGTAAGTATTTCATCCGTCTCTAATCTTCCCGTCTATGAACATAATCATGATAATCACGGTTTCGGTCAAGAAAATGGACCTACAATTGGTATCAGAGCCATGGTGCCCGATTTAGTGAATCTAACAGTTTGCTAAATCACATGTGCTCTAGATCTGAGTTTATTATGATTTTTTGTTCAAGATGTTAAAAAGGGTGTAAAAGAAGAAAAATCCAGATCTGGTCCCGAATATGCAGATCTGTGATGACCAGAGGGTTAAGTTTTATGTTTTACACCTAAATAATCAAGTTATCATCATCAAAAATCAAATATACAATGTTTTCGTCAAATCTGCAAAAGAACAGAACACTTTGTTCTTGAGATGTTCTTGGCGGCTGGTTAAAGAACTAGGGTTTCTTCATACCCACTCCCGACGAAACTGACCCCATGACGAAACAGCACCTCCACTTTCGTCGTCGATCAATAAACAACCTGTTTCGTCGATTAAACAAAACAAACCTGTTTCGTCACAATACAACTTCAGATCTGTTTCGTCGTTCACATCCAGTCATCAGTTTCGTCGTTTCAACACACTTCAGACTTGTTTCGCCGGAGTCCTTTCGTCGGCTGAAGTATTTCATTCAGATGTTAACTGGTCTTCGATTCAGATATGTAACCAATCTTCATTCAGATTTTAAGCTGGTCAACCGTTTTTGACCGGACACCATCGTCGTCAAACATCGCCGGTGAATCAGTGAGATTTGCTGGGTATCGAAGAAACAAAGAGTGAGTTTGAAAATGGAATCGGTTATTGATGTTGGGTATCGAAGAGACATAGAGGCAGATGTTGTTTGTGTAATGGAAATTTCTTTGGGGCTTTGAATTTGTTCATTGAAGACAAAGAGAAAAGGATGATGTCTGGGAGTTTTCGGCTGATTAAAAATAGGGTTGGCTGATTGTTGACTTTTGGATTATCATGGGCCGATGACTTTTGCAAGATGTAAACTGAATTTGGTTTTGGGCTAGGTCGCATGATGGGCCTATCATTTTCTGGTCTTTAAAAAAAAATTATGATTAGGGTTGTTGACTGTTGGGCTGCATTATATGCACTCTACTTAAATGGGCCAAATGATTCACTGAATTCTCAATATGTCTCACCATTCCGTGGGCCCACATGATGCTTGATACCTATTAATTTCCGTATAAATAACTTGGGTGGCTAAGTTGGCCTATTGATTACAATTGGTCTCATATGGATTGGGTCCCAAGTTGGCATTAAGTTTTTACGCACAAGTATTTTGAGTGGCCATATGAGAGTAATTGTTGATGTTAGTTATTCTACTGGGCCCACAAAGTGACTAATGAGTATGTGCATGAAGGATGAAGGGTATCGTAGAAAGGTAAAAAGATGTGGCAAGTTGATATATTTTTGGGCCGTCTATTCTTATGGCTTGGCATTGGGATTATGGAACAAATGTGTTAGACGAGACATGGAGTCGTGGACTCGTTTCTATTCGTGAGTTGCAAAGTGGGGGTCGGGTGTTCGCGAAGTTGATTTGAACCGTCCTATTTTTCAACGCCAAATTCATACGAGTTCGGGAGCGCGCGGGATGATGCGGCATGATGAAAACAAAAGATGATGATATTTTGAAAAATGTGGGGTAGTCACGGTTACCGACGCAAACGTCAAATTTGGTACTTGACTGCTATGGGCCAAAAACAAAACGGTATGTTCACTTCCGCACGTCAGTATTTATGATTGTTATCGGTTATTTGAAAATGTTCGAAAGCATTTTGTTTATTGTCATATTCTCGCATTTGAAAACGAACGTATGAACCTAGAATGTCAATACCGGTCCTAACGAGTTCACAAAGTCGAAGAGTTATGCCTATGATGGAAGTTTTCGGATTAGGTGTTAGCAGTACTTTGGAGGGATACAAGTCGGATCCTACGGGGTACTAGGGGACGTTCTTATTCAACTAGAATATGCAAAGAAGAAAGCCGTTTTCGTGTTTTTTTTTTTAAACCGAGAACATTTGAAAGATTCTACTCAGTGGAGAGAATTTGTTCAGTAAAGATTGACGACAGTTCCGCTAAGTGAAGGGAACTGGTGAACATTTGAAACTTAACGACAGTTCCTTTAAAGTGGAAGGGAATCTGTTAAGGTTTAAAGATCTTACCAAAGAAATGGGGGAATAAAAATTTTCGTATGTTGAATTTCTTCGGTAAATTTCTAAACGCAATCACAGGTGGTAGAGTTTGTGATTTTCTAGTGACACAAAGACGGTCTACAGAAGACAGTTCACCAGAAACCTCTACCAATGTAGTATGCTTGAAGATCAAGACTTGATGCAGTTCTTAAAGATTGGAACCCTTATCAAATGCCGGTTGGAGTATTGGAAGATCAGCGGAAGATCGGTCAATTGAGGAAATTGCACAACATCCAACACGGATACGCGTACTTTAAGGGGGAAATATTTTACAAGGAGCGTCAAGATACTACTTACCTGGATCATCGGTCAAGGGGGAATTTGTTAACACAGAGAAGATGAATACTTGACTGAAGATCGATTGCAGTTGCATTTTCAGCATTCGACAGCAACGGACAAGGGGGAATTTGTTGATGCAGATTTTGTGTCCGATGCTTGTCGAATAGATTAGATTTATTATTTTACGCTGAATTTGTAATAGTTAGTGAAACGGTCTATCGAACGTGTATAGACCCGCTCGTTTGAAGTGGTCAAACGAGAGGGTTATTCGGTTGACCGTGTGTGTTTGAAAGACAAAGGGGTGTAGCTATAAATAGCAACCCTTTGCCATTTCAAACACTTGGAGATTTTAGGAGGTTCAAGTCCTCACCAGGGAGAGATCACCACTTGCTCTCTCCCCGGATGTATACTTCTTTGGTATGGTTCGGTTAGCTTGTTAATCGGGCCGGTTTGCTTTGTTATGTTATCAAATCTATACAAGTAAGTATTTCATCCGTCTCTAATCTTCCCGTCTATGAACATAATCATGATAATCACGGTTTCGGTCAAGAAAATGGACCTACAATTATTTCCTCCTCACAAATACTTATTCTTACGCCCGAGCTTGGTCACAGAGAGGCCCCCCTCCCTGTGACGAGGCTAACGGTGTGGTTGTTTTCTTGTGATCTTGCAGGTTCCTTGCTAGGTCATCTGAAGCTCTACTCTAACCAGGTCGTACCAACTGGTTTTGAGTCTTCACTTGTCAAGTATATGATAATCCTCAAAAATTAACATAATGTTCGACAAACTTGTTTCCATCAAAAGGTTTCTTGCAAACCGACTAATCTACCATATTGATTGGCATTTCTTGCGAACCAAAATGTTTTCATCTACATGAAGCACCAATTGCTTATATCAATGATCAAGAACAAGGTCGGTTCCATTGATAATCTTAATTTTTCCTACCAATAAACGCTGTCGTATTGAAAATTTCTAGTGGTCAAGATATAAAATTTGATAAAACTATATAAAATATTATGCGCCTTGTGG
Source organism: Helianthus tuberosus (assembly GCA_030545235.1). Lineage (NCBI taxonomy): Eukaryota > Viridiplantae > Streptophyta > Magnoliopsida > Asterales > Asteraceae > Helianthus > Helianthus tuberosus. The sequence goes on from CM060397.1 coordinate 100,568,803, forward strand.
GGATAGCCCACTTAGTAGAGACATTTAAGAGAAGAGGTTTAGGTTCAAACTTATGTAAAAGAGATTATTTTAGTATTATTGGTGTAAAATAAAATAGCATTTTGTGTTAAAAAATATATATATAATGCTATAGTTCACATAACCCCACAAGGAAAAAAAACATATGATTCTTAGAGCATTCACATCATGTCAATCAAATTTTTGTGAGGGTAATCTTTATAATATAAAAAGTGGTTGTAAGTGGATGGGATAAATTTTTTTATTGTTTATCTGTGTATTTGAGAAAACATTGTTCATCCTTTATAATTTTATTAATATATTTTGAAAATGATTGTGACTGGAGGATAGAGAAAAAATAAAGACAAAAGTATAAAAAAAATATATTAATTAAGGAAAAGAAAAGAAAAAATGTAGTTGTTTTTAGTGTAATTATAGTGTAAAAATGGTAGAAGAGCAATGAATGCTCTTAGAGTATTTAGATTCCCTTATCTCCATTTTCTATAAATAAACTAAGGTGCTGTTTGGTAGCCTTTTAATGACCATTCAGATGATACCTCTTAATGGTTTAAAACCTCTAAATGAATAAGAGGTAACCTCAACTCTGAATGGTTAAGAGGTAACCTCTGAATGGTAAATCATCACATGTCACATTCTTCTACTTTATCATTGGTAAAATTCTTAATGGTTACATTAAGAGATAGCCTCTTAATGACCATTCAAAGGCTACCAAACAGCCCCTAAAAATCACTTCATTTTCCCTCTCTTTATCAATTAAATAATATTTTTTATACTTTAATCGTTACCTTTTCTCTCATTCACCTACCACCACTTTTAAAAAATACTAAAAAATTAATAGGGCCCAAATATGCAGATAAACAATGACATTTTGTCTCTTCTCAACTCACAACCACTCAAAACCACTTTTTGTAATATGTAGAACCCACTCACATAAAAATATGCTCTAAAAGTAACAACTTCTCATTTTGGGTTATAAATATGCAAATATATATTTTTCAGTAAGTTTTTTTATATATTAATTAACTTTCTTGGATATAAAACTAATAATTAATTTTAGTATACTCGTATTTCTTTTCTTTTTTTTTGTTTATCTCAATTTTAACTTGTTAGATGTTAAAAAGAAGTTTTTTTTAAATATATAACATATCAAATCAAAGTTTATAATATATATCATTCTAAACATATGTTTCTTATTCTTGCTCTTATATGATAAAATCATATAACAATTAAAATTATATAGACATAAATGTACAAAGATGAATTATTTATATGCTTAAAAAAAATAGAAATGATTACTTAAAGAAGGTTTATAGAGAAAAAGAGTGAAAAAGTTAAATTATTTATTTAAAAAAAATTAGAAATGATTACTTAAAGAAGGTTTATAGAGTAAAAGAGTGAAAATATTTAAAAACATAATGTTAAAAGGAGAAACATGTCTTAAGGTTTGAAGTGATTAAACTCAAGTAAACAAGAAGAATAATGATTGGTGGGGTGGGATTAGAATCTATTGGTGTTTGTTTGTTGAGAGTTTGGAAGAGAGGGAACATGATGGCCTCCATGTTTACATTTACAAGCCTCAGCCCCAACATTATCACTCCTTCTAAAAGATCACCAATCAATCTCTTGGAACTCACACCACATTACACATATCATATCTCTTTTGTACTCCCTTTTGCTTTTTGCCAAATCCATGACATCATCTTTATGTCATCAACCCTTCCCCCTTCATACTTTCATTGGGTATTTTTGTAATTTCCATCTCTCTATCTCAAATTATCAATGGATAGGCTACTTTTATAATAACTTTTGCTTATAGGACACTCGTACTATTACAATATGGTGTTACAAAATCATAAACTTGTGACTAGTAAAAGTAGCATGTTTGTGAGTGCAATCTCCACAAACAAACATAACAATATTCTTGTTATAACATGTAAGTTAATAAATTAGACTATGGGGTGTTGGGGAGGGTAGTCCTCAAAGGATGGTCCGTTACGTAAGCGTCCACGTAAGCGGGTATGGGGATGAGCCCCATACCGAGTAGCCTTATAAGTTTGGCGGAACCCTTAGTTTTTTTGTCGTGAATAAGTATTGAGTCATATTCTTTGTGGAGTATACATAGATGACAACTTACGCCGTGAGCATGTGTAAGGGTCATAGGTCGTTATATAGATCATAAACTTATAGCACATTGAAATAGGTCTTTCGTTGCTACAATAATTTTTAATATACCCGAAAAAGGAAAGATAAACATACATTGGTAGCTAAATAAAAAGGGATTATTGTTATAACTTTCTTTGGTATCATAAAATAAGGATCAACATTTTTTTCGGAGCATAGTTATTGTATGGAACCAAATCGATACTGAGCGAACAACATCAATACTGGTCCGAAATTCATTTTATGGTTTTCGATTAAATACGAGATGGTTTCGGTATTATTTGGTATTTGTTGCACTATCGGTAGTACCACCATAATCAATAGCTATTCGGTTTATGTTTCTACTCATTTTCGGTTTCGGCATTCTAGTATGGTACCGATCTCGGAGTTATTTTCAAAATAAAGGATATTTTTTCGTATTGACAGAATATAATTACGCACTTCGACTACCCGCTGATAAGAAAAACTAGATACTTAATTTTTATTTTATTTTACACTTGTGTTTACTAAATAATTTTGTGTTGGGTAATTGCTTAAATTGTTAATACTATTTGTATATAAAAAATAAAAACTGGCTATTCAAAATGGAGTTTAATTTAAATAAAGTACTTTTGTGTGTGGTAAACTAGGGATGAACATTTTTTTCCAAGTACCGGTATCGTCATACTAAACTGATGTCAATTGAACTTCATCGGCACTATAATGAATATTCATTCTTATGATTTATTTGGTTTCAGTACGAGTCAAGTTTTAATATTTTTGCACTATCGATACCGAGCCAGTACCGTACGGTATTCGATTGTGTTATTACTCATTTTCAATGTATTTAGAAATGTAAAAAAATATTGAGTGACATCTTTAATGATACTTTAGCATAGGGGTGTGCGTGGGTCGGTTTGGGTCGGTTTTGACAAAAAACCATAACCATAACCACGATGTCGGTTATTGGATAACCATAACCATAACCGATCGGTTATGGTGGTTATGGTTATTCGGTTTTGATAGTTATAGCGGGTCGGTTATGGGTGGTTAACCGTGTATATGGCTTGGCTAAAATAGCTTAATTTTTTTAACATGGAATAAATTGTTACTGCATATTTGTATATATTAGTATATTACATAGTATTAAAAAATACATATAATCTATAATATTAATACCAATTATTATCGAATATTCAAATAAAGTGAAATGATACATTCCATAAATTCAAATAAACATTCAACTAAAACCACAAAATTATATGAAAAACCAATCAGTACTAAAAATCTTCAGTTAAAAACATCAAATATTATATATGGTGAAAAGTTCTAAATCCTACAAAGATTTATTTCATGTCGGTTCGGTTCGGTTATGATGGGTATGGAAAAAATGATAACCATAACCGACCCGCTACATTCGGTTTTCAAAAAAACCATTAACCGACCCACCAATTTTTTATATGGTTCGGTTTTTCGGTTTGGTTTTGTCGGTTAATCCGGTTATGGTTCGGGTAAAGTTTAGCATTTCATGAGTTTTGTTTTAAATTAATATATATATGTTTCCGTGTAAAAACGTAGGTCATCTTTTATTTATATAAGTATGTCTCTACTCCAAGTTTTTATATAATAATTATGTGAGTTAATTGCTAAATTCGTCCTGAGGTTTTACCCAAATTGCTAGATCAACCCAAAATCAAGATTTGCTGCTAAAACAGTCCAAAATCAAGATTTGTTTTGCTAATACAGTCCAAAAAACAGACGCCGCTAAATATAGCAGTTGGACTGTTTTAGCAGCAAATCTTGATTTGGGCTGTTTTAGCAGCAAATCTTGATTTTTGGGCTGATCTAGCAATTTGTGTAAAACCGCAGAGACGGATTTAACAATTTTCTCAAAAAAAGTGATTTTCAACTGTTTTTTATATTTAATTTGATATTAATACACCATTAATGAATTTCAATAAAAAAAAGTTCTAGTAATTTCTTCAAATATAATAAGTGATTTTTTATTTGTTAGTTATTTTTTTTCCATGTAATTATATTATCGTTATGTCATCTTAAACTTTAATTATGATACATATAATGCATTTCGAATTTATTAAGTTTTTTTTTTTTTTTTTGTAATTAATATGATATTAATACACCATAATGGAATTTTAACAAAAAAAGACTTCATTTTTTCAACATCATAAGAATTTTTTTTTGAACGGCCAACAAATCAATCCCGAGCACTTTTGGGGCACCCACTGGACAAACGGAGTACTCCGAGGGTAACCCGAGTCGTCCACCACCAATTCTGGGGAAACCCCGGTAACCCACCCACCCATAGACACGACGGTAAAATTACCGGTAAATACATTTGGCTAAGAAACCAAATTAAATTTCTTATGATGTTGCCAATGACCTCTAGCTCAAGTGGTAGGAGGACTTAAGTTATTCTTTGAAGACTCAGGTTCAATTCTCATTTGGTGTAAAAAAAGAGTGAGACACTGGTGAGCAGTGATAGGAGACCCACGGAAACCTGAGTTCGATCCTTAAGCCAAACGGGGTTTACCGGAAATTTTACCGCCGTGCCTATGGGCGTGTGGGTTACCGGGTTTTCCCCGGAATTGATGGTGGACGACTCGGGTTACCCTCGGAGTAGAGGTCATTGGCAACATCATAAGAAATTTAATTTGGTTTCTTAGCCTTTTCTTTTCACACTAAACCACGGTATTTAAGAAAAAATGTATTTATCAGTAATTTTACCGTCGTGCCTACGGGCGAGTGGGTTACCTGGTTTTTCCCGGAATTGATGGTGGACGACTCGGGTTCGATCCTTGAGCCAAACGGGTTTTCCCCGGTAATCTTATGATGTTGAAAAAATGAATAATTTTTTTTTGTTTGTTAAAATTCCATTATGGTGTATTAATATCATATTAATTACAAAAAAAAACTTAATAAATTCGAAATGCATTATATGTATCATAATTAAAGTTTAAGATGACATCATTTATTATATTTGAAGAAATTACTAGAACTTTTTTTATTGAAATTCATTAATGGTGTATTAATATCAAATTAAATATCAAAAACAGTTAAACAAATCACTTTTTTTTTTGAGAAAATTGCTAAATTCGTTCATGAGGTTTTACACAAATTGCTAGATCATTCCAAAATCAAGATTTGCTGCTAAAACAGTCTAAATCAAGATTTGTTGCTAAAACAGTCAAACTGCTATATTTAACGGCGTCTGTTTTTTTTTAGACTGTTTTAGCAGTAAATCTTGATTTTCGACTGATCTAGCAATTTGTGTAAAACATCATAGACGAATTTAGCAATTTTCTCTAATTATGTGATACGTTAGTCTTTTATTATTTTTTTTATGTTGAAAGAAGACAAAGGGGAGGAGAGGGGAGTGAAATTGGAATTGGAAACATAAGACTAATGGGTATGGGGGTCGGCTAGCCCCGGCTCGGTCCGGCGCCGAGCCCCCACACCACCCCCCTAGGCTCGGCTGCGGCCCAAACGTCCCACACCAGCCGTTTGAGTTGTGGCCCCACCTCAATTATTATATTTCCTTTTTTCAATTTAAATACCCCCTCTCTCATCCTTTTTCAATTTAAATACACTCTCTCTCATCCTTTTTCAATTTAAACACCTAGAAAATTATAAAATAATGAGGTGGGGTAGCCTCGGCTCCATCCCTCTCAAATATGAAGGAGGCCCATCCCCCACGAGCCGCCTACGTGTCGCCTACGTGGCGGCTCATCCCCTCCAAGCCCATCCTCTCCATACCCTTTAGTCTAATAATAAGGGAAAATGTAAATGAGATAGTGGAGATGATGAAGCTTGCGTGGAGCAATTGAGTGAGATTCCAAGGCAGGCACGAGTACAATGATGTGGCGTGTAACCCCTTCCTCGCCATCTTAAAATTCAAACCATATTTCATTTTTTATGTACAAATTTACACTTACTTATTTTACGACTTAATTCTTTATCAACTAGTTTTAATTTAATTGTATGAATGATTAAATTATTGGTGTTGCATTATATTTTGACGTAAAATTGAATTATCAAAAGTTACTTAAATTACATATTTATCTTTCTATCAACCCTTTAAAAAGAGCCCTACTCTGATTTAAAAAAAAATAATTAAAACTGTACAGTGGCGAAGCTTGAGATTTCCGACCGAGAGGGCGGAAGTTACGTGACTCTAAAATTTATATAAAATCAGGGGGTTGAAAACGTATATACCAAAAAATATACAAAAACTACATACTCTCCAGTACTGAACGAAAAGTTCAGGGTGTCGGCCGCCCCCTCCCGCCCTACTTAAGCTTCGCCCATGAAACTGTATAGATCAAATTTCAAATAACTAAAAACAATGTAGAACATGTTCTATGATATTTAATTTATTATATATCATTTATTTGTTACTTATATAAAGTGACGAATTCATGTAGACAACATTGATATCATGTAAAAATTTGTTTTGTGTTATATAATATTCAATACTCAGTATTATATGTTAGACTATCTGTAGTCGAGGGTTTTTAAGCACCACTAACTGTAGGCAATGAATAGAGAAATCAAGAGATCCTTGAACATGTAGGTGTCTGTGGACACGGACTATCCGTGAGAGAGGAGAGGAAAGTCGTAGGTTCGTGGGTAAGAGATTAGTTAAGAAGACGTGAAGGCATTCATGACCTCCCGAGCTGCAAATGCTCTTATATATGTATATCATCCTAGAGTGACATATTCATAAATATTTGCATAAATTAAAAATGGTAAAAAAGTTCCTGACTCCGTGATTATTATTATTATTATTATTATTATTATTATTATTATTATTATTATTATTATTATTATTATTATTATTATTATTATTATTATTTTGAATGGGAATGTTACTCTACTGTGTTTTACAACTATTTGCGAAATTATACTTTTTATTCATATTTAAACATGAGACATCTCTTCTAACATGTGATTGTTATTTGTTTGATATATGAAATAATATAGGAAAAATTACAAGTTTTGTCCTTTATCTTTATACCACGTTTCAGGCGGTGTCCTTTTTAACGAATGTTGCCAGCGGTGTCCTTTACTAGGTATTTTGTTGCAAGTTTAGTCCTTTACACCCACCCCAATTAAAAAACCCTGTTAATTGTTGACAGGTGGTGTCCTTTACTAGGTATTTTGTTGCAAGTTTAGTCATTTACTTAGGTATTTTGTTGCAAGTTTAGTCCTTTACATCCAACAATTAACAGGGTTTTTTTAACTGGGTTGGGTGTAAATGACTAAACTTGCAACAAAATACCTAGTAAAGGACACCGCCTGTCAATATTCGTTAAAAAGGACACTGTCTAAAAAGTGGTATAAGATAAAGGACAAAACTTGTAATTTATTAAAAATTAGTATCAAGTACAAATGGCAAAAAAAAGTTAAAATAAGAAAGGGGAAGGGCTCGAGGAGGGGATAGAATGAAGTAGGATTGGTGGTGTCGGGAGGCATGACCATGAACTTGAATCTCACTAACATGTCATGTCTTCTTGGTCGCATATATCCAAATGCCACCTATTCACAATCATTCCCACACCACCCCCATTCTATTTAAAAAAAAATGGTTTATATTTCCACGTCAGTTTACTTTCTAATGCATAATTAAATCATCAATCCAAGTATTACCGACACAAATTGTGATGCTTAATATGAAAAAATATTAAAATATGTTAGGCTATACGGTACGGGGACGTCCCCACCCCGTCTTGGACCGTCGCCAGCCCTTCACACCATTTCTATAGGGACGTCGACGCCGTTAACGTCCTCCCCAAGACGTTGTTGCCGGGCCACATTCAAACAAAAAGAGCCGTTTTATAACGGCTATTAAAAAAAATTCCCACTTTTTAAATAGGGTTATTGAATTTTAATAATTACAAGTTTCACCTGTTGGCCGTTAACAATACTAACTTTAAAAATTCTCTTCAACAATCCCAACGTGTAAGAATTTGGTCCCCCTCGAATTTTTTCTAACTGCAGTGCACTTGAATCTATTAAGGAGGATGTAGGTGCACTTGAATCTATTGAGGATATCAAATTCTTATATGTTAGAAAATGATCGATGAGGGCCAAATTTTTACAAGTGGGGATCGTTAGAGGGATTTTTTAAAGTTGAGATTATTATCGGCCAACAGGTAAAACTTAGGGGCTGTTTGGCAACATCTGAATGGTTAAGTGTTGAACCAGTAAGAGGTCTGAACCATTAAGTGCTGAACCAGTAAATGTCTGAACCATTAAGAGCCTGTATAATGCTTAATCGTTTGGAGGCAAATGTCTGACCAATTTAGATTAGAGGTCTTAACCATTCAGACTCTGTATATATCTTAGGGGCTATTTGACAACTTCTGAATGGTTAAGTGCTAAATCAGTAAGAGGTTTGAACCATTAAGTGCTGAACCAGTAAGAGGTCTGAACCATTAAGATTCGGTATAATGCTTAACCGTTCAGAGGCAAATGTCTGACCAATTCAGATTAGAGGTCTTAACCATTCAGACTCAGTATAATGCTTAACCATTCAGATGAAATGTCTGAACCATTTAGACATTTACTTGCGAAACAAACAGTCTGAACCATTAAGTGCTGAACCGGTAAGAGGTATGAACCATTAAGAGCTTCATTAAGAGGTAAACAAACAGCCCCTTAACCATTCAGAGGCAAATGTCTGAACCATTTAGACATCTGCTCGTGAAACAAACAGTATGAACCATTAAGTGTTGAACCAGTAAGAGGTCTGAACCATTAAGAGCCTCATTAAGAGGTAAACAAACAGCCCTTTAGGATTATTAAAGTCCCATAACCCTATTTATGAGTTATTTAATTATGGATGTACGATGTATATAATTGTAGCATGAGTTGCGTAATTATCTTTATAAGTTGTGTAATTACGAGATATAAACAAATTAGTTTCACATTATATATATGCTACCCGTATAGTACATGGGTTGTTAACCTAGTAATATATAATTCTAGAAAAAATATTACTAATATTTGCTGAGGTTATTAAAAACTAACGATTATTGCCATTTGTTGATGCAACAAATAAGAGACCAATGGTAGTAGCTGGACCGGTTAGGCAAAAGGGTTGAAGGGTTCAACTTTGCCTAACGCAGGTCGTGGGGTCCCCCCACGTTTGCAAGACGTGGAAGGAGGTTCACTAGTTTATTTTTGTTGTTTGCTAAGGATCCTCCTCTGAATTATGTTCAGATTCGGATGAAGGAGCAAATAGAATGTGTGTGTTGGATGTGAAAGAGAGAGTGACTTGCATGAAGCAAGTACTCGAGATGAATGACCAGAGATTGCGAGAATCAGGGCTGGCCAGGAATGTTTCCTGAAGTAAATGAAGTGTCAATTTATAGGAGAAGACATCTCCCAAAGAAGAATGCATTTGACTAGTGACCTTGCTTGCAGTGAGGGGCTTGCCCTTTCGGGGGTTAAAGCCTTTTGACCCCTGGATAATAGCGTGTGCTCTGCAGACCTGCGTTGCTTTTGCGGCTGGCGAGTTGGTGGAGCTGTTCGGAGATGTGACTTGTTTACTGTTCCCGTATTGCTTTACTTCATCTCCTCAGCTTTTCAACCGTTAAACCTTTTAACCCTTTGAGCATTTACATATTTAGTCATTTTATTTAGTCTTTGGCTACCCCCGTCATCAGCCCCCCAAGTCAGAGGTTTTTGGGGAATGAGCTCAAAGACTTCTGACTTTTATACGTGTATTTTATTGCCTAAAGGTTTCAAGGGTTCGATGCTTGAAGGCTTGAAGGGTTGTGGGCAGTTAATATTTGAATTTTAAATAACTGACAATTGATTTGATTGATGTATGGCAGTTCATAGGGTGGCGGTTACTGTTTGCCATTATTACCCCTATTGTAGGTTATTTTATATTTGCATATCTCATTTATTTACACATTTTATTTTGAAGAAACATCACTTTGCTCCTTTTTCTCTCCGGTATCCCCCTTTTTTCAAAATCAGGTCAGTTCCGATTTGCTTATTTTCTCTTTAATTGTTCATTGTGATGGGTGCTCGTAAGGATATGGCAAAATCCTTTTCTCGACTGACCCAAGAGGAAGTCGATTTATTTTGTGTGGAATGGGGAATAGGCACAAAGTATAAACCGGTTGCACCGGCTTGCGATAAATCTATCAATGCCTGTCCTTCTGGTATGATTGCCTTGTATTGTCGTCATCTTGAGTTTTCAAATCTTCGTTATCCGTTTTCAAACTTTGTCTTGAATGTTTTGGAATATTATCGGGTGTCTTTTGGTCAAGTTCATCCCCTTGGCATGGCTAGGGTTTTACATTTTGAGATTATGTGTCGAGCTTGTGGGTATGATCCCACTCTTTTAGCATTCCGTCGCTTTTTCCGGCTTGCTAAGAATGGTGATTGGTTCACCTTTGAAACCAGTCAAGTTGACACTTGTTTGATTTCGTCCATGGTTTCTACACTTGGGGTTTGGAAAGATCGGTTTTTCTGGGTGTCGGAGGAAATTGTCCCTGAGCATTTGTTGGTGTTGTTGGGTATAAGTAAAGTGTGGGAAAAGGCTAACCGGGATCCGGTGCTTATTAGAGATGGGAAGGGTATGCATTTATTCTTTTCTTTCTTTTTTGTTCCTTTCTCTTTGTTTGCTCATGTGCTTTTACATTTGTGTTGTTGCTATGTCTGCCCTCGATTTTATCAAAAGTGATGATACCTCTGACGTTGCTTTTGATGATGTTGCTGCTACCCCTGACGAGAATGCGGTTGTCAAGGGTTCTGATTACAGGTTTGAGGGTTCTGGTTATGTAAATGTTCCGAATGTTAAAGGCTTCACCAAGGTTACTATTTCCAAAGGTTCTACTCGTCGTTCCCAACGTCATCTGAAAAGTGTTGACCAACCTTCTGGTTCAGAGCCTATTGATATTAGTGATGATATTGAGGCGTCAGGGGATCAAGTTGTGGATGTTGGTAAGGGCAAGGAAAAGGAGTTGATTGTTTCAAGCAAGAAGAAGAAATTGGTTAAGAAGGGTGCCATTCCTGCTATTCAAGGTTCGTCAGCCAAAAGTGTTGAAAGCTTCGAGGGTTCAGAGGACATTTATGTGCCTAATTGGGGGGTTAAGGTTGGTGACAATTTTAAGGACCCAGCTGTTTGTGCTGAAGCCTTGGCTCATTTTGCTCCTCCCGGTGTTCGGAGTGCCATATCTGAGATGGAGGCTGATCATCTTATTTCTAGGATGATGCTCAGCTCCTGCAACCTCTCTGCCTTTTTGGCTGAAGGTGTTACTCGCTTTGCTAAAGGGATGCGGGAATATGAGGAGGCCTCCAAGAAGAAGGAGAAAATGAAGGCTTCAATTGCTGCCATGAAGAAGGAAATCGAGATCTTTTCTGATAAGGAATTGGCTTGGACCAAGAAAGAGGAGGAGTTAACAAAGAGGCACGAAATTGAGATGGGTGATCTCAAGAAGAGCTTTAAAGCTAGCCTATTGAAGCTGAAAGCTGACCGGGAGGCCTTGGCTGTGCAACAGAAGGCTTTTGATAAGGAGAAAGATGGTTTGAAGACTTTGGTTGCCCAAGCTACTGGAGATAACCAATGGCTCGTTGAGCAGGGTTTTCACCAGGTGGTTACCTATCTCTTGCATTCTAAAGAGTTTAACTCCGCTCTTGGTGATGTTTACACTAAACTGCTCAATCTGGGAAAACACCAAGGTCTTATTGCGGGTTATAAGCTTCACGAGTCTGGTCATCCCTTAGAGAAGTCTCCCCTGTATCGTCCCGAGGCTTCCGATGTTTTTAAGGGTTCCGTTGAGCAAATGGAGAGGTTGTCATACCCGTATGTGAGCCAGGTTGCTTCTTGTTACGGTAAGCCTCTCTCCGTTTTGCAGGAACTGAAGCCGGATGGTTTGAATGAAAAGTTATGTGCTGAAATGCTTAGCTCCCTTTCAAGGAAACGTTCCTACTCGGGAGATAGTGAAGATACTTTTCCTGGGGAATCTGATGCTCCGAAGGATGTCAGCTTGGAGGGTTCAGCTGTTGAGGATCTGGGTCCAAAGGCTAAAAAGGCTAAGAAGACTAAGAAGGCCAAAGGTAGCAGTTCTGGGGCTTCTAAGCCTTCTACTGATGCATGAATTCGTAGCTTTCTTAGCACTAAAAACAATTTATGGTTTGTAATGTAAACTTGAACAATATTATGTTTTCAGGGACCCTTAAGGTTCCTGTTGGTTGTGCTTAAGGCCTGTATGGCCGTTTGAACAATGGTTAATCTTGCAAGTCACTAGGACTTGCCCTAACTTGTGTTTGAAAGTCTTTTAGGGCTTTCTTTGATATGGTATGATGTTTAACTATTTTCTTTGTGTTGTGTTTTTATACTTGTGCCTTTTTTGTTAAGGCAGTTTGTTTGGCTTTAACCTTCCAAGCCTTTTAGTTGTCTGTTAGTAGGTTGAAGCCTTTGAGGTTTCGAGTTGTTACCCGGGTGGCTTGAAGCTTTGAAGGCTTCGTAGTCTTGTGATCTGACTTGGTTTGTATCTTTATAATTTTTTGTCTAAGTTGTATTGTTCTTTTAGATTTTCTTTGTCTTTGTCTTTTTGTAACTTTGTCTTTGTCGAGTTTGTGCTTCCCTTATGTTTTTTATACCTTAAAGGGTTCAGTGCTGCAGACACTTAGCCTTGGTATTTTTAACAAGAAGACATAGCACCTATCCTTTTTATCGTTTCTTTTTTATTTTACTACATAAGTCTGTTTGTTGGTTGTATTTCTAAGGCTTAAAGAACATTTGGTGTAGGTTGTTCAGACCTGTCTATGAGACAATTTTATTTTTTACTTAACAAGTCTCATGGAGTTGTATTGATTTAGGATCTCACCCCTTATATAGGCTCATTCAACCCTTGAACCTATTAAGCGATGTGGCCTGGGAGCTCATCCCCTTACATGGCCCCTGCCATGGAGTTTTTTGCTAGGTTCTCAACCTGATTTTAGGATAGAAAGACAAGTTTGATAAAACAACTTCATTCATTCAAGCAATACTTGCTTTTTACAAAAGGTATTCATAGTGTTGTTCGAAATACATTTTGACACAAACCAAACTTTCCTGTCTAAACATGGAACCTTTTCAGGGTTTTGCCATTCCAATGCCTTGGAAGCCTTTTGCCTTCTGAATCTGCTAGCTTGTAGGATCCACCCTTGTGTGCTTCGAGGATGGTGTATGGACCCTCCCATTTTGGGCCAATCTTTCCTTGATTTTCCTTTTTGCTAGCTGCATTGTTTCTGAGGACCAGGTCCCCTGGCTTGAATCGTTCATTCTTGACTTTCTTGTTGTAGTAGGCTTCCATTCGTTGCTTGTATTTGGCTTCTTGGATTGCAGCTTGATCTCGTGCTTCCTATAGGAGTTGTAAATTCAACATGGTCTCTTTTTGGTTTGTTTCGGGATCCATGTTGACGATTCGCTGTGTTACAACTCCTATCTCAGCGGGGATCACAGCCTCGGATCCAAATACCAAGCTATAGGGTGTTTTCTTATGGCTTGTTTTTTCGGTTGTTCTAATTGCCCATAGGACACTAGGCAATTCTTCAAGCCAATTGCTTTCGTATCTTCCCACTCTTGTCTTGATACCTTCCACTATGCTTCTGTTCGTCCTTTCAACCTGACCGTTTGATTGCGGATAAGCCACTGAGCTAAAAACCTGATCGATTTTGTATTCCTTGCACCAAACGCTAAAAGGCTTCTCAGCAAATTGCCTTCCGTTATCAGTGACAAGTACTCCCGGCAGTCCATAACGGCAAATGATGTTCTCCCAAACAAAGTCAATGACCTGTTTTCCCGTGATCTTAGCAAGTGGTTTGACCTCGGGCCACTTGGTGAAATAATCTATTGCCACCAGCAAGAATTTTACTCCTCCTTTGCTTGGGGGAAATGGACCAACAATGTCCATTCCCCATTTATGGAATGGCCATGCCGAGGTTATCGGGACTAAGTCATGCTTGGGACTTTTTGGGATTGGTGCGTGAATCTGGCAAGCATCACATTTCTTCAATTCTTCAGTTGTATCGCGATGCATTGAGGGCCAGAAATATCCAAGGTTCATGAGCTTTGCAACCTATGATCTAGCTCCAAAGTGAGCTCCGCATACACCTTCATGAATTTCTTTGATCAAATACTTACTTTGCTCAGGACCGACACATCTTAGCAAGGGAGCAAGGTAACCCTTTTTGTAAAGGGTTTCTCCTTGTAGTACGTATTGCCTTGCCTTGATTTCAACCCTTTTAGCTTCTACTTGATCATTGGGTAATTCACCATTTTTAAGGAACTTTTTTATGGGAGTCATCCAGTTTGGATCTTCTTCGGTAACTACATCTTGAACTTCCAATTCATCGATTGATGGAGTCTTCAACACTTCTACCAGTACCTTCTTGGTGAGGTGGGCGAAAGTGAGAGATGCAAGCTTACTTAGGGCATCAACCTTTTTGTTTTGAGATCTGGGGATCTGCTTGATGTTGCATGCTTGGAAAGTATTCATCAGCTCCTTGGATTTTTCTCTATATTTTTTCATGTTGGGCTCTTTAGCTATGTAGCTATCATTTACTTGGCTTGAAATCAGCAATGAATCTGTGAACACTTCAAGCTTTTCGACCTTCATTTCTTTAGCCAGCCTTAAGCCAGCTATTAGTGCCTCGTATTCAGCCTCGTTATTGGTGGTCTGAAAATCAAAACGGAGAGCATATGTGAATTCCAATCCTCTTGGGTTGATCAAAATTAGCCCAGCCCCTGACCCTTCAACGCTTGAAGCCCCGTCGGTAAAAAGCTTCCAGGCTTTATGGTTGGAAGGTTCAGTGGTGGTAGTGTTTACTTCGGTGACTGCTTGGTTTGGGACTTCCACAATGAAATCAGCCAAGACTTGGGCCTTGATAGCTTTTCTTGGGACATAGGTGATGTTATGCTCACCTAGTTCTATGGCTCATTTGGCTAATCGTCCCGAGTTTTCAGGTTTTTCAAGCACACCCTTGATGGGTTGGTCGGTGACCACTTGTATAGGGTGTGCTTGGAAATACCTTCGAAGCCTTCTAGCTGTTTGAACTAGGGCTAGGGCGAGTTTTTCAAGGGGAGGATATTTCGTTTCAGCCAATTTTAAAGTTTTGCTGAAAAAATAAACGGGTACCTGGGCCTTGTCTCGCTCAATGGTGAGGACTGCACTGATGGCCTCGTCAGCAACTGAGAGGTACACCGATATTAACTCCCCAGTTTCAGGTGCCGCAATATCTGGTAGGGAAGCTAGATGTTTCTTCATCTGGTTGAAAGCTTCTTCAGCTTCTTCAGTCCATTTGAAATCCTTCTTTTCTGAGCAGTTCTTGAGCGTTTTGTAGAAGGGCAGAGATCTTTCGGCCAACTTCGAGGTAAAACGCTTCAAGGCTGCAAGCTTCCCGTTTAAGCTTTCAACCTCCTTCTTTGTTTTTGGTGGTTTGGTTTCAAGGACAGCTTTCACTTTATTTGGGTTAGCCTTGATGCTTTGTTTCCCCACGATATGGCCCAAGAACTTCCCTTCCTCAAACCCAAATGAGCATTTTACAGGGTTGAGCTTCATGTTAACCTTTCTGAGATTATTGAAAGTTTCTTGAATGTCATCAAGCATTTGATACTCCCTCTTGCTTTTGATCACCAAGTCATCGACATATGCCTCCATGTTTTTGCCAATTTGGCTTGCAAAGGCTTTGTCAACGAGTCGTTGGTAGGTAGCACCGGCATTTTTGAGGCCAAAAGGCATCTTTTGATAACAAAAGATCCCTTTGTCCGTGTGAAAGGCTGTTTTTTCCTCATCCTCTTCCTTCATGAGGATTTGGTGGTAACCTTTGTATGCATCAAGAAAGAATTTGAACGAGTAATCGGTGAGGGAGTCAACCTTGAGATCAATTTCCGGTAGTGGGTAGCAATCCTTAGGACAAGCCTTGTTAAGATCCTTGAAATCTATGCACATCCTCCAAGTGTTGTCGGGTTTCTTGACCATGACCGGGTTTGCAACCCATGATTGGTACTTGACTTCTCGGAGAATGCCGGCTGACACAAGCTTTTCAACCTCTTGGCATGCTGCCAGACTTCTCTTGGGTGCTAGGCTTCTTTTCTTTTGGACCACAGGCTTAACATCCGGTGGTATTCTTAACTCATGCTCAGCAATGTTCCGAGGGATCCCTGTCATATCTTCTAGACACCAAGCGAAGACATCGCTGTAATGTGTTAGCAGCTTTTCGAGATACGAAAGGGTCTCTTGAGAAAGGCTTGGATTGACCCTTATTCTTTGTTCTGGGTACTTAGGGTTTATGACCAACCTTTGCCTGTCTTCTTCACAGTTTGAACTTTCACCCTCAACTATGTAAGCTTCTTGAGAGGGTTGAAGGGTTGCTATGCCCCTCTCGGTAGGAAATTTGACTGTGCCATGGCCAACAGACACGGCCATGTAGAATGCACACTGCCCTGGTCTTCCAATGATCACGTCATAGCTTGAGGGGATGTTGATAACCACAAAGGTGAGTGGTTGGGTTCTTTCTTTCAGACCTTCGCTGAAACGAACATTAAGTGTCAGTTGCCCTAAAGGCTTGAGGGGTATATCGGCGATACCTTTTATAGAGGTTCCAGAGGGTTGAAGCCTTGAACATTCTTCATTACTCAAGCGGTTGAAGAATTTCTCGAACATGACTTCAGTGGCTGCCCCAGTGTCTATGTATGCTCTACATGTTTGCAACGTTCCCACGGTAGCTTCTACCACAAGAGGGCTAGAGAGAGGGTCTTTCTCCGTTGGTGGGAAGCAGACACACTGAAGCCCCCAAGCTTCCAACCGTTGTCTTTTATGAGGAACCCTTCCATCAGAATCCACCATATTGACTTCCTTGCCTTTTCCTCCAGCCATTTTATCCCGGACTCCCTTTACCAAATGAGCGAGTTCTCCGGACTTGACAGCTTCTTCAATTCTTTTCTTGAGTTGGAAGCAATCGTTGGTGTGGTGACCTTTTTCTTCATGAAACTCACAATATTGTGTAGAGTTCTCATTTTTCCTGCTTTTGGGGAGAGGCCTAGGAGGTCGAAAGTTTTGCTTGACTTCTTCTGTTGCCAGGATCTCTTGGGGAGTTTTTGTGAGGGGTGTGAAACTCATGCCTTTTTCTCTGGTTGGGGGGTTCCGACCTTCAGGCCTTCGATGGTCTGAACCCTTTTGTCGTCTGTCATAGGAGTTAAAGTTCCCTCTTTTTCTGGCTGGTCTACTGCCCCGCCAACTGGACCCTCTTTTCCTTTGCTCTTTAATGTCTACTGCCTCCTCTCCCCGGATGTGAGCTTCTGCTCTCTCAAGAGCTTCTTCCAAGGTTCTGGGCAGAGATTTGTTGAAATCTCTTGTGAGATATTTTGAGGTGATAGCGTTCATAAAGCCGGCTACCCTCATTTTCTCATCCGTCCCTACATAAGTTAGACCTTCCTTCTTATATCGTTCAATGAACGCTCGAAGACTTTCGTCATCACGTTGTTTTATCTGGAAGATTACTGTCGCGTCTTTGACATATCGTCTTTGTTGGGAGAAATTGGCCAAAAAACCCTTGCTGAGGTCGTCGAAGCTTCGAACGCTTCGTGCAGGTAAGTTGTTGAACCAGATCCTAGCTGATCCAACAAGGGTTTGCATGAACATTAGACAACATTCAGCATTTGACCACTTTTCTATCCTTGCTGCACCGGTAAAGATCTGAAGATGGTCCTCAGGATCTTCAGTCCCATCGTACGTTTTAATGTGAGGAGGCATCTTGATTTTTGCTTGAAAATCATAATCAGCTATTTGCTGCGAAAAGCATGAAAGGTTACTTGGCTTATATGGTTTAGCCAAGTCTTCTTCAGTCCTTGCATCCACATTATTGCCATTGCCGTTGTTTCCCTGAGTGGCTAACACCTGATTAATAAAGTGTTGCCACGGGAAGTTGGCCATCATCTGGGTCATCATGTTGGGCATGAGGTTGAAGCCTTGAAGGCTTCCAGGTGCAACTGAGCAGCTTATTCCAAGGGGAGTGCTCATAACAGCACTTCGTGCCAAAGGGAGTACGGACAGAGCCTGCTCCCACGAGGTTGTTGTAGATGCTGGAAAGCTTGTTACTGGGGACTGTAGGAGTTGGTCAAGGGTTAGCTCATGTCCCAAAGGAGCAACACTAGTAATCGGTTGGGAAGAGAAGATGGGATGCATTGTGGGATTCGTCATCGTGGATAGATATGGGTGAGGGTTTGAAGGGTTACTGGGACCAGCCTCATTTCTAGTCGTAAAAGGAAGGGGAGGTGGTCCAGGAGACAACGTTGGTTCTGGCTCGTCATAATCTAGGCGGATTCTCACCCCCTTTTCTCTTTCTCTATTCACATGCTGGTTGAGGAGAGACCTCAATTCCAAGAAATTGTTGGCAAACCCCTCGGGGGTAAGTTCAACACGCGCCGGGGTGTCAGAGACACCGACATTGGGAGAAGGAACCCCGGATCTGGACGGAGTTGGTGTGTTGAAGGTGAGGAACTCGGGTGTGCTCCCCGGAGTTGAGAAAGAAGTTGGTATAGCCACATGAGCTTGGCTACAACCCGGGGTAGAGGTGTTTGGAATCTGATTTACTTCACCCGGGGATCCACTTTCAGACACGGTGATTTTAAGTGAAGAGAGCTACACTACTATGTCTTTTTGAGGAGAAATAGCGGCGTAGCCCCACGGTGGGCGCCAACTTGTTGATGCAACAAATAAGAAACCAATGGTAGTAGCTGGACCGGTTAGGCAAAAGGGTTGAAGGGTTCAACTTTGCCTAACGCAGGTCGTGGGGTCCCCCCACGTTTGCAAGACGTGGAAGGAGGTTCACTAGTTTATTTTTGTTGTTTGCTAAGGATCCTCCTCTGAATTATGTTCAGATTCGGATGAAGGAGCAAATAGAATGTTTGTGTTGGATGTAAAAGAGAGAGTGACTTGCATGAAGCAAGTACTCGAGATGAATGACCAGAGATTGCGAGAATCAGGGCTGGCCAGGAATGTTTCCTGAAGTAAATGAAGTGTCAATTTATAGGAGAAGACATCTCCCAAAGAAGAATGCATTTGACTAGTGACCTTGCTTGCAGTGAGGGGCTTGCCCTTTCGGGGGTTAAAGCCTTTTGACCCCTGGATAATAGCGTGTGCTCTGCAGACCTGCGTTGCTTTTGCGGCTGGTGAGTTGGTGGAGCTGTCCGGAGATGTGACTTGTTTACTGTTCCCGTATTGCTTTACTTCATCTCCTCAGCTTTTCAACCGTTGAACCATTTAACCCTTTGAGCATTTACATATTTAGTCATTTTATTTAGTCTTTGGCTACCCCCGTTGATGAAACAATGGTTAACCGGATGGGTTAACTCACTGGTCTCGTCAAGAGGGTTAATCCCTTCTTTCCGAGGATCGCTGGCTGGATCGTCTGGTGGTGGGTTTCCTGCACAAGGAAACAAGCCGTGACTCGCAACAAGGAGGATGGGGTGGGGGGTGCTTCTTGTTACCACTCTCCGGCGTGAGAATCAGTAGTTTTCTTGGGAAGCAAAGTGTGATAGTAGTAGTAGTGAGAGAGTTGAGAAGTGATACCTCAAACCTGGTTTGGGGTGAGTATTTATAGCCGAGGAGTGAAGGAGGGTAGTTGAGTAGCTAGCCTGACATTGCACAGCTACTTGTAGGTGTGTCAGACCTGTCAGTCATGGGGAGGATGCCACGTCTTGCTGTGGTGTCAGGCTGTTGCACACATGTGGGCCGACAGGCGACTGTTCCCAGTACCACTTGTACTGTGGTGTCAGACCCACTTGCCTTGTAGGCAGGATGCGGTGCCAGGCCGCATCGCTGCTTGCGGTCACTGATGTTGTTCCCGCGTTGGTTGTTCCATCCAAGATTTATGCGGGATGCGGTGCCATGCCGCATCGCCGCTTAGTGACTGTTACTATTGTCCAGACCCCTTGTCGTGACGAAAATGTTCATAGGATGCGGTGCTGGGCCGCATCGCTATGCGTAACATTGGTTTCCATCTTTAAGGTAAGTCTTCTCATCACTGGACAGATTGGACCGCTGTGTTCGCGTGTGCCCACGTGGACACAGGTGAGTTATTGCTGGTGGGGGTTTTTGATAAGGGTAATGGTCATTCCCGGTCATGCTGACGCGAGATCTGGGACCATACCCCTTCAAGTCCCCCCAGTCTAGTGTTCCTTCCTTATGCAAGTTGCATGTGGGAGGGATACTGGACTATGTTGTCTAGAAGGTTGAATATGGGCCATGCGGATGGCTCCTTCTTTCAGTAAATTGAGATGATGACCGTTCGGTTGACAGTTCGTTTGGTCGGTCGGTCTTTCGAGTGGATTGTTCCTTCCTTTGAGAAGTATGTCCGTTGAGCAAATTCCGTCTGATGCGGAATTCTCAGCCAAGGACTTGACTCTTGGTCTACCTTTTCTTGATGTCATCAGCCACCTGTTGGTGTTTCGAACCAACCTTTGAAACGGTGACTGAAGGTGTTAGCAGGGTTCGAACCAACCTTTGAGATCGTGACGGAAGATGTCTGTCTCCGCCACTTTAGTTGTAACCTCTGCGTCAGCTAATGCAAAGTTGTACGTACTTTGCTCAAGCTCTATGTTCAGCAACTGGACATGTAACGATGATCCCTGTTTTATGGGGTATTCGTGTTCTCCAGTTTAACTCTCTAGTAACTGCACGTTCTCAGCGGTTTAGCTCTCAAGTAACCGCACGTCCTCTGAGGTTTAGCTCTCTAGTAACCGCACGTCCTTTGCGGTTACCTCGTTGTTGCACCTTGTTGGCCATGTTTGTTTGAGAAACGTGGGGTAGTTGCGTCATTGTTGGCCGTGTTTGGTCGAACAATGTGAATTTGGACTATGGACAGATAAACATGGTCATAGGCAGGGTTGTGCCCACCATTGTTTATTCTATGCGGTCCATAGGTGGGTAACTAGTCATAAGCAGACTTGTTCCCACCGTTCTGGAGCTACTTTCCTTCACGCTTTGGTGGAAAGTAGTTTTCCTTTAAGTAGTATTGCCGGAGGAGATCACCTTAGATACTTGGGAAGTTGGTTGAAACTCTTCCGCATTCGTTCTGTAACCACTTTCCTTCACGCTTAGTTGGAAAGCGGTTTTCCTTGAAGTAGCTTTGCTCAACCGCGTGGTGGTTTAGTTGTGGCTCTTCCGTAGCTACCGTTCACATAGTTGCGGTTTGTAGCAGCTACCCATGAGTGGTTGCGGTTTGTAGCAAAGAACTCGTTGCTAGAAGTCTTGTAGCCTGGATGTGGCTCTTGAAGGATCAGGAGTCAGGTTTGCTGATGTGCGGTTGCCCAGCATACTTGTCCTTTTCCCTAAGGAGAAGCTGATTTCGTCCCCTCTGTGGTTGTGAACCGGAAATGAGGGTTTTGAAGCTTGAAGAAGCTTACATGGAGTGCGGTTTACTGCATCCTGAGAAGCGGTTTTCACAGTCCAAAGAACCATGCTGGTTCTGAGTATCTGACACAACTGTGCGGGCTCGTGTGTGTCATCTCCGCATATTCCACGTGTGCTCGTGGGTATGTGCGGTTATTGTTTATACCCCCTTATATAATTTAAAGATATATATTTTTGCCTTTTTTGAGGGGTATGTAAAAAACGACATGCGGTATGGGTTATGGTGTGGTAAACCAGAGAAACCGCATGCCGCTTATGTTTGGATAATGTTTGTCGCTTTTGTGCTACCTACGTGGCTGATGGCACGTGTGGGTTGTTGAAAGTTGGTAGGATTCTGACATGTGATGATCTGAAAGGACGTTTGCATTGCCCGATGTCATAACTGCACTGTAGCAAGTAGTGTAAAGGTCTTTTCTGTCAGGAGCGTGGGCGGCCACGCGCGCGTGATAACCGTCAGCTGAAACGTCGCTGAACACGTGGCGATACTTAAGTGGCCCTTTTTGAACGTGGTAAGTCGGTTTACTGCATCGCATTAATTGAGATGAGTATATAAGGGGAAACCGTGTGATTTCTCCTCACTTTGTTCAAATTTCAAAAATTTCTCCGGTGAAAAGACGGAGGTATGTGTTGTTTGTCTTTTGCGGTTTCCTTCTTTAACCATTATTACTTATTTGTAAAAGTACTTATCAGAGGATGCTGAGCTCTGGAAAATATCCGATCCGTCCTTCGAAGGGAAACTTGAAATTGTTGAGACTGCGGCAGGTCAAGGTTTTAACTTAACCATTCTTAGGAACTTCCGCGTTCCTACGCGCGATGCGTTGAACGCACCCCTGCCGCAGGGCGAAGGTATGTTATATAGTCTTCTTACTTTTTTGTAAAAAAGTTCATGTTTCTTATTTGCCTGTTTTGTGATTTACACGAAGGTACTCTTGGGGCCCTGGGTAAGTTTGAGGCGAAGGGTGCTCCGAAGAAGCATGCGGAGAAGGTTTCGTGGGGTCGTGGAAAGAAAAAACCTGAGGCTCCTGCTGTTCCGCCTTTGGTGCCGCAGGTGGCAGGTATCTCTCGTTCTCATTTCCGCAGATATACCGATTACGTGGTAGTATCTGACACCCTTGAGGGTTTGGGTGTTCCAGGTGGTGGTGCGGTTGCAGGCGGGACCTCTGCGGGTTCCAAACCTGCTGATGAGAAGAAGAGAAAGGTAGATAAGGCTGTTGATGCTGGTGAGAAGAAGAAACCAAAAATTCATACCCGACGAAAGGCTGTTCTGAAGTCTGTTGATCCTGCGGTTGTTTCTGGTAAGTAATTCATAATTTTTACAAGTATTGTTTTTGTACTTGTAGTTTAAAGCCTTTTTGCTTTGATTACAGAATCGCAAGATGAAGGTTTCTCCATTTTTGATGCTCCTCATTCCCCTCCGCGTGACAAAGCTACGGATGTGGGGGTAAAAGTGGTGCCTGAGCCCTCTGCGCGGGCGGAGGATACTGGGAATGGGCCTACGGCTCAGATATATGATACAGTGGACTCTGCTGACAATCTGATCTCCCCGCAGGACACTGATGATTTGAACCTGAAGTTTGCTTATACTGAGGGGAAGAAATCTCCTGCTGCCGAGAAGGCTTCTAGTTCCGCTTCAGGGGGTGCGGGTTTTACAGAGACTCCCATTCAGCCTGAAGAGACTGAATTGGAGTTTTATTACCGCACTTATACTGAAGATCGGGCCATGACCTATCACCGCCCTCCATGGACTATAATGCAAGGGGATGATATCTCTGCTGACCCCTCCGCGTGTAGGGAGATTTTGGGTGGTTTGGGCACCCCTTTTGAAGTCAATCGGGCCCGTGCCTTGCCAACTGAGGTCCAGATTAACCAACTCTCCTCCATGCTAGTGGGAAGTTCCATAATGGCGAATGCCATTTTGGACAACTACAAGGTGTTGGGCCGCAGAGAGGAGGAAAATGTGCGGTTGCGTGCCGAGGCTGACGGGTTAGTGAAGGCTGCACGTGAGGGTGCAGAGCAGCTTGAAAGGGATAGGGCTGCTTTTGAAAAGCGTAAGCAGACTGAGGAGTGGGCTGCCACTGCTGAACTTAAACAGGTTCGTACCTTTGCAAAACTGCTATCTGATGAGCGCAAGAGTTGGAAAGAAACTCTTTCTAATGAGCGCAATACGCTATCTGATGAGCGCAAGACTTGGAAAGAATCTTGGGCCAAACAAAATGAAATTATTTTTCATGTTCGTCAGGAGCTTACTAATGCCAAGGCAGCGAATGCTGCGTTGGTTAAAGAAAAAGCCGCAGCTGTTGTGGCTGCTCAAGAAGCCAAGGAAGCAGAAAGTCGCCTTGCCAAGGCTCTTAAAGAGGCCAAAGAAGCGGAGGCCCGTGCTGCAAGGGCTCTTGAAGAGGCCAAAGAAGCGGAGGCCCGCACTGCAAGGGCTCTTGAAGGGGCAAATGTTGACCGCTCGAAGTTAACCAAAACTATCCTGGGCCTCCAGGTATAAGTTTCTCCTGTTTTTGAATTTGTACATGTTTTACAAGTATGTTGATTATTTTTGTATACTTGTGTTTCCCTTGTTGAAAGGCTGAAGTACGGAGCCGGGGAGATACTATTGAGGAGGTCTCTGCTCGTGCTGCTGATGTAGAAGCGCGGGCAAGAGAGGTTGCAGAGGCTAGAGATAGCCTTGCTTCTTCACTTGAGCTGCTCCGGACCGATCGTGAATGGATGCGCATGCATGGGATCGGACATGTAAGTATCCGTTGTCTTTGTTATCTTTTTTAGGTTTGCCTTTGATAACCGTAGTATTCTTGTTTCGCAGATTGTTACGTCCATTCTTGACGCACCTGAGAACGTATCAGGTGTCAATGAGATTAAGTAGCGCGCCCGGGATGCTGGTTTTAAAGCTGGCTACAATCGCTGCATTGGTCATTTGAATGCTATGGCCCAGGGCCAATATACTGATGAGCGATCCGGGTTCCACGGTGTGGATACTGAAGCACTTCTTGCTGCTACGGTTGCGGCGTATAATGAGATGAGACGTCCATTACTGCTCTTGAGGACCTTAATGAGTGCCTAGAAGCAGAGGACTATGTAGACCGCTTGCGGGTGTTGTATGCTGATGAGGACGATGAGGAAAAGCCTGTTGTTGAGGGCAAGGATGGTGCAGGCTCCAGTGGCACAAAGAAAGACTAGGCTGGCCCGCGTGCTTTTTGTTGTGTCCTCATTGTAAATGTCAAAAACCTTATGTAAATCCCTTGTGCACCGCGTAGGTGTAGGAATTTTTTGAATATAAAGTTTTTACTATTTGTATGTGTGAACTTGTATGAGTTAATGTGAATTAACACTAGGTCTGCGTTTGCCTTTTGCATATCTAGGTGATATGCAAGTATGAAACTGTATCCAGCCGGATAGACAGTGTTGCCATTGCTGGCCTATTATAATAGTTGCGTGTGGTTACCACTCTGTGTGGGTAGCGTGACTGAAGATTTTGCTAATCTGTTTTTGTGGATACCGCATTTTTGTGTAGCAGTAGTTCCCGGTAGGGGTGCGGAATGTCGTTTTATCTTCATCCTCGATTGCCATCTGCACCAGGTGGTAGCCTTTATAATAATCGAGGAAGCACTTCCATCGAAATGGTGCAAGGTTATCAACCTTCTCGTCGATCTCCGGAAGTGCGTAACAATCCTTGGGGCAGGCCTTGTTGAGGTCTTTGTAATCGACACACATGCGCCAGCCCCCGCTTGGTTTTTCTACCATGACTGGGTTGGATAACCAAGTCTGGTATTTGACTTCCCGCAGGATGCCTGCGGAGAGCAGTTCCTGTACCTGCTCTTCCATTGCCGCGTTTTTTGCTGATCCAAGGTGGCGTTGGCCTTGGATCCCTGGCTTGATACCTGGCATGGTATTCAAGAAATGCTGCGCGATTTCGCGTGGCACCCCTGTCATGTCTGCGGATGTCCATGCAAAAATATCTTGGTTCCTGAAGAGGAGTTGCTTCAGGCGTGCTCTGATGGTGGGGGACAAGGCATGGCCCAACGTGACCGTCTGCTCTGGGTGTCTTGCGTTAAGAACCCATTTTTCTGGTTGCGTGTTGGGGGTAGGCCTTGCTACCTTGGTCGGACGCAATTCGTCCGAGGACATAACTTCTCTGCGGGCGTAAATTATCGCAATCCCCGTCTCGGTTGGGAAACCGATAGCAGAGTGGGGGACGGATATGATCATGTTGAAGTCGCCCTGGGACTCTCTCCCGAGAAGTACGTCATACTTGGAGGTGTGCGGTAAGACCATGAAGTTTACCTCCTCCGTTCTTGTGTGCTTCCCGTTGGTGAGGCGCACAGGAAAAGTAATCTGGCCCAGGGGGAATACGGTTTCCCCTGCAAACCCGGCTAACGGGTAGTCTGCTGGCTGCAACCGATCTTTGTCTTCTTGATCGAATTGGTTGAAGCACTGCTCGTATATAATATCAAATGTACTGCCCGGGTCGATGAATAATCGCTCGGTGCAGTAGTGAGCCTGGTGGCCTGTGATAACCACGGCGCGCCTATCGCGCGGTCCGCCACGGACTTTTGGAAAGACGACTTGCTCGGCTTTCCAGTCATTGTCCGGTCTTCGCCCCGCCTTGCGCGGTCTTCCTTTTCCTCCATTGATTATGTGGGTAGAGGCCACGTACATGGTCCTCTTACCCGTGGAGGTGCCCTCATTGTGGGGGGTGATGCGCTTGGTAGCTTTTTGTGCGCCTGTCAACAGGTGTTGCAGTTTCCCCTCTTTTAGGGCTCGCTCAATCTCCAGTCGGAGACTGATGCAGCTGTTTGTTGTGTGGCCATTGTCCTTGTGATACTCGCAGTAGAGTGCGAGATCCTGGTTCTTTTTGGACTTCATTGGTTGGGCCGGTCGCAGGAATTGCGCGTCCGTAAGGAGGACGTCGCTTGGCGACTGGTTGATCTCGGTCCTGCTACTGTCCCGAGACTCTTTCTTTGATGCCATGTTTTCACGCTGGGCGTTGATTGTAGCCCTTGCGTCGGGCTAGTTGTTACGTGGGACATATGGTCTGGGATCGCTGCCGCGATTCCATGTGTCCCGGTTGCGCTTGTTGTTGCGCTTGTGTTCTTGGTGGGATGATTGGCCTTCGGTTTGGGGTTGTGCCTTTGATACGTGCGGTCTGAGGGACCGCTGAGTCTGGGCGTATGTCTTAACCGCAGCCATGACATCTTCCCATTTCTTAGGCAAGCCATCCTTGCCGGAGATATTCATAACCATTTGTTCGTCCTTGACTGCAATGATGAAATGGTTACGTGCCATCTGGTCCGCAACGTCGCCTATCTCTAGGCACTCTTTATTGTATCGGACAACGAATGCCTCAAGCGATTCGTTGTCTCAGCGCCAGATGTTCATGACGTCCATGGAATCACGTTCATGACGTCGTTGCTGGCTAAAATGTGCGAGGAACTTTGCTTGCAAGTCCTCGAATGATGTCAGTGAGTTCACTGGCAAAGAATCGAACCAAGCCCTGGCCAGACCTGTTAGGGTCTGGGGGAAAAAATGACACCAAGTGGGTTCATCCCACCTACCGTTGCATCCGGCGCCGACGAAGATGTTCATGTGATCATCTGGGTCGGTCGAACCGTTGTATTTCCCAATGTTTAATGGGAATTTTGTGGTGGTGACATCGGCGTGGGCGATTTCTGGGGCGAATTTGGAGTTTTCGGCCGCAGATTTCGGCCTGTAGGGTTGGCTTTGGTGGTGCTTTGCAGCGTGGAGGTATGTAGTACGGGGGTGAGTGGGAGGAACATAGTTATGTCCTCCCGGTCTACTGCTGGTAGCATGAGACTCCCCGCGGTATGTACCGTCGTCGGGATCAGTATGGCCCTGTCCTTCCTGGTGGGACTGAGGTCCCAGTCGGCAATGAATGCCGAGGCCGCGGTGCGCTATAGACTGTCGCCTAGTTTCGCCATGGGGGCCTAGGCGGCTATGTATGGGGTCCCTGCGGCGGGACCCATACGAGGAATCGTCCTCCGCTAGTGTGCAGACGTCGCAGTAAGAGGAACCGCGGTCTTCCTGCCTGCTTCTGGAGGCCGGATGTGTTGGGGCCCTGCCGTCGTATTGTAGAATACGACCCGCAGGGGTATGCGGTGCTGGGGTAGGCCCCGCAGATACTTGCGCATCTGCGCAGGCTCTGTTGTATGCTGCAGCCAACAAAGCTTGTTGCTGGTCATACCAGGTATGGAGGTTCATGCCTGGAGGTATCACAGAAGCGTACTGTGATAGATCGTGTCCGAACGTAAGGGATGCACCCCCTTGCGTTGATGTGCCAATATGTTCAACATTTGGGGCTGGAGGGGCAGTCCCCGTAGGCCCTGTGTTTGCGGGGTTTAGGTTATCCCCGGTAGTGTTGTTTTGACGATCAGACATGATCTTTGGAGAGAAAGGGATGGTTGGAAAAAGTGCTAAGAGTA
The DNA here is from genome assembly GCA_030545235.1 of Helianthus tuberosus. Classification (NCBI taxonomy): domain Eukaryota; kingdom Viridiplantae; phylum Streptophyta; class Magnoliopsida; order Asterales; family Asteraceae; genus Helianthus; species Helianthus tuberosus. The sequence goes on from CM060397.1 coordinate 100,596,839, forward strand.
GTGGTGGGCGCCAATGATGAAACAATGGTTAACCGGATGGGTTAACTCACTGGTCTCGTCAAGAGGGTTAATCCCTTCTTTCCGAGGATCGTTGGCTGGATCGTCTGGTTGTGGGTTTCCTGCACAAGGAAACAAGCCGTGACTCGCAACAAGGAGGATGGGGTGGGGGTGCTCCTTGTTACCACTCTCCGGCGTGAGAATCAATAGTTTGCTTGGGAAGCAAAGTGTGATAGTAGTAGTAGTGAGAGAGTTGAGAAGTGATACCTCAAACCTGGTTTGGGGTGAGTATATATAGCCGAGGAGTGAAGGAGGGTAGTTGAGTAGCTAGCCTGACATTGCACAGCTACTTGTAGGTGTGTCAGACCTGTCAGTCATGGGGAGGATGCCACGTCTTGCTGTGGTGTCAGGTTGTTGCACACATGTGGGCCGACAGGCGACTGTTCCCAGTACCACTTGTACTGTGGTGTCAGACCCACTTGCCTTGTAGGCAGGATGCGGTGCCAGGTCGCATCGCTGCTTGCGGTCACTGATGTTGTTCCCGCGTTGGTTGTTCCATCCAAGATTTATGCGGGATGCGGTGCCATGCCGCATCGCCGCTTAGTGACTGTTACTGTTGTCCAGACCCCTTATCGTGACAAAAATGTTCATAGGATGCGGTGCCGGGCCGCATTGCTATGCGTAACATTGGTTTCCGTCTTTAAGGTAAGTCTTCTCATCACTGGACAAATTGGACCCCTGTGTTCGCGCATGCCCACGCGGACACAGGTGTGTTATTGCTGGTGGGGGTTTTTGATAAGGGTAATGGTCATTTGCGGTCATGCTGACGCGAGATCTGGGACCATACCCCTTCACCCGTCATCACCATTTATATATTTTTTTAGAACTGTAATCGAGTATTCATATATGTAGTCAGGGTTTTAGGTGAGTGATATTGGATTTCAGAAAATGAGTATCTCAATTGGTAATTCTTAAGTCTTAACCATATAAGACCACAATTTGGTATACTCGATACCGACAAGTATACCTTCCAACCCAATAGAAAATGAATACTAGGTATTAGATTGATATGAGACAGGGTATGATATATGATTTCTAATCCAGTATGAGACTCTGAACGCCAAATTATGTTCCATACCCAACCCATTAACGTTCTAATCATATCCAACCAATCTGTTAAACCATATTAAGATCTGAAAACATCTTGGTGGTGATAAGTAATATGTGAATCAGAGGTTAGGGGTGGCTGAATATGGAGGTTTTGTGTGGAAATCGGTGAGGGTGGTTAAAGGCGGTAGTTGTGGCGGTTATGGTCTTCATCACATCAGATCTCAAGATAGGTTTATGGGCAGTAGTTGTGGTGATGATGTCGGTGAAGGGTGGAGGGTGGTGGTGGTCGGCGACTGGACTGTTGCGGTGGGTAGAATCGGATCTGAACAGGGGTGGCATCGGTGATTACAGAAAAGGCGGTGATGAAGGAAATTGGGGCATCGGTGAGTACAGAAAAGGCGTTAATGTGTCAATTGTGTGCGATATTGAAGTTATTGATTCCTGTTTTGAGATGTACGTATTCCTGATTTTAATGGTGTTAATGGTGATGTTGAAGTTATTGATTCCTGTGTTGAAGTTATTGATTATTTTGTTTGATGAAGATGGATAGATCTGGATTCCTTGTTCTTGTTTGATGAAGATTATTCATGAAGATGGATAGACCTGGATAGATCTGGATTCCTTGTTCTTGTTTGATGAAGATTAATGGTGTTAATGGTGATGTTGAAGTTATTGATTCCTGTGATGAAGATTATTCATGAAGATGGATAGATCTCTGTGGTTAAAGTTGTGAATTTGCAATTTGATGAAGATGGATAGATCTGGATTCCTTGTTCTTGTTTGATGAAGATTATTCATGAACTTGAACTAGATGAAGATTGTTCATGAATTTGAAGATCTGGGTTCTTTGTTCTTGTTTGATTAAGATGGAATTTGATGGAGATTGTTCATTATATGAAGAATGTTAATGAATTTGAAGATCTGCGTTCTTAATATTGTTTGTATTCATGATGAATATGTTTTACAGATGATGTTCTTGAAAATTAGTGGTCCGACAGTGGTTGTGAGTGGTGGTGTCGGGGTGGGAGTGGGTGATGGCAGATGGTGGGGGGAGGTGGAGGTGACTGGTGAGGGTGGGTGTTTTAGAGAGAGAGAGTAGAGAGTAGAGAGAGAGGTTTATATATAAATTTTTTTATTTTCTAAAACCTTTTTTAAATAAGGGGAAAGACAAGTGGGAGCTGAAATGACATTTCTACCCTCATGTCCCCTGCACATGCCTCATTTAACTGAAAAATATAACTGCGTTTGCCATAAAGGACATAACGTGCAAGATTTGCAAACATTAAGGACAAAACTCGTCAATTTTAAAGGCAAAGGACAACGCCTGCAATTTGAGACATACATAAAGGACAAAACTTGTAATTTACTCTATTATATATACACCTACAATTACCATTTCGATCTACAATACATTCACCCACTTGTTCACGTGGCGCCTTCCCATTGGCCCACTTGAAAAGCATTAGTTTTTTTTCTTTTATATTTTTTTTGCCAATAATATATATCAATGAATTGTGAGTTTCATTGGGGAACACTAAAAAAGTGGGGAACAGTGGGGAACCGACTCAAACGAGCTCTGATTGGACTCATTCCAGCGGCGTTGGAACCGGCTCGTCGAACCCTAACTAGGATCTCTTAACCCTAAACCCTAAATCATAACCCCTAAACCCTAAATATATTAGGGTTTGCCTTTTAGGGTTTAGCTTTAGGGTTTAGCTTTAGAGTTTAGCTTCAGTGTTTAGCCTTTAGGGTTTAGCTTTTAGGGTTTATAGTTTAGATTTTACGGTTTAGCTTAGGTTTTAGCCTTATTTTTTAGCTTTAGGATTTAGAGTTTAGGAGTTAGGGTTTAGGGTTAAGAGATCTTAGTTAGGGTTCGACGAGCCGGTTGCAACGCCGCTGGAATGAGTCCAATCGGAGTTTGTTTGAGTCGGTTCCCCGTTGTTCCCCACTTTTTTAGTGTTCCCCAATGAAACTTCCCATATCAATGAAATACGTAAAGCCTACCTTGTTGGACTCTTGGTATGCTACCTGGTGCACCCATCTTCGAATCCCAGCCCCACCCATTCTGTTCAGTTCAAACACGCTAACATCATCCCCTCCAGTGGCGGATCTAGAAAATCTTCGTAGGGGTAACGTTTTATAAAAAAAAGGGTAACGAAATCGAAAAAACGTCAATTTTTTCCAAAATTTACACTACCGCCGGAGCGAAAGGCTACCCCTTCCCCTAAGGTAGGTCCGCCCCTGACCCCCTCTCTTGCTGATGTTTGTTTTTCTTATTTTATTTATTTATTTATTTTTGAAAGCACTAACTTCTTCTGCGGTTTAACTCCGCATAATCATACCGTCCGATGTAATTTTTTTTTTATGTTTTCTTATCGATGTAAAACACGTGTTTTGGTCATATTTCTTTGCGTAGCTATACCGAGAACCGAGTATTGGCACCGAACCAAACCCCACTATGTAGTACGTGTATTTTTACTAGTCTATATTTATTTTATCAACTCCATGTTATAATATTTTACGTTATAAATTTAATGTTTAATTGATTATGAAAAAAATATAATTACTTATTAACATTATCATCTTAAGAAGCTTTATGATCTGTCTATTTAATTAATTAAATACATTAAAATACTACGTTGACATGCTACGTATGCAATTGGCATGCAATGTAAACTTTTTTAATTCAACATTCATAGTTAATATTAAAATAAGCATGTATATTATTTTTGTCGGCAAGCATATGTTTCTTTCTTTCTTTAGAATATATAATAATATTATTATGTTTTACTGTACCCAACCCAAATCTTCTAAGGCTAGTGGGTATGGTTGATGGACCATCCTTGAGGATGATCCGCCACGTATGCGCCACGTCATCATCCTCCCAAGATTGGTCCATCCTCCAAAACTAGAGGACATGGTTAAGTTGGTCCTAGTCATCATCCTCCACCACTTTTATGTTTTTTTTTTTTTTTTTTTTAATCTTCCACTTTTTTTAACATTTAACAAATAAAGTAACAAAATATTTTCATTAATATTAAAAAACATTACATAAACTTAAAAAAAAAAAGCAAAAAAAACATAAACTTAAAAAAAAAAAAAACTTAAAAAAAAAAACTTAAAAATATCCTAATATATTAAAAGAAGCAACTAGTCTTCGTCTTCCATGTCGTGGTCGGGTTCGTTTTGAGCGTTGTTCCAAATGTACTCCACCAAGTCCGCTTGTAGGTTATGATGTGTGTACTCGTTACGTAGAGCGAACATGTTCAAATCTTGTTGTTCCGCACTAACTGGAACATAATTTCCAGTTGACGCGTCTTCGTCGTACTCGCATATCGCTCTACCTTCGTCTTCAATGACCATGTTATGAAGGATGATACAAGCGTACATAATGTGTCGTAACCTCTTTGGTGTTTGCGAACGTGCTGGATGTTCAATGATGTGCCATTTTTTTTGTAGAACACCAAAAGCCCGTTCAATATCTTTTCTCGCACCCTCTTGAAACTTCGCAAACTTTTTTCTTTTGTCGTCTGTCGGGTGCGGAATAGTTTTAACGATTGTCGAGTACTTTGGGTATATCCCATCGCCTAGGTAGTAACCTCGCCTGTATTCCACCCCCGAAACTGTAAAGCTTGTGTCCGGACCTGTAGCCGCCACTACATCCTCAAATATCGGTGACTGGTATATGATGTTAAGGTCATTGAGCGAACCAGGTAGACCAAAAAAAGCATGCCAGATCCAGAGATCCTGTGACGCAACCGCCTCTAGAATAATAGTCGGATGTCCATGATCTCCCCTAGTATACTGACCTTGCCATTGGACTGGGCAGTTCTGCCACGCCCAGTGCATGCAATCAATGCTCCCGAGCATTCCTAGGAAACCATGTCTCTGTTCGTGTGCTTGATATAATTTTTGAACGTCGTTTGCGTTCGGTTTCCGCAGATATCGCTTGCTATACAATTTGACAACCCATTCGCAAAACTTGTGCAAACATCGACGTGCGGTTCTTTCAGACATCCTAATATACTCGTCTAATGCATCCGGTGCGTAACCGTACGCAAGTTGGCGAATGGCCGACGTGCATTTCTGTAAATTACTGAAACCCCTTAGCCCCCTAGCGTCGTTCCGCAATGTAAAAAACGGATCAGACTGGGCCATGTCGCCTGCAATACGTAAAAACAGTGGACGACTCATGCGGAACCGACGTCGGAAAATCTCGGCTGGGTACACGGGTTCGTCGGCAAAATAATCGGCTAGTAGTTTAGCGTGGCCGGCTATAAATTTAAAACGAAACATAAATGAAATTAATTATAAAATACATTTTCAAATCTATATAAAACATAAGGAAAAAAAAAGTAAAATACCTTCTTGGTCTCGGTTATATTTTGCTCGTCTAGTTAGCCGTTGGGACGACCCTTGATCAGCCGCCATGAAGACTTGAGCCGCGTTCATAATCATGTTGTGCATAATATCATCCTCTTCCGAAGATTATGAATACCACGCAGACGAACCCGATGAAGACATAGAAGAAATAGAAGAAATGGAAGACATGGGTGAAGCCATGATAATTTTTGAGCGAGAAATGGGGTGGTAGTGTGTAAAAAACGGTATAAAATATGATGAGTTTTTATAAAAAGGGAAGAGTGGTTTATAAAATGTGAGAGAGATGGGGTGGTAGTGGGTGAAAAGTTGAGAAAAAAATGGTTAAAGATGTGAGTATTTATAAAAATGGAAGTGAATTGGGGTATATTTTGAATTATAACCGTTTGAATATTTAATGTTTATTAGAAATTTTTTTTTTTTTTTATTTTGAACGGTCACAATGGATCGGGGCCCCACCACTTAGCTTCGTCGCAAACGTCTAGAACCCGACGTTCAAGACGGGACCGGGGGGGGGGGGGGGGGCGGCGCGGTGTTTGGATCGTCGCCGACCCAGGATGATCCGGGGACGAACCCCATGCCGACTAGCCTAACACCATTGTCTATGAAGATTACAATCTTTTCCTAACGAACGTGTAATAATTATATATTTTAAAACTACATGAAATTTCTAAAAAAACCGCGTATTATTGGATAGAGTAAGAAGTTTTTATAAGGATCTCGGGTTTTTCTAGTTAAAGATAGGTTAAAATTCAAATCGCTTTAATTTAAAAGACTCTTGGGTTTTTCTAGTTAAATATTAGGTTAAAATTAAATCGCTGACATAATTTTGAAAGGCCCTAGGTATATAAGTAAAAAAAATTTTCTATAGGGGTGGCGGACCCAGAAATTTTTCTATAGGGGTGCGTAACATTTTTAAAAAATTTAGGCCCCTAGGTATATAAGTAAAAAATCGGTTCGTATCGGGTCGGGTCGGGTCATGTAAAACAAACGAACATCAAACTAAATTTATATAATCATTAAAAACATGTCAAACCTTGTTACAAACATAATTAAAACGTCGACGCCCTACAGGTTTTCATTTTTTGAAATCTATCCAAAATATCATCTAAAACTAATTTCTTAAGTAATTATTTCTCTATATAACATAAGTTCATCGCTCCTTAAAATAATATTTCAATTTTAATTTTCAACTATTCAAGTCTTAGAAATCATATCGTAAGTTGTAGTCATCCTAAAAATATATAAACAACATAATCACCCTAAAAATCATCTAAACAACCATAAACAACGTCAAAACACACAATTTCAAACCTATTTAACAACTTTATTACCCTTTTTTCTCCTATAATATCAACCAAAATCATCAAAATAACAAAGAAACTTATCCGTGTTCGGATTCCGGTTAGATTTGGTGTCGAACGACGGTGGTATGGTGGCTAATTACGATGGTCGCCGGCTGCTGGACTGATGTCGCTGGCTGATGTTGTTCGTTTGGCAGTGCAGGGACGCGAGAGAGAGAGATAGAGAGAGAGAGAGAGAGAGAGAGAGAGAGAGCGGGAGAGAATTTCTAAAGGTTTTGAGCTTTAATTATTTTATTATAGTTTGAAATATTGTTGGGTTTGGTTAATGGGCTAAGACTTAGTGGGCTAGCTAGTTAGGAATTATAAGTGGGTAAAGGTATAGGTATTTGGGTTTAGTTAGGTATTAAAAGTTATATAATTTAGGTAGTATATTTTTTTTTTTAAAATAAGAGTTTACTAAAAAAATCTAAAATATAATTTGATAACACTTTTTACCTAAGGGGTGCAGAGGAAAAATTTCAAGGGGTGCGGTCAAAAAATTCCAAAGGGTGTGGCCGAAAAATTCCAAGGGGTGCAGACGGGATTTTTGACGGAACTTAGCACTAAATTTTTTTTACCCGGGGGGTGCGCCCGCCCACCTTGGGCTGGGCTTAGGTCCGCCCCTGAGTGCTGTCCAAAAAGCTCGCGGCTCAGAGCTCGCTAGAAGTTTGTTCGGATTTAGCTCGGAAAAAACTCGCTTGATATGGCTCAGTTTGAAAATGAGCCGAGCTAGCTCGGCTCGGTTAGAAAGTGAGCCTAGCTTGGCTTGGCTCGTGACGAGCCAAATTGGCAGCTCGGCTCGGCTCGGCTTAGCTCGAATTATTTTATTTATAATATATTTTATTTTTATATACATATAATATATTACAAAAAAATGATTATTATTTACATGTATTTAGGCTTGTATTTTGATATCTATGACATATTTAAAGTTTGATTGCCGTGCTAATGAACAAATATTGTATTTACTTGAAATATAAAGCTTATTTTACGTTGTTGAACGTGATTTTGGCTTGTAATGTATTAGGTTGAACTTATTTTGAGAACTTATTTTTATTTTTAAAATCAAGCCAAACCAAGCCGAGCTAGCTCGGTTTAAAACCAAGCCGAGCCCGATCTTAGATTTTCAGCTCGGTTTCAAATCTGAGCCAAGCCGAGCCAACTCGGTTTATAATCGAGTCGAGCCCTAGCTCGGCTCTGCTCGGCTCATGAACAACCCTAATCAATAGTAGGTCCACTCAAGTTTTTTATCATCTATAGTCGTCGTTTCTATGTTTTTCAGACCCTAAGCGAACTACGAAGATGCGACCCTTTTGCAAAATTATCTTATTCAACATATTTATTAACAAAACTCTCATTCTTTACCCGGGCTTTAGACAAGGAAATTATAAACTATAAAGCTTAAAGTTAGCGAAGTTAAATTTTTTCTTTGAAAGTTATATGTTTAGTATAGATTAAGTATATGTTTAAATCAAATTTAATTTTCAGGCTTTAACTGAGGCAAATTGTTTGATGGAAGAATCATAATCAAGTTCTTTTAAAATATAAATCTATTTAAAAGATTAACAGTGAGCCCTAAACAACAAATTAAAATAAGCAAATAAGCCCTAAAGGCCTAAACAATAAACTAAAAATAAGCCCTAATTCCCTAAACAACAACTTGAAATCAACAAATAATGAGGATATCTAACCTGATTAAATCGCAAAACTTAGTTGGTGGTCACTGACGACTATTCATGTTTTTCATGGGTGATGTTCCTTGAGTCAAAGGACGAGACATTCGACCATTTGATGGTGTTGTTCAAAAAGATTGAGAATTTATATAAGTTTCCGATCCGGAGAATTCGAAGAGATAATGACACTGAATTTAAGAACAACAAGATGCTAGAGTATTGTAATGAATGAGGGATTCTTCACGAATTTAGTGCTCCCTAAACTCTACAATAAAATGGAGTTGTCGAAAGAAAGATTCATGTAGACTGCACACACGATGCTCGCGGATTCGAAACTTCCAGTTAGTTTTTGGGAGAAGCAATTGAATTGGTCCATATCCAACCGGCGAAAAAGTTGATGAAACCTTATACTGTTCCATGATCAGATCATTGATGTATCTCACTGCTTTAAGGCCCGATATAATGTACCCAAGATGTCTTTGTGCTAGATACCAATCAAGTTCATGGGTATCACATCTTATGATCGTCAAAAGGTTTCTTCGTTATCTCAAGGGCTGTCCAGGAACCGGTCTTTGTTACCTGAGGGATGATAAATTTGTTGTTGATACACGATTTCTGTTGCCTCCGTCAATGTATTGAGTCATGTTGGTATGTATAGAAATACGTATTAGAAGTATCAGATATGTAATGGAAGAAACCTTTGGGAGAAGGGACCTTCGAGAGAAGGGACCTTCTAGAGGAAGAGACCTTCAAGAGGAAGGACCCTTCGCACAAAGGACCCTTCGCACAAAGGACCCTTCGCATGAAGGACCCTTCGCACAAATGACCCTTCGCACGAATGGTCATTAGTATAAATAGGAGTGTTTGTGTTCTCATTTGTAACCTTTGAACTTTAGTATCTCTGAAGCGAAGCTCTGCCAAAATTGTTTCACGGCTCTGCAATCTCATTCAATCAATAGAAACGAGTGTTTATCTGTGAATTCTTGCGTATGTCATCACTTCTAATGGATTTCACATATTACGGAGCGACTATTGGAGTCGGCTGGAGCATTCTTAGGAGCGAAACGGTCCTCACAAGTGGTATCAGAGATTGGAGGCCGATTTCAGTGACTAGCAACACAAGAATTCAGCAGATTTCATCAAACTGAAGACTTTTTCACATCTCTCTTCTACATTTTCTTCTTTTTGATCAAATTGAGAACGAATTCATGGACAAATTTACCTAATTTTTGAACATATTGTGCGAAATACACTAATGACAAACCTTTTTACAAACTAGACTAAAATACAATCAGAAGCATTGAAAATTTGTGAAAAAATGTCAAAATACGTAACTTGACCTTCGAGAGGAAGGGCCCACTCGCACGAAGGACACTTACCCTTCGCATGAAGAGCTGTTTGACCAAGTTTTGACTTTTTCAGGTATGTTTCACGAAGTTCAAGATTTTGACGATGGATTCTGAATTCTACAACGCTTTTTCAACAACGCCTAGGTGGGTGGCTCAGAGTTTAAAATTAGAAAATGAACTTGGAACACAACAGAAAACACCAAGGTTGATGAGAATAGATGAGTTTAATGAATGGGAAGAACGGTTCTGTAACTGGGTTTACGCATATCATACATGTCACGGCCCCCGTCCCGGTTTTACCCGTTTCAGGAGCCGTGGGACAGAAACCCGTGGTAATTATTATGTTGGCAGCGGAATTTTTTTTAACAGGATCTTTTAAAACTTGAAATGCCCAATTATCTTATTTCATAATTTAGGGATAACATCCATAATTTACAATAAAGGTGATTTCTCACGGAAATCCCTTGTTTTACAAAAACATGTTTCTTTATTTTATTGAGCCACTTCTTCAAGCTTGTAGTGCTACGCGGCACTTTTTCCTTGATCACAACAGATCACCTGAAACATGTTTTAAAAAGGTTTTATCAGCAGGGAAATACTGGCGAGTCATTCAAGTTGCACAAAACAACACATTGTTATAATATACAGTATTAAGGGTGATTACAATGTTTTTATCAACCAATTACCCCAAATCGGTATTTGTCACTTGACAATATCTGTGACTATGGTCAGATCACCCATTGGCTAACCCGTTGTCCAATGGTGACGGGTATCAAGTAATGTATACAAAACCCCACATACCGGCAGTAATTGAAGATTCCAAAGACTTAATCCCTGTAATTATAACTTTTGAAAGTAAAGAGGGTTTTAGAAACAATTTGATAAAAAAGAGAATGACTCATATTGCAAGTTTAGACGGGCAGCGTTTAGCCTACTGATTTTAGCCTGGTTAACCTAATTCAAATAACAATGCACACGAAAACTAGGTCAGTAACTTAATACAACTTTTACGACAACTCACGAGATCAAAACCTTCACAACGAATGACAAAGTATAGCCTTATTACGGGCAACACTTAAACATCCATCGGATTGGTTTTTATCGATCGGACATTAAATCGTAGCAGTGATCAAGTTATTACCCTGTTATCGCGGCATAATTTCATGCTTGTGTGTGTTTTTGGAGTAAACAGACGATATCTCAACGTATAAAACGAATTTTTACATCGAACCAACGCCAAAAACTAAGTGCCAATGCCCTACATTTATACTGAAAAATTGGCGCGAGAGCCTGTCGCGTGGCGCGAGGGCACCCCCTCTAGCATAGGGTTGCCTCGTGTCTAACTAGCTTGGGTGAGTCGACGGTTTGTTAAATTTCGAATTCGACAACGAACTATTTAGATAATATCAATTAGGAAATACCCCCCCCCCCCCGAGTTTTAGGGGCCCTGATCCTAGTTCCGATTGTTCAAGATATTTTAGGGGTCATGCAATATTATTTGGGGGTCTCCATTAGGGTTTTTCTAACACCTCGAAAATTCACGTCCTATAATGTATTGACACGTGTCAAAAGCTTGAACGTGTGAAAGAATACTCTAGAGGGACTAAAGTTGACAAACATGGAAAGTATGTGAATATAAGGGTTCAAAATGTCAACAATGGATAAATATACTTTACAATAACCCTACATGATGTTTATACCCTTAAACGAATGAATCATGGATCATACGAAGCTAACTGTGAAAGAAAGTGAGAGAATACAAACTACAGGGGTTAAATGTGTCAACATGTTTAAGTTATACCTCTGAGTGACCTTTTAGCAAACCCGAAGCTTTGTAATGATTAATTATGCTCACTAGAATACATGATAAAAATTTCACCAAGTTTCCTGATCGTATGAGAAAGTTATGATAAAATTCGTATACGAGAGGCTAAAAGAGTCAACGATGAAGTTTATGACTTTTCGGGTGATAACAAAGTTCGCCAAGGACTTAACAAAGTGGGTATAAGTCTTGAAGCCCTTATAGGTCAATTTGGAGGGCTTATAATGCAAGAAATAATGTCAAAACAACTTTATATGGACCAAGGACCAAAACACAAAAATCTGAAAATTTGATTTGGTTCAGAAGGGGCGACGCGCGACGCGAGGGACCCCTAGGGGGGCCTACGCGTGACGCTAAGGGCCTTCTGATGCAAAAAAACTTGCTAGATGTCTACTAGGTACATTGTAACCGACTTAAATAGATATTTTCCACTTCCATGCGCGACCCCTACTGATTTTTAGGCCTTAGGGACACTTGTGGGTGATCCATGATCAGTTATAGCATGATTTGTCAAGATCACAAGCAATTAAAAGTAGTATATAAAGCCCCTTTGTGTGCAAGTTTGATCATTCACTCACAACTCATCTTCTGATCATCTCTGGAGCTCAAGAGCCTTCTCTAAGCATCCCTGGTCGTGCATTAGACTTTGGTAAGTACCCTTGACCTTCCATAATTGAGTTTTACTTAGTTATTAGCTTAAAAGTCAAACTGTCGTAATTAACGTTTGACTTAGCGATTAATCATTAATGGTCCAGTGATTAGTCGAATTGAAGGTAGTTATAAGTTGGTAATTATGTGGGCAATAAACCCTTAAAAGGGCACCCTCTGATTCCCGCTCTAACTAGATCAAATGTCGGGTCAAAGTTGTTTATAAAAAGTCAACAGAACCATAATTTTCGAATTAACATGTAATTAACAATGTAGAAGGCGTGTAACCTATTTTATCACTCATATAACTTGGTAATAAGTTTAAGAACTGGTCTAAGCTTGTTTGATCCGACAATTTTCTGTTTAGACCCGGTTCGGAACCGAAAGTCGCAAAACTTTGACTTTTGCTTTGACTTCAGTTCTGACCCGTTTTAGTAGAGTTTAGAAATGACTTAGGACTTCCTTAGGACCAGGTTACATGTTGGAATAACCCTCTGTGATTGGTTCGTTGATTGCCCCATTCGTTTACACGTTTCCGTTAATTGCTTAATGTTGACCATAATGCCCTTTTGACCATAAAACGAGAATTTTGGAAATGTGAGAGAACAAAAATCTTTGTTACTGATTTATAAACATGTCCCTAAATTTTCACATCAGTTTGAGGTCTAGATTAGGAGTTATGCTCAATGACGTAATTATAACGCTTTTTAGTAATTAAACGGCGTCATTAGCATAAAGCCTATCTAAACCCAATTTTTGACACCAAAACTTTTACCCACTGATGTAATATAATATTTTGAGATTTTTAATTATTTTTAACCTGCTCATAACCTAAGGTTATGGCCTTGATTCGGTAAATACCGATTATACCCTTTTTGGTCATAAAATGAGTTCTACATAATATTTTGACACCAATCCAATTGCTACTGATTTTATATAATAAATAAAGTATTTTGAACTTTATAACCTGATCAGAAAACTCAGATTTCCTGTATAACCCGGAAATCGCTTAAAATGGCTTTTTACGCGTATTAAACACCTAGTATGGGTTTAAAACCATTTTGTCACATAAGACTTATCACCAACTGATATAACCTGATAAATTAAGTTATTTTACTGATTATTTCAGAACCGAAGCTCAGAATTATAAATAATCTCTTTTATAATCTTTAAAATGACCAAAATACCCCTACGGGGCATATTTTGAGATTAAACTCGTTTTGGGCATAATGGAAGGTATCCTACTGATATCCCAACATATTTAAGACATATTAACCTTGGATACCTGTATATGACCCTTATGGATACCCGTTACGCCTCTTGCGCGTTCGGTTCGGTTTATGTAACTAGTTTGCATAAATTAGACGAAACGGGTCAAACCTTATCATTTTTATCTCAAAATCTAGAATGTGTTTAGTTTACCCATATTATACAAGTCTTCAAACTTGTCGGGTCTAAATCACATTCTATTCCGGTCTTCGCTTAATCATGCGTTTGAACCGTATCTTCTTTAAAACTAACCGGTCTAAGTTTAGGCTTAATTAAAGACCCGTTAGGATTCTAATAGGTTATTATAAACCTTTGTTCCAGAATAGGAGACCCGGTAAAAGCTACACGCACTTGCTATTTGTGATTGATACTTGCGAAGGTAAATACTTTTAACTTATTTTCCCTATACGGGCTTGGGGTATGGTATATAAAATACCGCTTGGTCGGGCATTGAATCTTTAATCGAATAGAGGTTAAATCATTGATATGCTCCGTTTTGAAATGTTTTGTTTGCTTAAAGCCTTTGGGGGGTTAATGACCGTGTCCCGGATATACTTGGTATCATCTTACGAGATGGCCACGACCTGAGCACGGGGTGTAGGCGTACACCCGTCAGTGCATAAATAAATAATGTGGTGTGTCTATTGATCTTTAACCCGGTCTACGGATCAGGCTACTGAACACATAAGGAACATGTAATTCTTTTACAAGATTATATTCAAATAATTATCCCAAGTTATAAAAAGTTTGTGCCTTGTGCATTCAAATCAATTTTATTAAACCTTTTCAACTGAGTCAGTTAATTGTATTTACCAGTGTAAACTAACGTATTTTCCCAAAAAGGTTAAGTGCAGGTACTACGCGAACTAGGCTGGCTTTCTCCTAGCGTCCACAATAAGTCTCGCAAGCTTGGATGTCAAAACTGTTGAACAATGTTTCCATTTTATTTTGATCCACCTGTGGATTATTTTCAACTGTTTGTGATACTTGATATTACAATTATATTCGGTTGAAATATATCTATCTTTGCTTCCGCTGTGCATTTAAATATTGTGTTGTTTGACCATAATGTTACCAACCACGTCACGATACTCCCCACCAGGCCCACCGGTAAAACGTGGAAATATCGGGGTGTGACAGGTTGGTATCAGAGCCAACATTGAGGGAATTAAACACTAGCCTTTTGTGTTTAATCTCAATGACACAATTGCACATTCCTAAATATTCGAGTCTAGACAAATAACATAGGACAAATTCTGTTTTGTTTTATTTTTGTCTTTTGTTTTATATATATTCTTGTTGTATCTTTGTTTGTATTGACAGGTTTAACAATGCCGCTAAGATTCAGAAGAGGAGGACGAGGCAAGGGGCCAATCACCGCCCCCAACGATCACGAAGCCGGGCCTTCTCACCGGTGAGCTCCTTCTACTACTGCGAGTGCCGATCCGCAAGGAGTCTGGAGGACCTATACGGAGCCCGCTAGACGGTCTGTCTCGCACAGCTCAACGCCTCCTTACCGTCATTCATTCGAGCCGCATTCGGAAAAAGAGCCCGATAACCCACAGCCTTCATATATACCTCTCCAGCGATCCCTTTCGCACAATTCCTTTGGCAACCCCACTCCTGTCTTTCAGGGCTGGTTTAACCCGGCAAACTATATTCAAGAACCAGTGGGTTTTAACCCATTGGGACTGGAGGATCACTTTTCCGACGATAACGTCATGGACATGGACGAGGACACGGATCCCGTCGAACCTGCAACCAGAACCCCCAACCATCCTATTGAGGTCTCTGATGGTTCATCCTTCCACGGATCACCCTACGGTGGTCCAGACAGTTTCCAAGCAAGGTTTAACCAACATGAATGGTACTTCACACCTTCTCACCATTCATCACCTCACCAGCAGCAGGATCCCTCTGGGGATTCACGTTTCGTGGCTGTCACGCCACCGCCTCCACCGCCACCAGTTCATCAAGCACCTCCAGAACCACCAAGGCGTAGGAGAACGGGCGCACGAATATCCGCGCGAGGAGGGGATTTTCACTTCAGCACCCCCATCACTCAAGTGGCAGTCACTACCCGCCACTGCATGAAGACCCACAGATGGGTGGGCCCTCAAACCCTATTCCAGAGGTGAGTTCTGCACCAGTTGCACCACAACCTCCACCAATGGGTTTTGGTAACCCGATTCCTACGTACGCTGGGTCAACAGCGTACAACCCGTTTGAGCAGCCGGCTCACACAAACTATAACTATGCTGAAGACCCTTACCAAGTGGCATCAAACTACCTCGCCCTTCATCCTGAAGGACCATACGGAACCCCTTGGGGAATGGGATACCCAACTCATGGCTACCAAGTACCTGCTCAACCTCCGTTGCAGCACCAGCCACAACCACCACGATTTTCCCCGCCAGAACGGGAAGAAATTCTTCAAAGATTGGACCAAGTCGAGCGAGAATTTCATAGAGATCGCAGGGAACTACAAGCTTTCCTCAAGGGCCTAGCAGGCTTGCTAAAGGGGAAGAAGAAGATGGATCATTAAATCCCTACATGTATTGTTGTATTTTCCATTTCAATCAAGTCCCTGCGTGGACATTTATCTGTGTATTTAGTCCCTGCGTGGACTTGTCATTTTAGTCCCTGCGTGGACATCTATTTAAGTAATTGGTCCCTGCGTGGACTTGTTTTCAGTTTGGCCCCTGCGTGGGTAAGTTATTCTGTTAAAAGTCCCGTTTAGGGCAAAGTGTACTTCTCAAATGTTAATGGAATGTTAAGTTTATAAATTTCATTTCTGTCATTATATGCTTAAATATATTATACATGAAATAAATAAATCAAAATCATTCCTTTTAAAAATAATCTGCCTATTTAAATATTAACTTAGAATCTTAAGGGTATAGCCTAGCCTGCATGTCCTTATAAGACTTGGCCAAGATGGTAAGACCTGTTAAAAAGATTGAAATTCCTGTTAACATCTGAAAACATGTTAACGCTCTTGGCAGACGTGATTTGTTAAAATCACACACGTCATTCTTATAATAGGATTCTTCAAAAGATTCCTAACCTAACTTAATGATCTATAAATCATAGAGTTTAAATCATCAATTAAGATGATCATATGTTGACCATATAGTGGTAGTATAGTGCCTACTGGCCATACTCATTGTCCTATACGACAAAAGACAGTAGTAGTCTACGACTCCCTGTCAGAAAAAGGTAAAGAACTATGTTCAAACCTTCATGCCTTGATTCTCTGAAATCATGGCTTATAATTTAAAATGTCCTCGTGACTAGGCCTTTTGTGCTACTGATAATACTACTATGGTTTTGTAATTAGGATAAATTATAATAGAAATCCTAAATAAATATGATTAACAAATTAACCAGATATGGCCTATATTGCCATGGGTAATGAATTGCCACAAAAGACAATACCATAATGAACTCCCAAACGAATTATTGTTAATATCTTATGTAACAGTTCAAACCACAATGGCTGACTCGGATGAGATCAATAGTCACCCACGGGAAGATCATGGTAATATCCGAATTAACATCGCGGGTGAAGAACTACAAGCATTGATAGACAATGCTGTTACAAAGGCAATAGAACGACAGTATCAGGAATATAGCGGGACTCGGAGTAGGACCCTATCTGTACCACATTCCAAGCCTAAGACTCATTCTGAGGCTCACAGCAAGCCACCACCCTCTAAGAAGGAAGAACCAAAGAAAGTTGATGATGATCGTCAGTCCTCAAATCAACAAAGTGTTCCATCTCAAAAGATCGTACTGAACCAAGGACCCCGTGACAAGGGTTGCTCCTACAAGTATTTTGTTTCATACAAACCCAGGGATTTCACTGGGGAGAAAGGAGCTATAGACTGCATGACATGGTTGGATGAAATGGACACAGTAGTTGATATCAGCGGATGCGCTGAGAAGGATGTGGTAAAGTTTGTGTCTCAATCGTTCAAAGGTGAGGCCTTAGCCTGGTGGAGATCGTTGATTCAAGCTACCGGAAAGATTCCACTGTACAATATAACATGGGAACAATTTGTTACCCTCATCAAGGAGAACTACTGTCCTCAGCACGAGGTCGAAAAGATTGAGTCGGATTTTCTGTCATTGGTAATGAAAAATCTGGATTGCCAAGCTTACCTTACGAGCTTTAATATAATGTCAAGGTTGGTTCCTTACCTGGTGACCCCGAAACCTAAAAGAATAGCTCGTTTCATTGGGGGTTTAGCCCCAGAGATTAAGGCAAGTGTAAAAGCCTCTCGGCAAGCTACTTTCAGATCTGTAGCTGATATATCCTTGTCCCTCACACTGGACGCGGTCAGACAGAGATCGCTGAGGAGCACGGATGCCGAGAAACGGAAGCGTGAAGATGACAATTCACGACGGTCAGATAAGAAGCACAGGGGAAACAATGACCACAAGATGGGGTCTAGCTCTAAGAAGGATGGGCATCAATCTGGAGATAAGCCCAAGTGTAAGATTTGTCAGAAGCACCACTTTGGGAGGTGCAGACTTGACACAAAATCCCAATCTCAGCCGAGGCCTTGTGGGATTTGCAAGTCTTCGGAACATAAGACCCTAGAGTGCAAGAAGCTGAAAGACGCAACCTGCTACAGTTGCAACGAAAAAGGGCACATTAAGACAAATTGCCCAAAATATGCAAAGAAAGCTGATGAAGGAAAGAAGACCAATGCTAGGGTCTTCAGGATGGATGCAAAGGAAGCTGTGCAGGACGACAATGTGATCACAGGTACCTTCCTTATAAATGATGTTTATGAGAGAGTGCTATTTGATTCATGAGCTGATAAATCATTTGTAGATAATAAGTTTTGTAAATTGCTGAATTTACCTGTTAAAACCCTAAGTGTGAAGTATGAGGTGGAATTAGCAGATGGCACCTTAGAAACCGCCTCAACCGTATTAGATGGATGTTTCATATCCATTAAGAACCACTCTTTTCCTTTGTCCCTACTTCCTTTGAAATTAGCAGGTTTCGACATAGTTTTGGGTATGGACTGGTTATCTCATAACCAGGCCCAGATTATCTGCAATAAGAAGCAAGTAGTGATCAAGACTCCGTCTGGTGAATCACTTACCATTCAGGGAGATACCCAGTATGGACTGCCTGAGCAAGTGACTATGCTCAAGGCCTCTAGGTGTTTGAAGAAGGGTTGTGTCATCTCTGGAGCTCAAGAGCGTTCTCTAAGCATCCATGGTCGTGCATTAGACTTTGGTAAGTACCCTTGACCTTCGTTAATTGAGTTTTACTTAGTTATTAGCTTAAAAGTCAAACCGTCGTAATTAACGTTTGAATTAGCGATTAATCATTAATGGTCCAGTGATTAGTCCAATTGAAGGTAGTTATAAGTTGGTAATTATATGGGCAATAAACCCTTAAAAGGGCACCCTCTGATTCCCGCTCTAACTAGATCAAATGTCGGGTCAAAGTTGTTTATAAAAAGTCAACAGAACCATAATTTTTGAATTAACATGTAGTTAACAATGTAGAAGGCGTGTAACCTATTTTATCACTCATATAACTTGGTAATAAGTTTAAGAACTGGTCTAAGCTTGTTTGATCCGACAATTTTCTGTTTAGACCCGGTTCGGAACCGAAAGTCGCAAAACTTTGACTTTTGCTTTGACTTCAGTTCTGACCCGTTTTAGTAGAGTTTAGAAATTCCTTAGGACTTCCTTAGGACCAGGTTACATGTTGTAATAACCCTCTGTGATTGGTTCGTTGATTGCCCCATTCGTTTACACGTTTCCGTTAATTGCTTAATGTTGACCATAATGCCCTTTTGACCATAAAACGAGAACTTTGGAAACGTGAGAGAACAAAAATCTTTGTTACTGATTTATAAACATGTCCCTAAATTTTCACATCAATTTGAGGTCTAGATTAGGAGTTATGCTCAATGACGTAATTATAACGCTTTTTAGTAATTAAACGACGTCATTAGCATAAAGCCTATCTAAACCCAATTTTTGACACAAAACCTTTTACCCACTGATGTAATATAATATTTTGAGATTTTTAATTAGTTTTAACCTGCTCATAACCTAAGGTTATGGCCTTGATTCGGTAAATACCGATTATACCATTTTCGGTCATAAATTGAGTTCTACATAATATTTTGACACCAATCCAATTGCTACTGATTTTATATAATAAATAAAGTATTTTGAACTTTATAACCTGATCAGAAAACTCAGATTTCCTGTATAACCCGAAAATCGCTTAAAATGGCTTTTTACGCGTATTAAACACCTAGTATGGGTTTAAAACCATTTTGTCACATATGACATATCACCAACTGATATAACCTGATAAATTAAGTTGTTTTAGTGATTATTTCAGAACCAAATCTCAGAATTATAAATAATCTCTTTTATAATCTTTAAAATGACCAAAATACCCCTAAGGGGCTTATTTTGAGATTAAATTCGTTTTGGGCATAATGGAAGGTATCCTACTGATATCCCAACATATTTAAGACATATTAACCTTGGATACCTGTATATGACCCTTATGGATACCCGTTACGCCTCTTGCGCGTTCGGTTTGGTTTACGTAACTAGTTTGCATAAATTAGCCGAAACGGGTCAAACCTTATCGTTTTTATCTTAAAATCCAGAATGTGTTTAGTTTACCCATATTATACAAGTCTTCAAACTTGTAGGGTCTAAATCACATTCTATTCCGGTCTTCGCTTAATCATGCGTTTGAAACGTATCTTCTTTAAAACTAACCGGTCTAAGTTTAGGCTTAATTAAAGACCCGTTAGGATTCTAATAGGTTATTATAAACCTTCGTTCCAGAATAGGAGACCCGGTAAAAGCTACACGCACTTGCTATTTGTGATTGATACTTGCGAAGGTAAATACTTTTAACTTATTTTCCCTATACGGGCTTGGGGTACGGTATATAAAATACCGCTTGGTCGGGCATTGAATCCTTAATCGAATAGAGGTTAAATCATTGATATGCTCCGTTTTGAAATGTTTTGTTTGCTTAAAGCCTTTGGGGGGTTAATGACCATGTCCCGGATATCCTTGGCATCATCTTACGAGATGGAAACGACCTGAGCACGGGGTGTAGGCGTACACCCGTCAGTGCATAAATAAATAATGTGGTGTGTCTATTGATCTTTAACCCGGTCTACGGATCGGGCTACTGAACGCATAAGGAACGTGTAATTCTTTTACAAGATTATATTCAAATAATTATCCCAAGTTATAAAAAGTTTGTGCCATGTGCATTCAAATCAATTTTATTAAACCTTTTCAACCGAGTCAGTTAATTGTAATTATCAGTGTAAACTAACGTATTTTCCCAAAAAGGTTAAGTGCAGGTACTACGCGAACTAGGCTGGCTTTCTCCTAGCGTCCACAATAAGTCTCGCAAGCTTGGATGTCAAAACTGTTGAACAATGTTTCCATTTTATTTTGATCCACCTGTGGATTATTTTCAACTGTTTGTGATACTTGATATTACAATTATATTCGGTTGAAATATATCTATCTTTGCTTCTGCTGTGCATTTAAATATTGTGTTGTTTGACTATAATGTTACCAACCACGTCACGATACTCCCCACCCGGCCTACCGGTAAAACGTGGAAATATCGGGGTGTGACAGTTTTATATTAAACATAATAAGATAAGAAATAGTAATTTTAATGAGAGTTGTTACATCCTCCCCGCCTTATTAAAATCTCGTCCTCGAGATTTATTGGAACAAGTAGGGATATTTTTGCTTTATCTCTGATTCCAGTTCCCAAGTGTATTCAAGTCCTCTCTTCGAATCCCACTTGACTTTGACCAGTACTAGTCTTTTGTGCTTGAGAAACTTGACCTTTCTGTCTTCTATCTGCAGTGGCTTCTCAACAAATTTTTACTTTTCATTGACCTCTACATCTTGAAGAGGTATTACCAAGGATTCGTCAGATAGACATTTCTTGAGGTTGGATACATGAAATACGTCATGTACCCCGGCTAGCTCTTCTGGTAGCTGTAATTGATAGGCAACTGGTCCTATTCGCTGGATTACTGGGAATGGTCCTACGTACCTTGGACTTAACTTTCCTTTCTTTCCGAACCGAACTACTCCTTTCCAAGGAGAAACTTTCAAGAGTACCTTATCTCCGACTTGAAATTCCATTGGCTTGCGTCGATTGTCTGCATAACTCTTCTGGCGATCTCGAGCCGTTTTCAGTCTTTCCTTGATTTGAGTGATCTTGTCGGTGGTTTCTTGTACGATTTCGGGACCTGATAATTGGCTTTCTCCTATTTCTGCCCAGCAAACTGGAGTTCTACACTTTCGTCCATACAGTGCTTCGAACGGGGCAACTTCAATGCTTGAATGGTAACTATTGTTATAAGAGAATTCAATTAAGGGTAGGTGGTCATCCCAATTTCCGCCAAAATCTATTACACATGCCCTGAGCATGTCTTCCAGGGTTTGGATAGTCCTTTCACTTTGTCCATCTGTTTGGGGATGGTAAGCTGTACTTAAATTTAATCGCGTCCCCATGGCTTCTTGGAAACTTCTCCAGAAATGTGAAGTGAAACGACTATCTCTATCCGATACAATAGAGAGTGGAACTCCATGTAAGGATACTACTTCGTCTACGTACAACTTTGCTAACCTTTCCATGCTAAAGGTTTCTTTCATGGGTAGAAAATGAGCTGATTTGGTTAAACGATCCACAATTACCCAAATTGCGTCATTACCTTTTCTGGTTTTGGGCAACTTAGTAACAAAGTCCATGGTTATTAGTTCCCATTTCTATACAGGCATTTCTAATTGTTGGAGTAACCCAGAAGGTTTCTGGTGTTCTGCCTTAACTTGTGAACAAGTTAGACACTTAGAAACGTATCTAGCTATGTCCTTTTTCATACCAATCCACCAGAAATTATTCCTTAGATCTTGGTACATCTTATTATTTCCTGGGTGCATAGTATATCTAGATTTATGGGCTTCCTCTAAAATCTTATTTCTTAACTCTCTTTGCTTAGGTACCCAATTCCTTCTTTTGTGGAATTTCCAAATTCCATCAGCTCCTTGCTCTAATTCTTTTATCCTTCATTTCATTCCTTCAGCATCATCCTTGATTGCTGTAGCTTGAACATTTTTCAGTTGTTCCATTAAGTCTAATTGTAAACTTAATCTAAGAGCACGAACTCGTTTTTGCTTTTCGTGATACTTACGACTTAAGGCATTTGCAACTACATTTGCCTTTCCTTCATGATATTGAATATCACAGTCGTAGTCACTTAGGATTTCCATCCATCTCCTTTGCCTCATGTTCAATTCTTTTTTCCCAAATATGTATCTTAAACTCTTATGATCTGTATAGACAGTAAACTTACTCCCATACAGATAGTGTCTCCAAATCTTAAGGGCAAAAATTATCGCTCCTAATTCTAAGTCATGCGTTGTATAGTTCTCCTCGTGCTTTTTCAATTGCCTTGAGGCATACGCAATTACCTTTTTGCGTTGCATTAACACACATCCTAATCCGTGCTTAGAAGCATCACAGTAAACTTCGAAATCTTCTGTCCCTTCTGGTAAGGCAAGGATTGGGGTGTTTGTTAACCTTTGTTTTAAAATCCTAAAAGCTTCCTCTTGCCTAGGTCCCCATTCAAACTTAACTGATTTACATGTTAGCTTAGTTAATGGCACAACTATCTTAGAGAAATCCTTAATAAAGCGCCTATAGTACCCATCTAAT
The DNA here is from genome assembly GCA_030545235.1 of Helianthus tuberosus. Lineage (NCBI taxonomy): Eukaryota > Viridiplantae > Streptophyta > Magnoliopsida > Asterales > Asteraceae > Helianthus > Helianthus tuberosus. Next base: position 100,620,190 of record CM060397.1, read on the forward strand.
CCTAGAAAACTTCTAACTTCCGTAGCTGATTACGGGACCTTCCATTTGGTGATCGCTTCTATTTTGGAGGGATCTAAGTGAATACCTTCGTGATTCACCATGTGACCTAAAAATTGCAACTCCTGTAGCCAAAATTCTCACTTCGAAAATTTGGCGTAAAACTTTTCATTTCTTAACAAAGTTAAGAGTGCTTGTAAATGCTTACAATGCTCGTCCTGACTTTTGGAATAAATAAGTATATCGTCAATAAAGACAATTACAAATTTATCCAAGTACGGTTTACAGATCCTATTCATCATATCCATGAATGCTGCTGGAGCATTTGTTAGTCCAAAAGGCATAACTGTAAACTCGTAGTGACCATACTTAGTTCTGAAAGCAGTTTTAGGTATGTCTTCTTCTTATACCTTCAACTGATGATATCCGGAGCGTAAATTTATCTTAGAAAAATATCTAGCTCCATGGAGTTGATCAAAGAGATCATCAATCCTAGGTAATGGGTGTCGATTCTTAATTGTAACCTTATTCAATTCCCTATAATCGATACACATTCGCATCGAACCATCTTTCTTCTTTACGAACAACACTGGTGCTCCCCAAGGGGATGAACTAGGTTTTATGAATCGTTTATTGAGTAATTCATCTAATTGCTTTTTCAGTTCTAACATTTCGGTGGGTGCTAACCGGTAAGGTGTTTTAGCTATCGGTGTAGTTCCAGGAATTAGATGAATTCTAAATTCTACTTCCCTATCGGGTGGTAATCCAGGTAGTTCTTCTGGGAATACTTCCGGGTATTCTGATACTACTGGAATTTCCTTAAGTTCCTTACCCTTAGTGTTAATGATTACCGAAATCATATACACTATTCCTTGTTTTCTTGAGTAACTGGCCACTTTCATTACTAAAATGAATTTCATTGGTTTGCGTGGCTTATCTCCTGTAATCACCACTATTTCTCCTGTAGGGGTATGAATTTCTATGGAATTCTTATCACAGAGGATTCGAGCATGGTTAGCTACTAACCATTCCATTCCTAACACGACATCGAATCCAGCTAAATTCATGGGTAATAGGTTTGCAGAAAATTTATGACCTGAAAGTTCTATCTTTCCTTCTTGCAAAACCTTATTTATGTTAACAGAATTCCCATCTGCCGTTTCTACCGTAAAAATTTGTCTAAGGTTGGTTAATGGTAGGTTAAGAGCTTGGCAGAATGAAGTATTTATAAAACTTTGGTTTGCCCCAGAGTCAAATAATACTTTTGCATAAACGTCGTGAACTAAAAACGTACCAGCTATCACATCAGGAATTAGTTCAACTTCCTGCGTGGTCAATTGGAAGGCTCTTGCGTTCTTCTTGTTAGTCCCTTCAGCAGGTTTGGCCTTGTTATCTGCTGGTTTGACCAATTTAGGGCATTCTGGTCTAAAATGCCCAGCTTCTCCATAGTTGTAGCAGGTCTTTGTTTTCTTTCTGCAATCTTCTTCACGATGTCCTATAGTTTTGCAGAAGTTGCAGGTTTCATTACATTTTCCAAAATGTTTCTTTTTACAATTCCTGCAGAACGGCGGAGTGGAAGATTGCCCAGTTCCTCTTTTCTTAAAATTGCTATTATTACCCACACGAAATCCTTGGGTAATCTTTTGGGCTAACTCCTTTTTCCTGTTTTCTTCTCGCGTACGCACCAGTCCGTCAGTCAAAGTGTTGGCTAATTCCACCGCATCATCGATAGTGCGGGGTCTCACAGCTTTGACAACATCCCGGATCTCACTAATTAAACCCCAAATGTAGCGAGAAATAAGTACCGGTTCTGGCGAAGCCAGAGTAGGCACAATTCGAGCATATTCGAAAAACTTCGAAGTATACCCTCGACAATCAACATTCACCATACGGTGGCTCAGGAATTTGTTCGCCATTTATTCTTTTTCGTATTCTAGGCAGAATTTTCTTTTCACCAAATTTTTAAATTCTTCCCAATTTATGGCATAAGCCACATCGCTTCCCTTGTCTTGTGGTACCGTATTCCACCATTCTAATGCTTCTTCCTTGAAAAGATGAGAAGCATACATGACTTTATCCTCCTCAGCACATTTACTTATTTTAATTACTGCCTCGGTTTTCTCCAACCAACGTAGCGCGGCAGTAGCCCCTTCATTTCCTGCGAACTCGACAGGTTTACAGGCAAGAAATTCCTTGTAAGTGCAACCAGGCGTTGCAGCTTTTATTCTTTTAAGGAATGGGGCTTGCATCCCATCATTATCATTATTATTAATGTTGCCACCTCCATTTATACTATTACTGAAATTATCGTCGTGAGTGCGTTTGCTGGGAATAATTGGTTGAGGCTCAACTGGATTTCGGGCAGCAACAATGATTGCTGGAATAGCATTTGTTATTCCCTGGGCAACGATGTTTTCTATATCTTGTCTATTCAGAAAGTGATCTTCATTGTTTTGCTCAGATTGGTTAACTTCGTTAACTGGTTCATTACCAGCGTGTACCATCTGGTAATTAATATATATATATATATATATATATATATAAGTGATTATCATAAAATAAATAACAACCAAATATAATAAAACAATCGCACATAATCATGTTAACACATATAGCCAACATTGTCGACTTTGCGACGTTGATATTTTTATATATTTTAGTATGCGTCCGTACACACCAGTTTTCTTACAAAAGTTTTCTTTTTAGTTATTTTACATGATTATATTTTTATTATTATATTATTATTAAACACATACTCCCACAACCACATAACCACCGTCAGCTGGCATCTCAGAAACGACATTCCCTCTCGTCGTATTTCCATGATATCCTTTCTCCCACATCCCTAATTCGGTTTCCTGCATCAATCAGCTCCTCGCCGTAGTGACGGAGTTCAACCAAGTTTTCTGCGCTCATAGGTGGGTTTGGTGCAGGCTCAGGGTCAAACTGGGGGAAAAAGGTATTAGGGTTATTCAAAAGATTATGAAATTTCCAGTCGTTGGTCCACCATTCTTCCAGCTCTCCTAGAGGTCGGGGGTTGACAATGGGATCTGGGATAGCCGGTTCCAAATTAACTAGGAGTTGGGATTCAGCAGGGTAATTAAAGAGGTCTTCATTGGCAAATCTGATGAGGTCACAATTTGCCAGTTTGCGATCAAGCTCCTCCCAGGGTGGCATTTCCTGGGCTCGCCTTGAACTTTCCCCGATCTCTTTTCCTTTCCCTTTATCAATTGGGTCCTGAGTCTGTACAACTTTTCATGCTACTGGTTTCTTCCTACGCACACGCCTCCAGCCCACGAATCTTCTTCTCTTTTTCGGCTTTGGTTTCTCCTGAGGTTGGGCTTGGAATACCATTGGCTCTTCAGTATCTGCCTGGTAGCCAGTGAAGGTATCGGCGGTATCCATATCTGTGGTATGGATAGTAAAGTTTTGAAGTGTTTCAGATAGTTCATTCATGCTGTTAGCATATATGAAGAAACACACAAAATTCGAAGTTAAAACTTTGTAAATTGAATTTTCACATAATCACAGAATGGCAATCAGAAAAATTAAGTATTTCTAAATACTTAATTGGCTTAAATTAGTGGCTCTGATACCACCTTTTTTTGTCACGGCCCCCATCCCGGTTTTACCCGTTTCAGGAGCCGTGGGACAGAAACTCGTGATAATTATTATGTTGGCAGTGGATTTTTTTTAACAGGATCTTTTAAAACTTGAAATGCCCAATTATCTTATTTCATAATTTGGGGATAACATCCATAATTTACAATAAAGGTGATTTCTCACGGAAATCCCTTGTTTTACAAAAACATGTTTCTTTATTTTATTGAGCCACTTCTTCAAGCTTGTAGTGCTATGCGACACTTTTTCCTTGATCACAACAGATCACCTGAAACATGTTTTAAAAAGGTTTTATCAGCAGGGAAATACTGGCGAGTCATTCAAGTTGCACAAAACGACACACTGTTATAATATACAGTATTAAGGGTGATTACAATGTTTTTATCAACCAATTACCCCAAATCGGTATTTGTCACTTGACAATATCTGTGACTATGGCCAGATCACCCATTGGCTAACCCGTTGTCCAATGGTGACGGGTATCAAGTAATGTATACAAAACCCCACATACCGGCAGTAATTGAAGATTACAAAGACTTAATCCCTGTAATTATAACTTTTGAAAGTAAATAGGGTTTTAGAAACAATTTGATAAAAAGAGAATGACTCACATTGCAAGTTTAGACGGGCAGCGTTTACCCTACTGATTTTAGCCTGGTTAACCTAATTCAAATAACAATGCACACGAAAACTAGGTCAGTAACTTAATACAACTTTTACGACAACTCACGAGATCAAAACATTCACGACGAATGACAAAGTATAGCCTTATTACGGGCAACACTTAACATCCATCGGATTGGTTTTTATCGATCGGACATTAAATCGTAGCAGTGATCGAGTTATTACCCTGTTATCGCAACAGAATTTCATGCTTGTGTGTGTTTTTGGAGTAAACAGACGATATCTGAACGTATAAAACGAATTTTTACGTCGAACCAACGCCAAAATCTACGTGCCAATGCCCTACATTTATACTGAAAAATTGGCTCCCTCGCGTGGCGCGAGAGCCTGTCGCGTGGCGTGAGGGTACCCTCTCTAGCATAAGGTTGCCTCGTGTCTAACTAGCTTGGGTGAGTCGACGGTTTGTTAAATTTCGAATTCGACAACGAACTGTTTAGATAATATCAGTTAGGGAATACCCCCTGAGTTTTAGGGGCCCTGATCCTAGTTCCGATTGTTCTAGAAATTTTAGAGGTCTTGCAATATTATTTGGGGGTCTCCATTAGGGTTTCCTATTATACATAATAAGATAAGAAATAGTAATTTTAATGAGAGTTGTTACAATACAGAATGTTGATACTCAATCATACACGAGTATTCGGACCTAGTAGCATATTATGGCCAAAAGAAATTATTGATGCAATTTGATGAATGTGAGAGAAATAAATTCATAAATGAGAAGAAAATGATAATTTTTTTTTGCAACAATCAATAAAAGATTATATTCTCACACTCCTACAGCATAAAGGAACTGCATTTTCAATGTGGAATGCGCTTAAACTCAAATATGAAGGTGGTCAGCAGATATTAAAAAACAAAAGAGCTTTAATGAAAAAAGAGTTTGATATATTTATGAGCTTAAAGGGTGAATCAATAAAATACTTGATCGAGAGATACTGCTATTTGGTAAAACAATTGAAGAGATTGGGAATTGAAAAGGGTAAAGAAGAATTAGCTGATAAGTTGGCTGATGCATTGCCTCTGGATGATGATTGGCAACATATTTGATGGTTTTGAAAAATGGTGGAGAGTATTATGGCTTTACTCTTGAAATGTTTATCGAAAAGCTGAAAGGACGCGAATTAGAGTTAAGAAAGACAGTTAAAATGCAGAGCTCTAGCATGCAGCAAGATATGAGTTTGTATTGTAAGAACAACAGTGTATCGAACATCTAGAGTCTGAAAATCCAGACAACTTATAGTGTAGATAACTCGACTGGATTTACTGGATTTTCTTCTAACGACACAAATAGCAACATTCTCAAGTTTCGAATCAAACTCTTCAACTCCAAATTCATAATCATCACAAGGTTCCAATCCATATTCAAATCAAAGCAATTCAAATTCTCATGTGTTACATTGCAATATTACAACATATGGGGTTCTTAGCATCAGTCCTTGAGTCATATGACAGTCTAGTTGAAGGAAGAATCGGTAACTATAATATGACAAAAAAGGATTATGATCAGATAGATCAAGAAGAGTCAGAGCTGATGGATATCATGTGGAATATGGCGAGTATACTTAGACGGATGCAGAGATTTACTAAAATCACAGGAAGAAATCTAAACTCGGTTTTGACAAATCAAAGGTTACTTGTTTCCAATGTAAGGAATGAGGTCACTTTAAGAAAAAGTGTACAAATCGAGAAGTTCAAGGCAATATCAATCTATTTCATGATGATTATTTTAAAAGGGCATTGTATCACAAACCATCACCACTGCCAAGACTTTAAATTGAAGATGGATCATCAAAATCGAAAAACAGAGCATTAGTAGTTACTCAAGAAGATGAGGGCTTCAATTGGGATAAATACATCCCAAAAAGTGAAGGTCGAGTGATTCTTGCTAAAATAATCGAAGAACCTGAATAAACAGATGAAGGAGAAATTCATTTTGATGAAACGCCAGAGAATTCTGATACATCATATTATTTTTCTTCTTCTGATGAGATTATAATGCTTTTACAGAATTATACTACAACAGCATTGGAATGAGTGGGATGCAGAGTGATGTGTGTTGGTGTGTATATAATTTATAGCTATATTTTAGCCCTTTTTTACACTTTAGTCAAGTTTTAAATTTATAAAACACGATTTTTTACTAACACTAAACACACATATGGGCAAGTGCACCCATCGTGAGCGTAGTATAGCGTTGGTAAGATACCGAGGTCGTCCAAGGACTCAAGAGCTTTTAGTACCGGTTTATTCTCAACATCTAATCAAATCAAAATTTTAGAAAAAGATTTAAACTAGAAAATAAAAACTAAAAATTCTGAAAAATAAAAATAAAATAAAAACAGATAGACAAGATGAATCACCTGGATCCGACTCGACTTTAGTGTAACCTTTGATTATTTCTGCACTTTTGCACTTTTTAAGAGATTATCTTAGTTATTGTAGTAGGCCCCTCTTTTGAAGGTGACGTTACCCTCAACCCAGTAGTTTGAGTCAGCAATGATACAATCCTAAAGGGTTGGATTATTGAAAGATAATTAATTAAGTTATTAATGCGTAATGTGGTAGGCCCCTCTTTTGAAGATGACGTTACCCTCGGCTAAGTAGTCTGAGTCAGCAGGGATACAGTCCTAAGTAGCCGGGTTAATATATTAATAGTAGCTTACATATGAGGGGATCAAGGAGTTCGGACCCCCGCCATCCAATACCAGTGGGTATTGAAGGAGGACCTACTAAAGTAGACCCAGGTCCTTGCAGGATCTATACACTGAACAAGGCAAGACTCTTACCAAACCATTCCCTTAACCCCCGACCAGGTAGCCAACATATCTCCATATAGACCATGGAGATATGAATGGTGTAAATCTTTTATTTTATATAGACAGTAAAATAACGCCAAGACACCACGGACAAATGATAAGGAAGATTCACCTTCAACATAAGAAACTAGTTATTAAAGTCATTAATACATAACCAAATAAAAAGTGCGAAAATATTAAAAATAAAAAGTATTACACTAAATGATTGTCTTCACCAAGTGATGTAAGAGACATAGGCAAACATGGCCTTTGATTGTCAAGAACTCTTACGATCAATCTTGGATCCCGAGACTACTCACACACTCTATGATGGATGATGGATGATGGTGGTGGATGTGGGTTGTGATGGTGGTGGTGGGTGGGTTAAGTGTGAGAGAGGTGGTTTGCCAAGGGATGGTTTGCAAATGAGCCAAGCACCCCTATTTATAGTCTGCACAGAAGCCCGGACACGGCCCAGTGTCCATTGGGCACGACCCCATGTCCACCCATCTTCTCTTTCTTCATTAAATGTCGTTTGTCTGCATTAGTTGACCGCGCCCCCGTGTCCACTGGGCACGACCCCGTGTGCAGAAGCGTATCTGTACTATCAAGATTTTCCTAGATTCTGCGAATCTTAGAGTTGACCACGGCCCCGTGTCCGCTGGACACGCCCCCGTGGTGGGTGATAGAAGCTTCTACAACTTTGTCTTTTCTGCGGACACTTGGGCACGCCCCCGTGCTCATTGAGCGCGGGGCGTGTTCAGCCTTCTGTTCTCTTGTTTTTGCTTTGGAAGATGCTGTCGGGGGGTCAGACATGCCACGTTTATTCCTTTTCTTGTATTTATGTTAGATTTAGCTGTCTTTTTGCTTCTTTTGTTCATTTGAGATCATTTAATCTTGAAAATACAAAAGGAAGACAAAAACACACTTTTTCCAACATTAGTACTAAAAAATGGTTAGTTTTATGCCACATTTGATGTAATTTATATGTTGCATTTTGCACACATCACAGAGATAAGAAGAAAAAATAGAAATTGAAGAAGAAATCATCGAAGTAGCGAGAATGATGAACGAAGAAAATGAGACCAACATAGCAGATAAAGCTATGATGGCTCAGGTTGAAGAAGAAAAGAAAAGTGTTGAGATAGAAAAGAAATATGAGTTGGTTGGTGAACAGACTGAAAGTGAGAAGATTGAGAAGGAAGAAGAGAGTGTTGAAAATGAAAGTGAAAACGTCGAGGAGAAAACTATAGTTTAGTTCAAATTCTGTGCTGAAAAAGATGAATTTTTAAAACAAAAATGCACAGAACTTGTAGAAACAAAAGAAATTTTAAAACAAAAAAATGTGCTGAGCTAGTTGAAAGAGAAAAAGCTTTACAATAAAAACAAAAAATGTTTTGAAAAAGATATTGCATGTTTTGAAAAAGAAAAACAGTTTAAAGAATTGATAAAACAAAATGATCATTTAAAATATGATTATAATCAAATGAAAGAAGCATATGATACAATGGACAACAAAACTAAACAATTTGTTGATCTTACCCATGAACCAGATGCTACATTAATGTTGCTTAAAGCTACTGTAATTGATAAGCAAACTGCAATCAATATTCATCTTGATACTATTGTAGAGCTTGAACAGGAGCTAGAAAAGTCGAAAATTGAAACAGAATGGGTAAACAAGAAATTGATTTGTTATTCAACTTCGTCATATGTTCTTGATCATATTTTTCCAAAACAGACTAAAGAGAATGAATCTGGGGAAAAAGTTGATGGGAATGGAAGAAAAGGGACAGGGTATCATCGTGTTCCACCTCCCATGAGGGAAGATTACTACTAGAAAAAGCCGAAGGGGGTGGAAAAGGAAATGAATTTAAAGCTAAAAACTGTTCAAACAAATCCAATTGACAAATTGCCTGATGATATTGATGTGACATACTGATGATGCTTGTGAGTCAGATTTAGTTAAAAATGTGTTTGAAAAGGTTTTTGAAGATGAAGATGAAAATGACAATGACACCACCAAGTTTGAAAGTCCAAAATCATATTTTGAAAATTAGGAAAGTTTTCATAAAAATTATTTTCCAAAATCTGATTCTTAGTTGAATGATTATCCGAAAATGGTGATGTACAAAATGTTTGGATCTGACAACTTGTTATCAGATGATGAATTCCCAATTCAAAATGTGAGTTTGAAAAGGAACGAGAAAGTGTTTAAACTGGTTGAAATTTATAATAACCCTCGAAAACGTCCTAAAATTTCCCCGTATGTGCGAAACCGGACTCAAATAACATTAATTTTAATTAAAAAAAATAAAAATTCAGGATGTAATGCTTGGTTGCGGGTCGCGACATACACACCCTTGTGTCTCGCGGGGCGCAGCAGACCTTTGATTGCCGGACACCCTTTATGCCATGTATCCAACATGTGTCGAGCCTAGGTTCGTGACCAGGCGACCCTAGCCGTAGCTAGGGTGCGCTCGCGGGGCACGAAAGGGACTAGGGGAGGGGGTCACGGGGCGAGAGAGACATCAAAAACAGCTATAAATTGAGCCGTTGTGCCTTAGTTCCATCTCGCTCACACCTTTCTTTTCTCTCTATAATTCTGGACGAAAATCATGGATAAAATACCCCCTAAAACACAAAGCTATGCTCCGTTGTAAGTATTTTAACCCCCGATCACTAATTCGTTACCCTACCCGATTGACCTAGGACCCAGCAACGCATGTCGAGGCTCTGCCTGACTAAGTCTGTTGGGGTTCTGTCTCGTGATTTTTGGCTAATGTGATTTGGGTTATTGTCGCAACCCCTGCCCCTTATCGGTCCTGGGAACGGGCGGCCGTGACAATCAGTTTTGGTGGTATCGGTGTTTATCAATTTGGTAACGGAAATTACATCAGGACCGTAGTTAGAAAATATTTTATCAGAGTAAACCACCACATTTTATATAAATAAATATATTAGGATAAAACCCAAGTTTTCATTACAAACTGATTTATAAGGATAAACCCCATTTTATTGAAATAAAACATCTTCTTTTTATTTAGTTAACTTCTATAGCCACTTTTCCAAGCCTTCAGTGCTGTCCAGCTGGCTTCTAGTTGGCTTTCACATTTTGTTACCTGAAACGCGTTTAGAAACATTTTTTCAGTGGGAAATACTGGTGAGTGAATCCCAGTTTAATCAAGAAGAGTTTTATCAATTCACAGTATTGAGAGCGATTACAATGTTTACATCTACACAATTACTCATTCAGTACTATCAATCCTGACTGGTGGGTCATATTACACATTGGCTAACTCTTTGTCCAATGGTAACGTGTTCTACATTTTGTATACAAAACCCCAACATACCTGCAGTAATTGAAGAATTACAAAGACTCAATCACTGCTAATCACATTGTAAAATATTTAAGGTTTTGTAAAAACAATTTATAAAAAGGAGATTACTCACAAAAAGGTTTACAAAAAGAAGGATTACTCACATTGCTGTCTTAGGTTTTCCTTAAGGATTTGCTGGTGATTATCTATAATTTACACAAATGCACACGCGTTAGTATAATAACCCAATATTTACATTAGTAATACCCTCCCCGAGACAGCATTCCAACGACTACGTCGGGCAGAACCACGACAGCCGTTACGGAACCCTGGATCAATCGGGTAGTGTATCTAATACGTAACCGGGATTATGATACTTACAATGGGGCAAAACTTCGTTAATTAGGGGGGTATCATGCCCGAGAATCACTTTATCTAAGCAGAAATTCGAGAGAGAAAGAAAGGAATGAGCGACTGGAACTGAAGGCCGATGCTCCCAATTTATAGGAGCTGATTCGCAGTCCCTCGCGCCCCGCGTAGAAAGAAGGCAGGGCCTTTGTGGCCCGCGTCATAGGCTTGGTAGGCCCTAGCCTGGCCCAGTCATCGGTGTAGGCTCGACGTGTGGCTGCCACGTGGCAGCACCGGGCTGCGCCTCATGTCGACTCGGTCGCGGCCCGCGTAAGACCAAGCTTAGGTCTTCGCGGCCGCCACAGATGTTAAAAAATTAGATTTTTAATTTAATTTAATAAGATAAAGGTATTCGGGTCTTGTTTTCACATACGGGGTGTATTTTAGGACGTATTGGGATATTTTAAAATATATTAGGGCGTCGAAAAATTTAGGAGGGTTGTTATAGTTATTTTACTAACACGCGTGCAATGTATGTTTTTTAATAGAAACTCAAGAAAATAATCAGAAGATATCCCCAGGAAGCCCAAAGAAGAACATAAGTTTACAAAGTGAGTTCATTCTCTTTTTCTCACAGTTTGTGAGCCATTATTTTAAGTGTTTTACAAAACCCTAAATGTTTATTTGTTATAATTACAGTGATTAAGTCTTTGTATTCTACAATTGCTGCCAGTATTACGGGGTTTGTATACAGTACTTAATAATCTTCACAATTGGACATGGGTAGCCAATGTGTGATATGACCATAGTCACAGATCCGTCGAGTGACAAGTACTGAACGAGTAATTGGGTAGAAATAAACATTGTAATCGCTTTTAATAGTGTAACATTTTAAAAGCTTATTTTTATAAACTGGAATGTACTCGCCAGTATTTCTTGCCGATAAAATATTTTAAAACGCGTTTCAGGTAACTTAATGTGAAGCTATAAGAAGCCAGCTATGGAGCACTGAAGGCTTAAAGAAAGTGTGTAGGATCGTTTTGGGACCCAAATGAGTCGATCAGAAGAGTTTATCTCAGTTTCAGAGGCGGAAACTAAGAAACCGAGTTCAATTCAGCAAACAATACACTTTAAACTGTATTTTCTATTGATTGAACGACGTTTACAAGCACGAGAAATACCGGCAGCACTTCGGTACAATATTCTGATTCCCCACCAAATGACATGATGACTCCCCTATTTATAGTGTTTCTGATTCCCCACGAAAATGCTATTTTCTGATTCCCCACGAAATGACAATTTTCTGATTCCCCACGAAATGACAGTTTTCTAATTCCCCATGAAAATGTGATGTCTATTTCGTGGGAAATCAACATTTCGTGCCCTAATCTAAACAATTCTATACAAGACTCGATACAAGACGAAGACGACAGACAGATGCACCAACAAACTCCCCCTCGGATGTTGACGGAGTCTTCAGTGTCGAGTCTTCGCACTTTCAGTCTTTATCTGCCTTTGGGCTTCTTTTCTTTGAAATGTTTGACGCTGTAAGTATCCTTCAATCTTTATCTTCTCTTTTTTCTATTATCAACAAACTCCTCACGAACAATCTCTACTCGGATGTCTTCAGACTCCCCCTTTCAATATACTGGGATCACAGTCTGGCATGTTAAAATCACACAGTCCTCGGGTATCGGAACCTGAATCTCTATCATTCAAATAACCTGCACATTCTCTACCCAAAAATAAATTTTCTGATGATAACTTGTAAAACAATCTCACCATCTAATGAACCTCTTGCAGGAATAATACAATCAAAGAATGATTTTACCATGTTAATCATTGATGAACCACTTGAAGATATATCACTTTTATGTTAAAAAACAACACACTCTCCCAAACCATCTGTTCATCATGTTTAGCACTTGGAATTTTGAAAATCAGCTCTCCAACACCAGTTGTCGAAAATCTTTGTATTTTACAAAATTTATGCTAAAACACACTGAAAATCTTTTTGGATTTTTGAATAGAATGAAATGCAGTAAAGAAATATTTACATACAATATTTTTATGAGTTTGTATAAGAGGATCATATCAGTTGTTGAGATAAATCACTAACACCGTTAAGCTTTAAACATTTTAAGTTCTAAATGATTCACTTAGATTGTCAGTATACTGGTCCACTTAAATTCTCACACAAAGTTCAACTGCTTCGAGATACGATATTAATGTCTTAAGCACTTAAATTTAATCGCGTGTCCCACCTCAGAATATACTCCCGTATCCAGATCCCAATATTCAGTCTTACAGGTGAGTATACCACATATGATATCTGTAAGGGGTTATAATGCGAGGGCCGTGAGAGCTCAGGTCGATACTTCCATATACGCAGAGAGATGACGGCTTCGACTTTTGGTGTGTCCCCTTTAGAGGATCTTTTTTTTACAACAGCAATGACTATCAATTTTATTGTTTCATCAATTTGCTGAGGGTGGCACTACATTTCAAGCAAGCAGAAAGTATTCTCCGGGGACTAGGCCATTGCTTCCGCAAAATCAGAAGTCCCGGGATAATACCCCAGATATCACTGAGTATAAAGACCTAGTATCTCAGAAAGAGGGACCTTTCAAACAAGATTTCGGGGGTTACCCATATATCCGAGAGATGTTTCCCCACGATATAAGCAAGTTTGAATTTAGGTTTATATCTCGGCACAATCTACTAAATGTGCAAAAACCTACTGACACATCATCAGTGAGACCGTTTATCACATTTTTACTTTCCATTTCTTTAGCATGCTGTGATAGTCCACTGATGTACTATCATTTCCTTTTCTTTGACACAAAACTCATTTTTGAATTTTATCATGTTTTTGTCTTTTTTAAATTTTCAAATGTTTTCGGATTTTCTGAAAAATTTTACTCCCCCTAAAATGCAAACACATTTTAGGAAATTTGAAAATAAACGAGCTCTTGACCCACTTAGTAAGAACATTTTGAAAAATAAACTATACAATAACGTGACAACTGATATTGAATCACTTCAATTCGCCATCCACTTGGCATAAACAATCAGAACTCCCCCCTTCAACAAACTATTTTCCCATTGATTTCAAAACATTTAAGTTTGTTTTAATCAAATGGTTTTTTCGGAAAATAAGTTTGATTTTACCACTTGTAAAGTTGGGGTTTGATTCATCACATTGTCATCAAATATCACATGAATGTATGGCCGAATCAAGTTCAAACTAATGACCTTGATTAACCACTTGTAGGAAAATGCAAGTACAACTTAATGTCCTTGATTTTACCACTTGTAAGTGTAAACCTTCTTCAACCACTTGTAGGTTTTCCTACCACTCATACCATTTGTAGAAAACTAACAATTTAAATGATATCACCTGTTCTTTACCAATTGTACCACTTGTAAAATTACCAACCAAGAAAGATAGATGCCGATTCCTGCTCCACTCTTACCAACCTGGGAGCTCCGGCAAGTCCAGAGACTTACTGTTCATAGTATGTACCATCCCAGTCACAAACCAGGGATGGTTCAACTTTATCTTTCTTCGTCTTCTTCTCATAGAACTCCTTCACTCCTTTGACCTTCCTGTCAATCATTTTTCCAAAAATATGGTGAACTTTGGAGTTAAAGACCTTCGCAACATCAAAAACCTTTCTGTCATCATAAAATTGGTTTGAAATCTCAACTTTACCAATTTTCTATTTATAATTTTCAGTTCGAAGTGATGGAAAATTTTCATCATCCACAGTCAGAATTGATTTTTCTCCTTTTGAAACAACCTGCGACTCATTTGATTTTGTGGAATCAGATTCATCGCCAGAAGATAGCTCCTCTGATTTTAACCTATCAGAATCATTGCTAGAACTATCACAGACTTCTTAACAACCCATTTCTGGTTGTCAGATTTAGCTCTTTTGTTGTAAAACGTGTTTGAACATTCACCAATTTCAAATTTTGAGTTTTTGAATAATTTGGTTCGGTCAATTGGTAGTTCAAACTCAATCACTTTCTCTTTCTGTTTACGAGAAACTCCCTGTTTTGATGATATTGCGTTAGAACAATCTCTGGCAATATGTCCAACAGTGTTGCATTGGAAACATGTTCTCGTATCTTTCTTCTGCTCAGCCATCTTCTTCATGTCATCTTGCTTCTTTGCAAGGAACTCACTGTTTGACTGCCTCCAGAATTCTTTCTTTTCTTCCTCTTCTGAACTAGTTCCTGAAACAAATGTCATTTTTGCTTTAAAATCATGAACATATTTTTCATTTTTCTGTTTTTCTGTTGGAGTAAAACCAAGACCTTTCTTTTTGAAATTACAGTTAGGGTTTGATTTCTTGTGAAAACCAGAACCAGAACTGTAACCTTTTTTCTTGTTTAATCTTTGTTGTACTCTTGAGGTGTATTTTTTAGGTTTGTCAGTAAGATTTAAATCTTTTATTTCAGAAATGTTAATTTCTGTAAGTTTGAAAACTTTTTTTATCATCTCAGTTTTTACACCTCTTATTGGAAATTCTCTATCAGAATATAATTTGTCAGAATCATTCAATGTATATGCAACCTTGAATGTTTCGTCATTCAAATTAGATTTTGATAGAAGAAATTCTTTATTGTAAACTCTTTTAACCGAAGAATTTGGACTGTTGACTGTCGAACTCGAATTTTCAGAACCAGACTTTGACTCTGACTTTGACTCTGAGTTTGACTCCAACTTTGACTCCTCAGTTTCATCTTTATCCAACACCTGATCGACCACTTTCTTTATTAACTCGGACTCATGATCAGTGTCAGATGATGTAAACGTGACATCAATACTTTCTGGCAAATTGACTGAAGACTCTGACTCCCATTGTAAGTTTTTAGCCTTTTGGACTCTTTCAGAATTTGGTTTCTAGGCAAATATCCATTTTCCAGTGGGGGTGGACACTTGTTGTAACTGACACCTTGTTTCTTACCAGAATTTTCCTTATCAGTCTTTTTCTTTGTGTCACTCTTCTTTTCAGTCTTCTCTTCTGGAGTCCTTTGTTCAGAGACTTTTTTAGCATTCTTTTCTTCAGTTACTTCATCCTCTTCAAATGCCTTCATGCCTTCAACAGTTGGATAAATCCTGTCAATGACATAAGAAGTACATGGATAACTTTTCAACAAACGGTTTACTCTTTCAGTCTCAATTCTTTGTGTTTCCAGATTTTGCTCAAGCACAACACACTTCTCGATGTAGTTGTTCACCACTTTCTTCTTTATCATGAAAGCACCCTGAAGTGTCTTCATTGCTGTTGCCTGTTCTTCACTTGTTTGATTGTATTAATTCATGGCTTTGTTCAAAACATTATAAGATTCCTTCAGATTGTTCAAGTTGTAAATCAGTGTGCTGTTCTGCTTCTTTATAACTTCACAGTTGTCACACTTCACCGGAATCTTTTTAGCATCAACTCACCAACTTTGAACTTTGGAACCTCCTTCACCTTTTTCTTTATCACTGGAACATTCTCATCATCACTGCTCGCTGGTGTTTTGATCTTTTTCTTTTTAGCTTTTTCATCTTCACTGTCACTTTCCTCCATTATTTTAAAATGAGCTGCCAATCTTCTCGCATGATATTCTCTGTCATCATCACTATCTTCTTCAACTCGGGCTACAAAAGCTGTGTGAACTGAAGTTTGTTCAGGAATATAATCATCCCAAGTAAAATTCTCCCAGCTAAACCCTTCAGGTAACTTTTCGTCATTTTGATCAATCACACATGCTTTAGCATCAGATGGAATATATTTATCCCAATTGAACCCTGTTGATGACTTCTTTTCTTCTTGATTAACCACACATTCTCTCTTTGACGAGTCATCGATCACATTTCTTCCATGAGAAGTTTGTGCCTGATGTTGATGTTGTTGAGATGGTTGTTGAGCAACTTGATGGTAAATGGCTTTTCTGTAACAATCATTGTTGTTGTTAAACGGATTTTGAGCTCCACTTGCCTCACGATTGGTGCACTCCCTCTTGAAGTGTCCTTTCTCCCTGCATCGAAAACAAGTGACTTTAGATTTGTCAAAACCTAAAGTAGAAACACCAGCCTCATGAAGATCATCTCTTTCAGTGATTTGCTTGAATTTCTCAGCTCTCCTCAACACGCTGGCCAAACACCATTTTATGTCCATCAGCTCCATCTCTTCAGCATCGATCTGGTCGTAATCTTCCTTTGTCAGCAAAGGGATTCCCGATTCGACTTGCAACAAAACTACCATAAGATTCAAGAACAGTTCCCAATAAAGACATATGGCTTTTTGCTAACTCTTCAGAATATTCCTGATCATTTTCAATGTTCAACACAATGTTGCATTGAAGCTTTTTGCCATTTCTTGTTGTTGAAACGTTCGGATCAAAAGATGGAAATGATGAGAAACTCGTGTTGCTGTTTGATCATTTTGATGAACTACCAAATGAATTCTTTGCATTGTATGCGGTTTCAACTTTCGGTGACAAGTTGGTTATTTTCTCATTCAACCCTCCTTTGTAGTACAACCCGATGTCTTGTTCACCATCGAAATCTTTCATTCGAACAATCTTCCTTTGCTCCATCTCTTGAGCTTCCAACTTCTCAATGAACTTACTCAAAGTGAGTGTATTGAATCCTTTCTTGTTTCTGAGCATCATCAGATATGTACCCCAAGTCTCGTGTGGCAAAGCTTCAGCAAGCTTTTCGATCAACTCTTCATTGTCTTTCTCGATGCTCAATCTCTTCATGTTTGCTAGCAGATTGCAGTATCTTTCAATAATTTGCCTTGTGCTTTCATTCTTTAACCCACGAAACAAATCGAACTCTTTCTTCAAAAGCGATTTCTTGTTTTTAACCATCTCTTGGCTTCCATGGAACTTTGACCTTAATGCTTTCCAAATCGAATATGAAGTTCCATTATGTTGCAATAACACCAAGATGTCTTCTTTCACAGCTTGTTGCAATAAACTCAACATCATTTTTTCATCTTTATATTTCTTTCTAGCATCAGCACTTAGATCTTTAATTGGAACCACCTCTTCATCATCATTCATCGGTCGAATGTATTTTGTCTCGACACATTCCCACGCATCAAGATAGTTAGCTTGCACCCAATTCTCGAAACGACCTTCCCAACCTTTATATTCTTCGATGTTCATTAGTTTGGGCGGTTTTTGCATTGTTTCCATTTCGTTTTCCAACATCGTGTTCTGTGCAAGAGAAATCGGAGTAACCGGAGTAGCGAACGCGTTGTAAAATTCCTCGTCCATGATTCGGTTTTTCAAATGAACTGTATCACCTTGTAAGAATACCTGTATTCACCTTGTGAAAATACCTGGAAACACAAAAAAAAAATGATCAGTTTAAACGAACTGGATATGTGAAATGTGTATGACGATTGAATTGATCTAGGATTCGTGTCGAAGACTCGCGGACTGACTAAACTCCAAATCGTGCAAACTGAGAGAATGGGCCGATAAAAATTGACTCAATTGGGCCGATCTCGACTTTATGTATCTGACACAAATCCAAGTCACATGGGCTAGATAACAATCTAGCAGACTTCAAACTAATTGGGATGATGTATATTGAATCATTGATCGGATCAAATCAAGTATATCACATGTAATGTTGGGCTAACAAACTAAAACCCACTTAGCCGACAACTTAATTGACAACAAAAATTTAATTGGACAAATGATGTATGAATCACGTGGTCTGATGATTGAAACTTGTGCTGATTATTACTTGAGCAGTGTGATCACATGGGCCACATTTTGAAAAAATGAACAATTAATATCATCAGTGGTCAACAACAATTCAACTATTTTAATGAATCCTATTGGACCAAAACTACCTAGTGGGACGGTGCTGTCACAACCAATATGAATTCACGTGATGGACCTTACAACTTGTATCAAATGGGCCAACAAGATTTAATCAGTTCACATGCAAATCTGAATTGATAGCAGAAAACCAGTTCTGAGCGTAATCACTAATAATTTTGGAGCGGAATCACAATAACAATTCTGAGCGAAATTAGACTCAAATCAGTAACTAAGCCCTGATTTCGAGCGGAATCTGTTACTTAGTACACTGGAGCGGAATCTGTTACTTAGTAATTGTTTTGGAGCGGAATTAGACTTAAACTTTGGAGCGGAATTAGATTTTTAGGAATCTTTGGAGCGGAATCAGCAAATATCTCAAGTGGGATGTCGATTAGGAGCGGAATTAGAACAAATTTTCGAGCGGAATCACGTTGATGTCATCATTCTCTCGAATGTTTTCGAGCGGAACCTCAAAAATAACCAGTTTTAGTTCGAATTTGGACTTGAAACTTTCAAGGCTTTGTTAACTATCAATTCCGAACACAGTGTGAAAATTTGAGCCGATTTTAACCGTGAAATGATGTTCAATTTGAAAAAGAAAGGTGTAGAAATAGAAATCGCAGCTGAATTGTATAGAACTCTTCTTCCTGAGCTCTGATACCACTTGTAGGATCGTTTTGGGACCCGAATGAGTCGATCAGAAGAGTTTATCTCTGTTTCAGAGGCGGAAACTAAGAAACCGAGTTCAATTCAGCAAACAATACACTTTAAAATGTATTTTCTATTGATTGAATGACGTTTACAAGCACGAGAAATACCGGCAGCACTTCGGTACAATATTCTGATTCCCCACCAAATGACATGATGACTCCCCTATTTATAGTGTTTCTGATTCCCCACGAAAATGCTATTTTCTGATTCCCCACGAAATGACAATTTTCTGATTCCCCACGAAATGACAATTTTCTAATTCCCCACGAAAATGTCATGTCTATTTCGTGGGAAATCAACATTTCGTGCCCTAATCTAAACAATTCTATACAAGACTCGATACAAAACTAAGACGACAGACGGATGCACCAACAAAGTGGCTTTAATTTACCAGAATAAAACGAAGAAGTTTATGTTTTCAGCAACTAGGGTTTATCCCTATAAAGATATTACAAATAAAATATGTTGGTGATGGATGGTGGTGGAGTGTGGGTGAAGTGGGAGAGAGGTGGTTTGCCAAGGGATGCCTTTGAAGTGAACCAAACACCTCTATTTATAGCCTGCACAGAAGCCTGGACACGGCCCCGTGTCCATTGGGCACGGCCCCATGTCCATCCACTTTCTCTTTCTTCATTAATTGAAATTTGTCTGCATTAGCTCCACACGCCCCCGTGTCCGCTTGGCACGACCCCGTGTGCAGAAGCGTATCTGTACTATCAAGATTTGCTTGGATTGTGCGAATCTTAGCGTTGACCATGACCGTGTTGAGCTGGGCACGCCCCCGTGTCGGGAATAGAAGCTTCTAAAGCTTTGTCCTTTCTGCAGACAACTGGCCACGCCCCCGTGTCCGCTGGGCACGGGGCATGTTCAGCCTTCTGTTTGCTTGTTTTTGCTTTGGGAAGATGCTGTCGAGGGGTCGGGCATGCCACGTTTGTTCCTTTTCTTGTATTTATGTTAGATTTTGCTGAATATTTGTTCCTTTTGTTCATTTACGCTCATTTAATCCTGAAAATATAAAAGGAAGACAAAGGCACACTTTTTCTAACATTAGTACTAAAAATGGTTAGTTTTATGCCTCATTTGATGTAACTTATATGTTGTATTTTACACACATCAAATACCCCCACACTTGAATCTTTGCTTGTCCTCAAGCAAAACTCTTTATAATGTGGCTTACACTCCCAAATGGAATGGGTAGAAGAGAAGTTTTTGGGCTTGACTTGAGTGTCGGGAATCCAAGATCTTTATTAGGCTTTATTTTTATGTTATTTACAATCCTATTCGTTATGATTTATTTAGAACATTTCATAAGAGAAATTACTTATTTGGGCATAACATGCCGTTTTAAAATTCCATTTATATACAAGTTCACATACCTCACGGGAGATCACTCAACACTCGGCCGAAGATGTATTTTTATGAAACACTCGAGACCGGCATGGAACTTACGTCTACCATATGCTTGCCAAGCAATCAATCCTCCTCCTTTTTAACTATACACCTTTGTAAATATCAAGAGGACTTGGGGAAGGGTTAGGATTGGGTTAAAGGTAGGTGGTTTTGGGTTAGTAGTTAGTAAAAAGGGCGAAAAGCGTAAAAAGTGTAAAAAGCGTCGGTCGTCGTAAACTTTTTGTTTTTGTGACTTTTATTCAAATAAAGCATTTTCAAACAAAGCTTCTTTTGAGGAACTTGTTTGTTTATTGCTAGACTTCTTTTTTTTTATATAAGAAATGTCACATGAAAATCGAGCTTTTTACTAAAATAAAGGGTTAAAATAAAAAAGGGTTTTTGGTGGGTAAAGGGTGTTTGTTTTGTGGGTTTTAGAAACGAGAAGGTTTAGGCTCAAAGGGGTTAACTAGGGGGATTTTGGGTAGGTGATAAAAAATATTGAAAATAATGGTGTTGAAGAAAAAACGGATAGTCCTAATGCCTCCATCATTTACTTACTTGGTTTTAAGTTGGTAAGGACCAGGAATGTATCGTCTTGGCAAGTTCTAGAGTCGTAAGAAACCAAGCGGCTATTCACACAAGAAAACGAAAGATGCGCATTTAATTTAAAGATGTATGCTTTTATGCTCAATAAAGGCTCAAAACTCACTTTTTGTGGGAATGAGTTTTTAACGTGATCAAGTATATATAATTAAATTTTAACTAGATGTGTCATGCCGTTTCATAATTTTCTTATGTTGGTTCTTTTTATCACGACGCTATCGGTTGTAAATTTGTAAAAATATAACCTTTTTAGAACTTGTTATTCCCAATTTAAATCAAGACAAGTAAAAAAAATGAAAAGTTTTTGAAAAATTTTGGGGTGATTAGCTGTTCCAATAGAGTTTTGTGTAAGGCTTGTTATTAGGACTTGCAAAATTCAAGGTTTTAGCACCCCCCACACTTAAATTACACATTGTCCTCAATGTGTCCCAAAAATAAGTTAGGTTGATTGAATGTGTAAAAAGGTGTTATAAACAAGGTTTTGGTGTTACTGGGCATCTGGACACGGCCCCGTGCTGGATGAGCACGGCCCAGTGGTCAGACTGCCAGTAACGAAAACTTACAGAAGGCGGACACGAGGGCGTGCCTGGTGAACACGACCCCGTGTTGGGCAGAAATCAAACAAACAGCAGGTACTGGGCGGTGGACACGGGGGCGTGCTGGCTGGGCACGACCCCGTGTGGATAATCTGCAATCTCCGACAACAGGTTATGGCTTTCTCTTTTGGTTTCCACGCTTATGTAGCACTAATACTTAGTGCTCCCAAGCCTCCTATGTACCTGTTTTACTTAAAAATACCACACAACACAAAATAACAAACATCCTACTTTACCATAGTTTCAACATCCACAACACAAACTAAAAAAAATGCAGGAAATTAAAAGTGTTAAGAAAAGTAAATTGTTCAACAATGGCACGCAGGCCATGAAATTGTTTGTGAGAGATAAAGGGTTAACCTGTTACGACCTTCAACCGTGTAATGCCACCTCCGACGCCTCCCGTTCAAGCCATGTCGTCATCCTTGTCTTCATCCTCTCCTGGGCCCGCCATGTACTCCCAGATGTTGCTGATATCATTCTGCATGCCGGAGATGTTTCTTTCTATAACTCCGACCTGGGCGTACGTGTTGCTTGCCATATTGTAGGTGTTCTGGGTGCACATGAGATTTTTCTACAATAAATCATGTAAACTTTGGAAGTTAGGAAAACCACCTCCTTGAGAGGAGGATTGGCTCGGATCACCATGATGCTGATAGTGGTACTGGGGAGGAGGACGGATATGTGGAGCGTGAAGGACGAGAGCTTCTTGAGGGCTCCACACATGCCCTTGAACTGTCTGAAATCTAACCGTCCCGTCATCTACTTCGTTGATTAAACTCGTGGAGAGACATATGACAAGGTCCACTTTTCCCGACCATGGCCCCTTTTGGAAGGACCTCGGCATCCTATGCACAAAATGTTTGAAGAGGCGGTAGATCCATCCTCCAAAAAGGATAGGAGTCGGGGGAGTGGCAAGCTGGTTCAAGTGCATGTGGCAAAGTAGCAGGTGTGGAACATCAAGGTTTATACGGTTGTGAATGCAGTAGAGGACAATCAGATCACACAACCCTACCACACCACCACTGTCATGTGTCACACCCCGATATTTCCACGTATTACCGGTGGGCCTGGTAGGGAGTATCGTGACGTAGTTGATATCATCATAGTCAAATAATCACAGTTCAATGCACAGCGGAAGTCTAAAGTAATAATAATACAAACCGATTCAAAAGTATAATAAATTACACAACGGTTGTATATGGATCAACAGGCGGATCTTAAAACAGAAATATAAACACTGTTCAACAGACTTTAGACGTTTAGAACTTGCAAGATTCCTTATTAATGCCCCGAGCTCCCAGCCAATTTACGTACAGTACCTGTCGCTCAATCCTTTTGGAAAACACGTCAGTTTACACTGGTAAATACAATTAACTGACTCTTTTGAAAATATTTATGGAAATTGATTTAAATGCACAAGGCACAAATATTCTTTTATAACTTGAGACAATTATATTAATCACAATCTTGTATCAGATTTACATGTTTGTCCAACATTTAGGGCCGGTGTTAAATAAACCGAACAAGATTAATCGACACACCACAAATATAAACTCACAAGAAGTTTCCTCACGAGTGAGTATATCTTTTACATACACAACAAGCAGGTGTATGCCTACACCCCGTGCTTAAGTAGTGGCCATTTACACTTTTTAAATGAGCCAAGGATATCCAGGACACGGACGTTAACCCCCAATGTTATATGTTATCAAGCAATACTGATTAAAACGGGATTATGCAATTTAACCATCTCCGATTAAAAGGTTTCTACACCCAACCAAGCGGTAATAATTTACCGTATCCCATGCCCGTATAAGGGAAAATAAGTTAAAAGTATTTACCCGAGCTTAAAATGTAATTTATACTCAGCCGTATATTTTAATCAGCAAGTGCAAGTACTTCTACCGAGGCTCTCAATCTGGAACGAAGGTTTTATCATTATATTAGATTCCTAACGGGTCTTATTTACGTTGTAACTTAGACCGGTTAGTTTTAAGGAAAGGTTTTCGGTTCAAAATGTAAGATTAAGTGAAGGCCGGATTAGAATGTGATTAAGACCCGAAAAGTATGAAGACTTGTATAATATGGGTAAACTAAACACATTCTGGATTTTGAAGTGAAAATGATAAGGTTTGACCAGTTTCGGTTATTTTATGCAAACTAGTTACATAAACCATACCGAACGCGTATATGCATAACGGGTAACCAAATGAGTCATATACAAGTTCCACAAGTTAATATGCTTTAAATATGTTGTGATATCAGTAGGATATCTTCCATTATACCCAAATTGAATTTAAAACCAATTTAAGCCCCGTAGGGTATTTTGGTCATTTTAAAGTTTAAAAAAGAGGTTAAATAGTAAAGTGAGGTTCTGGTCTAAATTATACAGTAAAAATATTAATTTTATCAAGTTACATCAGCAAGATATCATATATATGTGTGTTTAATCATTTATGGCCAAACTATGCACCGTAGGGGCATTTTGGTCATTTCACATATGGTTTAAGGTCAAATTTGGAAATCTGAGTTCAAGACTTATACTTACTGTTAAAGTATAAAAAATTATTTTAAAAATCAGTAGGTAACAAGTCTTAAGCGTTAAATATGGTTTTAAACCATACTATGCGCTTAGTAAGCGTAAAAGTCGGTATTTGACGATATTCGGGTTGGTTAAGGAAATCTGAGGTTTTGATCAGTCTCAACTTGTTTAAAATAATTTATTTAATGTATCAAATCAGTAGAAAAAGGTTTGGTATCAAAATGATGTGTAAAACTCATTTTTATTAACAAAAAGGGCTTTATCGTCAATTACCGAATTTATGCTAGAACTCTATGTTATGGTCAGTATAAAATTTGAAAAAAAATTCTAAAAATCCCAAAATATTATATTATAACAGTGGGTATAAAGTTTGGTGCCAAAAATTGGGTTTAAATAGGATTTATGTCAAAAATGCCACTTAATTAATAAAAAGCCTTCATTTTACGATATCGAGCATAACTCTCATTTCAGACCATAAACTGGTGTCAAATTTTTAGGACATACTTAAATATCAGTAATAAAGGTTTTTGTCCTCTCACATTTTCAAAAATCTTGTTTTAATGGTAAAAGGGCATAACGGTCAACTTTTAAGCATTTAACAAAAACATGCAATGAACTAGGATTTCTATGGAACCATGTTGTATAACCTTAGAGGGTTATACTAACATATAATATGGTGCTAAAGAAACCCTAAGGCATAACTAAACTAAGCTAAATCGGGTCAAAACTAAAAGTCAAAGCAAAAGTCAAATTTTGCGACTTTCGGTTGTGAACCGAGCCTAAACTCAGAATTGTCGGGTTGAACATGCCTAGATATGTTCAATTAATATTTACCAAGTTATTAAAGTGACAAAACTGATTTTATTCCTTTTATATCATTAGTTTTTAATTTTCTTTAAAAACCGATTCGTTTGACTTTTATTTTAATTACTTTGACCCTAAAATAAACTAAGCAAACGTGATAATTAGGAGGTGCCCTTTTGAGGGTTTAATACCTACCTTATTACGATCACGTAGCCATGTTCATTGCGAACAATGGCTCGACCGTTTATGGTCTAGCTAAAAGTCAATGCGTTTATCGTAAACGCTTGACTTTTTGGCTTTAAACGCCAATTAAACCAACAAGTCACGAAAGGACACTTACAAATGGTCCTATGGACTGAAATGAGGTTCCCAAAAGTTCAGGATCCTCTTGGAGCTGAGATATAAGCAGATTGGAGAATGAAGGTGTGTTCACAAGTGAGAAATTCTCACCTATTTATAGGTTTTTAGGATGGATTGGATCATGACAAGTGTCTAAGGACACTATAAGATGATCCCAAGTGTCTATACAGCTGTTACAATCCAGTTTACAGCCCATAGAATCCGTTTAATGGTTTTATTGTCAGTGAAGAACAAACCATGACCCCAAATCAGCAGTTTAAAACAACTGTTGCTGCTGTTACTGTCTTGGCGGCCTGCGTAGGCAGGCCCTGTGGGCTTCGCGGCCCACGTGGCTGGCCCAGTCCAGTAAACAAGTTTTATGCAATGGAAGTTTCAGTCCCTGTCATCTTTAGTCAAGTTCTGAAGTTCTAAAAATGGCATAAGTGGCACATAAACCTCCATATCAGCTGATGTTGCTGATTGCTCTCTAACGGTACGCGAAGGCTCTAAGGGCTAGCGGATAGTGAATTAGTCCTGTCCATGCAACAAAATGCAGGTTGACAGTTCTGGTCCCTGTCTTTTAGTTCTGCTTTTAATCTTTCATTATTTACATTTTTAGCACTTAACTTTCTAGTTTCTTGTATAATGTATTAATATAAGGTACGAAACCTCATACGGCCAACCTTAGGCACACTCGGGAGTTAACTGATCCTTACGAAGTTCCTGCTCCATTCAAAAGTTCACACTAAAGTGTAGTTTTGCGCGTTGACGCCTTTAACCCCTTAATTCCCGAATTCGCGCGAATCATGGCGAAATGGTAAAGAATTCTTACATGGCTATTATTAAATACTTCCGAGGATATGAACGAATATGGCGTAGTTTCTGGTTCATTCAAAAGGCCTCTCTAAGGCGTAGTTTCGTTAGTCGTCGCTTTTAGTCCTTTAATTGCACAACGTAGCGTGAAATGTCGTTTACTAATATCCAAGCCTTCTGTGGCCCATAATGGGTATTCCCAAGCATGCGTTTAAATATTACTATGCTCCTGTTCGCTTAAATGGTCACCAAAAGGCGTAGATTCAAAAGTTGATGCTTTTGGTTCCTCAAATGCGCAAACTTGCGCATATCATCGTTTAATAGCATCGAAGCCTTATCTAATCCATATTAGGCATTCTTGAGAGTATTATTAAATATCACAATGCTTCAGGTTCGTAAAAAGGTCATTCAGAGGTATAATTAAACTTATTGACACTTTTAACCCCTTAAACTTGCAAAGTTGCGCGTAACGTCACTTAAAGGCATAAAAGCCTTAGACGGCCAATATTTGGCATTCCCGAGAGTCTAATCAACCATCATGAAGCTCTCGGTTTGTTAAAAGGTCCCTCAGAGGTAAGAATTAACATGTTGACGCTTTTAACCCTCTGTCGCGTAAACTTTCAAACTTTTACGCAAACGGCTACTCTTGATCAACAAGCGGCTTATATGTGAATATGAATACCGTGTAATGTCATTTAGAGGCTTAGATTAAGCATGTTGACACTTTTAGTCCTACCATAATCAAATTTTTTGATTTTTCGCAAAAACAGTCCTTTCAACGTTTGACTTTCCTAAGGTTTAGTACACGTGTCAACATATAATTGGACGTGATTTTACGAGGTGTTACATCATGTCTCTGGCAAAGGGAGTAGCTGAGGACCCTATGGATGTAGCGGTAGAGAGGGTCCCTCAACTGTGTGCTCTTGGTCTGGCTTGGGTTATAGTGTCCCTCCCCAATCTGAGCCCATGCAGCTTGGCGTTGATCTTGTGGAAGTTCACGGAGACCACCAGTGTTCTCTTCCTCTCCAGCATCCTCTTCTGAATACAACCTGATGATTGCATCAAATTGTGCAATTGAGGTTGAGTACATAGCCTCTGCACAATGGAATTCCACCCCTCATTGTCAAACGGCTTATCTTTTGCCTTGAAGGCAAATGTGCTATAAAATTCCATGTTATACTCGTGCACAGAGTGAAGCCGAGTGCAAAGAGCTGCTCGTAGTGGACCAGTAACAAGGTTGTTGAAGTGGTCGATTTGGTCTACTGCTTCTAAAGTATCCAAGAAAACTTGTCGGGGGTTTTCTCCGGGCCTTGTCTTGAGAACCTAAAACCGTGCTTGAGCAACAAACTCATTCGGGTTGAACCTTGTAAACTTCTTGGCCATCTGAAAGAAAACACCAAACAATTAGCATGAAACTGTAAAATTCTCGAAGAAAACTGAAAACAGTCAACTAAACACGACCCCGTGTTCAGTGGACACGCCCCATGTTCGCTGAAAAATAGCTGGACACGCCCTCGTGCTCGCGGAGCACGACCCCGTGCTCAGGCGTCTGTTTCCCAAAAATTTAATTTTTCGTCCCGGTTTCGAAAACTTGAAAATTTTTGGTCCAGGAGGGGCGGTTTTTCGTGAAAACGAAACCCCAAGTGCCGTTTTTCTCAATACAAACCGTTTACCCCTTCAATTTCATCTTTTTCGGTTTAAAAACAAGGGTTTGAGGTTTCTGTGAGAAATCGGGCAAATCTACAAAAAATTCATGTTGATTTACTTCCTATAACATGCATCTATACTAGTACTAACAGATCTAAGCAAAAATTTGAGGTTTGATTCGGTTCAAGTTGAAGAACCCTAGATTTCCCCCAAATTTTTGATGTTAAACTACATGCAGGTGATTAATCTAACTAATCATAATGATAGAATCATACCTTGACATTGTTAGAAGTCGGGGGAACGTTAAAATCTGCAGAAAATTTCGCCGGTACCAGAGAGTTCTTGGGGAAACGGGGCGTGTTGAAATGAAGAAATGAAGGAAAAAGGGGTTTTATCCCCGACAGTTGCGCGGACACGGCCCCGTGGGCGGGCAAAAATATATATATTTTTTCTTTTAAATGCTTGTGTGAGTGCCCTGTTTCCCGAAGCTTGGTTTTAGATATCTTACCGATTTAGATGCTTTTTCGATGTTCATAACTTACAAGATATGATGTTGATGCTCAAACCTTCGTCTTATTCTTCGGTTGCTTTTAGCGAGATTTCTTCCTTTTCATCCTCAATAAATCCTTGATAAAGCTTTAGCCGCTGGCCATTGACTTTGAATGGAATTCCATTCCGAGATTTAATTTCAATTGCACCGTGTGGAAAAATGTGGGTGATGCAAAAAGGTCCCAACCACCTAGACTTTAATTTACCAGGAAATAATCGAAGTCGTGAATTAAACAATAGAACTTGATCTCCCACTCGAAATTCATTTGGTTTAATGTATTTATCATGCAAATTTTTCATTCTTTCCTTATAAATTTCGGAGTTAGAGTATGCGTGATTTCTTAATTCGTCTAATTCATTAAATTGACAAAATTTATTTTTACCGGCTATCTCTAAGTCTAAGTTTTTAATTGCCCAGTAGGCTTTATGTGTTATTTCTACCGGCAAATGACAGCTTTTTCCATAGACAAGCTTATATGGGGTTGTACCTATTGTTGTTTCATATGCAGTTCGAAAAGCCCATAAAGCGTCGTCTAATTTATCAGCCCATTCCTTTTTATTTAATCCTACGGTTTTTTCACGTATTCTTTTTAAACCTCGATTAGTCAGTTTGGCTTGTCGGTTTGTTTGAGGGTGATATGCTGTTGAGACCCGGTGATAAACCCCATATCTTGTTAAAAAATTTTCAAGTTGATGGTTACAAAAATGGGTGCCTCTATCACTTATTAATGCTTTTGGAGTTCCAAAATGAGAGAATAATCGCTTCAGAAATCTTACCACAACCCTTCCATTATTTGTTGGAAGTGCCTCGGCCTCGGCCCATTTAGACAAGTAATCTACCGCCACAAGTATATATTTGTTTCCTTTTGACGGTGGGAAAGGTCCCATAAAGTCGAGTCCCCACACATCAAAAATTTCACAAACAAGAATGCTATTTTGTGGCATTTTGTTTTTGGAAGAAATATTACCTGATCTTTGGTGAGCGTTACATGTCTTGATAAGACTTTGGGCGTCTTTGTAAATGGTTGGCCAATAAAATCCTGAATCAAATACCTTTCGTGCGGTACTAGCGGCACCATGATGTCTTCCGCATGGACCTTCATGACAATGGTGGAAAATTCTCCTTGCTTCACTACCATGCACGCATCGACGCATGAGTTGTTCGACACACATTTTGAAAAGATAAGGATCTTCCCAAAAATAATGCTTTACATCGGCAAAGAATTTCTTTCTTTGATGATGTGACCATCCTTTTGTGACTATACCGCTAGCTAAGTAGCTAGCATAGTCGGCGTACCATGGCTCTTCTCGGTATTCCACCATTTCTAGGGATTTCGTTGGGAATTTTTCATTGATTTGCTCGTCCCTAGTTGCCTCCAAAGCTGAGTCTTCCAAGCGGGAAAGATGATCTGCAGCGGTGTTTTCTGCTCCTCTCTTGTCTTTTATTTCAATGTCGAATTCTTGGAGGAGTAGAATCCATCTAATCAAACGCGGTTTAGCATCCTGTTTCTTAAAGAGATATCGAATGGCTGCATGGTCTGTATAAACTATCGTTTTAGAAAGAACAAGATAAGAACAAAATTTATCAAAACCAAATACCACAACTAGTAATTCTTTTTCTGTTGTAGTGTAATTTTCTTGTGCATCATTAAGTGTTTTACTAGCGTAATAAATTGGGTGAAAATGCTTATCTTTTCTTTGTCCTAAGACAGCTCCAACTGCAAAGTCACTTGCATCACACATGATTTCTAAGGGTAAATTCCAATCAGACGCTATCATGATAGGTGCATTGACTAGCATTTCTTTTAGTGTTAGAAATGCTTGGTTGCA
The DNA here is from genome assembly GCA_030545235.1 of Helianthus tuberosus. Lineage (NCBI taxonomy): Eukaryota > Viridiplantae > Streptophyta > Magnoliopsida > Asterales > Asteraceae > Helianthus > Helianthus tuberosus. The sequence continues at coordinate 100,650,623 of CM060397.1, forward strand.
ATCCTTGTTAAAGATGAAAGGGGCATCTTTTTCAAGTAATTTTGTTAGAGGTCTTGAGATTTTTGAAAAATCTTTCATAAATCGTCTATAAAATCCGGCACACCCAAGGAAACTTCTGATAGCTCTAACGGAGGATGGGGGTGGTAATCGAGAAATAGTGTCTATTTTTGCTCGATCAACCTCCATTCCTTCGCTTGAGATTTTGTGACCGAGTACTATTCACTCCGTTACCATGAAATGGCATTTTTCCCAGTTAAGGGCGAGGTTAGTTTCCTCACATCGGGATAGCATTCGTTCAAGGTTATCGAGGCATTGGTCGTATGAATCTCCAAAGATAGAAAAGTCGTCCATGAAAACTTCCATTGTCTTTTCTATCATGTCATGGAAGATGGCCACCATGCAACGTTGAAAGGTTGTGGGGGCATTACATAGACCAAATGGCATGCGTCGATAAGCAAAATTTCCATAGGGACATGTGAATGTTGTTTTTTTTGGTCTTCGGGTGCTATCGGTATTTGAAAGTAACCTGAAAAACCATCTAAGAAACAATAAAATTTGTGACCGGATAATCTTTTTAACATTTGATCAATAAAAGGTAAAGGAAAGTGATCTTCCCATGTTGCCTCATTTAATCGACGATAATCTATACATACTCTCCATCATGTGACGGTTCTTGTTGCTATTAATTCATTTTTCTTGTTAGTTATTACCGTCATACCTCCTTTCTTAGGAACTATTTGGACGGGACTTACCCACGGACTATCGGAGATTGGGTAAATGAGTCCAGCGTCAAGTAATTTGATGACTTCGTTTTTAACCACTTCTTGGACGTTTGGATTTACTCTACGTTGTGGTTGTATTACCGATTTATAGTCACCATTCATTAAAATTTTGTGCGTGCACATGGAAGGACTTATTCCTTTAATATCTACAAGCTTCCAAGCGATCACGTTTTTGTGTTTTTTCAAAACTGTGACTAATTTTTCTTTTTCTAAACTAGTTAATTTTGATGAAATAATTATAGGTAATTTACCATCTTTTTCTAGAAAAGCATATTCCAAACCTTTTGGAAGTTCTTTGAGCTCAAGAGGTGGGTCTTTAGGAGACTCCTTATTTGGTTGCTCATTTTGATCAAGAACCAGAAAGGTTTGTTCTATGACGACCTCTTCTTCAACAAAGTGGTCAATTTCTTCTCTTGTATCGGGTGGTTCATCTTTATCTTCAATTAGGGGGTTATTATTACCAAATGGATATTTCATTGAACGCTCAAGATCGACACTTTTTTTGAATGCCCCTAATTGAATGGGTATATTGTTATACTTCTGATTTTTCAAAGCTTCGTGGGTCTTTACAAAAGGTCGTCCCAACACTAGTGGAGCGTCATCAAGGATGACGAAGTCTGTTGGGATTACCATTTGATTGGTTTGGACCAACACATCTTCAACTATCCCTATTGATTTTACCGTTTTCCGATTAGATAGAAAAATGGGTATTTGAAGCGGAGAAAAATCACTAATACTTAATTTTTTGAAAATGTAGTTTGGCATTATATTAACACAAAGATCTTTATCAATTGTATTATTACTAATAAAGAAATTTTGAAAGAAACATGGAACCGGTGTAATGTTAATTTCAAATGGATCTTCTTTTATTAGCGTAGTTTGATCATTTGTTAACTTAATGCTTACCGTTTCGTCAATTTTAGTGCTAGTGTTTAACTCTTTTAAAAACTTAGCATGGGTGGGTATTAAACAATGATTTTCGAAAGAAGGTGACAAGAGATTAATTTCCTCAAAATTAGACTCTTCTTGGATTTTAACGATGTCGGACTCACCTTTTTCGTTGTTTAACTCATGTGTCGGCTTTTCACTTACTTGATCTTCCATTTTTACCTTTTCAACTATCTCTTCTTTATTACAAGTTAATTATTCCCTTACGCGGGATTCCTCTTCCCTTGCGCGGGCTTCTTTTATGTAGCGCTCGATAGTTTTAAGGTGTTCTATAATCTTATCAGCTATGGGTGTGATAGAATAAGGATCTTCAAAGCTTGAATTCGGAAGTTCGATCCTTGGTTCCTCATGATACTCATATGAGGTAGATGGTTCACACCATTGTTCCTCATTGTAAGTATATGATGGATAAGGGTCGTAACTTTGTTCTTCATAACGCTCATATGAGGTGGGTTGTTCCCGCCATGGTTCCTCATAGTAAGCATATGAAGATTGATGCTCATATCTTGGTTCCTCAAAGTATGAGTATGAAGGTTCATACCTTGGTTCATCAAAATATGAGTATGAGGGAGAAGGTTCATACCTTGGGTCTTCATAGGTTGTATATAAAGTGGATGGCTCGTACCTGGGCTCCTCATAGTAGTTGTATGAAGGGGATGGTTCCAGGAGGTCATAATATTGTACCAAGTGAGGGTTACCACAAATGGTGCAATAGTCTTCCCTATAATCATCCTCCTCATAGTGGTAGTTGTAATCTCCTGAGTATTGATCCATAAGAATCACTCAGCAGACCACAACAGAGTCTCGGGACCAGAAAACAAAAATAAAAATGGAAACAGATGCTGGACACGACCTCGTGTTCAGTGAGCACGACCCCGTGTTCAGGTTCTGTATCTGGGTGTTTTAATAAAAGTGACTGGTTTTGTGCAGCACGAGGGCATGTTCAGCGAACACGACCCCGTTTTCAGACTCTGTATCTGGGAGTTTGTTTAAAAATAAGCAGCACGTCCGTGTGTTCAGTGAACACGGCCCCGTGTTCAGTCTACTCTAAATGCAAAAACTAACTAGAATGCAAAAAATGTGCGCGCGATTTAAAAAGGTTTTGAAAAACTGATTAGGCTGTCGATTTTAAGCTTTCTTAAAATCTTTGTGTCCCCGGCAAAAAAAACTTGATGTGCGTAGTGCGTGATAGGTTTTATGTATATTTTAAGCCCTTTTTAACATTGTAGTTAAGTTTTAAATATGTAAAACACGATATTTTACTAACACTAAACACACATATGGGCAAGTGCACCCATCGTGAGCGTAGTATAGCGTTGGTAAGATACCGAGGTCGTCCAAGGACACAAGAGCTTTTAATACCGGTTTATCCTCAACGTTTAATCAAATCAAAATTTTAGAAAAATTTTTAAACATGAAAATAAAAACTAAAAATGTTGAAAATAAAAACAAAAACAGATAGACAAGATGAATAACTTGGATCCGACTCGCCTTTAGTATAACCTTTGATGATTTCTGCACTTTTGCACTTTTTAAAAGATTATCTTACTTATAGTAGTAGGCCCCTCTTTCGAAGGTGACGTTACCCTCAACCCAGTAGTTTGAGTCAGCAAGGATACAATCCAAAAGGGTCGGAATATTGAAAGATAATTAATTAAGTTATTAATGCGTAATGTGGTAGGCCCATCTTTTGAAGGTGACGTTACCCTTGGCTAAGTGGTTTGAGTCAGCAAGGATACAATCCCAAGTAGCCGGGTTAATGTATTAATAGTAGTTTACATATGAGGGGATCAAGCCATTCGCACCCCCGCCATCCAATACCAGTGGGTATTGAAGGAGGTCCTGGTAAGCTTGACCCAGGTCCTTGCAGGATCTACACACTGAACAAGGCAAGAACCTTACCAAACCATTCCCTTAACCCCCGACCAGGTAGCCAACATATCTCTATATAGAGCGTAGAGATATGAATGGTGTAAATCTTTTATTTTATATAGGCAGTAAAATAACGCCAAGACACCACGGACAAATGATAAGGAAGTTTCACCTTCAACATAAGAAACTAGTTATTCAAGTCATTAATACAAAACCAAATAAAAAGTGCGAAAAGATTAAAAATCAAAAGTATTACACTAAATGCTTGTCTTCACCAAGTGATGTAAGAGACTTAGGCAAACATGGCCTTTGATTGTAAAGAACTTGTAGGTCCCCTATTCGTATGGATCTTTCACAGAATTGTCTTTCCAATCAAGAGTGCGGAATCCTCTTGATCAGAATAAGCAGAAAACGTGTAGGAAACAGAAACAGCAAATCACTTTCAAACTGGTCTTTATTGATTATCTATCAAAGTGATTACAATCAATCAAGATCCCTAACCAACTCCAAATTCGTCCAAGCTTCTAAGCTCTCACGAAAATGCTCTCAAACTCTGTTTTGGCTGATTAACCTAAACCCTAAAGCCTAACCTTGTTTATATAACACAAGGTTACTACTTGGGCCAAGGTTTCCAACATGGACTGCGAATTGGACAGGCCCAATTCGCCCCCACACACCCAATTCATTGGGTTTGGTTAGCCCAAACATTACAACTAACTATTACAAAGCTAAACCCGCTAACTGTTTATCGTTTAACTAATTACAAGATATCCAAAGACCAAATCTAAGCTGTTGTCACAAACATGCACCAACAAACTCCCCCTTGACAATAGCTTCATAAAATAACTTTGTCTTCAGTCATCTTGCAATCTTCATGTATTCTTGCCCTGTCTTTGGTCTTTGGATAGCTTCAGCTTCAATAGCTCTGTCAGCAACAGACTCCCCCTAAGCTGATGCATCCAATCACCAAATCTTCAAAAAACTTTAGCGTTTGAGTAAACTCCAGTTCAGCATATGTATAGCAATCTTCAAACTCTTCAACTTTGTCTGCAATATAGAAAGGAGGTTCTACCATGCATCCAATCAAACTCTCATCTTCACAGCAACTCATCACTTTAACTTCTCATCAACACACTGCTTCAATCTGTATACTATAAAACAAACATCTCGAGAAACCATAAGAATTTTTCAACAAAAGTTAAACAAATTATTATTATTCAAGAGATAGTTAAACTGTATCACAGATTAAGCATTTTCAACTACATCACCAACACGCAAAACTTTTTAATCACACACCCTATAACCCGCATGATTTAAAATTTGGAACTCACTTTCCAACACTGTCTCCCCCTATCAGTAACAATTCCTCCAAGAATAACAGTTTTCCGTACGTTAAGAATTTTAAACAGAAAAAAAACACTATTTTTGGATTTTTATATTTTCTGAAAGCAAGTAAATAACAAAAGCAATAAACACTCTATTTTTGTGAGAATCACTGGTAAGAAGATCATATCAGCATAATCAAACTGTTTCACACTATTAGATAATTCTTTATTTAATTTTTCGTGAAAAGCAGTCCAAGACGATTACCAGTATGTTCGTCCACTTAAACAAAATGCATGAACATTTCAAGTACCATTACCGTATGATACGTTAAGGTAATATTAATTACTGATATACTAGTGTGTCCCACTTCAGGATATACCCCCGCGATCAAGGTATGCACAAAGATTCATCGTAGTAGGTGAGTATACTGATGTTATCCTGTAAGATATCCTGACAATGTCTGGTCTGCATATAATCTATTTTATCATGTTTTGATTGCTTAACAATGAATACCCAAATAAATACTAATCAAATCCTGGAAATATAAACAACACACTCTATCATGCAAGTATCTTCCCTACCACATATTTCACAAGTCCAATCCAGATTTCTGAAATCTTAACTGGGAATAGGTTGAGAAGAGAACAGAATAGATCTTTAGGAGAGATGGTATAATATACAGATCAAATGAGTTTTTCTCAGTTTGATATAGGTTGCTTGGGTTTCTTTTGGGCACTTGAGGGCCTCTTTCAGGTGTATTAGATCTATAGCGCGACAACGTACAGCTAGGTCAGCATGTATCTGGATGCAGCAGAAGCTGTCGTTGCCTAGCACCTCCAGGTCAGCATATATCTGGCTGCAGCAGAGGAGGTACACGACTTTTTTCAGAGAAGATTTCAGAATCAGATCAAAATTGTGTGTATCGGGACAACATACAGACATTCAAATAGAAATGAGCTAATTCCAAGTGACTTTCTTTCCTGGGGTCATGTACAATTTTAGTTCTAAACAGAAAGACAGTCAAGATATCCCCAGATGAAATAACAGTATAAAGACCCAAAACTTCAGATTTTGGCAATCTATCAACGCAAGATTTAAGGTCATTAAACCATACACCACTGATGTGTTCCCTACTCATACACAGTTCATTTATGTTTATATCACATTGGTAAGTTGATTATTTCATGCTTTTTGCCTACTGGTACATCATATGATGAAGTTGCTATCACACTTAAGCAATTTAATTTCAGTTTCAGTGTGACAGTCTAACTTGCCGATGTACTATCATTTCTTCTTTTTCACACAGTGATAACTCATTTTTATTTTTCTATTTTTTTTATGTTTTTGATTTTTCAATTTTTTTTTATTTTTGATTTTTTAAGAAAAGCAGTAAACTATTTACAAAAATTCTTATGAAAAACCAGTTATTCAGGATTCCTCATCCCGTTGAGTTCGACTAAATGTTCAAAGCGAGCCCTGTCAAAAGCTTTAGTATAAAGATCTGCCAGGTTATCTAGTGTGTCGACTCGATGTAATTCAATTAGTCGTTTTTCAGCACTTTGAACTTCAATTTTAATCATTTAACATATATATATATACCAACAATCTCACATCCCCCTTCATGTGCCTGAAGCAGCCACTATCAACATAAGTTGATAATCCTCCTTAGCAGCTCCTGCACACACCAACTAAGAAATTAGTTAGATTCGGGGACCCAAGCCTAAATGGTCTTGGGTCGTCCAAATTCACCAACTACTGGAACATCCATCCAATATCCATTACTCCTAACTGGAGTCTTGTATCTCAGACCTGTTGATGGAAATGGGGTTTGATTTCCATAAGGTCTTTGGTCCTGAGGGTTCCTATATGTGTTTGACCTTTGGAAATTTTGATTTGGGTATCTTGAATTTTGATTCCAAGAAGCATTATTGTTGTAATTTCTAAAGCTATTGTTATAAAAAGTTCGACCACCATTATTTTGGTATCGATTTTGATATTGACCTTGACTTCTGAAATTATTTGTATCTCCATTAAAATTGTTCATTCTAGGTGAACTGCTTCTAGGTCTCTCATATCTGCCTGGTGGAGATCTAGGCTGAAATCTTGGTTGATTTCTTTGAAAACGAGGAACTTGTGGAGTTCCTTTTTCAGCCCTATCTACACCAACAGCAACATTTTCTGGTTGCTTAGGAGCAGATTTCTTTGGAGAATTTGAGCCTTTCTCCTCACTATCACCTTCCTTCACTGGTAATTTCCCTCTCTGTTTTTCACTAAGTTGTGCTTCACTCTTTTTGTTAGGACAGCAGCTTGCTACATGTCCCTTGACGTGACATTTGAAGCACGATTTCCTTTTCGAAGACTTCTTAGCTGGAGTCTCTGAGGTAGATCCCTTATCAGATGGTGATGATCCCTTAGATGAACCTTGTTCAGTTTGCTTTATTTCAGATTTTTCTATGCTCTTATTTTTAGCAAACTCTACATTCGATTCATTTTCAATAACAGCAGTTTCGTTTTTCATATCACTACCTTGAACAAAATTAATCTTTTTAACAAAAGCTTGAATTTTATTCTTAGGCGTTGAATTTTTCCTTTTCAAAGGTTCCCTGTTATTGTTTTCCTTAGCCTCATCACTCTCAGATCCATCACCTTGACTTGATGTGGATGCGAAACTACTAGGTGCAGATGCCATAACGTTTGCTAGCTCATCTTCACTAGGCAGGAATGAATAGTCATGACTAAGAGGAGGTGGAACTTCATTAAATCCCTGGAAGCCCACACTGGTCTTGTCATTACTCTTCTTTAACCCACCCATCATGTGTTTCATAACAAAAGACGAATCTCTGAATTGACTCAATTTCTTTTCAAGTTCAACAATTTTGAGTTGTGCATCCGACAACTCTTTGCATTTTTCAGAAATCTCTTTTGTTTTCTCAGCCATCATTACTTGAACTTTTTCATTTAACTTGCATGTTAAAGCTTCAATTTCAGCTTCATAACCTCTTATCTTCTTCAAGTATGTAGATTCATTTCTTTTAGTAAAAAAGTTTGACTCTTTTACGTTTGACATCTCGCTTACCAGACTTTGGTTTTGTGTTCTCAACCTCTCAATCTCACCCTGTAGTTCACGACATCTTAAACACACAGAATTAGATTGTACCTTTTCCTCATGAACTTCTGAGGTTTCATCAGCAACAACCTGTTCAGCTTCACTCTCTTTCTCTACTTCAGCAACAACATGTTCAGCTTCACTCTCTTTCTCTACTTCAACATCCACTTTTGCTTCAGCATTCTCCACTTGAGCTTCAACATTCTCCACTTGAGCTTCAGCATTCTCCACTTGAGCTTCAGCATTTTTCACTTCAGATTCAGCATCACTCACAGCAGTTTCAGCCTCATCAACTGGCACTATCTCTGCCATGAATGCCTGAGTTGCACTCTCATTTCCCTGATATCGCTTTTGTAATGCATCCCACATATCCTTTGAATTAGTGTACTTTGTGAAGGTATGCTTGATGCTATCAGGTAAGGACATCTTTATTGCAGCTAAAGCTTTCTTCTCAGCTTCAACCACCTGTCTCTCAGATTCATCCATCTTGTCATAAGACATCACTATAACCCTTCCTTCGACACGACGTGAAGGAGCAACATATCCATCTATCATACAACACCACATTCTAAAATCCTCACTTTTCACAACTGATTCAAACTCCTCCTTCCAAACAGCATACTCTTTAACATTTGTAAGCTTTGGCCAAATCTTAACAGTCTCTCTGAACTTATCCATTCTGACCATCTTTAAACACGTTTTATCGTAACCGTACCGATAAAAACCGTACAAAATATCTCCGAAAACAGTGGTTACCAAATTACACCTTTAGAATCGTCTCGAAAAGACGAATCCAATGATATATAATGTCAACAACCGTATTCGGGATTTTCCAGAGGTTTTTTTTTTTTTTTTTTTTTTTTTTTTTTTTTTTTTTTTTTTTTAATCCAAGGAATTCAACGGTCCAAACGGTTCTGTCTAACGAGCTACGGATCACTTTCTATTTGCAAAACACTCAAATTTTATCGACGCTTGCCAAGAAATTTTCCACCTCTTAATTTCGCTGGTTTTTAAATTTGCTGAGTTAAATTCGCTTAAAGGTCAATTTCGCTACCAGCTTCACTGATAATTTCGCCTCCAAAATCGCTGCTTAAATTCGCTATTACGACGACTGTTAACGTCGCCGAAACCGTGATAATTTCGCTGTGGACAATCACACGGTTACCAAAGTCGCCTTTGGATTTAACGTCGCCGGTAAATATGCTGGTCTCAGTTAATTTCGCTGATGATTAAGCTGATCAGTTAATTTCGCAGCCTGTTAATTTCGCAGATCCTGTAAATTTGGAAAGTTAATCTGATCAAATATTCTGAAGATTCTCCAACACAATCTGCAAAATCAAAACAGGAAATCAGCACAATAATGTCGAAAATTATCAAGAACAGATGGAAAACCACGAAGAACACGAAGAACAGTCTTCGAATTCCAGCCAAATACTCGTCAAATTCCAACAGAAATCGTCCCGAAAACCTGCAAATCAGCAAACAAACAAAGCAGAATATCAAAACAGCCAATAAATCTCGAAAATTTTTATCAAAACAGCCAAGAATTTCGAAAATTTTTATCAAACAAACAGAAAATTTTCGAGAATTTCAAAACCCAAGTTTCTAAAAATTCGAAAAACTCCCTGTTTCTGCAGCAACCAATTCTGAACCGAGCCTTCAAGAGCCTAATGCTCTGATACCAATTGTAGGTCCCCTATTCGTATGGATCTTTCACAGAATTGTCTTTCCAATCAAGAGTGCGGAATCCTCTTGATCAGAATAAGCAGAAAACGTGTAGGAAACAGAAACAGCAAATCACTTTCAAACTGGTCTTTATTGATTATCTATCAAAGTGATTACAATCAATCAAGATCCCTAACCAACTCCAAATTCGTCCAAGCTTCTAAGCTCTCACGAAAATGCTCTCAAACTCTGTTTTGGCTGATTAACCTAAACCCTAAAGCCTAACCTTGTTTATATAACACAAGGTTACTACTTGGGCCAAGGTTTCCAACATGGACTGCGAATTGGACAGGCCCAATTCGCCCCCACACACCCAATTCATTGGGTTTGGTTAGCCCAAACATTACAACTAACTATTACAAAGCTAAACCCGCTAACTGTTTATCGTTTAACTAATTACAAGATATCCAAAGACCAAATCTAAGCTGTTGTCACAAACATGCACCAACAGAACTCTTACTATCAATCTTGGATCCCGAGACTACTACACACACTCTATGATGGATGATGGTGGTGGTGGTGGATGTGGGTGTTGTGATGGTGGTGGAGTGTAGGTGAAGTGGGAGAGAGGTGGTTTGCCGAGGGATGCCTTTGAAGTGAAGCAAGCACCTCTATTTATAGACTGCACATAAGCCCGGACACGGCCCCGTGTCCATCCACTTTCTCTTTCTTCATTAGTTGCAATTTGTCTGCATTAGCTCCACACGCCCCTGTGTCCACTGGGAACGGCCCTGTGTGCAGAAGCGTATCTGTACTATCAAGATTTGCTTGGATTCTGTGAATCTTAGCGTTGACCATGGCCGTGTTGAGCTGGGCACGCCCCTGTGTCGGGAATAGAAGCTTCTAAAGCTTTATTCTTTCTGTAGACAACTGGCCACGCCCCCGTGTCCGCTGGGCACGGGGCGTGTTCAGCCTTCTGTTTGCTTGTTTTTGATTTGGGAAGATGCTATCGAGGGGTCGGGCATGCCACGTTTGTTCCTTTTCTTGTATTTATGTTAGATTTTGCTGTATATTTGTTCCTTTTGTTCATTTACGCTCATTTAATCCTGAAAATACAAAATGAAGACAAAAGCACACTTTTTCCAACATTAGTAATAAAAAAGGGTTAGTTTTATGCCTCATTTGATGTAATTTATATGTTGCATTTTACACACATCAATGCATATATATGAAAAGAGTAAAAGTCGCAATGATCAACGATTTTGGTTCAATCTGCTCGAGTATTTGTTTGTATTAATTTTATTATGTGATATTAATGCCTGATAAATGTTTACAATTCAGATGTCAAACGAAGTAAATCAGGAAATCCAGAATAACAATAATAATGCGGACCAAGTGGATAAAAGTGCTATCGAACACATAGTAGCCCAAGGAATCATAGATGCTATGCCCTATATTATCGACACTATTAATAAAAAAGGCAGAAAATAATTCCGTAATAGGCAATAAATGTGTACCCACTGAACCAAGTCATAGCGTGAATGGAAATCATGGACTACTTAGCCAAGCTCGAATTCCAAAAAGAAGAAGGACCATCTCATATGGTTGTTCTTATACAGAATTCTTATCATGCAAATCGATAGAATTCTCGGGTAATGAAGGAGCCATTTCAGCTTTACGCTGGATAGAAAAGACAGAAGCAATCTTAAAAATAAGTAAGTGTGCAGATAAGGATAAAATCAAGTATGCTTCTAATCTCTTTGAGAATGTAGCATTAGAGTGGTGGAAAACCATTCTCTAGTCAAGGGGAAGTGACAGGGTGTACAATATGGAATGGAACAACTTTATGGAGATAGTTGAAAGAAAGTTCTGTCCTCCTCATGAAAAGGAACCGATTGCCAATAAGTTTCTAAATCATAGAATGATTGGGGTAGATTACAGGGAATATACTACCACATTCTTTGAATATGTAAGGATAGACCAACCCTAGCCTCACCAGAACCAGTATTAATCTGCCATTACATCTGGGGATTAATCAGTGAGATCAGAAAGCTAGACCACAAACCATAGAAGAAGCAGTGGAACTTGCTAATACTCTGACAGATGAATTGGTATGCACGCAAGAGGAAAATCAGAAAAAGAACCTGGCTCAAAAGATTACTCAGGAATTTCGTTATGGTAATTCCTATCGCGGTAATGGAACAGGTTCTTCCTCTTCACCCTACTGCAAGTACTGTAAAAGGAAGCACTCAGGAAAATGTAATGTGTCTTGCAACGTTTGCAAGTTACCAGGACATAAGGAAGAAGATTGTAGGAAGAAAGCTAGTACCCGAATATGCTACAATTGCGGAGAAGCTGGTCATATTAAACCGAACTGTCTGAAGCTAGCTCTAGCAGCAAACAACAAAGCAAAGGCAACATAAGGACCCAAGAAGAATGCCAGAGAATTTGTTCTGACTGCCGAAGAAGCCAAGATGATTCCAGATGTGATTGCTGGTACGTTTTTAGTTAATGATGTTTATGCTAAGGTATTATTTGACTCTGGTGCAAGCCAAAGTTTTATCAATACTTCCTTCTACAAACTTCTCAATCAACCATTAACTAAAATTCACCAAGCTTGCCCGATGGAAATGGCAAATGGAGACTCTATCAAGATAAGTGAAATCCTGCAGGGAGCAAGGATAGAAATGTTAAACCATAACTTTACCACAAATCTTTTGCCAATGAATCTAGCCGGATTTGACATCGTATTAGGAATGGATTGGTTGGTAGCCAATCAGGCGCGTATTTTATCTGATCAAAAGTCTATACAAGTAAGTACGCCAACTGGTGAACATATCACAATTAAGGGAGATAAGCCGTTAAGGTCAACAAAATTTATCTCTGTGATGAAAGTTGTAAGTTACGCACGGAAAGGAGGAATGGTGTATATGATTTCAGTAATCATCAAAACTAAAGGAAAAGAATTAAAAGATATCCTTGTAATATCTGAATTCTCAGATGTTTTTCCAGAACAGTTACCTAGATTACCGCCAGATCGTGAGGTTGAATTTAGAATTCATGTAATACCCGAAACAACACCAATTGCCAAAGCACCTTATCGACTAGCACTGACGGAATTGCAGGAACTGAAGAAACAACTTGATGAATTATTAGAGAAAGGTTTTATACAACCTAGTTCATCGCCATAGGGAGTACCGGTGTTATTGTCAAGAAGAAGGATGGATCGATGCGTATGCGCATTGATTACCGAGAATTGAATAAGGTTACGATTAAAAATCGGTACCCACTACCGAGAATCGATGACCTATTCGATCAACTTCGAGGAGCCCGATTCTTTTCTAAGATCGACTTACGCTCAGGATATCATCAACTAAAAGTACAAGAAGAGGACATTCCTAAAACTGCTTTCAGAATAAGGTACGATCATTATGAATTTACAGTCATTCCATTTGGTCTAACCAATGACCCAGCCACATTTATGGACATGATGAACAGGATATGTAAACCATACCTGGATAACTTCATAATTGTCTTTATAGATGATATTCTAATTTACTCTAAAGAGTAAAGAGGAACATGCGGATCATTTACATATACTTCTGACATTATTGAGAAAAGAAATGCTATACGCTAAATTCTCAAAATGTGAATTTTGGTTACAAGAAGTACAATTCCTTGGGCATTTAGTTAATCATGAAGGAATTCATGTGGATCCCACAAAAAATGAAGTGATTACCAAATGGAAAGTCCCTGAATCACCAACAGAAGTAAGAAGCTTTTTGGACTGCCAGGATATTATAGACGATTTATTCAAGATTTTTCTAGAACAACCATTCCATTAACCAAACTAACTCGCAAGACCGTTAAGTTTGAATGGGGACCAAAACAAGAGGAAGCATTCAATATTTTGAAGCAGAAGTTAACCAACGCATCAATACTCGCTTTACCAGAAGGAGCTGAAGACTTTGTAGTCTATTGTGACGCGTCAAAGTTAGGATTTGGATGTGTGCTTGGCGTGAGCGCGACTATACACATATTTAGAGTACTTTCACGCTTAGCGAAAGGTGTTTTATTTATTTATAAAAATGGTTTATACCTTAACATTAAAACACACACAACAAAGGACAAGTGTATCCCGTCATTATGTAGCAAAGTATTGGTAAGAGCCATATAGCAATCCATGGAACACAGGCGTTATTAAGTACTAAATCTTTGTCATTAGATTACCAGATAAAAGGATAGGTGAATGTTTGTTTAACTAAGTTATCTAAATTATATCTAAAACATAAATATACTATTATCTTGTTTCACAAACATCCTAGACATGTTATCTACGTCCAATATATCACAAAAGCCCTTAATCAATTTTTCAATTTCAAGACAGTTAGTCATACGCTAGGAGTTTTCTAACATGATGATTCTTTGGAAAGTTAACGCGATAAACACACGTTAACCACCTGGACTCATTCTTTAGCGAGCTATTGATATGTATTCATGTGAACCTTTAAAGATAGATTAGTCATCCGCTAGGAGTTTTCTAACCTTACTTATCAAAGAAAGCAAATACCGATGGTCACAATACAGCCACGAGGATAAGCATTTAAGTAGATCATATAACAAGGTATTTCAACTTTACAAGTCTTGAGCACAAATCTTCCATGCCAGCAATTTCAGACCAAAACTACTAAACAAGGATCATAAACCGTGTTAAAAAACATGTAATCAACACCATATAATTCGTTAGAACCCTTACATGTAAGGAAGCATTCCTATTCAAAATAAGATATATCTTAGATAAAACCAATACCCCTCTCGAGTCTCACGGTGTAAACAAGTTTACAAACAAGTGATTAATCAAGAAATAGTTACCATCCCACTAACCACAGATTCATTGTCCAAGATAATCAAACATAACCAAGAACTCAACATCAATGAAACATTCATTATATAATCATGAAGATTTAAACATGAAAAAGTACTAAAGATTCATACAAACAAGATTACAACATAAAGATTATTCAAGAAACAAGTTCATTGCTACTATTACATAACTAACATCAGCTCAATACTTGAATAATGATCAGAATACATGTATAAGAACAAGGAATCGAACCATAAACAAGCAAGGAATTGATGGGTTGGATCGTTTATGCTTCCATTCGGTCTTGAAGCTTCAAAGGGGTCTGATCAGGACTGCTTCGGAACCCAGAAATCACCCAGAAACATGGAGAAAAACCCAACATTGAAACAAGTAGCGAATGCTGCTATTTATAGGATATTTTTGGTTTTGCACGGCCGTGCCGATGGGTCGCACGGTCGTGCACTGGCACTTGTCGGGTGACGTCATTTTCTTCGATTCGAGGTCAGCCAAGTGGACTAGTGGACAAGTTGCTTGGGTCATCAGATTGGCACGATCATGCTATTAGTCGCACGGTAGTGCGATGTCATCAGAATCTTGATCAGAAAACTTGGTCTACCTGGTGCACGGTCATGCGGCGGGTCGCACGGTAGTGCGACCCGGGAGAATATCGGAACCATCAGTCTCACTGGCAGTGCTTCCGTGGTCGGATGACTCGCACGGTAGTGCGGTCAGGTCGCACGGTCGTGAGACACCTGGTGTCACACCCCGACCACGTAGAACATACAAAACGTGGCGGACACGTCGGGGAGTGTTGTAACAGAATTAATTGTTTAAAACCATGGCAATTGAAGTTTCGTTTTATTAATCAAATATTAAAGATTACATTGTTTTAAACAAGAACCAAAGAGTACATAACATAAAGTAACTAGTTCTTGTCTCGTTTTAAGTCACTAAGGCACAGGTCCGCCTAAGTATGTCTTGATAAATCCTATGCATCATCTCCTGAAAACACATGTGAAAATAGGTACGTCAGCATAAAAATGTCTGTGAGATACATAGGTTTTGTGAAAACAGAATTCATGACTTATGTTTGAGAAAATGTTTAGTCATGAACCTTGTAATTTGCTTTGTCTTGTAAATCATTTGAAAAACGATAAGATCAGATGATATGTATAAATAAGAGAATAATGTATGGTTAAATGAATAACCATGTAAAATGAGTTTGTACAAGATAAGTTGTTTGTAAAACAAAGTCTTGTGAAAAGTATGTTATTTGTATAATATGTTATATGTCTCAAATTGAAATGATTCAAATAACGCTACGATATGTAATACCATACAAACACTTATATATAGGAAGTACCAGTGGCGTATCCACCATGCTGGTATCATATTACACACGCCTCGTTACTTAAATCACTTACTCAAACCAAACCATCAAGATGTAATGTTTAAACCAATTGTCAAATGTATTGAATAATATACCAAAATGTTTATGTCAAGATGTAAATCATGCAACGTATAACCAATGTTGAAAATTTTTATGTGTCAAATGTAAATCATGTAATGTGTAACCAAAATGATATGTATGGCTAGTGAAATGCATCAACTAAACCATAGGTGAAATGCACAAAACAAAGTATTGAAGTAAAACTTGGTTTAAATCAAAGTTATGTTTTGTGTAGTAAATGCATGCTATACTGATATAGACATTTATGCGGTATTGTGAAAATTCATACATCCAAGCCTTGCGACAGTCGGATAATCCTTTTAGTAAAGGTTATCAAAATATGTATTCGGATTCGGTCATTCCTTCCATCCAAACAAACCCGAGATTATAGGAATGGGATTTGTCAAGTCCTATGGTACCACTACCTACTACCGAGTGGCATGATCGGTGTTAATGAATGTATAGTATAGTTTAAACAAACCAAATGTCATACCAAAATGTAAGCATATGATGAATAAGAAATGTACTAAGTATGCTAAGTTAACATACAAAGCAGAAAAGTCATGTAAATCAATGTGCTAGCATGCTATCAGTTAACATACATAGCAGAAATGTAATGTAGAACCATGTACTAAGTATGCACACAATGGACATACATAGCATAAAATGTAATGAAATCATGTACTATAATGTACTAATGAACGTAGGAAGTATATGATGTGAAAACAGGAAAGCATGAAAGTAACAAGTAGGCACATGTGTTTCACCCCAAAACAGTTTGGAAAATAGTAAAAGAGGGGTCTATGTACTCACCTGAGATTGCTTAGTAGTCCTTGAGTAACAACCAAGCGATGCTAGAGATCGCGGATATCAAACGGCACCTAATATACGTAACTATGTTAATAAACCGGACCTAGATCGGAAGATCGGATAGAATGAGGGTTCGTAAACCAAACAAGTGTGGAGACTCGTGTAATATGGTTTAACAAAGCCTACATACTACAATGAAACCTAACCTAAGTGCTTTCGACCCATTACGACCCGTTTAGGTAGCTTATGCTATTTTAACGCGTCGTGCGCGCAAAAGTGCACTCGAGACGTCTAACTAGCCCTATGACAAGTGTTATATGCCTAAACATGTTACATAATCAGTTATGTGGCAAAAGTTTAGGTTACATATGCTTAATTACCAATTATACATGAAAAGGGTATTCTGGTAATTTACCTAAGGCATATAAACTACCTATCATACAACTACTTAACGAAGCGACCATAAGGTATAACCTCGGAAGGTTATTCCCTATATGTTATGGTCACCTAATGCGTTTGGTCGGATCCTAATGATCGACCAAATGGGTCGGGTTCGAAGGTATAAGCGATTTATCAGATCGCTTACCCTTACGACCCTAGACAACGTGGTAATCAGTAGGTATAGTCCCAAGGGACTATAACCATCGTGATTACAATCACGTTGCGAAGTTCAAATGAACTTCGCAATGACCATCACTGGTCAACACAGAAAGTCAAAGAAAGTTTGACTTTCGGACTCGAAAACAATAAAAGAACGAAGGAATACTTACGAAGGGTCCCCGAATGCTAATCTAGATCAAAACAGCTCAGGTATGAAACAAAGGTTTCAACTTAGAGCACAATTGATCAGATTCTAGTGGGTTTTGCAATGGGGGTGGATGGGTATTTATAGTTTTCGGGTAACCGTTAAGATCGTTTCATGGAAACCGTGCTCGAATCTTGTGCGTACACTTGTTGGAAAGTTATGGTGACTAAAAATGACCCTTAATGATCAGAATGGGCAATTGTGGGTATGTGGTTGTGGATTAAACAGCTGGAATCTGCTGACTGATCGTTCTTATCTGCTCTGGGAGCCTGACGCGGCCCGCTTCAGGATCAGACAAAGCTCAGGCGGGCCGCCTGGAGCTTCTGATCAGAAATTAAGTTTCAAAAGTGACAGTTTCAGTCCCTGTTGTGTTTTAAGGCCATTCCCGACACTTCTAAGGCCCGTAAAGCCAACTTTAAGGCCCTAAAATAATGCCTAAACATTGTGGACATGAAACATGCACAAAAATATGTCGGATGTTGGTTCGTTTGGCCGTACGAACGCGATGTTCGCTTAATTACGACGGAATGCGCATAAGCGCGAAAAACGATCCAAATGATGCGACGAATGGATTTTTCTTATGCCAAACACTAAAATAAAATATTATAGTGCTTACATAAATTTTTGGATGTCCGGATGTATTCAGAACGTAAGTTATGCGCGAAAGTGCAAACTTGTGCACTTTTTGACACTTTTAGTCCCTGAATGACCCAAAAGTTTATTTTAGCATACCGAACACCTCAAAGCCTATTTATAAGCTATGTAAAGGATATTTATGGTATATTTAACTTGTGGTCATGTTCCGGAATGTCTGTTACAGTTCAAATTGGCATACTTTCGCAGTTTGTCAATTTTAGTCCCTGTAAGCGATTTAACTTGATTTTGCCATACCAAAGCCTTCGAAACTTATTTCTAAGTTATGTAAAGGTTATTTAAGGTATGTTAAGCCTATTTCACTATTCCGGAGTGTTCGTTGCATTAAACTGGTTATATTTACGCATCAGTGCGTGTATAACCTTCTAGAAAGCGATTTAGAGCTTGAAATCGAACAAGAATTGATATGTGCAAACGATACACATATTTGTACAAATCCCAAGTATGAAATACAATATTTCATTGGTTTGGCATTTTTTTGATGGTTGAAGTGACACAGGTGTCACAGTCTCCCCTACTTTAGGAAATTTCGTCCCGAAATTAATTCGTAGGAGTCTATCTGTGGCTTAGTGTTAAGTAACAATCAAAGATAAGCAAGGCATAATCCTGTTATTTCTCTTTAACGGACATTTTTCAGAAATGAAAAATGAACGGAGTTATTTTCAACAGGCATTCTTCAGAAACGAAAAAGAACGGAATGAGTCATTCTCCACAACCTCTTCAGAAACGAAAATGAACGGAACGAGTCATTTTCCACAACCTCTTCAGAAACGAAAATGAACGAAACGAGTCATTTTCCACCACTTCTTCAGAAACGAAAATGAACGGAACGAGTTATTTTCCACAACTTCTTCAGAAACGAAAATGAACGGAACGAGTCATTTTCCACCACCTCTTCAGAAACGAAAATGAACGGAACGAGTCATTTTCCACAACGTCTTCAGAAACGAAAATGAACGGAACGAGTCATCTTCCACGATTTCTTCAGAAACGAAAATGAACAGAATGAGTCATTTTCCACAACTTCTTCAGGAACGAAAATGAACGGAACGAGTCATCTTCCACGATTTCTTCAGAAACGAACATGAACAGAATGAGTCATTTTCCACAATTTCTTCAGAAATGAAAATGAACAGAATGAGTCATTTTCCACAACTTCTTCAGGAACGAAAATGAACGGAACGAGTCATCTTCCACGATTTCTTCAGAAACGAAAATGAACAGAATGAGTCATTTTCCACAATTTCTTCAGAAATGAAAATGAACGGAACGAGTCATTTCTAGACACACGACCAAACTTGCTGTGGTTTCTGTGCACTGAATTTCATAATTATGTAGGCATCCATAATTACGCAATTCCTTGCACAGTCCGCACAATTTGTTTTGTAATGTGAAGGGGAGAAAAAATCAAACCTGTGATGAGTGTGACTAGACTACCATAAGGTCCTTTTAATTAGATCAACAAATGATCCTTTTAATTAGGCCACCAAGGAGTCCTTTCAGCTATCTCATCACATGATATTCCTAACCAGATTTTTGGATCAATCTGTTTAACTAGACCACTCAGGGGGTCTAATTATGGAATAGTACAATATAATCCAAGGATCTTTACTATTACATAAATGCCCATTGAGGATTTAATATAGTACCTTTGGATATCCTACTATGAATCCCTTATACGAGTGATATGGAAGATTCTACGAGGATTTGGATAACAAAAACTTGGATTACACCAAAAACATAAAAGGGAACACATAAGCACATAATCACATAGTTGTTTAATTTGTTATTAACTTGTTATCGATTGAAAATGGATGTTGAAACCAGTTGATAGACTTCGATGTCCTCTGGGATCTATCTGAAAAGATAGGAAGATCTCCCAGAAATTCGATTTTGTTTTCAAAGAACATAATATCTGAATTATGAGACACAAAATTTTTTTTTTTTGGATTTACGAAAATACCCTTAGGTACCCTATTAAGGATTTATAGTGGTACTTTGGGTATTCGTCCAGTGTTGTAACTTGCGCTTTGTACTTCGTTTCCTTGGAGGAAACGGGTACTTAGGAATTTCGTGGAAAACGCAAGAGATCATAAAATAGAAAAATTTGGGTGGTAGTTTGCTTTTCAAGGAATACGATTCCTTAATTGTCGGTATTGTAAGGGATATGTTGTTTATGCACATAATCCTCGTAAATACATTGCAATGTAAATAAAATATTTATTTATAAACAATGATAACAACTGTTTCATGGACCTTGACAACAAAAGAAAATAATACATAAGACGTAATTATTTCTAAAGGGTGTTGTCTTCTAGTCGGTCAGATGCTCATCTCTGTGTTGGATTAGCATTAGCAAGCTTTGGGCAATTTCTTCGGAAATGACCCATCTCGCCACAATTGTAGCAAGAACCTGGTGGAAAGCGAGCTTGAGCAGGATTGTTGTCAGCTTGATTTGGTGTAACTGCTGCTATGCAAACTTTTGCCGTATGACCTTTACGTCCACAAATTTGGCATTCGCGACACTTCACATTGGCATGATGATGTAGGCCCCATTGGTTGCACAAAGGTGAAGTTCCATTGTATGGCTTCCTAGTAGGGGGTTGAGCTGGTTGGTTGGGGACGGCTTGATCATTGTGAGTAACCATGGCGAAGTTTTGAGAAGCCTTTCGCTTCTTTGACTGCTTAGGGGATCCAGTCTGTTCATCCATGGTCTTTGATTCCTCGATTGGCTTCTTGTCACCCTTTCGAAAAAGTTTACGTTTCCTGATCTGAGATTCAGTCAAGGTTGCAGATAGCTCAATGGCCTGCCTAACCGTAGTGGGGTTACTACCAGTAACAATGTCTTGGACTGAGTCAGGGAGACCATCAATGTATTTTTCGATCGCCTTATCCAAAGGCGTAACCATGGTAGGACACAACAGACTCAGCTCCTCATATCGATCAGTGTAGGCTCGATGTTCACCGCTGTCTTGCTTAAGATCGTCGAATTCCCTTTCCAAGGCCCTGATCTCGTGACGAGGACATAATTCCTTCATCATAAGGGCCCTAAGTTCAGCCCATGTCTGTGCTAGAGCAACTTCTGCACCACGATCTCTCATAACCCCGTTCCACCACGTAAGGGCTCTCTTCTGGAACACACTCGAAGCAAACTCGACCTTGCGATTGTCAGGACACTGCACGTGGCGGAAAGTATTCTCAATGCTCTCGAACCATTGAAGAAGCCCAGTCGCTCCCTCAGAACCACTAAACTTGAGTGGTTTCGCCGAGTTAAAACTCTTGAAATTGCATGGACCATTGTTGTTGTTGTTGGCTTGATTCCATTGAGCAAAGAGGTTTGGGAATTGAGCAGCCATTTGCTGCGCAATGATTTCTGCCAGTTCGGCAGTCGCTATCTGGTTTTCGCGTCGAGGAGGCATTCTAAAAGAGGAAACATGAAAGGAAACGGGTGAGAGAATTAGACGAAAAGAATGAGATGAAACAAATCTGATGAAAGCAAGGGTAGTGGTCATTTGTTTGTTACCACAAGGTAAACAAACGACACACAGTGACTAATCAAAGTAAATGGGTTAAAAATAATGTATCGCGAAGACATGCTCGCCTATAAGTGAACACTCATCCCAAGAATTCCCAGGTAAGCACAACTGGTGTCACGTCTGATGAGATGTATACGAAGTGCTTGCCTAGACAGAAAACCCAGAATACAGGCATTCACCCTTCCAGTTTGCACGTGTTCACATTATTTAAAACCCAAAACCTTGACGAGATTTTGAAAACTCAAAGGGGTTCAAAACCATATAATAGAGGGTTCAAAACCTTACAATAGAGGGTTCAAAACCTTACAATCAATCATCCTAGAACAGATGATTAGTTTTCAAAGCGGTTTTGAAATTTATGTTCTTGTTGTGGTCGTCGCCTAAGGATAGGTGATAGTATTGTTTTATGACTAAACGCAAGTAAACTCGCGTTAGGGTCCTAAGAAGGTTATAGACTAGGTCAAAGCATTACTAATAACCTAATTCCCTATAACCATGGGCTCTGATACCATCTTTTCTGTCACACCCCGACCACGTAGAACATACAAAACGTGGCGGAAACGTCGGGGAGTGTTGTAACAGAATTAATTGTTTCAAATCCATGGCAATTGAAGTTTCGTTTTATTAATCAAATATGAAAGATTACATTGTTTTAAACAAGAACCAAAGAGTACATAACATAAAGTAACTAGTTCTTGTCTCGTTTTAAGTCACTAAGGCACAGGTCCGCCTAAGTATGTCTTGATAAATCCTATGCATCATCTCCTGAAAACACATGTGAAAATAGGTACGTCAGCATAAAAATGCCTGTGAGATACATAGGTTTTGTGAAAACAGAATTCATGACTTATGTTTGAGAAAATGTTTAGTCATGAACCTTGTAATTTGCTTTGTCTTGTAAATCATTTGAAAAATGATAAGATCAGATGATATGTATAAATAAGAGAATAATGTATGGTTAAATGAATAACCATGTAAAATTAGTTTGTATAAGATAAGTTGTTTGTAAAACAATGTCTTGTGAAAAGTATGTTATTTGTATAATATGTTATATGTCTCAAATTGAAATGATTCAAATAACGCTACGATATGTAATACCATACAAACACTTATATATAGGAAGTACCAGCGGCGTATCCACCATGCTGGTATCATATTACACACGCCTCGTTACTTAAATCACTTACTCAAACCAAACCATCAAGATGTAATGTTTAAACCAATTGTCAAATGTATTGAATAATATACCAAAATGTTTATGTCAAGATGTAAATCATGCAACGTATAATCAATGTTGAAAATGTTTATGTGTCAAATGTAAATCATGTAATGTGTAACCAAAATGATATGTATGGCTAGTGAAATGCATCAACTAAACCATAGGTGAAATGCACAAAACAAAGTATTGAAGTAAAACTTGGTTTAAATCAAAGTTATGTTTTGTGTAGTAAATGCATGCTATACTGATATAGACATTTATGCGGTATTGTGAAAATTCATACATCCAAGCCTTGCGACAGTCGGATAATCCTTTTAGTAAAGGTTATCAAAATATGTATTCGGATTCGGTCATTCCTTCCATCCAAACAAACCCGAGATTATAGGAATGGGATTTGTCAAGTCCTATGGTACCACTACCTACTACCGAGTGGCATGATCGGTGTTAATGAATGTATAGTATAGTTTAAACAAACCAAATGTCATACCAAAATGTAAGCATATGATGAATAAGAAATGTACTAAGTATGCTAAGTTAACATACAAAGCAGAAAAGTCATGTAAATCAATGTGCTAGCATGCTATCAGTTAACATACATAGCAGAAATGTAATGTAGAACAATGTACTAAGTATGCACACAATGGACATACATAGCATAAAATGTAATGAAATCATGTACTATAATGTACTAATGAACGTAGGAAGTATATGATGTGAAAACCGGAAAGCATGAAAGTAACAAGTAGGCACATGTGTTTCACCCCAAAACAGTTTGGAAAACAGTAAAAGAGGGGTCTATGTACTCACCTGAGATTGCTTAGTAGTCCTTGAGTAACAACCAAGCGATGCTAGAGATCGCGGATATCAAATGGCACCTAATATAGGTAACTATGTTAATAAACCGGACCTAGATCGGAAGATCGGATAGAATGAGGGTTCGTAAACCAAACGAGTGTGGAGACTTGTGTAATATGGTTTAACAAAGCCTACATACTACAATGAAACCTAACCTAAGTGCTTTCGACCCATTACGACCCGTTTAGGTAGCTTATGCTATTTTAACGCGTCGTGCGCGCAAAAGTGCACTCGAGACGTCTAACTAGCCCTATGACAAGTGTTATATGCCTAAACATGTTACATAATCAGTTATGTGGCAAAAGTTTAGGTTACATATGCTTAATTACCAATTATACATGAAAAGGGTATTCTGGTAATTTACCTAAGGCATATAAACTACCTATCATACAACTACTTAACGAAGCGACCGTAAGGTATAACCTCGGAAGGTTATTCCCTATATGCTATGGTCACCTAATGCGTTTGGTCGGATCCTAATGATCGACCAAATGGGTCGGGTTCGAAGGTATAAGCGATTTATCAGATCGCTTACCCTTACGACCCTTGACAACGTGGTAATCAGTAGGTATAGTCCCAAGGGACTATAACCATCGTGATTACAATCACGTTGCGAAGTTCAAATGAACTTCGCATTGACCATCACTGGTCAACGCAGAAAGTCAAACAAAGTTTGACTTTCGGACTCGAAAACAATAAAAGAACGAAGGAATACTTACGAAGGGTCCCCGAATGCTAATCTAGATCAAAATAGCTCAGGTATGAAACAAAGGTTTCAACTTAGAGCACAAATGATCAGATTCTAGTGGGTTTTGAAATGGGGGTGGATGGGTATTTATAGTTTTCGGGTAACCGTTAAGATCGTTTCATGGAAACCGTGCTCGAATCTTGTGCGTACACTTGTTGGAAAGTTATGGTGACTAAAAATGACCCTTAATGATCAGAATGGGCAATTGTGGGTATGTAGTTGTGGATTAAACAACTGGAATTTGCTGACTGATCGTTCTTATCTGCTTTGGGAGCCTGACGCGGCCCGCTTCAGGATCAGACAAAGCTCAGGCGGGCCGCCTGGAGCTTCTGATCAGAAATTAAGTTTCAAAAGTGACAGTTTCAGTCCCTGTTGTGTTTTAAGGCCATTCCCGACACTTCTAAGGCCCGTAAAGCCAACTTTAAGGCCCTAAAATAATGCCTAAACATTGTGGACATGAAACATGCTCAAAAATATGTCGGATGTTGGTTCGTTTGGCCGTACGAACTCGATGTTCGCTTAATTACGACGGAATGCGCATAAGCGCGAAAAACGATCCAAATGACGCGACGAATGGATTTTTCTTATGCCAAACACTAAAATAAAATATTATAGTGCTTACATAAATTTTTGGATGTCCGGATGTATTCAGAACGTAAGTTATGCGCGAAAGTGCAAACTTGTGCACTTTTTGACACTTTTAGTCCCTGAATGACCCAAAAGTTTATTTTAGCACACCGAACACCTCAAAGCCTATTTCTAAGCTATGTAAAGGATATTTATGGTATATTTAACTTGTGGTCATGTTCCGGAATGTCTGTTACAGTTCAAATTGGCATACTTTCGCAGTTTGTCAATTTTAGTCCCTGTAAGCGATTTAACTTGATTTTGCCATACCAAAGCCTTCGAAACTTATTTCTAAGTTATGTAAAGGTTATTTAAGGTATGTTAAGCCTATTTCACTATTCCGGAGTGTTCGTTGCATTAAACTGGTTATATTTACGCATCAGTGCGTGTATAACCTTCTAGAAAGCGATTTAGAGCTTGAAATCGAACAAGAATTGATATGTGCAAACGATACACATATTTTTACAAATCCCAAGTATGAAATACAATATTTCATTGGTTTGGCATTTGTTTGATGGTTGAAGTGACACATGTGTCACACCTGCCAGTCATCAGAATTTTGTCCGTTTTATCAGATTTGCATCAGAATTTGTCTGTTTTCATCGGGTTTTTCTTTTGTGCTCCGTTTAAGACCTGAAAATATTGAAGTACCGGATTTGGTACCTAAACGTCGCGGTTTCGGTCAAAAATGCTTAGAACGGAAGTGTTTTAGGGGATAAAAGCATGTATAATTTAACGTATATCAAACATCCCCACACTTGAACTTTGCTTGTCCTCAAGCAAACTTAAAATAAAGTAAGGAAACAAATTTAAATATTTACAAAGTTACTAATTTGTTTGGTGGTCAAATTGGTTTTCAAAAAGTCATCATCGAAGATTTAAAACAAACAAGCTTTGTTAGATGTATGAAAAGATAATCATAAAGCAATGATTCTACGTTCGATTGACTTACATGCCAATCTTTACATTTCTCACAATGTTCACACACACTCGGTTATATTTCTGAATCATGCATATAATGTGTATGTAAAACACTCGACGCCTAGTTAATGAATCATGCAATATTATAAGCTTGTCAAAAGGTCTGATCTTCACCAATTAATATGTGAAAAACGTAAATCAAGAGGTCTTTGATGGATTGTAATGTTAGGCTATGGTTAAGGGTATGGAATGGATATTTGAAAGTGGCTAAAAGGGTTAAAACTCGGCGATTTATTTTCTAGGATTCTGAACACACGTTGCTAAGCTATTGTGTATGTGTTCAGAGTTTATTCTTTTTACACTTCTACTCTCTATTTTCTTTCTTGATGGTTTTCCATAATCCTTATAGAGAGTTTTGATAACCTGTTTTTTTTCAATATGTTTACATCAATCTAGAAAGCTACGGCCGAATTTTAACGAAAAGGGGTAAATATGAAAAGGTTATATTTGGTTTAAGTGGGCTTAATATTTGGGTAAAATTTTGAAAAATACAGAAAATAGGCTCAGCATGGCGAACTAATAGATAATGTTGGGTGCGGAATATAAACAAAGAAAAAGGCTAACACAAAAGGGTATCCTAAGTGCCTCTATCATTTCTATATAATTTCATATATTCATGATTTTGAAAAGTATACAAATGACAAGTTCTAAATTACATGAAACATCCGGCTCACTCATTTTCCGCAAAAACAAAGAAGCATTGACAAGAAAGCAGTAAAGGCTCAAAAATATGCTCACGTAATTGGAAGGAATGGGTATGAATATAAAGATAAACATGCAAGTCTTTCTTCTTGTTTTATCACGCTTTTAGTTATCTTTTTTCAAAAATCAATTTGGCTTGTCGGGTTTTTTTTATCAAATTTGATGATTTCTAAAGAACATATTTGACCATTTTTGTTTTATTTTCGAAAAATATGTACAGAAATGAGAACAATTAAGGACAAAAAAAGTTTAAAACCTTTTAAACCCTCCCCACACTTGAACTTCACATTGTCCCCAATATGAAATACATATAAGTTAAGCAACTATGAAGCTAAACTAATAATGTGAAAAGGGAAAGAGGTACTCCCTCAGAGTTGAAGTTGACACGTTTGAGTAGACTTTTAATTGAAGTCTTCTCAACTCTGTGTGCATTCTTTACAAATTTGCCAAGCATGTCACTTGCTAAAATTGCCAATCATTACCATTGATTAAAATGTTAAATAACCAAACCAAATCCGTTATTTAAACAAAGCAAACATACTACTTAAACATAAAAACATGCATAAAGTTTTAAAAATCCCAAACAAAATAAAGTACTAAATAGAAATAAGGTAAACTACGATAAAAAACCAGTTTTTCTGAATGGTACGCTCCACCTCCCCCTATTCCTTATCATCATCATCATCATCATCATCATGGTGGCGTGTTCCAGATGAACCCGCCCCGTAGTTACCTGGGTTTCCAAATGGAAACTGTGGAGCTCTCCAAAGTGGCTAGGATAAACGCTTTGTAGCCCTCCAAAGATGTAGGAAAAATATGGATACATCTCCTCCCTCATTGTGTCTTGCGTCACTCGCATAGTCTCCTGAGTGGCTCTCATATTGTCCTGAGTAACCTGCATGTGTTGAAACTGCTGGTATAACTCGGGATAGGAAGGGATACCTGGAGGCCAGTTCTGCTGTGGCGGATACTGATACTGGTGCTCGGGGTGTTCGTGCTGTGGCTGATCGTGTGGTGGCTGGTTATGTTGCGGTGGTGGCTCTAGTGCCTGATGTTCATGCATCTCAATGTCTCGTCCTATGGTGGTAGTGGATCCCATATCTCTCCATTTAGACCCCTCAGTCTCGAGCCATTGTTTGTATCCACTACTAAACCCATTGCTTTTAAAGAATTCATATCTACATCTGTAACAACCCGCATTTTGAAAGTCAAAATACAAGTTAAAGTCAAAGTCAAAGTCAAAGGAAGAAAAGATTGCTAATTGCGATCTGTCACTCCTTGCTTAATTATTGATTGTACTTCTTGACTTGTAATCGATACCCTATTTTAATTTGCTTTAGTTGTATTATGTGGAGTACTTGTTAATAAATCACTATTTAATCGCAGTTTAATCGATAATCGACTTATCGCTAGTCGCATCGCAGCCCGAATTATAGGTTATGGATATTGTTTTACGTGTGTGTGCTATTATGTGTTACTTGTGCATGTTATGTTTATGTTGAGGCGATTAATCACAATCGCAATTATATCGCAACACAATCTCATCGCAAACTCGAGATCTAAGGGTTATATTTATGATATTTAGTAGTTAGGTTTTTTGTGTAACTAGTGGGTAATACTATCGTATCGCTTACTCGAAACACATCGCAACGCTCAACGCACGAAACGAAACAAAAACATGAAAACCAACTCGCGGCAGCCCTTTGATCGAATGGTCATCCGTACAGATAACCATCCGATCGGATGGCCATCCGATCGGGTTGCCATCCGATCTGCGCGCTGTACCAACCTTTCCTCTTTTGGAATCCTATAAATAGCACCTGTCACATCACAAACAGCGATGTGATAGCTCTGGTGCGACTCTTCAACTTCCTAGGCCTTTCTGCTTTGATTTCTCACGATTCTTGTAGGTTTCTTCCTCAAATCTTGTACATCTATCATCTACACACACTTCTTCATCACTTTCACCTTTGAATCTTCACTTTTCACCATGAAATCTGCCCGATTTGAGGTGTTCTAGGGTGATGTCATCATGGGGTTCTTATGAACTTCAAGATTTGGCCTCATTCCACCAAGAACAACTCAGATCTAAAGGATTTCAACATGATTCAACACTATTTTCGCATAAATCTAAACATTTTCATGGGTAGAAGGATTGAAAGATGGTTTCATAACTTTCTTTAAACTCTTTTACACTCAATGCACTCAAAACTGATGGAATCGGAACTCATTCAAGCCTTCTACTCGTTTCCTAGTGAAGTGTCGGTCCGAGATCTGATTCCTATCAAAGAGACAACCGATTCCGGGTGAACATAAAAAAACCGCCACGAACAGTTAGCTGATCAGGCTGGGGTGATTCCCACTTCGATTGGATGATCCGGTCTTGACGGAGTTTCCGTTGTTTAAACGCGTGTCATACCGTCTCGATCAAACCGCAAACTTTTCAAACTTAACAAAATATTCAAGTTTTCAAAACGACCAGGTCGTGGACCGGATTGTCGTCCGATCGGATTGCCATCCGATTGAACGACAATCCGATCGGATTGCACTTGGTCTTCAACACTTAAACATTTCATCAATTTTCAAAGATCATCAGTTTCTAATGGATTGCCATCCGATCGGAAGACCATCCGATCGAATGACAATCCTGCTGTGAACTTGTTCTCTAAATGTCTTACTTAGACGGATCGCCATCCGACCGAACGGACGACCGTTCGATCGAACGACCTGAATTGTAGAGATACTTCTCTGCTTTCAAAATGCTACAACGAAAACTTCACAGCCATCATACAGAAACACATCCATCCCAAATGAAAGGCAACTCGACCAAATGGCCATCCGACCGGATGACCATCCGTTTGGATTGCCATCCGTTCGGAGACATTCCATCACTTTTCATCGTTTAACGCGCCGCTATCGCTTATGCTATCATTCTGTAATCAGGCTAACACTCCAGCGCTCCCTTCTATCCAAGACGGTGTTTAGTTATTAAATGCTATCTGTGAGTATACTCGATCCCTTTTTGCTTTAAACACTTTTGGGTGTTACATACGTTACTTATATCAAACCACATCGATCACACAACGCAAACACATTTTATACGCTAACCGTTACTGCATGTTATACGTGTTACTCGATGAATGCTTGTATGTTATGTTTACACAGTGATTGTTGCCTGACACCTTAGCAACAATAGCACTATAGTTTGGACTCAGCACCTGTCGTGGACATGGGTTGTTAAGGGCTTTTCTCGCATGTTACAGTGGTGATATGTGTTGCGCATTCTACAACTCGCAGTCACGTCTGTGCATATTTCATTGTCGATAACCTACTTGCTTCACATTATATATGTTACATGCTGGTTATGCGTAAACTCGCTTTCGCTACTATTATACTATTAAACTTGTATGCTCACCTTTACACTATGTGTATTAACCTCTATTTTAACGTATGTGACATGTGTCTGTGCAATATAGGGACGTTCCTTCGTTTTGTTTTCACTGAACTCGAGGAATCAGTGGTTCATCTGCATATAGGGATACAACAAAATAAAAGCAAAATAAAAAATTTTAAGTGCTGCCACCGGAACATGCTGTTTACGACGTTCTGTTGTCGTTTCAGAAGCCGCACGGTTGTGCGACCAGTCGCACTACCGTGCCATCCGAGATCGTTGAATGATTGTTACCGGCAATTGGTCTTGCACTGCCGTGCATCTCAGAATCGCAGTTCTGATTCAGCGATTTGGTCCTGATTTCTGATCGGCACTGCCATGCCGTTCAATCACATGACCGTGCGACTCGAAAAATCATCAGAAATCAGTTTTATTTACTGATTTTAACCTTTATATTTCATAATCTAACTTGTAATCAGTGAATGGACTTCAAATCAATGATCAGAACTACCGATTTAGCACCAAACATTCAAGAACAAGGGTTTATTAGTCTTTATGAAGAAAACCCCCAAATTTCTTGATTCAAAACCCCAGATCTACATCAGAAACTAAGTTAAATCTAAAAACAAGTAGGAAACATACCTTGTAAGATGATTGGAGTGAAATCTAAGCAAAAATTGGTTGATTTTAGGGTGTGGGCGACCTGGAACTCCCGTGCGGCTGTTACGGTTTCGAACAAGTGATAAGTTTTTACTGAAAATTTGTTTAAATACCCTGTTTTTACTGTTGAGATTTTCACTCGCACGGTCATGCGACTTGTCACACAGTCGTGACGATCCGGATCGCACTCATGGTTTGCCTGACAGTGCCGTGTTGCACGGTAGTGCAGCCGAATCGCACGGTTGTGCGATTCCAAAGACTACTCGGTGCACTAGTTCTGGCCTGGTCTAACTACGAAGCGCATGACCATGCCGATGACCGCCCCGTCGTGCGTCACCTGGGCATTTTCTGGTCAGTTTTGACAACAAGTGTTTAACTCCGTATTCTCACCTAATTTTTCCATTTTTGCAAGATTTTGTATATGTTAACAATAAATCAACTTCAAAACTTCAAATGTTATGGATCAAACTTGTATGTACCTATGTTTAAACCAAAAATTTAAAGAACTAGGAAATAAATATGACAAACTAATATGTACAAAATTACCCTTAGCGTGTGAAAACATGCCCGCTAAATTTGTCAGCGAGTCGATAGCTGGACTCATTCTCCCCACACTTGTTTTAAGTGTGCGGGATGTGGAGTTCGAGAATTTCCTCCACCGAATCAACCGGTCCTTTGTTGTGAATTTTTAAACGATGACCGTTGATTTTAAAAGTTTCCCCGCTTAAGTTTTCGATGATGACGGCTCCGTAGGGAAATACTTCTTTGACCGTGTATGGACCCGTCCATCGTGATCTTAACTTCCCGGGGAATAAACGCAATCGTGAGGAGTATAACAAGACAAGATCCCCAACGTGGAAATCTTTATGTTCTCTCAATCTTTTGTCATGAAACCTCTTGACTCATTCTTTGTACCTGCTAGAACTCTCATAGGCATGGTTTCTTAGTTCCTCGAGCTTGTGGATTTGCAGAAAACAGGCTTCACCTCCGCTTTTCAAATCCATATTTGCCGTTTTGAAGGCCCAGAATGCCTTGTGTTCTAGCTCGACTGGTAGATGACATGCTTTTCCGTAGACCATCCTAAAGGGCGTGATCCCTATAGGTGTCTTAAATGTTGTTCTAAAAGCCCACAGAGCGTCATCTACCTTGTCTGATCAATTCTTGTGGTTTTGATTAATGGACCGCTCAAGGATTCTTTTCAAACCCCGATTTATGACCTCTACTTGCCCGCTTGTTTGAGGATGGTATGGCATAGACAATCTATGATGAACACCATAACGGGACAAGGCTCGTTCTAACTGCGCATTACAAAAATGCGTTCATCAGTCACTGATTAGTGCTTTTGGCGCACCAAATCGGGCAAACAAACTTTTTAAGAACCTCACAACCACCCTAGCATCGTTTGTAGGCAAAGCTTGTTCTTCGGCTCATTTTAAGACATAGTCTACAGCAAGTAGGATGTATTTGTTTCCTCGTGAGGCATGAAATGGACCCATGAAGTCGATACCCCATATATCAAAGACTTCACAGACTTGCATTGGATGTTGAGGCATTTCATTACGTGTGGAGATATTTGTTGCCCTTTGGCAAGCATCACACGCGCTAACCCAATCATGTGCGTTACAAAAGATGGTGGGCCAGTAAAACCCGGAGTCTAGCACTTTCCTTGAAGTGTAATTTGCTCCATGATGACCTCTGGTGGGCCCTTTGTGATAGTGACGTAGAATGCTAGCTGCCTCCTCTCTAAACACACATCTTCGGATCACCTGATTGGCTCTGACTTTAAACAAGAATGGTTCGTCCCGGATATAATATTTTAAATCTGCTAAGAACTTCCTCTTTTGCTGATATGACAATCCTTTGATAAGGATTCCACATGCGAGGTAGTTTGCGAAGTCGACAAACCAAGGTGACTCATCATTCATCTCGATACTTCAAAGGAATTCGCGGGGGAAATTGTCATTGATTGGTTCCTCCAGCGAATTTTCAGAATTTTCGGCTGCAATGTTTAAAGCTCCCTTTTTGTCTTGGATCTCAATGTCAAATTCTTGTAGTAACAAGATCCATCTGATAAGACACGGTTTTACGTCTTGTTTGCTAAAAAGGTATTTAATAGCCACATGATCCGTATATACTATTGTTTTGGACAACACAAGGTATAACCTGAATTTGTCGAAAGCATATACTACTGCCAAAAGCTCTTTCTCTGTAGTCGTGTAATTCTCTTGAGCATCATGTAGAGTTTTGCTGGCATAGCAAATAGGATGAAAATGCTTCTCCCTTCACTGTCCTAAGACTGCTCCTATTGTGAAATCACTTGCGTTGCACATTATCTCAAATGGCAACGCCCAGTCTGGTGCAACTAGAATAGGGGCTTCAATAAGCCTCTGCTTCAGTTGTTTGAATGCCTTCATGCATTCGTCTGAAAACACAAATGGAGCGTCTTTTTCTAACATACGGGTCATAGGTCTTGCGATTTTTGAAAAGTCTTTTATGAATCGCCTATAGAACCCTGCATGACCCAGGAAACTTCTGATTGCTCTGACCGAGGTAGGGGGAGGAAGTTTAGAAATGATGTCCACTTTTGCTGGATCAACTTCCAGGCCGGCTTCAGAGATTTTATGCCCGAGAACTACCCATTCCTTCACCATGAAGTGGCATTTCTCCCAGTTAGGCACAAGATTAGTTTCCTCACATCTCATCAACATTCTTTTCAGATTTCCAAGAAAATGATTGAAAGAACTCCCGGAAACAGAGAAATCATCCATGAATACTTCCATAGAGTCTTCAATCATGTCATGGAAAATGGCTACCATGCAACGCTGAAATGTGGCTGGTGCATTACATAGCCCAAAAGGCATACGTCAGTAGGCGAATGTGCCAAAAGGACATGTGAAAGTAGTCTTCACCTGGTCCTCAGGAGCAATAGGAATTTGAAAATATCCTGAAAACCCATCTAGAAAACAGAAAAATGACTTCCCCGACAGACGTTCCAACATCTTGTCGATGAATGAAAGCGGGAAGTGGTCCTTACGGGGGGGGGGGGGGGCATCATTGAGTTTGCGGTAATCGATGCAAACTCACCATCAGGTGAAGGTACGGGTAGGAATAAGTTCATTCCTATCATTTGGAACTACAGTAATACCACCTTTCTTGGGTACTACTTGCACTGGAGTTACCCAAATAGAATCAGATATAGGATAAATCAGCCCTGCATCTAACAACTTAATTACTTCTTTCTTCATCACGTCTTGCATATTCGGATTCAAATGCCTTTGATGTTATGCACTAGGCTTGTAATCGTCTTCCATCAGAATCTTATGAGTACAGAAAGAAGGATTAATGCCTTTGATATCCATAATTTTCCACACCATGGCTTTCTTGTGGAACTTTAGAACTTCGAGAAGCTGCCTATTTTCCTCTTTTGCTAAAGATGCTGAAATGATGACTGGCAAGTGACATTCCTCGTCTAGAAATGTGTACTCGAGGTGCGGTGGGAGTTCTTTTAACTCCAAAGACGGTGGATCTTCAACCGAAGGTTTTGACTTTTGTTCAACTTCACGGTCAATCTCCACAAATTGATCTGGACTTTGGGAACCATCATCACCGATTTGGCAAACCGGCTGTTCAACTTCGTGGCCCTCCTGTGAAATGCCATTTAGGTTCTCACACAATAGATGTGTGTCCATATCAATTTCTTCAATCGTGCCTTGGAAATGAGAGCTTATACTAGTGTCGACAATGTCGACATAGTAAAGCATGTCATCGTGACTTTGCGGATGTTGCATTGATCTTTTAATATCAAAAGTCACGTGCTCGTCATTTACTCGGAGCGTGATCTGGCCAGCTGCCACATCAACAATCGTCCTCGCAGTATTGAGGAACGAGTGTCCAAGTATTAATGGCACTTTTGAGTCTTCGTCCATGTCTAAAATAACAAAATCCACTGGAAACACAAATTTATCGATTTTAACAAGCATATTTTCAACAAATCCACGCGGATACTTGATTGAACGATCAACAAGTCGAATGCTCATTCTAGTGGGTGACGGTTCACCCAGATCTAATTTAGCAAAGACCTTATAAGGCATAAGGTTTATGCTAGCTCCTAAATCAACTAATGTGTGACTGACAGACATGCTGCCAATGAGCCAGGAAAGAGTAAAAGTGCCTGGATCTCCCATATTTTCAGGTTGCGGTTTTGGAGAAGGGCTGAAAAATTTTCATTCATCGACACATAAGACAAGCTTTCAAGTTTCTGCTTGTTTGTGAGGATGTCTTTTAAGAACTTTGCGTATTTAGGCATTTGAGCCAATGCTTCAACAAATGGTATGTTTATAAGTAATTATTTTGCTTCTTTAATCTGCTCGGATATGGAACTGGAGGAGTATAATCTGCAACTAGTTCCTGGAGCTGTGCTGTACTTGCTGGGACTCGCCTAGCGTGCACTTCGTCTGAAGCGTCAGTTTGGACCGTCTCAGTCATCGGTGGTGGGTCTGATTTGTCAGGTCTCGTGGTTTTTCCACTCCTTGTCATTACTGCATTAACATGCCCTCTCAGGTTTTGTTCTGTGTTACCTGGAAGACTAACTTGGGGTCTTTCAGACAACATCTTGGCCAATTGGCCGACTTGATTCTCAATGGTTTGTATTGAAGCCTTCTGGCTCCGCATTTCCCCTTCCTGTGCCGTGAAACGCTCCTCGTGCTAGTGGTATCGCTTTTCAGATATTTGGTTGGCATTGTTGGAGTTGTTTAACAGCTGGGCCATCATCTCTTCTAGTTTTGAGAGACTTGTGGCTGGGAAGTGCTTCCTGAACCTAAGTTATTGTAATGTGGTTGAAAGGTTTGCCATGATGGCTGAAAAGATTATCCCTGGGGCTGAAAGGATTGCCCCTGAGGCTGTTATGGCGTGGGAGCGCGTTGAGCATATCCGAGTGGGTTTTGGTTATTGGAATTAGATTTCCACCCAAAGTTTAGGTGATTTCTCTAACCCGGATTGTATGTGTTTCTATAGGGGTTATTTTGGGGCCTAATTTGATTGCCTAAATAGTCCACCTCTTCGTGGCCTGTAAACATAACACCCTGCTCACATGTACCTGGCTCGTGTGACGCCCCCACTGCTCACATGATGATTGTACCTGCGAAACGTTCTGAGCTTGATCAAACCTTGCTGCCAAAGCTCCAATCTGTGCTGCAAGAGCTGTATACGTATCCACTTGATGAACTCCAGGAATAGATAATGCTTTACTTCGCACTCCACTATGACGAGAACTCGACTTCAAGGTAGTTGTTTCTATAATTGCGTAGGCTTCATTGCGTGTTTTAGTTCCAAGATAACCTCCTGCATATACATCTAAACGTTCTTGTGAGTCGTAGTTGAGTCCTTGGTAGAAGTTCAACACATGTTGTCTTTTGGACAACCCATGATGTGGAACATCGATCAGAAGATCTTTGAACCTCTCCCAAGCTACATGTAGAGATTCTCCTTCGTCCTGCTTAAATGTCATAATACAGTTCTTAAGCTTAACTGTCTTTTCCGGCTGAAAGTATTTTTTGCATAAAAAGATATGCCATCTCGTTCCAAGTTGTGATGGATCCTGCTGGAAGCGACAAAAGCCAAGATCAGGCTTTGTCTCGCAAAGAAAATGGAAAGAGTCGCAAACGAATTACGTCTTCAGAAACGACTCGTATTTTGAAACTCGAGCACACCTCAAGAAATGAAGCGATGTGCCGACCTGGATCTTTGTGATCCTTCCCATCAAACTGCACAGAAATTTGTAACATGTTAATTATACTAGATTTAATTTCAAAACTCGGTGCTGCTATCGTAGGTCGGGCGATGCTTGGTAGCAAGCCCTCTCCTCCTGAACGGCCGGTCTCATTCAAAGGCTGGTCGTCCTCTGCCATGATGCTTCCTCTGACGTCCTCTGAACTCTTGCTGTTAGAAAGTATCACTGGTTCGTCGATTGCGGCCGCAATCCTTTGTGCAATGACAAACGATCTTTCGCGAAGCCGCCTACTTCTTCTTACGTTATTTTCTGGTTCATTGGCTAGCTCAGCATTAGCGGGTACAGGGGTTGTGGACATTAACCTGCAAAAATATAAGGAAGGCATTATACAGAAAAAAGAACATAATAATAATATAAGCAATATAAATATAAGTAAAAATACTATTATATACTATACTATACATATATATACAATTTACGATGCATATCTATTTAACTATTTATTTGTTTATTTACTTATTTACATCTGAAAACTTCTCTTTTTTTTGTATCAGAAAATCTAATAAGATCTGATAAAAATCTGATGAAAATTTTCTTTCCATCAGAATTTCTGATAAATCCATCAGAATTTACCAGAAAATCTGGTAAACTCGTCAGAAATGAAATTTGTTATCTTTGGAAATCTAATGGGTTTATCAGAATCCATCAGAAAATCTGATAAATTCATCAGAATTTACCAGAAAATCTGATGATTTTATCTGAAAGTGTTATTTTATTTTATTTTATTTTATTTTCGCGGAGTAAATAAATAAATGTGTACAAATAAATGAATGAATAAGCGGTCAAAATAAATAAATAAATGTAAATAAATGCATAAAATAAATAAATAAATATATATAAGTGGTTCGACGTACGAACACGGGAGTAAATATAAATATAAACAGAATAGAAATAACTGAATTGAAATAAATGAAATACTGAAATAAAATAAATAGATAAATGAACAAAATAACAGAAATGAAATGACTGAATTAAAATAACTGAAATAAAAGAATAAAAGAAAATGGTTTCATTCCGAACACATAACTGAATTAAATAGATGATTAAAATAAAGAAAAATGTTAAACGAACAATTAATAAAAGGTTAGTATGTTAGTAAGGTTAGTGGTTAGTCAGTTAGTAAAGTTAGTCAGTTATTTGGTTAGTAAAACACAAAAAGAAAAGTTAGTGAAAAGTTAGTCCTACTGGGCATGCCAGGTTAAATATTTACAAGTTAGTAAATAAGAAAACAAATAAATACAAAAATGTACAAGTATTCACAGTTTGTACACCGGTAAAATAATGACTCGGATTGTTCCGAAATTTTCGCCGTGTCCCCGGCAACGGCGCCAAAAACTTGACGTGAGCACGACTATACACATATTTACAGTACTTTCATGCTCAGCAAAAAGTGTTTTATTTATTTATAAAAATGGTTTATACCTTAACATTGAAACACACACAACAAAGGACAAGTGTATCCCGTCATATATATAGCAAAGTATTGGTAAGAGCCAGATATCGATCCACGGAACACGGGCGTTATTAAGTACTAAATATTTGTCATTAGATTACCAGATAAAAAGATAGGTGAATGGTTGTTTAACTAAGTTATCTAAATTATATCTAAAACATAAATATACTATTATCTTGTTTCACAAACATCCTAAACATGTTATCTACGTCAAATATGTCACAAAAGCACTTAATCAATTTTCCAATTTCAAGACAGTTAGTCATCCGCTAGGAGTTTTGTAACATGATGATTCTTCGTAAAGTTAACGCGATAAACACACGTTAACCACCTGGACTCATTCTTTAGCGAGCTATTGATATGTATTCATATGAACCTTTAAAGATAGATTAGTCATCCGTTAGGAGTTTTCTAACCTCACTTATCAAAGAAAGCAATACTGATGGTCACAATACAGCCACGAGGATAAGCGTTTAAGTAGATCATATAACAAGGTATTTCACCTTTACAATTCTTGAGCACAAATCTACCATGTCAACAATTTCAGACCAAAACTACTAAACAAGGATCATAAACTGCATTCAAGAACTTGTAATCAACACCATATAATTCGTTAGAACCCTTACGTGCAAGGAAGCATTCCTAATCAAAATAAGATATATCTTAGATAAAACCAATACCCCTCTCGAGTCTCATGGTGTAAACAAGTTTACAAACAAGTGATTAATCAAGAAATAGTTTCCATCCCACTAACCACAGATTCATTATCCAAGATAATCAAACATAATCAAGAACTCAACATCAATGAAACATTCATTATATAATCATGAAGATTCATACACGAAAAGTACTAAAGATTCATACAAACAAGATAAAAAAATAAAGATTATTCAAGAAACAAGTTAATTACTACTATTATATAACTAACATCAGCTCAATACTTAATACTTGAATAATGATTAGAATACATGTATAAGAACAAGGAATCGAACCATAAACAAGCAAGGAATTGATGGGTTGGATCGGTTATGCTTCCATTCGGTCTTGAAGCTTTAAAGTGGTCTGATCAGGACTACTTTGGAACCCAGAAATCGCCTAGAAACATGGAGAAAACCCCAACATTGAAACCAATAGCAAATGCTGCTATTTATAGGACATTTTTGGTTTCGCACGGCAGTGCCGATGGGTCGCACGATCGTGCACTGGCACTTGTCGGGTGGTCATTTTCTCTGATTCGAGGTCAGCCAAGTGGACTAGTGGACAAGTTGCCTGGGTCATCAGATTGGCACGGTAATGCTATTAGTCGCATGGAACTGCGATGTCATCAGAATCTTGATCAGAAAACTTGGTCTAGCTGGTGCACGGTCATGCGGTGGGTCGCACGGTAGTGCGGCCCGGGAGAATATCGGCCCCATCAGTCGCACTGGCAGTGCTTCCGAGGTCGGACGACTCGCACGGTAGTGCGGTCAGGTCGCACGTTCGTGCGACACCTGGTAGTCATCATAATTTTGTCCGTTTTACCAGATTTGCATCAGAATTTGTCCGTTTTCATCAGATTTTTCTTTTGTGCTCCGTTCAAGACCTGAAAATATAAAAGTACCAGATTTGGTACCTAAACGTCGCAGTTTCGGTAAAAAATGCTTCAAACGAAAATGATTTGGGGATAAAAACATGTATAATTTAACGTATATCAGTGCTGATGCAACGTCAAAATGTAATTGCTTATGCCTCTAGACAGCTTACAAAACATGAAGAGAATTATACAACCCATGATCTAGAATTAGGAGCAATAATTTTTACCCTTAAGATTTGGAGACACTATCTTTATGGTAGTAAGTTCGTTGTATTTACAGATCATAAGAGCTTAAGATATGTTTTTGGGCAAAAATAATTAAATATGAGGCAGAGACGTTGGATGGAAATTCTTAGTGATTATGATTGTGACATCCAGTATCATGCAGGAAAGGCTAACGTAGTAGCTGATGCTTTAAGTAGGAAATACCATGAAAAGCCAAAAAGAGTGCGTGATCTCAAACTAAACCTACAAGTAGATTTAAATGAGCAAATTAAAAAGATACAGGAAACAACAATCAAGGATGATGCTGAAAGTTTGAAAGAAATGATTAAAGAATTAGAAAAAGAAACAGATGGAATTTGGAGATTCCATAAGAAAACTGGATACCTATCCAAGGAAACCTACGAAACCAAATTTTAGAAGAAGCTCATAAGTCTAAGTACTCAGTACATCCTGGAAGTGACAAGATGTATCAAGACTTAAGAAAGAACTTTTGGTGGATAGGAATAAAGAAGGATATGGCAAATTATGTTGCTAAATGTTTAACCTGTTCATAGGTTAAAGCTGAACATCAGAAACCTTCAGGATTACTTCAGCAATTGGAAATGCCAATCTGGAAATGGGAATTGATAACAATGGACTTTGTTACCAAATTACCCATGGCACGAAAATGTAATGATACAATCTGGGTGATTATAGACAGATTAACTAAATCTGCCCATTTCTTACCAATAAAAGAAACTTTTAGTATGGAACAGCTAGCTAAGCTATATGTAAATGAAATAGTTTCATTGCATGGAGACAGCCGTTTTACTTCTCATTTTTGGACAAGCTTCCAAAAATCAATGGGAATCAGATTAAATCTAAGCACATCTTATCATCCTCAAACGGACGGACAAAGTGAAAGGACAATTCAAACAATGGAAGATATGCTTAGAGCCTTCATAATTGATTTTGGAGGAAGTTGGGATGACCACTTACCTCTCATTGAATTTTCTTACAACAACTATCATACTAGCATCAATGCTGCACCATTTGAAGCACTCTATGGACGAAAATGCCGAACACCAGTCTGTTGGGCAGAAATCAGAGAAAAAAAACTGTCAAGACCTGAGATTGTACAAGAAACAACTGATAAAATTATTCAAGTCAAGGAAGTCTAAAAGCGACACGAGATCATCAAAAGAGTTATGAAGATAATAGACGAAAACCGTTGGAATTTCAAGTAGGAGACAAGGTATTGTTAAAAGTCTCACCATGGAATGGTGTTGTCAGATTTGTTAAAAGAGGAAAGCTAAGCC
Source organism: Helianthus tuberosus (assembly GCA_030545235.1). Lineage (NCBI taxonomy): Eukaryota > Viridiplantae > Streptophyta > Magnoliopsida > Asterales > Asteraceae > Helianthus > Helianthus tuberosus. The sequence goes on from CM060397.1 coordinate 100,691,961, forward strand.
CAAGGTATGTCGGACCTTTTGAAATTATCAAAAGAATAGGACTAGTAGCATACCAGCTACAATTTCCAGAAGAAATGGTAGGAATACATGATGTATTTCATGTATGTAAACTCAAAAGTGTTTAGCAAATGAACCATTAGTAGTACCACTTCAAGACATAGAGTTAAATGAAAAACTTATGTTTGTAGAGAAGCCCATTCAGATTGAAGATAGAAAGATCAAGAATCTCAAACACAAGAGATTAGTTCTGGTTAAAGTAAAACGGGATTCGAAGAGAGGGCCAGAATACACATGGGAACTAGAGTCAGAAATGCAAAAGAAGTATCCACACATATTCAAGTGAATCTTGAGGACGAGATTTAAAACAAGGTGGGAAGGATATAACAACCCTCGAAAACGCCCTAAATTTTCTCCGTATGTGCGAAACCAGACTCGAATAACATTAATTTTAATTAAAAAATAAAAATTCAGGATGTAATGAATGGTCGCGGGCCGCGACAGACACACCCTTGTGTCTCGCGGGATGCGACAAACCTTTGATTACCGGACACCCTTTATGCCAAGTGTCCAACATGTGTCGAGCCTAGGTTCGTGACCAGGCGACCCTATCCGTAGCTAGGGTGCCCTCGCGGGGCGCGAAAGGGACCAGGGGAGGGGGTCGCGGGATGCGAGAGACATAAAAAACAACTTTAAATTGAGCCGTTGTGCCTCAGTTCCATATCGCTCACACCTTTCTTTTCTCTCTATAATCCTGGACGAAAATCACGGATAAAATACCCCCTAAAACATTAAGCTCTACTCCGTTGTAAGTATTTTAACCCTCGATCACTAATTCGTTACCCTACCCGATTGATCTAGGACCCAGCAACGCATGTCGAGGCTCTGCCTGACTAAGTCCGTTGGGGTTCTGTCTCGTGATGTATGGCTAATGTGATTTGGGTTATTTTACTAACACACGTGCATTGTATGTTTTTAATAGAAACTTAAGAAAATAATGAGAAGATATCCCTAGGAAGCCCGTAGAAAAACATAAGTTTACAAAGTGAATTCATTCTCTTTTTCTCACAGTTTGTGAGCCATTATTTCAAGTGTTTTAAAAAACCCTAAATGTTTATCAGTTATAATTACAATGATTAAATCTTTGTATTCTACAATTGCTGCCAGTATTATGGGGTTTGTATACAGTACTTGATAATCTTCACAATTAGACATGGGTAGCCAATGTGTGATATGACCATAGTCACAGATATGCCGAGTGAAAAGTACTGAACGAGTAATTGGGTAGAAATAAACATTGTAATCGCTCTTAATACTGTAAAATTTTTAAAGCTTATTTTATAATCTGGAAAGTACTCGCCAGTATTTCTTGCTGATAAAATATTTTAAAACGCGTTTCAGGTAACTTAATGTGAAGCTATAAGAAGCGAGCTATGGAGCACTGGAGGCTTAAAGAAAGCGGCTTTAATTTACCAGAATAAAACGAAGAAGTTTATGTTTTCAGCAACTAGGGTTTATCCTAGAGGTGGCAAAATAAACCCATCAACTAAATTTTGGGTCAAGATGGGCATTTAAAATAACAGTTTGGGTTATCTTGGGCCATAAGTAAATTGTTAGTAGGTCTAGATGGGCCAAAGTACATTAACATAATCACAAGATGGGTCAGGATGGGTAAGACATTATCACCGAGCAGGTCAGGATGGGTAAGACTAGGGTTTCTATCTCGCTACTTCTTCTGTCTCGCTAATCAACAATCAATCGCTCTTCTGTTCGCTACTTCAGTTAGGGTTCTTCTCTTGAACCCTTTTTTCTCCTTAAATCTCACTCGAATTTCTAGCTGGCATTCTCTGATCTTATCAATTTCTCATCTGGGTCTGGCATTCTCTGATCTCAGCTGACATTATCGTGATTTTAAGGTACCATTTTGATCTCAACCGCTTGTTTTTGTAATTTACGATTTGGAGTTTCTAAAAATTGTGTTTCGTTAAATGGGTATGCAGTGCGGCTAAATAATAAACAGATCCGTAAAACAAATGAAACGAATCTGCAAATGAATTCTGCAGACTGATTCTGCAGCGAACATGGACCTCGAACAGATTATGTCGACTGATTTGCAGCAACTGATTATAACGACTTAAAATCAGATTCTGCAGCGGCGAATATACGAATCTGCAGCGACTAAACAACAAATTTTGCAAATAACTGTCCGAAAACAGCCGCGAATGCAGCAACGTATCGTTTCTGTTCAGCTTCGTAAAAGACATATACAGCGAATCTGTTTATACGGCTAATAATCAGCGAATCTGTTCTGCGAATTCTGCGAATTAACTATTATGAATCAGCAAGTGCTCTAAAGTCTGCGAATGATTAATGTAGCGAATGGGAATTATCATATTTGATTTCAGCGACTCAACTACTGATTTGTTCAAAAGTGTTGATTTATATGAAACAAACCGTTGGTTCGTTCAACCGGGTTATTTCCTGATCCGTGAATTGTTTGTTTCTGTCTTCGCGCTTAATGAAATCTTTGGATCATGCCTGTACCTGAACCGTGATAATCTGCGCGACACAATATAATCTAACACTTTTTGATTCAGAGTCGAGTTTATGATACTATCAATTTTTTTTATTTTATTTTTTTATTTTTTTCGTTTTTTAAATTTTTTAAATTTTTAGAATTTTTTTTAATTTTTTAATTTTTTAATTTTTATAATTTTTTTCATTTTTTATAATTTTTTTTTCAGTTTTTATTATTATTGATTTATTCTCAACCCATCCTGACCCGAACCCATCCTGACCCGAACTCATCCTGACCCAAACCCATCCTGACCTTCTTCTTTCTTTTACCCATCTTAACCCAAACTCATTCTAACCCAAACCCATCCTGACCCAACAGCCAATCCAATCCAACCCATCCATTTTGCCACCTCTAGTTTATCCCTATAAAGATATTATGAATAAAATATAGGTTGCATCCCATTTGTTTAATATAAAAGTTTGGTGTTTTGAAACTCTGAAATTATTTCCTAACTACGATCCTAATGTCTCATTTCCGCTTCCAAATTAATAAACACCGATATCACCGGCTCGTGTTCGCGGCTCCCGCTCCCGGGATGGGGTCGGGGGTTGCGACAAAATTGAAGTATATGAGATTGAGAATCTTGCAGCACTGCAAGATATTTTAACTTCAAGAAAGACAAATCTTACTATACTAAACCTAGAAATTCATACTTTCAAAAGAAAAAAATTAAAAAAATGAAAGATCTGGTTTAGGATATAGTACGAAAAATCAAAACAAGAGTTTTCATAAATAATATTTTGTGAAGAAGATGACATTTGTTCATGGAACAAGTTCAGAAAGTGTTAAAGAATCCCGATTCAGTAGACAAACTAATGAGGAATTCTTTTCACAAAAGAAACAACACAAACATGCTGAAAGCTCCACTGTTAAACAAGACAGTCAGACATGTTTTAGATGTAATCAAGTTGGACACATTACTCAAAAATGTCCACAAAATCAGCCTAAGCCTGTTCATGCTGAGAAAAAGAAGAAGAAATCAGAAGATGATAAACCAAAATCACCAATGTTTGTACCAAAACAAGTTTCAAAAGAAAATGTTCAAAATGATTAAAAGTTTTATGTAAAGAATGTTTCAAAAGGTCAAACTTGGGTGGTTAAGAAGAAAGAAAATCTTGATGTTGAAAAATAAGCTTCTTCAACTGAAAAAGTTGTTCAAAAGAATGTGACTTTTTGCAAACCAAAACCCGTAGTTTTACCCAAGGGTAAGTCTTGGGTTGCTTTATTCAAATAATTGAGTGTATGCATGTGCAGGTGCTTCCGAGGTCAATTAACGTGAATTATAGACAACGGTGCCGCCTGGCACATGAAGACAAAGCAGCAGGCTATAATAAGATCAAACTCATTATTGCTGAAAAGTTTGATTGAACAATTTATTATGAGTTTTAAAAAAATTGAGAGACAAGTCGCAGAACCCTCACTGCTGAACAAAAAGAAACATGATAAGAAAAGAATTGAAAATGTTTTTCAACATTCAAAAGTATCAATGTTTTTGTCATCATGAGGGGTGAAAGATAAACAAAGATCGTGAAGCAGAAACGGATGGCGAGATAAAGCTGTCCACATCGGTTTGTCAATTTTTCTTTAAAAATGTTTTGAATTTTTGGGGGAGAAAAAATGAGATTAAAAAATCAAAAACATTTAAAAATTTGAAAAAGTACAAAAACATGAAAAAGACAGAAGAGTTTTAATTTAAAAAGAGGAAATGATAGTACATTAGTGGACTATCACAACACGCTAAAGAACTGCAAAGCTAAAAAGTGATAAACAATCTCACTGATGATATGCCAGTAGGTTTTTACACATTTAGTAAATTGTCTTCGAGATATAAACTAAACAAAAACTTCTTAATATGTGGGTAACATCTCTCGGATATATGGACTTAGTACTCCGAAATTTCGTTTGAGAGATTGCTTGAAGATAAGATATTTGGTCTTTATACAAAATTGATATCTGGGGTATTATACAAGTTCTTCTGATTTTACGTCTGCAATGGCCTAGAACTTGTAGAATACTTTCGCTTTAAACCCAAAAAACTACACAAAATTGAAAATGTCGAAAGATATTACAATTGCAGTAAAAAGATTCCAAAATGGAACATCACTTTAAGTCGAGCCTTCATCTCTTTGTCTGTAGGGTGGTACTAACCCGAGCTCTCAAGGTCTCGTACTAACCCAGAGACATATATCAATTAGGTATATTCACCTGTATGACTGGATTTAGGGAATCTTGATACAGGAGTATATTCTGAGGTGGGATATACTATTAAGCAAGTCCTAAAACACTTAATCTCGTATCTTGAAACAATTGAAGTCTGTGTAGAAATTTAAGTGGACAAATATACTGACAATCTAGGTGAATTGTTTAAAGCTTAAAGTTTAAATAGATCAATGGTGTTAGTGATGTATCTCAAAACTGATATGATCCTCAAACACAAACACCAAAAATATGTCTGTAAATATTTTTGTACATAGTTGGTACATTTCATTTCATTTTAGATAAATCCATAAAGATTTTGGGTGTGTTTTAGCAAAAGGTTTGTAAAATAAAAAAAAGATTTTGTTTCTTCTTTATTTTCGACAATCGATGTTGGGATGCTGAATTTTAAAATCTGAATATTCTGAACATGTTTTGAAATAATTACAAGTTCACTAAGTTGAAACTTGAATTTGATGAAAATTGTTAGATAAATAGGATGATCAAGTTCATTAAGTTGGACTTGGTTATCTGAGAGTTATTGAATATGTTTGAAATTTGAAAATGATGATAAATAGTTTGATTTGAAAATCTCAAAGTTTGAATCTGAAATGTGTATTTGAATGTTAGAGAATTTTGACACGAAGTTGATTGATAGGGCGAGCTAGATAAAATGTTTACAAAGGAAAAGGAAGTTCAAGATAAATGGGAGATTGTTGAGTTGAATTGTCAAAGAACAAAGAAGAATGTCTTCAAGCAAGAGGGAGATTGCTAAGGGGGAGATTGTTATTTTATACGAAAACGTTATAGTTATGAAGATTCTAAAGAAAGTGAAGCATGACTACGGCAACATCCAAGGGGAGATTATTGATACATGATGTCTGTTGCCTCTGTCAATGTATTAAGTCATATTTTTATGTATAGAAATACGTATTAGAAGTGTCAGATATGTAATGGAAGAACCCTTTGGGAGAAGGGACCTTCGAGAGGAAGGGACCTTCGAGAGGAAGGGACCTTCGAATAGGAACGACCCTTCGCACGAATGGTCATTAGTATAAATGGGAGTGTTTGTTTTCTCATTTGTAACCTTTGAACTTTGGCATCTCTGAAGCGAAGCTCTGCCAAAATCGTTTCACGGCTCTGTAATCTCATTTAATCAATAGAAATGAGTGTTTATCTGTGAATTCTTGTGTGTGTCATCCCTTCTAATGGATTCCGCACATTACGGGGTGACTATTTGAGTCGGCCGAAGAATTTTCAAGAGCAAAACGGTCCTCACATTTGTGCTCAAAGGAAACTCGAATTCTGATTTTTGTTTTGGTTTTGGTTTGTGAGTGCATACGTCTATCGCTTACGTCAATCACGTACCGCAGCCGAGAAATGGCCGAGACAAGTTATAGACGCGTAGATATTCAGATAAGGAACAAACTTTGTTAAGAATTCAGAGCTTGGTTTTGTGTCTATCGTGAGATATTGGTTCCATGGAATATTCCTTAGTGGGAGTTTTCCTATACATAGGTGATGTCTTAGTTCATTTTAGAACTTTAGTTCATCCGCAGAATTTGTGACCATTTCACATCCGGTCAAACTTGATTTGCCAAGATTGTTTAGTAGCAGAATATACTCATTCACTGATCTCCATTCGAAGCTGTTCATCTTCAGAATTGAGTTTGCTTGTTCATCCGAAATTTTTTTTACAATATTCCCCATCTGCACAAAATTAGTGTTTTTAAGCATTCGATTTTTAAAATCTAATCAAATGTTTGTTTGTTGATTGCAGGTTATTCGAAGATTCAAATTATGGCCGATGAATTCTACAACACGTTTTTAACGCATTTACATCCGAAACAACGTCGGAGACGAAAAACATATCGAGAAAAATTTCGAATAGTTTGAATTACGACAACGTGTACAGAAATCATCAGAAACCACTGAGATTAATGAATATCGAGGACTATAAATGGTGGAAAAAGCAATTTGAGGGTCGGGTAAAAGCGTTTGCTTACGATAGTTAGGTGATGTTAAAACTGGGATATAAACAACCAACAAAAGAAGATGGGATTTTATTAACGATTGAAGAATATATTGAAAATGATATAAAAATCGTTTCCGCTGAACAAAAAATGATTGCACTGTTATATCAATCTGTTAGAGATGATATTATTTCATTGCTTCATTATGACGAAACTTCAAAAGGTTTATGGGAAGCAATAAAGAAAAAATGTATTGGTGGTGATGAAATTGTTAAAAACAAACGATCGTTATTGAAAAAAGTGTTTAATTTGTTTACATGTTTAAAAGGCGAAAACGTTCGTCAAATGATTGAAAGATTTTGTCATCTTAAACTCGAACTTGAAAGGTTTGGTGTTTTCAAAGACAACGAGGAAATCATAGACAAGCTGATCGAAGCACTTCCAAATGAAAACGATTGGCTATACTATGTCATTAAACTAAAAAATAACAATGATACTAAAACAATGAATCTTGATTGGTTGATCGAGAAGCTTAAAGGCCACAAATTGGAAATTCAAAAGCAGAACAAAACGACCAATGCAAATTATCAGCAAAATGTCAATTTATACTACCGAAGAAGCATGCTGATGAATAATCAAGCACCAAAAATGGTATTTAGTGCTGGAAGTTCAAACGATTCATCACATAACAATCTTGCAAAATATGATTCGGGTTATCATTCATCCTCTGCATCAAATCAGTCAAATCCGAACATAGTCCAATGCAATATCGCCATAGACCTGAAAAACTCTCAAAGCCTGAATGCAGAAGCAGCCAAGCAACACATGGTATTTCTAGCATCAATTCTGGAATCGTACGAAAGCCTGGACGCGGGTAAAGTTGGAAACCCGAATATGACGAAGGAAGATTATGACCAGATCGATCTGTAACGCCCTAACATGTTTAACCTCAAAACGACGCAGCGGAAATTACGAGCCTTAAAATTTCTTTCTTTATTAATTACATTAAATACGAGAAGGCTCAGTTACAAAAAATTCAAACTTTTACTAGAAGGAATTAACAACGTTCACATTTAAATAACACTACAAGCGTTACATAATTCATACTTGGTGATCATTCTTTCCGTACAATCCTTTCTTTTTGACTCGATCTGTGCCTGCTTATCTTCACAAGCGAAAGAGGAAATCCGTGTGGTTCCTGTGGACATCATAAACAACTTAACCGTTAGCCAATGACACCACCAAACAACAATATAAGTTCTATGCATAATAACATACATGCTTATTCATTTCTAGACACGTTTACCTATGGGTTGCCTTTGCTAACACGAAATTAAATCCATTATAATACTAACTGGAGACCCATAACATTCTCATACATTCAAAAACAACTTAAACAATAAACATGAGGCTTTGAAAACCATAGAAAACACGTTCCATAACCAAAACAAGCAAAATCATCCCATTTACCAGCAACAAGGTCTCTCGCGGGCCGCGAGAGCCTTGGCTACCTTTCTCGCGGGGTGCGACAGCCTCCATCGTAAGCTACGGTGACTGCCTTAGCCTATGGTGGTCCCGAAAAGCCTACGGTGACTTGGGACTACCATAAGGCAGAAAGGGATTGTCCAGCACCCACCGTAGCCTACGGTGGGCACCGTAAGCTACGGTGGTGCCCAGTTCAGCCTTCATTTTTGTTACTACTACATCCATAACTCGAACATTTCTTAACCAATTCACTCGAGACTTGTTGCTATTGTCCGAAAAACATAACCTTACATTATTGGCTAACAATCTTTACCCCAGGTCCTCAATCTTTACAAGTTTCATTAATGTTACATGACTTATGCGCATTTATTCGACCCGTTCATGTTTTTATTAAACAACTCTCTTATTTAAACTCAAAACTAGGCCTTTTGACCATTAACCCGTGTATCCGTTTCTCAGTTACCACATTTGTAAGAAATTCAATCCATTACTCGGTTATAATACCTTCGTCATAACTTATGCAAATCATACCGTAACGAGTTAACTCTCATTTTGACCCGTTTGGTTGACTTAGCGGAAACCTTCACTTCTACATACCCAAACCTTTCTAAACTCCAATATCATACTCAAATCACTAACACATAACCTTAATTTAATAAACTAAGAAGTGATTCCGGAAAATCACTCACTTAATACTAATACTTGATATCATCATTAAATTCATGTTTCGACACAACTACTAACAATTATCATGCAAATAATCTCTTTACTACTAAAGAGGGAGTCCGGGAATTTACTTACCTTACTCATCCATATTTGCGTTCACTTCCTCATGTCCTCCTGACCCGTTAGCCCTTCATGCTTCCATCCATGTTGACATGATCCCTATACTTCCATTTCATTGCATCCACATTCTTGTTAGCATACAAAATTATACATATGAACGATCATATCAATTTACATTTCACATTCGGCTTTCATTAGTCAATTTAACAAACATATGGTATACTCATAATACAATACTCATTCAACCATATAATCATTTAGTTACATTACTTTCATTAATCAATCATTCACTAACATGTATAGCTCATTTCACTGAAAATAGGCTGTTTTGGGACGTCCGTTTAATGTACTTTCGAGCTTGCAAAAATTACAATATTTTTATGTGACGTGCCCCTCGGAGGGCTTATCCTTGTGTTAAATTTATAAAGTCTAACTCTCTATCAAAAATTTATAGAAAATCGTTTACTAAGAAGCAATCAGATTCATCACTTTCTGACAGCAGCTTACAGAAAAATTCATTTAAAAATCCTCGTTTATCCGATTGACATAATTCCAGTTGGAGATAATGATAACCTCCGGAAGATACCTACAGTAAAAATTTGAGATCATAATTCAATTCCTAAATTAATTTATGACATTCGTAATGGGCTGCAAATTCTGCCAGAATACGCAGCCTGAACCTTCGATACAGAAAAATTCATAAAACGTTCATTTTTCGTAAAAAAAAATGCAATTCCAGTTGGGTTTGAAAGGTTTTTCCTGGGAGTTCATCACAAACTCAATAAACATTGTTTTCTTATAAGATTTGATCCAGTTACAACCGATTAAAGTTGGCTGTAACTTTCTGGACAAATTTAGTGTTCACCATATCTTTTCTAAATATCTCACATTCTAACTTCACCTAGACATTTCATCGAATACCTTATGTGCATTAGTTTTAAATCAACTTAAACTCATCCTCATGAGTTTCAAATCACCTAGTGAGTGGTAACATTCAAATCCTATGATTATTTACCACATCAAACATCAAATTACTCATAATCTTACATAATATGTGTTCCATATGATGATTCTAATACGTATTCATACTAAATTTCATACTAATTCTTGGATTAAACATAAACCCATTTCATACAAGAACACCAAATCAATATATATATAACTTACCACATGTTTACGAGTACTAGATCCTCAAGAAATCGGGTTCATGCATCAAATAAGATCTTGAATTGAGATTCAATTTGGTGAATTGAACTTGAACTAGGGTTTCACCCTTGTCTTCCCCTCCTGCCGTATGCACATACACACACACACACACACACGCACTATGTGTGTGTGTTGTGTCTAACTTTTTTTTTATAAATCAAGTTCTCCTTTTTACAACTATGGTCCCTTAAGTTTGCCATTCATTCTTCTTGCCCCAACATTCATTCTTTTTTGTTTTGGCTAAATATTTTAACTAGGTTAAATAGTATAATTATTGTATTTCATGTTATACCCTATGAAAACATATGGTGATATAACATTCGAGTTTTGGGGTGTTACAAGTCTACCCCCCTTAAAGGAGGTTTCGTCCCTGAAACCCTTTTCCATCAATATCGGTCTGTTCATTAGCAAGTCATAATTTTAAGAACATAATATCTAGTAATTCCTTTCAATTCTTATATCAAATCAGCCTACCCAAGTTTGTACATTTCCTTCCTTTCACATCGAACATGTAGTCCATCATGTTGGTCTTAATTGACCCGTCCGCAACGGGTCACTACATACCATTTCATCATCATCATCATCATCATCATCATCATCATCATCATCATCATCATCATCATAATTTCATCCATTGTCGTCTGTTACAACAAGTCATTACTTATAAAATTTCTTCATTATGTCCACTACATCACATTAACCCGTTTGCAGCAGGTCAACTACACATACCTTACGTTTCCGTTCTTTAACAATTTTTTCTAATAATTTCATCTCCTCACATTATCGTACTTAAATTAAAGTGAGTCCAAGCTAAAGGGGCTAATATCATGATCTAAATCATAGCAAAACGAAGTTCATATGAACTTACTAATACATTTCACCGTTGTATTAGTTCTATTAGTTTCATTTACTCCTGGAGTTTTATTTCTTCCTTCTTACTCATACACACACTACTTATTACATAAGCTTGAACTAAAACTCATTCTTAGTCAACTTCTAAAAGTCAAGCCTTCCTTATCATATCACGTTTTGTGCTACCATTAGTTCATACGAAAGTACTTATTCGATTCATAACTTTATAGTTACATTCACATATTAAACAATTCACTAACCTTACTATTTTGGCGCATTAGTACCACCCGCAAAAACAGACCGGCCCTCTTCATTACAATTCATTCCATCTCTGGATAGACCTTGTTCATCCGTGTGATGAGTTTCCGCTCATGAGCATTCCTTCGCCGACCTTGATAGGATTATCTCGTCATGATTTCTGCCACTCTCATTATAAAATTAGGGATTTACACATTTCATTCAGTTTCATTCAGACGTGACGTTTATAACATCACCTTATTTACATATTAATCCTTTCTTGATTCCTTTTAAAACATTAGTGCGTTTGACCGTTCAAAATAGGTCAATACGTGACCATTTCTTAACATATCATTTTCGTTGTTTGACCCGTTCACGAAAGGTCAATACATAATCATTCTTTCACAATTCTTTAGCTTATTTGTCTACTTCTGCAGTTTAACTTTTCAAAGTCAAACTGCCACTTCTTTCTTATTATATTTACGCATTTCGAAGTACATGTTCGTACTTCTTTTCCATTCATGCATACTTGTAAGACTTCATTACATTATTTCAGTATCCTTGTTAAAACCTACCCTTCCCGTCCACTCTTAAGTTTTTGTCCGAGTCGTAACAAGAGTCATTTATTAATATGTCTAACACGTAACTTGTTTCAAAGTTGCTTTATTTCAACTAAATTTTGCTACATCAACCGTTTTCAATGGTTATACTCACTTATTTAAGGGTCCAAAAATTTTCTTTCTATTTTTTTATCACTTGCCTTATTAGATTTCTTTTTACTTTACTCCGTTTAACTTTTCAGAAGTCTAATTTGTAATTACCTCCTTACATATATGTATCAGTTATTCTTTTCCGACACATCCCTCTCTAGTCGAGCCATAAGCTCCTGTTAAGAGTATAGTATTTTATACATACCTGTCGCGAGTCAAATCCATTGACTCGTTATCCAATCCTTGCGATGGTTATTTCTTTCCAATTCGTGACATTGCATACCCATACATTATGCTCACCTATAAGTATAAAACTTGACAAATCAAAACATTAAATACTAGGTTCAAATGGAAATCATCATTTGACCCATATGACTCATTTGTCCTTTCAACCATTCTCGAATACACGTATTTACATGTATATACATATATAGAAGTTTAAAACATAACTTGGATAATATCCGCTTTAAAGAGAATGTACTTGCCTGGTCTGTACTTACTTATGAATTCGGACTTTTCATTCTTATCATTCATTCTTACTTGTTTGATCCGTACTTACTTACGAATTCAAACTTTTCATAACTTTCTATGTTTTGAATCCGTCTCACGGATTCAAACATATTATTCATACCCTTCATTTCTTCTATGTTTTGAATCCGTCCCGCGGATTCAAACATATCATTCGTATCTTTCATTCCTTCTATGTTTTGAATCCTTTTCGCAGATTCAAACATATCATTCACGTTTTTCATACTTTTCTTTCGTATTTAGTACTCTTAATTTCTTAAGAGTCTTACTACTCCTTTCACCTACACGTCCACCTAGTACCCAATCCTTCCGGACATACCTGCAACAATTATCGCGGTCTCAAGAACATCATATGTTTCTTGCGTACTGGCTAGGTATGCAATCCACATACTAGTTTCGTGCCTTCATGTAATCATCGCCTTATGCCTGAAGAATTAGGTTTCTTCATAGGTAACATTTTCAAACCTTCATTACTATACCATCATTATCTTTCATTTAAATTTTTTCCTTCCCTTAATAAGTTTTACCATTAGATGTACCCATATTGAATTTACATACCTGGGTTCAAATTGTCTAATTACATGCCTTGGTGTCGGTCCTAGACCGCATTCGCGGATCATCCTCTCCAAACAATCATGTTTACCTTACACATAACATACTTTTAGTTTTCTTTATATGCATACTCAAGTACGTACTTACATTCGCTTCTACCTTTAGATCTTGATCGAGTCTTGGATTGTATGGGTTCCTTGTCACAAGAGCACATGGATTTGAGTTCAAGTACTTACCTCATCGTGCTTGATTTCTCTCAAACCAGGGCTCTGATACCAACTTGTAACGCCCAAACATGTTTAACCTCAAAACAACGCAACGGAAATTACGAGCCTTAAAATTTCTTTCTTTATTAGTTACATTACTTACGAGAAGGCTCAGTTACAAAAATGTCAAACTTTTACTAGAAGGAATTAGCAACGTTCACATTTAAATAACACTACAAGTGTTACATAATTCAAACTAGGTGACCATTCTTTTCGTACAATCCTTGCTTTTTGACTCGATCTGTGCCCGCTTATCTTCACTAGCGAAAGAGGAAATCCATGTGGTTCCTGTGGACGTAAAAAACAACTTAACCGTTAGCCAATGACACCACCATACAACATTATTCTATATGATTGAACATTGTATAACATTTCACAATATAAATCTAGAATCATTCAGTTATCCTCTTAAACTCCTTGTCCAAGATCGGCTTCAATTTCTCATGAATCCGACAACCTCATACCTGCATTACATTCCAATCTCAAGGTACATAGTTAGTAATTGTCCATACTCAATTGAAACCATTCCTACGTATATTCATAGCGACCCACCTTCGTACATGCATACTTTACTACATACAAACATACAATCATATATACCTATATTCGTGCAAACACGACTAAGAGCTCTCGCTTACTACTTTTTGTTCTTATATAGTCGCTTAAACAAGACACATTCCCAACTGTTCATAATATAAGTTCTATGCATAATAACATACATGCTTATTCATTTCTAGACACGTTTACCTATGGGTTTCCTTTGCTAACACGAAAGCCTACGGTGGTACCCAAAAGGATTTCATAGTGACTTGGAACTGCCTTACGACGGAAAAGGATTGTCCCGCACCCACTGTAGCCTACGGTGGGCACCGTAAGCTACGGTGGTGCCCAGTTCAGCCTTCATTTTTGTTACTGCTACATCCATAACTCGAACATTTCTCAATCAATTCACTCGAGACTTGTTCCTATTGTCTGAAAAACATAACCTTACATTATTGGCTAACAATCTTTACCCCGGGTCCTCAATCTTTATGAGTTTCATTAACGTTACATGACTTATGCGCATTTATTCGACTCGTTCATGTTTTTATTAAAGAAATCTCTTATTTAAAATCAAAACTAGGCCTTTTGACCATTAACCCGTGTCTCCGTTTCTCAGTTAGCGCATTTGTAAGAAATTCAATCCATTACCCGGTTATAATACCTTCGTCATAACTTATGCAAATCATACCGTAATGAGTTAACTCTCATTTTGACCCGTTTGGTCGACTTAGCGGAAACCTGCACTTCTACAAACCCAAACCTTTCTAAACTCCAATATCATACTTAAATAACTAACACATAAACTTACTTTAATAAACTAAGAAGTGATTTCGAAAAATCACTCACTTAATACTAATACTTGATATCATCATCAAATTCATGTTTCGACACAACTACTAACAATTTTCATGCAAATAATCTCTTTACTACTAAAGAAGGAGTCCGAGAATTTACTTACCTTACTTATCCGTATTTGCGTTTGCTTCCTCATGTCCTGCTGACCCGTTAGCCCTTCATGCTTCCATCCATGTTGACATGACCCCTATACTTCCATTTCATTGCATCCACATTCTTGTTAGCATACAAAATTATACATATGAACGATCATATCAATTTACATTTCACATTCGGCTTTCATTAGTCAATTTAACAAGCATATGGTATACTCATAATACAATACTCATTCAACCATATATTCACCTAGTTACATTACTTTCATTAATCAATCATTCACTAACATGTATAGCTCATTTCACTGAAAATAGGTTGTTTTGGGACGTCCGTTTACTATACATACAAGCTTGCAAAAATTACAATATTTTTATGTGACGTGCCCCTCATAGGGATTATCCTTGTGTTAAATGTTTCGAGTCTAACTCTCTACCAAAAAATTATAAAATATCATTTACTAAGAAGCAATCAGATACGTCACTTTTTTACTGTAGCCCATGGAAAAATTCATTTAAAAATCTACGGTTATCCAATTGACATAGTTCCAGTTAGAGATTTTAATAACCTCCTGAAGCTACCTACAGTAAAAATTTGAGATTATAACTCAATTCCTAAATTGATTTATGACATTCGTAATGGGCTGTAAATTCTGGCAGAAAATGCAGACTGAACCTTCGATACGGAAAAATTCATAAAACGTTTATTTTTCGTCGACAAAATGCAATTCCAGTTGGGTTTGAAAGGTTTTTCCTGGGAGTTCATCACAAACTCAATAAACATCGGTTTCTTATAAGATTTGATCCGGTTACAGCCTATTAAAGTCGGCTGTAACTTTCTGGACAGATTTAGTTTTCACCAAATCTTTTCTAAATATCTCACATTCTAACTTCACCTAGACATTTTATCGAATACCTTATGTGCATCAGTTTTAAATTAACTCAAACTCATCCTCATGAGTTTCAAATCACCTAGTGAGTGGTAACATTCAAATCCTATGATTATTTACCACATCAAACATCAAATTACTCATAATTTTACATAACCCGTGTGGCATATGATGATTCTAATACGTATTCATACTAAATTTCATACTAATACATGGATTAAACATAAACCCATTTCATACAAGAACTCCAAATCAATATATACAACTTACCACATGTTTACGAGTACTAAATCCTCAAGAAATCGGGTTCATGCATCAAATAGGATCTTGAATTGAGCTTCAATTTGGTGGATTGAACTTGAACTAGGGTTTCACTCTTGTCTTCCCCTCCTGCCGCACGCGTGCGCACACACACACACACACTATGTGTGTGTTGTGTCTAACTTTTTTTTATAAATCAAGTTCTCCTTTTTACAACTATGGTCCCTTAAGTTTGCCATTCATTCTTCTTGCCCCAACATCCATTCTTTATTTGTTTTGGCTAAATATTTTAACTAGGTTAAATAGTCTAATTCTTTTATTTCATGTTATACCCTATGGGAACAGATGGTGAATATAACATTCGAGTTTTGGGGTGTTACACGATCCAGAGGAGATGGAGCTGATTGATATAAGATGGTGCATGGCTAGCGTTATGAGGAGAGCACAATGGTTTATGGAGATTACCGGAAGATCCTGTCTTAGAGCTACTGATATGAAACTGGGATTTGACAAATCGAAAGTTACCTGTTTCAAGTGCAAACAGAAAAGGCACTTCAAGAGAGAATGCACAAACAGGTAAATAGAGGAAGCTGTGAATCCATTCAAAGATGATTATTATTAGAAAGCAATCTACCATCGCATCAGCGAGCCGCCAAAGGTAAATCAAAAGCAAATTGGTGAAGGTTCTTCAAGAGATAGAAAATAAGAAATGGCGGTAATTCAAGAAGATGTAGGATTCAATTAGAATAACTACATTGCAAGAGAAAAGCATGCGTTAGTCGCTGACGTTGAAGTTGATAAACGATGGCAGAGAGATTTTGCTCAACATGAGATTAGAAAAATGTATGCTCCTTTTGAGGAAGCATAGAGAGAAAATAGAGGGGATGATGATCGAGAATGCTCCTTAGATCCACAAGATAATCCAGTGGTTGATCCTGAGAAGGTGGATTTCAATGCAGCAACAACTGTCTTTCCAACCTATCAAACGTTCTATACGAGGATGTCGATTGAGAATGATTATGAAGCGAATTTGTATAAATGTTTAAACAAAGTATGTTACGCGAGTCTACCAAAGGTGATGGAGTTGAAAAGGAAGAAGGAAGAAGATGCTGAGAAGCTGGTTGAAGAACTGAAGAAGACAACAGGACAAGCTTATGAAAACCAGCAAAAGGTTGATGAAGATCAGAAAGAGGCGACAGAAGAATTAAAGGTGTTAGATGAAAATAAGGTAAAAATTCAAACTGAATCTTCTAAGTCGTCAGCTAACGATGAAAATGTTAAACAATCTATTGATAAAACTGAAGAACAGCGCAAGAAATGTGGCACCCGGCTTTTTAGGGCGTACCGTACGATAGTAATATGTGTAGTGAACATGTAAAAAGGTTGTACGTGACTGATTCTGATATTTATTTATGATATTCTATGTTTTGGTAAATTCAAACGTTTATAAAAATTATGTTGGCAACGATAAAACAAACGCTTATCGCGTAACGATTAAAATGCAAAACGAACGTCTGTGACCACCCGATCAATGTTAAAATCCTAAAAATAGTCAGTTATGATTAGAATAGTAATTTTAATCATATCCGAGAGGAAAAATAAATTAAAACGCTAAAAAACTCTATTTTTCGAGTTTGAGCGCGTACCACGCGATACTGCGCGTATTAGACAAAATACTGTCAACGCAGCCAGTCAAGGCAACTGGTAATTATTTCAGTAATAATTTTAAGTGATTATTTTTATAGAATGATAAAAATAATTTAAAACGCACTAAAACGGGATTAAAACGCTAGATAAAATACCCGGTGTGCAATAAAATACCTGTTTTTGAACTAATATACATATAACATATAACATATGTATGTATATATAATGGTGTGTGTGAGAAGGATGTGTGGTGGCAATGTGGGCGGCCCACATTCTCTTGAAGCTTGCAATTGGACACTTGTCCATTCTAGAGATGATAAGTGATGATTATTACTTGCTCATGCTTCCATACATCTTCACATTCCAAGAAATTCATTTCAAAACATCATTCTCTCTCTCTCCTTAAGCATCTCGGCCGAACACCCCTTACACACACATTCAAAATTTTCAAACTATTTCATGAAGATTCAAAGGCATGGCAAGGTGATTTCAAGCTTGTAAGGAGGTTTAGAGGTGATTTCAAGTAGATTCAAGCAAGAACAAGGCCTTATATATCATCATCTTTTTAAAAAACCCACTAAGAAATCTTGAAGGTATAAGCTTATTTTCAAAACCACTTTCTTGATTTTTAGTAATGATAGAAATGCTGGAAGGTTTCTCTTGAACTTGGAATTAATCACAAACTTGAAACTAACAATGAATGAGATTTTAAACAAAATAAAAATGGGTGTATGCATGTATGTATATATGGCCAAGAATGTGTGTATGTATGTGTATAAGTTGGATTTTGATTCTTGATGAAAGAGTTCTTGATTTATTTGATTCCTTGAAAAGTATGATGCATGAAGGAACTTTTAAATGTCATAAAAGAATGTTCTAAAGTGATTAGAGATTTGAAAGTGATATATTGAAAAGTAAATTTTTGGAAGTATGTGTGTGTATATATATTTCGTATATATGTGTCACACTCTGGCTTTGCGGAAGCGTGGGTTTATTTTGGTGTGACTTCTTAATACCATAGCTTAATCACAACAAAGCTATATGAAAGTAAAACCATGATGATCATCCATTACTTCAAGTTTTAAAAGTAAAATACGACAACATTGTTTTAGAGTTGACACATGCAACAAGTTTACAACACAACATAATAAAAATCTTGTTCATACGACATAACCACAAACATAAAATAAACACCTTTTAAGACTTGCGACTCGTCCAGGTAAAAGTCACAATCCCTAAACGTGGATGACCTCATAACTCTTATGCAGCGTGAAAACGTAGCATACTTCGCCAGATCACTAATTTCCTGAAATACATGTAAGTTGAAAAGTCAACATAAAGTTGAGCGAGTTCATGTGAAAGTGAGTATGTAAAACCTTTGTAAGTATAAAATCCCTGGTATGTAGCAAATAAGGAAATAAAGAGATCACCAATGGTTTGCAAGGCCATTGATATGTGTGAAGTGCAGTAGGAAGACTCAAACCTAGAAGATTTTTGCGTCGGGCTCCAAGTCACCCCGAGGTCCGTACTGTTGGGCCTGGAGTTGGGCTCGCTACACCCAGATAGATCTACCGCTAATGACCCTTGGTCCTACAATGAGGATTAATGGCCTCCAGTTCCCGCCTACCCACTCACATGATCAAAGTAGTAACCCTCCTTACGCTAACCATACCGTGTAAAAAGTATTCGTAATCATAGTAACATGTATTTCACCCCCGAAGTATAAAAACTGAAAATAGTTAAGAGAAAAGGGGGACATGAACTCACAGAAGTGCGTCTCGAAATAGTATCTCCCAATCAACCTGCTGCGTGACGACCTACACGTACTAACTTCTATTAGACGGACGGTCGTGCCTTGGCTTAAGGTTTAACGTTTTTGGGAAATAGTTAGGCAACTATTTCGTATTTCCACTTCTTAATTATTTAATAATTATATTCCTTCCCAAAAATATTATATTTTATTCCATACGATTTCCAAAATAATACTTTGTCAAAATACACACTTAAGAGTATTTTCCGAAAAATACGTAAGTTACATTTTACAGTTCGCGTGGTAATAATAATACCGGTGTAACTTAAATATTGGTTTGTGAAGGCGTTGGTATTATTTTGGAGTCGTTACTTTTTTGTGTATACGAGTTATATTATTTTTACCATTAAAAATAATATATGTGTAGTTCACAAAATAATCATATAATCACACAAGTGTTTTATTATGAAATATATATTCTCAATATATATTTAACAAGTTTTATTTAAGAAAATCCACCTCCGAATACTTGGTTATTTTATAATAAAAATCATGGCGAAGTTTGTTTGGAAAACAAGTCAAAAATATATTTATAAACACTTGTCACCAAAAATATTCTAAGTGTTATTTTCTGGAAAAATTTCGCCAGAGTTTCCTCTGTAACTGGAGGTGGCCATGCTTAATAGCGTATCATTTTCTTTTCAGAATTCAATCAACAGTCTTCCAATCATCAACATACATCATTCAAACATCAAACTAGTCAAAATAAGTATAAATCGCAAACATATGAATTTGTAAGTTGTGTAAAAATATGTAGTAACTTTCCAATATATTTAGTATATCCTTCCATCTTTAAAAATAAAATCATTTTCTTGGAAATCTTTATTTTTAAAGAACATGTAAGTTTACAACTTCTATTCCAAAAATTACGAAAATATTTCCTTGTTAAATCCTTTTGTCACACAAGTGTTTACACACTTGTTTGTTCACAAAAATGCTTTTAGTTTATGAAAGATCCGGCTCTTAAACATGGTTTTCATCTTACACTTGGTTCTTCGAAAATACCACTTGTAGATCTCTAGATCTACTAGTTTAAAATTCTATTTTACAAGAAAAATCATCTTTACACAAGTTCATGTTTATGTGTGGAAAGGTTCATCATCTTGTATCCTTTACACTTTACAAACTTCTAGTTCATGTTTCATGAACATGATCTAGCATGGTTAGATGATGATCTATCCCACTACTAGCGTCAAATAACATAAAATAATCATATCTAGACTAGTTTCATAAGATTTACACCATTATTTATTCTTTAACCAACTAGTTCATCATACTTTCAAGTCTTTTAGTTTTGATCTTTAGTGTTCTTGATTTTTACCCGTTAAATCTCTTATTAACCACTTTAAACATGAACAAGAAGATGTTCAGAAGCACTTACAACTAGCTCAAGGCTAGGGAAGAATCAAAGCGAAAACAAGGTGGATAAAAGCAACGTAGCGAGGTCCTTGAGATTCCGAAAGCACCGAGCCTCCTTGTGTGTGACCTTTCACCTTTAGATGTATGTAAAATAGCAAGATCGAAATTCGAAGCTGGTGAGATGGTGGGTGTTGGGTTCGGCCGAGAGTCTTCAAGGGAGGGAAAGAGAGAGCAAAATTTTGTGATGTGTTTATGTGAATGCTCTTGTCCATTAAGCATACTTATAGACCATTCTCTTACTAATATCGATGGTGCAATATGTAATCTAGATATGGGACAAGGGTGATTATAATAATCAAAGTTGGGTGGTGTGTGTTCCCTAGGGGAACCGATCGGTTGAAGGGGGGGGGGGGGGGGGTTTATCGTTTGGTTTGAACTAGATAGTTAGTAACTAGTTAAGTACTAAAGGTGTTAATTAGTGTATTATGTGTGTTATGAATTATAAAAGGTGTTAGGGTATTCGGGGACACTAACTAGCTCAGAAAAGGAAAAACAATGTCATTGACAATATTTTTATGTTCCGGGTAAAGTCCGGTTGTTCGGTTGGATATTAATCCGTTAAAGTGCTAAATAAGCATTTAAAGTGTCGTTAATATTATTTTTAGTGACACAATGAATTCCCGACACTTTGGAAAGTGTCTAGTATTATTTTCCCATGTTTTTGCACTTTACTAGTTAACTTAAATGCTGAATTTAGTATAAAGTGCAGAATTTTGTAATTAGAGCATGTTTTAGGCACATCCGGTCACTGTAACTATTACCTAGTGACGCAGTTCTACAATCCTCACATCCCTACACTCTTTACTAGTGTAGTAATCTATTCCCGGCTCATACTGGCCTTAGAGACAATGTCTGTCTAGTGCTGGCAATGTCAGCATGTTTACTGGGTTATCTGTATAGTGTGCTCACTGTGCTTTTGTGCATCAAGGTTGTCACTGATGTTTGTGTGTAAATAATAGAGTGACAGTATAAAAGTATGATGCATGAATATGTACGTATCAGAAATCAAGAAGCAGTTTAACCACATTTGTAAGCAAGCACAGTAATTAAGCATTAATTAATTCGTACGGATACCTGGTTTGGTGAGGGTTGTCACAATATGTGTGTATATATGTATGCATGCATGTAAAAGTTGTTATACAATCTTAAATATGAAAGACATAAGCATGAATGAACATGAATGATTTGAATGATTATGATGATATGTGTAAAGTTTGTAAGAACATGATGTTAGTGAGTTTTAGAATATGATTAGATCATAAGTGATGATGATGATGATGTATGAGTGCATTAGATGCACATATGTGAACTTACATGATGATGTGAAGGCATGAAATGATCATATGAGAATGATTTAATAAAAATCAGTTTTAATCAGATTATAAACACTAAAATAAAGTTATTTTAAAGTGTTTAGTGACATATAACTTTTTCATGATGTTTACTAGCCTTGCATGTTGTACTTGGTGCTTTAAAAGTTGTAAAATACGTGAAATCACATGATTTATGTGACTTACACAAAAACTGCACTAATATGATTATAACCACTATTTTAATCATTAAATAACATGTATTTTGTTAAAATATCAAGTCATTTCGAGTTGGGATGATTATAGTAATGTTTAACGCAAAACTATGCGTTAAAACGGTCAAAAATCGGATTTACGAATGATTTTTATAAAACTGATTTAGATCAGTAAGTAAAATGATATTTTTAGTTTAAAAACAAGTATCTTAACTAATTTTAAGTTTACTTGGTGTTTGGTTGGTCATACGTGACTTCCGACGCCAAAAATGTTACCGAATCGCTAAAATACGCATTTTTCGATGAACACTAGTATGGGTAATTATTGGGTGAACCTTATGTGTTAAGATGTGTTATGTGATTTAAATATGTGAATGTGAAAATATGTTAAGTTTTAACATGATATTGGGAATTTATCTTATGCTTATATACTTGTGCGTTTTGTGTGGTAGAAACGATAAAAATCGCGTTAAATGTGTAACTTGTTTGTCGAGCATGAAAATTGGTACATATAAGATATTTTATGTATATTTACCTTAAAAATGACAAAATATATAAGTTAACGAAATTACGCGTGTTTCGATAATGATTTATGTGAACGTTTATGTATATATATATTACGACGCGCAAATCGTAGATATATTACGAACGGGAGTGTTAATGGATTTACATGATAACGGTCACCAATAAAATCGTTCAAATCGCAAAATCTTAAAAATATATATATGAACTCATATATATTAACGTGCCAACATAATAAAAAAACGAGAACTTTTCGAGAAAATCTCAAAGTTATGTGACAATTCTAAGAAACGGAGAAACTTAGGATTTTTGTGATATTTATATTGATTTAAAAATCGTTCCTAGATATATAATAGGACGTGTAGAAATCAATCTCTGGGATTGCGCTATTTAAAATACGCACCCAAAGGTTAGTGTCACTAAACCCCTCTTTTACTGCTTTGTATATGTTTTGGGGGTAGAACACGCCAATAAAAGGGTTTAATAATGTTTTGGATTAAAACATACATTTTAATATAAATTATATATTTTCATTGAAAATATATAGAGTTTGATAAATCATACGTTTTGAGGTAAAAGTTTTTGATGAATGTATGTTTGGAGGAGGAACTGGAATGGTACGGTGTTTCTGAGGAAAAATCGACCGTGATGTTGGAACGAATATTTCTTGGTCTCAAGTGAGTAAGTAACAGCATAGGCTTACATTTCGGTGGGGATTTCAGGGGATTCGTACAACATCGTATATTAAATTTGTCATATTAGTAGGATGTATATATATATTTTACATGAGGCAGACATCATATATTGTAACACCTGTGTCATTTCAACCATCAAACAAATTCCAAACCAATGAAATATTGTATTTCATACTTTGGACTTGTATAAATATGTGTATCTTTTGCACATATCAAGTCTTGTTCGATTTCAAGCTCTAAATCGCTTTCTGGAAGGTTATACGCGCACTGATGCATAAATATAACCAGTTTAATGCAACGAACACTCCGGAATAGTGAAATAGGCTTAACATACCTTAAATAACCTTTACATAACTTAGATATAAGTTTTGGAAGGTTCGGTGTGGTGAAATCAAAGTTTAATCGCTTACAGGGACTAAAGTTGACAAACTGCGAAAGTATGCCAATTTGAACTGTAACAGACATTCCGAAGCATGACCATAAGTTAATCATACCATAAATACCCTTCACATAGCTTAGAAATAGGCTTTGAGGTGTTCGGTATGCTAAAATAAACTTTGGTGTCATTCAGGGACTAAAAGTGTCAAAAAGTGCACAAGTTTGCATTTTCGCGCATAACTTACGTTCTGAATACATCCGGATATCCAAAAATTTATGTAAGCATGACTACATTATATTTTATTGTTCGCCTAAAGAAAAATCCATTCGTCGCGTCATTTGGATCGTTTTTCGCGCTTGTGCGCATTCCGTCGTAATTAAGCGAACATCGCGTTCGTACGACCAAACGAACCATCATCCGGCATATTTTTGAGTATGTTTTGAGTTCCCTATACTTTAACTTCATTTTAGAGCCTTGAAATGAGGTTAACGGGGTTCAAACGCATCGAAAATCGCTTAAAAGGGCTGCAGGGACCATTTCTGCCATTTTTGAAAGTTTGCTGAAACAAGGGGGCAGTGGCGTAGCGCCACTGCATGTAGCCTTACCAGTCGCGCTACGCGACTGCCTATTCTGGGCAGAAACATGCAGAAACTCAGTTTTTCGCATTCGGGACCAGATTCGACGTATTAACAGCTGTTAACAGCTGTTCTCCACTCCTTAATCCCTTGCCATGTGTTGATACCCTATGGTGAGTGGCCAATTTAGTCACCATGAGTTTCCGACAAGTGTACGGGTTGGATCATGACACGATATTCGACAAGCGATCTTAACGGTTCGGGTATTCCTATAAATACCCAACCACCCCCATTGCTAAAAATCACTAGAAACTTGATTTGAGAAACTCTAAGTTGAAACATTTGTTTCATACCTGAGATTTTTGAATCGAGTTTAGCATTCGGGGACCCTTCGTAAGTATTCTTTCGTTCTTTTCCTTATTTTACTGCTTTTCGAGTCAGAAAGTCAAACTTTGTTTGACTTTCAGCGTTGACCAGTAATGGTCAATGCGAAGTTCGTTTGAACTTCGCAACGTGAGTATAATCACGTTGGTCATAGTCCCTTGGGACTATGCCCACTGATTACCACGTTGTCTAGAGTCGTAGGGTAGGCGATCTAATAAATCGCCTATACCTTCGAACTCGACCCAGCTTGGTCGATCATTAGGATCCGACCAAATACTTTAGGTGACCCTAGTATAGGGCATAACCTTCCGAGGTTATACCCTATGGTCACATCGTTTAAGTAGTTGTATGATAGGTAGTTTATATGCCTTAGGTAAATTACCAGAATACCCTTTTCATGTATAATTGGTAATTAAGCATATGTAACCTAAACTTTTGTCACATAACTGATTATGTAACATGTTTAGGCATATAACACTTGTCATAGGGCTAGTTAGGCGGTCCGAACGCGTTTCACGCAAACGACGCGTTAAGGTAGCATAAGCTACCTAAACGAGTCGTAATGGGTCGTAAACACTTAGGTTAAGTTTCATTTAGTATGTAGGCTTTGTTAAACCAAATGACACGAGTCTCTACACTCGTTTGGTTTACAAACCCTAATGCTACCCGATCTTCCGATCTAGGTCCGGTTAATTAACATAGTTACCTATATTAGGTGCCGTTTGATATCCGCGATCTCTAGCATTGTTTGGTTGTTACTCAAGGACTACTGAGCATTCTCAAGTGAGTACATAGACCCCTCTTTTACTGTTTTCCAAACTGTTTTGGGGTGGAACACATGTGCCTACTTGTTACTTTCATGCTTTCCTGTTTTCACATCATATACATGCTATGTTCGTTAGTACATTATAGTACATGATTTCATTACATCTTATGCTAGGTGTGCCCATTGTGTGCATTACTTGGTACATCGTTTTACATTACATTTCATGCTAGGTGTGCCCATTGTGTGCATTACTTAGTACATCGTTTTACATTTCATCTCATGCTATGTGTGCCCATTGTGTGCATTACTTAGTACATTGTTTTACATTGCCTTTCTGTTGCATATGCTTATCCAGCGTATGAACACATTATATTACATTTTGAACCGTTGTAATCATTTGACTATGTGATCCGTTGATATCTGTGAACCGTTTGTAACCGTTGAACCACGTGAACCGTTTGTAACCGTTGAACCATGTGAACCGTTTGTAACTATTGAACCGTTTGTATCCATTACATGATTTACATTAGACATGAACATTACTTTGGTGGTTTGGTTTGATTAAGTGATTAAGTAACGATGCGTGTGTAATATGATACAAGCATGGTGGATACGCCGCTGGTACTTCCTATATATAAGTGTTTGTATGGTATTACATATCGTAGCGTTATTTGAATCATTTCAGTTTGATACATATAACATTTTATACAAATAACATACTTTTCACAAGACATTGTTTTACAAACAACTTATCTTATACAAACTCAGTCTACATGGTTATTCATTTAACCATACATTATTCTTTTATCTATACATATCATTTGAACTTATTGATTTTCAAACGATTTACAAGACAAAGCAAATTACAAGGTTCATGACTAAACATTTTCTCAAACATAAGTCATGAAACCTATTTTCACAAAACCTATGTATCTCACCGGCATTTTTATGCTGACGTACCTATTTTCACATGTGTTTTTCAGGAACTGTTGCATAAGATGATCAAGATACATATAGGCAGACTTGGGCTTTAGTGACAATAAAAGATGCAGACTAGTTAATTATGTTGTATTTCCATGTTTGTTTAGACATTGTAACACTTTTAATCAATAAAACGAAACTTTAATTTCCATGGTTGTGAAACATTAATTCTGTTACAACACTCCCCGATGTTTCCGCCACGTTTTGTATGTTCTACGTGGTCGGGGTGTGACAGAAAAGATGGTATCAGAGCTAATGGTTATAGGGAATTAGGTTATTAGTAATGCTTTGACCTAGTCTATAATCTTCTTAGGACCCTAACGCGAGTCTACTTGCGTTTAATCATAAAACAATACCGTCACCTATCCTTAGGCGACTACCACAACAAGAACATGAATTTCAAAACCGCTTTGAAAACTAATCATCTGTTCTAGGATGATTGATTACTAGGTTTTGAACCCTTTGTTATATGGTTTTGAACCCCTTTGAGTTTTCAAAAATCTCATCAAGGTTTTGGGTTTTAAATAATGTGAACACGTGCAAACTGGAAGGGTGAATGCCTGTATTCTGGGTTTTCTGTCTAGGCAAGCACTTCGTATACATCTCATCAGACGCGAGACCAGTTGTGCTTACCTGGGAATTCTTGGGATGAGTGTTCACTTATAGGCGAGCATGTCTTCGCGATACATTATTTTTGACCTAATTACTTTGATTAATCACCGGGGTCGTTTGTTGCTTTGTAGTAACAAACAAATGACCACTACCCTTGCTTTCATCAGATTTGTTTCATTTCATTCTTTTTCGTCTAAATCTCTCACTCGTTTCCTTTCATGTTTCCTCTTTTAGAATGCCTCCTCGACGCGAGAACCAGATAGCGACTGCCGAACTGGCAGAAATCATTGCGCAGCAAATGGCTGCTCAATTCCCAAACCTCTTTGCTCAATGGAATCAAGCCAACAACAATAACAATGTTACATGCAAATACAAGGATTTTAACCAGGCTAAACCACTCAAGTTTAGTGGTTCTGAAGGGGCGACTAGGCTTCTTCAATGGTTCGAGAGCATTGAGAATACTTTCCGCCACGTGCAGTGTCCTGACAATCGCAAGGTCGAGTTTTCTTCGAGTGTGTTTTAGAAGAGGGCTCTCACATGGTGGAACGGGGTTATGAGGGATCGTGGTGCAGAAGTTGCTCTAGCACAGACATGGGCCGAACTTAGGGCTCTCATGATGAAGGAGTTTTGTCCTCGTCACGAGATCAGGGCTTTGGAAAGGGAATTTGATGATCTTAAGCAAGATAGCGGTGAGCATCGAGCCTACACGGACCGTTATGAGGAGTTAAGTCTGTTATGCCCAAACATGGTCACACCTTTGGATAAGGCTATCGAAAAGTACATTGATGGCCTTCCCGACTCAATACAAGACATTTTGACAGGTAGCAACCCTACTACTGTTAGGCAGGCCATTGAGCTATCTGCAACCTTGACTGAATCGCAGATCAGGAAACGTAAGCTTTTCCGAAAGGGTGACAAGAAACTGGTCGAGGAATCGAAACCAATCGAGGAATCAAAGACCATGGATGAACAGACTGGACCCTCTAAGAAGTCAAAGAAGCAAAAGGCTTCTCAGAACTTCGCCGTGGTCGCTCACAATGATCAAGCCGTCCCCAACCAACCAGCTCAACCCCTTGCCAGGAAACCCTACAACGGAACTGCACCCTTGTGCAACCAATGTGGCCTACATCATTATGCTGGTGTGAAGTGCCGCATATGCCAAGTTTGCGGACTTATAGGTCATACCGCGAGGGTTTGCCCAATAGCAGCAGCACCAAATCAGATTAACAACAACCCTGCTCAAGCTCGTTTTCCACCGGGGTCTTGCTACAACTGTGGCGAGATGGGGCATTTTAGTAGGAATTGCCCAAGACTTGCTAATGCAAATCCAGCGCCGGGATGAGTATATGACCAACCAGAAGACAACATCGTTTAGAAATAATCACGTCTTATGTATTATTTTCTTTTGTTGTCACGATCCATGAAACGGTTGTTGTTATCATTGTTTATAAATAAATATTTTATTTACATCGCAATGTATTTATGTGATTGTATGTATAAACAACATATCCTCTACAATACCGACAATCAAGGAACCGTATTCCTTGAAGAACAGACTACCCCCAAATTTCTTCCATTTTATGATCTCTTGCGTTTTTTTTTTCTTCACGAAAATCCTAAGTACCCGTTTCTTCCAAGAGAAACAAAGTACGAGGTGCCAAGTTAATAGCAATCAATAACAATATGATAACAATTAAAAAATTATGTGGTTATGTGCTTATGTGTTCCCTTTTATGTGTCATGTAATTCAAATTATGTTATCCAAATCCTCGTAAAATCTTACATATCCTTGTGCAAGAGATTCCTAGTATGATACCCAAAGGTACTACCTAAAATCCTTAATGGACTTCTACGTTGTAGATAAGTCCCTTGGATTATAAAGTACTACTTCATAATTAGACCCCTTTAGTGGTCTAGTTAAACAGATTGATCCAAAAATCTGGTTAGGGATATCATGTGATGATATAGCTGAAAGGACTCCTTAGTGGCCTAATTAAGAAGATCCTCTGTTGATCTAATTAAAAGGACCCTATGGTAGTCTAGTCACTCTCATCTCAAGTTTGATATCTTTCCCCACAACATTACAAAACGAACTGTGCGGACTGTGCAAGGAATTACGTAATTATGGATGCATACATAATTATGGAATTTAGTGCACAGAAATCACAGCAAGTTCTATCATGTATCTAGAGTTAACCCTATTCATTTCCAATTCTGATGAAGCATCCGTTGAGGAAAAAATGAACTAGCTATTCATTTTTCACTTCTGAAGAATATCCGTTGAGGGAATGAATATCCGTTTGTAAATCCTTCATTTCCAACTCTGAGGAAATAACTGTTGAAAATGACTCCGTTAGTTCATTTTCGTTTCTGAAGATTTATCCGTTGAGGAAATGAATATCCGTTGTGTAGTCTTTCATTTCTAACTCTGAGGAAGCAACCGTTGAAAATGACTCCGTTAGTTCATTTTCGTTTCTGAAGATTTATCCGTTGAGGAAATGAATATCCGTTGTGAAATCCTTCATTTCTAACTCTGAGGAAATAACTGTTGAAAATGACTCCGTTAGTTCATTTTCGTTTCTGAAGATTTATCCGTTGAGGAAATGAATATCCGTTGTGTAGTCTTTCATTTCTAACTCTGAGGAAGCAACCGTTGAAAATGACTCCGTTAGTTCATTTTCGTTTCTGAAGATTTATCCGTTGAGGAAATGAATATCCGTTGTGAAATCCTTCATTTCCAACTCTGAGGAAATAACTGTTGAAAATGACTCCGTTAGTTCATTTTCGTTTCTGAAGATTTATCCGTTGAGGAAATGAATATCCGTTGTGTAGTCTTTCATTTCCAACTCTGAGGAAGCAACCGTTGAAAATGACTCCGTTAGTTCATTTTCGTTTCTGAAGATTTATCCGTTGAGGAAATGAATATCCGTTGTGTAATCCTTCATTTCCAACTCTGAGGAAATAACCGTTGAAAATGACTCCGTTAGTTCATTTTCGTTTCTGAAGATTTATCCGTTGAGGAAATGAATATCCGTTGTGTAGTCTTTCATTTCCAACTCTGAGGAAGCAAC
Source organism: Helianthus tuberosus (assembly GCA_030545235.1). Taxonomy (NCBI): domain Eukaryota; kingdom Viridiplantae; phylum Streptophyta; class Magnoliopsida; order Asterales; family Asteraceae; genus Helianthus; species Helianthus tuberosus. The sequence goes on from CM060397.1 coordinate 100,722,354, forward strand.
CGTTGAAAATGACTCCGTTAGTTCATTTTCGTTTCTGAAGATTTATCCGTTGAGGAAATGAATATCCGTTGTGTAATCCTTCATTTCCAACTCTGAGGAAATAACCGTTGAAAATGACTCCGTTAGTTCATTTTCGTTTCTGAAGATTTATCCGTTGAGGAAATGAATATCCGTTGTGTAGTCTTTCATTTCCAACTCTGAGGAAGCAACCGTTGAAAATAACTCCGTTAATTCATTTTCGTTTCTGAAGATTTATCCGTTGAGGAAATGAATATCCGTTGATTTTTCTTTCATTTCAAATTCTGAAGAACAAACCGTTGAGGAAAATGACCTCGTTTGTTCATTTTTTTGTTCTGAAGAATATCCGTTGAGAGAAATGAATATACGTGGATTATTCCTTCATTCCCATTTCTGACGAAGAATCCGTTGAGAAAGAATGAATCATCCATTCATTTTCACTTCTGAAGAATATCCGTTGAGGGAAATGTATATCCGTTTAGTTAATTCCTTTATTTTCCATTTCCGAAGAACCCGTTGAAAAGAAAATGACCCTGTTCATTCATTTTCACTTCTGAAAAATATCCGTTGAGGAAAATAATCAGATTATGCTTTACATATCTTTGATGACTATTTGACACAAAGTCATAGACAGACTCCTACGAATAAATTTCGGGACGAAATTTCCTAAAGTAGGGGAGACTGTAACACCTGTGTCATTTCAACCATCAAACAAATTCCAAACCAATGAAATATTGTATTTCATACTTTGGACTTGTATAAATATGTGTATCTTTTGCACATATCAAGTCTTGTTCGATTTCAAGCTCTAAATCGCTTTCTGGAAGGTTATACGCGCACTGATGCGTAAATATAACCAATTTAATGCAACGAACACTCCGGAATAGTGAAATAGGCTTAACATACCTTAAATAACCTTTACATAACTTAGATATAAGTTTTGGAAGGTTCGGTGTGGTGAAATCAAAGTTTAATCGCTTACAGGGACTAAAGTTGACAAACTGCGAAAGTATGCCAATTTGAACTGTAACAGACATTCCGAAGCATGACCATAAGTTAATCATACCATAAATACCCTTCACATAGCTTAGAAATAGGCTTTGAGGTGTTCGGTATGCTAAAATAAACTTTGGTGTCATTCAGGGACTAAAAGTGTCAAAAAGTGCACAAGTTTGCATTTTCGCGCATAACTTACGTTCTGAATACATCCGGACATCCAAAAATTTATGTAAGCATGACTACATTATATTTTATTGTTCGCCTAAAGAAAAATCCATTCGTCGCGTCATTTGGATCGTTTTTCGCGCTTGTGCGCATTCCGTCGTAATTAAGCGAACATCGCGTTCGTACGCCCAAACGAACCATCATCCGGCATATTTTTGAGTATGTTTTGAGTTCCCTATACTTTAACTTCATTTTAGAGCCTTGAAATGAGGTTAACGGGGTTCAAACGCATCGAAAATCGCTTAAAAGGGCTGCAGGGACCATTTCTGCCATTTTTGAAAGTTTGCTGAAACAAGGGGCAGTGGCGTAGCGCCACTGCATGTAGCCTTACCAGTCGCGCTACGCGACTGCCTATTCTGGGCAGAAACATGCAGAAACTCAGTTTTTCGCATTCGGGACCAGATTCGACGTATTAACAGCTGTTAACAGTTGTTCTCCACTCCTTAATCCCTTGCCACATCTTGATACCCTATGGTGAGTGGCCAATTTAGTCACCATGAGTTTCCGACAAGTGTACGGGTTGGATCATGACACGATATTCGACAAGCGATCTTAACGGTTCGGGTATTCCTATAAATACCCAACCACCCCCATTGCTAAAAATCACTAGAAACTTGATTTGAGAAACTCTAAGTTGAAACATTTGTTTCATACCTGAGATTTTTGAATCGAGTTTAGCATTCGGGGACCCTTCGTAAGTATTCTTTCGTTCTTTTCCTTATTTTACTGCTTTTCGAGTCAGAAAGTCAAACTTTGTTTGACTTTCAGCGTTGACCAGTAATGGTCAATGCGAAGTTCGTTTGAACTTCGCAACGTGAGTATAATCACGTTGGTCATAGTCCCTTGGGACTATGCCCACTGATTACCACGTTGTCTAGAGTCGTAGGGTAGGCGATCTAATAAATCGCCTATACCTTCGAACTCGACCCAGCTTGGTCGATCATTAGGATCCGACCAAATACTTTAGGTGACCCTAGTATAGGGCATAACCTTCCGAGGTTATACCCTATGGTCACATCGTTTAAGTAGTTGTATGATAGGTAGTTTATATGCCTTAGGTAAATTACCAGAATACCCTTTTCATGTATAATTGGTAATTAAGCATATGTAACCTAAACTTTTGTCACATAACTGATTATGTAACATGTTTAGGCATATAACACTTGTCATAGGGCTAGTTAGGCGGTCCGAACGCGTTTCACGCAAACGACGCGTTAAGGTAGCATAAGCTACCTAAACGAGTCGTAATGGGTCGTAAACACTTAGGTTAAGTTTCATTTAGTATGTAGGCTTTGTTAAACCAAATGACACGAGTCTCTACACTCGTTTGGTTTACAAACCCTAATGCTACCCGATCTTCCGATCTAGGTCCGGTTAATTAACATAGTTACCTATATTAGGTGCCGTTTGATATCCGCGATCTCTAGCATTGTTTGGTTGTTACTCAAGGACTACTGAGCATTCTCAAGTGAGTACATAGACCCCTCTTTTACTGTTTTCCAAACTGTTTTGGGGTGGAACACATGTGCCTACTTGTTACTTTCATGCTTTCCTGTTTTCACATCATATACATGCTATGTTCGTTAGTACATTATAGTACATGATTTCATTACATCTTATGCTAGGTGTGCCCATTGTGTGCATTACTTGGTACATCGTTTTACATTACATTTCATGCTAGGTGTGCCCATTGTGTGCATTACTTAGTACATCGTTTTACATTTCATCTCATGCTATGTGTGCCCATTGTGTGCATTACTTAGTACATTGTTTTACATTGCCTTTCTGTTGCATATGCTTATCCAGCGTATGAACACATTATATTACATTTTGAACCGTTGTAATCATTTGACTATGTGATCCGTTGATATCTGTGAACCGTTTGTAACCGTTGAACCACGTGAACCGTTTGTAACCGTTGAACCATGTGAACCGTTTGTAACTATTGAACCGTTTGTATCCATTACATGATTTACATTAGACATGAACATTACTTTGGTGGTTTGGTTTGATTAAGTGATTAAGTAACGATGCGTGTGTAATATGATACAAGCATGGTGGATACGCCGCTGGTACTTCCTATATATAAGTGTTTGTATGGTATTACATATCGTAGCGTTATTTGAATCATTTCAGTTTGATACATATAACATTTTATACAAATAACATACTTTTCACAAGACATTGTTTTACAAACAACTTATCTTATACAAACTCAGTCTACATGGTTATTCATTTAACCATACATTATTCTTTTATCTATACATATCATTTGAACTTATTGATTTTCAAACGATTTACAAGACAAAGCAAATTACAAGGTTCATGACTAAACATTTTCTCAAACATAAGTCATGAAACCTATTTTCACAAAACCTATGTATCTCACCGGCATTTTTATGCTGACGTACCTATTTTCACATGTGTTTTTCAGGAACTGTTGCATAAGATGATCAAGATACATATAGGCAGACTTGGGCTTTAGTGACAATAAAAGATGCAGACTAGTTAATTATGTTGTATTTCCATGTTTGTTTAGACATTGTAACACTTTTAATCAATAAAACGAAACTTTAATTTCCATGGTTGTGAAACATTAATTCTGTTACAACACTCCCCGATGTTTCCGCCACGTTTTGTATGTTCTACGTGGTCGGGGTGTGACATATATGGTCTCAATATGGACCCTGCGCCAATGATGTCGTTTAATCGATTAAGTATTGCACGCGATGAATTGTTGGTAGATCTATCGGGTTGACAACCCCGTCGTGACCGGTCGCCCCGTGTCAAGTCAAACGACGAATTTAAATTCTGGTTATTGTCTAGCATTGATTATCCATGAATGGTAAATATATAGTTCGTATTGTCTAGCTAACATACGAGTCTGAACATTGACGCTATGAATTTAATATACAAAACTTGGGAAAATGCCTTAATGTCGGGTTTTTGAACTTACGACGGATGACCCATGGAGTTTTATTAAGGATGTAAATGGACTTTCTAAAAATTATATGGATGTTTTAAAATAAACACATAATTAGAAAGTTTTCCTTTGGATCAAATTGTTAGACTTGAATATGTGAACTCACCTTCCTTTGTGTTGACACTTGATTTTAAACGTGTTCTACAGGTACTTGAATTCGGCTTCGGGAATCATGGCGTATCTTGTGCTTGATGATGAATGTTGTGTTATTTGAAAATGTTGGACAAACTTTTAAACTTTCTAGAACGTATGTAATAAGATCCGCGAGGATCAAAGACAACTTAACTATGTGGTTGTGTCGTGTCTTAAAACGTAATGTTTAATAACTTATGTTTAAAATAAATCAATATGTCCAACAATTAAATGCATCGTTCAACAAGATATAAATGGGCACCAACTTCCGTCACCACTACGTTTAATATTCCACTGCGATGTTTTTGGGGTGTGACAGAAGTTGGTATCAGAGCCAATGGTTGTTAGCGAACTAGATGTTTTCGGGAGAAAACACTAGACTTCAACCGAAGAATCTTGAGATATAAAGTCCAAGATTTTCGAAGCCAAAATTTTTAAATAAACATAGAAAATTTTATCATTTATGAAAACCATTATGTGTTTATGTGCATATGTGATTTTCTGTTTATTTGGCCTTATGTGTTACTGTTCATTATGATTACGCACTTACTTGTACGGTTATATATGTGTCACAAATGTCGCACGAACACGAGGTCATCGAGATCCACGACTCAGGTTACGAGCCAGATTTCGAGACTTCACCGAGACCTATGCTACCAGAGATACCTATCACGGCTCCACATATGGTTGTTACTACCGAGCTTACCTCATCTTTCCACGTCGAACCTGCTGCCTTTGCTAGCCAGGTAGACCCCCGATACGCTTTCACTAGCAATGGGTGGATAGATGATGATGATGTTCCTCTCTCGATCCATGAGATGGGACGATCATCTGAAATTGTACCAGTTATCGATGACGAGATCAGGGGTGTCCCTACTGTCGGAGGATCTCCCAGTATCGCATCAGTGGTGGACGCCACTATTGTCACGGCTTGACCATTAGAGCCATCAGTCATGTAGGATCGTTCGCACGACCAAAACAAGTCGTTCAGAAGAATTCTAACCAATACGAAAGGCGGAAACAGCCGTATCGGAGTTATTTCAGCTGAATTACACTAAGAATCACTTTAAACTGTCTCTGTATTGATATCAGATCGTTTTACAATGTTGGAGACACTTCGGCAGAGCTTCGCTACCGGAATCAGAATCTTACAAATGATTTGAACAAGGCACTATATATAGGCATTGCCATTCCGCACGAAACGGTTCACACGAAATGGCTTCTCCATTTCGTATGAAATGACCATTGCCATTTCGTGCGAAATGGACATATTCCATTTCGTGCGAAATGGTCCATCCTACATGATTTCAACATTTTCTCGTATTACGTGCCCTGATCTAACCAACCTAATACAAGACTCGATACAAGACGAAGTCGACAGACATATGAACCAACAGACTCCCCCTTGGATGTTGACGAATTCTTCGGTATGTCACATCTTCATCTTTATCAGTCTTCTCGCTCTCTCCAAAATATTCTCCATTGTAAGCATCCTCAATCAATCTCTTTCTCTCTCCAGAATCTCAACCTGTCTCTATGTTCTCTTGATCAGATCTCTTGATTCCTTAAGTTCATCAGCATCAGCAGCTTGCAAAGACAACAGTTCCAGAATCAGAAACTGGCTCTTTACATCTTCAGACTCCCTCTTAATGTCTTCAGACTTCCCCTTTCGATAAGCTGGGATCGTAGTCTGGATTTCACAATCTACAGGCTTTGGATCGAAAACCTGGCTCTTATAACACTTCACAGGTTCTAAGATCGTAACCTGGCTCTATCCTGCACAAACTCTACCCAGAAATGAATTTCGCAAATTTAAAATTTGACAACTTTAGAAATCACTGGTAGATATTATTCAACAGCATTACTCTTACTGTGAGGTAGATTTATTTATAACAATTATCTTTTCAAAATAAACTCTCCCAACCCACTGTTCATCATGTTTAGCACTCGGAATTTTGAAAATCAGCTTTTTAACATCAGTTGTCGAAAATCTTTTTGGTTTTTTCAAACTTTATGCTAAAACACTCTGAAAATATTTTTGGATTTTAGATTTTAATGAAAAGACAGTAAAGGAATATTTACAGACAATATTTTTGCGAGTTTGTGTAAGAGGATCATATCAGTTTATGAGACAAATCACTAGCACCGTTAAGCTTTCAATATTTTAAGTTCTAAACAATTCACATAGATTGGCGATATTGTTGTCCTCTTAAACTCAATCTAAAAACTTTCGAAATGCTTATCGATACGTTAATGTATATTAATTTTGCACTAAATTCTTATGTACCCCACGATCTCAGCATATCCCCTCATCATGCAATACACTGACTCAAGTAATGCCTTTAAACTTTCATCAATTGTGATATGTGCAAAAACAACGCATAATGTTTAAACATTAACAATCAGGTCGATCTTTCGATACGCAGAGAAAGTCCAATGTTTAAACAAAATAAGAATATAAAAACAAGTTGAAAATGCTTAGATCTTAACCACCAGTTCGATATTCACATATACGCAGAGGTGATCCAAGATTTAAACGAAAGACCAAGAAAAAATAAATCAGAACGTTCAGGCACTAACATCCAGTTCGATACTCACGTATACGCAGAGGATGTCCAATGCTTAAACAAAATAAAGAAATCAAACAAGTTTAAATCTTTGCAAAATGAAATGCACAATCACAGTGACTTTTTCAGCAAGTTGTGAAAGTTCACAAACTGACCGGTTTTTATGCTCTTTTAGCATTCAGCGATTACTGAGTAGGTACACAGTCACGAAGGATAAAACTAAGTACTATGCTTTCAACCGTGTTTCCCACTAGAACTAGGCTTTTTCATTTTAAGTTTGTATCGTTATCGCAAATCTACTAATCTAGCTGAGCCTGTCGTCACATCTTTAGTGAGACCGTTTATCACATTTGACTTTCCATTTCTTTAGCATGCTATGATTGTCCACTGATGTACTATCATTTCCTCTTTTTTACAGCAAAACTCATTTTGATTTTTTTTAATGTTTTTGACATTTTAGATCATGTTTTTGGATTTTTCAAATTTTCGAAAATCCTAAAATTTTTTTACTCCCCCGAAAATCCAAAATATGTTTCAATTTTTGATTTTACGGGAAAATTTGAAAACAAACTGTACAAATAAAGTGACAAACTGATGAGAATCACTTCAATTCGCCATCCACTTGGCATAAACAATCAGAACTCCCCCTGACAACAAACTATTTTCCCATTAAGATTTCAAAACACTTAAGTTTGTTTTAATCAAAATGGTTTTTCCGTAAAATTAGTTTTGTTGATTTTCATAAACCATTTGAAGGTTAGGGGATATGATCATCACTTTGTTTCTTCAATCACTTTGAGTGAAAGTTAAATCAAGTTCAACTTAATGACCTTGATTAACCACTTGTAGGTGAAAACCCTTCTTTAACCACTTGAAGGTTCACTTATCAACCAATACCACTTGCAAACTGAAATATAACAATTTTCAAAAATACTACCATATGTAGGTCGAAATATCACCAATGTGAATTTCTCAAGAAAGATGCCGATTCATGCTCCACTATTACCAACTTGGGAGCTCCGGCAAGTCCAGAGTTTTAGTCGTGATAGGTTCTATCCCAGTTACTAACCTGGGATGACCCATCTATCACACCCCTTTCTAAGGCAGAAGCACGAGGTGTGATCATGAAAGGTTTTCATTGCATACGATTGGTAAACATACTACATGTTCATAAAATAACTTCAAACACCATTACCATTACATAACGGAAACATAGTTAAGAGTTTACATCACGAAACAACATATTGTCTGAAAGTTTACAACTTATTTAAGAAAAACATAAACGACATCCACGAGCATGAGTAAGACCACGCGCACATCCACTTTTAGTTACCTGAAATACATGTGAGTTTTGGAAAAACGTCAACATAATGTTGGTGTGAATTCATGCAGTGATTGTTTTGAATGTTTAAATAATTGAATGAAAACATGGTATGTAACTTGTAGAGTGTATGAATGTTTAAATGTAATTTGTAAACATATCTGTAACTGAGTACTATGAATTTTTGAATGTTTTTGTAACACGTAACTGTAACTTCGTACTATGAATGTTTGAATGTGTGAGATTGCTAGTGGTTTGCAAGGCCACTAACATGTGTCACGACATAAGAAGCCACCAAACCTAGGCATTTTTGTCGACTTTGACTGAGACACAGAAGCACTCATTGGTAGAAGTAGGCCAAGAGTGGGGTTGCCTGAAACCCATTAGATCTAACCTTTTGTTCCACGGTCTGAATGTATACGTTGATTAATGGTGCTTATGGTACCCTATTCGAGACATGATCTAGAATGTTTCACTTGAATGTTTTTGTACTCCATCATACCATTTGTAAACATTGTAACAGTTGTAACATGTATTTCACCCCCGAAGTTATAAAACCAAAAACAGTTAAAGAAAAGGGGGAGCATGAACTCACAACTTTGCGTTCCTTGCGTCGTAAACTTCACCTGTTTTTGCTTATCTAGCGTCGTGACCTAAACATGTTTTGTTAACGTTAGTCACTAGACTTGTATCGCACAAGTACAAGTCACTATCTTTTGTATATGTTTTCTTGTGTTAAAAATAATTTATATTTTTAACTATGTATTTTACTTGCATTATTTTCTCAAAAATAAATATAAGTATCTTGTATTTTACACCCGAATTATGTATTTTTTCCAAGTAATATATTTTAAGAAATATATCTTCTTGTATGTGTCTAAGTATGTTGTATGTGTATCTTGTATTTTCACCTCTTACGAGCATTTAGTGTATCTTCAAGCCCTAATACACTATTACATGCAATACATACTACATACACTTAGCACAAAATTTTGTGATCAATAAATACATATATTTTTCTCAAAAATATACATACTTAATATCAATTTTATTCTTGAAGAAATCATTATTTCTTAATATAAAAATTGGGGAAACCTTGGTAAATATTTTTAGATACATTTTTAGAGAATAAGTTTCTCAAAAACTTATATTTTTCTAAGTGTCAAAATTTATAAAAATTTTGGCAGAGTTTCCCCTAAAAATGGAGGTTTCCCATGTTTTCAAAACATGTGTTTATTTTCTTTTAAAATCATCATCAATCAATTTCAACAACAATCAACAAGTTATTAGACAACATTACACTAACCAAGTGCAAAACAATGCACTTTACATAATAACTTGAACTTGGTTTTTAGTAGAAACGCGTAGTAACTTAGTGGGGGTGTTTAGTGGGTTTAGTTATCCTCCCAAGTGTGTTTGTTTTTGTAAAAGTCTCGTTCTCGGGATTTTTAGGTGTTCACAACTTATGAACTTATTTTACAAAAATATCCACTTTCAATATTTTCATGCTTCATTCACTTCCATATACTTGGTTTATTTCAAAGATGGTGTAAGTAAATGTAGGAGTCATACTTTTTCAAAAACCGCCTTTTAAACTTGTTTTTCTAAAATAACTCATACACAAGTCTTGAGTTTTCAAGTTTACTAGTTCACTAGGTTTATTATTTTCTAAGAAAATCACTTTTGTTCCCAAGTTCATGCTTTAACAAGAAGATGATTATTTTTTGTATACATAATCATCTCTAACTTGTTAAGTCATGTTTTTAATCATAACTTAACAAGCTTCATATGATGATCAAACATCATATTGCTAGAAATCATCAAAATATCAACAACATAACTACAACAAGTTCATTTTATCAAGTTTCCTTCTTATTTCATCATCAAGTTAGTTTATGTTCATGCTTTCTTCATATGCTTCATTAATATTCTTAATGTTTTTGTTCAAGATACATCATTAACCACTTAAACAAGATGAAAAATGAAAGGATCTAAGTTCTTACCACTAGCTCAAGGCTAGGGAAGTTCAAGTGAAGAAATGTGGTGGATAAAAGAAGATAAGAGAGGTCCTTCAACTTCTGAACACACCGAGCTTTGTTGTATGCACTCTAACACCTATGTATGCTCTTAGATTGGTTGAAAGTGATCAAGTGATGATGGTGAGGGTGGTGGTGGCTCACGGCCGAAACAAGAAGAGAGGGAGAGAGATGGATGATGTTTAGTTTGTGAAGATGAAGAATGAGTGATCTAATGGTTATATACTACAAGTCCTCCAACACTTCTTTGTCCATTAGGTCTAATGCCCCCTTAAGTACACTACAAACCCATTAATTAAATCAAGAAAATCAAGTGGGTGTATCCCACTTCACAACCGGTTAGGGGGGGGGGGGGGTTGTTTGGTTTAGTTGGTTGGTAATGGTTAGTTAAGGGTTATGGTTGGATCTTAAGTATTCAGTTAGTGTTATACGTGTGTTAAGTAATATATAGTGGGTTAGGGTGTTCGGGGATCATAACTAGCTCAGAAATAATTAAACAATGCTTCAAGTGATATTTTGATGTTCCGGGTAATATCCAGTTGTTCGGTTAAATACCGGTTCGTTAAAGTGCTAAATTGCATCGTTTAATGTCTTTTAAGAATTCTTTTGTGACATTTTCAATTCCCGACACTTAGGGAAATATTCTGGATGATAAATTATAATTTCTGCATAATATTTCAGTGTCATAATGCCGATTATAGCTGAATTTACTAAAATTCTGCACTTAAAGTGCGTTTCGGGTGCTCTCAAGTGTCATAATGCCGATTATAGCTGAATTTACTAGTATTTCCGACGCAACGCTTTATAAAGTAATTCTTGTAGTATAAAATGTGCATGAATTCACTTGTTTAATATGTATTCAGACAATGTTGACATTTAAGCACTTAATTGCAGTCATTAAATAATAATTAAAGCGTATGGAAATTACTGGTTTTGTGCCAGTTGTCACAGTCTCCCCCCGTTAAAATAATTTCGTCCCGAAATTCAGGCTGAGCTGACTCTTGCAGGAGTCTTCTTGAACAGATGGGGGTACTTTTCTTTGAACTGGTCTTCACGTTCCCACGTGTACTCGGGTCCGTGCTTAGAGTTCCAACGTACTTTGATAAGTTTCACACTGCTCCTCCTGGTCTTGTTGACTTTCCAGTCGGTAACCTCAACCGGTTGTTCTGTAAATCGGAGGGCATCATCAATATGCACTTCATCTGCAGGGATGATCACGTTTTCTTGTGTTGGACTCTTCTTGAGGTTGGATACATGAAACGTATCATGTACCCCATTGAGTTCTTCCGGTAATTCCAACTTGTATGCCACGGTACCAATTCTTTCCAAAATTCTGAATGGTCTGATGTATCGCGGATTCAGCTTTCCACGTTTTCCAAATCTTACTACGCCCTTCCAAGGTGAGACTTTTAACAACACTTTGTCTCCCACCTCGGATTCTAATGGTTTTTGTCTTCGATCAGTGTAGCTCTTTTGTCGATCTCGAGCCGCCTTAATGCGCTCTCGGATCTACATAATCTTGTCAGTTGTCTCTTGTACAAGTTCAGGACCAACCATACGTTTATCTCCAGCGTCTACCCAACATAAGGGCGATCGGCACTTGCGGCCATACAGAGCTTCGAACGGTGCAGATTTTATGCTTGTATGATAACTGTTATTGTAGGAAAACTCAACTAAAGGTAGATGAGTATCCCAGCTGCCGCCTAGATCCATGACACACGCGTGAAGCATATCTTCTAATGTTTGTATAATCCGTTCACTCTGACCGTCTGTTTGCGGATGGAAGGCCATGCTTAGATCTAACTAAGATCCAAAGGCCTCCTGAAAGGATTGCCAGATTCTTGAGACAAAGCGTCCATCTCTGTCTGAAATGATTGAGATAGGCACTCCATGACATGCCACAATTTCTTTTAAGTATATCTCAGCAAGCTTTCCTGTGCTGTCTTTTTCTCAGATCGGTGGGAAGTGCGCAGACCTTGTTAACCGATCAACTATCACCCATAACATATCGTGCCCTCTCGGGGTCCTGGGTAATTTCGTTATGAAGTCCATCGAGATTTGCTCCCACTTCCACATGGGTATCTCTGGTTGTTGTAGTATGCCGGACGGTTTCTGATATTCAGCCTTAACCTTAGCACAGGTTAGGCATTTTCCAACATAAACAACAACATCGCTCTTGAGTCTCGGCCACCAATAGTATTCTTTAAAGTCTTGATACATTTTGTCTGATCCTGGATGGATCGAATATCTCGATTTGTGTGCATCGTCAAGAATGACTTCTCGTATGCCACCATAGAGCGGAACCCAAATAAGCTTCTTAAAGTATAAGGCTCCCTCTTCATTTGGCACCATATATTTCAACATACCCCGGAGGTATTCAACTTTACGGTTTTCTCCCTTAAGAGCTTCTTGTTGTGCGTCGCGAATACGTGTAGTGAGGTTCGTTCAAATAGTCATTTCCAATGTTTGAACCCTTAGGGTCTTAACCCTTTCTTTTCGACTTAATACGTCCGCTAAAACGTTTTCCTTTCCAGGATGGTACTTAATCTCACAGTCGTAATCATTTAGCAGCTCTACCCATCGCCGCTGGCGCATGTTTAATTCCTTCTGATCAAGTATGTGTTGCAGGCTCTTGTGATCTGTGAAGATTGTGCATCGTGTACCATATAGATAATGTCGCCAGATCTTCAAGGCGAATACCACCGCGCCGAGTTCCAGGTCATGAGTGGTATAGTTTCTTTCATGAACCTTCAATTGTCTTGAAGCATAAGCGATGACTTTCTGGCGTTGCATGAGCACGCAACCCAAACCTTGTCGTGAAGCGTCGCAGTATACCACGAAGTCTCCAGTGCCTTCGGGTAATGATAGTATTGGTGCATCGCATAACTTGTTCTTAAGTAGTTGGAAGGCTTCTTCCTGCTTGTTACCCCAATCGTACTTCTTGTCCTTCTGTGTAAGGGTAGTTAGCGGTTGAGCTATCTTTGAGAAATTATCGATGAATCGCTGATAATAGCCCACTAAGCCCAAAAATTGTCGAACTTCAATTGGGGTTTTGGGGGCTTCCCAGTTCTTTATTGCTTCGATCTTGGCTGGGTCTACATGAATGCCCTTCTCGTTCACAACATGACCCAGAAACTGTACTTCACGAATCCAGAATTCGCACTTCGAGAATTTTGCATAGAGTTTCTCTTTCTTCAGTAGTTCCAGTATGGTTCTGAGGTGTTGCTCATGTTGTTCTCTCGTTCGTGAGTAAATCAGGATATCATCGATAAATACAATCACGAATTTATCTAGATATGGTTTGCATACGCGGTTCATCAGATCCATAAATACCGCTGGCGCGTTCGTCAGCCCAAACGGCATCACCAGGAATTCGTAATGCCCATAGCGTGTTCTGAATGCAGTCTTTGGTACGCTTTCTTCTTGTATCCTTAACTGATGGTATCCAGATCGAAGATCGATCTTGGAATAGTAGCTTGAGCCTTGTAACTGATCAAATAAGTCGTCAATCCTCGGTAGTGGGTACCGATTATTGATAGTGAGCTTGTTCAATTCTCTGTAATCGATACACATCTGCTATGTTCCATCCTTCTTCTTTATGAACAATACTGGAGCTCCCCAGGGCGAGAAGCTTGGTCTTATGAATCCTTTATCCAACAACTCCTGGAGTTGTGTAGATAATTCTTGCATTTCGGATGGTGCAAGTCGATAGGGTGCCTTGGCTATAGGAGCGGCTCCTGGAACCAAGTCTATATGGAATTCAACTTGTCGTTGCGGAGGTAGTCCTGGCAGATCTTCGGGAAAAACATCAGGGAATTCCTTCACTATAGGAATGTCTTCAAGTTTTGGCTCCACAACCTTCTTGTCTACAACGTGTGCTAGGAAAGCAACACATCCTTTCCTTAAGCACTTCTGTGCCTTCATACAACTGATGATTCGCAGAGGCGCGTCTTGTTTTTCTCCATGTACGATGAGAGTTTCATCACTCGCCAAAGGAATGCGAATGATTTTCTCATGACAAATAACTTCAGCTTTGTTCTTGGACAACCTGTCCATTCCGACCACTACATCAAAGCTACCCAATTAAATAGGTAAGAGGTCGATGCTAAATCTTCGTTCACCAAGTTCTAATGAGCAGCCTCTAACAACTTCGCCCGATTCAACAAGTTTACCATTGGCTAGTTCTATGGAATAAGGAATGTCTAATCTACTAGATTCTATTCCGAGCATGCGTTTAAATTCCACAGACATGAAGCTATAGTCGGCACTAGTGTCAAATAATATGGATGCAAAGTGATTGTTAATGAGAAACGTACCGGTGACCACATTAGGGTCCTCGCGTGCGTTCTTTGCTCCTATCACAAATTCTCGAGCCTAAGCATTGTTTCCTTTTGGGCAGTCTTTCATGAAATGATCATTGCTTCCACAACTGAAGCATCCTTGGTTTCGCCCAGCTCTATTACCATTCCGGTTACCGTTGTCGTTCCCACCATTGTTTCCATTACCATTACCATTACCATTGCGGCCTCCAATACCTTTTCCCCAACAATCCTCGGTACGGTGGCCTGACTTCCCGCAGTTCTCGCATTTCCCAACGTGACAATTTCCCACGTGGTGAAAGTTACAGCGGTTGCATTTGGGTAGAGTGCCCTGATACTTCTTAGTTCCTGTATTTCTTGCAGCCGCGAAGGTTCTTGCCTCCATAGGTGGGTTAGTGTCACGCTTCTTGTTGTTCGAACCCTTGTTGTTGCTGCGGGTTGCTTGGTTCAGATTTGAATGCTTTCTCTTCTTGTCACCAGACGACTCAGCATGCGTCTCGGTCTTCTCAGTTGGGTTCAGTGATAGTTTCTTCATACGAACACAATCTTCAGTAAGGCTGACAGCCAGAGTTACAGCCTCGGTGATTGTTTGAGGTTTGGCCGAAGTTACCATGCCGCGGAATTCTGAGGCCAATCCCCAAATGTAGCGTTCAACGCGCTTAAATTCGGGAGTCACCATGTAGGGAAGCACTCTAGACAGATCGTGGAACCTTCCAGTATAACCATTAATGTTAGCACCTTCCATGGTCAAGTGCCAGAACTCAGTTTCCAGCCTTTGGAGTTCAGCACGAGAGCAATACTTTTCTCTCATTTTCTCTTTCAGTTCATCCCAAGTCATGCCATACACGGCATCTGTCACACCCTGGCTTACGCGGAAGCGTGGATTATTTTGGTGTGACTTCTTAATACCATAGCAACAATCATAACAATTCTATATGATAAAAATACATGACGTTCATCCATTCATTAAGTTGGCGCAATGGACGTCGGTCTTCAGAGGGGAAAGGAGCAATGTCAGCGGTTGTGGGTGCAATATCAAATGTCTCAACTGATAGAAAGATCATTAGATGCGGGTGCTGGGTACGGTATAAGGGATGCATTGTCTGGTAAATCAAAAGAAATAGGGTCATGATTAAGTAATGGTGCAGGTACTGGGTCTGGTACAAGGAGTGCAATGCATGGTGGACCAAAAAGGAACAGGATCGTGATCACGTAAAGGTGTGGGTTCAGCAGGTGCAACATCGAGCTGACCCAAAAGGTGCAGAAGCTAGCTCAAGAGCAGGCCCTAGGTCGTGTAACGGTGTGGTGCCTCGAGCAGGTGATAGAGCCGCAGCCATGTCACCCTTGTCTGCATCAGTAGTAGAAAGCGGTAATCCAGCTGTTTGTAAGGTTGCAGATATCACAGACTCAAAAGAGTCTGAATGCATGCTAGAATCAGAAGATAGCTTGCTAATAGGGGTCTTAAGAAGTGAAATTAGTAACGGTGTTCTTGTCTAATTTTCTATCATCATAGGTGTCAGCAGGAGGACCATCAATAAACATGTCGTCGTCGTCATAAATTGTTTGTCGAGTAGCCAACCCTCAGTAGAAATGTCCACAGGAGGCGCATCATCGATGATCGGAGCCATGGTGTGCCCACCATTGGGATGACCAGTGATAGAGTGGTCATGGATTGAAACAAGAGTGACAGAAAGATTTTTGACAGAGAAACCATCAGCGAGGATAAAGTATCACCAAAATCTGGTAGCGCGGATTGTTGGAAGTCGTCCTCATCCTTAGTCAGCATATCAGGATCACGCTCAGTGTCTGACGTAAATGTCTCTGGCGCAGACATAGTCTCATTATCTGTGGCGGGGGTCGTAGTGTTATCAATGTCTGATAACTCATTTTCTAAATAGGGTGACATGTGTGCCGGTGCATAGCATGTATATCCATAGTAATTACTAACAATTAGTGTATGCAAACAACTACCATATATGCACGTCTATCCATATTTAGCAACTAAGCATGTATATAGTATTAATGAAAGCATGTAGTCATTCTAGTCTTCCCATACTATCCCACCCAGCCTCTCAGACTGAACTTCCCAGTCTCTCAGACTAACTCCCTGGTCTCTAAGACTAACTCCCTGGCCTCTAAGACAAATTCCCTGGCCTCTAAGACCAACTCCCTAGTCTCTAAGACTAATTCCCTGGCCTCTAAGACCAACTCCCTGGCCTCTAAGACCAACTCCCTAGTCTCTAAGACTAATTCCCTGGCCTCTAAGAGCAACTCCCTGGCCTCTAAGACCAACTCCCTAGTCTCTAAGATTAATTCCCTGGCCTCTAAGACCAATCCTCCCAGTCTCTAAGACTAAATCCCTGGCCTCTAAGACCAACCTCCCAGTCTCTAAGACTGATCCTCCCTCAGCCTCTAAGACTGATCCTCCCTCACTCTCTAAGACTGAACTATAAATATAAATTTTGAAATGTGTATGTGTGCCTTTTGTTTGTAAAAATGTTTGTTTCCTGGATCTGGACGTTTTGTGTATGCAATGTAAAAATGTTTAAAAACGTTTTCGTGAGAGCCCTGATGATCATAGTCTAGACTCGAGAAAGAATCCTAGTTCGCTATGATCGAGGCTCTGATACCAAGCTGTCACACCCTGGCTTTCGCGGAAGCGTGGATTATTTTGGTGTGACTTCTTAATACCATAGCAACAACCATAACAATGCTATATGATAAAAATACATGACGTTCATCCATTCATTAACTTTTAAAATACCACAACATCAGTATTTGGAAAAGTCGATACTTAAAAAAATAATTTACAAACCATACTTGTCTAAAAAGTGTTCATAAGACACAACAAAAGACTTTTAATAAAACGAGATTTAAGACATGCAACCCGTCCAGGTAAGGGTTACACCTCCTAAACCTACTGCCCTGGATGACATTTTATTCAACGCAGCTTGACTTATGCATACTTCGCCATATCTGCTAATTCCATGAAATACATGTAGTTTGAAAAATCAACATAAAGTTGAGCGAGTTCATGTGTAAGTGAGTATGTATAAACCTTTGTAATTATGTCTGTATGTCTGAAAATCCCTGGTATGTAGCAATTAAGGAAAAAGAGATCACCATTGGGTTGCAAAGCCAATGATATGTGTGAAGTGATGCAGGAAGACTCAAACCTAGCAGATTTGTGCGTCGGGCACATAGTCACCTCATGGTCCACTCGGCGGACTCAGGAGTGTGGGGCTCGCTACACCCAAATAGATCTATCACTCATGTCCCTCGGTCCTACAACGAGGATTAATGGCCCAAAGTAACACCTACCCACTCACATGATCTAAGTAGTAAACCCTCCTTAAGCTAACCATACCATGTATATAAAAGTCTGTAATAATTGTCGCATGTATTTCACCCCCGGAGTATAAAACTGAAAACAATAAAGAGAAAAGGGGGACATGAACTCACTGTATTGCGTCTTCGTACTTGTAACCCAAATCTCCGTGGCAAACACGACTACCTACAATGGTCTAACGTCTATTACACGAACGGGTCGTGCCTTGTCTTAGTATTGATTAGTGCCTTACGTTTTAAAGTGTCTTCAATATTCTTGTAATAATATTTCTTAAGTGTTCGTATTTCCTTCCCAAGGATGGGGGTATTTACACATGTATATTTGTAGTCTCGAAATTATATTTTAAGTCCCACTTAGCAAAATATATTTAACTTATTTGTCCAAAAATGGCGTATTTCCAAAATATATGTATTTTTCCCAAAAATAATATATTTTTACTTCTTCAGCTTCCAAAATAATATTTTACCAAGAAAACATGTGTGAGAGTATTTTCTAGATTATTTCATAATTAAAATGCTTAATTAATCCACAAAGTGTCTTTTATATTATTTTTAGTGACACATTTAATTCCCAACACTTTAGAAAGTATCTAGGACTAGTTTGCCAAGTTTTTGCACTTTACTAGCATTATTAAATGCTGAATTTTATTTAATAGTGCAGAATTTTGCAGTTAAAGTATGTTTTAGGCACTTCCCGGCACTATAACTATCACTTAGTGACGCAGTTTTGTGGTCCTCACTTCCTACACTCCCTACTAGTGTAGTGTCCTGTCTCTGGCTCATACTGGCCTCAAAAATATTGTCTGTCTATGTGCTGGCATTGTCAGCATGTTTTCTGGGTTATCCGTTTAGTGTGCTAACTGCGCTTTGTGCATCAAGTTTGTCACTAAAGTTTGTGTGAAATAAATGGAGTGACAGTATGAAATGTGATGCATATGTATGTATGTAAAAGAAATCAGAAAGCAGTTTAATCACAGTTGTAATCAAGCACAGTCATTAAGCACGAATTAAATATTAATTAATTGTACGGATACCTGTAATTGTGAGGGTTGTCACATTCTCCCCCCGTTAAGAAAATTTCGTCCTCGAAATTTGTACTACCTTAACCCCTTATGGTTTCGTCACATGTGTATGTATATGAATAATATCGAGGTAGATAATCATCAAACCAAATCAAACCTTACTCACATTTGGCGGGTCCAAGAATATATAATAACCCGAATCCTAGGGTTAAAAGGTGTGTGCTTTTAGCATTTGTTGTCAAAGGTACAAGACGTACTTGACGTATAGTCTAGTGAAATCCAGCTAGCCGGGGGGGGGGGGGTTTCCATAAAAGAGAGGTTTTGACTAATAAGATTCTCAAACGATCGATCGCAATATGCAAACGAGTTTTCACAAACCCTAGCATCCGTTATATGAACTGAAAATTTAATAACTCAAATGAAATAGTAAAATGATCTATCAACTCCTGAGTAGATGAATGGTAAGATTTAGTGTGTTGAAAATTTTGAATTGCGAGAATACGCCGAGTGAATACAAGCGAATCTGGTGTATCCTTACTTTGATTTGTAGTTGCATCAGAAATGTTTAAATGACAAGTCAACAAAAGTATATGTAGTTCTGCGTGAAACGGTTTACCATGGTTAGCACAAGCTATAAGTTTGTAATGACGCCACAGGGTGTCGCAATGACATAATTCAATAATAGTGGTGATTGAACAGTTCACCATGTTTTAAACCAAACGAAAGTGTATCAAAACAAGCCTGAAGATTTGATTTACACAATGTTACAAAGTTTTTAGTTGAATACGGAACATCCAAGAGTCACTGTTTTTGATCGAAGGATGAAAATGTATTAAGTACCGTAAGGCATTCGATTGTCAACGAAAGAATCGTTAGGAGGTACATTGTGCTTATGAAATGAATATATGTACCATTGCTTTAATACACAATTGTGTTGAGACTGCTTTGATCGTGAATATCAAAATTGATTGTTAACAAATAAATAGGCAATTAAATCCGTGTATGGAGTGAGTAACCCAATTAGCACAAGCTTCAATTTTTGTGAAAATATCACCGTAAGGTATAGAAACAAATCAAACGATTTAGTGGAGTCGTAGACCAACCGAACCTGTTATGACCTGAAATGAAAGAATCATTGCAAAAATATTTGAATATGATGCTCCCAATACATCATATGGCGTCTGAAACTGAATATACGAAGTGGATAAGTTCAAGCAAACGAACTTAATTTCAGTGTAGCCCGACAATAAACGTATCTATCAACAAAGGGAATGTCGGCATGGTAACAAAATAAACCATGAATGTAATTTGTAATAAAAGAAGTTTCAAGAGAGTGTGTTGACTTGATAGCAAAAGAGCCAACAATTTCAATAATGTGGGTCATTCGAATCACAACCCAGTAATTAGATTTAGCAACGAAATATCTAAACTTTAATGAAGCGTTTACTCAAAATGAAACCGCATGCGTAGCAAAAGGTGCATGGATTATATATAAGTTTTCAAGTAATGAAGCGGTGTGTAACTGCTAATATGGAGAAGTGACCAAGCATACGAAGCAAACGTGTGTTCACTCTTAGCGAAGAGAATCAATGTGATGCAACTACTTTGAGGGGAGTAGAGATGCAAACATCTACTTGCTAGAAGCAAAAGTGAAGGTTTCAACGAAAGAAAATGACAAGTTTGTCAGGTTAATGATGGTTGATTGAGTTAACAGATATGGTTCCTAAGTAAAAACCCTTACGAGTTTGGACCTGGGTTCCTAAGGGTCCTAAATATATGTTTTCTAAATCCTCCAGATTTCGTATCCCGTGTAAAACTGGTTTGTGCATTGTGTAGGAAGCACTATTTTTGTGTATGTCTAAGAACAAGTCATTGTCCCACAATTTTTCCCTGGTATACTTTCTTCCCGCATTCACTGCTGACGACGCTCGATCGTCGATCAGTCGGGACATACGGGTTGGATCCTCGCAGTTATTCGAATAAGTAGTCCGTCAATCCTTAGCAAGAGTCGCTGACTCTTGTTGGCTAGCTCATCCGACTCCTGGTCATTTGAAAGTCATCGTCCTTTGTTTTGACGAGCAGAACTGAGGTTATCCAAAATGGAAGTTTCGTTCTGTTATCTTCCTTCTCTATCCACTACTGAAACTACACTGTTAATCCTTGCATCTCCGTAGGTGTGAGTCGTTAAGGGGTATTGACTACAGGCGCGATGCCTGGAATCATTCTGATGCGAAATTCGACTAACCGTTGAGGAGATAATTCTGGCAAGTCTTCGAGGAAGACCTTAGGATATTTCCTTATCATAGGAATATCTTCGTGCTTTGGTTCTTCGGCTCCCTCTGTCCCCGACATGAGCCAAGAAAATAACACATTCTTCACGCATCATCCTTCGTTACTTCAAGCAGTTCGTGATCTGTAGAGGTGTATCCTGCTTCGTGAGTTACGATCGTTCCTTCATTCGTCATCGGGGTGCGGATATCAATCTCCGCTTGATCGCTTGGCAACTAATCCACCCCAATTACCTCGTCGAAGCTTACTCACTCAACTGGCAGTAGATCTAGCGTAAACTTACGCTTTCCGGGTTCTATCCGGCCGATTCCAATCACTTCGTTGGCTTCCACCAGCTTCCCGTTAGCTAGTACTATCATGTGCGGATTATCTAATTTACTTGTTACTAAACCAAGCATACTCTCAAACTCTAGAGATGCGAAGCTAAAATTTGCAACAGTATCTAGCAGCACAGATGCATAACGTTGAGTAATATGGGACGTACCGATATCCAAACTTGGATTCCTGGCGTGCTCCCCTAGCTCTGCTACTGAGCTTTTATCCTTGTGCCTGATTCTTCTTAGGACAGTATTTTCTGAAATGCTTCTTGCTCCCACAGTTAAGACAAACTTCAGCACGTTTTTGTTTGTCACTCGTCCTGCCTTCGTCGTTATCGTTGTTTCCTCCGTGATTCTTGCTATCATCTTGACCTTTATTTTCACTTTCAATACCTTGTCTACAAGTCTCCTTGGGATGCCCCCTCTTACCACAGTTATCACATTTTCCATATTTACATCGCCCGACATGATAACGTAAACAATTTTCGCATTTAGGTAGGATACCCATGTAGTCTTTTCCCTTCTTGGCCTTCTTCTCGTTACTCCCCCGAGTAACCACCTTGAAATTGGCAAGCTTTCTCTTGTTATCCCCAGATGACTCTACAGGAGTCTCCTTCTTCTCCTCCGTAGTGGAAAATTCTCCTCGTCTGACTGCTTCTTCCGTGAGCGCCACGCTTATGTCGATAGCCTCGTTGATCGTTGAAGGTTTAGATGTTGTTACCAGGCTTAGAATCTGAGGTGCCAGTCCCCCAATGAAACGTTCGATCTTCCTAGATTCTGGTTCCACCAAACACGAAGCAACTTGTGATAATTCGCCAAATCTCTGCACATAGTCGGCTATCTTTGGACCTTCCATTTTCAAGTTCCACAATTAAGTCTCCAACTTCTAGACTTCTACCCTAGAGCAATATCTTTTACGCATCAGTTCCTTCAGCTCGTCCCACGTCAAAGCATTCGCAGCAGTCTCACCCATTGTTTGAACCTGAAGGTCCACCATGACAGAGCCCCATCTACAAATAGTCTAGCTACGTACGTGACCTGATGTTCTGGGGCACATTTGCTCAACTGTAAGACATAATTCGTCTTCTCCACCCAACGCACAAAAGCAGTGCCGTCGTATTTTCAAGGTTTGTGGTTCAAGAACTGCTCGTAAGTGCAGCCGCTGGGTGGGTTATTTCCTGAGGTACCTCTGCCGTGTTCGGAGCGAAGGGCCTCGAGTTGTGTGATGGCTTGCGATATGCGCCCTTGCAGTTCTGACTTTGCTGTTGTCGGCAGAGGGTTGTTGGTATCGACGTTCCCTGGTATCGACATCTTTTGAAGAGAAGATTGGTTAGGTCATGTCTTATTTGTTCAGGGAGTGCATACAGTTGTTTAAAGATCTATGCACATACACATATTAGGTTATCATACCAACCAATCAAACAATAGTATAATCATAGTATAACCAAGTAATTTGGTATTTATGTTTAATGAGAGCATAGCAAGTAAGCGCGTAGTATTATAATTATAGCACACACAAATAGATTAATAACGTGCTTGACGAAGACATAGCGACTGAGCTCTCGTTGGTCATTGGTCACAAAGTATTGTCGCATGTTTAGTGATGATTGGCTTCCCCACCATTGTATTGTCTTCTGAAATGTATCATATCAACAGGGACACAGGGTCACCCTACCCTCGTCCATTGAATATATTAGTGTATCAAAATTACGTCGTCAGATGTGGTCTTCAAAAGTCTCCACAATCTCGGTTTATCAATAGTGATTTTACCCCAAATGTAATGCAATCCGCATAATCCAGAAGCCAACCATACTGGTGACTGAGGTGGAGGATGAAAGAAAGGTAAACTGTTAACATGCGTGAACTCCTCCTCGAGCTTGTATGTACGTCGAAACAATTAGCTGATCTGCTGCTTGACAGTAAAGAAATGAGCATCAGAATCCTGGGAACGGTGTAATAGCGATTGTCAAGAGCGCAAAAGGAACCTTGATGTTTGTGGCGGATCAAAGTATGCTGGCAATAGACGGGGTGGAGGACGGGGTGTCTTACATAAACTTTTCTGACAATATGCTGTCTTGTGATGTAGACACCTAAATCATGTTTTCGGTTATGTAATGTTTTGCATTTGAAGTTACCAAATGTGGTGTCAGCTCAGGCTCCAAAACTCTGCGACTTATATCCTTAAATTGTAGCTGATGTTATAGGAGCACTCATCCCGTGTGTAGCCTCCATAATGCGAGGGATGGCAAGGGTCTAAAATCAGTATAGTGTACTATAGGGACCATCGAAGTGGCTCGTTTGGCGTTAGAGAGGTGAATGTAGCAACGGTGCAACCTGTGAAGTTGGGAAAATGCTGCTGTAGCAACTGAATCGTTATGCGGGTGCTGACCTGGAGTACCTTCCCGGGGTGCGGGTATGTTTTGAAAGAAAGAGATAGGCATATTGGCGTAATGGATGTCGGTCTTCATAGGGGAAAGGAGCAATGTCAGCGGTTGTGGGTGCAATATCAAATGTCTCAACTGATAGAAAGATCATTAGATGCGGGTGCTGGGTAGGGTATAAGGGATGCATTGTCTGGTAAATCAAAAGAAATAGGGTCATGATTAAGTAATGGTGCAGGTACTGGGTCTGGTACAAGGAGTGCAATGCATGGTGGACCAAAAAGGAACAGGATCGTGATCATGTAAAGGTGTGGGTTCAGCAGGTGCAACATCGAGCTGACCCAAAAGGTGCAGAAGCTAGCTCAAGAGCAGGCCCTGGGTCGTGTAACGGTGTGGTGCCTCGAGCAGGTGATAGAGCCGCAACCATGTCACCGTTGTCTGCGTCAGTAGTAGAAAGCGGTAATCCAGCTGTTTGTAAGGTTGCAGATATCACAGACTCAAAAGAGTCTGAATGCACGCTAGAATCAGAAGATAGCTTGCTAATAGGGGTCTTAAGAAGTGAAATTATTAACGGTGTTCTTGTCTAATTTTCTATCATCATAGGTGTCAGCAGGAGGACCATTAATAAACAAGTCATCGTCGTCATAAATTGTTTGTCGAGTAGCCAACCTTCAGTAGAAATGTCCACAGGAGGCGCATCATCAATGATCGGAGCCTTGGTGTGCCCACCATCAGGATGACCAGTGATAGAGTGGTCATGGATTGAAACAAGAGTGACAGAAAGATTCTTGTAAAAGAAACCATCAGCGAGAATAAAGTATCACCAAAATCTGGTAGCGCGGATTGTTGGAAGTCGTCCTCGTCCTTAGTCAGCATATCAGGATCACGCTCAGCGTCTGACGTAAATGTCTCTGGCACAGACGTAGTCTCATTATCTGTGGCGGGGGTCGTAGTGTTATCAATGTCTGATAACTCGTTTTCTAAATAGGGTGACATGTGTGCCGGTGCGTAGCATGTATATCCATAGTAATTACTAACAATTAGTATATGCAAACAACTACCACATATGCACGTCTATCCATATTTCGCAACTAAGCATGTATATAGTATTAATGAAAGCATGTAGTTATTCTAGTCTTCCCAAACTATCCCACCCAGCCTCTCAGACTGAACTTCCCAGTCTCTCAGACTAACTCCCTGGTCTCTAAGACTAACTCTCTGGCTTCTAAGACTAATTCCCTGGCCTCTAAGACTAACTCCCTAGTCTCTAAGACTAATTCCCTGGCCTCTAAGACCAACTCCCTGGCCTCTAAGACCAACTCCCTAGTCTCTAAGACTAATTCCCTGGCCTCTAAGACCAACTCCCTGGCCTCTAAGACCAACTCCCTAGTCTCTAAGACTAATTCCCAGGCCTCTAAGACCAATCCTCCCAGTCTCTAAGACTAAATCCCTGGCCTCTAAGACCAACCTCCCAGTCTCTAAGACTGATCCTCCCTCAGCCTCTAAGACTGATCCTCCCCCAGCCTCTAAGACTGATCCTCCCCCAGCCTCTAAGACTGATCCTCCCTCAGCCTCTAAGACTGATCCTCCCTCAGTCTCTAAGACTGAACTATAAATATAAATTTTGAAATGTGTATGTGTGCCTTTTGTTTGTAAAAATGTTTGTTTCCTGGATCTGGAAGTTTTGTGTATGTAATGTAAAAATGCTTGAAAATGTTTTCGTGAGAGCCCTGATGATCATAGTCTAGACTCGAGAAAGAATCCTAGTTCGCTATGATCGAGGCTCTGATACCAAGCTGTCACACCCTGCCTTTCGCGGAAGCGTGGATTATTTTGGTGTGACTTGTTAATACCATAGCAACAATCATAACAATGCTATATGATAAAAATACATGACGTTCATCCATTCATTAAGTTTTAAAATACCACAACATCAGTATTTGGAAAAGTCGATACTTAAAAAAATAATTTACAAACCATACTTGTCTAAAAAGTGTTCATAAGACACAACAAAAGACTTTTAATAAAACGAGATTTAAGACATGCAACCCGTCCAGGTAAGGGTTACACCTCCTAAACCTACTGCCCTGGATGACATCTTATTCAACGCAGCCTGACTTATGCATACTTCGCCAGATCCGCTAATTCCCTGCAATACATGTAGTTTGAAAAATTAACATAAAGTTGAGGGAGTTCATGTGTAAGTGAGTTTGTATAAACCTTTGTAATTATGTCTGTATGTATGAAAATCCCTGGTATGTAGCAATTAAGGAAAAAGAGATCACCATTGGGTTGCAAAGCCAATGATATGTGTGAAGTGATGCAGGAAGACTCAAACCTAGCAGATTTGTGCGTCGTGCACATAGTCACCTCATGGTCCACTCGGCGGACTCAGGAGTGTGGGGCTCGCTACACCCAAATAGATCTATCACTCATGTCCGTCGGTCCTACAACGAGGATTAATGGCCCCAAGTAACACCTACCCACTCACATGATCTAAGTAGTAAACCCTCCTTAAGCTAACCATACCATGTATATAAAAGTCTATAATAATTGTCGCATGTATTTCACCCCCGTAGTATAAAACTGAAAACACTAATGAGAAAAGGGGGACATGAACTCACTGTATTGCGTCTTCGTACTTGTAACCCAATTCTCCGCGGCAAACATGTTGGACCGTGTCTTGACCCTAAACGATCAGTTGAGAAAGTTCATCATCACGTATAAAGGCGGAATCAGAATACGTAATGTAACAGCAGCTTTCCTATTCAATTCCTTCACTTTATTGCTTTTCTGAATTCGTTTTGACAGAGTTTCAGTACCGTAACAATGACCTGGTCTCGCTTCTATATTCTTACAAATGAACACATGCTAGGTATTTATACTATTGCTGATTTCGCTTCAATGGTCATGACCATATAAGCGAAATCACATGAATCTGATTTCGCTTATATGTCAAGTACATTAAAGCGAAATCAACATGTACCTTAAAGCGAAATCACCCTAACATTGTACATTAAAGCGAAATCAACCATAAAACCCTAATTTGAAAATTAAAACCCTATGTTGACTAACTTTGACTTAAGACTTGATGAAGATGCAGTCAACAGACATTCTCGTGCATCAACAGACTCCCCCTTGGATGTTGACGTAGTCTTCAGATCCTGAGTCTTCAGTCTTAGTCTTTTCTTTAACTCTCTGTCGTCTCATCATAAGCACTCTATCTTCACAGGTTTCAGGATCTTGTCCTCCTGGCTCTAACTTCTTTCTTCCCTTTGAATGTTGATCCAGACTCCCCCTTTCACAGACTCCCCCTCTCGATATGCTAGAATCTGAGAAATCTGGTTCAAGCTTTAACAATTTGCCTCCATTGGGAATTATGAAGTTCAAACCTGTTACTCAACCAATAAACATTACAAATCTATCTTTCAAACATAACTCACAAACTATCAGCTTTAGAAAACCACTCAAGTGTTCAGGTCCACATTAATGACCCTGATTACTTGATTAATCTACCAAGTCCAAATTAATGACCTTGGTTGATCTTTTGACGAAACAAACTGATTTTGAAAAAATATTTTCTGAAAATAACAAGTATCAAATTAATGAACTTGTTTTTGACTTTTCAAACAAATCAAACTTCATCAAAGTAAGCTCTCCTCATTCTTCAGTCCAGAATCTCCTGCATCTGCTTCAAACATTTGAGAATCCAACAATCAACTCTCCACTTTGGTTTGTCGGAAAATAAAGCAGAAATAAAATCTTTTTGGATTTTATCAAAGTGTTCTAAACTAAGAAATGAAATACAGAAAACTTTAATTGCAGAAAGTAAACAATGTAAACTATTTACAAACATCTTTTTGGCGAGCGTGTCAGGGAATCATATCAGCTTTTTAGACAAATCACAAGTACCGTTAAGCTACATTACATACTCAGATTTAAACAATTCACCTCGATTGTCGATATACTGATCCATCTTAAATTCCCAAACAAATTTCAACTTACTCAGGATACGATTTAGATGAATTAAGAACTTAGATCATTCATGTGTCCCACATCTTGAATATACTCCCGTATCCAGAATCTCAATAATCAGTCTTACAGGTGAGAATACTACAATGATATCTGTATATAATTTAGGTATGCGAGGGCCGAGGGATCTCAGGTCGATACTTCCGTATACGCAAAGAGATATCAGCTTCGACTTTTCGGTGTGTCCCCTTTAGAGGATCTTTTTGTTTACAACAGCAGCATTTATCAATTTTATTGTTTCAGCATGCTGAGGGTTTAATGCTGTGTTTCAAGCATTGCAGCAAGTATTAGCCAGGGACTAGGTCAGAACTACCGTTCAGCAGAAGTCCCGGAATAATACCCCAGATATCATAGAGTATAAAGACCTAGTATATCAGATTAAGAGACCTTTCAAACGAGATTTCAGGGGTTACCTATATATCCAAGTAGTGTTCCCCACGAATTCACAAGTTTGAATTTAGGTTTATATCCCGAATAAATCTACTAAATGTGTGAAAACCTATCGACACATCATCAGTGAGATTGTTTAACTCTTTTATACTTTTCAAATCTTTAGCATACTGTAATCGTCTAGCTGATGTACTATCATTTTCCCTATAAACACAAGCTCTTTTTCAGATTTTATCATGTTTTTGTATTTTTGCATTTTTTACTGTTTTTGTATTTTCTGAAAATAAACTATGTACAAACATCTACTCCCCCTAAATACCAAAACAAGTAAAAATTCGACAAACCATTGCAGATTGTTTCTCGTCTTCATCCGCAACAGTACTCTCATCAACGCCAATTATGCCATCCGACACCGACAGAAGCTTCATACCATTCAGTTTTAACAAATATTTAAACCGATTTTTATCAAAAGCTTTGGTATGTAAATCAGCTTTCTGTTTGTCAGTGTGGATTTTCTCAATTCGTATCAACTTTTTCTCAAAGCAATCACGAATAAAGTGATGACGAATTTCTATGTGTTTAGTTTTAGCGTGATGTACTGGATTTTTAGTTATATTTATAGCGGCCTCATTATCAACAAAAAGAGGAGGGTTAAGAAACTGCAAACCGTAGTCGCGCATCTGTTGCTGTATCCACAAGATCTGAGAGCAGCAACTGCTAGCAGAAACATACTCCGCTTCACATGTAGATAACGCCACAGACGTTTGTTTCTTACACTGCCAGGTAACCAATCTAGGACCAAAGAACTGGCATCCTGCAGTTGTTGATTTTGAATTGACTTTGCAGCATCCGAAATCCGAATCGGAATACCCTTCGAGCGTAAATTCGCCTTTCCTAGGATACCACAACCCCAATGAAGGAGTTCCTTTCAGGTAGCGCAATATCCTCTTCACAATGATCATATGCGATGCTCTCGGGTTAGACTGAAATCTTGCTGCGAGGCACGTTGGGTACATAATATCAGGACGTGAAGCAGTTAGGTACATTAAAGAACCTATCATGGATCGGTAAAACGTTTCATCAGCCCTGTCTCCGGTGAGATCTGGGTGAATCCCATGATTTGTTGCAAGTGGGGTAGCAGCTGGAGTAGAACTTGACATCCCAAATTTCTCTAGAATATCATGAACGTACTTTGACTGATGAATGAAAATTCCCTCAGGAAGTTGTTCAACTTGTAATCCCAGAAAGAATTTCATCTCCCCCATTGATGACATTTCAAATTTCTGCTTCATCACTGATTCAAAATCTTTGCATAGATTTTCATTTGTCGACCCAAAGATTATATCGTCCACATAAATCTGAACTATCAGAAGATGACCATCGACCTCTTTAGTGAAGAGAGTGGCATCCACTTTTCCACGAATGAACTTGTTGGCTAGTAGGTGTTGAGACAAAGTCTCGTACCAAGCTCTCGGGGCCTGGTGTAAACCATACAGCGCTTTGTCCAATAAGTAGACCTTGTTTTTGTGGATTGGATTGGTAAAGCCCTGTGGCTGACCGACATAAACCTCCTCTTTGACCTTCCCGTAAAGAAACGCCGATTTAACATCCAACTGATAAACTTTGAAGTTCTTCCAAGACGCAAATGCTAGGAAAATTCTGATCGCCTCTAGTCGTGCTACAGGAGCATAGACTTCGGTAAAATCAATTCCCTCCTGTTGACTAAAGCCCTGAACAACGAGTCGAGCTTTGTTCCTTACAACAATTCCTCTATCGTCCCTCTTACACTTGAACACCCACTTGGTGTTAATCTTTCTCTGACCATCCGGCAAATCAACTAACTTCCACACTCCCAATTTCTCGAATTGACTAAGTTCCTCCTGCATAGCATTGACCCAAGAGTCTTCAGTAAGCGCCTCTTTGTAAGTTCTTGGCTCAACCTGCGAGATAAAACAACTTAATGAGAATTCAGTTTGCAAAGGAGCAACTTTTGTATAAAAACATGTAAGCCCTTTATCAATCTGATTTCGAGTGCGAACGCCTGTCTGCAATTCTCCTATGATCAACTCCTCTGGATGATATGAAAAAGTTCGCGGCATCACTTCGCTTGGAACATCTACATTCCCTCCAGATTAGTAACATTTTGCTCTGCATCTTGTTCACCAACTTGGTTTGTTTGACTTGAAAATTGAATTTGCTCCCCCTCAGAATCTGAATCACCATGATCAAAGACTGGCATATTTTCAGCTTCTAGATTATCATTCTGAGCCGACTGATTATCCTGAGCAACTTCATTCTGTTGGACATCATCATGTTCACCAGCATTACTTGGACCTGCTTCATCGTCATTTGAAGTTTCCCGTAGTCTCCTCGAATACTCAGCTGGGAACCTTAGCTGCGACTCATATTCACGCAAAATATCCAACTCATCAAAGAAATCTTCACCATCCTCTGATTCTTCTCTCATGTCAAACGAATTCCAAAGTTTGTCATAATGATAACGCCATGAATCACCAGGATTCTGCGGCGGCATAGTATAACCTTGACATTCAACATTTGCAGCTTCAATAATCCGCTTCTCACTTGGAACAAAGACATGTCGCAATGGATTTGCATAACCAACAAATATACCCTCAATGCACTTCGGACCAAACTTTCCAAAAGGCTCTATAACCGTACAGGGTGACCCGAACGGTTCTAGATACTTCAAATTCGGTTTGCGGTTATTGATTAGCTCAAAGCATGTTTTTTTAAACTTCTTGACAGTGAGAACCCTGTTGAGCGTATAGCATGCGGCGGAAACAGCTTCAGCCCAAAAATTAATTGGTAACTTTGAATCTGCGAGCATAGTTCTAGCCGTCTCGATTAGCGTCCGGTTTTTGCGTTCTGCGACTCCATTCTGCTGCGGAGTGTACGGAGCACTAAACTCATGCAAAATACCTCTTTCATCACAAAATTCTTCCATCTTGCTGTTCTTGAATTCAGTACCATTATCACTTCGAATTCTCTTGATACGCCTTTGGTACAAATTCTCAATCTTCCTGAACAACCCCATCAAACTGTCAAATGTTTCATCTTTCGTCTTTAAGAAAGAAACCCACGAAAATCTGGAATAATCATCAGTAACGACCAAACAATAGTAATCTCCTGTAATACTTTTGACATTCACAGGACCAAACAAATCCATGTGAAGTCTTTCCAGCGGTCTCGAAACTGAATTGACTTGCTTTGTAGGGTGTGACTTTTTCTTCTGCTTGCCTTTGATGCAGCTAATACACTCCCCTTCCAGATGAAAACCTTTGATATTAACTCCCAATACCAAATCATTGTGCACCAAGTGATTCATCTTCCTTAGGTGAATATGCCCCATCTTTCTGTGCCACAATCTTGATTCTTTCTCAGTTGCTCTAGACACGAAACAATGTGCTTGACCAGTAGTTGTAGTTGCTACAGACATATCTAACACATAGAAATCATTCACTCTAGGTGCCCTCATAATAATCCATTCTTCAGGGATAACAAAACCAGGTTTCAAAATCAAACACTCTTTATCAGTGAAGTGAGTAGTATACTGATTGTCACAAATCTGCGAGATACTAAGCAGATTGTTCTCCAGCTCAGTGATGTAGTTAACTCTCTCAAACGTCACAATCCCATTGGATAACATTCCTTCACCAACAATTCTACCACCTTCATGACCAGCAAATCCCACATAACCACCATTGATATTCTTCACATCATACAGTAATGCAGTTTTTCCTGTCATATGTCGAGATGCGCCACTATCCATGATCCATCTTGAAATGGCTCTTGGAAGATCCTGCACATACCACAAGTTGATTTTAAAACATTTCAATAAAGATGCCGATTCATGCTTCGCGATCCAGGAAGCTCCGGCAATTCAAACTGCTTATTCGAACATGGTGTCCACCCAGGCCTCATCAGCCTTAGGTGTAACCTTGACTCTCGCAATTTGAATTTTGAAATTTTCAACCTTCAAGGGTGGAAAATTTGCATCATAATCAACCGAAATTGATTCTTCAGCCTTTTTCAATTCAGAAGTTGAAATTTTCATTTCAGTTTTTGGTTTCCAAACTTGTTGAGATAATGCAACCCGTTTGTAAAATTTGTCATTTTTAGTTACCACTTTCTTTACGGGTTCATTTTTCACTTTGATGTTATCATTTTTCACATTCTTATTCTCAACAATGATTGGTGCTTTACCCTTTACATCAACTTTCTTCTTTTGTCTATCAACAACTTCAGTCTTAGGCTTGGAGTTGGTGCAATTTCTTGCTATGTGACCAACTTTGTTACATCTAAAACATGTACGAGTATCATCAACTCGACTTGTGCCTTCAGACTGAGGTTGTGAAACCCTCTTCTCAAAGAACTCTTTATTTGATTTTGAAAAAATTTCATTCTCTTCATCAGCAAGTGAACTTGAACTGTTCACAAACACCTTCTTTTCAGCAAACCTTTTGTTTTGAAAACTCTTTTTCTGATAACTATTACCACCCCGATAACCACCCGACCAATTGTTTCGATTGTTATTATAAAAACGTGGTGGAACAACAGGCTTTTTGTAATAAGCTTTATCTTTCTCAAAATTCATTTGCCTTTTTGTTTGACACAAACTGTTCACTTCTGACAACTTAACTTCAACCAATTTGAAAACATTTGTCAACTTTTTCACATTAACATTCTCAATTGGAAATTCAAAATCCGAATACAACTTATCAGATCCAGCCATCTTGTACATCACAAGACCCGGTTCATCACTTAAGTTGTTTTTGGACTTTGATTTCTGAATGTATTTGTCCAAGAAACACCCATCATCTTCAGCTGAATCACTATTCAAAACACTTTCAGCTGTGCTCTTAACAATCTCTGTCTGAACACTATCATCAGATGATGTAGAAAAAGTAACATCAATGCTCTCCGGAAGTATAACTTCTTTTTCTTCCTCAATTTCAACCAACCCAGACTGCTTTTTAGTGTAATTATGAAGAACAGGTGGTGGT
The DNA here is from genome assembly GCA_030545235.1 of Helianthus tuberosus. Lineage (NCBI taxonomy): Eukaryota > Viridiplantae > Streptophyta > Magnoliopsida > Asterales > Asteraceae > Helianthus > Helianthus tuberosus. The sequence goes on from CM060397.1 coordinate 100,755,757, forward strand.
ACTTGATGAAAACCCACCCCAGTTCCATCAGAAAACACATCTTCGCCCGCTTTGTCTTTCCCGTTGGGTTTGGGAATGATATGTTGCAAAACAAAGCTTGCGGAGCTGTAACTGTTAAGCTTCAACTGGATTCGCTCGTTTTCGATTACAGCCTCTTGAACTTTAAGTTTCAATTTAGCGATTTCATCCAGTTGTTTATTGATTGATTCTTCTTTAACTCTAAGCACTGCTTTTAAATGTTCATTTTCTTTAAAAGTTTTACCATTTCGATCATCACAATCTTTCATTGTGCTTTTGAGTTTTTCAAATTTTTCAGAAATCTGACGGTTTTCAAGAATCAACTTTTCATTTTCTTGTTTAATTTTGTCATGATCAATTTTATCAGTTTCAATTTGAGCAGTTAATTCTCTTATCCGTTCAGTTGAAGCTTTAACTGTTTTGTCACGACCAAGAATCTGATTCTCAACGTTTCTGACCTTTGCTGTCAGATCTTTAATTTTCTCACCGTTGAGATACGTGACAGTATTACAAAATTTGCACTCTTTGTTGCAATTTTTGCAATCAACATTTCCTTCGATCTTTTTACCTGA